>OY856410.1:840026551-841455551 GCA_963693085.1 Alisma plantago-aquatica | reverse complement strand
AAATTATGGTTCCATGTATTGTACGTGTCCAAAGGACCACTTGGAGCTTTTGAATCTTTTGGGGAAAGCCAGAGTCACTGCATGTTTCATATTTAACAATATTTGCCTTGAATTGAGTGATTGAATCCTCCTTAATAATAGTAGGAAGATTCAATCTTTTAGATCATATTCTCCATGATTCAGAGAACATGTATGATTAGGCTTGTACAATTTTCTTTCTTCGTTCTTTCTTATGTGCAATAGTTCTACATACTTATTTACGATAGTAATAATAAAGGAGGCATACCAAGAAGGTTATGTGCCCTACATCATGGATATTGGTATGAGCCCTACATCATGGATATTGTTACCAATCAAGCATGGCTTGATTCTTCTCCAAAAAAGGTAACTTCTCATCATTTCTAAAAAGGCCATCTTGTGCTATGTATGTATCTCAATCTCAAAAGTCAAGTAAAATCCACCCTGAAATGGGAAGGTCCATGCATCATACATGAAGTTTAAAATGATGGTGCCATGTGACTGTATAACATTTATGGTGACATCCACCTATTTCCATAGAGTGCCAACGACATCAAGAGCTTCTATTACTGATGATACGACAAATACATGGTCTACGTGTTTCAAACTAACATTTTAAACCCCTTCTCAAAAAAAGCGATGCTGACACCAAAAGAGATGAGGGTTATTCATACATAACTTTTAGAAAAAGATAGAACCTTTCATGACCTATCATTATCAGTTTCATTGTTTCACTAATCAAGATCGATTAATATCCATCCATTTAATGTATCTTACTTTAATTCATATAACTTAACATGTTTCTAGAACTATTCTTGCTATAAGATGTGGTTCCTAATCAGGGGACCTCATTAACACAAATGCTTATATGTTCACCATATATCAATTGGTAGTGATGAATACACCCTTCTTGTAAGACTTCTACATAAAAGTTGTTCATTACCATATGCAGCCTCATCAAAACAAGGTAAACCTACCACCTTATCCACTACTCTAATGGTCTAATGGTATGATAGGGTCATGTATCCAATATTTTCTACACTAGTGTCGGTAGGCCCAGTGTATCTTTTACCCTATATTTCCTTATTGTAGGTAGTTTGTATATGGGTAAATCATGTTCTTCTACACATCTGTAACTGTTCCCCCAACGTAATGATCTGAGCATCACACTCAATAGTGGTATCAATGTCACTAAGTATGTGCTCATCACAACAAACCCCACTAGTTGTTAATCAAGCAATTTATCATTCAACACATCATCAACAACTAATGAGAAACCAACCACCATCCTATGGTTCAAGGTACCAATGTCAAGTTTCTTAGCCTCACTTACATAAACACATGACATGTACTTGTAATATTGTTACTTCTAAAAGACATTACTATCCAGTCCTGTCCTACGAGTAAATCATTTTCTATATATAGTGTACATTAGATGTTACTTTCTACCACAAAAGAAAACTCATCTTGTGGGGAACTTTGAGAAAAGGGGGAAGATCGGCCCTTACACATTTGTATTGTGTTTCTGAACATTGTTAATGAGATTAACAAAGGATAGTAGGTGGAAACCATCCACCCACATTATGTGCCATCACCACATCATCATTCCATACCATCTTGGGTTGCCTTGCTCAGTTAAAAGGCTAGTACTACCTTGATTAGGAGTTCTAATCCCCACATATTAATAATATTGTCAAATGCATGTCATCGTTTCATAAAAGGGCACATCAAATGCAAAAAAACACTTCAATTCATTTAACTTTTCGATAATACAACTCCATGAAAAATAAAATAAGAATAACAAAAACAATTCTAAAATATGAATCAGATACAAACTTATTCCCTCCTATAGCTTGCTTTCATTACTAGATTTTACCTTTAGATATGTACACCTCAGACAACACAGCTCGTACTCCTCTACAACACCATAAATTTGCATATGTGCTTCTACACTCAACATTTCTCAAAGCCTTAATTGATTTATTGACGATCATACATCAAATTAGTTTGGTTGTTAGTGTGTCTTCCTACCATCGTACAGGATATTCATAAACCAAATTGTTTCCACCAAATAATTACAACTAGACAATAAGTAATGAAATGCCTAAATTTGGGTAGTACAATAAGATTGTGATACCCTTCCACTGCCACAACATGCGACTTGTCATCTATACTACATGTTACCCAATGCCAAAAACTATTTGAATCTATCAAACTAGATGACCACCGTGCCGACCAGGAAAAACCAACTATCTTAAATAATTGCAAAATAAACATATTATGTTTGTATCCTACCTCAAATATAGATGAAACCTTGAACAACCTAGTTGCATTGCCAACCAAATTTGCAATTGGACAAATATATACGCCTTTAATGTTGTTTCTATGATTGGAGCTCATCAAACACTAACATAACATTAACAGGACTAGTGGGACTAGGAGGATTCACTCTTCCCAAATGACAGTCTCTAGTGTGCAAAGTAATTGCATAGGCACTTGTTTCCAAGTTCGTAGAACAATATTTGTAACGTCCCCGGATTTTTAACTTCTCAAAACCCCATGGAGATGAGAAGACAAAATCCAAAAACATTAAGCAATTGTATCAGAGTGCATTGCGGAAGCAATTTGCGCATACATGAACATACAACCATAACATTTCTCAACAATAACATGTATATTTATAACATGAATTATTACATCTTGGATTACATTTACATATTCAAAAAAAGATTTACAAGTCTATGAACATGTATGCTAATCAGGATCTACACAATAGGTAACCTGAACAACTTGTGCACACCCTGTTCTTTTATCCCATGCTAGTTCTGAACCTAAAACATACGTGAAACAATGAATCAACATAAAGTTGGTACGTGGTTGAAAGATACTATACTATGATGGCATATTTAAAATACTTGAAAAAGAAGAAAGAAAAATGAAACCATTATTTAAGGCAGAAAATCAGGTAAACCCAAGTTATTAACCATATTTCAATGGACATGTATTACTATGGTGGACTTAGCACAAACATATATTATTGGGCCCTATCCCCACGTACCTTGTACCATTAGGGATCTCCCCACGTACCTTGTACCATTAGGGAGGTGCTAGTCAACATTAATACTTTCCCTCTCTAATAGGGAGATTAATGAACCATCAGTAACTACAGTCCATTTTCTTTCTTTAGTGTTCTTATTGTTCCAGCTGGAAATGACAATACATATAGATGTACATCCAACAAGATATTCAAATACATGCATGCAATTACTCATAATTATGATCCAGTGAAAACTAGTCTTATTCTTATATCCACGTACCTGAGTTCAGAGATTCATACTTATAATCTGGATCATCTACATCTATGGTCATCACCTGATTAATAATAATTAAGCAACATTAATAAATGTACATCATAAATAATGGTATTTTAGGTCCAGATTAGGGTTTAGGTTAAATCTATGTTCAAACTGACCTTAACTAGTATGTAATATTTTTATACTGATCGAAAGGTCATTATTTAGGTTAGGTTCTATGTCCATAATTTCCTGATCATTCTCCATTTTCTAAAATTAGTATTAGGTTTAAAGCATCTAAATCAAAATCCTCAAAAATGAATCATTAGAAGTCTAATATAAAGGTTTCACAGTGAAGAGGGTATTTTTCTGAATCTATGGGTATTTTTGGAGCATTTATTGGCCAAGGGAGCTATTTATAATGTATTTTCTAAGAATACTTGTATTTTTGAGATTTAAAATTGATTTACCTAATCAATAGGGTCCACCACCTGAGGTGGCACCCTTAGATTGTCCAGCATGCACTCATGTGTTCTCCCACTTGCTGGTGAGGTCAAGAGAGAACCGACCGGTTTCGTTGGCTGGATAACCCGGTCCGGCTCTGTATTTTCTCCCTTGCAGATCTGCGTGCGAGGCAGAGCTACGCCGCCGCGGGATGGGCCTGCGATGAGCTCCAAATCTTCAACCCCCGCACCTATGTTCAGCACGGATCCCTCCTTGAGTTTGAGCACTGACAGTGAGGGTTTTCAACATCCACATGACCTGGATGATGAACTCGAGTTCATAGTTGATGTGGTCGGCGACCAAGACTCCACCACTGAGAAGCAGGAAGGGGGGGAAAGGTCAGTGTTGGGTGTTGAATCAGGTGTGTCATCCAAGGGAGGTACCTTTGACTTAAGATCAGGCACCCATGCTCGATCTTGGAGCTGTCTCCAAATTTTTGTTGCTGCCCAGATCAGAAGAGGGGGTAAAACCTGACCTTCACAACGGAGATGATGACTAGAGACAGGCAAAAGGAGACGGGAACTACATGGTCCTTCGGTGCTTCCCTGGTGCCACAACAAGAACCAAGTAGGGGAGAAAGTATTGCAGGTCCCCTTGATCAAAAACAGGGCTAGAGGAGTCTGCCTCTACAACATACTAGAGCAGTAGATGAAGAAAGGGGAAAGAAGGCTTTGCCCTCCTCAAGGCCAATGATGATCTCCTAGAGATCTGACAAATGCTTACATACATGGGTCTTGGCTGCAAATGTGATGGGAGACCTCAGGGCATTCTCTTCTTCAGCCCTGATGGACGATCTCTGAGGTCATGAAGATAGTAAATGCAGCCTAAACAATCTCTGGGATAAATATGGAGGAGCATAACTGATTACTCCATTGCCTACTTCCTACTATGGAAGTGCCTAAACTCACGCAGCCACATGCGAGTTGTAGTGGAGAGGGAGAGAGATATGGCTCCCAATGTTGCCTTCATACCCCTAGGAACCCCATCGGAGGGAGTTATTGGGATCCTTGAGTCATGACGGATTCAACAGATCAGGTTAACGCCCCAAACTTCTCACTGCTGACTCCTTTCACGATACCTAGGGAAAGTGGCCACATGCACCTGACCTTTCGGAGTTGGGTGATGATGAGGTCTTCATCAAGTTTCCTACTGGCAGAAAGAATCAGGCCAAGCTTCCTATTTATCAACCTCACATAGCTGAAGTCATGCTTCCCCAGCTTGGGTGGGCTGTGTGACACATAACATGTTCATCAACATATAGTTCTCAATCTCCTTAATCAAAAAGATTCAAGTATCCTAAACTTTGGATAAATTTGCATAGGAACGTCAATATCTCTTTGTAGAATCATCTAAACATCCTAAAATTTTAGATATAGGTTTATAATATCCTAATATAGATTCTACCAAAATTTTGAGACACAAGATCTAGTTTTTGATCATTGAGATAATTTCTTCAATGAACCTTATAAATACATTTATAAACCTTGACTTCATAAACGTCCAAATTGACTAAAAAGGTACCCATCATAATATAACCCAAATAGCATCATCATTAATCATATATCTAATCACAAGTTTTGGTAAATTGAATTCAAATATTGAATAAATCACTTCATTATAAGATTGGTCATCTTATGAATAACAATGAACCTCAAGTGTTATCTTTGGTTATTGGACCCTAAAATCACAGTTATTACATTCACCCCACCTTATATGGAATTTCATCCTCGAAATTCAACTAGTTTCACAATCATGGTGATATTAAAAAGTTCAACTTCATAACAGTCACTACTTGTAGATTCCAATGTTGTTATAGTATTCAATGAACTCTAAGTTGTCATCTTAGGTTTGTGAGAAAATAGGGGTGCACACTCTGCCTTATATCGGTCAAAGCATCATCAATCAGCTCAATCATAGAAGGACATTATTTAAATATCAAATTTACATCCCCTACCTCCCTAGAGGAAAATAGGGTTTATCATACATGTGATGGTGAGAAGATACTTATTAGGGTTTCATTTTTTTGCTCCACTCACCTAGGTAAGGTGAGATCAAGATTTCATGTAATTTATTAACAAAATTTTCACACTCAACATCATTATTATGATTTAATATCAACATCATTCTAGGATTTTATCCTTAGAAAAGGGCTTGATTTTTCATATTTACGTATTAGGGTTTCACCCTATTGTGTGAGAGTTATCCTCAAACTTATATGGATAGATTGAGAAGGATTGAGGTTAGGCGCTATATATTGTGATCATGTAATCTATGATCCAAATATATTTTTTTAGCTCATGATTTCAAACTTATATCTTTCATTCATGATATAGAGGGAAAGAGAATATACTAAGCCAATCTTATCATGACTTCAAACTTGGATATTACATGCATGATATAGGAAGTGAATATAGAATAGGCCAAGCTTTTATGAGTGACTCCTCAATTGTATCAGAGTGCATTGTGGAAGCAATTTGCGCATACATGAACATACAACCATAACATTTCTCAACAATAACATGTATATTTAAAACATGAATTATTACAACTTGGATTACATTTACATATAAAAAAAAAGATTTACAAGTCTATGAACATGTATGCTAATCAGGATCTACACAATAGGTAACCTGAACAGCTTGCTTACACCCTGTTCTTTTATCCCATGCTAGTTCTAAACATAAAACATACGTGAAACAACGAATCAACATAAAGTTGGTACATGGTTTAAAGATATTATACAATGATGGCATATTTAAAATACTTGAAAAAGAAGAAAGAAAAATGAAAGCATTATTTAAGGCAAAAAATCAGGTAAACCCAAGTTATTAACCATATTTCAATGGACATGTATTACTATGGTAGACTTAGCACAAACATATATTATTGGGCCCTATCCCCACATACCTTGTACCATTAGGGATCTCCCCACGTACCTTGTACCATTAGGGAGGTGCTAGTCAACATTAATACTTTCCCTCTCTAATAGGGAGATTAATGAACCATCAGTAACTACATTCCATTTTCTTTCTTTAGTGTTCTTATTGTTCAAGGTGGAAATGACAATACATATAGATGTACATCCAACAAGATATTCAAATACATGCAAGCAATTACTCATAATTATCATCCAGTGAAAACTAGTCTTATACGTATATCTGTGTAGCTGAGTTCAGAGATTCATACTTATATTCTAGATCATCTACATCTCCGGTCATCATCTGATTAATAACAATTAAGCATCATTAATAAATGTACATCATAAATAATGGTATTTTAGGTCTAGATTAGGGTTTAGGTTAAATCTATGTTCAAACTGACCTTAACTAGTATGTAATATTTTTATACTGATCGAAAGGTCATTATTTAGGTCAGGTTCTATGTCCATAATTTCCTTATAATTTGTCCATTTTCTAAAATTAGTATTAGGTTTAAATCATCTAAATCAAAATCCTCAAAAATGAATCATTAGAAGTCTAATCTAAAGGTTTCACAGTGAAGAAGGTATTTTTCTGAATCTATGGGTATTTTTGGAGCATTTATTGGCCAAGGGAGCTATTTATAATGTATTTTCTAAGAATACTTGTATTTTTGAGATTTGAAATTGATATACCTAAACAACAAGGTCCATCACATGAGGTGGCACCCATATATTGGCCGGCATGCACTCCTGTGTTCTCCCACTTGCTGGTGAGGTCAAGAGAGAACTGATCGGTTTAGCTGGTTGGATAACCCGGTCCGGCTCTATATTTTCTCCCTCGCAAATCTGCGTGTGAGGCGGAGTTGCACCGCTGCAGGATGGGCCTACGATGAGCTCCAAAGCTTCAACCCTCACACCTATGTTCAGCACGGATCCCTCCTTGAGTTTGAGCATTGACAGTGAGGGTTTTCAACCTCCATATGACATGGATGGTGGACTCGAGTTTGTATTCGATGTGGTCGGCGACCAAGGCTCCACCACTGAGAAGTAGGAAGGGGGGAAAGGTCAATGTTGGGTTTTGAATTAGGTGTGTCATCCAAGGGAGGTACCTTTGACTCAAGATCAGGCACCCAGGCTCAATCTTGGAGCTGTCTCCAAATTTATATTGTCTCCCATATCAGAAGAGGGAGAAAAACCGAATCTTCACGGCGGAGATGATGACTAGAGACAGTCAAAAGGAGATGGGCACTACAGGGTCCTTCGGTGCTTCCCTGGCGCCACTTCAGGAACCAAGGAGGGGAGAAAGTATTGCAGGTCCCCTCGATCAAAAATAGGTCTAGAGGAGTCTTCCGCCACAACATATTGGCGCAACAGATGAAGAAAGGGGAAAGAAGACTCTGCCCTCCTCAAGGCCAATGGAGATCTCCTGGAGATCTGAAAGATGCTTACATACATGGGTCTTGGCTCCAAATGTGATGGGAGACCTCAGGGCATTCTCTTCTTCAGCCCTAATGGACGATCTATGAGGCCATGAAGATAGTAAATGCAGGCTAAACAATCTGTGGGATAAATATGGAGGAGCATAACTGATTACTCCATTGCCTACTTCCTGTTATGGAAGTGCCTAAACTCACACAGCCACCTGTGAGTTGTAGTGGAGAGGGAGAGAGATATGGCTCCCAATGTTGCCTTCATACCCCTAGGAACCCCATCAGAGGGAGTTATTGGGATCCTTGAATCGTTATGGATTCAATAGATCAGGTTAACACCCAAAACTTCTCACTACTAACTCCTTCCGCGATACCTAGGGAAAGTGTCCACATGCTCCTGACCTCTTAGAGTTGGGTGATTATGAGGTCTTCATCAAGTTTCCTACTGGCAGGTAGAATCAGGTCAAGCTTCCTTTTGATCAGCCTCATGTAACTAAAGTCATGCTTCCCCAGCTTGGGTGGGCTGCGTGACACATAACATGTTAATCAACTTATAGTTCTCAATCTCCTTAATCAAAAAGATTCAAGTATCCTAAACTTTGGATAAATTTACATAGGAACCTCAATATCTCTTTGTAGAATCATCTAATTATCCTGAAATTTTAGATATAGGTTCATAATATCCTAATATAGATTCTACCAAAATTTTGAGATACAAGATCCAATTTTTGGTCATTGAGATAATTTCTTCAATGAACCTTATAAATACATTTATAAACCTTGACTTCATAAACGTCCAAATTGACTAACAAGGTACCCATCATAATATAACCCAAATAGCATCATAATCAATCATATCTCTAATCACAAGTTTAGGTAAATTGGATTCAAATATTGAATAAATCACTTCTTTCTAAGATTTATCATCTTATGAATAACAATGAACCTCAAGTGTTATCTTTGGTTATTGGACCCTAAAATCACGGTTATTACAACATTTGTCCAAACAATGTGTTTAGAAAATCTTCCAGAAAGTCCCAAAAATCATGACAAGTATGTGGGAACTTTTGTTATTTGAAGTAATCCTATAAAAATCATAGATATCAATGATGCACCCAATCAATCAAATAAGGTCATCACCACTTGATTATTTACAATTTATATCTTGGGAAGGAGATTCACTAAAAAAATATTGAGCATGTTATGATGATCATCTATCATGGAGTGATGTACATAGTATGTATATGTGCCATGTTTTCCAGCATTGGGATCAGATATGTCTACCCAAATATAAAGGTGTAAACCTCAATGTACCAAAAATGACACAATTTCACTCAAGTACTTAGTGTATACAAAAATGTATGATAGATAAAATTACAATGAGTTAGGTTGGAGGTCATTCTGCACAGAATGACCATTCTAATCTTCAATAGCATGACTGTGTTGGATAGTACGGCCGTTCTGGGGTCTTCTTGGCACGATCGTGCTGGCTAGCATGACCAATCTGATGAGGTTATTGTAGCTTGTCAAAAATTGTGATGTTACAATAATTTTTCCACATGTTCGCATGACTGTTCCTTAGAATCACTATTGTTCTAGGGTCTTTATCATCACTTTGATCTTTGTTCTTTGAGATCGGTGCAGGCTATTGCTTCAGTACATTCTTTGATATTTGGGGTAGGTTGGGAGCCATCTTGGCTTCTTTTTGAACTCCTCCAAGCAAGGGGAAATCCAAGATTCAATCTTCCTCTCTCCCTTCCATCAAGTAGTGGACAAAGTACCTATAAAATATGCAAAAACCATCCATAAGTTCATTTGATAGTAAAATATATATTGAGGAAAATAACATGTAATCTAACAGTTGTAAATTTGATTGAAGAGAAATATGACACAAGACGAAGCCCTAAATAGGGTTGCATCACCACCCCAAACTTTTAAGCCATGTTGTGCTCAGCACAAAATAGAAGCTTATAATGGTATGGAGGAGGATACAGAGTTGTGGTGGACAACCGCAAAGTGAGGGGAGAGATCATCATAGTGTTAGGTGAGTAGGGTGGACAACTACGGTCGTTCTGTGCAAAATGTCCACTCTGTCTCACCAGCCACACGGTCGTGTTGCGTGGCACGGCCATGTTGTACTCCATCATGTATCTTTGTCAATTCTTGCCAATCTTCTTTTGCATTTTTTATCTTCCCTTCAATGATCTCCTTCATGCGTCATCTCTCCTCTACTATTCATGTGCTAATTATGATTCACAACCGAGAAACCATCACAGTGTTGTGTGTGTGCATTTTTGGAAGAATAAAAATATAACAAAACAAGAGGGTTTTGAGAATCACAAACCACATAGGTTTCCTCCCACTAGCGCTAAATTTAGAGCCTTCAGCCGGGCTTGTTGCTCTTTCTTGATCAAGTGTTCACACCAAAAGTGTTTCCCTCTTCTTCCAACATGATACTCTTCAAAGCTCTCACAATGTGGTCTTCGTCCTAAGGGACATGCATTGATCTATACTAGTGGTTTACCAACCAATCTTCTTGGAAATTGGGGAGGTCCAAATTGGCACATAGATCCTCATCATTTATTTTTTTCCTTTCGTCCTCAGTGAACATAAAGAAGTTCATCTTCATCCTTCTATATGTGACATTTAGAGTGCTTTCACACATTTTGATCTCCACACCAAGTGTGGAAAAAAAGGGCCTCCCCAAGATGATGTAATCCTTCCCCTCCATTGGATCGATGTCCATGATCAGAAAATCAGTTGGAAAAGTAACGTTTATCCTTCTATTTAATGCCACTATCTCACTTGTCATCATGCCCATAGGCATTCTCCTAGATCCATCACCCATTATTAGGACACAATCTCTTGGTTTCATTTTCTCTAAGCCAAGTTGCAAGTATATGTAAAATGGTATGATGCTCATGGATGAGCCCAAGTCTAGGAGAGCACGCTTGATGATTTGTAGATTGATGTTGCAAGTGATAAGAGGGGTTCTTGGATGTTCCCTTTTTTCTAGTAAGTGACCTCCCATTATGGAAATCACATGTTTTGTAGCAATGGTTTCTGTGGGTGGCATCATCACAAATTTTCTCTTCCCAATGCAAACATCCTTAACAAAGAAAATGAACTCTTGGAGTCTTGCCATTCTTTGTTTCAAGTATTCATAAAAGCTCCCAGTACAGCCACACTTGACCTTGGTGGATCGATCTCCCAAGGCATCATAGGAAAATCTCCTACTTGTATCAACATCTTCGGTAGTATCTTGCGGGCTTTTAGGCAGCATGTGGGTTCTCTTCATCTCATGAGGGAGGGTTTCGGACATCATTAGTTCCCAACAAGGTGGTGCATTAGGTGTTACCAACTCAAATGCATGTGGGACAACTAATATGATCTCATCAAAAGATGGGGAGAAAATTGAATCTCTAGTGCCTTCGACACTTCCAAGAAAGGGTGGGACAACTGATCTCATGACCTCCAATGGGAGAGAAACACATGATTTTGTCTTGTCCATCAATGATAGGACACTTGGGGATATTTTCTCATTGCAAAAGGGGCCAACAAGAGCTTTGGTGTACTCGGCGCTCTCAAGAAAAAAATGGAACAACATAATCTTTGATGCTCTTACAATCTTCACAAGACTTTTCTGGTAATGGTTCTTCATCAAAAACCTTGGTCATCTTATCCTCTCTTTCCATGAATTCCCCAACATATGTTTTCCCCCATAAGAAATACAATATATTCACTTGCTCATGGGGAAGGAGGGAGAGCTTGTAAAGATAATGGTGGCGGTAGTGGTGGTCTTTGGTGAGGTGGGTTAGGATTTTAGAGTATGTAAGGTGGTTGTTGTGGAGGTTGTTGAGGAGGTTGTTGTGGAGGTGGTTGTTGATAGTAATGTGGTGGAGGTGGAGGGTATTGGTATATGTAGTTGGGTGGTGGAGGTGGAGGATAATAAGTATTAGGAGGTCATTGTATAGTTGAAGGGTATGTACTTGGCTTTGTGGTGTGATAGGATTGTTTGGATTGGCCATTGGTTTGGAAAGGAGTCTTCCTTCCTCATGGAGGGTAAGTGAAAGAGAGATTTGATCTACACTTTTCTCAAGGCGGCTAATTGTTTGTCCATTGGAGGACACATCCTTCTTCACTTCATCTAGGTTCCACAGTCTACCAAGGACTTCATCTTTAAACCTTGAGCTATTTCTTGGTCCTTGGTGTTGTCTTGGTTGCCCTTTCCCTTATTCACCTTGTTTCTTCCAAGAGATTGGGGTGATTCCTCCATTCTAGGTTGTAATAATTTGAAATTGACCCTTGGTGATTGTAGTTGCCAAAATATTGTAAGGCCTTCTCTTCTTAATCAATAGAATCAATGGACATGGTAGATTGGCCGGTGGATCCCCCAACTCAATCCTTCATCAGGTTCATTATGTCAACAAGTATCTTCATCATTTGAGGATTTGTGTCATCTCTAACTAGAGTTGGAGGAGGAGGAGGAACCCAATTCCTATAACAGTGCCCCCCTGGTTAAAGCTCAGTGGCATGAGTTTTTAGTAAGGTGCTCAAAGAGTGGCCAGGACTCCTATGGAGGTTTATCCATGAATATTCCATTTCAAGAAGAGTCAACCATAGTCTGGCTTAGTTCAACAAGTCCAGTGTAGAAAGATTACACCAGTTTCCATAGAGGAACTTCATGGTGGGGGCAGTCTCGCACAAGCTTTTGGAATCTTTTCGAGGCTTCATGAAAGGTATCATTTTCCATTTGTGTGAAGGAGGTGATGCACCTCCTCATCTAAGTTATCTTAGAAATGAATTAGAACTTCTTCATGAACTTCTTCTTCACAATCACTCAAATCACCATTTCAGGCTTTGACATATAATACTCTTTGGCTTTTTCTTTGAGGGAGAAAGGGAAGAGGGTTCTCCTCATGGAATCGTCAGTGGTGGCTGGAGTACAGAAGGTTGAGCATGTTTCCAGAAACGCATTAATATGGTGGTACAGGTTCTTGTTCTCTGACCCATAGTAAGTGGGTAGAAGTCCAAGATGGGTTGGTGGGATGGAAAAGTGTTGGTCTGACATTTGGTCAACGAGGGTGGCAATGGGTGAGGTGTAGTTCCTTGGAGTGAAGTACTCATGGAAGGGGAAGTTGGGTGGTGGTGAAGCACCACCTCCATATGCATGGGGGCCTTCCTCAGCCATCTCAACTTCTTGGTGTTGTTTGTGTTGGTGTTGACGTCTCCTTCTACCTATTTTAGGATCAGAACGAACCAAAGTAGTAGAAGTCGAACGTCTTGAAAGCATGCACAACAGTTACCTACACAAGTCACAGACAAGAAACAAGAGCTAAGTTAGAAGACAAATATGCAAAATTAAAAAAGAATAAAGAATAGAAATAAGCTACTCTAACTAGCTAGGCTGAGCGCCTCTATTCCCGACAACGGACCAAAAATCCTGGTGCATTTTCACTACTTTGGGGTGTACATACCTAAATCAAATAGATCTTGACTAGATGCACACACCTTAAGGAAAACACACTACGCTATATCAAATTTATAAAAGGTCCCTATACTAACACAATCACTTCAACCATAATATATCACCCACAAGCACAGAGGATCATATTGCGGTATAGGTGAATGGCAAGTGAGGGTCCGATCTGTAGGGAAAGAGGGGGCACTATCTAAGTCAGGGTAAGCTATGTTCCTAATGTGTAGAGTAGGGTTTTTGGGGTTTGGTGTTGGTTTAACTTAATTATACTAATGATGCAACCAATTGAAACAAGAGAACAAGACAAGACAAGCAAACCCTATGTTACCCTAAACAAGTTAAGTCTAGTTAACAAAATAAGGCAACTAACTAAGCTAGAGCAAGAAACTACAACTAAGTTAAACTAATGAAGCAAGTTAAACACTAGAGAAATTGATGGCCTAGGTTATCACTAACTAGTAGTATTAACACTAAAAAGCTCAAAAGAGCACTAGCTACTCAAACAAGGCCTAACTATCCAAGCCTAAGCAATTGACTAAGAGGCAACAAAAGCAAGTAACAACACTAGCATAAGCAAGCTAAGCAAACAAGATAGGTTTTAGACAAGTCATGGGGAGAGTGGTCTGCCTGGGGGAATGTCACAAGAATCCATGTTGAGGGTTAAAATAGTATGAAAGTCTTATATTTTCATTCTAGATTGCCAAACCAAACAATATAGTCAAATTTAATGAAATAATCCTAAACTATTAGTTGTCCATAGATAGAATAGAGTGTGGGAGGGGAACTACACCCTTTCACCACCTATCAAGCCTTACAAGGCTCAATTGGACCAAGGTCTAGGTGGGGTTTCTTTTGGATTCAACTAATCTAGATTTCTAGGGTAAGGGTTCTTAGGGTAATTGAAAGCCAACGGTAGGAAGGGAGGGTAGAGACGAGGGTGTTTCACCTCATGTTACTCATCATCTAGGCTTTATAAAACACTAGGCAATTGAACTAATCACTCTTACACTATCTACTAAGATTTCACACTTAGTTGTAGGAGAAGAGATATGTATGTAGGAAGATAGGGTGCTATCTAGGGATCCACTTGTTGGACCTAGGAGCAATTCCTAACATAGCCACATAGAATTCATTTTCCCCTAGAATCTAGGTGTTTTCAAGCATCATACAATAAGAAATTCATGTTTAGAAGCATAAACCACAAGTAAAATAATGTAAAATGAGATAGAAGCAAGAGACAATCATCATAAATGAAAATATTATCATTGCAAGTTAAATTCCCACAACATGGTATCAAAGTGACATTTAATCCCCCAAACAGCCCACTAAGGGGGCTTAGCTACATTAAATCAAGAAAAAGAGTAAAAATGAGAGAAGAAAGAGGTAGAAGGACATGGATGTCATGGAAGCTTCTTCTCCTTCACCCCCTAGCTGTTTTAGGTTGTGCTCCCTCCTCTAAGGTGGATGAATGGCATGGAGATATAGGGGATTATGGTGGAAAACCCCAAAAAACTAGGATTTTTGGGAGGAAAAGAGGTGGATATGGAAGGGTAGGTAGGAGATCTTGAATGCCCTAGGAGGATGGAAATGAATGCTAAAGGAAGCTAACCTCTTGTTTTGGCTGCCTCTATGGTATATATAGGTGGTGGGAAATCACTAGGGTAAGTGGGGGTAAAATGGGCAAAATAGTGCAGAAAAACTAGGGCTTTAGGTGGTTGCACGGCCGTGCTAAGCAACACGGTTGTGCTGGGTAGAGTGTAGCATGACCCTATTGGTAGGGAATGCCCATGCTGGGAAGTTAAAAAATATCAAGTTGAAAGTAATGAAATGAAGGTTGGTAGAACGACCATGATGGGAAGCATGACCGTGGTGGGTGCTAGGTAGAACGGTTGTGCTGGGTAGCACGGCCATTGTGACGACCCAACATCAAATTAAGACAAATCGTCACCAGTAAATATGTGAAATAACCATAAGCAGTGGATTAACCAAATCACTACAAATTAAAACCATTTGGCAAAGAGATCCATTTCTAGGAAATTCTTAAAGAAAGAACCAAAACTCTATATAAATCATGGTTCACATTGTACATACATTGTACTATATCATCTCGAGGATAACATATAACAATTGCTTTGCCCAAACATATACATAAGCGACATAAAACCTCGAGGCATACAAGCCAAAATCTCATATAATTCATAAAACCATTTTGTACTAACTCCAAGGACCTAAGAGTGCAAAGACGACACAGAGGACTTCTATCTACAAGACACGACAGATAGAAAACTCAACATGAGTTGTAACTACTGCCCCCGTTGTTGTTGTTCTCCCTCTACAGTAAGGTCTCTACCTCTTCGTCTGTGTCCACCTAAAAAATTGTGGAACTCACGGGGTGAGACACAAGTCCCAATGAAAGATATAACTCTCCACCAACAATGTTATTACCATAGGTAAACAGTATAAAACTGAGCAGAGGTTCTTTAATATTAATAAACAAGATTAATCAATGTTGATAAGTAGATTAGAACATTCTCATCTTTTAAAGCATTGTAACTATCTATGATAGAGTAGTAAATCATCTATTCACTTTATAAGGAATATGAAGGACATGTGTATTGTTTACCCATCATACTATACCAATATCTCAAGCTTATCATGTGGTAATATTATCATGGTATGATATTAGTGAATCATTCTCATTTCTAGTTGTTGGCCTCAGTCAATCTGCCATCCAGGTATTGGTTTCTACCAATCTTGTGAATATACATCATTATGTTCCAGTCAGGTATTGGTTTCTACTAATCCTATGAATATACATCATTATGTTCCAGCCAGGTATTGGTTTCTACCAACTCTGTGAATATACACCATTATGTTCCAACCAGGTATTGGTTTCTACCAATCTTGTGAATATACACCATTATGTTCCAGCCAGGTATTGGTTTCTACCAATCCTGTGAATATACATCATCATGTTCCAACCAGGTATTGGTCTCTACCAATCCTATGAATATACACCATCATGTTCCAGTCAGGTATTGGTTTCTACCAATCCTATGAATATACAACATCATGTTCCAGTCAAGTATTAGTTTATACCAATCCTGTGAATATACACCATTAAGTAGTATTATTATGTTACAGGATTTCCATTTTCTTAATTTATTTTTAACATTGCCATCTCTTACAACAATCTCTAGATGATGAGGCTTATATAAACATCTTGTCACCTCTCACTAGGCAACAACCATCTCTAGGTCATAAGACCTATATAAACATTATACTTATTGTATAAGTATTTCACATGGCTTACAAGGCCCATTTTATTTGTAATATATGAAACATCATAGCTCATTCCTAGATATTCTCATTATCTAATGATACCAGCATGATTATTATTTCAAGATAACAACAATATCAAATACATATCATCATCATGCAATACAAGAGAAATACAACCTTCCCATTATTAGGGTTAGGGTTTCCCTTCCTTACTGATTAGGGTTTCAAGTGCATACCATTACCATTATTAGAGTTAGGGTTTCCTTTCATTAACTGATTAAAGTTTCAAATCATATCATCACCCTTCATTAGGATTAGGGTTTCCCCTATTTAACTATTTAGGGTTTTAAGAGCATATCATCAAGAATCAAACCCTAATTCATACTCCACTCATATTAGGAGTATCAATTTATGCTTATTACATGATTATCACATAAGTATAAGTTTCTCTCTCATCCTCACTAGGATGTTGATTGCATCATACTCTTATTCAATTGGTTCAACCATTTCTTTAGAGTACATTAGCCTACTTATCAAAATGCATTAAACTCTTTACATCTTAATTTATTACTTAACATAACACACTACTAGTGTTACTCCATCAAGTATATTGAATTGAGGTTCTTTCACCATGTCGAGTATAGAGGTGTGTACTTGACACCATATCGTGATTCCATATCGTGCTTAAGGTGTATTCTCATCAACATATCATACTACCATATCGGGTTGTTTCATCATTAGGGTTTGCATATCGGGTTAGACCCTTATGCTCATATCCCATCAAACCCTTCATGGTGTCGTCCTACCCTACATCATGTAATAAGTGATAGGCTAGATATCAGGTTAGTCTAAACCAAACCAAGTGTACAAACCAATAGGGGTTTGGCATTCCAATGTATATCGGGTTCCATATTACCATGTTGGATTTCAACACCATGTCTGGTTAGAGGTGTCTACTTGACTCTATGTCATGCATGGGGTTTGTGATTGGCCTCATATCATGCACCATATGTATACTTCGCATCATATCATGCACAAGGTGTGCACTTCATCATCATATTGTGCACAAGGTATAAGCTTCAACATTGTATCGTGCTAATGGTATGTTCACCTCACCATATCGGGTTATAGGTGCGTCAACCCAATATCGGGTTGGACCTTGATTATGTCATCATAATCAAACTCTCAGCTCTTTTTCTTACTATTCTAGTTCATGGAAAACAGTCCTATACAACCTTTAGAACTCATAGGATCATCAATTATTCAAGAGAATTCAAAATTGATAATAGATCAACAAGTATAACAGAATTGAAGGTGAATAATAACATATTTGGGTTCAAGTTATATATCCCACCTCAAGAACAACTTCAAAGCTCTAATATAAGAAGCTTCACATTCCTAAGGTTGAATATAAGCTTCACAACTCCACTATATGCAAATAATAACCATGGATAAGTATTTGATGAAGAAGAAAAGAAAGGAAGATCACAACCCTAGATCCATGCTTTAATCCAAGGTCGAAGATGATCATGGATTCACCTTAGGGTTAAGTCTTGATATTATTCTTTTTTCTTAGCACCATGCATGATACCTCACCATTCATGCATGATATCCCCTCACTTGTGGCCGATATCCCATCAGTTTTGTCCGATATCACTTTACTATGGCCGATATCACCTTGCTATGGTTGATATCACTTTGTTATGGCCGATATCACCTTGTTATGGCTGATACCAAGGCTCTATGCACGATACCCCTTCACCTATGCACAATATCTAAGATAAAGAGGGTGGTAAATTTCGAAAAAATTTCACTAATAGGTGAAAGGAATGGTATATATAGTTGTGGTTCATGAAAAAGTGTGTATATGAGGTGTCATCATTTTAAACTACTAGGTGCCACGTGTCCATCCATGGTTGACATGTGTACATGCATGCACTCATATTTATCTTGACATGCAAAACACTTGAGGATAATCTAGAGATGAAATTGTGGCCATCACTTATCTTGTTGGATAATATATTTTAACTCAATCACCACTTTATTCACAACCTGATACAACTTTTCCAAGGAAGTTGTAAACCGATACACTTCACCTCCTTGAGGTGCTTATCCCATCATGGACAAGGTCAAAAGTTAAAAAACTAATATAAGACTCCCTTTATGGATCATTGTTCGATAGACACTCTCATATGAACTCTACAACCCGACACAACTCAAATTAGGGTTTCACATTCAACCCTTTCTTGGTCTTTTCATCACCAAGAGTACCATCACTCAAAAATTATTCAAAAATGGTGTATAATTCTTTATATCTCCTCTAAATGATACATAGAGTGAGTAGGTACAATATAGAGGTGGTAATTTGTATATCAACCCTATATTTTGGGTAAATTACAATTCATACTAAAATTGGTACACAAGGCACTAGCATTATTCCAACAAGTTCAAGCTTGGAATTTTAGGCTTTCCAAAAGCCACCGCTTAGCATCATTCTCTCTATGATGCTAAAACACTTAAGGCACATTCAACATGTGAAATATTGCAATATAACCCCTCATCTTGGGTAAATTGTATTTTGGTCCAAAACAAGAGAACATTGCTCAAACATCATTCAAACATGACCAAAATTGAAACATCAGTTTGTCACCTAATAACAAAACACTTTAGAGAATTATATTAAAGTTTTAAGAAACTTATTTAAGCCAAACAAACAGGGTTATCCCTAAACCCAGGTCAGGGATGTTACATCCATGGTGGGTGAGTTGGGTTGGAGGTCATTTTGCATGGAATGGTCATTTTGATCTTCGACACCATGACCATGATGGCTAGCACAACTGTTCTGGGAGCTTATTGGCATGACCGTGCTGGCTAGCATATCTATTCTGTTGGGGTTGTTGCAGCTTTTCAAAATTTGTGATGTTAGTGTAATTTGAGCATATGTCAGGATGACCGTCAGTACGACCGTTCCTTGGCACTACGGTCGTGTTGGGGTCTTTATCATCACTTTGAGCTTTGTTATTTGAGATCCATGGAGACTATTTCTTTAGCACATTATTTGATCACTTGGGGTAGGTTGGGAGTCATCTTGGCTTCATTATGGACTCCTCCAAGTAAGGGGAAGCTTTAGATTCAAAATTCTTCTCTCCCTTCCATCAAGTAGTGGAGAAAGTACCTATAAAACATGCAAAAAGCTTCCATAAGTGCATTTGATAGTAAAACACATATTGAGGGAATAACTTGCATTCTACCATATGTGATTAAGATGCAAAAAGACACAAGATGAGGCCCTAAAATATGGTTGCATCACCCCTTCACTTGTAGGCCATCTAAATAGTTGATTTCCCCAATAGTCAAATCATGTTTCTAGTGCAACCACAACCCACCCTCAATGGGATATTGATAGTGGTGTAAAACTTTAGTGATATACTAACTATCACCCTTGACATCATTAGAAATACAATAGGTGCAATCAAAAGCCAGCTCTACAATAATAACAGAGATGAACTAGGTGCATGCAAAAAACTTCAAGATCTATATAACAAAACTATTGCAAGACTATCTCATTTTTTGCATTACAACTAAAAGAATTAGAGAAATTCTTCTTGGGATGGTAATGGACTCCACATAATAGAGCATATTTCAGTTGGGTACACACCTAACAAAAATCTTCCTTAATTATTATTTTCAAACAGATGCATGTTGCAGTGGCTATCCCTTACCCATACCCTAGTGATTTTGTGATTGAGTCATGAACTGGGTGTGTGCCCCTTCTGGGTACAGCCATAGGTCATTGGGTCGATGATATGCCTAAAATAAGACATGGCCAACTGGGCCAATTAAATATGAAAAATGTTGTATCAACTTTTTAAAGGCATTTTATGTATCCATTCCCCCCAAAAACTTGTATATGTTCTAAATATATGTAATTAGAAACTTCGTGTACAGAAGGCTTAACACCACTTTAATAATAATGGTAAACAAAAGACTAATGACTAGCTATGGAATATAAAACAATGACTATATTCAATTTCATAAAATGTACATCTTATTCACCCATAAGGGTATACATGAATATAACACAAAAGGATCTAAGATATAGAGGGAAACTAAACTATATTAATTTCTCTCCAAGAAACAGCTTAAGAGATAGGTCCAAGATGAAAGGATGAACTCCTTCTCCTAATCTTAGGCTGCTCCACCATGCTCTTGTTGCGCACTCTGATCCTAAACATGGGTGGTCGGGATCACCCAACAATAGGAGATATAAAGGATGTGTGAATCAAAGGAATAAGGACAATTATAAATCAAAATACGGTAGGATAAAGATTTAATATGCTAAGAGGGTCAAAAGTATGAGGAATGTAATAAATAAGAAGTCTGCCATGATAAACAATAATAAAGTAGCATGAATGAATAACACTATGACTGCAATAACTAATATAGGGTTGAGTCACCAACCTAACCTCAACCAATAGGTGAGGGACAATAACAAATTCCCAAACACCTAAAATATATATAAAAGTGGGGAGAGTAAACACATTCCCCTGGGCAAAATAACACATGCCCAACTATGGGTGGTTGTACATAAGTACACTACATTAGATATATAGTAAATAATTCATCATGCTATAAAAAGAATCATATGGCACATTAAAGAAATGAAATATTGCAGAGGGGTAAGAACCCAAGAAATAATTGAAGTAAATGTGCCAAAAGAAGGCAATTCAAGATTAAAGGCTAAGTCTATTCCTCATTGGGAATATTAGGGTTTGATAATAAAATTTCCCATCTGAAGGGTAAGAGTGCACATCCACATACCTCAATGTAGAGTCCTAATAATCACTTTCACCAACTAGCTTGTATCCAAAACCACTTTAACCTAACTACACATTTTACCATATGCATTAGGGTTTTGCAAAGTATAAAAAATAAGAAACCCTAATATTGGATCATCTAGAAAAACCTCATATTTTGGACTTAAAACTTAGACCAATCAATAAATGAGATTTTCCTGATTAAGAAAACATATTTGATTTCTTAATTTTGAGTTAAAATGAATTTGTTACCAATTTTAGGGATTTTTTATAATTAAATTAGTGTTTCTAATAAACATCAAAATAGGGATGCAAAACAAGACTTGAAAACCATAAAATTGTATTATTTGTGAAAAACCATTTCCAACGAATATTTATTTGTATTTTTCTAATAGTGACTTGATTTACTATGAATTTATGAAAACTGACTAATGAGAATTCAGTAAAACCATAGTGTGACATCAATTAAATCATGATTAAAAGTCGATGTAAATAACATGAAAAATGACTAATAAGACTATGGCAAGTGTTACATTGAATCAAACATGTGGGCGTAGAATTGTCATTCAGTCATAAAAATTGACTCACGGTTGATGAATCAAATATACATGTGAACACCCTAAATTGCCCTTGCGAACAAAATCATTTGATCGACATTACAGGGACACCAAGGTCATTTTCTGACCTAGTTTGTTCCAACTTCGAGCCATGGAGCTTGAGCAGACTAGAGACCTAGAAATCATGAATCTAGATCACAAGCCCAGGCGCAAGGATGTAAAACAAAACTGTGAACAAGTTCCCTGAGTTCTCTCAGTCACAAGGACCCCCAAAGTGAGCTCCTTCATGCCCCAGAATGATGGAACCAAGCTCCACTATGGTCAGAATAAGGGAACTAGATCGGGGATCTTGACCAAGCCTAGGGGCCAGTTCTAGTGAAACTAATGATCAGAAAACATGTGAGGGACTCGAGATGGGCTCGGGAAGGTGTTCATGTGGCTGGAGAGCCACTTAATAGGCCTGATGGTCAAAAATTGTAGCTATAGGATATGGTGGTTGAGGCTATAGAAGAGCAAACTAGTAAAAGGAAAAGGAGGTTGGTACTTCATATATGCTTACCAGGCACTCAATTATAGAAAAAGAGGCATCGAGTCCATGGTGTAGTAGAGGCATCTAGAGACGAAGGACGAGTAGGTCGGGGCATCTCGGGGCACAAGGGGTGAAATTGGGTGAGGAGGATGAGCTTTTGATGTTCAGTGGCACCTTTGGGCCCTTTTAAATAGTAAAGGTGATAATCGTGGTGGCGTCTGTAATCTTGATGCGAAGAGGAAGTGATTGGGCATTTCTCACATAGAGTGAGAGAGAGAGAGGGAGAATTAAGGTTTGTTAGGTTCAGGGAATCCTCATAGATTGAACGGTGAAGATATCTCACAAAACTGTCACAAAACAAAAGAGAGAGGGATCAAGGAGCCAAAGCATGTGAACTGCTCTAGACCTGTGAAACGGCTAGAGGTAGGAGATGGCGTTCGGGTTGTTGGATCATCTACTAGATTAGGCACGTTGAATCTTAGCCATTAGATGGCGTGATTAAAGACCAATAATGCGTGATAGGAAAAATAATGCGGGACTTCAGGTTTAACTACTCGCATTGATGAAAACAAAGTTAAAACCTTAGTAAAACTATATAGCAATCTTCCCAAATTAAATTGGAGGGTCAAATAAAGTCATAATGACTTGAAATTTGAACCATAGACTAATTTGATGGTGTAGAACATTACTAGACACTAATATTTCAATTTTGCACATGGTTTGGTCCCTAAGCACAATACTGGACATTAATATATATATATATATATATATATATATATATATATATATAAGGGTGAGTTGATATAAAAAGGCTTTTCTAAATAACTCCTTGAGTGAATTTTGAGATAAACATCTTACACTTACTCAAGAGTCATAAAGAACCTCTTAAATTCCTCTTATTTTATATTTCCACCTAGGAGGAGAGAGAAAAGGAAAAGGGATCATTATACTCATTAACTAACTCAATTACAAATTATCTCTCATTCCTTGTTCCAAAAGGTCATAGAAAATATAAATTAACATAATCTATTAATTAGCTCGCTCAAGTGGTCATTTTACATTTTAGACTATGATTAAATACTAATTGAGGCATTTGTGTATAAACCCATATGTTGCAATTAATGTGAAACAAATATATTCCAAACCACTAAATATTAATCAATTTCAACATTGAGGACAAAAAGAATTTAAAAGTTAGGAAAATTTAGGGAAAAGGCCAAAAAGGATATGAAGGAAAGGAAAAGATTGGAAAAGGGTTAAACTGCAAATAAACCCAAGTTTCATTATGTTACACTTCATCCCTATTTTAAACTTAGTTAAGCCATTTTTATATGATCAACTCAATTTTAAGCCTAATTTCATAGTAAATCCACATCCAAGCCTTACACAGGTCAACTATCATATTATTTCATTAAAATCTTGACACATGATAAGAATCATCGACTAAGTCTTATACTGATAAGCATGTGTTAAAGCCTTACTCATATAATCAACATTAGGCTACCTGAAATAATTTTTTTACTTCCATGAGTATGATTGCATCAACGATAGCCTAAACTCAATGTCATCAAATGGACACACATATGAATAAAAATAGATATCATCAAAATTTCACCCTCATCATGGGAAAACTGATGATACTCCATATTAGATTAACCAACCATGGTATAGAGATTGTCTTGAGATGGGAAAATTCTTGACACTCCATCTTTAATCCACCCAATTTAGTTTCCAAAGGAGTTAAATCCATGACAACTGTGAACCAAAAGAACAAAAATGAACCAAATTTAGATATAAAAACAAAATTTAATATCAAAATAGCTTTGGTAATAAAAAATAGGTGTAAGCATATACACCAAAATCTAGTTGTGAAGCATGAAAGGTCACCTAGAAGTGAGAGAAACTAGTGTAAACATCTTATGTCCATGAGTACTTTCTTGAGGGACATCACCATACAAATAGATAATTAAAGCAATACAAAGCACATCCAACACTCCACAAAAAATATAACTAGACTCGTGGTCAACTATTCATATGATATGATAATAACTATGATTGATTGACATATAAAGTATAAATAGAAAATGATCTAAGTCTCTCATGATTAGCAGTTAGAATCGTAAAACGTAGACAATGAACTCTCACAATGGGAAAGCTACTGAAAATAATTACAACCAATTGGTGGATGTTCCATCAAAGACTATTTTTCGTAGTTGATATTTGTAGGTGCCTAACCCGAAACATTTTCATAACCAAGTCCTAATCACACAAACTAGTTAACTAGATCATTTATTGACATCACAGCCAATACAATGCACATTGAAATTGTTCCCTTTTCAATCCCTTGATCATAAACATGCTCATCTACCACCTCACCCAGACTGAGATTTGTATTGACTATGGTCAGATGAGGTGCCTAACAAGTGTGCATCCCATTTTGGAAAATCAAATTCCACTATAAAACAATAAAAGGGTCACCTGAGTAACACTCTATGGGGACCCATAGAGTATGACATGTCTTGCCTTTACCACCTCTAAATGGTTAATACAACATAATTTAATGAACACAAAGAAGACCTAAAAAATAATTCACACCCCTAGAACTTATCCTACCTTTTCCCTTTTGAAATAGTCATCCTAGCACCATTTGAAGCTATCCTTGAAGGCAAGGAAAGTGGGGTGGACCTAGTAACATGCCCACCTTTCCCTATCTTGAAATGGTTGACAAGAAACCATTTAAAGTGCCTTGGGAAGACCTAGCAGGAGAGACATTTAACGGGTACACTTGTTGTGTTCCCCCTTTTGACCCTCAACAAGGCTTTATTAAACCATACCTAGAAGTCTACTAAAAAATGAGGTGTTGTAAAAGTGTTTGTACCCCCTATTTCCAAATCCTTCCTGACTTAGTTGTGGGTTTTACTAAACCCTAACTTTAATATACACCTTATACCCTATATAATCATCATGTGGTCTGCCTTTTACAAGGCTGTCCCCTGGTGACCTTGTTTGGAGTCCATATATTCACATAAAATATGGATATCCCCCAGAAGTTAGGTTGGTATCATTTTCCTCAATACGACTAAACACCCTCAAACACCTATGCCCAACATCTCTATCCTTTAAATCCCTAAAAATGAGTGTGTGGATTCAATCTACTTTCTTTGGTGGAGAAATAAGGAAAAAGTCATGTCTTTCACTTTGTATCGCATCCCAACAAGGTAGATTAAGTCTTACAACAATGTAGATATCTTCCCCTCCCCTTTCTAGTCCCAAAGTGTTGGATGACACGAGCATTGAAGAGATGCTCTTACATATATTATCTTTGTGATAACCCATTCTTCTTATGTTGTTATCAAAACTACATGCTTTTTTTTATTATTATATTCCATGTCCTCAATGGTTTTGCTAAAAAGGACACTCGCCAAAGCATGTTGGGCTTCAGGGGGGATGATATCCTTGTAAACAAAAGTGTTAAGGTCAAAATTTGGGAATATGAGACAAATACAATCTAAAGCACTATCTAACAATGAGGTGGTGGCAGATTTGGTGAGCACGTAGTGATCTCGAGGTTGAGAGTTTGAGCCTCCCTCACCCCTTATTTTTTGAAGCTAAGTTTGAGATGATTACCATACAAAAATAGTTTTTGGGTTTCTTTGAGATATTCATGCTCAATACTTTCTTACTTGCTATTCCTATTGATGGATTAGGCCTACATATGTCAAAAACAGAGTATTGTACTATCATTAGATACCCTTTAATGATATTGTTATTTCCTATTGATGAGATATGTCTAGTTCATAGTAAGGTGTAATTGGACATTTTTTGGAAGCATGTGGATCATTGCATAGAGCTACTTGGTTTCAAGTATAGACATGATCTTGTTAGACATGTTCTCTCTGACATACTCAGGTATGCGGGAGTTGCTGCTAAGAAAGAAACACATGTTAACTTTATGATTGATCCATTTGAGGGAAGATTAACACTTAGACCGACCGATGTTCTGATTTTTAGATGGGTTGGCGGGAAGCATGCATGTGTGGATTTGACAATGGTTTCTCCACTTGTGGGCTTGAGGTGTGGGGGATTTACTGAAGGACAAGTTGCTCTTAAATCTGCCTCATTCAAAGTGACCAAGTGAAAGAAAGCGCACATCGACAATCAACATATATTTGTATCTTTTGGGTTGGACACATTTGATTTCCTAGGACTAAATGTTGTGGAGCTTCTCAAGAGGGTCCAAAACATTATGCATAGATTCATTATGCCCCTGAAGTTTATGGATTTAGCATTTCAGATGTTTAAATTTATCATTCAGAATGGATTGTTGGCACATCATGTTGCCTGTCTGCCTTCTATCTTGATGTAATTCTTTTACTTTGGCATTGTTTAAACTTACATTTAACTTTTCATATTTTGTCCATAAAAGTCTAATTTTATATAGTAAAAATCTCATTTTACCACACCAAGACCGACAATAGTGAGTTTGAGCGTCATGGGGATATCTAACACCTTAAGGGTGTGTAAACCACCTTACCTTATTTGTTGTTCATTTGCTATGCCTAATCCACCCGCCTTCCAAAGATTTTCTATGATTTTCCTCGTGTTTCCTCATAAACATAATGGTGCCGCTATTTTTCATTGACCAAAACAACTCGACATGCATTACACGATTTCCACAATATGTTGGAACCCTAACTTTAAAAACACCTATCATATACATAAATAACATCCGGTCCATCATTTACAAGGGCCATCCCCTCAAGACCCTGTTTGGAGCCCATATCTTCACTTTACAATATGCATATCTCTCATAATGAGTGTTGGTATTATCTTCCTTAATACAACTAGACACCACCAAACACCTCAATCCTCCATACCTATCCTTCAAAGCCCTAAAAAGTATTAACTTTGTGGATTCATTCCACTTCATTTGATAAAGAATAAAGGAAAACGGTCCAAACTTTCACTTCGTACCACATCTAAGCAAGGTAGATTGAGTCTAACAGCAAAATAGATATCTTGCCTCTTCTTTCTAATCCCTAACATACTGTGATGATACATCCATGATTAATGATCTTATATATTATCTTTATGTTAACCCATTCTTCTTATGTTATTATTATTTCTACATGTTTTTTTTTCTTTTATTTTTAAATTTTGTCTGTAAAAGCCTAATTTTATTAAATAAAATCTCATTTTACCTCGCTAGGACCGGCAATACTAAGCTTGGGCATTATGGGCCGGCAATACTAAGCTTGGGCATTATGGGGATATCTAACACCTTCCGGGCGCATAACCTGATGCCTTACGTTATTTTTTGTTTACCTTCTATGTCTAATCCACCCACTTTCTGATCCATGATTTTCATGTTTCCTCGTAAACATGGTGGCGACTCTGATTTTCACCGACCAACACAACTCGATCAACATTGCTTGGTTCCCAAAACTTGCCGGAACTTATGCGTATAAAATTTAGTATGTTGGCAAGGAGTTTGGATATTAATTTGGTATAACATAGTGCAGCACGCAATGGGCTGAAAGTCAGTCATCAAGAAAGCGTCAACGTTCTTGGGTATCAGCAAAATGAATGGGTGATTTACATATCTCACCATTTGACCACCAGCAAGAAACCATGTGATTGCTTTAGAAATGTCATGTGTGATTCTGTCCCCAACGACATGAAAGAATTTGATGTTGAACCCGTCGTGTCTAGGAGCCTTGGAAGTGTGTATAGAGAAGACATCCTCTTTCAAATCGGCATCCGTAGTATCTTTGCATAGAGAAGTTTTTGTTAGATACGTGATTACGTAGCTGTTTGTTATGTAGCAGCTGGTTACTATAGTGCATTTAATGCATTTAATGTAGTAATCACTTATTTAACATGGGTTAAGCCCAATGTAGTGCAGCAAGTACATGTGAGAATGTTGTTTTGTTTCTAGTGCAAATGGCAAAGAAGTTTTATCCCACATTGCTCACTCCTATAACTTTTGTGGTCCTTATATGTAGGATCACATGGGGCACTAATGTCCAAAGGAGTCCTAGGAGGGAGGCATGCTCACCTCCTTGGTGGGTGGGGTTACCACATCACAACGCACGCACGTGCGCGCGCCACGCCACGCCACGCCTTGCCTGACCTGACCTGTGTTCTGTCTTCTTTTGTGGAGAATGTCTTCCGTCTTCTTTTTGCACTAGGATACAACTAAGTAATTAATTACTTGTATAATTAATTGTTGCTTTCTTATTCGGATTTCTTAATCCTAATTAGAAAGTGTTTCTCTTTTGCGGATTATTTCGTATTGTGCGAGAGCTTCGTCCCGGAGTTACTTTGTGGAGTTGTCCTCCTGCGCAAAGTGCGACTCATCCTTCCTGTCCTCAAGACGCAGCTGTCAGGCGGTGGTCCCTGCGGTTGTTGTGCTGCACTGGTAGCAGTGCGACGCGACTACGTCGAGCGCGAGCGAGACGTGCGAGTTCTAGGTTCGTGCCGGATCGCAACTGGGAGAACGATACCTATCCGCGAGGATTGTCGGGCACTGATTTCTTTAAGTAACATGTTCGTTTCTCAACGAATGATCTGGTTTGCGAATTTAAATTCTGTTTTCTATTCTCCTGCTTTGTTTGTTCTTCGATTCTTATTTTGGATCTGCATGCACTGTTAATTATTTTGCACTTGTCGCTGTTGCATGAACGACGATAACCAATATTAACAACACTATTCAACTCCTCAAAGATCATGTGATTAGGCAGGTTTGTGGGTTTCCACTTGTGCGCTAGTGTGCTTTGGTTGTAGAGATTGTCAAAGAAGTTAATGGCCTGGCGAACTATCTCCTCTCTACCTTCAGCTACTTGTTTACGTTCATTGATTAACTCATTGATAGTCTCCCACATCTCCCTCTTCTTTATTTTGTAGTGGACCTAGTGGTACACCTTTGTGTGTTGCAATTACTGTTTATCATCCATTTGATCCTACTTCTTTGCCGGATGGAGTTTTCCTCTGCCCTTTCCAATTTCAATAGCCTTTCCTCCTTGCATTGCCCCTCTCATCTTTGATGGCAACGGGACAGAGGGGTTACTTCTCATCTTTTCTGCAGACTGTAAATAGTCTTGCTTAGAAGCTTTCAGTAAGTTTGGGATATCGACTTCTCAGACCAGCGCTTCAGGACTTCCTTGGTGATCTGTAGCTTTTTCAAAGCCACAAACAGCGGGTTGTCAGTCACCATGGTATCCCAGCTCTCCTCCACCATGTGTTTGCAGCGGCTTGCAGGTTGCAGCCATCCCAATAACACCACATGTCGAGGAACCTGAATAGTCTGGTGGTCGGGTGTTGCTGATGAGCGACCCTCATCCAGGCATGGTCGTTGAAGGGATGAGAGCCGAGTCTCATCCAGCCATCCCAATAGCTCAATCTATATTGTTGAAATTAGGGGAACCTAAGACCGGCCATTGGGCTGTCTCCCTGATGCCCTCCTCCTTTGCAGAACTCCATATTAATAACTTTGATGGTTAGTAATTAACTAGCATATGCCATGTCATGCACTCCTCGTTTACTCGCTAAGATGGTGGAAGCAAAGATCGGCCGAGGAAAACACCCAATGTTGCCTATGACTCCTCTAGTTCAAGATTCAATCCTCCGAATTCCGCAAATCCAATTAGTTGTCTCTTTCTAACCTCATGAATGGCAATGTATTCGTTTCCGACGCTGTCTCATTACGGTACAAATAAACAACCAGCTTTCCCAATTAGAGGCCAACGATGAGGCGAACTCTGCAGCATATATAGTACAAAATAAAAGACCAGCTACCCCATTTAGAGGGTGACTAATGGCACATAAAAGAGAAATGAACCACGGCCTCGGTTCTTCACCATACTTAAACGCCATCAACCGTCTATCTAACTCCCCCTTGTCACGTGTTCACTCATTACTGGCTGAGATTCTATAGAAGGCACATGTTCGTTATGCGCACAACCCGACGTAATGGTGACAATTTATCATAACGCCATCTCGATCTGGAAGGAGTAATTAATTCTCAAAGGGCACATGATTAAGCCGTTTTCGCACCACCCATTCGTCATTTTTTAGTTTTTATTTCAGAAAATATAAACAAAGATGCGAACTGACAATGCCTTCCTGCACATGAATGTGTTGCCTGGTTCGGCGTTGTCATTAGCATCATCCTGTGCTTGGTACTACAGTAACGACACAGATATGAAAAGAAGAGAGACCTTAGACGCGTTCGCTCACTGGCAAATTGAAACGGCAAGTGCAGTATCGTTGCTGTATTTCTAGGTTGGTTCAAACAATGTTAAGTCAAACTCTGGTGCCAACATTACCAATGGAATCGTTGAAAAGATATGACTGCAGTCACACATACCTATGCACCGCACGACGTTTGGGGTCAGGCCAAGCACACACTTACCATTGTGGCGGTGAAATCGTGATGTGAACGGTGGCGACGGCCAATCTGTGAGGAGCTCTCGCCCAACATGAAGTTAAAAAAACCACGACAAGCACCCAAGTGCTGTATAGAAAGAAAAAATTTGGCCGACCACCCACCCGCTGGTCTATTCAGAATTTAGAGAAAAAAATGAGTTTTAACACGTTCTAGAAATACTCTACTTACAGTCAATTTTTTATATTATTATCCATACAAAAGTTATGTAATGCTCATGCAAAGTGCAGATGTTCTAGTCATTCCCTGTAAATTGCAAATGTGATATCTCAATCCACCACAAATTATGAAAGCACTTAGATCTAAATATTTGTTTGTTTCTAATTTTCACTTTTTTTTTCTTCAAAAAAACTATGTTGCCTCCACACTTCAAATTCCTTCTTAAGTACGCAAGTATTGTAAGTTGATTCGTTGATACTTTTTATTTATAATATATTCAATATCTAATGTCATTATATTTAGTTTATTATTATCATAGATATATTAAGCAACTCATTTGCTCGTTTTCAACAGCTTTATTACATTTTAATAACTGAAAAATTTATATTTATTACTACTAACATCAAATACTAAATCCCATACGACCATATTCTTGCATTAATCATTCTCCAGTAAATTAGTTGATTTATCTAATTCATCATGCTATAATTTAGTAACAAAGTATTTTTCCTAAATCATTTCCAATAGTCATCTCTACAATCGTATAGTACTAATAAAAAAACACTCAATTCTAATTATAACAAAGTATTTTTCCTAAATCATTTCCAATAGTCATCTCTACAATCGTATAGTACTAATAAAAAAACACTCAATTCTCAATCTTACTTCATATATATACTACGCGACTTTTCAATAGTATAATACCATATCACACTACGATATTCAAATTTTGTACAGACGTACCATACTAATTAATTGTTCAATTATTATTAGTGTCAAATTTTATACGTACAATATTTGTTCACCTTATTGAGCAATCATACAGTACTACCTCACATTATTATACACATTACTTTATACAAAATCATATTTTTCAGTCTTTTGTCATATATTACCATTATCATTATTAAATCATCGCTTTATACAAATGGATTTTGTTGACTTGAACATTTCCTTTTCAAAACCCAATGAAGATAATCCCTCGTTCAAGTGGTTGTTTCTGATGATTCTTATTGTACGGTCGTACAATATTAGCTCACATTATCATATAGTACTAACAATTCAGTGTTAACAAATGCAGCTCGCATTATCCTACAATATACAATAATACAATACTAACTCGAATTACCTTACAGTATTAACAATTTTTCTTTAGAGTAATGAAAATGTGTCATCTTTCTATATTTTAGAAAATAGAAAACTCACTCCTATAAATAGGAGGAGGTTGTATATGGAAGCAAGCAAAAATCATATCGGGCCTCTTCATACAAAGACCCATGTTACAGGATAAGTAATAATAAGAAAACAATAAATAAAAGTACAACAATATATCACAATACTCCCCCTCAAGTTGGTGCATATATGTCAATCATGCCCAACTTACACCACAGCTCTGTAACTCTCTTGCCAGAGAGAGGCTTAGTAAATATATCGCAAGTTTGTTAATGTGATGGTAGAAAAGGAGTAGTAATCTTCTTATTCATTACTAAATCTCAGAAAAAATGGCAGTCGACTCCAATATGCTTGGTCCTCTTATGGAAAATAAGGTTACTAGCAATGAAGGTAGCATCATGATTATCACAATACATCGGGATAGCATAAGTGATAGGGAATCTAAAGTCTGCAAGATGGATTTAATCCATAACAGTTCACAAGTAGTATGTGTCATTGCACGATACTCAGACTCTCAACTATATCTGGAAACAACACTCTGTTTTTGCCTCCTAGAAATATACAATAATCAGAAGTGGATATCCTGCCAGACTTGCACCCTACATAATATGCATCAAGTTATTCAATGACATCAAGGAGTTCATTTCTTTTATAAAATAGTACATGTCCAGGTGCATTCTTCAAATATTTTAGGACATGACATGAAGACTCTCAGTGACATTGCCTAGGGAAATCAATAAACTAACTAATAATTCCCCCAGCAAAACATATATCTGGCCTAGTAATAGTGAGATACAAAAGCTTGCCAACAAGTCGTCGATAGCAATACTTAGCTTCTAAGGTTGGAGTGGACAATCCATAAATCATGTGCTTGATCCAAGGTGATACCGTAGGTCGACACCCCAACATTTCAATTTCAGTCAGTGAGTCAAGAATATACTTCCTCTGTGATAGAGATACTCCACTTTTGTTGTGTGCTACCTCAATGCCAAGAAAATAGCTAAGACGTCCAAGGTCTTCGGTTATAAAGTGTTTCATAAGATAATTCTTTGTATCAGCAATCCATGTGTCGTCTATGGCACCCTACGCCAAAGAACAACGAGATTACTCTAACTTAAACGTAGTACAAAACTCAAGCAAAGCAAGGCCTCATCCAATCTTTTGTATTTGATTCTAAGCAAGTATACTACACAGGTGATTACGTATTTTATTATGCCCTCAGAATTTGAGTCATACCACTCAAATCCAACCACTGCTAAGTAGAATCAGTGCCATACAAGGTCAATGGAAGAGTCCAAATCCACGACCTCACCAAACCTCATGGTCAGTACATGAGGACACCGTAGAGACATATCAGTCAACTACAACTAGTGACATATAGTCAAACTATGGAAGTCCTAGCCCACCTTGGTACGAGTTACGACGCTAGTGAAACTGAGCTACGGCCCGCAGCTGCACTCCTTCCAGGGTATGTGTAACGAATTGAAACTTGGACATATTCACTTTTTGGCCCTTTTCAAACTTTTCCTTTCTTATATATCCTTTTTGGCCTTGGTGTTTAATTTTTGGAAAACATTAATGGTTTGGATTGTAATTGAACACTAATTATGTCAATATAAGCTCATATGCATAAATATCTTAGTGGATGTTTCAATGAGGGACTAAAATACAATTTAACCACTTAAGAGGGATAATAGAAAATAATTCATACTAGAACCTTCCATGGTCTTTTGGAATGAGAAGAGAAAAAGAAATAAAATGGAAAAGGCTAAAGTCAAGAAAATAAGGTATTAGATGCTTTAATATGATAAATAGTGGAAATATGAATTAAATTGCCCAAAAATCATAATAGTGAAACTTAAAAGATAATTCTAGGCCCAAATTCATTTTCTTGGAGTGAAAGTTTACTTAAGTGTCAAGTTTCACAATTTTTGTGAAATTTGTAATTATATTTGCAATAATTGAGTTGGAAAATAGGAGTTATCTTTGAAATATGAAATAATTAATTTAATGACTCCAAAAGTGGCAACTAATTCCAAATTCATGTTCTACATGTTAAAGTATGCCTTTGATTTAATTTTCACTCAATTTGGGGAATATTTGATTAAATAGTGAAACTTGGAGAGAGAAAGTGTGTAGAACCTTCAATACATTAATTGATTAAAAAAATAACTTCAACATGAGAAAATAATGGAAAAATTGTATCCAACACATTAAATGTTACTTATGGGTGAAGTTTCATAAAATTTGGAGTATCTTATAGTCCTTAATGCATGAAAAAAGAGGAAAAAAGAATTGGCTTGGTTAACAAATCAAAAGTTCTCAAAAGGTAAATTTATTTGCATATTAGGATTCTACTTCTCGAATTAGCTTAGGTGTGAAATTTCAATTAATTTGGGATTTGTTTGCACCCTCAAATGAAGAGAGAGAAAAAGATTAATTAATGCATCCACACTATATTTCAATTTGGTTTAGGATTTCATTTAATATGTCACGCGTCATTTTCCTTTTTGATATTTTTTTGCACCATCAGACGGCCAGTATTTGAGAGGATCATTGTGGTCCACGATCCAATGGCCCTCGGGTCGTCTTCCTCATGCAACCAGCTGGCTACAGTAGAGCTGACTTTGTGTCTGATTTTCTTACTTTTTCTCCCTCAATCCTCCATAATTTTTAGGAATTTTTCATGTGTTGAGTCCGTGAGAGAATTCTACATTCATAAACCCTCTACTCATGTTTTTTTGCCAAGTGTGCGAGAAACCCCCCAATTCGTGGCCTACAAGTCTTAGCGGCCACACCCTCCTCCCTACTTCTCACTTCTTCACATATATATATCACTACCCAGACCTCCGTCTCCCTTCACCTAGCTTTCCACTCCTCTCAATTTCTCCACACATCCCCATTTTGGTCATCAATTAGTTGGATTTCTATTCTAGATTTGCATCGTGCTTCTGTAGCCCTCAGCAACACCAACATCTCAATTGAGGCTTTTGGTGAGTTTGGTCGTCCATCCTCTTTCTTTTCTTGCTTTGGTTTCTCAAATCATCGTGTAACATGGTTTTGCCCAAATCTTTGTCCTCCTGTTCGGGCTGTATGGTAGCCATGGACGGGATAGAGGTTGGGGAAGAATCCCCTTCGTCAGATTCCGCTTTTTCCCTTCTGCATTTCCTTTTTCCTTTGTTCTCCTTGCAAGGGTGTTTTGGTCTTTTGGCTCGTTGCTTCTTTGCTTGTGGTGCACCCTGGTTGGGTGTTGACGCATGACTTAGCTGCCCTTAATTGGTCCAAGTCACGTGGTGGGTCCTGGTCTCTCCCTCTCTCACAATTTCATTGGTGATTATTTGGCATTTCTTGATTTTCTGATTGATCAAATTCATAAAATTCATATCTTTTAATTTGCTTGTCCAAAAAATATAAATAAATATGTTTTAGAATCAAAAAAATATTTTTTATCAAAAAAAATATTCTAAAAGCCTAATTTCAATGTTTGCCGAAGGATTATTTTTGTAGAAATATATGTATAAAATTCATAATAATTATAACTTAATCATATAAACTCCAAATTAGACAAAAGATATATTTTCTTAATCACGAGAATCTAACTAATTGATTGGTGATGTTTTTAGAGTCTAATTCCAATTTAATTAAAAATGTGATATTTCTAGGGTTTTAATATACTCATTAATTAATGGTTTACATCCAATATGATATTAGGTGAAGATAAACTTTGATTGGATCTATGGTGTGGATCCTAACCTGATATATACATCAATAAGGTATGTTGCATCATCTTATGAGTCATATTGGATAATTGCTTATTCCTCTCTCTCTCTCTTAGACTTGATGGTGATACATTATTTAGATGTCACATATTTTCTTATAGTTGTACCAATAATTTCCTAATCTTGAAATTGGACTTGTGCACTATGACAATTGTTACTTGGATCCTATCCTTGTACATTGTGGCTATTTCTTTCAATTTGTATCTTGTTGGTGTTGACAATCTATATTTAATGGAAACTTTAACTTTCCATGTGTTGTGCATGATGGTATAATTAATTATACTTATACTTCTTATCGGTGACTTTGGATCTTTGGAATTTGGACACCTTTATGGTGATGTTACTATATCTTTGCTCGCCTCTCTATTTATAATGCATGTTTGGTTTGGGTAACTTGTTTATTTGCACTTTAGGTGATGTATCCCTATTGTGTTTGATACCAACAAAGGGTTCAGATGGTCATTCATGTCCCTGGCTAACTGTGTTGTGATGGCATTACTCCCCCAAAGATTTTTGTGGTGATGCCATAATATATGGTTATGGTGGTGATGCGCTATACCCTAAATTGTTATTAATGTGATTATTATTTAATTTACCCACATGCATAATTCTTATTTTAATTTTTGTTCTCTTCATGAGATTTTAAAGGCAAGATTTGATTATTACGGGCTTTGTTGTTTTTTTTTCATATATTCTTTTTTATCTTACTGCATGAAGAATCCCTTTTAGATACCTAGTTGGATGTTTCCCCCTTATTCTATGGGAAGCCTTGATATTTTTTGTCCCTATTTCCTTTATATTGTCCAATCCCTATTATATGCACATAATGGCTTTAATAGCTGACAATTAACATCTTTTTTTTGGGGTATGCTTCCAACCCTTGGGTGGTGAGAAAAGAGAAGCTACCTAAAGTTGACCAAGGCTATCCAAGAGTTACCTTATCTAGCTTGGTAGGTAGTTTGAGATAGTGTAATGACCCTCTGCTTAATAGTTCCTTTTATTTCCTTCTATGTACACCTTGTGTTGTAAAGAACATTCATAGACGTTCAATTATAATAGTTAGATATATTTCTCTTCCGCTCCTACATTATTGGTTTTATGATAAATACATGTGAATGAATTGGTTATCATCCCTTTTTGTAGAAAAACTATGATGGTTTTGGTTATAAGGGATGTTTCCTTTTTATTTTAGTAGGGAGTGGATCCCTATGGGATCCCACTCATTATAGTATGGCACGTAGCCAATCCTGTGAAACCTCATAAACATCAAATCACTGAGCTATGGCCTACAACTGCACTCCTTCCAGGGTATGGCCCATAGCCAATCCTATGAATGCATCTACTCGACAATATATGACTCCAAGCTTTCACTAGGGAAAGCTCATTTCACCATCCAACAAGTGATGACACTGAGATGGATCTATGGCATAGGGAAAAACTACATGATTAAGTTCCACTTAATTAGTTAAGTCAATTAGGTGTCTTTTAGCATCAACCAAATTATAATGTACAAAGCCATAACAAACTCTACAAAGACAAGGGCATGCTACAACTCCAGAAGATATAAAATGTATAAGGTGTGCACTTGTCTCACTATCACCGCATGATGCCTGCATCACTGCATTCACCACATCACCAATACTAAAGTAACATACTATGGGATATCAACCCCTCAACTCATCATTGGGAAATTTTATCTCATAATAGGCAATAAGCCACTGCCAAGTCGTAGAACCCATTCACACCATTCTTGTATCACAAGTGTTTCATCATGCCTCTTGAAGGCTCATTCAACCTTTTTCATATCATAGTCACCATAGCATACACTAACTATGATTATCAAGCTCATAACACTTGCATGGTTAGAAGTTCATAAACAAGATAGATAGAATCATACGTCATAGCCATTCCATGAAAGAAACAAGCATGATCATTTCACATTATTAAGGTAAGGGTTCCTTCTTAGCTGATTAGGGTTTACAAAGCTAGGTTAAACCATCAACCCTAGACTCACCACCTCCCATCATCTTGGAGTATATTAGGGTTAAGGGACATCATTAGAGTTCATTTGATATTAATCCAAACATCATATATATATGGCTTATACATTACTCATACAACAGTAACATCATGTATCAAAGCATACCTCTTAAACACTATCATCATCATGTGTTTTGACTACTACCAAACGACTAGGTTGCAACCACACCTCCTAGACCATGTCATAACCGCAACATCTAGGGCATCTCGATCGCGACACCTATGGTTAGGGCTCTAACAATTCCCAACTATCATGATCTAGAGATGTCTCGACCTTAAGACATGGTTGTCTCAACCTCAGCCTAGTAACATGTCATGACTCATGACCACCTGGTAGCAACGAAACAACATTAGGTCCAACCCATCAACAAGAGGAGCATCTCGACCATGATTAACTATGGGTATGACCAACAAGGAGATTTTTGCCTCAACCATCCTTAGTAATGATATGTCGGTCTTAAAATAGGAACAAAACTAAGGGGAAAACCATAATAATCAAGAAGGAAAAACCCATGCAAATGATCATCTAAACCCTAGGTCATGGATCAAGAAACCACCAAGAAAGGATCCCATCCAAGGGAGAGAAAACCATGATCAAGATATCCAAAATAGAACCTAACCTCCCTTCAACATCTAGGTACATGAACACCATGCATGAGATAAATACCAAGGTCAAAAGATAGGGAAGAACCTCCATAGCATATAAACCACAAAAATGGGTGCATGTATATTAGGATTTTGTATTTCTACCAAACCAAGCAAGATATCTCCACAAAACAAGTTCTAAAGAATATCATTGCATACTAGCATCATAAGGGAGAATTTTAGAGAGAGAAGAAAGTAGCAATTGTGCATAAAAGAGTGCAATAATAGAGTAGGTTAAGTGTTATATAACCCACCTTAAGAAGATCACCACCAAGAATTCCAAGCTCCAAGACCAAGGGCTCCAAGCACACAATACAGGGGTTGAAGAAGTTCCACCAAAAGATCCACACTTAGCCACAAGATTAACTAAAGAAGGAGAATACACCAAGGTCAAATATCATCCAAGAAAAGAGAGCCAAAAATCTCTAGGCATAGCCAAAAGAGAAACGGAGAAAGAGAGAAGAAACCCTCCTCACACTTGGGTCTACCTTGTCAAAACATGGTCTATGACCCTTGGGATGAGGAGTTTCTCTCCCAAAATGACCACCATGGAGGAACCATGGTCTAGGCCTATAAAAGAGAAGAATGTGGAGGTAGGAGATCAAAATAAATGCCATCAAGGAAGATAAACACCTACCAAGGGTTGAAGATGGGCTATGGTCACCACAAGCACCACATGCAAGAAGAGTTCGGTCACCAAGCTCCAAGGACTAATATCCTTACTCCACCAAGATCCAAGAACAAGAAAAATAGAAGGAAGAAGATGGAATGCCTAAAGGGTTACAAGCATGTAGATATAAAGGGTAATATAGGTGGAAGATGAGAGAGAAGGTAAGGGATGACGTGTCAACACTCTAAGGTACCAAAGGGACACTTGTCCACCCCAGAAACACACATGCAACCACCTTATCCTTACATGAAAGACATGTTGATACACTCTAGGTTGGTTCTCAACCATCTTGGTCACCCACATGGTCGTGGTCGCAACCCTCCCATGGTTTACCATCCATGGTCGCGACACACACACACCACCACCACTTGGTCAAGACAAGGGACCACCTCAAACCCTAAGTTGAGACATCATAAAAGAGGGAAACTATCTCAACCCAAGACCACCTAGGTTGTTTCCCCACCATCTAGAGGGGGTTTGTTGACCGTGACATCCACCAAACCAACCCTAGGTCGCGACCTAGGTCGAGACAACACACTATATATACCTAGGTCGAGACACTAAACACTCATAGAAATCATAATCACCACTAAGGGTGACACTCTTCAACCAACTATCAAACAAGGCACCCACTTATTTCTCTCTCCTCTATAATATGTCAAGAAAGAGAAGGAACACTCTAGAGGTGACAATTTGCACATCAACCCCCTAATTTGGGTAAATTGGAATTTGCACCAAAATTAACACATAAAGCACAAACATCATCCAAACAAACTTAAACATGAAACTTCAGCTCTCCACAAGCCCTAATTACATCTAAAAAGATTAGAGAAAGGTTCTAACCACATGATTAAGCCAAAGAAAATAGTGTTACCTCAAAACTCAGGTCAGGGGTCTTATAAGCCATAAACCCCTAACAAGGATTTCGCCCCCAAAATCCTAAGAGAAAAGAGAGGGGTACTTCCTCCTCACCTCTTGCTCGAGCTCCCATGTGGCTTCCTCAATACCATGGTGATGCCACAGAACCTTCACAGGCACTATGTCTTCCTTCTTCAACTTCTTCACTCTCCTATCAAGGATCAACACTAGACCTTCCAAATAGGACATATTCACATCAAGCTCCACCTCAAAAGGCTGTAACACTAACTTTGTATCAGAATGGCTCTTCCTCATCATACTCACATGAAACATTGGGTGCAACCTATGCAACTCAGGTAGCAACTCCAACTTATAGGCCACCTTCCCCACACGTACCATAATAGGGTAAGGTCCCATGAACCTAGGAGCCAACTTACCCTTCTTCCCGAACCTCAAAACACCTTTACAAGGAGAGACCTTGAGGTACACTCTGTCTCCCACTTGGAACTCCAAAGTTCTATGGCGGTTTTCTACATACAACTTATGCCTGTCTTGTGATACCTCCAACTATTGTTGAATCACTTTGATCTTTTCTTTCATTTGTTGCACAAGCTCAGGACCAAGAAGTTAGTATTCTCCTGTCTCCTACACACAATAGAGACCTACAACGTCTCCCATACAACGCCTCATATGATGCCATTTGATGCTCCACCGATATCCGTAACTGTAGACGAACTCTATCAAACTGAGGTGGACATCCCAACTACCCAAAATCTGAAGAACACAGGCTCTTAACCGATCCTCCAAGGTCTGAATGGTCCTTTCAGATTGACCATCTATCTGTGGGTGGAAAGTAGTGCTAAACTTCAACTGCGTACTCAAATCTATGTGTAACCTCTCCTAAAAGTGACTCATGAATTGAGGCCCTTTATAAGACACTATAGTTGCTAGAACACCGTGCAAACGCACTATCTCACCAACATAGATATGGGAAAGATTCTCAATTGTATGCATTGTCTTTATAGGAAGGAAATGTGCTGATTTGGTCAACCTATCAATGATCAACCAGATGGAATCATGACCTTTGGTTGTCCTAGGCAAACGAGACACAAAGTCCATAGTCACATGATCTCATTTATACTATGGGATAGGAAACAGTTGCAATGCCCCAATAGGCTTCTGATGTTCATCTTTAACCTATTGACACATAGCGCATCTCACAACAAACTCAGCTATATCTTGTTTCAAGTCAGGCCACCAATATATGTCTTTTAGGTTATGATACATCTTGGTGATACTTGGATGCATAACGTACATAGATGAATGGTCCTCCTCCAAAACCATCTTCCTTAGATCATTAGCATTAGGAACCATGACTCTACCATGGTAACAAATTGTCATGTCATCTAATTTGTGGAAGCCATCATGCTTCTTGCTAGAAAACTCTGATCTATTCTGATGTATCACAGTATCAACATACTAGGCCTCTCTGATTTGGTGTCTTAGCATGAGCTTCACCTATAATTGTGCTAACAATCCTACTAGCAAGGAAACCTCTAGCTTATCATTCATCTGATGTAGGGAGATCAGCATGTTTTGCTTGTGTCATGCCAAGGAACACAACTGCACATTCTCTATAGTGGATGACAAAGAGGGCTTCCTACTCAGCACATCTGCTCGACATTCACCTTCCCTGGATGGTAATTGATTGTGCAGTCATCATCCTTGATTAGCTCCATCCAACACTGCTGCCTCATATTCAGCTCCTTATGTGAAAAGATATACTTCAGTTTCTTGTGATCTGTGAAGATCTGACACTTCTCACCATAAAGGTAGTGCCTCTAGGTCTTCAAGGCATGAACCAAAATAGCTTACTCCAAGACATGGGTTTGGTAGTTCTCCTCGTATTTCTTAAGTTGTTGAGAAGCAAAAGAAACTACATTCTTGTCTTGCATCAACACACAACCCAAACCATTCCTGGACACATCACAAAAGGCGATGTACCCTTTTCCTTAATCAGGTAAGACCAGAATTGGTGCACTACTCAGCTTCTTCTTCAATATCTAAAAGGAACATTGGCATCTATCATCCTAGACAAATGGCACATCCTCCCTCATCAACTTAGTCAGGGGTAGAGCTATAGCATTAAAGTTCTTGATGAACCTCTTGTAATAGCTTGCTAAACCCAAAAAGTTGAACACTTCTGTCGGCGTCTTTGATTGTTCACATTCTGTCATGGACTCAACCTTCTTGGGGTCCACACAAACACCCTCAACAGAGATAACATGGCCCAGAAAAGCCACCTCTTCCAACCAGAACTCACACTTGTTGAACTTGGCATAAAGTTGATGTTCCCTCAACAAGGTCAACGTCTGATGAAGATGTTGTTTATGTTGTTGGCTATCATGACTATATATCAGGATGTCATCTATGAAGACCACCACAAACTAATTAAGAAATGGCTGAAACACTATGTTCATAAAGTCCATGAACGTTGTCGTTGCATCGGTCAGTCCAAATGGCATAACCGCAAACTCATAGTGACCATTCCTTGTCCTAAAATCTTACTTAGGTATGTCATCCTCCTTGATCCTTAGTTGGTGATACCTTAACCTTGGGTCTATCTTTGAGAACATTGTCTCACCATGCAACTGATCAAAGAAATTGTCTATCCTTGGCAAGGAATACTTGTTCTTTATCTTCACCTTATTCAACTATTTGTAGTCTATACATAGCCTCATGGACCCATCCTTCTTCTTCATGAACATCATTGGAGCACCTCATGGTGACATACTTGGTCTGATAAAACCCATGTCAAGTAGCTCTTACAACTGTCTCTTCAACTCTGCCATCTCATCTAGAATCATCATGTATAGTACCTGAGTTGTCAGTTGTGTGTCTATAACTAGATTTATCTCAAAATCAATCTCTTAGGGTGGGGGGAACACCTAGAAACTCGTCAGGGAACACGTCAAAAAACTCCCTGACAACTAGAACCTCCTAAATACTAGGACCCTCTGCCTTAGTGTCAATCACATGTGCCAAGAACGCCTCACAACCCTCCCATAACAACTTCTTTGCCACCATCGCCGACACCAGACACATCAGAAGAATTTTCCTATCTCCTTGGAAGATCCACATTTTATCACCATCCACAAATGTCACCTATGTGGAACCACAATCCAAGACCACTCTATACTTCTAAGGTGTCTATTCTAAGGATTACATTGTATCCATGCATATCAAGTGGTATGAGATCCACTTGAATGTTGTGCCCTAAAAAAGAAAGGACAGATGAAGGACACACCTCCTGGAACACGGTATGACCGTATAATGGGGTTTCTAACAACAAACTATCTCTCCTATGACTAATAAGAAAAACACAACTATCAAGCACTTCATGAGTGATAAAAGAGTGTTTTGCACCTAGATTAACCACAATAGATATGAAGCAAGAAGAAGACAAATTAGAATGAAATAACTCCATCTGACATGCCACTACTAGAAGTTTGACCACCTCCTTCGGCTGACTCATGGCGTAGAATCTAGTTGTTGCATGTTGTCGCCCCCATCCTCTACTTCCTTGAGTAGACGATCTGTCGTATAACACTTTTCCACATTCTTATCCTCCCACATCATTGAACTATTGTCTCTGTGAGCCCTACTAGCTCTACCTCAGTTGTTGGGTCACCTCATCATCTCTCACTAGGCACTCCCACCTCAGATGTCCTACCTGTCCACACTTATGAGGAGCCCTGATCTCAAACTATAGCCTAAGCGGCCCCGTCACTAACACTGACATTGTGATGTGAGCTCCAGTAGGTGTAAGGATACAACTTCAGCCTTTACTCAGTGACCACTATGTATGCGCATTGAACCTCTATGGTTCTAGCAGTGCAGAAACCCCAGCTTCTTAAAGCATCTTGACAACTGTCCTTGGGACTGAGAAGGCCTCTTCTTGACACTCACATCTTGCTTCTCTATTACAAATCTCTCTATCCTCCAGACAGACTCCAAAAACATGGCAAACCTTTCTCTATTCTCTAAGGCATCCACCGGGGTAGACAACTCAACATTCAACCCCTTCACAAGATGTCAGATCCTCTCATCATCCATAGTATCCATGTGAGGATAGAACTGTAGAAGCTCCATAAACTTAGCCTCATACTTGTTTATCATCAAGGACCCCTATCTGATCCTCTTAAACGGGGATATTTTCTCGTCAAGATATGGTCATAGGAAGTACTAACTAACAAACTCACATCAGAACTCCTCCCAACCTACCTCAACACCAAGCCTCTTCTCCTCTTCTATGGTCCACCAGCATCCAACACTCCCTTTTAGAAGGTACACAACATGCTTCACCTTATCAGCCTCAAGGATGCTAAGGATCTTGAAGGCTTTTTCAAGTTCAGTTAGCCACAGATTCACATCTGATGGATTAGTTGTCCTAACATACTCCACTGCCCCAACACGGCAAAGCCACTCAAAAGTCTTCCCAGTACCCGAAGATTCCGCATTGGGAATTAGTGCTGCAACATATCGAAATCTAGGACCTAATCATATTCCAAGCTTAGGAGTTCAAAGACCTTAGTCTTTGGGCTTAGCCAAACAAGGGTAAAGATATACACATTAGTAGCTAATTGAAACCAATATGGCTTAATGCTTTCATAATCAATTTTTAGACCAGTAAAGGATACATTGAATATGTCACATGAAGTAATGATGATTAAGTTATGATTGCATCCCACATTATTTTTATATTGAGCAATTTCTAATTATCTCTCTTAATGTATGTTTGCATCCACTATTATTCCTTTTGAGAAATTCACCCATTTTCTTCATTCTATTGTCCTATGGACACTAGACTACACATTATCTCTTTTTATTTTGAAAATTATGGTTCATGTGAAGTATGTTATTTGTTACTGATTGTATGATCATGCTTCTAATTTGACATTATCTTGGTCTCTTTCTTATGCTTCTTTCATGGTGGAACTCAATTTATTGATATTTTCCCACTTTGAGGTGGATGCTCATGATGGTCATTTTTGTGGTGACTACTCCATAAAATATGACTATACTTTTTACTTGCCTCTACAATAAACATCCATGTGATTCAATAGCACTAGAGTAGTGAAATTGCATTGGTTTTTGGGCAGTATGCCCCTGTTATTACTGGGATGGAGGTGGTGATGCCCCATACCCGAGTTTCAAGTTTGTGAGGCTTGGCCCATTTTTATATATATTGGGAGTTTAGCAGTACATCATTCTCTATCAGGTTTCAAGTTTGTGAGGCTTGTCCACCTTTGTCTTTATATTGTTCTAGAGTTATGCTTATCTCACATGCATACAGGTTGTTGATTATGGGGTGTGTATCGACACAGTTTTATTTTTTTGGTTAGGCAAGTATCTCTTTTATTGTGATACTTTTCTTTTATGCCCACTTGCATAGTCCTTTATTTTCTATGAGAAGCATTGTTTACTTGATTACATTTTTTTCCATAAATTTCTCAAGCCTATTTTAGTATGAACATATCAGCTTTTTGATGATCTTATCTTTTCTTTTCCTTTTGTGGTTTATGCTTCCAACCCCAGGTGTTGGACTAGGATAAGGCAATCAAGGTGGACTTGGACCACCACAAGTGTAGCTGAAACCTTGTGGGACACTTGCTTGAAGTTGTTAGGTGATCCTCATCTAGTCCTACGTTTAGTCAGTCTTTCCTTTTATCTCACCCTATGTGGTGAAGGATAGTGATGATAATAAGATTTGTAATGGTTATATACATCTTTAGTTCTGTTGCTACTTTGGTGTTATGATACATTCATGTTGAATAAATTGGTTATCATCCCTTTTTTAGAAGAAAAAAATTATGTTGGTGTTTGGTTTGGGATGTTACCTTTTTATTTTAGTAGGGAGTGGATCCCCTTTGGGATCCCACTCTTTACAGCATGGTATCATAAACAGTGGTTGTTAGTTATCTAACTATTTAAATCTTGTCTCCCTTAGGATGTTTACATTTTTCATAGGTTTTGTATACCTAGTACCCTTACCTTGTGTAGGCAAAACCTAATGATGGGAGATAACTCAACTATTGTCAACCAATTTGGCTATGAGACACCCCAGAACCCTAGGTTTGGGATGCCAAGCATGGATCCACCCTTTACCACTCTAGTGACTCTAGGTACTCCTCTGACTCAAAGTAGACCATTAATAGATTAGGAAACCCTAGCCTCTACTAGTACGGGTGTAGTCATCTCTCCTGAGCAAGATTTGTCCATGTTTTGACAACTTTTTGCTACAACTATGGCATGGAAGATGAACAACCCATCTGCACCTAAAAAGACGAAGGAGTATTTCATAATGGAATTCATGAAGATGCAAACACCCTCCTTCAAGGGTGAAGGTGAAATAGAGATGGTTGATAAAGCTAATGATTGAGTACTAACCAAATAGAGGACCTTTTATGGTATGGCATGTCCTCCACACAAGGTTATATTTGCATCATATGTTCGAGATGGACCCACTCCAGTTTCGTGGAACGGGATAGAAAGGACTCGTGATGTCTCTACCATGACCTGGGAGTAGTTTTTGGTGCTTTTCGTGGGAAGTACTTCTGCACTACTACCCTAAAGAAGAAGGAAGTTAAGTTCTATAGTCTAAAGCAAGGTTCATTGATTGTTTCTACTTTTGTGCAAAAGTTCTTGTTTCTTGAGAGATATGTTTCTAGACTTAGTGAAGAATGTAGAGCTGACCTATATCTGCAAGGACTCAACTATAATGTGGGACCTTCTCTTATCCCACAACTTCCTCTAACCTTTTAGCAGGTGATAGATAAAGCTTTGGCTATGGAGTCTTACCCAGGGTTTCAACCTAGAGAGTTCGATAAGAAGAGGAAGCCCTCAGGAGATGAATAGAAAAGGGACAAGTGTGCTAAGTGCAATGGATACCATCTTCTAGGGAAGTGTTCTCAAGATAGACCTTGTCAAGGCACTCCAGTAATATGTCATTATTGCAATGAACCTAGGCACATTTGACCTAAGTTCCCCAAGATTCATAATGGACATGCACTGGCTCAACAACAATAACAACAACAACAACCTCAAGTGCCTCATCAGAATAATGGTAGAAGACCTATGGAAAGGCAAGCTCAAAGAGTTTTTGCTTTGGAATGTCAAGAAGTCTATGATGATGATCATTTTGAAGGTAAACCTTAGTCCCATAGTTAGACTTTAAAGTTTTATTTCCTTTTGGCATGATAACTTGTGGATATATGTAAGGAAGTTATCCTTGTACCAATAGATTTGCTTGACTTATTAGGATGAAACTTCTTAAGGAGTGGTAGATCGTTGTTTGTTATATTTGGAAATTTAGATTTTGAGGATGAAATCCCTTTAAAGGATGGTATGTTGTAACATACTAAAATCTAGGACCTATTCTTATTGCAAGGTTAGGAGGTTAGAGACCTTAGTCTTTGGGCCTAATATAACAAGGATAAAGATATACATTAGTACCTAATTGAAACCCTAACATGTTAATGCATAAATACATAGAATATGTCACATGAAGAAATGATGATTAAGTTTTGATTGCATCCCACATTATTTCTATATTGAGCAATTTCTAATTATCTCTCTTAATGTATGTTTGCATCCCCTATTATTCCTTTGAGCAATTCACCTATTTTTTTCATTCTCTTGTCCCTATGGACACTAGCCTACACATTATTTCTTTTTCTTTTGAAAATTATGGTTCATGTGAACTAATTTATTTATTACTGATCTTATGATCATGCTATCTGATTTGACATTCTCTTGGTCTCTTTCTTATGCTTTGTTCATGATGGAACTCAATATGTTGATATGTGCCCACTTTGAGGTGGACGTTCATGATGGTAATTTTTGTGGTGACTACTCTATAAAATATGACTCCACTTTTTACTTACATATACATTAAATGTGCTATGTGATTCAGTAGCACTTCACTGGTGTAATTCCATTAGTTTTTGGGCAGTATTCCCCTGTTATTATTGGGACGAAGGTGGTGGAGCCCCATAACTAGGTTTCAAGTTTGTGTGGCTTGGCCCATTTTTATATATATTAGGAGTTTGGCAGTAGGTCATTCTCTGTAAGGTTTCAAGTTTGTGAGGCTTGGCCGCCTTTGTCTTTATATTGTTTTAGGGTTATGCTTATCTCACATGCATGCAAGTTGTTGATTATGGGGTGCGTACCCTAATTCTTTATATGGCTAGTATGTCACAAATTTATTTGTTTGGTTATGGCAAGTATCTCTTTATTATGATTCTTTTCTTTTATGTCCACTTGAGTAGTCCTTTCTTTTCTATGGGAAGCATTCTATCCTTGATTACCTTTTATTGCATAAACTGCACAACCCTATTTTAGTATGCACATACCAACTTTTTGTTGATATTATCTTTTCTTTTCCTTTTTTGGGGTATGCTTCCAACTGCAGGTGTTGGAGTAGGAGAAGGAAATCAAGGTGGACATGGACCACAACAAGTGTAGCTGAAACATTGTTGGATTCTTGCTTGAAGTTGTTAGGTGATCCTGATCTAGTTCTACATTAAGTTAGTCTTTCCTTATATCTCACCCTGTGTGGTGAAGGGTAGTGATGATAACAAGATTTGTAATGGTTAGATACATCTTTAGTTCCGCTGCTACTTTGGTGTTATGATACATTCATGTTGAATAAATTGGTTACCATCCCTTTTTGAGAAAGAAATTACGTTGGTGTTTGGTTTGGGATGTTGCCTTTTTATTATAGTAGGGAGTGGATCCCCTCTCGGATCCCACTTCTTATAGGTTCCCTAGGATGATGTGCAGGCATCCTATCAACCATATGCGTCATATTAGTCATGAACTACCCAAAAGGAGATTGAAAGTCAAGATTCTAAAGCATGGTTGGGTCAAATTAGGGGACCTCAGGAACCCAATCTTTTTGTGCATGTTTCCTTACACCTCCAACTAGTGCAGCAACACTACATTCAACAACATGTTCTTCATGTTCTCTAGACATATTTCAACTTTTATGCTCCTTCTAAATAAGAAGAAATCTCTATAAGACAAACTGGAGGACACCAGAGCAGACACAAACCCTATTCCTAGGTCCTTGTAGACTCAACAAACCTAAAGCTCTGATACCAAATAAATTGTGGCTCCTTGTGCCACAAACCAACGATATTACTCCAACTTTAATGTGAAAACAAAACTTAAGCAAAGAAAGGCCTTATCTAATATTTTCATATATGATCCTAAGAAAGTATACTACACAGTTGATTATGTATTTTATTATGCCCTGAGGATTTGAGTCATATCATTCAAATCCTACTAACCACTACTAAGTAGAAATCAGTGCCATACAAGGTCAATGGAAAAGTCGGAATCCATGACCTCACCAAACCTCATGGTCAGTACACGAGTACACCGTAGAGACATATCAGTCAACTACAACTAATGACATATAGTCAAACTGTGATAGTCCTACCCACCTTGGTACAGGTTACGACGCTAGTGAAACAAAGCTACATCCCACAGTCGCACTCCTACCAATGTATGGCCCACATCCAATCATGTGAAACCTCATAAACATCAAATTACTGAGATACAGCCCACAACCACACTCCTGCCAGGGTATGGCCTATAGCCAATTGTGTAAATGCATATACTTAATAGTATACGACTCCAAGATTTCACTAGGAAAATCCTATTTCACCATCTGAGAAGTGCTGACACTGATATGGATCTATGGCACAGGGTAAAACTACATGATTAAGTTCCTCTTGATTAGTTAAGTCAAATAGGTGTCTTTTAGCTTCAACAAAGTTATAATGTACAAAGCCATAACAAACTCTACAAAGATAAAGGCAAGCAACAACTCCAAAAGATATAAAATGTATAAGGTGTACCCTTTTCACACTATCACCACATGATGTTTGCATCACTGCCATTCATCACATCACCAATACCAAAGTTACATACAATGAGATATCTGTAACATACTAGATCTCGGACCCTACCTTGGAAGTTGACATTTTGGACTTAGCCAAACAAGGTTAAAGGTTAAAGGTTAGACCTAAATAGATGTTTAGTATAACCCCCAATGATCTAATGCATGTATAGATCACCTTAATGTAACCTAATTCTCTAACATTAATCTCAGGTTTATAATGGATACATAAAATATGCCACATAACACATTTTGGTGGTAATATGAAGATAAGAAACTTAATTGGATGAATAATATTGATAATGGGTCGTTAATGGGCCATATGACACATCTCATAAAAAGAAGTCTCAAAAGTGGAAACAAACTTCAAATTCAAAATCAACATATCAAAACTAGCCTACATGTCAAATTTCATCTAATTTGTACCACCTTGAAATATTAGGATAAGTTTAGGAGAGAGAAAATGAGTAAAAAACATAAGTAATAAATAATGTGACTATATAACTTCAAAATATTGAAATATTAGCAAATTCATATTTAACACATCAAAGATAACTTGTGGATAACGTTTGGTCCAATTTGGATGTTGTTTGTGCAAGTTATACAATTCCAGGTACATTATGGACCTTTTTGCAATTTACCCAATTGGGAGGTTTTCTTTACAAATTGTAACATGCATTATAATCCTTATTTATTCTCTTACCATTCTTGAGTTTTTGAACCATAGGGCGTCTAGTTGCACCTTGGTTTGAAGGTGTTTCTTTCCAAGGGCATTTTAGGGATTACTCTCTTTATAAATGAGCTTATCTTAGAAGCTATCAACCAATGGGGTTATTCTTTGATTGGAGGTCGGTTGGGATGGCCTATAAGTTTCCATAAACTGACATTTGATATTAAAGAAGCCTCTATGAGCTTTCCTCTTGTATGGCCATGAAATCCCTAGGCTAAAGACACATGGAAAGCTCCATGGACACCTCATGCTTGACTTCTTCCTTATCCATAAAGGATTGCATGTCCATAGGAACCCTTAGCATTGGACACATGGAAAGTAACTTGACACCTCGTGCTTGATTTCTTCCTTATCCAGAAAGGGTTGCATGTTTATGTACATCCTTATACATGACACATGGAAAGTCTCATAGGCACCTCATACTTGACCTCTTTCTTTACATAGCCATATCTACCCCTTCCCAACTCCCAATTCAAAAACTCTTGCTCTCATTTATTTACTCTAGCTTAGGTAATCATTCCTACTCTCTTTTTCCATGAAGGTGTTGTCCCAAGGTAAAAGGAGGTGCCTACCTTGGTGAAGAAGGCTCCTAGGGTTCCAAATTTGCTCTATTTAGGATTTCTTAAGCTCCTCCTTGGTTATTTCGACCAAACCTAGTAAGTTTTCTCCTTTCCTTCCCTATTTTCGTGTTTTTAGTCTTCCTTGCACCTTCCTCCATCTTGGAACCATGGCCTTCCATGGTGAAACCCCACCTATAACCCATAAACACCTCATCTCCAAGTTCTTTTGTTAGGGTTTTCACCTCTAAAGTGGAGAAGGTGTTTCTTGATCAATATAGGAGCTTTGTTGGAGAAACAAGCATCTGTAAGCTTGGGAACCTTACTTATTGGTCTTGTCCACCTTCCCTAGAGGTTCTTTGGAAGACTAGGATTGGATATAGGACTAACTTGGACTGTTTAGACTCTGAAGTTGAGGTATGATGTATCCCCTATCCTTCTATGTTCAGCAATTCACCTATGCTTATTCATTCTCTTCATCCTATGGACATTAGCCTATATACAATGCCTTTCCTTGTAAAAATCATGGTTCATGTGAACTACCTTATTTGATATTGATCATGTGATCATGGATATTCTTTTGAACTCTTATCTTATGCTTTGTTCATGATGGAACTCTAAAAGATAACATGTGATGTCTTTTGCCCACTTATGAGGTGGATGTATATGTTGGTCACTTATGTGGTGACTAGTTTATATATTCTGACTATACTTTCTACTTGCCTCTACATTTACATGCTATGTAATTCAGTAGCACTATAGTAGTGTAATTGCATTGGTTTTTATGGTAGATTTGTTATTTCCTGCCGAGCAGATGTGATAATTCCTACTCTTTTAGGATGGAAAGGAACCTCATACCCAAGGCAAGATGTGTGATTCTTGGTCCATGTTTTATATATTTGGGACATTGGAAGTATTCCTTTCTCTATCAGGTTTCAAGTTTATGAGACTTGGATGCCTTTGTGTTTATATTATTCTAGGGCTATGTTTATCTCACATGCATGCAGGTTGATGATGTGGGGTGTGTGCCCTAATTCTTTACATGTGCTTGTGTGGCACAATATTTATGTTTTATTAATGGCAAGCATTTTTTTGGCATCATATGATTTCAATTCCTTTTCTCTTGATACCCATTTGGGTGGTCCTTATCCTTTCTGTGGGAAGTCGTTTATATTTGATGTCCTTTATTCCATATATTGCTCAATTTCCTATTTAGTATGGACATACAAGCCTTTTTTGATATTATCTATTTTCTCTTCTTACTGGGGTATGCTTCCAACCCTTGGAGAAGGACTTGGATGATAAGGCATGAAGTTTTAGACTAGCTTAAGGAGTTAATGCTTGGAGACAAAGTTGTTATGGTTTAGATTTCCCTCTACTAGATCCTTATGTTGAGTGATACATGTAAACCCTTTATGGGAGATTATGATGTTCTTTTGTAACCTTGTGATAAATTGAATATAGTCAACATTTTTATTCTGCTGCTATATTTTACTTATTTTGAATACCATTTATTTGAGTTTGAAAATTTTCCACCTATTCCAGCATACCCTTGAGTGTGTTTGGAATGGATGTTTTATTCTTCAAATCTTTAGTAAGTGGGTGGTCATGCACTCCTTACAGCAAGGTATCAGAGCCCATGGTAGTCAAAATCTGACAATTTCAATTTTGTCTCCCTAGTTAGAATATTTGCCTTACCTTTAAGTGACATGTTTTCCCTAGAGTTTATCAATAGCTGATGAAGGGTTGATTTAGGATCCTATAGTTTCACATTAGAATAATGATGAATAGATCCTTAAAATACTTACAAGTAAAAGATGCATAAGTAACCATAGTAACTTGAGGTTGTTTAGCTTGGCCTTTAGGCAGCTACTAAGACATGAAGTTGAAAGAAAAGGGGTCTAGAAAGAATCAGGGTTTGAGGGCTGGCAAGATTTTCCTCCACACCACTAGCTTGGTTAGCTTGGTTTACGAGGACTCCCAGATCCATATGATACCAGCCTAGCCTGAGCCGATATGAATTGTCTGAAATAACATGATTTTAGGAAATAGTAGCCTTAGACATCTATATGGTTTATCTTTAGGGACCATAATATGTTGAACTAGTCTCCCAGGTGTAAATACTTTTTCAGGATGGACAAGAGCAAGTTAGCCCATAGTTCATAGTTAGTCTTTACAAGTTATGTTTCTTCTTTTTGTGTGATGCTTATGTAGTTGGATGTAAGGAAGTGTAGTTGAACCTTTTGTACCTAAAGAATAGTTTTGACTTAATAAGATGAATCCTTTAAGGGGTGGTGAATAAGTTGTTTTCTTATATGTCTATGTTTTGATTTTGAGGATGAAATCCCTATAAGGGGTGGTGTGCTATAACATACTAGATCTCAGACCCTACCCTGGAAGCTGACATTTTTGACTTAGCCAAACAAGTTTAAAGGTTAGACCTATATATATGTTTAGTATAACCCCAATGAGATAATGTATGCATAGATCACCTTAATGTAACCTAATGTTCTAACATTAATCCTATGTTTATAATGGATACATAAAATATGCCACATTACTCGTTTTGGTGGTAATTTGAAGATAAGAAACTTAATTGGATGAATAATTTAGATAATGGGTCTTTAATGGGACACGTGGTGTATCTCATAAAAAGAAGTCTCAAAAGTGGAAACAAACTTCAAATTCGAAATCTACATATCAAAATTAGCCTACATGTCAAATTTCATCTAATTTGGACCACCTTGAAATATTACGATAAGTTTAGGAGAAAGAAAATGAGTAAAAGTCATAAGTAATGAATAATGTGACTATATAACTTCAAAATATGTAAATAATGGAAAATTCATATTCAAGACATCAAAGATAACTTGTGTATGGAGTTTGGACCAATTTGGACGGTGTTTGTGCAAGTTATGCAATTTTAGGTACATTTTGGACCTTTCTACAATTTACCCGATTCAGATGTTTTCTTTGCAAATTGTCACATGCATTATAATCCTTATATATTCCCTTACCATTCTCTAGTTTTTGAACCATAGGGTGCCTAGTTGCACCTTGGTTTGAAGATGTTTCTTTCTAAGGGCATTTTAGGGATTACTCTCTTTATAAATAGCTAATCTTTAGAAGCTATCAACCAATGGGGTTATTTCTTTGATTGGAGGTTGGTTGGGATGGACTATAAGAGTCCATAAACTGACATTTTATATTCAAGAAGCCTCTATGAGCTGTCCTCTTGCATGGCCATGAAATCCCTAGGCTAAAGACACATGGAAAGCTCCATGGACACCTCATGCTTGACTTCTTCCTTATCCAAAAAGGTTTGCATGTCCATAGACACCCTTAGCATTGAATACATGGAAAGTAACTTGACACCTCATGCTTGACTTCTTCCTTATCCATAAAGGCTTGCATGTCCATGTACACCCTTATACATGACACATGGAAAGTCTCATATACACCTCATACTTGACCTCTTTCTTTATATAGTCATATCTACCCCTTTCCAACTCCCAATTCAAAAACCTTTGCTCTCCTTTATTTCCTCTAGCTTAGAGCATCATTCCTACTTTGTTTTGCCACAAAGGTGTTGTCCCAAGGTAAAAGGAGGTGCTTACCTTGGTGAAGAAGGCTCCTAGGGTTCCAAATTTGCTCTATTTAGGATTTCTTAAGCTCATCCTTGGTTATTTTGACTAAAACTAGTAAGCTTTCTCCTTTCCTTCCCTATTTTCATGTTGATAGTCTTCCTTCCACCTTCCTTCAGGTTGGAACCATGTCCTTCCATGGTGAAACCCCACCTATAACCCATAAATGCCTCATCTCCGTGTTCTCTTCTGAGGGTTTTTCACCTCTAAAGTGGAGAAGGTGCTTCTTGCTCGACATTGGAGATTTGTTGGAGAAACCAACCTCTCTAAGCTTGGGAACCTTTCTTATTGGACCTTTCCACCTTCCCTAGAGGTTCTATGGAGGCCTAGGCTTGGATCTAGTACTAACTTTGACTATTTAGACTCTGAAGTTGAGGGATGATGTATCCCCTATTCTTCTATGTTGAGCAATTCACCTATACTTACTCATTCTCTTTATCCTATGTACATTAGCCTATACACAATGTCTTTTCTTGTGAAAATCATGGTTCACATGAACTATCTTATTTGATATTGATCATGCGATCATGGATATTCTTTTAAACTCTTATCTTATGCTTTGTTCATGATGGAACTCTAAAAGATGACATGTGTTGTCTTTTGCCCACTTATGAGGTGGATGTATATGTTGGTCACTTATGTGGTGACTAGTTTATATATTCTGACTATACTTTCTACTTGCCTCTACATTTAACATGCTATGTGATTCAGTAGCACTAGAGTAGTGTAATTGCATTAGTTTTTATGGCAGATGTGTTATTTCGTGCTCAATAGATGTGATAATTCCTACTCTTTTGGAATATAAAGGAACCTCATACCCAGGGCAAGATGTGTGATTCTTGGCTCATGTTTTATATATTTGGGAGATTGGAAATATTTCTTTCTCTATCAGGTTCCAAGTTTATGAGACTTGGCCGCCTTTGTGTTTATATTATTCTAGGGCTATGTTTATCTCACATGCATGCAGGTTGATGATATGGGGCGTGTGCCCTAATTCTTTACATGTGCTTGTGTGGCACAATCTTTATATTTTATTAATGGTAAGTATATATTTTATCATATGATTTCAATTCCTTTTCTCTTGATACCCATTTGGGTGGTCCTTATCCTTTCTATGGGAAGCCTTTTATATTTGATGTCCTTTGTTCCATATATTGCTCAATTTCCTATTTAGTATGCACATACCAGCCTTTGCTGATGTCATCTATTTTCTCTTCTTGTTGGGGTATGCTTCCAACCCTAGGTGAAGGACTTGGATGATAAGGCAAGAAGTTTTGGACTAGCTTAAGGAGTTAAATCTTGGAGACAAAGTTGTTATGGTTTATATTTCCATCTACTAGATCCTTATGTTGAGTGATACATGTAAACCCTTTGTGGGAGATTATGATGTTCTTTTGTAACCTTGTGATAAATTGAATATAGTCAACATTTTTATTCCACTACTATGTTTTGGTTGTTTTGAATACCATTTATTGGAGTTCAAAAATTTTCCACATATTCTAGCATACCTTTGAGTGTGTTTGGAATGGATGTTTTATTCTTTAAATCTTTAGTAAAGCGGTGATCATGCACTCCTTACAGCATGGTATCAGAGCCCATGGTAGTCAAAATCTGACTATTTCAATTTTGTCTCCCTAGTTAGAATACTTGCCTTACCTTTAAGTGACATGTTTTCCCTAGAGTTGATTAATAGATAATGAAGGGTTGATTTAGGATCCTATAGTTTCACATTAGAATAATGATGAATAGATCCGTAAAATACTTACAAGTAAAAGATGCATAAGTAATCATAGTAACTTGAGGTTGTTTAGCTTGGCCTTTAGGCAGTCTGTCAGTAGGTCAAATGTGAGCATCATAATCCTGTAGGGATGTTACAATTTTTTTCATACCTCAGTGGAAATGGGATCATATCACCATGGACTTTGTGGTTGATCTTTCTAGATAGCCAAAGGCCATGATTCCTTATGGGTGATAGTAGACTGGTTGACCAAGTCAGGTCACTTCCTATCAAAACAACATACACAATTGAGAATTTTGCACAAATATATGTTGATGAGATAGTCTGTTTGCATGGTATTCCAGTTATCATAATTTCTTATAGAGGTCCATAGTTCACAAGTTGTTTTTGGGAATGTCTGCATACAGTCTTGGGAACATATTTAAGATTTAGTATAGCTTTCCACCCACAGATGGATTGTCAATCTGAGAGAACCATTCATAGTTTAGAGGATCTTTTGAGGGCATGTGTTTGTAGTTTCTGGATAGTTGGGATGTGCATCTAAGCTTGATAGAGTTTGCTTACAACAATATATATTAGAGAAGTACAGATATGGCACCTTATGATGCTCTTAATGGGAGATGTTGTCAGTCACCTCTTTGTTGGTATGAGACAGATGAGTATCGACTTTCCAGTATTGATCTTGTAAACAGACTATAGAGAAGTTTAAGGTGATACAACAACAATGAAAGTAGTCCAGGATAGACAAAAGTCTTATGTAGATAAATGTGATAGATTGTTAGAGTTCCAAGTGGGAGACAGAGTGTATCTCAAGGTTTCTCCTTAGAAAGGTGTGCTAATGTTTGGTAAGAATGGTAAGTTGGTCCCTAGGTTTATGGGACCATACCCTATCTTGTCTCGCATTAAAAATGTGGCATACAAGTTAGAGCTACTACCAGATCTATACATGTTGCATTATGTCTTTCATGCTTCTATGTTGAGGAAGTGCCATCCAGGTAAAGAGCATATGATCCATCCAGTGGAGGTTGAGTTAGATGAGGATGTTTCCTATGTGGAGGGTCATGTGTTGATCCCAGATAGGATGGTAAAGAAGTTGGAAAGAAGGTTATAGTGGTAGTTAAGGTTTTTTGGCATCACTGTGGAGTGGAAGAATTCACATCAGAGTTAAAGGATGAGATGCATAGGAATCACCCATATCTCTTTGCGTAGGATTTAGGGGGGGGGAATCCTTGTAAGGGGTTTATGGTTGTAAGACCCCTTACCTTGCTTAAAATGTTGAACATGCTTAATTATCATAATTGGGTGCTTAAACTTTAATCAATCCATAAGAGGTTCTTTGATATCATGTGGAAATCTTAAGTTTCAAGTTTGGTCCAGTTTGGACACTATTTGTGCAAGTTATGCAATTATATGCTAGTTTTGGGCTTTTCTACAATTTACCCATATATGAGGGTTTTCTTGCACTTTTTCATATTTTTGGTGTCTTATATGTTATCTTATCATGCTTGAGATTGTTGGTCCATGGGGCACCTCGATTTACCTTGGTTTGGTGGTGTTACCCTTCTAGGGTAAGTTAGGGTTTTGGCTCTCATGGATGAGCAACCTTGAGAGGCCATCAATCGATGGTTCCCCTAGACTAATGACATATGATGTTCATCCTCAGGTGGGGACAAATGATAGTGATCTCTAGAGGTGGTATTTCAATGGTTTTCTCTCTTGTGATTCTTGAACTGGTGGTTTGTTTGGAAGGGGTGACCAATTGATGGCTTTCCACCTAGTGACCTAGGGTTTCAAGAATCGATGGTCACCAAGTGACGAAATCGATGCTTGGCCTAGGAAGCCAACATATGATGGCTTAGAAGACTCCCAGAACTTATGGAGCTGTTTCTTGCATGGATGTGATGGTTATAGGGCATGGATACATGGCAAACCTAGTAGGACACCTCAAATTTCTCTTCCTTCTTATCTATAAGCTTTATATACCTCTCCTTTTGCACCCAAATGAACCCTTTGGATCCCTTATCTATTATTTATTGTATATATATTCGTCCTCCACTTTTTGGTAGAGAAGATGGTGCCCAAGGTAGAAGAAGGTGGCTTAACTTCTTGCAAGTGTGGCTAGAGCTTGGATCTACCCTCCTTTTGATCTAGTGGAGCTTCCTTTATTTGTTGTTGACCGAAGCAAGTTCTTCCTTCTCTTCCTCATTTATATTTTTGTACTACCTCCTTCTTCCTTCTTCCTGAATGGAATCATGGTTTTTCATGGTAAATTTTTCTCTAGAGCTTAAAGAACCCTTCTTTCTTGCTTCCTTGACCTAGGATTTTCTCTCTTTCTTGGAGAAGAAGCTTGCTTGGCCGTATGGAGTGCTAAGTTAGGGTTTTCTTCCTCCTTTTCTCAAGATACCTTACTGTTTGGATCTTTTTCATCTTCCTAGAGGCAAGATATATAACTTTCTTTGCGTTTATTACTTACTACTAGCTTACATACTCATGATCTTTCTTTAAAATGAAGTTCTAAACTTAAAGAAACTACCTTTGCCTAGGGTTTAAGCTTAAGTGTTGTTTCTTGAGTAGTTTACAGTCATGGGAGAACCTAAAACCTTATGCACAACCTTCCTAGGGTAGCCTTAGACCTTTCTTATATGTCAAGTGATTGTTCTTGGTGTCTCTCAAATGATGGTTTATACTTAGGGTTTTGAGTTGTTTTCCCTCTTATTTTGCAAAACTGACGGTGCACTTATTTGTTAGAAAAGATGACTTGTCTTAGCGATTTTGTTTGCTACTCCTATGACAACCAATGTTCACATCTTAGTTCCATTTATACTCTTTTTATGCTTAGTACTCGATGGTTTTAGTGCTTTAAGGATGGCTTCAACTGATGGTTTTCTATCCTCCGCCAAATGATGGTGTGTCCTTATGTTTTGCCGTGTTTATCATCCACATAATTACCACACTTATAATTACCACACTTATAAGTTGTTAAGTAGATCAAATAGATGGAAATAAATTTTTCGATATGATACATGTTTATAGGTCACAATCACATCACGTGTAGTTATCATATATAGTTGAATAAATGGCAATGTACAATTGGTGAACTCTGTTAGTCCACAATGAAGTAAAGCTTTCTTCAATTTACCACCCTCTCAGGAATTCAATCTCTGCTACGGACCTTGGGGGAGGGGAGATTTTGATCGACATATCTTATTTTTCAAGGAAGCATATCAAGCACTGGAGATAATAAGAAAACTTGTGGAGCCTAATAGTAAATGACTGCCAATGGGAAATTTTCATGATCCTAGGTTTCATGACTCATCAGTCTACATTTTGTTTTAATATGGAAGCCTAAATACAATAAAAATTTCCAATATTTGTCAAGACTTACGTGGTCTCTAATCCTTATTAATTTAGATCAAGTCATCATACATACATGTTTTTTTCTTTTCCTACCCCTACCTATGTGTTATTTTTATATTTTAGGCATAATTTTTACCAAATAGTTGTATTTCCTTGTTTTATTATTATTTTATTATAAAATGAAGTCTTGAATTCTTTATATTTTTTAAACACTTGTCTATCCATATTGTAAGACCCCTGGCCTAGCTTCATGCTTGATCTTGGTTGCTTAGGATAATAAGAAGCTTAAAACCTTAATATAATCATGTGATATGCTTTAATAACATGTGACATGCTTATGTTTTAAGTTTGGTCATGTTTGGATGATGTTTTATCTAGTTATCCTATATGTGTGCTTGCTTTGGACCAAGTTGCAATTTACCCATGTTGAGGGTATACCTTGAAATTTTTCACATTTTGGATGTGCCTCCTATGCTTTTGCATCATGTTGGATAGAGTGATGAATAGTGGTGCCTTGTTGAACCTTGGTTAATGAGTTGGCATCATGTGTTTTGAAGTTAGGGTTTGCATGGGTTGCACGGATGTTTGAGTTGAGTTAATGTTGATGTTGATCCTTAGTGTGTTGCAACCAAAGTGTTTCCCTTGGTCTTATTTGTAGAAACCGATGAGATTTTCTTGAACCTTGTTTGATGTGGTCAAAGGTGTTTTGGGGATGTTCTTTGTTTGTGGCGATCGTTTGATCTTGGACCATGGTCTCTATGTTCTTGGTTGCTACCATCTTGGTTGCCATGTTTTGCTTTGACTGAAGTGCTTTCATGTTCAAGTGGTCATTGCCCTACATTGATTTTAATGAACTTGTTACATGAGCATGCTTAGTGCTTGCATAGATGTTTTATGATGGACATGTGGCACTTATGTGCACGACACCTAACTCTCTTTACCTCTCTCTACCCTTGGGTATTTATTACATCTCTTAACATGCAAGTAACCTCTTTTACACCCTCTTGGTCTCTCTCAACCTTAGATCTCATCCTTATGATATTAGTGGTGGATAAGAGCTCAACTGTGGAGCAAGGAGGTTGAACCCTTACATGTGTGATCTAGGGTTGGAGCATCTCTCTTTTGGTGATCCTTTGGTTACTCTTGATCATGGTAAGTGGTCTATCCTTCTTGGTTTCGCTTCTTGCAAATCTTACCCCTTATTTTCTCCTATTATCCAGTCCATGGTTCTTCATGGTGGTTCTCCTGAGCAACTTCTCTCTATGAAGTTGAATTCATCGTTTTCCCATTGTAGCACCTATGATGAGATGAAGGTCTCCTCTTTTCCCTTTCTTTTTTGGCCAAGGTTTTGGTGTTCTCTTTCTTTGAGATTTCTTTTGACCTAGGTTTGTTCTTCTTTTGAGGTGATCTTTCTTGGCCAAGGAGTTGAATCAAGTTAGGTTTCTCTCCCTTCTTTGGATCTTCTTTTCATGGGAGTTGTTTCTTCTTAACCCAAGATGAGTTATATAACTTTCGCCTCAATTATTGTTGCACTCATCTTGTATGTGATTATTCTATCTCTAAAATGTGGTTATATGTATCTTATTGACATGATCTATGCTCTAGGGTTACTTTCCATGGTAATCTTGAATAAATGATCTTCTTGCTAAACCCTAACCTATATGGTTGAACTTTTGTTGATGATGGGAGTGGTGATCCTTTCATGCATGATGTGTTATATGATCAATTCTCTCTCTCTCTCTCGATCTTGGTTTCATGCCTTGTTTGGTGATATCCAAAACTAGGGTTTTGGTTTGGTTTTTTCTAATTATGATGATCGAGTTTTAGGGTTTTGAATGATGATTTCCTTGAAATACCTCACTTCTTGAGGTTTTGGTTTCATGTTGGTGAACAACATATTTTGATCATGTTGGAGGTGGTTTTCTCTCTTAGCATAGTTCTATGTTGACCCTTGAGATTATCATAGTTAGGGTTTCGATTTTCATCTTCTTCATGTGGTTACTGTAGGGAAATATGGTGACAGAACAGGCCACAGAAACAAAAATTTACTACCATATTCCTCATCAAAACAATGAATCTTGTCAATAACTATATAATGGAAAGGATGGCTTTGAGGATATACTTGGTCCTAAAGCAAGTCCATTGACACCTACTCATTATTGTAATTGTGTAGTTGTCTAGGGCTGAGCATCGGTCCAGAACCGGACTGGACCAGACCGAACCGGACCGGACCGCGGACCGAATTTGAACAAATATATGGACCGCAGACCAGAATCTTTCAAAGTAGGACCAGACCGGGACCGGACCGTTTTTTGCTAGGACCAGACTGGACCGGACCGTTTGGACCGTAATCAGCCTTTTTTACATGTTTTACAACTTATTTAATTGTACAAAGTTGATTATCTTAGTCGCTTCTAACAATCATATAACTTTAGTATCAAACATTTATACTAGTAGTGATTATATATGTGACGACCGTCTTGCAAAAATATGATTAACTAATGCGTAAGCGTTCATCAAGCAGCGGATTAGCGAAAATCACTAAAAATTAAAAACTTTTTGCAAAGAGATCCACACATAGGAAATCTTTTCCAACAAATGTCATTGTATATCATATACATTCTGTTTCAAACGTACATATCCTGTACCATCTCTTTCCAGAGACTACATCATCAGCTGCCTTATAAACATATATTCAGGCAGCATACAAATCTCAAGGCATCAAGCCAAAACCTCAGACTGATATATCAAAAACACTGACTAAAAACTCTGACGACCTGAGAGTACAGAGACGACACATAGGACTACTATCTATATGACTAGACAGACAATATCTCCACCTGAGATCTTAATGATGTCCCTGTTGTTGCTGTTGCTGCTGCTCTTTCCCTGTTCTAGGGTTTCTGCTCTGCCTTTCATGCATACCTAAAAATGTTTCCCACGGGGGTGAGACAATTGTAAATTGCCCCAGCGACAGATATAACTCTCCGCCAGAAACATTGTTATAGCAGATTATGAAATTAAACTGAGCAGGGGTTACTTTTACATTAATAGGCAGAATTATTCTTCATAGAACAGAATAAGATAATCTCCATTTTCAATAAGAGCATTGCATCTACCCATGGTAGACTCATAGTTCATCCATCTACTTGTAATGAATACAACAGATATGAATAATCATCAATGAACTATAGATATATAACAGAAATGTAACATCAGCCAAGTTCTCTAGCATAACTTATTAACATAAATGCTACAAAGAAACATGATACTTGTTACCCAAGCATCACACATGGCTCACAAGGCCATTCACATCTTGTCACCTCTCACTAGGCAACAACTTATTCACATGGCTCACAAGGCCATTCACATCTTGTCACCTATCACTAGGCAACAACTTACTCACATGGCTCACAAGGCCATTCACATCTTGTCACCTCTCACTAGAAAACAACTTATTCACATGGCTCACAAGGCCATTCACATCTTGTCACCTCTCACTAGGCAACAACTTATTCATATGGCTCACAAGGCCATTCACATCTTGTCACCTCTCACTAGGCAACAACTTATTCACATGGCTCACAAGGCCATTCACATCTTGTCACCTCTCACTAGGCAACAACTTATTCACATGGTTCATAAAATTGGTACACATTGTTACTTTTATTAAGCAACAACAACATCAACGCACAAAAAGCCAATCAACATTTATTATATAAATGTCACAGCCCAAAACTGGCTATATTCATCATCTCATCATGCCTGCATGGTTATTATGCATGATAACAGTCATACAAGATATTCATCACATCATGTGATACAATAGTAACACCACCATTCCTTAACCAGGAATTAGGGTTCACTATCAAACAAGGCTTACCATTCCCTTTCCCCAAATTAGGGTTAGGGTTCCCCATTTCTCATTAATTCGACCCTCTTGAGTTAACCAACTTTATCTTGTATTAAGGTATTTTCCTTCTTAATACATTCCATCACAAAATACTCACCCTTAGCATATAATGCATAGGCCACACATTAGAATTGTCCAGCTATCTCACATGATATGGACTTATCTTAGTTTAAGGCATAACTTTATTATAAAGTTGCCTATAAACAATCACAATGATACACCCTCAACTAGGTTTTCACAAGGATACACCCTCAACCAGGGTTCACAATGATACACCCTCCACTAGGGTTTCATAAGGATACACCCTTAACTAGGGTTTCATAAGGATACACCCTCAACCAGGGTTCACAATGATACACCCTCCACTAGGGTTTCACAAGGATACACCCTCAACCAGGGTTTCATAAGGATACACCCTTAACTAGGGTTTCATAAGGATACACCCTCAACTAGGGTTTCATAAGGATACACCCTCAACCAGGGTTCATAAGGATACACCCTCAACTAGGGTTTCACTTGGATACACCCTCAGCTAGGGTTTCACTTGGATACACCCCTCAACTAGGGTTTCACTTGGATACACCCTCAACCAGGGTTTACTAATCATGTATTGGATCCATGCATTTGTTATGCATTATTGATTAGTACCATTAAGGGTATCTCTCACCTAATTACATTAGGTATCCAAAAATGTTTGATCAATTGGACCTTCAATAACATGAGGTATCTGATTGAATTAGGGTTTCCAATGTTGATTCCTTCAGTTATTGAATTCATGGAACCAATCATCAATTGGACCTATGCTCATACTTTAATTGAGTTAAATAGGTCAACCTTCAACTGATTTGACCCTCAATTGACCCTCAATTGGTCATCAATTAGGGTTTGAATCAGTTGACTTAGGGTTTGGAATGGATGATCCTTCAATACTAATCAATGTAAGACTAGTTGCTTTGAAACCATTGAACCATCAACCAAATTGGGTATGACCTGACCCCAAACGGTCTTGAGACCGTTTTCCCATCATATCACTCAAATCTAAGCAATCCAATTGGGGTTTGGTTCATTGGATTGATCACCAAATCAACATTGCATTGTATATCAACTTAGTACCTTTAGACCTTCAAACACCTAACCATACTCAACCCTAGACCTCCAAACGGTCTTGGGTGACCACCAAACGGTCTTGAGACCATTTGGATGAGCTCCAAACGGTCTTGAGACCGTTTGGCTCATCCAACCTTTGGACTTTAGTGAAAATTCATCATGGATTGGTCTATCGAGTTGATCAACAAATCAGCATTGAGTTGCAGTATGATTTGGTACCTTTGGGCCTTCAATTGATCAACTATACTTGACCCCAGACCTCCAAACGGTCTTGGGGTGATCCCCAAACGGTCTTGAACCCGTTTGGATGATCCCCAAACGGTCTTGAACCCGTTTGGGCTAATCAACCCAAAATCGCAACTTAACTCATTAGAATTTTAGCACTGTTTTCAATTAGGGTTTGCCTAATTGAATAGCCTTCAACTCACGTTTCCTTGAGAGTTAACCCCTAAAATTTGGAGAGTCATTAACCAACATAATTATGAACAGTAATCCCAAACGGTCAACTCTTGGTCAACTCACTCAAACGGTCTTGAACCCGTTTTCCCAAGCAGGTCAAGTTAATCAGGTTGAAAATTAGCACTTAATCCAATTAGGTTTTCCTAATGGAATAGCCTTCAACCTATGCTTCCTTTGGATTTAACCCCTAAAATTTGGAGGGTCATTAACCAACATCATTATGAACAGGAATCCCAAACGGTCAACGCTTGGTCAACCATCTCAAATGGTCTTGAACCCGTTTGCCCAAGCAGGTCAAGTTATTCAGGTTGAAAATCAGCACTTAATTCAATTCGATTTGTCTAATTGATTGGCCTTCAACCTATGATTCCTTTGGCTTTAACCCCTCAAATTTGGAGGGTTATTAGCCAGCATAATTAGAAACGAGATTCCCAAACGGTCAACGCTTGGTCAACTCCTTCAAACAGGTTTGAACCCGTTTTCCACCAAACGGTTTGCAACCCGTTTGGTCACCAAACGGTTTTGGTGAAACCGTTTGGTCCCAACTTTTGAGATCGTTTGCTCCCAAGATATTTGGTGAGGTGCTTGATTATGATGATGTCATCATCATATTCCTTCGTGCACCCAAGAACAACAACCGTTCTTTATGGAATTTGCAGCAAAGAAACAAAAGTGTATAAAATTGAAGAAATCAATCAACAAAGCATAGAAGATTGATGCAATAACAATGTTTGAGGGTTTAAGTTATAAAACCCGCCTCCAATTGAGCTCCAAAGCTCCACGATCACGCCATTAATGGTGTATGAAGCTCTAGCAACTCCCCCTAGGCTCGTCCTCAAGCTTTTGATTGCAAAAGTTGGCTAGGGTTGAAGAGGAGATCGAAATAAGAAGGAATCCATAATTTATTTTCGATTTCCACCATGAAATCAAGGAGAACGAAGGTCAAGGGCTTACCCACAGGTTGGGGACGTGCTCCCTGCTCCTCCCTATCAGCTTGGTCGATTTGTCAAGCAAGGGGAAGAAGAAAATCCGAAAAAGTCCTTAGTTTGGGCTTGGAAATGGCACTTTTATAAAGAAATTGATGAGAGAGAATATGCCTTATAAAAATCCAATTAATCCAAAAATTATGGCCGCCTCTTCCCCCTCAACTCCATGGATACGAGGCATATCCCTTTGCCTTTAATTCTCCTTCATTATCCTCAATTTAAAGAAAAGCAAATTAAGCACCTTAATGCTTATTATATTAATATCCCATATGTGAGTGGAAATTACTTTTCTTTATAATAAGGTGAGTGGAATTTCACCTACTTAAGATATTTTCGTTCCTTATCTTGGAAAAGGAACGTCCATCCTTATTCAAAATCAACCCAAAACATTTTGGTTGAAAGCCCTTCAATTATTTTTATTCATTTTTTCCCTAAATTGAATTAGGGTTTCAATTAGGATTAAATCTTGATTATTTTAATATCAAGATTCTCTCTCCTCCATCTTAATTCAAATGAGAAGTAACTCTCATTTTCTTTGCTCTACATGATGCCAAGAAACATTAGGGACTTTATTGAAGTGGTAATTTGCATATTGAACCCTAGATTTTGGGTAAATTGCACTTTTCACCAAAACTAGGTTTTAATGCACAACATTGCTTTACAAGCTTAATCTTGGTGCCCAAGCTTGTGGAAACCATACCACTACATCACATTCATTATTATGATGTCTTAACATCATAGGAACATCTTATCATGCAACATCTGCAAGTTAACCCCTCGACTTGGGTAATTTGCACTTTAGTCCAAAATAAGCAAACATTGCTTCAACATTGCTCAAACAGGACCAAAATTGAAACATAAGTTTCTTATGAGGCCTAATTACTTTTCCCAAGATAAGATTAAGAATCTACTCAATATTATTAGACAAAACATCTAGGGTTAATTCATAACCCAGGTCAGGGATGTTACAAATTATAAACCCCTAACAAGGATTTCGTCCTCGAAATCCCAGGAAAAGGAGGAACAGATTGTTCATTAATTATGCCCTCAAGTATCCACATATCATCTTAATATCCTGGAGATATTATGAACTCTGTGATTCCACACAAATCTCCTTTCATTAATTCCTCCCTATCACTGTTTATGTTTATGCAAAGCATAAACCCCTAACATATGATGTCCATGTCATTGAAAGGAAGAAGCATAAAAGAACATACTTCAATAATCACTCAAGAATACTTATCAAAAGGAAAAACATATATATCTAAAATAGATAATTCACTTATAAAACTCTATGTAATTGGGAATGTTCACATAGTTCTTCCTATTAGTTAGGAACGTCACATAGCTTTTCCCTTTTTGTTTAGGGTTGGAATTGTACAAAGCATCTTCCTTTATTGGAATTGCACAAAGCATCTTCCTTTATTGGAATTGCACAAAGCATCTTCCTTTATTGGAATTGCACAAAGCATCTTCCTTTATTGGAATTGCACAAAGCATCTTCCTTTATTGGAATTGCACAAAGCATCTTCCTTTATTGGAATTGCACAAAGCATCTTCCTTTATTGGAATTGCACAAAGCATCTTCCTTTATTGGAATTGCACAAAGCATCTTCCTTTATTGGAATTGCACAAAGCATCTTCCTTTATTGGAGTTGCACAAAGCATCTTCCTTTATTGGAATTGCACAAAGCATCTTCCTTTATTGGAATTGCACAAAGCATCTTCCTTTATTGGAATTGCACAAAGCATCTTCCTTTATTGGGATTGCACAAAGCATCTTCCTTTATTGGAATTGCACAAAGCATCCTCCTTTATTGGAATTGCACAAAGCATCCTCCTTTATTGGAATTGCACAAAGCATCTTCCTTTATTGGAATTGCACAAAGCATCTTCCTATATTGATTCCATATTTCTTATTTCATGATACTCATTAGATTGTATCAAAATGACTACTTGATCAGAGCAATAAAAAAGATAACAATCTAAGAGTTTCATACTTGCCTTATCTACAATAATCATATACCTGGCCAGGGTATACAAGTATTGTAAGATCAGGTAGTATGTACCTTATTTACTATCATATTCCTCACTTTTCATACCATTATACATACAGGATTTTCCATTCCTAGATTTCCTCCAGGCATCATTTTCTAAATCTCATCTTATGGCCCCTCCTTGGGCACTACCATCACAGATATACTGTTTGTCTAAACTCATGGCAGAGTCTACTTTCTTGCCATAAGTTAATCTTTTCCACATTTTCCCTTGTTCCAACATGACTATGTCATTCAGGAATCCTTTCAAAGCCCAAAGCTTATGTATTAAGGACTGGTGACCTAGGTTGTAACACCAATATCCAGTCTTCTTTATGCATCATTGTTGCCCTGATTTGCCCAATAAGAGCATGATCCTAGGATTCTCTATCCTGATCAGGTCTTAATGGGGATTTTTAGGCACTCATTCTATTCTTGCATGATCCTTGCACCACTTCTTGGTGCAACAACATTGCCCTAAGCAATGTGTTCCTTGTGCTCTCCAGTCATTTTAAAACTTTACCCTTTCTCTGCACAAGCAGAAATCATTATAGGGTATACTGGAGGACACTAACACAGACTCGACACCTTAGTCCTATGTCTCTGTAGACTCAGAAAACCTAGAGCTCTGATACCACTAAATTGTGACGACCGTCTCGCGAAAATATGATTAACTAATGCGGAAGCGTTCATCAAGCAGCGGATTAGCGAAAATCACTAAAAATTAAAAACTTTTTGCAAAGAGATCCACACATAGGAAATCTTTTCCAACAAATGTCATTGTATATCATATACATTCTGTTTCAAACGTACATATCCTGTACCATCTCTTTCCAGAGACTACATCATCAGCTTCCTTATAAACATATATACAGGTAGCAAACAAATCTCAAGGCATCAAGCCAAAACCTCAGACTGATATATCAAAAACACTGACTAAAAACTCCGAGGACCTGAGAGTACAGAGACGACACATAGGACTACTATCTATATGACTAGACAGACAATATCTCTACCTGAGATCTTATTGTTGTCCCTGCTGTTGCTGTTGCTGCTGCTCTTTCCCTATTCTAGGGTTTCTGCTCTGCCTTTCATGCATACCTAAAAATGTTTCCCACGGGGGTGAGACAATTGTAAATTGCCCCAGCGAGAGATATAACTCTCCGCCAGAAACATTGTTATAGCAGATTATGAAATTAAACTGAGCAGGGGTTACTTTTACATTAATAGGCAGAATTATTCTTCATAGAACAGAATAAGATAATCTCCATTTTCAATAAGAGCATTGCATCTACCCATGGTAGACTCATAGTTCATCCATCTACTTGTAATGAATACAACAGATATGAATAATCATCAATGAACTATAGATATATAACAGAAATGTAACATCAGCCAAGTTCTCTAGCATAACTTATTAACACAAACGCTACAAAGAAACACGATACTTATTACCCAAGCATCACACATGGCTCACAAGGCCATTCACATCTTGTCACCTCTCACTAGGCAACAACTTATTCACATGGCTCACAAGGCCATTCACATCTTGTCACCTCTCACTAGGCAACAACTTACTCACATGGCTCACAAGGCCATTCACATCTTGTCACCTCTCACTAGAAAACAACTTATTCACATGGCTCACAAGGCCATTCACATCTTGTCACCTCTCACTAGGAAACAACTTATTCATATGGCTCACAAGGCCATTCACATCTTGTCACCTCTCACTAGGCAACAACTTATTCACATGGCTCACAAGGCCATTCACATCTTGTCACCTCTCACTAGGCAACAACTTATTCACATGGTTCATAAAATTTGTACACATTGTTACTTTTATTAAGCAACAACAACATCAACGCACAAAAAGCCAATCAACATTTATTATATAAATGTCACAGCCCAAACCTGGCTATATTCATCATCTCATCATACCTACATGGTTATTATGCATGATAACAGTCATACAAGATATTCATCACATCATGTGATACAATAGTAACACCACCATTCCTTAACCAGGAATTAGGGTTCACTATCAAACAGGGCTTATCATTCCCTTTTCCCCAAATTAGGGTTAGGGTTCCCCATTTCTCATTAATTCAGACCCTCTTGAGTTAACCAACTTTATCTTGTATTAAGGTATTTCCCTTCTTAATACATTCCATCAAAAAATACTCACCCTTAGCATATAATGCATAGGCCACACATTAGAATTGTCCAGCTATCTCACATGATATGGACTTATCTTAGTTTAAGGCATAACTTTATTATAAAGTTGCCTATAAACAATCACAATGATACACCCTCAACTAGGGTTTCACAAGGATACACCCTCAACCATGGTTCACAATGATACACCCTCCACTAGGGTTTCATAAGGATACACCCTTAACTAGGGTTTCATAAGGATACACCCTCAACCAGGGTTCACAATGATACACCCTCCACTAGGGTTTCACAAGGATACACCCTCAACCAGGGTTTCATAAGGATACACCCTTAACTAGGGTTTCATAAGGATACACCCTCAACTAGGGTTTCATAAGGATACACCCTCAACCAGGGTTCATAAGGATACACCCTCAACTAGGGTTTCACTTGGATACACCCTCACCTAGGGTTTCACTTGGATACACCCCTCAACTAGGGTTTCACTTGGATACACCCTCAACCAGGGTTTACTAATCATGTATTGGATCCATGCATTTGTTATGCATTATTGATTAGTACCATTAAGGGTATCTCTCACCTAATTACATTAGGTTTCCAAAAAGGTTTGATCAATTGGACCTTCAATAACATGAGGTATCCGATTGAATTAGGGTTTCCAATGTTGATTCCTTCAGTTATTGAATTCATGGAACCAATCATCAATTGGACCTATGCTCATACTTTAATTGAGTTAAATAGGTCAACCTTCAACTGATTTGAACCTCAATTGACCCTCAATTGGTCATCAATTAGGGTTTGAATCAGTTGACTTAGGGTTTGGAATCGATGATCCTTCAATACTAATCAATGTAAGACTAGTTGCTTTGAAACCATTGAACCATCAACCAAATTGGGTATGACCTGACCCCAAACGGTCTTGAGGTCGTTTGGATGACCTCCAAACGGTCTTGAGACCGTTTTCCCATCATATCACTCAAATCTAAGCAATCCAATTGGGGTTTGGTTCATTGGATTGATCACCAAATCAACATTGCATTGTATATCAGCTTAGTACCTTTAGACCTTCAAACACCTAACCATACTCAACCCTAGACCTCCAAACGGTCTTGGGTGACCACCAAACGATCTTGAGACCGTTTGGATGAGCTCCAAATGGTCTTGAGACCGTTTGGCTCATCCAACCTTTGGAGTTTAGTGAAAAATCATCATGGATTGGTCTATCGAGTTGATCAACAAATCAGCATTGAGTTGCAGTATGATTTGGTACCTTTGGACCTTCAATTGATCAACTATACTTGACCCCAGACCTCCAAACGGTCTTGGGGTGATCCCCAAACGGTCTTGAACCCGTTTGGATGATCCCCAAACGGTCTTGAACCCGTTTGGGCTAATCAACCCAAAATCTCAACTTAACTCATTGGAATTTCAGCACTGTTTTCAATTAGGGTTTGCCTAATTGAATAGCCTTCAACTCACGATTCCTTGGGAGTTAACCCCTCAAATTTGGAGAGTCATTAACCAACATAATTATTAACAGTAATCCCAAACGGTCAACTCTTGGTCAACTCACTCAAACGGTCTTGAACCCGTTTTCCCAAGCAGGTCAAGTTAATCAGGTTGAAAATCAGCACTTAATCCAATTAGGTTTTCCTAATTGATTAGCCTTCAACCTATGATTCCTTTGGAGTTAAATGCTAAACTTTGGAGGGTCATTAACCAACATCATTATGAACAGGAATCCCAAATGGTCAATGCTTGGTCAACCATCTCAAACGGTCTTGAACCCATTTGCCCAAGCAGGTCAAGTTATTCAGGTTGAAAATCAGCACTTAATTCAATTCGATTTGTCTAATTGATTGGCCTTCAACCTATGATTCCTTTGGAGTTAACCCCTCAAATATGGAGGGTTATTAGCCTACATAATTAGAAACGCGATTCCCAAACGGTCAATGCTTGGTCAACTCCTTCAAACGGGTTTGAGCCCGTTTGCCACCAAACGGTTTGCAACCCGTTTGGTCACCAAACGGTTTTGGTGAAACCGTTTGGTCCCAACTTTTGAGATCATTTGCTCCCAAGATATTTGGTTAGGTGCTTGCTTATGATGATGTCATCATCATATTCCTTCTTGCACCCAAGAACAACAACCGTTCTTGATGGAATTTGCAGCAAAGAAACAAAAGTGTATAAAATTGAAGAAATCAATCAACAAAGCATAGAAGATTGATGCAATAACAATGTTTGAGGGTTTAAGTTATAAAACCCGCCTCCAATTGAGCTCCAAAGCTCCAAGCTCATGCCATTAATGGTGTATGAAGCTATATCAACTCCCCCTAGGCTCGTCCTCAAGCTTTTGATTGCAAAAGTTGGCTAGGGTTGAAGAGGAGATCGAAATAAGAAGGAATCCATAATTTATTTTCGATTTCCACCATGAAATCAAGGAGAACGAAGGTCAAGGGCTTACCCACAGGTTGGGGACGTGCTCCCTGCTCCTCCCTAGCTCCTTGGTCGGTTTTGCAAGCAAGGGGAAGAAGAAAATCCGAAAAAGGCCTTGGTTTGGGCTTGGAAATGGCACTTTTATAAAGAAATTGATGAGAGAGAATATGCCTTATAAAAATCCAATTAATCCAAAAATTATGGCTGCCTCTTCCCCCTCAACTCCATGGATATGAGGCATATCCCTTTGCCTTTAATTCTCCTTCATTATCCTCAATTTAAAGAAAAGCAAATTAAGCACCTTAATGCTTATTATATTAATATCCCATATGTGAGTGGAAATTACTTTTCTTTATAATAAGGTGAGTGGAATTTCACCTACTTAAGATATTTTCGTTCCTTATCTTGGCAAAGGAACGTCCATCCTTATTCAAAATCAACCCAAAACATTTTGGTTGAAAGCCCTTCAATTATTTTTATTCATTTTTTCCTTAAATTGAATTAGGGTTTCAATTAGGATTAAATCTTGATTATTTTAATATCAAGATTCTCTCTCCTCCATCTTAATTCAAATGAGAAGTAAATCTCATTTTCTTTGCTCTACATGATGCCAAGAAACATTAGGGACTTTATTGAAGTGGTAATTTGCATATTGAACCCTAGATTTTGGGTAAATTGCACTTTTCACCAAAACTAGGTTTTAATGCACAACATCGCTTTACAAGCTTAATCTTGGTGCCCAAGCTTGTGGAAACCATAACACTACATCGCATTCATTATTATGATGTCTTAACATCAGAGAAACATCTTATCATGCAACATCTGAAAGTTAACCCCTCGACTTGGGTAATTTGCACTTTAGTCCAAAATAAGCAAACATTGCTTCAACATTGCTCAAACAGGACCAAAATTGAAACATAAGTTTCTTATGAGGTCTAATTACTTTTCTCAAGATAAGATTAAGAATCTACTCAACCTTATTAGACAAAACATCTAGGGCTAATTCATAAACCAGGTCAGGGATGTTACAATATATGTACTTTATATGTAATTATTATAGAATACACCTTCAAATATACATGAATTTTATATAAAAGTCAATCTGCGGTCCGGATCGGACCAGACTGGTTTTGGACCGAATCGAACTGAAGACCGAACTCATCAAAATTCTCAGACCGCGGATCGGACCGGACCAGACCGAATTGAGAAGTCCAGTCCGGTTTTGCGGTCTGGACCATTATTTGCTCACCCTTATAGTTGTCTTCTAGTTGCACTGGGACTTGTCTGTTGTACCTCCTGGTCTTCACCATGGATAGCAAGTTGATGTTGTCCTCCTAGTGGCAGACAACAGCCTCCATGCCTCTATGGAAATCCACACGGACCACCTATAACTCATGTCATCCTACTAGAATGAATATGAAGGAGTTGGCCCTTCTGTCTAGTCACCAACTTGCTCTCCCATAATTTTTCTCCCTTGCTATCCCTCCCTTTATCGGGTAGGACTTGCTCAGGTACTCTCGGTTACCACAACCAGAGAAGACAAATAATTGTCAGATGCAACAGATGTGTCTAAGAAACCCCCAGTTCCCTCTATTTATAGAAGGGGTTAGGGTCAGGGTTCCCAGTCTATGTGGGAGTAGAAATGATCAGAATGTCACAAATTTTGCAACCTACGAGTGGAGAATCGATCAGTTGGCATGCAAGCCGATCGGTTTGCCTAGCAAATCGGTCATTTTGTCATGTTTCCCAATTGCATATGAATTGGTAATTCTATTCCAATTAATGCATGACATGATGTCAGCAATAATCCTTGATGCAATCAAATTGCACCATGAACTCGGTGTTTCACTCAATGAAATGGTCATCTCACACCATGAACTGGTGATTTCACTCCCCACCTCAGCCAGAATTCATCCAAGGCAATATCCAATCAACATGACACTCCAACATGTCGTTTCATCACATGGTTTGATCCGTTGGGAGTCTAGTCAGTTGATTTATTGCTTGAATTGAATATCTAAACACTTTAGTAATCAATCTAATTATAATTCATGATCAATAATCCTCTTCTAGGATGGTCCCTATGTGTGTGACCCTATAGGTCACATATTACATTGGCATTGAATGTCCATAACCAGTTATGACATCACAAGCAATGAGTGGTGCCTAGTCGAACATCAATGCTACCCAAGTAAATGGAAAGTTAGAGAATAGTTTCAACCTACAATATGTGCTTGGTGTTATAGTGTTTGTATAGTTACTTTGTCACTGATATCTAGATCGAACTCGAGGTATGGAGTAGTCATCCTCTTCAAGATTCAATCTATGTTCCTTGAACCAGAGAAAACAATTTGAGATATATGTGAGCTCAATATCACATATTGACTCACATGTGCATGGACATGCATTTCTCAGTCTCGCTTATCAAGAGGCCTAGGATATCATACTCCTATAGGAGGAAAAAATCCCATCTACATCACTCACAGTCAGTCCCCATGTGTCACAATCACCCAATCATCACCATTATGGAAACCCTTATTTGGGATTATGTTGAATGATGCCAAAGCATACCAAACGACATGTGATGAGTGTAGTGACTTCAGGTCTAAGAACCACAATCACCACCAACACTATGAGAGTTGAGTATGACTACCATTGTAATGATTTTCGTGTGTCACTCTCATGGTGGGTCTGTCTGATACACTGTTCTCTAACATGTATCTATTTTCTTGGTTTGATATACCATATCATGACTGATGAGATTATGTCATCAACCAACACACACTCTAGTCTTATGTATTACTATTGGAGGTGGTTCTCTCTATTATCATAGTTCTATGTTGACCCTTGAGATGATCATAGTTAGGGCTTAGATTTTCATTTTCTTCATGTGGTCACATCTTGATGACTCTCAGGTTCATGATGATGTTCCATCTATTTTGCTTGCTACATATTTCTATTTTCAAGTGGTCTCTAAGGATATGATGGTGGTTGAGGATGGGGTTTTGGTTTGGTCTTTATAACCCTAACCCTAATTCTCCAGTCGATATGCTCTGATGCTTGTTGCAACCGTTATGTTGACTTTTGGTGATTGTCACTATGTTTGATGGGTTAGGTTGGTCGATATGCCTTGAGCTTGTTGTGGTTGTGATGTTTCATGATGTGTGTTGGTCTCTATGTTTAAGGGTTGTTGTAGTCATTATGGTGGACCTAACCCTAGAGGTCTCTAGGGCAACCTATCCTAGAGGTCTCTAGAGGTGGTTTAGTTCGTACAGTCGCTACACATTTCTGATTTCATGATTGGCTGGTTATGATGGTAACGTTTGATCTTATGGCTTCGAAGAATGTGGGAAGTGATGAACATTCGGGTGTGATGTTATTTTATGTTATGAAAACCTTAATTGCTTAGATATGAGTAAGCCTAAACTTAATTTTGATTACATGGTGATTAATGAGTTGCTTTCTTGATTAATTAGCATGTTGATGAATTCCTTTCTCTCTCCTAATGTAACATACTAAAATCTAGGATCAAATCTTAGAACTCACTCTTCTTGGACCCTTTATCTATCATGCTAACCTTCTCGCATAATTTTAAGTGTTGTAGGAATTATTGGAGTTAAATAACATAATGTACATTCACATCTATAATATTAAGATTACATAAATAAATACTTTTATTCAAGGGGTTTAATTAGCAAATACACTAAATAAATAATTTCATTATGACACCCCAATTCCTACTAAGTATATTTGAGGAAAAGAAATAGTAAATACAAAATAATGTACTAAAATCTATTAGCAAAGGGATTAAATGCATTCATTGAGTACTTAACTTAAAATAATTAAATAACATATCAAACCATTTTTGAAAGGAGAAATTGATGTTAAAACTAAACTCCTCACATCTTATATGGAATACCCTACAATTTTTGTACCAATTGAATCTCCTTTGATTATTCAATTATTAGGTTGAAAAGCTATATTTGAATACACATTATTGCAATGAAGTATTAACATTAATTTTCCATTTCTCTGCCAGACCCTCTCTGAGTAACTTCCATTGTTCATAACCCTCACAGGGTCGATGGCCAGAACTAAAACGGCCATCATTCACTCCTTGTTCCCCATCATTTCTCTTTCATTCCTCTTCCTCTCTACCTTCCTCATCTATTTCTTATCCTATAACCTCTCCTCCTCTGTGTCCCTGAGAACCTAGTTGTATTCTTCCTTGATCATCCCTGCAGCCCGCAATCCTATCCCTTGGCCTTCCCTCTCCCTGTGCCTTGCCACCATGGTGGTAGGGATGTTGTTGTTGCCAAGGTCGGACGACGCCCAGATCGACAACATACATGCACTTCTTCACCTCAGGTATTACCACCACTGCCATATTGATCTCCGACAATGTCCCCTACTACCATGGTGCATGTGTTATTTCATGAACAAATAGTCTAAAATTGACAACATGTCTGCTAGCACCACTATGGCCATTGAACAACTGAGAGATCTCCTTCTCTGTTACAACCCCATTTTTCCAAAACATGTAATGAGACTGTAAATCTTTTTTTAAAGATAAATGAAATTCATGATTGATTTGATGAGTTGATTTGAATGAATTTCGTGTATGATAGCTGATGTGATGATTTTGAGTCGCATTTAGAGACATATTTTACTTTTGTTTTATGCATTTATTGGTCATTTTGGTGGTTAATGTTGCATAATTCATCTACTTTGGTCTATGATCCTTCTCTATGTCAAATCTCCCTTATTTCAGTATTTTGAGTATAAATTATTACAATAATATGTTTTATTCCGGCTTATGTGGTTTTGTGTTGCAATTTTAGGAAAAATGAATATCTACTGCTGTCGATACCATCGACACGACCACAGGTTGCCAGCCGCAAGGAGCAGAAGAAAGTCGATACTAGCGACAAGAGAGTCGACGGTATCGATTTACCATCCGGTTGCTGGCGAGAATAGAGTCGATACTATCGATGAGTATGTTGATACTATCGACAAGTGGAGCTACAGTGACACAAAAGCACAAAACCGTCGCCACAGGTTGTCGATACCATCGACCCGTGTCGATGGCATCGAGCTAGCATCAGGCGCAACAACGAAGAGAAAGAAGAATTGCCGATACTGCACAAGGTCGATACCATCGACCTGTGTCGATGGTATCGACACCGTCTGATACAAGTTTGCTTCAGATCGATCTAAATCTGACGGATGTGATATTTTGGCGACCTAACTCGGTGATTATACCTAATGACGGCGGCCAGGAGCAATCCATCACGTCATTAGCCGATGCACACGTCCCGAGAAGGTGTGGAGAGACGAACGGAGCCCAGAAGCACGCTCCAGCCGTTCCGGATGCCGAAGAAGATGTTTTCCACCACCGAAAGGTGGGAGAATGTGTATTCTATGCCAAGGAGCACTTGGATCTTCTCCGTTCAGGGGTTTCACCACTCGATCACGTTTTTCTCCATGTTTCCCCTTTTCTCTACCATGTTTTGCTTTGAGATGAACATGCATGGCTAATCCTCTTTATCTTCAGGACCAGGAGTAGCCCGAGAAATCATTGTATGACAATTTTATCATATTAATTCATCATTTATCCCTTAAATCCGTGGTATGAATTCGTTTTCTCAATTATATTGTTATGCTTGATCACCATAATAATAACCTAATGCCCTTAATCACTTTGAAAGAAGGATTAACCGTTGAAAAGACACGCATTTCACATTAATTGACAAATCCCTTGAACAAGGTGGTGTAAGGTTAATGGTGGATACCCAGAGGTCGGTATTAATGCACCTAGTTTAGGTTATAGGTTACTACGACGGTGGAACCGACCTAGACATAGGTAGTGAATTGTACCACGACAGTGGGCAATTCTGATTACAGGCCACACCCCGGATAGAGAGATAAATCTGAGTGACTATATAGAATTTCATACAATGAAAACTCGCGGTGAAACCACAATCTTAAAGATCTCCATCTAAATTGATTAAACTAAACCTTTAATTGATTATTTTGTTTTGTTTCATTTTATTTTCTTTTAATTTTACAACAACTTCCAACTTTTTAACCAGTCTAGCTGATTGCGAGTAGTTAGTAGTAGTTTCTGATAATTCAGTGTCCCTGAGTTTGACTCGGGCCTCACAAAGGCATATATTACATTGACGCATACACTTGCGTTCTATGCACGGAAAATTCGTGCCAAGTTTTTGGCGCCGTTGCCGGGGACACGACAATTGTCAGCACTACGAGTGCTGCAAGCGGCCACTCTAGGCCATTTTGTTTTTATTTTTTATTGTGAAATCATTTCAAAAAAAAATTATAATCTATCTTTCCAATTTTTGTAATCATCTAGCACGGTACTAAACTTAAATTTTCATTTTGTAGGTACTGTGCATGGTGCAGACGCGTAGCACCGACTACACGCAACAGGCACCCGAATTTCTATTGTCGGGATCAGAAGACGAGGAGGATTACAATCAAGACTACCTGGAAGAAATAGATTCTGAATCCGAACAAGAAGAAATGGCAGAGCCACATACAATATGGGAGAAGATCAAGGTGTCTTCGTCATCTGCTTCGAAGGGGCCAATCAAGAAGCAGGCGATCAATATTCCAACCTATAAGATTGATCCTGCATTATTCAACTTGGTCAAGTCAAATGCATTCCATGGGATCAAGAACGAAGACCCAGTCACTCACATCAGTCAATTCATGGAGAACTGTGATATGGTCAAAATTGACAGGTTCCCGCAGGATGCCCTCTACCTAAAGTTGTTCCCAAGTTCTCTAGCAGGGAATGCACGAGAGTGGTTGCACAATCTTGATGACGAATATGTGGAATCATGGAACCACATGGTGGAGGTTTTCTTTGAAAGGTTCTTCCCGCCCGAGAAGACCAACGACATGATTAGGAAGATCTACAATTTCACTCAGAAAGCAGGAGAAACCTACTCTGAGACCTGGGAAAGGTTTCAGATCATGCTTAGGTAGTGCCCGCATCACGGGCTTGACAAGGAGACACAGGTGAAAATCTTCTATTTTGCTCTCTCTGAGCATGATAGAAGTAACCTAGATTCCGCAGGCTCAAGATTCTTCTTGAACAACACAGACATGAGGTGTTGGGAAATCCTTAAGAACATGGCCAAGAAGCAATCTTGGGGTGACAGGGACGTTGTTGAGCATGTACGAGTTGCGGAGGAGTCAAAGGCCATCAAGGAGCTGAATGAGAAGATGGACCTTCTCGTGAAGAAACTGCTTGCAAAGGAAGATACTGAGTCCGAGGATGAGGCTCAAGTCAAATTCATGCGGCAGCAGCAAGGCTACAGAAATAACGATTACTCATGGAGGAAGGACAAGAAGTTCTCCTGGAAGGATCTGAACAACTTCTTGCAGGATCCCGATGCAAAACCCCAGCCGGTGGCGGAGGATAAGAGCACAGAGTTGCTCAACCAAGTGATAAAGCAAAACCAAGAATTAATGACTACTTTTGGCCAGCAGATAAAGCAACAGGGGGAATTTATGAATCAGTTCGGGAAGACACTGTAGAGCCATGGGGCTCAGATGAGGACAATAGAGACATCCATGGCGCAAATGGCAGCTAAGATAGCCAATCTGAAGAAGCTGGCGCAACAAGGTTTTCTCGGTAACACAAATATTCCAGGAGGAAACCAACAGGCGAAGGCAATCTTGCTAAGGAGTGGCAAGAAGCTTTTAAACCCCAGGGTCGATGAATCGAGCAAACCCCAAGCAGAAACCGAAGGTGAGGCCACTGAGGAGGTTCCAATCTCAGTCACAGAGCCAGTTGAGGAAATAGCAGAGGATGCCACTGCGGAGCCCATTGTTGTTGAGGAGGAGACACAGAAAAGGACACCTTATGTGCCTCTGCATCAAAGGGAACAGGCTGTCCTGGTCCCATATCCGAATAGTGTCAAAGCAAAGAAGGTGGACGCACAGTTTAAGAAGTTTTTAGACTATTTCAGAAAGCTCTCTGTCAATATCCCATTGTTAGAGGCAATAGAGCAAATCCCCTCTTACGGCAAGTTTTTGAAAGACATCATTACCAAGAAGAGGAAAATCCCTGACACTGAGGTAGTAGTGCTTAAAGAGAAGGTGAGTGCCTTCATCATGGGAACATTTCCACCAAAGAGGTAGGATCCGAGCTGCTTCAACATCTCATGTTACATTGGAAATGTGAAGTTTGGTGAAGCGCTATGTGACTCCGGGGCAAGCATAAACTTGATGCCCCTTTCTACATTCAAGAAACTGGGATTAAAAGAGTCAAGGCCGAGCAACATGACAATCCAACTGGCGGACAATTCTGTGGTGAAGCCATATGGTATATGTGAAGATGTGTTGGTGAAGGTAGATCGTTTTGTATTTCCAGCAGATTTTGTCGTAATGGAGATGCAAGATGAACAAGGCAATGAGCTGCTACTCGGACGACCCTTCCAAGCTACAGCTGACATGATACTTGAGATGGGGAGAGGTTGTTTGACCTTGGGCATCGCTGATGATCGCTTCGAGATGGTCATGCCTTCTAGAACCACGTCATCTAAAGCCAAGGAGCAGTGCCGCATGGTAAAACATTTTGATCACAATATCTCACTTTGTATAGGGAAGCCATTTTTAGATATGGCTCATGTAATGACTAAGGTGGAAAGAGGGACATTGGTTGTAGACATAATGGAGTAGACCAAGGTTGTGTCCCTTAGAAGCTGTGGGTTTTCCTAACGATGAAGAGGAGGACATCCCCCCTTCTACTGAAGATGAGGCCATAGCGAGTTCGGTTTTTGACGCTTATCCAGAATTACCACTTGAGGCATGTTTGGTCAATATCAGACATGATTGGATGAGAAGCAAGTCACTGCAGGAGTGTGCCAAGATGCTTCAGGTGCTGCCGTGCTTCTATGCTAGGTACTATGAAGACCTTGGCGAACTCCCACCACCGCTTCAGTCATCCTTAATCAGCCCACTTGATTTGGAGTTGAAGCTGTTGCCACCGTACTTGAAGTACGCATTTCTAGCTGAGGAAGAAAAGCTGCCTATGATTATATCGGCTTATCTGAGTGCCGAGGAGGAGGACCAGTTGTTGATCGTGTTGAATAACCACTGAGGTGCATTCGGGTGGTCGGTCGTAGATATCAAGGGGATCTCCCCTACATTGTGTCAGCATAAGATTCGACTCGAGGAGGGAGCCAAGCCGGTGATTCAGCCACAACGTCGACTAAATCCTAGCATGATGGAGGTTGTCAAGAAGGAGGTGATTAAGCTCTTTTCTGTAGGTATCATCTATGCTATTTCCGACTCGATGTGGGTGAGTCCTACGCAGGTAGTCCCTAAAAAGGGGGGAATCACTGTTACCCATAATCTTCTAAATGAACCTGTCACTACCCGCTTGGTAACTGGGTGGCGTGTTTGCATAGATTACCGTCGATTGAATGTCGCTACACTTAAGGATCATTTCCCTCTCCCGTTTATTGATCAGATTTTAGAGTGTTTATCCGGCCGATCACATTTTTGTTTTCTGGATGGTTATTCGGGGTACAATCAGATTTCGATTGATCCTAAGGACCAAGAGAAGTCCACCTTCACTTGTCCTTATGGAACGTTTACGTACCGTCGTATGCCTTTTGGGTTATGTAATGCACCGGCGACCTTTCAGCGTTGCATGCTCACCATTTTTTCCGATATGGTTGAACGCTGTCTTGAGGTTTTTGTGGATGATTTCTCTGTCTATGGTGCATCCTTTGACGAGTGTCTTTACAATCTGGATAAGGTTTTGCAACGTTGTGAGGACACACATTTGGTCCTCAATTGGGAGAAATGCCACATGATGGTGAGAGAAGGGATAGTGCTAGGACATAAAGTGTCTAGAAAGGGGTTGGAGGTGGACCCGGTGAAAATCGAAGTGATTTCCAAATTGCCCCCACCGAATTCGGCTAAAGGGGTACGGAGTTTCTAGGTCACACCGGTTTCTATCGCCGCTTCATAAAAGATTTTTCGAAAATCGCTAAGCCATTATCTGAGTTGTTAGAAAAGGATGTTGTTTTTTACTTTAATGAAAAATGTCTACATGCGTTCAACATGCTTAAGGAAAAATTGATTTCCGCACCGGTTGTGCAAACATCGGATTGGACCAAGCCATTTGAATTAATGTGTGATGCATCTTACTTCACCGTTGGGGCTGTTTTGGGACAACGGGTGGACAATAAACCCGATGTGATTTTTTATGCATCCAAAACTTTGAATGACGCCCAACTTAATTACACGACAACCGAAAAAGAATTGTTCGCCGTTGTTTTTGCTTTTGAAAAATTTCAGCAATATCTTGTTGGATCGAAAGTCGTGGTATGGACGGACCACGCCGCCATTAAGTATTTGATGGAGAAAAAGGATGCCAAACCTAGGTTTATTAGGTGGATCTTACTTTTATAGGAAATTGATATTGAAATCAAAGATAAGGCGGGCATTGAGAATGTGGTCGTGGACCATTTGTCTAGGTTGGAGAGGGTAGATGAAAAGGATTTACACATACCCATCACCGAGACATTTCCGGATGAACAACTTTTAAAAGTGAAATCGAAAGACTCGTGGTTTTCTTACATTGTAAACTATCTTGCCTACAAAATCATCCTGGATGATTGGACGTACCAAGAGAAGAAGAAATTTTTCCATTCTTTACCTTATTATTTCTGGGATGACCCTATTCTTTTGAATCAATGCAAGGATGGTGTTTTACGTAGGTGTGTACCGGAGGTGGAATACGAAAGTGTTCTTCGCCATTATCATACATTACCAACGGGGGGACACCATGCAAGCTCTCGCACTGCAGCCAAAGTACTTGAAAGTGGCCTATACTGGCCTACTTTGTTCAGGGATGCTTATGAGTTTGTGCGGCAATCTGATTCCTGCCAAAGGGCGGGTAACATCTCAAAAAGACAAGAGATTCCCCTCAATGTCTTTCAGGAGGTTGAGGTGTTCGACTTGTGGGTTATAGATTTTATGGGACCTTTCGTGTCCTCAAATTCTAACTTGTACATTCTTTTAGTTGTTGATTATGTATCGAAGTGGGTAGAGGCAATACCCACAAGGACTAATGATTCCACTGTAGTGTGCAAGTTTGTAAAAGAATATATTTTCTATAGGTTCGGTGTACCCAGAATGATCATTAGTGATGGGGTACACACTTCCGGAATCAAAAGTTCGCGGCACTTTTGAGAAAGTACGGGGTGAAACACAACATTGGTACCCCGTTCCACCCGCAAACTCAAGGACAAGTGGAGGTCTCCAATCGAGAGATTAAGAAGATCTTGGAGCATACTGTGGCTTCCACGAGGAAGAATTGGAGTACCTTACTACCGGATGCTTTGTGGGCATACAGGACGGCGTATAAGACACCTATAGGCACTACGCCTTTTAGGTTGGCTTATGGTCGGGCTTGCCACTTACCGGTGGAACTGGAACATAAAGTGCATTGGGTGTTGAGAAAGCTAAATTTGAGTTATGATGAAGCGGGAAAGAAAAGATTACTTGAGCTCAATGAACTTGACGAGCTGCGGATGAACGCATATGAAAGCTCGCGAATCTACAAGGAGCGCACAAAGTTGATTCACGATCGCCACATTCAGATGCACGTCTTCAAGAAAGGAGATCATGTGCTTTTGTTCAACTCCAGGCTGAAGATGCATCCCAGGAAATTGAAATCCCAATGGAGTGGACCGTTCACTATAGAAGAGGTCAGGCCACATGGTCCAATCATGGTGCGCGATGGCGAGACAACCTTTCTGGTCAATGGACAATGGTTAAAATCGTACTTCGGTGAAGATTACACGAGGAAAGTGAATGAGGTCAAACTCATTGCACTTCCAGATGCATGACGAGCTTCATGTCGTCTTGCCTAAGACGTTAAATAAGGGCGCTTGTTGGGAGGAAACCCAGCCATCGGTAGTTTAGTTTAGTTTCTTTCACATTCGTACTTTGGTTTGTTTGACTTTGTTTTTAGTGTAAAAAAAGGTATCGTGATCGTTTGTGTAATGTGCAGGACTGAGGCAGAGTCGATACCATCGACCCTTGTGTCGATGGTATCGACCAGGATACAGGTTGGCGACTGCAGAAATCGCTCTACGTTGATACCATCGACGGCCTCGTCGATGGTATTGACACACCAACATGTTGATCGCAAGAAGAGGTTGATAGTATCAACATGGGTGTCGATACTCATGAGATCTCTAGAGATATTCAGAAGAAATCATCTTAGTGAAGTCGATACCATCGACAGGCCTGTCGATGGTATCGACCCAATTACAGGCAAAAAGCGGCGGCCGGGCCTCGCGAGGGTGTTGCCCTAACCCGAAGTCGATACTATCGACCTGCGTTGATAGTATCGACGAGACACGTCACCGATCCGTGAGAGGAGATCAATGACGATCGCTGCATCGAGAGAGTCGATCCGTGGGATGGGTCGATACCATCGACACCTGTCGATAGTATCGACACGTCATCGATCCGGGCCCCCACATCAAGCCATCGACGACCGTTGATACCAGCGGCGGAAGGATTGTGCTCCAGGAGTCGATACCATCGACTCGCGTCGATAGTATCGATGGGCACACAGCAGTGCCTGCCACAGTTATATAAGGGATGGTTTGTCGTCATATGACATCACACCTTCAGTGAGTTCCTCCTCCACTTGTGTCGTGTGTCTTTTTGAGAAATCGAAGCCTGACTACGAGCATCCCTGGAGTGCGTTCTTCACCGAGCCTTCATCGAGTGGAGATTTTCTTCTCCAAACTTCACTGAGCTCCGTCTTCTACTTTTTCTTCCACAAACATGGTGCGTACAGCCGGTGCATCCTCTTCACAGGCTCTTCCCTTGGAGATCCCAGAGTTTGTCCCTCCTCCTCCTCATTCTATTCTACATCTGCAGATTGTCCATCCTTCTACGGAGGTTCGGAAGGTGTACAAGGAATTGCTGAAGCGCAAAATAGAGCCGACTCGATACGTCGACCGGGACATGGTGCGTTATTTAGGGTTTGAGGCCAATCTTCAGTATGTTCTCCACGGCCAAGTACACCAAACCAACCAGACGCCTGATGAAGTCCAATACTACACTGAGGGCCATCCATTCTTCGGCAGTGGCCGACCTACAAAGAACTCGTCGCGGAGTTCATGGCATCACTTGACATCAACGTGCTACCAAATGACGTGATCGCCATGGATAGAGAATGGAGAAAAGGGAGGGTGTCATTCCGGCTTTTCAAAAACAACTACACTATCACCCTCGACCAGTTTAATTCCATTTATAACTGGGCTCATCATGACTATCAGCACCGGAGGCCAGATAATAGGACAAACTATGACACTATCTTCGCTGAGCTAGTGACTACACCACCCGGCAAATCTGTGAGCTACCACAATGCAGCGGTGGCGGACTTTGAGCATCCGTTCGTGCGGGTTCTTCACCGCATGCTTTGCTCCACCCTGTTTGCTAGGGGTGATCTGTCTCTTAGCAAGTTCCAGGAGATAGACATATTTTTCCTGTACAAGCTGTTAAAGCGGGAGGAGTGCAACTGGGGCGCGTTCTTTTTGACGTGCGTGGTGGCCGTGAAGCGGAGTAAAAGGAAAGCGCCAATTCATTTTGGAGGGCTAATCACACCATTGGTCGTCTATCTTGGGTTGGATCTTTCTCAGCTTACTCCCCTCTCTACCAAAAGCAAGGTCAACCTCCAGCATCTACACCGCTCCAACCTCATATTGCTTCGGGATGGTCTCCCCTATGCGCACTTCCATGTAAATCAAGCATATCAGGAATGTTCGCTTCCCGACCCCGTCTTCCACATTGAGGGTGCTCAACATTTCTGATGGCCCATCATAGCCATTGATGATTCAGATGAAGACGGCAGCAACGACGACAACAACAATGATGACGACGAGGCTGAAGAGGAAGAGGAGGCCTACACTCCTCTTTGTGCACGAGTGGCACCTAGGAAGCATCCTCTAATGCATCTGGGTGCATCTTCATCTTCACAGCCTCTGCCACCACCACCGCCATCGCAGCCAAGCGAGGATGTCTACTCAATGCAAGGAATGTATGCCATGCTGCAGGATATACAGTAGACGCAACACCACCACACCGCAGTGTATATCGGTGTTCAGGAGACGATGAACTGGTTTCTTGACAATCAGAGGGCTATCTTTGAGAATGAGCGCCTCCTCCTCGACAACCAACAGCAGATTCATGACAGGTTGCATAGGATGGAGATGCAGAAGCAGCCCTTTTATGATCATTACTGGAGCCAGAACTACTTTGGGGGGTATCCACAACCTCCACCCATACCCCTATATGATCCGAGCTTTCAGGGGAAGTACCCTTCCTGGGACCCCACGGCCCCACAGTACCCGCCTCCGCCAGAAGAGTGATCGGTACCTCTGTTCCAACCTTTAAGATTGTTTTTGACTATGAGGCCATAGTCGAATTCAAGCTTGGGGGGGTGTTGGAACAGCTCTATCCTTTAGTTTTCTTACTTTTTAGTTTTTATTGTTTTGTTTCTTGTCATTTATTTCTTGCAATCTTAGTTTGTTTGTAGGATCTACACTCTATCTAGTGTAATTGTGGATGTCTTAAGTCTTGTGTCATCTCAATTGCTTGTACATGAGAATTAAGGGCAAATTTAAAAAAAAATTGAGTGTTCACAAGCTTGTGTTGTTCAACCTTGAGCACATAACTTAAGAAAATGATTGGTTTTGTCAACTCTAAGAAAATCACAACTGTACATTCCTAATGATTCATGAAAAGTGGATGGAATTGGTTGTGTGAGCTTAAACTGACCAAATGATAATGAGACTCTAATTTGAAGTAAGAGAGAGAAACCTCTTAACTACTACACATGTCAGTAAGGAGGGACACATGATAATTTTCAAAGGTTTAGTCAATTAGTCTTGTGATCTTTCCACCTCATTATTTTTCATAATCCACCATAAGAGTTGGAAGTACATTACGGTTTTAACCTTTTTGATTGCATCTCATGTAGATAGGTCTTGCATTGCAAAGTATTCTCACATGTTTTTCATGAAAATAAAAAAAAGAGTAGTTATACATGCACATTATCCTTAGGTGTGTGTCATTTAGCTGCATTCATAATTTTTATGCATACAGTACATCATGTATCTTATTCCTTCTTTAAGGGTGATTAACATGTTCCATACCTTCTAAATGCTTCAAATATTTGAGCTATGTAGAAAAAGTGAAGCCAACAAATAATTTATTGTCATTTATGGATGTAAGGGCCTAATAAAATAAAAAAAATATGAAAAAAAATGGAAAAAAAGTATTGAGAAGCAAGTAGAATAAGAGGGAGAAAGGAACATAGTCTCACCTACATTTTAAGATGAGTAAGTACATGATGTAGCTCAGTTAGATATTCTATCTCATTTTGAGATAGGATGTTAGTGCATGCATCATTCCACCTACTCATAGGCATTAGGATATTTTCATGTGCAAATGCATCATTTAGGGCATTTTTTATGCATGTTGAAACTGTATAATACTTCCATTTCTTCCATTTAGCCACCCATTTCATCCTACCGTTGCTCGAATTGGTAGGCCACCGTGATTTTCTCCTCACTTGTGAATATCAGGAGAGCTGCTTCCATGTAGATGGTAATTAGGGCGAGCAACGTAGTATAGGAGATCACAAGATGCACCAAGTCTGGACCGGCGAATTTTATTATGTTAACTGCCTTATGTGATAGTGTTCATCAGTTTTGAGGTAGATATCTTTTATGGATGATTACTGTCGCCTTTAGGGTAATTATCATTCCGTGGTTAGTGAGGGCCGGAATGTGAATGTCTAGTGGGGATCGTATGGTAATGTTTGTTGTGATGATTTGTTGTTTAGTTGACTCTAGCAATTCTATTCTAAGGTTTTGTTGCTCGATGGCGAGCGATGTTCAATCTTAGGGGAGTTTTATGCGATGATTTTCAGTCACATTTAGAGACATATTTTACTTGTGTTTTATGCATTTATTGGTCATTTTGGTGGTTAATGTTGCATAATTCATCTACTTTGGTCTATGATCCTTCTCAATGTCAAATCTCCCTTATTTCAGTATTTTGAGTATAAATTATTACAATAATATGTTTTATTCCGGCTTATGTGGTTTTGTGTTGCAATTTTAGGAAAAACGAATATCTACTGTTGTCGATACCATCGACGGTGGTTGATACCATCGACACGACCATAGGTTTCCAGCCGCAAGAAGTAGAAGAAAGTCGATACTAGCGACAGGAGAGTCGATGGTATCGATTTACCATCAGGTTGCTGGTGAGAACAGAGTCGATACTATCGACGAGTATGTCGATACTATCGACAAGTGGAGCTACAGCGACATAAAAGGAAAAAACTGTCGCCACAGGTTGTCAATACCATCGACCCGCGTCGATGGTATCGAGCTAGCATCAGGCGCAACAACGAAGAGAAAGAAGAATTGCCGATACTGCACAAGGTTGATACCATCGACCTCTGTCGATGGTATCGACACCATCAGATACAAGTTAGCTTCAGATCGATCTAAATCCGACGGTTGTGATATTTTGGCGACCTAACTCAGTGATTATACCTAATGGCAGTGGCCAGGAGCAATCCATCACGTCATTAGCCGCTGCACACATCCCGAGAAGGTGTGGAGAGAAGAATGGAGCCCAGAAGCATGCCCCAGCTGTTCTGGACGCCGAAGAAGACGTTTTTCACCACTGAAAGGCGGGAGAACGTGTCTTCTACGCCAAGGAGCACTTGGATCTTCTCCGTTCAGGGGTTTCACCACTCGATCACGTTTTACTCCATGTTTCCCCTTTTCTCTACCATGTTTTGCTTTGAGATGAACATGCGGGGCTAATCCCCTTTATCTTTAGGATCGGGAGTAGCCCGGGAAATCATTGTATGACAATTTTATCATAGTAATTCATCATTTATCCCTTAAATCCGTGGTATGAATTCATTTTCTCAATTATATTGTTATGCTTGATCACCACAATAATAACCTAATGCCCTTAATCACTTTGAAAGAAGGATGAATGGTTGAAAAGAGACGAATTTCACATTAATTGACAAATCCCTTAAATAAGGTGGTGTAATGGTGGATACCCAGAGGTCGGTATTAATGCACCTAGTTTAGGGTATAGGTTACTACGACGGTGGAACTGACCTAGACATAGGTAGTGAATTGTACCACGACAGTGGGAAATTCTGATTATAGGCCACACCCCGGATAGAGAGATAAATCTGAGTGACTATATAGAATTTCATACAATGAAAACTCGCGATGAAATTGCAATCCTAAAGATCTCCATCTGAATTGATTAAACTAAACCTTTAATCGATTATTTTGTTTTGTTTCATTTTATTTGCTTTTAATTTTACAACAACTTCCAACGTTTTAATTGGTCTAGCTGATTGCGAGTAGTTAGTAGTAGTCTCCGATAATTCAGTGTCCCTGAGTTCGACTCGGGCCTCACAAAGGCCTATATTACATTGACGCGTACACTTGCATTCTACGCATGGAAAATTCATGTCAATAGGCTTGTGTGTTTTCTTAATGGGCCTAATTGGCCATTGAGCCCAATTGAAGGAAAAAGAAAAAGAAATGAAAAAGGAATTCAATTGGATAAAGGAATACATAAGAGAATAAATAAAATAAGAACAAAAGACTAAGGAATAATTTCCAAAAATAGAATTTCGAGTTATTAGGGTTCCTTGGGGTTCAAGGAACTCAGGATAATAAATTAATGGTAAAGGAAATAGAAAAGATGTGGAAAATATGAATAATTAGAAGATAAATTGCAATCAAAGAAAAGGGATCGTTTCCTTGAGATAATAATCCCTATTTTTGTAGGATGGAATATAAAAGTATGAACAAGGTTCCCTCAAAATTTGAATTAAAGAGGAACTACGAATTGGGAGTTATGATTTTTCCAAGTTATCATTGAATTTGGAATATAATTCGAAATAATAGGAAATTTGTTTCCTATTGATCAAACGCCTGTCATGGGGACCCTTGGATTTAGATCCAACAGGCGCTGCTCGTCGTCCAAGTCCCAGTGGGACAAGGACTTCGGTCGTGATAGGGGAAATTTCTCCCCTTGATTTCAACCACCCTGATGCATGTGCATACCTGGAGAGTTTCCCATCGAGTTCGGGAGGAAGAGAGGAAGCTTCCCGACCCTGGTTTGTTGGGGTTTTAACCTAAACTCGCAAAATGCCCAATTGGGCTAGAACTCAGGTTGCAATAGGGATTTGGAATCCTCATAGGGACCTCCCATGGCCTATAAAAAGGGTATCCCTCAATCCCTCGCTTCATTGCGATCATAGTCGGCAACTCTCGAAGTTATATCTCCCTCTCCTCTGCTCTATTGAACTTGCTCCGGTGAAGACTCCATCGCAGCGCTGCCACATTGCTCAAGAAAGGAATAGGAAGGGGACGACGCACAGTCATCATTCGATCGAGGATCACGGTGGTCTCTCGTGAGATCCAACGACCCTGAAGCGACGCGCCTTATTAGACGCGTGAGTGGGGGCGATCGACGTGGATCGTCTGATTAGTGGACCATCGTGGACCTGTGTAGAATCCAACGGACCGGGCCTTGGGGGCGCGCATGCATCAGATTCAGTGGGAATGTTTGACGTGGAGCGTCAGATCTAGAGGAGGTCCATTGGCACATCGATCCAATGATCAACAGAATTTTGGTAATTTCGCTCTCTGACCAAATAATCCAGAAAATTGGTTTTCTTTGTAAAATTTGTAGAAATTACTAGGAGTGTCTAATGGAAAAACTTTATACGTGAAAGTTGGGTAGAAAAGAATGAGGAATCTGATAAAAATACTTTGTAAACCTGATTCCGCTTCATTTTACAAAAGCACCATATTTGCTAATAAAATGTATTAAAAGTTGATGAGAACCCCTAATTGAAGATAAAGGGTTTATTTTGATAGGTCAAATTAATAAGAATAACCCTATTAATGATAAAGGTGGTTTGTTATCCATTTTGAATGCAAGGTTACATAATTTAGAGTTGTAATCCATAAAATAAGGATAATCTATATGGAAACCCTAATTTGGGATAAAAAGGAGAGAAAGATCATATTTATTTAGATTAAGGAAATCAGATGCTTAATAAAGATCCTAAACTTGTTAAGGGTGCTAAATGAGAAATTAGGGGTTTTATGTAGTTTTGATATATTAAGGATCATAATATTGAAAGAGGAGGTAAAAACCCTAATTCCCAAGGAAATCGTAAAAATTGGAATTGAAATCCTAAGTAATGTGATGAAATTGGATAAATATTAATAAAAGGAAATTGCTACTTTTATTTTAGGATTTCTATTCATCATTGCTTGCTTGATTGGGTTTCCCTACATATTTGAATCTTTCTTGAAATCTACAATCAAAGGTATGTGGTTACGCTTATGAATATCTCGAGTTAGTTTTCCAAGGTTTACTGAAGTTTTTATCGATGTCATGAATAAATTGTTGGATGATTTTAATTCATGCAAACTATAATGAGGATATGACTATCACATAAGATATGTGTCTTCTAGCTCAGATCTTGGTCCCCACTGTGGCTTAATAGTTGACCTAGTACATGGCTACCTATGGGGTAGGTCCATAAGGTCATTGGATGACTTAGTACATGGCTACCAATGGGGTAGGACCATCAAGTCACTTCGAGTTAGATATTGGGCTACCTTTGGGTAGTTCCATGCAACTCTATTACCCTATGTATTGGCTACCTGTAAAGTAGGACCATGGGGGTAAGAATCTACCTAAAAGAGAGGTAGTATACAAGTCCACTGCAGGAATAACACAGAGTTGGGGGATAGGTAAGGATTGAGTAGTATGGCTTAAAATGTAATCTTGGTTGCTAAATGATTAATTGAATGATTACGTTGTTAACATAGTTGCACATTATTTGTTCCCCCACATACCAGCTTCGGCTGACCATCATTTTGTTTGTCGGCGATTTAGGTACAAATCTCAAAAGTACAAATAGTAAAGTGACACTTTGTGAATTGAAAAATTAAAGAACAAGGAGGAACTAGTTAGAGTGGTTCAACTGTGGTTAGAAGTTTAGTATATTCCAAACTTTTCAAAGGTATGCAAAATTTTATTTATTACAACTTTTCAGTATAGTCTATTAAAAATTAATAATTGTTCTTGGTTATATGTCGAACATTTGATCCGGAAATTATGGGTGCGGCTTCGACCTCTCAGTCTCCCTTAATTGGGGGTTATAGAAAGTCAGGGTCGTAAATTTTGGTATCAGAGCTTAGGTTCCTCATTTAACCATTAATAATTATTAAATTTTACAAACTCCATAGAACCCAAGGGAGTTATTAGAGGATTATCTGAAAGACAGAGGTGTCTAGAAAAGGATCACGGTCGGGGGCTGGAAATATTTTCCTCCGTACCGCTAGTTGGAATACGAGGACTCCCATATCTGTGTGACTACTTGGACAAAGTCTTAGGGTATGATTCAAAATAAGATACCTTTAGGACTCCCTCATCTTATTCATCCCTTCTCATCACCTATTCTATTAAGGCTTTAAGAGTAGGATTTTCTCTCTCTCCTCCACACTCAAGTGGTATGGGCAAGTAAGTTAAGGGCTTAAGGATCCTCCATCAAATAAATAAAAGATATGTAATGAGATATCATTTGACATAAGTATAACTAGTTTAAATGATAAACTAAAGGATTGTTTGTTATGCTTATGTAGATGGCTCGTACAAAGACGGTTGCTATTCCCGAGGGCACTGGCAACCCATCTAGGAGTGGTTGGCCTCCCCACAAGGGAAAGGGGTCTTCAGAGAAGAGAAAGAGGAACCATGATGGTGAATCCTCTAAGAAGAGGAAGAGACCCGAAGAAACCACTCATGAGGTCCCTAACCCTGACCCGATACCCTTCAACAACTTCAACCAAGAAGAAGACTAAGGGTACAAGGAGCAACATGAGTACGAGGAGGTGGCCCGAATGGAAGAAGATCTAGCTGGCGGTCCTGAGACAACCATGATAATCCACACACCTGATGCTTTGTGGATGGAACAACAGAAGATGCTGACTGAGGCCATTAGTGCTTTGGCCCTCCGAGACCTTGCTAGAGGAAAAAATGGTGAGCCACATCCTATTCGTCCTCGACTAGGAGACACCATTTTGGAATTCATCAAGCTGAACATTGAGAAGTTCTGGGGAGAAGACAAATCTGAGGTAGTTGATAAGGCGGAAGCTTGGCTGCTTGCAGTCGAGAATGGAGTTTGCATGCTTGAAGTACATTCGAGAAAGAAGGTCCTCTTTGCTGCTCATCTCCTAGAAGGAGCAGCCAAGATATGGTGGGAGACTCACATCATGGGCCGAGATCTGTCTGAGGAACCAATGGCATGGGATGAATTCAAAACAATCTTCACTGCTAGATTCATCCCTATCTCATCTAAGAAGGAAAAGGAAAGGGAGTTCACCAACATGACTCAAGGGAACTCATCTGTGGCAGACTTCGGGCGTAGGTTTCGAATCCTGGAGTGTTTCGGGCATATGATGGATGAGGAAAGAAGGGTGGATCACTTCATAGAGCGTCTTCACCCTGCCATCAAGCCTTATGTGATGGCAAGTAAACCCAAAACCTTCGTTGAGGCTTACAACACTACTTTAGACATGGAGAGGACTGTGATGCCTGCCTAGCTTCCACCCAAGGGGTATTTGGGTTTCACTAAAGGAACTCAAGGTCAGAAGAACAACCACAAGAAAGGTTCAGGGCATCATCATGATAAAGGAAGACATGGAGGAAAAGGGAAACCCCGTCAAGAGAACAACTGACGTCAATGTCGCACCTGCGGGAGGTGGCATGTCAGTGAGTGTCGCAACAAGAAGAAGATATGTTACCGATGCCACCAAGAAGGACACATCCAAGCTATTTTCCCTCTACCAAATCCAAGAGGACTAGGACAGGTAGCAGCCCCACCAGTAGCAGCTCCACCTGTGGTAGCTCCACCTATAGTTGCAGCCCCACCTGCGGGAGAGAGAAGACAAGCTCGGGTGTTTGCCATTGATAATGAGGAAGCTCAAGCTAATGCTAATTGGTTGATCGAGGGTAATAACCCTTTGAGTTTTCTTTTATGTTTTCATTTTAAGCCTGTAATGGTCTAATGTATGGTGAAAAACAATGTAGGCATGCTTGAAGTCATGGGACATAATGTAAAAGCTCTGTTTGACTCTGGATCTACTAATACTTTCATTTCGAGAAATCTTGCAACTATGCTTTGTTTGGATATCAAGGATTTAGGGTATGTCTTAGATGTTACAACCCCGAGTGGTCAGATCTTTACTTCCCTTTTGAAAACCCCGATGATACCTGTGAAATATCAAGATCATGAGTTTCCTACATACTTTATCCTTCTTGACATGAATGATTTTGATGTAATCATTGGCATGGATTGGCTTTATACTTATAGGGCCAACATTGACTCTAGGGAGAATAAAGTGATCATTAAGAAACCAAGTCACCCACCTTTTGTCATTAGGGGTAGGAAAGATGCCACCACCAGCCTATATGTGTCAGCCTTGAAGGCAGAGCATATGATGAGTAAAGGTTGTCGAGCTTTCCTGGTAGTAGTTACCGAGCCGGAACCCAGGGTGAAACTGTTAGAGGAAATAGAGGTAGTTAGGAGAAATGCAGATTTTTTTTCCTGATGATCTACCTGGGATTCCTCCTGAGATAGAGGTAGATTTTTTCATAGAGCTAGCTCCTGGTACAAGCCCTATTTCACGAGCACCTTATAGAATGGCCCATGCTGAGTTGCTCGAGTTAAAGAAACAACTGCATGAATTATTAGACAAGGGTTTTATCCACCCTAGCACATCACCATGGGGAGCACTAGTTCTTTTTGTAAAGAAAAAGGATGGTTCGCTCTGAATGTGCAAAGACTACCGGATGATCAACCAGGCTACCATTAAGAACAAATACCCTTTACCTTGGATAGATGACTTGTTTGACCAGTTAAAGTCAGCTCGAGTCTTTTCCAAGACCGACTTGAGATCAGGTTACCACCAGTTGAGAGTTGAAAGTGAGGATATCCCTAAAACCACTTTTAGAACTCGGTATGACCATTATGAGTTTGTGGTTATGCCTTTTGGGTTGTCCAATGCACCCAGTGTGTTCATGAACCTTATGAATAGTGTGTTTCAACCCTTCCTTGACTCATTTGTCATAGTGTTTATAGATGACATACTAGTTTATTCTGATGACTTAGATCAACACTGAGACCACCTAAGTAAAGTCCTTGATATCTTGAGAAAGCAGAAGTTCTATGGGAAATTCTCAAAATGCGAGTTTTGGATGGACCAAGTCATGTTCCTTGGACATATCATCTCAGGAGGAACAATCATCGTAGATCCAGCTAAAGTGTTGGCAGTTCGAGATTGGCCTATACCGAAGAATCCCTCTGAAATCCAAAGCTTCTTGGGGTTAGCAGGATACTATCGGTGTTTCATTACAGATTTCTCAAAGACTGCCTTGCCTTTGACCATGTTGACTCAGAAGGATGTGAAGTTTTTGTGGTCTGATGTTTGTGAGGCTCATTTCCAGGAGTTGAAAGAGAAGCTGACCACTGCACCCATTTTGACTCTACCATCAGGCAATGAGGGTTTTATGATTTTCACCAATGCATCAAAGATGGGAATGGGTTGTGTATTGGAACAGAATCGACATGTGGTTGCATATGCCTCTCAACAGCTCAAGCCCAATGAGATGAATTACCCGACACATGACTTAGAGCTGGCTGCTATTATCCATGCATTAAAGATTTGGTGGCATTACCTGTATGGTGCCACTTTTGAGATCTTCACTGACCATAAGAGACTGAAGTACCTATTGACACAGAAAGACTTAAACCTACGACAATGACGATGGATGGAGTACATGAAGGATTATGACTTCACCATTGCCTATCATCCAGGGAAGGTGAATGTCATAGCAGATGCTTTGAGTAGGAAACAGCTTAAGTGTGCAGCAGTCTTGTCCAGTCAATGGAAGAGTTTGGAAGAGATTATAGAATGATCTCCTCAACCGTTAGATGATCGAGTTCGATTGGACAATATCCAGATACAATCTGACTTGTTAGGTGAGATCTTGGCAGCACAGTTGGCCAGTGGGGAACTTGACAAGATGAAAAGCTTGATGCAGAAGCCTCAAACTCATCTTACTTTGGGAATAGACAGAGGGATCAGGTTTGAGAATCGTATATGGGTTCTTGAAGATTCACCGTTGAAGGAACAAATACTCCAAGAGGCTCATGGTTCTAAGTACACGGTACACCCAGGGACTACCAAGATGTTTAAGGACATGTAGAGGTTTTTCTGGTGGCCAGGAATGAGGACAGACATTGCAGCTTATGTGGCCAGTTGTCTAACGTGCCAAATGGTGAAGCTTGAACACCAACGACCTGGTGGACTTTTACATTCTATAGAGATTCCAGAATGAAAATGGGAACAGATCACCATGGATTTTGTGGTGGGTCTACCCCTGACCAAGAGAGGTCATGATGCGATATGGGTTGTGGTAGATCGCCTTACCAAGTCAACACACTTTCTTCCCCAAAAAACCACTGCCAAAGTGTCAGACTTAGCTGAACTGTATATCAGAGAGATAATACGTTTACATGGCGTACCCGGTTCCATCATCTCCGATAGAGACCCAAAGTTTACTTCCAAGTTGTGGAGGCAGGTTCAAGAAGAACTAGGTATAAGGTTGAAGTTCAGTACTTCTTATCACCCTCAGACAGATGGTCAGTCAGAAAGGACAATCCAAACCTTGGAAGATCTATTGAGAGCTTGTGTGCTCGATTGGGGTGGATCATGGGAGCAGTACCTACCTTCAGCCGAGTTTGCTTATAACAACAGTTACCAAGCCAGTATCGGGATGCCTCCATATGAAGCTCTTTATGGGAGACTGTGTCGGTCACCACTTCACTGGGATGATGTTGGTGAAAGGACCTTGTTGAGGTCAGATGAACTCCAAGTATATGCTGATAAAGTCGCTTTGATCAAGCAAAGGCTAAAGAGAGCCCATGATCAAAAAAAGTCGTATGTTGATGAAAATCTGACTGATGTGCATTTCACTATGGGAGAACATGTTTTTCTAAAAATCTGACTGCTCCGAGCTATAGGTAAAAATAGAGGAAAGTTGAGTCGCTGATACGTGGGTCTGTTTGAAGTGTTAGAACGGATTGGTGAAGCAGCTTATCATTTGGCATTACCCCCTCAATATAGTATGATGCATGATGTGTTTCACATGTCCAATCTAAAGCGATATGTGCAAGATCTGAGCCATGTACTAAGCGTTGAACCTATTGAGCTTCAAGGAAAGATGTATTATCCTGAGTTGCCTTTGCGGATTCTAGATACCAAGATAAAAGAGCTCAGAAATAAGAATATAGGGATGGTAAAGGTTCTTTGGATGCACCATGGAGAGGTTGAGGCCACATGGGAGCTGAAGACGGACATGGAAAAAGCATATCCTAATTTGTTTGTTTGATTGTTGAATTTTGAGGGCAAAATTCCTATAAGGAGGGGAGGATGTTACAACCCGATTTTTCCAAAACATGTAATGAGATTGTAAATCTCTTTTTAAAGATAAATGAAATCCATGATTGATTTGATGAGTTTATTTGAATGAATTTCGTGTATGATAGCCTTGTGTGTTTTCTTAATGGGCCTTATTGGACATTGAGCCCAATTGAAGGAAAAGGAAAAAGAAATGAAAAAGGAATTCAATTGGATATAGGAATACATAAGAGAATAAATAAAATAAAAACAAAAGACTAAGGAATAATTTCCAAAAATAGAATTTTGAGTTATTAGGGTTCCTTGGGGTTCAAGGAACTCAGGATAATAAATTATTGGTAAAGGAAATAGAAAAGATGTGGAAAATATGAATAATTAGATGATAACTTGCAATCAAAGAAAAGGGATCGTTTACTTGAGATAATAATCCCAATTTTTGTAGGATGGAAGATAAAAGTATGAACAAGGTTCCCTCAAAATTTGAATTAAAAAGGAACTACGAATTGGGAGTTATGGTTTTTCCAAGTTATCATTGAATTTGGAATATAATTCAAAATAATAGGAAATTTGTTTCCTTTTGATCAAACGCGTGTCATGAGGACCCTTGGATTTAGATCCAATGGGTTTTGCTCATCGTCCAAGTCCTACTGGGACAAGGACTTCGGCCGTGATAGGGGAAATTTCTCCCATTTATTTTGACCACCCTGATGCATGTGCATACCTGGAGAGTTTCCCATTGAGTTCGGGAGGAAGAGAGGAAGCTTCCCGACCTTGGTTTGTTGGGGTTTTAACCTAAACTTGCAAAATTCCCAATTGGGCTAGAACTCAGGTTGCAATAGGGATTGGGAATCCTCATAGGGACCTCCCATGTCCTATAAAAAGGGTACCCCTTGATCCCTCGCTTCATTGCGATCACAATCAGCTACTCCCGAAGTTCTATCTTCCTCTCCTCTGCTCTATTGAACTTTCTCCGGTGAAGACCCCACCGCGGCTCCGCCGCATTTCTCAAGCAAGAAATAGGAAGGGGATGACACACGGTCACCATTTGATCGAGGATCACAGCGGTCTCTAGTAGGATCCAACGACCCTGAAGTGATGCGCCTTATTAGACACGTGAGTGGGGGGCGATCGACGCGGATAGTTTGATCAGTGGACCATCGTGGACATGTGTAGAATCCAACGGACTGGGCCTTGGGGGCACGCGTGCATCAGAGTCAATGGGAATGTTTGACATGGAGTGTCAGATCCAGAGGAGGTCCATTGGCACATCGATCCAACGATCAACATAATTTTTGTAATTTCGCTGTCTGACCAAATAATCCATAAAATGGTTTTCTTTGTAAAATTCATAGAAATTACTAGGAGTGTGTAATGAAAAAACTTTATACATGAAATTTGGGTATAAAAATATGAGGAATCTGATAAAAATACTTTGAAAACCTGATTCTGCTTTGTTTTACAAAAGTACCATATTTGCTAATAAAATGTATTAAAAGTTGATGACAAACCCTAATTGAAGATAAAGGGTGTATTTTGATAGGTCAAATTGATAAGAATAACCCTGTTAATGATAAAGGTGGTTTGTTATCTGTTTTGAATGCAAGGTTACCTAATTTAGAGTTGTAATCCATAAAATAAGGATAATATATATGGAAACCCTAATTTGGGATAAAAAGGAGAGAAAATCATATTTATTTAGATTAAAGAAGACATATGCTTAATAAAGATCCTAAACTTGTTAAGGATGCTAAAATGAGAAATTAGGGGTTTTATGTAGTTTTGATATATTAAGGATCATAATATTGAAAGAGGAGGTAAAAACCCTAATTCCCAAGGAAACCCTAAAAATTGGAATTGAAATTCTAAGTAATGTGGTGAAATTGGAAAAATATTAATAAAAGGAAATTGGTACTTTTATTTTAGGATTTCTATTCATCATTGCTTCCTTGATTGGGTTTCCCTGCATATTTGAATCTTTCTTGAAATCTGCAATCAAAGGTATGTGGTTACGCTTATGAATATTCGAGTTAGTTTTCCGAGGTTTATCGAAGTTTTTATCGATGTCATGAATAAATTGTTGGATGATTTTAATTCATGAAAACTACAATGTGGATATGACTATCACATAAGATATGTGCCTACTAGCTTAGATCCTGGTCCCCTCTGTGGCTTAATAGTTGACCTAGTACATGGCTACCTATGGGGTAGGTCCATCAGGTCATTAGATGACTTAGTACATGGCTACCAATGGAGTAGGACCATCAAGTCACTTCAAGTTAGATATTGGGATACCTTTGGGTAGTGCCGTGCGACTCTATTACCCTATGTATTGGCTACCTGTAAGGTAGGACCATGGGGGTAAGAATCTACCTAATAGAGAGGTAGCATACAAGTCCACTACAGGGACAGCACAAAGTTGGGGGATAGGTAAGGATTGAGTAGTATGGCTTAAAATGTAATCTTGGTTGCTAAATGATTAATTGAATGATTACGTTGTTAACATAGTTTCACATTATTTCTTCCCCCACATACCAGCTTCGGCTGGCCGTCGTTTTGTTTTTCGGTGATTTAGGTACAAATCTCAAAAGTACAAACAGTAAAGTGACACTTTGTGAATTCAAAAATTTAAGAACAAGGAGGAACTAGTTAGAGTGGTTCAGTTGTGGTTAGAAGTTTAGTATATTCCAAACTTTTCAAAGGTATGCAAAACTTTATTTATTACAACTTTTCAGTATAGTATGTTAAAATTTAATAATTGTTCTTGGTTATATGTCAAACCTTTGATCCAGAAATTATGGGTGCGACTTCGACCTCTCGGTCTCCCTTAATTGGGTGTTACCGAAAGGTGGGGTCATAACATTATCTCTCCCCCAACTCTTACTCTCTATATCATCCCTTCCTTACTTGGCTCCCCCAAACCCTAGCCGCCCCTTTCTGGTTTACTCTATTGCACTGAGCATCATGGCAGCAATGAGAGCCATCAATGAACTTTGCACCCTTGCCAACACTGAGAATGTCACTTCATTCATACCACAACACCGCAGTCTCCCCTTGAGTCTGCCACTGCACACATGTGTTGCCCCATCCTCCAGGCACAACCATGTGTCCTCCCTGATCCACATGTGCCCAGCAGTGCCATAAAGCACAAAGCAACTCCAATCCCATCAAGAAGTGTTGGGCGCCTACATGCAGTGCCACCGTCCACCTCCTTATCACTTCACCATATGCCATGTGGTTGTGACAACCGCAAGGCCAACACTTATACCCATAGAATTGACAAAGGACGCCGCCAAGATTTCATCGATGATTTTTTAACCAAGTCACCACCATCTACAGTAGTAGATAGGCCCATATGCAGAGCGTAGCATGAAGTATGAATTCTTGTGGTGGTGACTTGGTTCAAAAATCATCGATGAAATCTTGGTGGTGTCCTTTGTCAATACGGTAGGTAGCAGCACTGGCCTTGCGATTGTCATGGTCGCATGATGTAGAATGAAGGGAGATGGAGATGGACGGTGGTGCTTCATGTAGGTGCCCAACACTCCTGGAGAGATTGATGTTGCTTGGTGCTTCGTGGTGCTGCTGGGCACAGGTGAATCAGGAGGACATAGGGTAGCACCTAGAGGCTGGGGCAGCATGTGTGCGGTGGCTGACACAAGGGGAGACTGTGGTGTTGTGGTCTGAACGAGGTGGAATTCTTAGTGCTATAAAGGGTGTAAGGTCTTTTGATGGTTTTCACTGCTTCTATGATGCTCGACACAATAGAGAAAACCTAAAATGGGCAGCTAGGGTTTGAGTGCACCAAGGAAGGTAGGGATGATATAGAGAGCAAGATTCGTGGAGAGAAAAGGATATCTCACAATCATTCAATGGCCATGGCACTCTCAGCAAACATGCTGACATTTTTAGACTATTTTTTAGTGAAATAGCACAAGCGCCATGGTAGTAGGTGACATTGTAGGAGATCCATATGGCAGTGGTGGTAGTACCTGAGGTGAATAAGTGCATGGACATTGTCGATCCAGGCGTTGTTCGACCATGGTAGCAGCAACATCCCTACTGCCATGGCGGTTAGGCACATGGAGAGGGAAAGCCCAGAGATAGGATTGCGGGCTGCAGGGACGATCAGGGAAGAATACAACTTGGTTCTCGGGGACACAGAGGAGGAGAGGGAGGAGGAGAAGAAATAGATGAGGAAGGTAGATAGGAAGAGGAACGGAAGATGAAGGAAGAGAAATGACGGGTAAGAGTGAGTTAATTATGGTCGTTTCAGTTGTGGCCATTAACCCTACAACGGTTATGAACCGTAGACAATACTGAGAGAGGGTCTAGTGGAGAAAGGGAAAATTAATGTTAATATTTCATTGCAATAAGGTGTATTAAAATATAGCTTTTCAACCTATTAATTGAATAGTCAAAGGAGATTCAATTTGTACAACAATTGGAGGGTATGTCATATAAGATCTGAGGAGTTCAGTTTTAACATCAATTTATCCTTTCAAAAATGGTTTGATATTTTATTTAATTATTTTAAATTAAGTACTCAATGAATCCATTTAATGCCTTTCTGAATAGATTTTGGTACATTATTTTGTATTTACTATTTATTTTCCTAAAATACACTTAGTAGGAATTGAGGTGTCATAATGAAATTATTTATTTAGTGTATTTACTCATTAAAACCCTTTAATAAAATTATTTATTTATTTAATCCTAATATTGCATATATTAAGGTACATTATGTTATTTGACTCCAATAATTCCTAGTACACTTAAAATTATACGAGAAGGTTAGCATGATAGATAAAGGGTCCAAGAAGAGCGAGGTCTAAGCTTTCATCCTAGATTTTAGTATATTACACCTAGCATGTTGTAACCCTAATTGTTGGTTGAATGAACATCATAGCTAATTATTGTTGTGATATAACTTGTGTGACACATATATGGTGTTTGTGAGCCTTGATGAGGCATGGTGAGATAATGATATTTCTTACAGGGAACAAGTGAATGATCTTATGACCTTAGCAGGGGCTTAGTGCCTAACTGAGGTGATATCTTCTATGTGATGTGATAAGGGATTGGTATCCCATGATGATGTGTTAATGGTGATGGCCTTGTGTATGCCAACGAATCTGTATCAAGTGGTGATGTGACAAGTTTATGTCTTATACATCTTATATCTTCTGGAGTTGCAATCTGCCTTATCTTTGTAGAACTTTTCTAGGGTTTGTATGTTGTAATTTGATTGGTGTAGTTAAAAGACACCCAATTGTCTTAACTAATCAAGTGAAACCCTAATCATGTATTTGCCATGTGCCATAGATCCAGTCCAGTGCCAGAAATTGTTGGATGGTGAAACGAGTATTCCTAAGGGAAACTGGAGTGCATACTATTGAGTATGCAAGGTGCTTGGAGAGAATATCCTTATCCTCCAAATCCCAAGTGCTTGAAAATGACTGTGGTCATGTCTTTGTGATTATATTATGTTATGAGATTTTTTGAATGACTAAGGTTGTACCTCGGTGGAAGGGTTGTCTCTTATACACTGGTGTCTAGCGTCATTACATGTACCAAGGTGGGCTAGGTGCGAGGAGGCAAGTAAGGGTAGATGGAGTGCCTGAAGTGCCTTAGTTTTACCCAACAACTATGGCCAATCTCGCTTTCCAATCTATGTTTAGACAGTTTATGGCAACAATTTCATATATGGCAAATAGTGTGCCCATACCCCAATTGAGGGAAGCTATCCCCAATGCGGAATCCCAAGGTTCTGGGAAGACCTTTAAGCGGTTGTAGTGCATTGGAGTGTTGAAGTACGTGGGTACGACATTCCTGATAGATACAGATATGTGGTTGACTAAGATGGAGAAGGCCTTTAAGTTCCTCAATTTCCCGAAAGAGGGTAAGGTGAAGCATGCAGTGTACATGCTGAAGGGTAGTGTTGGCTATTGGTGGGCCATTGAGGAGGATAAGAGAATAGGTGTAGTAATCAGTTGGGAAGACTTTTGGTAGGAGTTCGTGAGTTAATACTTCCCGCAGACATATCTTGATGAGAAGATCTCATAGTTTGAGAAGATCTGTCAGGGACCGATGACAATCAATGAGTATGAGGCCAAGTTCATGGAGTTGTTGAGGTTTTGCCCTCACATTGCAGCGATTGATAAGGAGAGGATCAGACAGTTGACAAGGGGTTAAGTAAGGAGTTGACAATGAAAGTGTCTGCTTTGGAGAACCAAGAGCACTTTTCTACCTTTGTTGAGTTTGTGAGATGGATAGAGTAGTCAGCTGTGGAAAAGTGTGAGGCTAATGCTAAGAAGACCAGCTCAATGTAAAGAGGCAAGATCACCTCCTTACTAAAATTTGAAGTAATTACAAAACATCCATATTTTCACAAAGATAATAGATATTGAGGTATGCATGTATAATATTCCAAGTAAATAAGCATGCACTAGAAACATATAAAATGTCAATAGCAGCGGACTGGAAAAGAAACTAAAGATATTACATGGCTTTCATCATTGTTCACTATATAAGTTTTTTAGAAGAAAAATATGAGAAAACAAAGGATCTAGCTTTAGCAACCTAGACATCCTTCAAGAAAGTCTTGAATCTACTCTTGGTCCTATTTTCCTTGATCTTGTTTAGCACCTTGTAAAAAATCTAGGTGGTAGGGAAATCACCCAGTAAGAGGGAAAGAAAACAAGGTGTGTGTCAACAATATGATCAAGAATAAAAGAAAGAAAATAACATAGAAGTAAAGGCTATAAGTTCATCAATAGATGAAGAGAACAACAGTATGAGGCATAATCAAAATAGATGGTTGTCATAACATTAAAATAGTAAAGGAATTGCATGCATGATTAATATTGACTACATTAACTAAGTAGGGTTAAGGCACCTATCAGACCCCAACCTATAGGTGAGGGGAGAAATAACACATTCCCAGTCACCTACACAAATTATATATGGGGGAGAATAATGCATTCCCCTGGGCAAAATAACACATGCCCTATCTATGGGTGGTTGTACATAAGTACCACTACATTAGCTAAATAGTCTTATAAAATCAACATGTTGAGAGAAACTATGGCAAGTAGAAGCATCATATATTTGAAACATGCCAGTGAGGTACAAGACCCAAGAAATAGAATATCAATACTTATTTTTGAGGAAATTTAGTAAAAAAGTCAGGATAGAGAAAATAGGGTTCATATAGTGCCTCATTAGGGAATATAAGGTTTGGTTTAAAAATATCCCACTTAGGGTATAAGAATGCTCATACCTCTTTACTTTTTTCAAATACCAAGTTCCATCACTTCTACACTTTCCTAGTTCAACTTTGGCCTATTTCAGTTTATTTAACATTCATTAGTGTACATATTGCACATTATTGCATAGAAACCCTAAGATTGGACCTTTTTCACAAAACTCAGATTTAGACTTTGAAAAATCAAACCATTGGACTAATTAGGTTCTCCTAATAAATAAAATATATCTTTATGTCAATTTTGGAGTTATGGTGATTAAGTTGTAATTTTTGTGGATTTGATGTATTAAAATCATATCCCAAAAATCACCTTTTGAAAAACCTCAAAATAATTTTTATTAGATAGAGCTTAATTTTACAACTCTAAAACATTTTTTATTCATTTTGGACAAGCGGTTCAAAAGATATGAAATTTCCAATTCTGACCAGCCAGAAAATGACATGTCAGTAATTTAGTTGTAAGCAAGGGAGAGAGAGGGAGAGAATCAGCCCGTGACTTGGCCCCCCACAACATTTCCTAGGTCATCCTTTACCATAGGATGGATATACCAATCATTTTAGGTTCATATAAACCTAGTAACAAAGTATAGAACAGCAAAGAAGCGAAACCCTAAACAAGAACATCATCTAAAGGTGGAGATCATCATTTAAGCATAAGAATATGAACTAACAAGCTTAAAATAAGCCATAAACATGGAGAAAGTTATGTAACTTGTCTCTAGCAATAATATCATATTCAAATCAGTAGCAAACTTGATCAATAAGGATTGGTAGCTCCAAGCACAAGCTCCAAACTCGAGCAAGAATAACCTTATTCTCCAAGTATACAAACCCTAAGAAAGAGGAGCATGGAAAGAAGAGTTTTTTATCTTTAGATGGAGTTCTACCATGCAAGACCAAGGTTCTGACTCAGAGGAAGGGGAGGAAGAAGAAGTAATGGAAACAAAGGAGAAGGGGAAGAAACCTACTTGCCTTGGTTAGGAACTGCCAAAAGGTGACTTTAGAAACCCTTGATGAGCTTAGATGAAACCCTACAAGACCTTCTTCACCAAGATGGTGTCTTCTTCTACCTTGGGATAGCTCCGCAATGGACAAATAGAGAGAGGATGACTTTCTAGGTAAGAGGGAGGTGATGTGGATCAACTATTTTGGTTGGGAGGTAAGGAAGGAGTATATAAAGCTTTATGGTTAAGGAAGAAGCAAGGCACGTGGTGTCCAAGCTACTTTCCATGTGCCCATGTCTAAGGGTGCCCACGGTCATTCAAGACTTTATGGATAAGGAAGAAGCAAAGCATGAGGTGTCAAGTTACTTTCCATGTGTCCATGGCTAAGGGTGCCCATGGACATGCAAGCCTTTATAGATAAGGAAGGAGTCAAGCATGAGGTGCCCATGGAGCTTTCCATGTGTCCATAGCCTAGAGCTTCTATGGCCATGCAAACGATTGTTCCACATTTCCTAGATACTTATTAGCCATAAATTGTCAATCCTCTAGTCCCACCAAAGACCTCTAAACAAAGAAACCACCCCATTGGTTGATAACTCCTAAAGATAAGCTCATCCATAAAGGGGGAAATCCCTGAAATGCCCTTGAAGAGTAACACCTCCAAACCAAGGTACAACTAGGAGCCCCATGGTACAATAAGCTCAAAAATTATAAGGAAACATATAAGGATCATAAGTGATGTGACAATTTTCAAAGAAAACCTCCCAATTGGGTAAATTGCAAAAAAAACTCTAAATGTGCATAAAATTGCATAAGTTGCATAAACAACATGCAAATTGGACCAAACTTGAAACTTAAGCTTATAGCATGACTTCAAAACACCTCACAAGATTGGATTAAGGTTTAGATCACTCAATCATGGTAATTAAGCTTGTTAGACACATTAAGCAAGGTTTGAGGCCTTACACTTCAAGCACGAATTTATTTACCATTATTCCACTTAAGTAGTGATTTTGCATTTTAGATCCTTAAATAAGATTTCACTAAGGTATTTGTGCATAAACCCTTCTATTGATATCATTATTGAATAAATATTCACCAAACCACTATAAATCCACTAATTCATCAACAAGGATAGAAATGAGAAGAAAACTTAGGGGAAAGGGTTACATGGAGATTACATTCAGAACGTAGTATGTTACACTCAGTTTCAGGGACAGTCATCTGAAGGCTTCAAGAAGCCAAGATTTTCTTTACCTCAGTCACAACAGAGGTCAGCAGTACAATCTCAATGGTCACCAAGTAAGGGCAGAGGTCATATTTTTTCACCGATGGGATTTTGCAGCACAACCTCAGTTTTGGTGACATGGTATGAAGATAAAACTTGTTACAGATGTGGGCAGATCAGACATACAAGGCTATTTTGCCCAATAAAGGATGAGAAGGTGACTCAACAGTCAAGACAGAGTTAGTAGTGGTGATGGCATAGGACGTGGTCAGGCGTCATAGGTAGGATCTTTGGAGTAGGCCAGTAGAGGACAAGAGTGACAATATGCGACGACTCGATTCTAAGCCATGATTCAGCCAGAGGGAGTGGTCAATCCACAGGTCGTGACAAGTTAGGTGAAGTTATTTCATTTCAATTTATCTACATCTTCCTTTGTATTTTTTTTGGTTGACCTAGGTGTGACACACTTTTTTGTCACTCGAAGGTGATTTGTAGTTGTTCTTTACGTTTTAGTCATAGATATGATAGTTTTATTCTAGAAACCCCTCTTGTTTGTTCCACCGAGTTGTGGGAGGTGTGTCCATCATTTGGTCTTTCTTTCTCAGGACCTAACATTCAAGTGGACCTTATGCCACTTGACATGCAAGCATTCGATGTGATCCTTGGGATGGATACTTTGGAGAAATACCATGTGGTCTTTGATTCAGCCCTATTTTAGGGCTTCATCTTGTGTCATATTGCATCTCAATCACATCTATACATGTTACATTAGATTTTATTTCCCCTAATATGCACATTTGTGTAAAATGCACTTATGGACAATATTTTCATGTTTTTTAGGCATTTGGACCACACTTGGATGGAAGAGAGAGAGAGAGAGAAGGAGTGATCCTAGGGTTTGTCTACCCTTGGAGAGGCCTAAAGTGAAGTTTGAGGCTCCTGTAATTTTCAAAAAAAATACTCTTTTTCCATGCATTGCATATCATGTAATTTTTGGTAATTTTTGTATGTTTTAACTAGGATTTTCTTATTTCCTGCTTTATTTTTCCATAATTAAGGCTTAGGTGTGATTGAAGAGAACTTGGCACCATTTTGCCCAAATTTCGAATTTCTTGCCTAAAAGTGTGTTTTGACCCAATCTCTACTTATTTGATTGAAAATGATGAACTTCGACAATTGCAAGTGAATTATCATGGTGTACTGCTAGATGGCCTCAATCTTGACTTTTTACATGTGCATCACCTATCTCCTGCTTGTGAACTATTTTGTTGAATTTTGATTGAAGCAAGTCACAAAAACTTAGAGTTTTGTAGAATCTCATGATAGAAATATGGATTAATATTGCTCATTCATGTAGTATGTCATTGGTTGATGAAATTATTGTAGTAACCTTCATGCAGGAGATCTTATGTTGATTTCCACACTAGTAACCCCTCTTTGACTTGACATTTCTTCTACCATCTTCTTACATCTCCGCCTCATGAAAGGATGCTAAAGTGTGCATATCAGCCTTGACCACTCCCAAAAGATTGGGGTGGTCATATCCATGCCCCCCTACTTCACTCTCATAATCATGTTCCCTATCCACATCAAGGATAAAAAAAATAAAAAATGCAAAAATAAAATAAAAGATGCTCATGTTTAAGAGCATCTAAACAAAGACAAGATGAGTGCATAAAAGCACTCCAAACTCTTACTATAACCCTTGCTTCCTTTTGCATGCCCATGGGGCTAGAAAATATCAAACCTAGCTCATTTGCCCTTTTTCGCATCCACGTGGGTTAATTGGTGTGGAAATACATATGAGATTGAATGCATAAATGTAAAACAACAAAATTAGTCATTTTGACCTTTTCTATCATGAAATAGTTTACCTGAAGTGATATGACAGCCACATGGATTGATTGTGTTTTTTATTCTCTATATTTGAAGTTTGCAGGCTCAATAATCTAATCATGATTGGTTTGTAAAAGAGGAGAGGATAGAGGTGGAATGCATGTACTTAGTCATCCTTGATCCCATTCAGTCAATATTCACCTATTGAATTGCATTTGTCATTTCTTGATTGTGAAAAAATTTGTAGAGAGATTGAGTTGGAGCATAATTGAGGACAAGTATCTTTGAAGTTTGGGGTGGTGATTTAGCCCTATTTTAGGGATTCATCTTGTGTCATATTGCATCTCAATCACATCTATACCTGTTAGATTACATGTTATTTCTGCTAATATGCATATTTGTGTAAATTGCACTTATGGACATTATTTGCATGTTTTTTAGGCATTAGGACCACACTTGGATGGAAGAGTGAGAGAGAGAATGAGTTTTCCTAGGGTTTCTCTACCCTTGGAGAGGCATAAAGTGAAGTCTGAGGATCCCTAAACATACCCCTAGTGGCCAAGGCTCCATTGAAGCAAAGATGTCTAGGAATGAACAAATAATCAACTCAAAGTGCGGACACAAAGACCAGCACGGCTGTGGTGGAGCAAAATGGTCATGCTAGCTCACTCAAAGACAACACAATCAAGTCAAGAAAGTACATAGATCAGAACGGTCATGCCACCAAGAATGGTCATGCCATGGGACCGCATAACGGTTGTGCCAACTTGCACGACCATGTTGCAGCTGATCCAGAACGGTCGTGGAGCCAAGAATGGGCAGAGTATTCCAAGACACCACAGTTGTGGTGACCACCACGACCATGCTACCCTTACCCCACCACGGCCATTCTGCTTCTACAAATTTGACCAAGTTACAATGATTTTTCCCCATTTCTCACCTCGGTCGTTCCACTCCACCACGACCGTACCCCTTCCCACCACGGTCGTGCTACTCAAAAAAACCTAGCTACTTTTGTACTACATTTCCCACTTTACCCCAAATTGACATGTTACTTCCCCCACACCTACATATACCTAGGTGGCAGTTGAAGCACGAGGTTAGCTACCTTCTATCACCTCGTAGCTCCCCATTTTTCCATTCCACCCATTCCACTCCATTTCCCCATTTCCACCACCAAAACCCTAGTTTCCTAGTGTTTTGACCCTATTTCACCATCATCCCATGCCCTTGCACCTTGGAAGAAGGAGGAGGACATCTTGTAGCAGCTAAAGTGGAGGCATACTCCATCTACACCGAGCTCCATGGCTTCTTCTACCTCTTTCTCCTTTCATTTTGTATTTTGCATTTCCATAAGCAGCTAGGCCCCTTAGATGGGTTGTTTGGGGTCAAAAATGTTATTTTAATATTATGTTGGGAGGAATAGTATGTAACCATTGTAATTTCTTTTTCTAATGATTGTGTTATATTTCTATCTCATTCTTCATGAATTGCTTGTTGGTTTGTGCTTGAAATATCTAGGAATTTAGGGAAATTGCTTATATGTGTGAATTTTAGAATTTTCTCCTAGGTCCACTTTATGGATCCCTAGCTAGCCACCCATCTTCCTACATGTTAATCAATTATCCTAACTCTAGTTGAGAGATCTAATTAGCTAGTTTAGATGAATTTAGTTTTCTTAGCATGGAGCTTTCTCAAGTCTAGAATGTGGGTGATGGGAGGCCTAAAACCTCACTTACACCCCCATTACTAACCTCAGACCCTAATCATCCTAAGATCATATAACCTAGAAACCTAGGCTTGTTTAGACTCTAATTAAATTATATCTAAACCCTAACCCAATTGAGCCTCACAAGGGTAGTAGGGGGTGTTACGGAGTAGTTCCCCTATACACAACCTAACATGTCCATAGCCTTTTAGTAGTTTAGGATAATTCATTAGACTCTAGCTTGTTGTTGGGTTTGATAATATAAATGAAATCATTATGTTCACATGTCACCCCCAACCTAATTGATAAGTGCATTCCCCAAACAGCCCGCATATCCCTTTATTGCCTTAAAACCCTAATTTCCTTCTTGCTTAGCTAGTGTTAGCTTAGTTAGCTCTTTACTTGCTTAGTTAGTTTTTTGCTCTGTTCTTGCTTTGTTCTTGCTAATTTTGGTCTTTACTTGCTCTTTTGCCCTGTTAGCTAGTTTAAAGTTGACTAGACTTTGATAAATGTATATATTTATCATTTTTTACATCTTTTGAATATCTTTTTAGAATTTTTTTATTGTTGACTTTTTAGTCTTATAATTGATTGTATTACTTTATATTTTATCTATTTATTTGGATTTTTAATTATATTTGGTTGGATTTTTGCAGGAAAATAGTGTAATTACTCCAATTGTTAATTTCTCTTGGAAGATGTTTTGCACAATTTCCACCGTTCCTGAAATTTATATATAGACGGCACCAAAATAGTCATACATCCCACATACAAATTCCAAATTTTGAATTTAGATATGTTTTGAAAAGATAATTTCAATTTCTGTAGAAACAAATATATTTTTCAATTATTTTGGCAGTCATTTGACTGTCCAACCAACCAGTGAACGTGCCTATTCGTTTCCCATAGCGTCTGATTTAAATATATACCTTGCAGAAAAATAGACATAACTCTCACATTCAAAAGTTGAATTTAATGTTCAAATATGTTTTGGAAATTAAATTCAAAGTCCTACAGGAAAAATAAATTTTTGTAGATTGTTACCAGCCTAAATTATCAGGAAACTTCAGGAATGGGAATCTACAGAGAGAGAGTCAGAATTTGAAGGGTCAAAAGAAGGCAATCAATGATTTTCTCTATTGCCTATTGAGGAAGAGATTTCCGTTGACCAAGATATAAATAACCGCCTCTTCCACTTCTTTCTCCTCCCATTTAAGGGTTTCCACCCCTCCTTCTCCTATAAAAGCAGGAGGGACTCTACAAGAAAAAGATCATCGAGTTTTAGTTGTTAACTGAGTCTCAGTTGTAATAGAGTCTTAGTTTGTAGTCCCAAATTTTGTACACAATCAGTAGCAAAACTCTATTATTTTTCTTTCTAGTATAATTCTCCATTCAAAGTAATAAAGTTGGTTATTTTTTTTGTATATCTGTCTCTCTCTCTTCTCGTTCTTCTTCTCGCATTTTCACCTTGGACCAGGAGACAAAGAAATCAAGTCATTTAGTTGTCACCGCCTTGGGCTCTATGGAGGTTTTAAAATTGTAGTTTATGGATCCTTTGCTTTCTCTCCTTATTTATCCCATACTCTCTATGAGTAGTGAGTAGTTTTCTTATTGAGGCAAGGGGAGTAGAGCTTAGACATGTGTTATTCGGATCAAACTTTGTACACAACTACTTTAGACAGATGGATTTCAGTTTAGAAATCGTTGATTTAAATAAAGTAATTAATCATTTTAATCACTTGTTAATCCCAGTGGATATGACTGTGGAATCTGGGATTAAGAATGCCTATGACTGCACAAGGATTTGGATGCAGTTGTGGAAAAATCCTCTTTAGGGTGAAGAACAAGGATAAGTGAACACCAGGACCAATGGGTTCACAAGGAGTTCCTCTTTTGCATTTTGTTTACAAATAAATTGCATATCTACTTCTATCTTGTTTGGCGTGTATCACTTGATCCTATTTTCACAATGGCTATGGTGGTAAAACCCCTAAGCATTGATGCCTTCTTTCTTGATTTCAAATCATTTCTTCTAACGCTTGTTTCAATTTGCCTCTTTTTATTTCAACAATTTTTATTCTTGTCATTAGATAATCTTTTATTATGTGTTAACCACCTTTGTCCTTATTTTTCTTTCATAGTTTAATCTTTTCATTTCTTATTAGTGTAATCTTTTATTCATGTGGCACTTTAGTTTCTTGCATTAGTTTAACAACCCCCTCAAAATCAGAATTTACATTCTGTCTATCTTTCAAAAATACCAAAAAAGAAATAATTTCAAAACAATCGGGATTAAAAGAAAATGAATCTTAAAAATGTTGTTCTATGGCATCGACCCTTCTATACTAGCCTTAACTGAAAATATTAAAAGGATTAAACTCTAGGATAATTATCTTAGTGAATTGGTGTGCAAACGATGCATATCAATTTTCGCACCGTTGTCGGGGATAACGGATTGTTTTTTGAACCCCGAAAAAATTTTGAAAAAACTTTTTTTCATTTTTTATGCCTTCTGAGTAACACTTCAGAGGTACTACTCCTCCTTCTACTGAGTTTCCATTCCAATGGTATGTTATTTCTGCACTGAGTATTAACTATCATATTGACTATGCATGTGATGCCCATCGAACGTTGATTCTGCACTATCGATTTTTTATCTGGAACTAAAGAAGCCAAGGATGATTTTAATCGATGATGATGATTATTATATCATCTTCAATCAAGTAGAACCGACTCCAGTACCAGAAGCTCCACCAATCACTTCCATTGTGGATGTTAATCTAGTTGTTGTTAATGACCAATCTTCTTCTTTTGAACCCTTTCTGTATAATGAACCAAGTCTGATGTGAAGTAGCAGAGATTCCACACAACTTTAATCAAGAGATGGATAGGTGTTCTAAAGAAATTAAGGCTGTCATAAATGAAGAACTTTTTAGCGAGGGATGCAGTTGTATGGGCCCCCGACTATCCATATAAGTCAGAAAATGAGTGGATGGAGGCCTATGTGGATAATAAATTCATGAATCAAGAGTCTTTTAACAAAAAGGATAAAGACTGGTGGGCTCGAAGAACGACCCAACAACCTAAGGCTCCACCACCCTTCTTGGTTGTAGGCCCAAATTTGGATGCTTACAATGATCATCCCATCTTGGTTGAGCCTATTGTGACCAATGTACCATCTCCTCCCCAGGATGCACTGATGGATTCTTTTAAAAGGCTTCCTCATCAAGAGAGTTATGCCCTCACTCAACCACCTCTTTTTCCACATTTAGTTGAACCTGATGAGGTGATTCCACCGCCATAAGAACCTTACATTCCACCATTATATTGTGAGGCAATCCCTTATGAGCCCATTGAGTTGGGCACATGTCCTATAAAGGAATCAGATCTCCCCTTCAACATAGTAAGGGAGCATGATGACTCCATAGACATCCATTTTGATGGGATCATTTATGAAGAAGAGATGGAGAACTTCCCAATAGAAATGGAACAACCTGGCTTGATCATTTTTTATAATTATGATGACAATTACGCCATATGTGAGTCATTCACACCAAATCCATTGGCTTCCATCTATGGGGTAAAAGATCTGGATGCACCTTGTTGCGTAATCCACCAGGAAGACATATAGAGCCATGTGATTATTTACTCGGCTAACAAACAAGTTCTTCTAATACCAGTGTCCTCTCCACTACATGTAGATCTAGGCAGCAAAAAGATACTCGAGCTAGATCCTCCGCCCAATCTTCCACATCTGACATGAAATTTGTTACCCAATGGGCACCCGCCAATCTCCCCCAATCCACATTCATCTCCAACATTGCTTTCACTACTGAGGGAAGATATGTGGATCCTAGTCAAAGGACTACGAGGTGACAAGCAACATCATTCACAAAACCCCTTTAAGATTCCATGACCACCCATCCATTGGGTGTTTTATTAAGCTCCTCCATTCAAAGCCCCATCCATCATCGGCATTCCCTTCAGATGGACATTTTTTGATCTACCAGGGTCTCTTGGTGAACCCATTAATTTTCTTCCCTCCATCTCAGATTTGGGTTTTGCTCAAGACGAGCAAAAATCTAAGTCTGGATTGGAGGTGGGTGGTATGTTTCTACCACACCCCCTTATCTTTATTTTTTCTACAGCTTGTTTTCCCTTGTTTTGCATATAGTTGCTTTTATAATTTATTCTTATATGGCCATTATCTAGTCGATCATGTTTTTAATTCTTTTGTTGCAAAAAGACCATTATCTAGTCCACCAATATAAATAGATGTTTATCATTGTACCCCTTTGAATTTAGTAAATCTTTTGCAAATATTATTACAAATTGCCATGTCTAAAACCATCATGTCATGTAGGACCCCTAATAACATCACTCCTTGGAATAGTTAGCAAGTCATAAGGAATTGATCAGAACCAAGCATAATTTTCCTTATTTTTAGACAAATAGATTATCTTGTTATAAAACTTGTATGATGTGAATTATAGGAATATTCTAACTAGACTGATGACACTCGTTCAAAAAATAAATACAAAGGTGAAAGTAATAAGCACAAGAACATTTCTTCCTTCCCACTAGTTTTCTTTTAAAAAGGAGAGCAAAGAGTCACCATCGGACAAAATCAAGTCTGGGGTGGCATGCTTCCCAAAATAAAAATTACATACCCCACAAAGGGGCATACCATCAGAAGATGCCAAAAGTGCACATGAAAAAATTGTGATCAATGTAGCCACAACTCCACAAGTTCAAATCTTGAGTCAAATAGAGGAGGATTAAAAAAATCTTCACTTCCTTCTTTGTTTTCACACTCCCCCTTCACCTTGTTCTTGTGCAACAACTTACAAAAAAAATTGGGAGTGTCAAAGTGAAAATAAGATGAAGCCTATTTTTCTACAAAATCTTGATTTAGAAGCAAGCTATGATAATTTGTTTTGATAGGAAATATAGAACTTTGTCCTTTGTGGTTTTAGGAGATTGGGTCACTTGGCTAGAATTTGGAGGTAAGGATTATAGTGATGTTACAAGGGTGAGGAATGACATGTTGCGAGTATAAATTGGACTTTATTTGTGATTTTATTTGCTTGAGGACAAGCAAAGATTCAAGTCTGGTATTTTGATAAATGTATATTTATCATTTGTTTACATCTTTTAAATATCTTTTTAGAATTGTTTTGTTGTTTTTTCCTTAGCCTTATAATTAGTTGTATTAGTTTAGATTTTCTCTTTTATTTGGATTTTTAATTATATTTTGTTGGATTTTTGTAGGAAAATGACCAAATTACTCTAATCATTAAATTCTCTTAGATGATGTTTTGTACAATCCCCGCACTTACTAAAATTTATGTATAGATGGCACCAAAAAGTCATAACTCCCTCATATAAATTCCAATTTGGAATTTAGATATGTTTTGAAAAGATAATTTCAATTGCTACAGGAAAAATATAAAATATATTTTTCAATGATTTTGGAAGTCATTTGACTATCCAACCAACCCGTGAATGTGCATATTCATTTTTCCATAGTGCCTAATTTAAATATATACCTTGCACCAAAATAGGCATAACTCTCACATCCAAAGGTGGAATTTAATGTTCAAATATGTGTTAAATTCAAAGGCATGCAAAAAATGAATTTTTGGCTGTACTTTAAAACTTGTTACCAGTAGAAATTCCCACAAAACTTTTAGAACGAGAATCTAAAGGGAGAGAGAGTTAGAATTTGAAGGGTCAAAAGAAGACAATCAATGATTTTCTCTCTTGCCTATTGAGGAAGAGATTTCTCTTGACCAAGATATACAATAGCCGCCTCTTCCATTTCCTTCTCCTCCCCTTTCATGGTTTCCACCCATCCTTCCCCTATGAAAGGAGTGGGGACTCCACAAGAAAATGATCATCGAATCTAAGTTGTAATAGAGTCTTATTTTTTCTATGCAATCAGTAGCAAAACTCTATTTGTTTTCTAGTGTAACTTTACATTCAAAACAATAAAGTTGGTTTTTTCATCTACATTTGTCACTTTCTCTCTCTCTCTTCTCATTCTTCTTCTCACATTTTAATCTTGGAGTGGGATACAAATCAATCAAGTCATTTGGTTGTCACCACCTTGGACTACAGAGGTTTCAAAATTGCAGTCTATAGCTCCTTTACTTTCTCTCCTTGTTTCTCCCATCATCGCTATGAGTAGAGAATAGTTTTCTTATCAAGGCGAGGGGAGTATCCCCTTAGCCATGTGTTAATAGGATTGAAATCTTAACACAACTGATTTAGACATATGGATTTTGGTTTAGAAATCATTGATTTAAATGAAGTAATTAATCATTTTAATTGCTTGTTAATCTCGGTAGATGCGACCGTGGAATATGGAATTTACAACGTATAAACCGACTTCATGAGGATTTGGATGCGACCGTGGAAAAATCCTCTTTAGGATGAAGAACAAGGATACGTGAAGACCAAGATCAATGTGTTCACAAGGAGTTCCTCATTTGCATTTTGTTTACGAATAAATCGCATATCTGCTTCTATCTTATTTGTCGTGTATTGCTTGATCCTATTTTCACAATGGCTAAGGTGGTGAAACCCCTAAGCCTCGATGCCTTCTTTCTTGATTTCAAATTGTTTCTTCTAACACTTGTTTCAATACACCTCTTCTAATTTCAACAATTGTATTATTGTCATTAGATAATCTTTTATTCTGTGCTAATCACCTTTTTCATTATTTTTCTTACTTAGTGTAATCTTTCCATTTATTATTAGTGTAATCTTTTATTTATATTACACTTTAGTTTCTTGTATTAGTTTAACAACCCCTTCAAAATTGGAATTTACATTCTGTCCATCATTCAAAAATACCAAAAAAATATATAATTTCAAAACAATCGGGACTAAAAGAAAATGAATCTTAAAAATGTTGTCCTATGGGATCAACCCTTCTACACTAGCCTTAACTGGAAAGTAAAAAAGGATTAAAATCTAGGATAATTATCTTAGTGAATTGGTGCACAAACAACGTGTATCAAACTTCTTCTTGTTTGCCTTAGCATAACTTGCTCTTTTCTTGCCTTTCCTATTTGCCTTGTCTTTTCTTGCTCATTACAATTAACAGCCTAGGGTTAACTTAGGTTTTAATCTTGTTTTCTTTCCTTTATTTGCTTTCTTGTTCAACCCTTAGTGTAATCAACAAAATCAACCTTCCAACCCTTCTACCATAGACTCCATATTAGGAACCTCGCCCAAAAATTGACCTAGTTCTAGTGTCCCCCTTTTCTCCCAGTGGATCGACCCTATACTTGCCACCCTCCTATACTATGACATGACCCCATACGCTTGCAGGCAGTGGCGTAGCCACATTTGGGAAAGGGAGGGCACATGCCCTACCTGTCTGCCCAGAGTATAACATGGAATCTGAAAAACAAAACAAAGATCAGGAAGAAATCGTGAGGTGTGCCCTACTTGTCCGCCTTACAGTTGTTCTCTATGAAACTAAGTGGTAAGTACATTTGGGCATTGCGTCAATGAGGCCAGTGACAAAATCATAGGCATCTATACATAACGGATGATTTGGGCTTCGCTTGGTAGACCACTGCAATAAATCTGTCCAGTGAAAATCCGAGGGTCATTGATCACAAATAACAGCAAAATACACTGAAGAAAAATAAAAAGTGTCAGTTAGGTGTTCTGGGAAGGTTATTTTAGACTGATTGGGATTAACTTTTGGTCTTCCAATCTTGCTTCATTGGCACCTTACCGAACATTACCTTGGAAATCTAACTACCACAAACCATTAAGAATAGGGCTTCTTCTATGATGGAAAATGAACACGCCTCCCAAACAAAAGATGGAATGGCTAAACTTCATCTTTAAATTCTTGAGGCAAATAAATGCACCAAATATGGAAATGGTAAGGTCAAAGGAATACCAACACTCATATCTCTTTGTTGTAGTTTCATGATTGGTTTGACTTCTTATCTTCTGTTTCATAGAATGTCTTAGAGGGGAAATGTGCAAGCAACATAATATATTGGCTGCTAATGGAGATGAGTTCCCTATTATCATTGACAGAAGCACTTCAATTCTTCTCATCATGTGCATACATGTCCTGCCACCATATATTATTAGTAACTTGTATAATATTTATAATCAACGACAACCACACATTATTATAGTAAAATTGATACTAAAATATTATTCAACTTTTATCACTGCAGAGGGAAGTTATTACCACAAATCAATATACATATAAACAAAAAACTATTATTTATTCTTACCATCTGTAAGAAATATATTGAGACATACCGTTGGTGTATTATTATATATGGGTATTCCTTAATATTGTTCAATATCATGTGTTACTGAACTTGATATGAGGCTTATTTAAACACCTTCATAACATTATGAAACTTCCATATAGATTATATGTATTCATGATTTTCAATCCAGTAGTCACTTATTGATCTGAGAAGACAAATTAATAGAAAATTACCATTAGAAGAAGCAGAACCAATTGTCTACTTAAAACAAATAGACAACATCGAGTTTATAAAGACTAGTAAGTTTGTGTTAAATGTAGAAAAACAATTATTAGTTATGAGTTGATGCTTGATATATCCAACTATGATGATGACGTGAAATATATATATCTTGTTAGTTGAATTGTATAGTGGTTCATTACCACCTCATAGATAATTTTATCCTTTTGTTTAATTCATAATAAATCATATTGCACAACATATATATTCATAATAGTACTGCAATCTAAATTTTCACAATTTACTATTTAGACACATAAATATCATTGTGTAAGAGATGTTCAATTAAAAAGTCACAAAGTATCACAAACAACTACAAATTTTTTTGACATTCAACTTTGAACAACATAATCCTATGGTGCCCTATCCCATCAAGAATCCTGGCTTCACCACTGCTAGCGGGTGTAGTGTTTTGGTTTATGTGAGTGTGTTAAGTTAGGTCTTTATAATTTTGAAATTCATCCCACCGTTTGTTGTTTGCTCGCAGAGTTGCATCTATTGAAATTCCAATTGAGTAGTGTATAACACCATTGGCAAAACGCACCAAGCTTTTTGGCATCGTTGCCGTGGAAAAAGGAGCTCAGCCTAGTTAGTTAGTTTTGCTTTGATCTTTTCCTACTTCCCTTATCATTGCTATTATTTATTCTTTATTCTTTGTATTCTTTGTGAATATTGGTTTGCTAACTTGTTTTCTTTTGTTTTGTTGTGCCTTGTGCATGTGACAAGTCACTCGAGGAAGACAATATGGAAGGTCAAAATGCACCTCACAAGCCACTTCAAGATTACTTCATGCCTAACAACTACAAATTACCAATTGTTAGCATAATTTATCAGATGCCAGGGGAGAAATTCTCCATCCCTCCATGTCTTCTTGGGATCCTTACCGTATTCTATGGCTCAGAGAGTGAGAACCCCTACAAGAACTTGGATTCATTTCTTGAAGTATGATCCACCTTTGGGATGCTGACGGCCAGTGATGACACAATCTGGTTGACCTTGTTCTCTTTCTCCCTCAAAAACAAAGCCAAAGATTGATATGATTCAAGAAGGGACATTATGATTAGGTACGATATGAAGAATGCAATCTTAAGGCAATTCTACTCTATAGAAAGTTTGACACAAATGTGGCATACCATAGTAAGTTTTAGTCAATTGGGCAATGAACAACTTCACGATGTTTGAGAGGGATTAAAGAAGATGTTGAGAGAGTGCCAGCACCATGAGATCCCTTTGTGGCAACTAGTTCAATCATTCTACTCTGGTCTATCTCTAAATAATCAAGTTATAGTAGATTCTTCTTGTGGAGGAGTTTTCATGGCTATCCCACCTGAGGAGATATGGTCATTGTATGAGCAGCTAGCAGATAGTTCAAGAATTCAAGCTTCTAGCATGATGAATGATGGTGGCCATGCCTTTGGGGTAACATCTCTGACTCATAATGACTCAAGCTCGCAAGTGATGAAGATTCTTGGTGACATGGTGAGCTTCATGAATAACCAAGTGATAAATGTTCCTTGCCACTCAGTCAATTCTATTGAATTCTATGGAGAAGAAAAGAAGACACCTCACTCCTATAGCTACCAAGAACCACAAACTCCAAGATATAGCTCAATGTTTGAGGAAGAGGTTATCTCTAGGTTGAAGAGATTTGATGACATGCAAATGAATGTGACAAGGCTTGAGTAGAGGATAGAGGATCTATCTTCCATAATTTCTCTCCAAGAAGAAAAATTGTCTTCAAAGCCCATCTTGAGTTTCAATGAAGAAAGTGAACCAATGCCTTCTTCACAAGTTTTGCATAGTCCATCTCCCATGCAAGTGCAACCCATATACCACTTCCAAGGCCTTATACACCACCTCCCCCTCCATCTCCACAACTTTATCAACAATTCACTTTCCACCCTCAATTATCCCCTCCACCTCAATTTCAATACCAAGTACCACCTCCACCTCCTCCTAATCCACAACTAGCTCCCCCTCTCCATCATGAGCAAGTAACTGTCGTGATAGTTCTAAGGAGTGGAAAATCTCTTGAGAATCCCTCAAGTCAAAGAATGGTTGATAAAGTAAAGCAAAGGAACCCAAATGGTGATACAACAATTGAGATTTCTAAAGATGATTATGTGATACCTCCTGTTGATTTTGGGCTTTTGTAGGTTCCACCATCCCTAGTGTTCCATCTACTAGCATGCCACGACAAAATCATGTTGATGCAAGTAAAGCCAAAGCAAGTGAGCCACCATTCCATGAAGCATTTGATGAACCACCAAAAGTAAGAGAAGTAAGGAGGAGATAAAAGGACAATGTTGACATTCTTGAGATGTTTAGACAAGTGAAGGTCAACATTCCATTGTTGGATGATATCAAGCAAATCCCATCATATGCGGAATTTCTTAAGAATTTATGCACAGTGAAGAGAAGGTCATACCAACTCTTTTGTTTGGTTATGCCTTGTGCATGTGACAAGCCGCTCGGGGAAGACAAGACGGAAGGTTAAAATGCACCTCATAGGCCACTTTGAGATTACTTCATGCCTAGAAACTATGAATCATTAATTGCTAGCAAAGTTATTAGATGTCATGGGAGCAATTCTCCATCCCTCCAGGTCTTCTTGGGCTCCTTCCCATCTTCTATGGCTCAAAGAGTGAGAACCCCTACAAGCACTTGGACTCATTTCTTAAACTATGATCCACCTTCAGGACGTTGACGTTCAGTGATGACACAATCCAGTTGACCTTGTTCTCTTTCTCCCTCAAAAATGAAGCCAAAGATTAGTATGATTCAAGAAGGTACATTATGAGTTAGAAAGAGATGAAGAATGCATTCTTAAGGCAATTCTACTCAAGAGTATCATGTGAACTTCTCTTTATTGTGCACAAATTCTTAAGAAACTTGGCATATGTTGGGATTTGCTTGATAGCATCCAATAATGAAATGTTGACCTTCACTTGGTGAAACACCTCAAGAATTTCATTGTGCTTTTGTCTCCTCCTTACTTCTAGTAGCTCATCTAATGCTTCATGGAATGGTGGCTCACTTGCTTTGGCTTTACTTGCATCAACATGATTTTGTTGTGTCATGCTAGTACATGGAATACTAGGAATGGTGGAACCTACAAACAGAGTGTGTGGTGGAGCACTTGGTATCCCAAAATCAATAGGAGGTATCACAAAATCATCTTTGGCAATCTCAATCATAGTATAACCACTTGGCTACCTTTGCTTTACCTTATCAACCTTTCTTTAACTTACGGGGTGCTCAAAAGATTTTCCACTCCTTAGAACTATCACAACACTTCATTTCTCATGGTGGAGAGGGGGAGCTAGTTGTGGCTGAGGAGGAGGTGGAGGTGGGACTTGGTATTGAAATTGAGGTGGAGGGGAGAATTGAGGTTGGAAAGTGAATTGTTGAGAAAGTTGTGGAGATGGAGGTGGCGGTGGTGTATAAGGCCTTGGATGGCCTTGAAAGTGGTATATGGGTTGCACTTTCATGGGAGGTGTACTGTAGAAAATTTGTGAAGAAGTCATTGGTCCCCTTGCTTCATTGAAACTCAAGATGGGTTTTGAAGATAATTTTTCTTGTTGGAGAGAAATAATGGAAGATAGTTTCTCTATCCTCTCCTCCGTTCTTGTCACATTCATTTGTATGTCATCAAAGCTCTTCAACCTAGAGAGAACTTATTCCTCAAACCTTGAGCTATATCTTGGAGTTTGTGGTTCTTGGTAGCTATAGGAGTGAGGTGTCTTCTTTTCTTCTCCATAGAATCCAATAGAATTGACTGAGTGACAAGGAACATTTGTCACTTGGTTCTTCATGAAGCTCACCATGTCACCAAGAATCTTCATCGCTTGTGGGCTTGAGTCATTATGAGTCAGAAATGTCACACCAAAGGCATGTCCACCATCATTCATCATGCTAGAAGCTCAAAATCTTGAACTATCTGCTAGCTGCTCATACAATGGCCATATCTCCTTCGTGGCCTAGCCATTAAAACTCCTTCACAATAAGAATCTACTATAGCTTGATCGTTTAGAGATAGACCGGAGTAGATTGATTGAACTAGTTGCCACAAAGGGATCTCGTGGTGCAGGCACTCTCTCTCAACATCTTCTTTAATCTCTCCTAAGCATCGTGAAATTGTTCATTGCCTAATTGACTAAAACTCGCTATGGTACGTTGCATTTGTGTCAAACTTGCTATAGAGTAGAATTGCCTTAAGAATGCATTTTTCATATCTTCCCAACTCGTAATGTCCCTTCTTGAATCATACCAATCTTTGGCTTTGTTTTTAAGGGAGAAAGAGAACAAGGTCAACAAGATTGTGTCATCATTGGTCGTCGATGTCTTGAAGGTGGAGCATAATTCAAGAAATGAGTCCAAGTGCTTGTAGGGGTTCTCACTCTCTGAGCCATAGAAGATGGACAGGAGCCCAAGAAGACCTAGAGGGATGGAGAATTGCTCACCCGACATCTGATCAACTCTGCTAGCAATTGGCGATTTGTAGTTTCTAGGCATGAAGTAATCTTGAAGTGGGTTGTGAGGTATATTTTGGCCTTCCATCTTGTCTTTTTCGAGTGGCTTGTCACATGCACAAGGCACAACCAAACAAAATAAAGCAAGTTAGCAAACCAATTTGCACAAAGAATATAAAGAATAAAGAATAAATAATAACAATGATGAGGGCAGTCTAACTAGCTAGGCCGAGCACCTTTTTCCCCAACAACGGTGCCAAAAAGCTTGGTGTGTTTCTTCCAAAGGTGTTACACACTACTCAATTGGAATTTGAATAGATGCAACTCCGCGAGCAAACAACACATGGTGGGATCACTTTCAAAAATCATACAGACCTAACCTAACACACTCACATAAATCAAAACACTACACCCATAAGTACACGGGGTCATGTCATAGTATAGGAGGGAGGCAAGTATAGGGTCGATCAACAGAGAGAAAAGGGTGCACTAGATCTAGGTCAATTTTTGGGCTAGGTTCCTACTGCGGAGTCTAGGGTTGAATGGTTTGAAGGTTGATTTTGTTGATTACACTAAGGGTTGAACAAGAAAGTAGTTAAAGGAAAGCAACCCAGATTAAAACCTAAGTTAACCCTAGACCGTTACTAATGAGCAAGAAAAGACAAGGCAAATAGGAAAGGCAAGAAAAGAGCAAGTTACGCTAAGGTAAGCAAGAAGAAGTTTATTCTAATCTAAGCTAGCAAACAAGGAAAAAGAGCAAGTAAAGACCTAAACTAGTAAGAAAAAAGAAAGAACAGAGCAAGAAGCTAACTAAGCTAACACTAGTTAAGCAAGAAGGTAGTTAGGGTTTTAAAGTAATAAGGAGATGTGTGGGCTGTTTGGGGGATGCACTTCTCAATTAGGTTGGGGTGACATGTGAACATGATGATTTCATTTATATTATCAAACCAAACAATAAGCTAGAGTTTAATGAATTATCCTAAACTACAAACTGGCCATGGATATGCTAGGTTGTGTATAGGGGAACTAGTCCCTATCACCCCCTATCACCCTTGTAAGGATTAATTGGGTTAGGGTTTAGGTGTAATTCAATTAGAGTCTAAACAAGCCTAGGTTTCTATATTAGATGATCTTAGGATGATTAGGGGCTGAGGTTAGTAATGGGGGTGGAAGTGGGGTTTTAGGCCTCCCATCACCCACATTCTAGCCTTGAGAAAGCTCCATGCTAAGCACACTAAATTTATCTAAACTATATACTTAGATCTCTCAACTATGGTTAGGATAATTGATTAACATGTAGGAAGATGGGTGGCTAGCTAGGAATCATGAATTGGAACTAGGAGCAAATCCTAAAATTCACACATATAAGAAATTTCCCTAAATTCCTAGGTGATTTCAAGAACAAATCAATAATTAATTCATGAAGAATGAGATATAAATAGAACACAATCATTAACAAATGAAATTCCAATGTTTACATATCATTTTCCCCCAACATGGTATCAAAGTAACATTTTTGACCCCAAACAGCCCAAGGGGCCTAGCTACTCATGGAAATGCAAAATACAAAAAGAATGGAGAACGAGGTAGAAGAAGACATGGAGATTAGTGTAGATGGAGTAAGCCTCCACTTCAACTATTACAAGACATCCTCCTCCTTCCAAGGTGCAAGGGCATGGGATGATGATGGAATAGGGTCAAAACACTAGGAAACTAGGGTTTTGGTGGTAGCAATGGTGAAATGGAGTGGAATGGAGGTGGAAATGGAGTGGAATGGGTGGAATGCAAAAATGAGAAGCTAGGAGGTGGTAGAAGGTAACTAACATCATGCTCCATCTGCCACCTAGGTATATATAGGTGTATAAGAAGCAATAGGTCAAGTAGGGGTAAAGTGGAAAATGCATTGCAAAAGTAGCTAGACTTTTGTGAGTAGCACGGCCATGGTGGGAAGGGGTGAGTGTTGGTATGTATGCCCTGAGAGCCAATCATGGGATGATTGGTGGGATACATTAAGATTGATTTGATAAACATTAAAGGCAAGCTTCCAATTCTTTCTGGTTCAGTCATATGAGATAGTGATAGAACAGATTGGATGTCTAGAGAATGACAGTACTCAATGATGTATGCTTTCAGGTTGAGGACCTGAACGATGAGATCATACGGATGCTAAGAGTTTGTACATTCTTGTTATGTCCCTAGTCAAATGTCATTGTGGAAGGTAGATAGACAACAATGACACACAAGACTAGATTGTGGTGTTGGTTGATGACAGAATCTCATTAGTCAAGATATAGAGATATCAAACCAAACACATAGGTACTTGTTAGAGAACAAGTGTACCGGACAGACCCACTGTGAGTTTGACACATGGAACCATGACATGGTAGTCACATTCAGTACTCACAATGATGGTGGTGAGTGTGATTCTTTGACCTGAAATCACTACACTCAACACATGTCATTGGGCACACTTTGACATCATCAAACGCAGTCCTGAAACATGGGTTGTTATAAAGGTGATGATTGGGTGGCTTTGACACATGGGGCTTTTGAGGGGTGAGTGATAGATATGGGATTTGTCCCTCCTGAGGGAGTTTGATATCCAAGGCCACTTGATGAGTAGGATTGAAATAGGCGTACGCACGCATCTGTGAATCAGTATGTGATATTGATGTCATAAATATCTCTTCCAATCTGCTCTGAGATCAAGAAAGTGAATGAACGTTGACAGGATGACTGTTCCATGCCTCGAGTTCATTCGGGATATCAGTGACAAAGGAATTATACATTCGTTGTAACACCATTCACAGATTGTAGGATTGAAAGTTGTTCTCCAACTTTCTATTTCACTTGGGTAGCACTGATGTGTGACTAGGCACCGCTCTTTTCTTGTGAAGTCATAAGTGTTATGGACTTTTACTGCCAACGTGAAAAGGACCTGCAGGGTCACACACATAGGATTTAACTTGGAAGAGGAGTTTTGTCCACAAACAATGTTTAGATTGATTACTAAAGGAGTTTAGTAGTTCAATTAAACACTCAATTAATTGATAGCTCAAAATCATTGTGTTTAAGGTGTTGGAAAGATTGATTAGAGTATCGAATTGATTGAAATCGCAATTGACTGATTCTGCACAATCTGCACTCCCAACCGATCGGCTCATGTGATGAACCGATCGGCTGAGCTTGGTGAACCGGTTGGCTCAAGTGTTGAGTCGATTGGCTCATAGTCAGGGTGAAACGATTGCTTCAAGTGTTGAAATGATCGATTCAACTGGTGCAACCGAGCAAGTTGGGAAAGTAGGATTGGTGAGAATTTTCCTTGCGTTTCACTTGCCCAATTTGATTGGAACAAGGATTGGTATTCGATACCAATTAGAAACAAAAGAAGGAAAGTCAATTGGGAACTGATCAGGACCACGAACCGACCGGTTCAGGGGTCCCAACCAATTGGTTGAGGTGTTAACCGACCGGATCATATCCCCAACTGACCATTTCAATTGTGAAACGATCAGTTCAGGTTGCGAGTTGGGTGTTTTTATGGAAATCTTGAACCCTTCTACTCCTGCTTTTAGTCCCGCATTGCCCGGGATGGAGAACCCTGTCCCATGACCCTCCTATATATAGGGGTATTGGGGGCTTCTCAAAGAACAACTCAATGCAAACAGTTGCTCTGTGGAGTTTCCGTTCTCTCTGGTTTTGGTAACCGAGAGAGAGCCCGAGCAAGTGCTACCTGATAAGGGAGGCACAGTAAGGGAAAGACAACTGCAATTGCGACTGGTGGTAGGAGAGTGTGTCAGTGACTAGTACGCTGATAGGAGGGTGCGACTCCTTCCAATTCCTTGTGGGACAAGGAGATTGGAGTTCCAGGTGGTCCGTGTGGACTACCTCAGAGGCGGGAGTTTTTTGCCACTAGGAGGACAGCCTTCAATCCCGTCAATCCTGGTGCGACCTGGTGCTGCACAGACACCGTCCAAGATAGGAGGTGAAGACCGTGCAAGGCGCAAGGTATTTTCATCGAGCAAGCCTCGGGACAAGGTATGATTCCACAAACCATCCTTTCCTATTGTATAGACGTTGACGCGTTTCCTTCGTCTGGGTTTGGGGGAGAAAATGTTTGTTTCCGCTGCCTTCTCTGCCTCCCCTAAAACCCTACAGTGGTATCAGAGCCACATCAACTGCTCTATACTTTAGGGATTATCGATATGATTGATTTTGGTTTGTCACCTTTATTTATTGCATACGATGCAAATAAAATTGGCTTTATGCATGTCCAATCCTAAATCAAAAAATCCCAATTTACATATATGATATGTATTATGAATGCACTCGATACGCGTCACCCTTAAATGAGTTTTGTGGTGGATGTATAGCGTGGTTATGGCCAATAAACCCTATCTGTGTATAGTTATATGTGGTTGCTTGCATCTCGGTCTGCGCACTGATCTTCCCTTTCTCCTATTCCTGATGTAACTCGAAATAATTCGAGATTTTTTTCCTACCTTTATTCCCCTCGAATGTAACTCGAGGTTTCTCCTTTTAAATGTAAAATAGAATATATTTTATTTCCTATTGTGTCAAAGAACGGAGGACATCCTGACGACAGCTGAGACGATCGATTTAAGGAGTGAACCGATCGGTTGACGTTCCAGACGATCGGTTCAAGGAGTGAACTGATCAGTTGATGACCGGTTCGAGGGGCGAGACGAGTGGGTGGCGGCCATGATGAGATGCACGACGACTAGGCGAACCGATCAGTTGGAGGAGCCAACTGATCGGCTGGTGGCACCCAGCCGACCGGCCTGATGGCGAGTCGATCAGTCATGTGATGAGTTGATCAAACCCAGAAAGGAAAAGCATAGAGTTCATCTTGTACAGGTTGCATGTGATGTAGACCTAGATGACCGTGATTCCTCTTGGCTCGAGGAATCACATTAGGATGGCCATAATCATCGCTTTTATCATTTTGCATGGTTTCTGTGGGATATAGCATGTATACGATACATACTATGTATTGTGGTGATTGGATATGTATATGTATATAAAAACCAAATCCCTCATTAAAATATTAAGTTTTAGATGCCTTCCAAATGCGACACACATGAAAAGCTTGATCGACCAAGTATGGGCACGCCCTAACGTGGTGCACCGTCTATCTCGTGGAAGCGTGAAGGATGAATGTGTGGGTCTACCCTAGAAGGGTGCATATTCATCGTGTTTTCTTTGGGTCAGAGTTAACAAGGTGATCTAGATGGGATCTAGTACCTTGAGGCATGGAGATTATCATGGCAAGGAGTTGCATATGACATCTTATCAAGAGTTGCATATGATGCAATTGGAAAGAGTTGCCTACCTGAGAGATCTAAGTTGTGGGTGACAGCCCTAGCTGGTCCATGACTTGGAGGATTTCAGGATCTTGCCCACTAGAAGGTTGTACGCTGCAATCTTCCAAATTGATGGTGAGGGATATCAATTTGAAGTAAAATAGTGGGAGTGATAATTAATTAAAGGCCTAATTATATCGTAAACTTTTCAAATCAATCAAATATGTCAAAAATGAGTTTTTGGACTGAAATTGCATATTTTCCTTTTGTAGTACAAATGGCAACAAACAACAATCACTTTTCTTTACGATCGGTCCTTGAAAAGGACAAGCTAAATGGGACAAACTTCCACGACTGGTATAGGACATTGAGAATTGTTCTCACTCAAGAGCGAAAGATCTATGTCCTGGATACTCCAATTCCAGAGGAACCTGCTCCTAATGCACCAAAGGAAGAAAGGGATGCTTACAAGAAGCATTTTGATGATGCCATTGATGCAAAGTGCTTGATGTTGTGCTCTATGAACCATGAGTTGTAGAGACAACATGAGAACATGGGTGTCATTGAGATGATTCAACATCTTAGAAACATGTATGAAGATCAAGCATGACAAGAGAGATACAATGTCTCAAGGGCACTGTTCAAGTGTGTCATGACAGAAGGAGATCTCGTTGGTCCTCACACACTCAAGATGATTGGGTATGTGGAGAACTTGACAAGACTGGGATTTCCACTTAGCCAAGAGTTGGCTATTGGCGTGATATTGCAATCGTTGCCAGAATCCTACAGTCATTTTGTGATGAACTACAACATGAACAACTTTGATAGGCCACTTTCAGAGTTGTTGGGCATGTTGAGGATAGTTGAGATACAGATGAAGAAGGACAAGCCTAAGTCTGTGATGGTGATCACGAGCAAGAAAGGCAAGTACAAGCGTAAGGGCAAGGGCAAAGCTAAGAAAGGTTCTGATGCTAGCCAGGAGCCAAGTCGACTTCAGCTCTCAAGGCCAAGGGAGGCATGACCAAGAAAGGCAATTGCCACCATTGTCAAAAGCATGGACATTGGAAAAGGAATTGTCCTCTCTATCTGGAAGAACAAAAGAAGAAGGAAGTGGCAGACGTATCTACTTAAAGGTATCATGAAAGTAAACTTATAACACTTTTGAGGTATATGATACCAAGATGTAAAGTGTAAAGCACTCAATAAATGGGGCAAGTGTTGCCGCCATAAATAGGAGTACTTTAGTTTATTTTCAGCCTAAAAGGCATGTAATACAGTTATGAACTGCTATTTCATATTTTCCAATAGATAGAAACACTTTATTTTTGCATATTGTATGACAATGATGGCAATCAATAAAGAGATGTTTCAATTTCTAAAAATATGATCTTTGTGGCAATGCCTTGTTTATCTTGTGATATTTTATATGCATAAGATAAAATGATACCTAAAAGTTATAGATAACTCAAACAATCAAATTAGCATCAATCATGAGAAATTCATTTCTAGTTTCCATGTGATGGATAAATCTAGACTCTCTTGGTTAGAGAACCAGTAAGAGACATGAATATCTTGGACATGATTAATCAATCTTCACTAATGGTAGTGGGAGAATGATTATCCTATTAGGTATGATACATGTGATGTATTTACATACCTATTGGAACAAATGCTAATACTTCAAATGGTGTTTAGAGAAATACCAATATGAATATCTTGAAGTGTTCAAGATTATCATAGATGAAGTGCAAATTTGGTAAAATGTTAATTCTTGATGATATCAATGAATGAAATACTTGGACCAAATGTTTGAGATCCTTTTGAGTGATTATGATAGTGTATCATAGTGAACTCATGATTAAGGCATGGTGATGTCTAAATCAAGAAAGAATCATACTCTAAGGAGTTAGAGAATGATTATTAAATAACTGAATTCTTCTTAATAAAAGAATACCCCACACTAATAAAGGACATTGAGAATCACAAGGAGTTGTAAGTTCTTATATCCTTGACAGACACGCCTCAATTATCTATGTGATGAGTTTTTCATGTGATGAGTCAACTATCTAGATGAATATGAGGAACCGAATTTTGAGTTATGGTTTATGACCATTACATCCTAAATGACATCCATGTGAACCATAAGGTATGACCTTGATGGTACCACCCATTGGAATAAAATCCATAATTGCAAATAAGTCTTAAGTGTTAAGACACATGGATAACATTTTGAGAAGGATGATGCTTGTTGATTGCAACTTAATGACTAAGACATTTGGCATATGGATACTAAAACTGCATTCCTATGAGGAATAAAACAAGGATGTGTACGTGACACAACCTATAAGGTTTATGAATCCACTAATGCAAATGAAGTCTATAAGTTACAATGGACTAATCAATGTGATTCATTGAGTACAAGCAACTCAGAATTGGATCTTTATTTTGATGATATAGTCAAAGGGTTTGACTGATATGTCAAAGATAAAGAAGGGATCTGTGATTTAGTGGGAGCATGTTCACATTCCACATGTTGATGTGAATTGGAAATGTTCTAAAATGGAAATCCAAAAGTGTAAATTATCTTTAAGGAAGATAGAGATGTTTCCTATGTGATAGGAATAGAGATCTATAGAGATAGTTCTCGAAAACCTCTTGACCTAAAAAGGGAAAGCATACATTGGCAATCTATACTGAAGGGTTCAGTATGCACAGATTCAGTGGGAGAAAACATGTCCATGTTACATGGAGTTAGTATCCCATGGCCAAGTGTCCAATTCTTATGAAGAATGGGAACACTAAGAATAGATATGGATCTATCATGTATGTAATCATCCCATTATCTTGCATGGCAAGAACAAAATGCATTCATCATCTTGTATGTATGACATGGCAATATGATGTGCTCATCCTGATAACTCGTATGTGAGACATGACGAGTGGATGTCTGTCTACTTCCAGTAAGGGTTACTGGAATACCATGAGAACTTGATAAGTACTTGAGAAGTACTAGTTCTATGGAGATAAGGAAGAGTTCGATATAAAGAGTTACATTGATGCGAACTTCCGAAAAGGACAGAAAATTAATCACAAAATATATATGGGATATATAAAGTGAAAATTTGTTGATAATTGGAAACATTCCAATAAAACTGTTTAAAAGGAAATGTTGAGTATCTATGTGTTGGAGAACAGTAGTGGATACTATATGGATCTGGAAGTTCATGAGATGAACTTATAGATATTCCGGTCATTGATGACAAGTATGGAATCCTTGATCATGAAATGTGGCTAAAGGTTAGCAAAGGAATACTGGATCGCATATTACGACGACTCCATCTCATACGTGTGACGTACAGCGAAGAGATGTGAGACATGCAATTTATACTGACTTTGGAAAGGTGTTGCCATTACTCACTATGTTCGCACAAGAGCACAGTAACATGTGGGACATGTTTGAAGATCACTATGAATATGATTCAAGGGTGATTGGATCATAGTGCAAGGGGGAGTCTGTGGGTATGTATGCCCTGAGAGCCAATCATGGGATGATTGGTGGGATACATTAAGATTGATTTGATAAACATTAAAGGCAAGCTGCCAATTCTTTCGGTTCAGTCATATGAGATAGTGATAGAACATATTGAATGTCTAGAGCATGATAGTACTCAATGATGTATGCTTTCAGGTTGAGGACCTGAACGATGAGATCATACAGATGCTAAGAGTTTGTACATTCTTGTTATGTCCCTAGTCAGATGTCATTGTGGAAGGTAGATAGACAGCAATGACACACAAGACTAGATTGTGGTGTTGGTTGATGATAGAATCTCATTAGTCATGATATAGGGATATCAAACCAAACACATAGGTACTTGTTAGAGAACAAGTGTATCAGACAAACCCACCGTGAGTTTGACACATGGAACCATGACATGGTAGTCACAGTCAGTACTCATAGTGATGGTGGTGAGTGTGATTCTTTGACCTGAAATCACTACACTCAACACATGTCGTTGGGCACACTTTGACATCATCAAACACAGTCATAAAACATGGGTTGTTATAAAGGTGATGATTGGGTGGCTTTGACACATGGGGCTTTTGAGGGGTGAGTGATAGATATGGGATTTGTCCCTCCTGAGGGAGTTTGATATCCAAGGCCACTTGATGAGTAGGATTGAAATAGGTGTGCACACGCATGTGTGAATCAGTATGTGATATTGATGGCATACATATCTCTTCAAATCTGCTCTGAGATCAAGAAAGTGAATGAACATTGACAGGATGATTGTTCCATGCCTCGAGTTCATTCGGGATATCAGTGACAAAGGAATTATACATTCGATGTAACACCATTCATGGATTGTAGGATTTAAAATTGTTCTCCAACTTTCTATTTCACTTAGGTAGCACTGATGTGTGACTAGGCACCGCTCTTTGCTTGTGAAGTCATAAGTGTTATGGACTTTCACTGCCAACGGGAAAAGGACCTACATGGTCACACACATAGGATTTAACCTGGAAGAGGAGTTTTTTCCACAAACAATGTTTAGATTGATTACTAAAGGAGTTTAGTAGTTCAATTAAACACTCAATTAATTGATAGCTCAAAATCATAGTGTTCAAGGTGTTTGACAGATTGATTAGAGTATCGAATTGATTGAAATCGCAATTGACTGATTCTGCACAATCTGCACTCCCAACTGATCAGCTCATGTGATGAACCGATCGGCTGAGCTTGGTGAACCGGTCGGCTCAAGTGTTGAGTCGATCGGCTCATAGTCAGGGTGAAACGATTGCTTCAAGTGTTGAAACGATCGATTCAACTGGTGCAACCGAGCAAGTTGGGAAAGTAGGATTGGTGAGAATTTTCCTTGTATTTCACTTTCCCAATTTGATTGGAACAAGGATTGGTATTTGATACCAATTAGAAACAAAAGAAGGAAAGTCAATTGGGAACTGATCAGGACCACGAACCGACCAGTTCAGTAGTGAACCGACTGGTTCACGGGTCCCAACTGATCAGTTGAGGTGTCAATCGACCGGCTCATATCCCCAACTGACTGTTTCAATTGTGAAACGATCGGTTCAGGTTGCGAGTTGGTTGTTTTTGTGGAAAATCTCGAACCCTTCTACTCCTACTTTTAGTCCCGCATTGCCCGAGATGGAGAACCTTGTCCCATGACCCTCCTATATATATAGGGGTATTGGGGGCTTCTCAAAGAACAATTCAGTGCAACCAGTTGCTCTGTGAAGTTTTCGTTCTCTCTGGTTTTGGTAACCGAGAGAGAGCCTGAGCATGTGCTACCCGATAAGGGAGGCACAACAAGGGAAAGACAACTGCAGTTGCGACTGGTGGTAGGAGAGTGTGTCAGTGACTAGTACGCTGATAGGAGGGTGTGACTCCTTCCAATTCCTTGTGGGATAAGGAGATTGGAGTTTTAGGTGGTCCGTGTGAACTACTTCAGAGGCAGGAGGTTTCTGCTGCTAGGAGGACAACCTTCAATCCCATCAATCTCGGTGCGACCATGAGCTGCACAGACACCGTCTAAGACAGGAGGTGAAGACCGCGCAAGGCACGAGGTATTGTCGCCGAGCAAGCCTCGGGACAAAGTATGATTCCACAAACCATCCTTTCCTATTGTATAGACATTGACGTGTTTCCTTGTTCTGGGTTTGGGGGAGAAAATTTTTGTTTCTGTTGCCTTCTCTGCCTCCCCTAAAACCCAACAGTGAGAATAGACATGGTGGAGTGGAACGACTGAGGTGAGAAATGGGGAAAATCATAAGTAACTTGGTCAAATTTGTACATGAAGTAGCACGACCGTGGTGGTCACCATAACTGTGATGGGCCAAGGGTAGCACGACCATGGTGGTCACCACGATCGTGGTGGTTTGGAATACTCTGCCCATTCTTGGCTCCACGACCATTCTGGACCAGTTGCAACATGGTCGTGCAAGGTGGCATGACCGTTTTATGGTCTCATGTTACGACCATTCTTGGTGGCACGGTCGTTTTGATCTCTGCACATTCTTGACTTGACTTTGTTGTCTTTGAGTGATTTGTCTCTATGTCAGCGCTTTGAGGTGATTCTTTGTTCATTCTTGGACGTCTTTGCTTCAATGGAGCCTTGACCACTAGGGGTAGGTTGAGGGAGCCTCAGACTTCACTTTAGGCCTCTCCAAGGGTAGAGAAACCTTAGGATCACTCCTTCTCTCTCTATCTTCCATCCAAGTGTGGTCCAAATACCTGAAAAACATGCAAATAATGTCCATAAGTGCATTTTACACAAATATGCATATTAGGGGAAATAACATATAATATAACAGGTTTAGATGTGATTGAGATGCAATATGACACAAGATGAAGCCCTAAAATAGGGTTGAATTGGTCTTGGACTGTAGTTTCAAGGTAGCAACATCGGTGATGTTTTGTGGGTCTTCTAAGGAGATAGGAAGATTCTTCTGATGTGCTTGGTGTCAGCGATGACGACAGAGAGGCTAATGATGTAAGGTTGTGAGGCTTTTCTAACACATGTGGTGGATACCAAGGTGAGTAGTCTGAGGATTCAATAGGTGTTTGTTGTTTGAGAGTTTGAAGATGTATTTCTTGACAAGTTTCCCAATGCTCCCCCTCCTAGAAAGATTGATATTGAGATCAATCTGGTCCCTGGTATTCAACCAATAACACAGTCCTCATACATGATGCACCAATGGAGATGCAAGAGTTGAAGAAGTTGTTGTAGGGGCTATTAGAGAAGGGCTTTATCTGACCGAGCACTTCCCATTCGGGTGCTCCCGTGTTATTCGTGAAGAAGAAGGATGGTTCCATGAGGTTATGCATAGAATATTAAAAGTTGAACAAGTTGATGATCAAGAACAAGTACCCTTCTCTGAGGATAGATGATATGTTTGACTAGTTGAGAGGTGTTGTAGTGTTCTCTAAGATAGATCTGAGGTCAGGATACCATCAGTTTCAAATCAATATGGATGACATACCCAAGTCATATTTTAGGACTAGGTATGGTCATTACAAGTTTGTGGTTATGCCGTTTGGGCTAACCAATGCACCGACAACGTTCATGGACCTGATGAACATGGTGCTCATGGTTGTTTTCATTGATGACATCCTGATATACTCCCAAGATAGCCATCAGCATGAATAGCATCTATGTCTAGCATTGACGTTGTTGAGGCAACACAAGTTGTACGGTAAGTTCATCAAGTGTGAGTTTTGGTTAAAAGTGGTGTCTTTTTGTGGGGATGTGATATATGTTGAAGGTGTTTGTGTGGATCCTAAGAAGGTACAATCATTGTTAGAGTGGGAGCAATCTAAAATGACAATAGGCGTTTGTAGTATCCTAGGCTTGGCATGCTTCTACAGGAGGTTCATTAAGAACTTTAGTGTTGTGTGTTACCCCTAATGAAGCTGACAAGGAAAGATGTACTGTTCATTTGGGACAACAAGGGTTAGCATTCTTTCTAGCTTTTAAAGGAGAAATTACCATTGCACCAGTGCTAGTGTTGCTTGATCAAGGGAAAGGTTATATCATCTTTTGTAATGTGTCAAAGAATGGTTTGGGATGCGTGCTAATGCAGTATAAGAACGTGATTTCTTTTACTTTGTGACATCTTAAGAAACTTGAGGAGAACTAGCTGACGCATGATCTTGAGCTTGTAGTGGTGGTCCATGCTTTGAAGATTTGGAGACACTACCTTTATGGTGAGAGAGTGTCAAATCTTCATTGACTACAAGAACCTCAAGTACATCTTCTCAAAACAGGAGCTGACATGCAACAATGATACTAGATGGAGTTAATCAAGGACTATGATTGCACTATAGATTACCATCTAGGAAAGGTGAATTTGGTGGCAGATGCACTTAGTAGGAAGTCATCTTTTTCATCATCTACTGATAAGGTGTAGTTGTGTTCCTTGGTGTTCCATAAGAGAGATATGTTGGTGTCGTTGAAGTATCCTTGTTGGTAGGCTTGTTGGCACAGTTATAGGAGAAGCCCACATTGAGAAACAGATCAGAGATGCACGATGTGATGATATTATGTTATAGTAGATCTGACTAAATTTTGGCAGCAAAAAGCATGATAGTTTCTATGAGACAGAGGATGGGACAGTGTGTTTCCATGGCAGGACAATGGTTTTGGGCACTGATGGTTTGAGGAAGTTGGTTCTGGAGGAGGCTCACTCTTCGATGTATGTGTTACATCCAAGCAGTACCAAGATGTACCATAACTTGAAGGATATGTATTGGTGGCATTGTTTGAAGCATGGCATGAATGAGTTTGTGGCAAGGTGTCATGTTTGTCAGCATGTCAAGGTTGAGCATCAAAAACCTACAGGGACATTGCAACTGTTGCCTATATCGTAGTGGAAATGGGATCATGATACTATAGACTTTTTAGTTGGTCTCCCTAGGATACACAAAGGTCATGACTCAATCTGGGTGATATTTGACAGGTTGACCAAGTCAGTGCACTTCCTTCCTGTAAAGGCTATGTATACATCTGAGAAGTTGTCACATGTGTATGTTGATGAGATAGTTTGTTTGCACGGTACCCCGATGAAAATAGTGTCGGACAGAGGTCCTCAATTTACCAATCATTTTTTGTAGTGTATGCACACACCTATGGCTATTCAATTGAGATTCATTATAGTGTTTCACCCATAGATAGATGGTCAAATAAGAAAGGACCATTCTGATTTCAGAAGATCTATTGAGAGCTTGTGTTTTACAATTTTTGGGCAATTGGGATGTGCATGTAAGATTGATAGAGTCTACTTATAACAACAATTACCAGAGGAGTATTGGCATGTCATCGTATGAAGCCTTGTGTGGAAGGCATTGTAGGTCTCCACTGTGTTGGTATGAGACTGGTGAGTATCAACTTTTGGGTCCTGAGCTTATACAATAGACAACAAAAAAGATCAAAGTGATACAACAGTAGCTGAAGGCAGCCCAAGATAGACAAAATTCTTCAGTTGATAGTCATCATAGGCCCTTAGAGTTCCAAATGGGGGATAGGGGGTATCTCAAGATATCTCCTTGGAAAGATGTGTTGATGTTTGGGAAGAAGATTAAGTTGGCTCCCAGGTATATGGGACCTTACCTTGTGGTGGCACGTGTTGGGAAGGAGGCATACAAGTTGGAGCTACCTCCAAAGTTGCACAGGTTGCATCCAATCTCGCATATTTCAATATTAAGCAAGTGTCATCCAGATATTGAGTTGGTGTTTCACCCAATGGAGTTTGAGTTGGAATAGGATATGTCGTATGTGGAAGGTCAAGTGTTGATCTTGGATCGGAGAGTGAAGAAATTGAAGAGGAAGGATATTCTAAGACCCCTGACCTTTCTTAAAGTGTTGAACATGCTTAAATATCATACTTTACTGCTTAAAACCATAATCTAACCTTGTTATGTGTTTTTATATCATGTTACAAGCTTAAGTCTCAAATTTGGTCCAGTTTGGACATTATTTGTGTAAGTAATGCAATTTTGTGCACATTTTGGACTTTTCTACAATTTACCCCTATGAGAAGTTTTACTTGCAATTTGTCACGTGCTTTATGTTCCTTAGATGTTTTCTTATCATTCTTGAGCTTTTTGATCCATGGGGCACCTTGTTGCACCTTGGTTTGGTAGAGATACCTTTCTAGTGTTGAGTTAGGGTTTACCCCCTCATGGATAAGCTATCTTTGAGACCATAGCTTGATGGTCCTCCTATTTGGTTGGGGTCTGATGGTTCTCTTGGTGAGAGGATAATCAATGGTGATCCCTATAAGGCTTAGGGTCAATGTTTTTACCTCTTGGGGTCTGTTGGACTGATGGTTCACTTGAAGGAGGTGACCAACCGATGGTTCAATGCTTAAGTTACTAGGGTTTCAAAAAATAGATGGCTACCATGCTTGGAGATCGATGGTTGATCTGGAGAGCCAGAAATCAATGTCTAAGTAGGTCTCCATGATCATTGGAGTTGTTGTTTGCATGACCATGGAATCTCTAGGCCATGGACACATGACAAAGCTACTAGAACATCACAAGCTTCTCTACTCCCTTATCCATAAGCTTTATATACATATCCTTTAGCTCACAAATGAAACCTTTGGATATTTATCACTTCCCTCCTATCTAGATATTTGTATTTCCCTATTGTTGGTGAACATGGTGTCCAAGGTTGTAGAAGATTGCCGACCTTCTTGTTGGAGCATCTAGGGTTCAGATCTACCCTCATCTAGGGTTTGTGAAGCTTCCTTTGGGTGATCTTGACCTAATCTAGTAAGTTTCTTTTACTCTCCTTCAGTTCTCTTGTCGTTCTTCTTCCTCCTACCTTCTTCACTACTACAGAAATAGCATTCAGTGTCGCTTTTCTGGGCGTCGGTTATTTACCAAAACCGACGCCTATAATATTCAACGTCGGATATTTAAGAACCCCGACGTCTATATTCGATGACCAGCCAGACACGGGTACCGCTTTGTATTCAGCGTCAGCTGGGTAAAACAAATCGACGCCTAAAATCGCCCGCGAAATCCAATTTTCGAGCAAAAAATTTTTTGCCCCAAAGTATCACATACAGCGTCGGTTTTTTAACTACTAACCGACGCCGATATAAGATGGAAATTTGCATGAAAAGTTCCAATTTAGGCGTCGGTTATCCTTTGATAACCGATGATGATAATGGTTCCCGCCAAATAATTTAGGGCAAAGATTGTCTAATTGGACGTCAGTTTTTTAATATCAACTGACGCTTAAAGGTGAAAGGCGTCAGTTTTCCAGATAACTGACGATGTTGACAAACTTAATAGACATGTATCACCCGGCTCTTCCCCTTCCTTCCTGTTTCATCATGATAGTTTGTTGTGATCACCGCTCGCCTAAAATCGCCCGACGATCGTCGACGATCCCCGCTGCTACTTGCCGCCGCTACTGCTGGTGCGGCTCTGCTCGCCGTCTCCCGTCGCCGCGTCCTCTTTCTCCTGCTACCGCCACCGCTTGCCGCCACTGCCGCTCGCCGGTCTGCTCTGCTCTTCTCCTGGTGCCACTGCTGCTCGCCACTCTGGTCTTTTCCTGCTCACTGCCGCTCTTCTCCACGCTAGCTCCAGGTAGCCCTAGCCTCTTTGCTTCCTTCTTCGTAGCTTTCCTTCTTCGTAGCACCTTACCAACAGCAAGCACGGCTGTGGCTATGTTGGCCTACCACGGCCGTGCTGGACACAGCCACGGTCGTGCTTGCTGTTGGTAAGGATATGAACAAATCTTTATGTAATGATTTATGTAAATCCTAGGATACGAACAAATCTTTTTCTTGCATATATTTGTGTTTCTAATCCTAATGTTTGACCTAATTCAATAAATTTATTATATATTAGAATGACATCACATGTATTTATGCCCTGAATTTCACTACTACAGAACATGTCCTTGGCGTCGATTGTTTATGCCCTTTTGTTGTTGCCAACTCCACAAAATGTTGAAGCTAATGATGACTTATATGTGCGCGGAGATCACAATGAAGGATTGTTAATTGATAAAAGATCACAATTTTAGAGGCATGCATGTTTATATTTTTTTATTGAACCTAAATGTTTGTTTTTTTAATATCAATATCATTTTCAGATTTGATGTTTCATTATCTTCTAGTTAATACAAATGCTAAATGTTTGCCTTTTTAATGACATTTTCATATGGCTGACCATGATGAGCATGATGTCCATGATGAGCATGAAGTCCATGATGAGCATGATGTCCATGATGAGCATGGCGAGGATACCAATGTAAGTTCTAAAAACATATCCTGTATTTCTATAAAATTCATTATCTTCTAGTTATGTCATATATCCCATATTTCTATATTGGGCTAATTCAGTGTGTTTATTTTTGTCAAATTTTAGGTTGATGATGCACATGTACCCACTGAAGCACTGGAGGAACTTGATGCGCATCACCAAACACTTAACAAGAAAAGGGGCATCACTCGGTAGAAGAAGTTAATAGCGCTAAGTGGCAGTGGATCTAGATTGGTTGTGGAGTTTGATAATGGAGGAAATGCAATTGGAGTGAACCGCAATAATTTTGTAAACTATCTTGGGGTTGCCACTGAAATCTATTGTGGTGTTAAGTATGATAATTGACATAAAGTTCCTCAGGCGAAGAAAGACTTGATATGGAAGGATTAATGTGTGAGTTATTATTATTTGCAATTCTATTTTGTAGATTACAAATTCTATTATTTGCAATTCTATTTTTGGATACTAGTTAATAACAATTCTATTTTATAGAATCTATTTGCATTGGATGAGAAGCTGCATCGTAAAAGCATGATGCAACACACTAGAAAGATGCTAAGGAACTATAGGACAAATCTCAACAGAGAATACATAAAAGATGGTGATAAGAAGAAGAAGTCAGCCCTTAAATTGTGGAACTTTTTGGACAAAGAAGATTGGGACATGTTTGTTGCTTCAAGAAAATCTGAAGAATTCAAGGTATTAGGTGTCACTCCCAATTTAATTAATATATGTTGTATTCACCTATTCAAGATTAACAATTAGTGCTACTAACCAAATCATTAATGTGCATACTAACTAGGCCCTCAGTGAGGCACAAAAAGCAAGGTGTGCACTGAATGTGCATGACCACACTATGGGTCCAAAGGGCTATGCAAGCGTTCGCCAAAGACTACAGGCAGAATCTGCTGCTACTCAAGAGTCCTCTACTACACGTGCCACACCCATGCCTCGCCATGATGTCTGGATAGCTGGGGGGCAAAACAAGAAGGGTGAAATAAAGAAGCCCGTAACTGCTGAGGCGGATACAAAAATGGTAAAATACAACTCTTAGAGCAATTGTTTGAATATTGATTATTTGTGGTGTTAACTTACCAATTTCTGTTGATGGTGATTAGCGGGAGCTTCACGAGCAGAGGAAACAAGGCACGTTCATCCCTCAGGGCACAAGGGATGAATTGACAGTTGCTCTGGGTAACCCAGAGCATCCTAGATGTGTTAGGGGTGCAGGCACTGGTGTGGGCATCAAAGCAATCTTTGGGCCATCCCAGCACAAACCCAGAGCTGGACTTTCACAAGAAGAGGTAGCCTATTCATTTTTTAGAATGTTACTCCAAAAGGAAATTCAATAATAAGAAGCTAATGTTTCTTTTATCCATGTATAGGAGAATAAGAGAGTCGAGGATATAGTTGCTAAGAAGGTCAATGATATAGTTGCTGAGAAAGTCAAGGAAGAAATGGTGTGGTGGCAGGCATCTCAGGCTTCCAATCAGCCTATGGCGACCCACTCTTCTCCTGATGCACAGACTGAGAGTAATCCTGTAGACCCACCGCCTAACACGTCTGTTGTAAGTATTGTTTATGACATTGTAGTGATTCTTTTCAAGATGATATGTTTTCAAGATGATATGTATATATGTATAATATTCTTTACGTAAATTTGTAGGTGTTGAATCCATGCCACTTAATAATACAAGACTATGTTGTTGCAGAGGCACAGGCTTACCTGTCCCTTCCTGGGGCAACGTTTCACGGGACTCCAATGCCACAGGGCTACGTTCGTGTGAGCCCGATACGTGTATTACCCGATTGGAGGGATGCTACATTGCCATATGCCCACTTGGATATTGATACACTTGCTGAGACAGAAGGCGGGGTGATATTGTGGCCCAAAGCAGATGTTGTCTACACTATTGAAATTGTAAGAGAAATTTACATTACTTTAGATTGTTAATGTGTATATATGAGGTCAATTGATCTGAAATTATATATACGGGTTAAAAAGAAGACACCCGGAGCACCTAGGCCTCCACCTCCACTTCCTGCGTTACCAACTTGGGTTTCAACTAACCTAAAATACCTGTTAGGTCCTGCTTGTAGGGGAATGGCATGTTGGCTACGGGCACATAATATACATTGCCCTATAATTGTTTCTTTAGAAGCGAATTATGCAGGTCAATCATATGAAAGCTCTTTATTTATATAAGATATTATTGAGCTGTTTATATATGATTGGCTGAATACATCAATGATAGAGACATGGATAAGGTGATATCTTGTTTATACATCCATATACCTTGTGTAAGATCTGGTGATCTGGTTTCTTGTATATTAATGCATATGTAATACATGTTTTGCAGCTACTTAGTTGAAAATCAATGCAAACAATTTGCATTTGATCATGTGGGATTTTTTATTCCATCATTGATTAGTATGGTAGCTAAAGACCCTGATAGTGTTCAACAATACTTTATACATGCTTTTACAATTTTTGGTCAGCAAAAGAAGACGATAATAATAGCTCCATTCAATGTCAAGAAAGTTTACTTTACTTATAATTTGGACTTAAGAAAATTACATTTTTATTGTGGATTTTGAGTTATTAATTTTTAACTTTTTTACCTCTAGCGGTAGGCATTGGGAGTTACTAGTTATTCTCCCTGGGATGTTCACTGTTTATTATCTAGATCCTGCGGGGAGTACATTGAATACTAAAATTGGACACGTAATGAGATTACCATTATTCTGGTGAGAAATATTTCATTTTTATATCCGTTAACATCTGTTATTACATTACTATTTAATTATGTAATTTACTGTGTTACATTAACATGTAGGGGTTTAGATGCATTCAAAAATGCTGGAGGAAAGGTCCCAAGGAAAAAGAACCAGCCAATAATTTGGGAGAATGTAAAAGTAAGTTCCCGACTCCAATGTATATATTATTTATGTGAACTGTGCTTAGTTGTATTTTTTAATATTTTGTATGTTTCAATTTGTAGTGCGCTACACAAGAAAATGGTTAGGCATGCACATACTATGTGATGCGATTTATGCAGATGATTATCCAATATGCCGCATTGGACATCGATACCATACATGAGGTATTATATATAGTCTCATTAGTTAGTATGAAATATATCAATCTTATTTTTATATTATTACTTATATATATACATCATTCTCTTTGCAGGTGTTTAAAACTAACCACACTATAGGTAAACGCTTAAAAGATGTACATGTTCCATATACCATGGAAGTATTAAATGAAGTAAGAGAAGAATGGGCAAGAGCCATACAAGCAGTGGTGATTGTAAGATATAATTGGGATGTTGATAGCGATGTTGAATGATATTTTGTAAATGATTATTTCGGAATGTTTAAACATGTCTGAATGTTTCTACATGTATTTGAATATTTCTACATGTGTGAATGTGAGAATTGAATTGATGTTTGAATGTGTCTACTTGTGTGAAAAGTATATTTGTTGATTTTATAGGTTTGTGTCCTGTTTGTAGGCTGATATCAATGGATGTCGTAAACCTGCAGTTCAGAAAACTGAACTGTAGGTTCTCATCCTGCTGACCAGCCACAGCAGGCCTGCAAACTGATAAGAAAAAAAAAACCATAGGCGTCAGTTATTTACAGAACACCGTCATCAAAGGCTTACAGTGTCGGTTATTGTATAAAAACCGCCACCTAATGGGACAAACAACACGACTGTGCAGGAAAGCACGGCCGTGGTAGGAAATGGTGTCAGTTATTAGTATAACACTGACGCCTATAGTACTAAACACGGCCGTGCAGGGAAGCACAGTCGTGGCATCTGGAAATATGGCGTCGGTTATTTAGTTGCAAACTGACGCAGAAAGTATCCTAGATGGAACCCTTTTTGTGGCGCGAACCCTTTTGGCGTCGGTTATAAAGCCGACGCCGAAGAGTACGACCTTTAGTGGTGCCCACATAGGCGTCGCTTGAGAACCGTCGCTAAAAGGGGTTAAACAACCGACGCCAAAGACATGTTCTGTAGTAGAGCTTCTTGGATAGAACCATGGTTTTCCATGGTAAAGCTTGCTCTAGAGCTCAAATAACTCATCTTTCTTGCTCCTTATGCCTAGGGTTTGCTTTCCTTATAGATAAAGATCTACTTGGTCGAGTTTGGAGATTAAACTAGGGTTCTATACCTTCTTTGCTCGAGTTTTCTTACTGCTTGGAGCCTGATCTTCTTCCTAAAGGTGAGTTTTATAACCCTCTTCACATTTATTGCTTACTACAAGCTTGCTTTCTCAAGTTCTTATTCTAAAATGAAGAACTAAGCATACAAAAAATATCTTTGCCTAGAGTTTCGATTTTAATGTTGTTCCTTGATTAGTTTCTAACTCTAGATGAACCTGAAACCATGTGCACGACCTTCTTGAGGTAGAGTATGACTTCGATCTTGTTTATGGGTCAACTGATGGTGTTTAGTGCCTCTGAACTGATGGCTTATACTTAGGTTTTTAGACTATTTTCTTCCTTGTGACACAAAAGATGGATGTTCTTATACTAGAACCGATGGAGTTTCCTTGATGAAAACCAATGGTGTCAACCAATGGCCACACTTTATGTCAGTTTTGGACTCTTTTGAATGACCAATACTCTATGGTTTAGTGCTCTAAAGATGGCATCAACCGATGGTGATAGTAATTCAACACCCAATGGTGTCAACCAATAGTAGTACTAACTCTGTCAACCGATGGTGGTCCAGGGTACCACAATTGATGGTGAGATTAATGTTGACTTTAGAGTTATACATTTTCCATATTTTGATAATGACTTAACCATTCCATTCCTATGTATCTAATATGTTTGTTCAAGATTGATTTCAGGCTTTAAGTAAACGAAAAGGATCAAATTACACAAGCCCTAGCTTGTTCAAGTTCAAGTCAAAAGCAATGCAAGTGTGTTTTTTGGAAAATCACTCCAAATGATCTTAGATACTTTTTTTAATCACTTGTATTGATGATATGACTTGTAAATAAGATGTTAAAAAATCAGGGACACTTAATTCCAACATTTGATCACTCAAAAGTCAAACTATAAAATTTGACACAAGCTATTTATTGGTCGAGTTGGAAACTCGACTGATCTAGTGATGGATTTTTTGAAGATGACTAATCGGTGGAGTTACACACTCACATAACTGGACCGATTGATCAACTAAGCAAAACTAATTTTGAATCATCAGTCAAGTTTCCCAGGATAAACTTGACCGATAGTTTGAAAATTGGCTTTGTCACTTAGTGGATTGGTCGAGTTATCTTTATTGAAACTTGACCAAATGTACTATACGTAAAATGTAAAAAAAGTGATTATAATTGTTAGAGAATTGTTTTGAGTGAGAATGGATCCGTTGTAACTTGGAAAATGGCTATATTTTGTCCTTAAGTGATCTCACACTCAAGGGAACACCCCCAGCTATAAATAGGACCCCTTGGAGTTCATTCCAAGTTCATGTTATTTTAAGTCCTTGCTATAGTTGAGTGTGTTGATACTCATTGAGCCCCTTTCTCTCTCTCATTTACAAAGAATTTTGTGAATATGAGTGAGTTAGGCCAGTTGTAAGAGAGCTAACTTCATGTGCTTGTAAAGCTTTCATTCCATTCCATCTTCCCTACCCCCTTTCTCAAAGAAGCAAAGGATGAAGCAAGTTACTCCGAGTGAAGGTGAAGTTGTTGTTGTTCTTCTTCAAGGTTGAAAAAGAGGTGAAGATCTTCTTCGGGTGAAGGAGAAGGGCAAGGCCAAGATTCAAGAAGAGTGGGAAAATTCCTTCAAGGCCAAAGACTTGATGCAAGTGTGGGTAAGTCCTTGTTGAAGGCTGAAGACATCTTGATCAAGTGGGTAAGTCCTTGTGTAGGTGGAAGACTCTTATCTTGAATAGGTAAGTCCTTAGATGTATGGTGGTATCCTTGTATCTCTTATGAATTAATATAAGTATACAAATATTGAAAAGTTATAGAGGTTGACCTCTCTAGGTAGTGGATTCACTCTCTCCTAGTTTGGAGATTGGAACCTCTCTAAACCACCTTGTCCAAGTGCATGCTTCAATTTTTCTCATCCTTGCTCTGCTTGAAATTGCTCTTAAGCTATTGGTTTTGATTGATATAATTTGAAGGTCTAACTTATCTTGTGAGAATTTTGAAGCTCTATTCACCCCCCCCCCCTCTAGAGCCCTAGATCCAACAAGTGGTATTAGAGCCAAGGATTTTCTCCAAAAATCTCCCATGAGATGAGAATATGGGCAACAACCTACTTGGTTCACTCAACCTAGAGGGAGGCTTCTCCATGTGTCCTCCGGTCTTCGATGGCACCAACTTCCTCTATTGGAAGAGGCATATGAAATTCTACATTCAAAGGATGAACTTTGATATGTGGGAGGTGATGGTCACACAATACAAGGAGCCAGCCAAAGTTGTTTCAACATGGAATGAAGCTGCACTAAAAGAATCCCAACTCAATGCCAAAGCCATAAGCATCCTCTATGCATCCCTTACCCTAACAGAGTTCAACTGCATCTCATCATGGGATATCGCCTACGAGATTTGAGAAAGTTGTGCATTACTGGTATGTGTCGCTTAACACGCTAATCACTAAGATTGTTAATCCTAGAGTTTAAACCTTTTAACTTTCCAGTTAAGGTTAGTATAGAAAGGGTCGAATCCCAAAGGACAACTTTTTAAGATTGTTTCTTCTTAAGCCAATTGTTTGAAAAACTAATTTATATGTTTTTGATATTTTTAGATTTTGAATGGGAATGTAAAAGTCAGTTTGGGTGATGATTGATTACACTAAGAAAGAAAATTGTAGAAATTAAAGAAGCACTAAACAAGAATTTTATTTGCCCTGTAAAAAGGTAAACAAAGATTGTTGTTCGCACGAGAAACTATTGTGAATTGAAAGACTAAAAACTAAGACAAATTAGACAGTCGGTGATTGAAATCAAAGGAAGAGAATCGAGGCTTTAGGGGTTTTCACCACCTTAGCCATGATAAGAATGTGAATTAACTATTAATCGACAATAGGCGATGGCATGTGAATCACAAAAGAAACACAAAAGATGAACTCCACATGAGCCCATTGGTCCTGGTGCTCATGTTTCCTGGTTCATCATCTGAAAAGAGATAAATTTGCAGGCACATCAAAATCTCTATGTGAATTGGTTTAATCGTTCTAAACCCAGATTTCCATGGTCATTTCCATCCGGGTTAACATATGAATCTAAGTGAATAATTACTTTGCTAGATTATCGATTTAATAAATCAATCACTATCTTAGGGAATCGATTAAAATAATTCGATCAAACCATATCTAAGGGGCTATTCCCCTTGCCTTGATATAGAACTACTCACTCATAGTTGAGGAGAAGGGGGAGACGGAGGAAGAAAGTACCTTGTCCATAGTCTAGCCCAAAATAGGAAATTAATCCTTATGCTAGAGACAAAGAAATGGCCAGGTTCTTAATTCCTTGCTCCAGAACTAAAGGACGGGGAAAAGGAGTTCTAGATCTAAAGCGAAATAAAAGAGTCGAGGAACAATCTTAGAATGAACAATGCTTCAAGAAATAAAATTGATTTATTGTTGAACTACGGGAATACAAGAATAAGATGCTCCGAGAATGCTAGTACAAAAGTGAAAAACCAAGATGATCAAATGAGGAGGAAGTGTCCCTCCTTTTATAGGAGAAGGAGGGGGTATACATTAGGTTTAGGGCAAAAGAAATGGCCGGTGGCAGCTGCTAACATTTTGGATCTGTCAATAGAGGAAACAATTGATTGCTTTACATTCTTTCTACAGTAATTTTCCACAACAACGATTTCAAGCGTATTTTTTGGACAGTCATAAATTCGGAAGCAGTCCAAAAATATATTTTTTCTGTAGATAATTAAATTCTCTTTCCAACGCATACTTTCACATTAAATTATGCCTTGGGATGTGGGAGTTATACCAATTTTGGTGAAAGGTATATACTGAAGTCAGACACTGCGGGAATTTGTGTAAAAATATCTTCTAGGAGAATTTACTCATGAGCTATTTTCCTACACAAAAAATAAAAAAATATATGTAAAACTCTAAATAAATAAAAAATTCCAAACTAATGTAATTAATAAAAAATAAATAAGATAAATAACAAAACAATATTAGAAAGATATTTAAAAGATGTAAATAAAGGGATAAATATACATTTATCAAAATACCCCGAACTTGAATCTTTGCTTGTCCTCAAGCAAATAAAATCACAAATAAAGTCCAATTTATACTCCCAATATGCCATCCTCAACTTAATAACATCACTACAGTCCTCACCTCCAAATTTTGGCCAAGTGACCCAATCTCCTAGAACCACATAGCATAAAATTTTATATTACCTATCAAAACAATTGTCAAATATGGCTTCTAAAATAAGAATTTGTAGAAAAATAGGCATCGTCTTACTTTTTCTTTGACACTCTCAACTTTTATTACTTTTTTTTTAGTTATTGCACAAGAATAGGATGAATTTGGGGGGGTGAAAACAAAGAAAGAAGTGACAAAAATATATTGATCTCTCCTCTATTCGACTCAGGATATGAATTTATGGAGTTGTGGCTACATTGGTCACAATTTTTTTCATGTGCACTTTTGGCATCTTTTGATGGTACGCCCCTTTGTGGGGTATGGAGTTTTCATTTTGGGAAGCATGCCACCCGGACTTGATTTTTGTCTGGTGGTGATTCTTTGCTTCTCTTGTTTAGAAAAAAATAGAGGGAAGAAAGAGATGTTCTTGTGCTTATAACTTTTAAAAAAAAATCATATATTTTTGTCTAAGAATGTCATTGCTCTAGTTAGAGTATTCCTATCAATCACATCATACAAATTTTATAACAAGATAATCCATTGCTTAAATATAGGGAAGATTATGCTTGGTTCAGATCGATTCCTTTGACTTACCAACTATTCTGAGGAGTGATGTTATTAGGGGTCCTAGGTGACATGGTGGTTTCAGACATGGCAATTTGTAATAGTCTTTGCAAAACTTTTACTAAATTCAAAGGGGTGCAATGATAACCATCTATTCATATTGGTTGACTAGATAAAGGCCATTTTGCAACAAAAGAAATAAAAATACGGCCGACTAGATAATGGCCATGAACAAAGCAACTATATGCAAACCAAAAACAAGGGTAGAAATAATGCAAGAATAAAAAGATAAGGGGGTGGAATAGAAACATACCACCCACCTCCACCCCAGACTTAGATTTTTTTCTCATTCCGAGCAAAATTGAAACTCGAGATGGACGGAAGAGAAGAGTAAGGATTTCCAGGTGGCCCTGGTAGCTCAAAAAACGTCAAGCTAAAGGGGATGTTATAGGGCTGGGACCTTTATCTGAGGAGCTTCATAGTGTACCCTATGATAGGGTAATTGTATAATCTCAGTGGGGTGCTCATACTTGCTTTCACCTCGCATTCCCTCCAATAGGATCCACAAATCTTCCATCAATAGCGAAGGAAGTGCTGAAGATGGATGTAGATTGGGGGAGGTTGGTGGGTACCCGACTGGTAACACATGTAGTTCCAGATGTGCAAAGTTAGGCCGAGGATCTGGCTCTGGTTTCCCTCAGTCATATTGACCTGCATATAGGAGAATTGGTGGTGATATGAAAGGGACAACTAAATTTAAATCAGCATGATAAGTATTTTTGCTCTGCTCAAAATTCATGCAATCAACCTTGGGATAGATGGGATTCATGGTTGATATAGCATGTAACTCTAGTTCCTCTATGCAAGGAGTTCCCAAGGGTTCATGAGGGATAAAAGTGGGGACATATTCCTTACAGTCAGTGGAAGGGGGTATGTAGACTTCTCCTAAGGGTTGTGTCTCTTCTTCTAAATCAGTTGTGCATGGAATGGGAATTGGTTGCGACAGAACGTGTGGAATCATTTTGTCAAAGGGGGTTGGATGCTTATTATCCAAAATAGACTCAAAATAAGGGTATTGGTCTTTGATGTCAATTGGATTGTTGTAAGTGGTGGAGGGAGTAGTTGGATTTTTAGATTGACTCTCCTGCTTCGACTTTTCATATTCAAGTAGTAAATTTTGTAAAGGAAAGATAGGGATACCCACGTCTTCAGCGCATGCAAAATATGGCTCCATTTTTTGTGTTATTTCTTCAAGATCCGACATATATGACACAAAAATAGGATCATCATCGCTAGGAAGAACCATCTTGGGTTGCTCAATATCTATAAGGGGAGTTTGTGATTGATCCTCTAGTAAGGTAGCTAACATGGCTTGATTGGATTCAAGTTTTGCTTGTCCTTCTACTGCCATATTTTCTAGGGCCTTAAGTATCTCTTCCAGTGCAAGATTAAATTGTGTTTCACCATAGGATTTATACACCCCAAAATTTTGGCCTTCCTCACCACACTCCCCATAGTTTCCTTGGTCATAGTACCTCTCATATTATTTTGGGTGGCATTGCTCCTCATAATAATATCCAGAATACGGTGGATTGTAACTTCCATTGTGTCCATCTTGGTAAGAAGATTCAATATTATAAGGTGTCACCAATTCATGAGGAAACATATTTGAACAATCTATATTTTGGGTTTGGGCTTCTAGCAGGGAGGTTAAGAAGGCTTGGCTGGTTTTTTGTTTTGTTTCTCCTTCTACTGCTATCTTCTCTAGGGCCCTAAGTTTCTCTTCTTGTTGAGGATTATATTGGGTTTCATAAACATGTTCATAACCCCTATGTTTTTTTTGGTTACACCCCACAAAATTTTGTTGATCATATCCCCCATTAGAATATGGATAGCAAGATTCCCCATAATGGTTCTCAGAAAAATGTGGATTCACACTATACCCACCTGGATGAAAGGACTCACAATTAAAAGGGGTGCTATCATAAGCATGGGGTAGAGTCAGGCATGCCAGAGATGCATGGTTGTAAAGACCACAATAATAACATTGTGGGGGATATTGGGATGCCCACTCCATTTAAAAAGTTTTTTTTACAATTCAAAAAAGAACTAAATATTTGTACAAGACCATAAATTAAAAGGAAAAGCTAAGGGATTATGACACAAGGTTAAAAATTACAAAACTAACATTTTTTTTACAAACTAGCGTATTTGCAGAAAAAACAGACTGTCAGAATGGAAACTCGACAGAAGGAGTAGCACTTCCGGAATGTTACTCGAAAGGCATACAAATAAAAATAAAAATTCAAAAGATTTTTGGGGTTCGAGAAAATAATCCATTGTCCCCAACAACGAAGCCAAATTGATATGCGTCTCTTAACACACCAATCACTAAGATTGTCAATCCTAGAGTTTAAACCTTTTAACTTTCCGGTTAAGGTTAGTATAGAAAGGATCGAATCCCAAAGGATAACTTTTTAAGATTGTTTCTTCTTAAGCCAATTGTTTGAAAAACTAATTTATTTGTTTTTGGAATTTTCATATTTTGAATGAGAATGTAAAAGTCGATTTGGGTGATGATTGATTACACTAAGAAAGAAAATTGTAGAAATTAAATAAGTACTAAACAAGAATTTTATTTGCCCTACAAAAAGGTAAACAAAGATTGTTGTTAGCACGAGAAACTATTGTGAATTGAAAAGACTAAAAACTAAGACAAACGAGACATTCGGTGATTGAAATCAAAGAAAGAGAATTGAGGCTTTATGGGTTTTCACCACCTTAGCCATGATAAGAACGTGAATTAAATATTAATCGACAATAGGCGACGGCATGTGAATCACAAAAGAAACACAAAAGACGAACTCCACATGAGCCCATTGGTCCTGGTGCTCATGTTTCCTGGTTCATCATCCAAAAAGAGATAAATTTGTGGTCACATCAAAATCTCTATGTGAATTGGTTTAATCATTCTAAATCCAGATTTTCATGGTCATTTCCATCTGGGTTAACATATGAATCTAAGCGAGTAATTACTTCACTAGATTATCGATTTAATAAACCAATCGTCGTCTTAGGGAATTAATTAAAACTAATTTGATCAAACCATGTCTAAGGGGATATTCCCCTTGCCTCAATATAGAACTACTCGCTCACAGTTGAGGAGAAGGGGGAGATGGAGGAAGAAAGTACATTGGCCATAGTCTAGCTCAAAATAGGAAATTAATCCTTATGTTAGAGATAATGAAATGTCCATGTTCTTAATTCCTTGCTCCATAATTAAAGGAAGGGGAAAAGGAGTTCTAGATCTAAAGCGGAATAAAAGAGTCGAGGAACAATCTAAGAATGAACAATGCTTCAAGAAATAAAATTATTTTATTGTTGAACTACGAGAATACAAGAATAAGATGCTCCGAGAATGTTAGTACAAAAGTAAAAAAATCAAGATGATCAAATGAGGAGGAAGTACCCCTCCTTTTATAGGAGAAGGAGGGGGTATACATTAGGATTAGGGAAAAATAAATAGCCGGCGGCATCTGCTAACATTCTGGATCTAGTCAATAGAGGAAATAATTGATTGCTTTACATTCTTTCTGCAGTAATTTCCCACAACAGTGATTTCAAACATATTTTTGGGCCAGTCATAAATTCGGAAGCAGTCTTAAAATATATGTTTTCTGTATATAATTGAATTATCTTTTTAACTCATACTTAAACATTAAATTCTACCTTAGGATGTGGGAGTTATACCAATTTTAGTGAAAGGTATATATTGAAGTCAGACACTGCGAGAATTTGTGTAAAAATATCTTCTAGGGGAATTTACTCATGAGCTATTTTCCTACAAAAAAAACAAGCAAATATATTTAAAACTCTAAATAAATATAAAATTCAAAATAATGTAATTAATAACAAAATGAAGAAGATAAATAACAAAACAATCCTAGAAAGATATCTAAAAGATGTAAATAAAGGGATAAATATATATTTATCAATTACCTATGAGGACACAAAGCAAGTCAAGGAGGTTAAGATATACATGTTGAACAGCCTTCTAGAGAACTTCAAGATGGGAAAGAAAGAAGGGATTGCAGAGATGTACTCTAGGCTCAATGTGATCATCAATGGCCTAGATCCTTTGGGAAACACTTCGGATAGAGGTGTAATAAACTTCAAAATCTTGAGGACTCTACCAAAGAGATGAGAGTTAAAGTTGACATCCATTTAATAAGTGAGAAGCCTTGGTGACATCCCAACCGAAGATCTCATTGGAAACCTCCAAGCTCACAATCTAAGGCTTGACAAGCAAGAAGAGAAAGAATCCAAGAAGATCAAAGATAGTGCATTCAAAGCATAAGTGGAGGCGGTCATCCTTCAACAACAACTTGCTTGCCGGACATCTCCCTCCTCCTCTAGTGAAGATGATGGCCCTAGTGAGCATGAAGCTAACTACACCAAGGGAAAGCACTTAAAGGGAAAGCAATCCTCCTCCTCTACTCCTAGATGCTACAAGTGTGGATAAAAGGGACACTACAAGAGTGAATGTCCTAAATCAAGAAATTCACACCACAAGGGAAGCTCCAAGAAGGAGGAAGAGTATAAGAAGGAGAGAAAGTACAAGAGGAAAAAAAAGAAGTAGAAAAGACATAAGAATGCAACTGAGGCAGCTTGGGAGGAATCATCCTCAAGTGGCTCTACCTTCAAAGAAGATGGAGAGTGCCACCTTACACTCATGGCCTCTATAAGTGAAGAAATTGGTGAGGTAAGTGAGGTAAGCTTGCATAAGTTGTATAAAGAAACTCTTATTGGTATGCTTGTTTCTACCCATTCCTCTTTTGCTAAATATAAATCTAAAAGGAAAATGTTAGGAATTTTTTTTGATGATTTGTATGCTAAACTTGAAATTCTTGAGTTAAATGAGAAAATTCATCTTGAGAGCATTGATAACTTTCAAGGCCAATATCTTGATCTTGAGCTCTAATACAATTGAGTTGAAGTAGAGAATGGTGTTTACCTTAAGAAAATTGAAACTCTTAAGGAAGATAACCTAAAGTGCCTAAATGAGCTTGAAACTCTTAAAACTGAAAATGTTGAATTTAAGATCCTTGTTGATGCTCATAGTCATGAGAGGGATGTTTATCTTAAGAAAATTCAAGTGCTTAAATATGAAAATGCTAGGTTGCTTGGTCAAGTTAATGATTTATCTTCTAGACCTATCTTTCCAAGTAATGATGTTGCTTCTATTTCTCTTGAGAAAGATTCCTATTTGACTAAAGCCCTCTGTTTTAGAGGCCGACCTTGTTCATGCTAGAGATGATCTTACTAGTTTGTCTTCTACTATCATATCTCTTAATGATGACAATCATAGACTTAATGCCTCTCTGTAGAAATTCCTTAAAGGGAAAAACTCCCTTAATGAAATCCTAGACCATTCTACCAAACAAAGTGGTACTAGTGGTTTGGGATTTGTAGGGGGAGTACCTAAGGGCAAGAACAAAGTCAAAGGTAAGAAAAAGAGTAAGGAAATCTCCTTTTTCATTGGAGAGTCTTCTGGGACTAAGAACCCTATGATTTGTTCTCATTGTAAATGTGATGATCATTACTCTACTTATTTCCCTAACAAGCCTAAAGGTATCAACCCAATGATTAAATGGGTCTCCAAGCTAACTCTGAATGTGCTATGGCTCGAATCTGTAGTCAATCTAGCAGAGCGGTGAAATGTGTAGAGATCGTAATTTGTCACAAAAGGGTATGATAGGATTGACTATGGATTCGATCCATGGCACATTCATATTTGCCCCTTTTCTTTTTTTTACTTCCTATTTTTTCTGAATAAGAAAAAATAAGAATATGTATATAACTGTCAAGAGGGAGTCCTCTACATGATTAGTTATAAAAGAAAATTATAGAACAAAAAAAATATTATTGATAGGGATCCCAAAGTTTGAATTGGGAATCGACACTCTCCTTTCTTGCAGGAAAAAGGCAGATGGATTGTTGATACTGGCTGCACTAAGCACATGACATATGATATAAGCCATTTCAACAACTTCACTAAGAAGAAAGGAGGTTCAGTCACCTTTGGGGACAATACGAAAGGTAAGGTTAAAGTTGAGGGTGATGTAGGTGAATCCTTGTGTATCAAGAATGCTCTTTTTGTGGATGGCCTACATCACAATTTAATAAGTGTAAGTCAATTATGTGATAATGGTTACCTTGTGCTATTTACTTCTTTTGAATGCTTGATTCTAGATTCCTTCACCTATCAATTCATATATAAGGGAACTAGAAGTGGTGATCTTTATGTAATTGTGCTTGACTCTATTAAGCATGTTGTTGGTAGATGCCTAGTAGTCAATTTGAATGATATTTCTCTTTGGTATCATCGGCTTGGTCATGTAAATATGCATTAGTTGAAGAAGTTGGGAAAAAAGGACTTGGTCAAGGGACTTCCCAAATTGGATTTTGAAAAGGATGAGGAATGCCAACCTTGTACCCAAGGAAGCAAACCAAGTCCTTTTTCAAATCCAAAGGAGTCCTTAGTACCAAGAGATCTCTCAAACTTCTTCACATTGCTCTATTTGGACCAATGAGAACTCAATCCCTTCGTGGTTCCAAGTATTGCCTTGTTATTTTCGATGATTTCTATAGATATACTTGGACCTTATTTCTCATTTCCAAGAGTGATACGCTTGATGTTTTCTTTAGTTTTTGCAAACAAGTTGAGAATGAAGCTTCTTGCCGGATCGTTCCCATCTGTAGTGATCATGGGGGAGAATTTGAAAATGATCTTTTTGAATGCTTTCATGAAGGGTCTGCACACAACTTCTCTTCACCTCGAACACCTCAAAAAAATGGGGTTGTAGAGAGGAAGAATAGGTCACTACATGAGATGGCTAGGATCATGTTTTTAGAGTATTACTGTAACATCCTTGACCTAGGTTATGCCTTAACCCTAGACATTTTGCTTAATAAAGTTAATTATATGCTTGCTCTTATCTCTTGAAAAGTAATTAAGGCTCAAGAGGAACTTATGTTTCAATTTTAGTCCTTTTTTAATAATGTTGAAACACTATTTTGCTTGTTTTGGACTAAAGTGAAAATTACCCAAGTTGAGGGGTTAACTTGCAAATGTTGCATGATAAAATGTTCCTCAAGTGTTAAAGAATCATAAGAATGAAAATGATTCAGAGGAATGGCTTGTGGAAGCTTGAGTACCAAGAAAGAACTTATTGAGCAATGTTTGTGCATTAAAACCTAGCAATTTACTCAAAACCTAGGGTTCAATATGCAAAATACCACTTATAGAGAGTCCCTAATATTTCTTGGTATCATTTGGAGATAAGAAAATCAGAGGGGTGTCTCATTTGAGATACTTGGAGGAGAGAGAATCTTGATATTAAAATAATCAAGATTTAAGCATAATTGGGAACATAAGTCAATTTAATGCAAAAATAAATATATTAATTGAAGTGCCCTTCAACCAAAATTGTGATGGTTGAACTTACATAAGTGTGGACGTCCTTATGCCTTGCAAAGGCCACGAAAATATCTATGTGATTGGAGAGCCCACTCACATTAGTTAATTAAAAGTAATATCCACAAAAAATGGGATATTATTATTATAATGATTAAGGTGCTTAATTTCTTTTCCTTTAATGGATAAAGAAGAGGATTGCAAAGGGGAAGAGGATGGCTTCGTGGGAAAGGAGTTGATGGGGGAGATGTGGCATCAAATTAAGAAAATAAAGGAATTAATTATTACTTTCTCTCTCATTGAATTTCTTTATAAAAACACCATTTACAACTCAAATGAAAGAACTTTTCGACCCTTCTTTCACTCTTTGCTAAATCAACAACCAAGGGGGCTTAGGAGTAGGAAGAGGATGATCCCCAACGTATAGGTAAGCTCCATAGTCTTCTTTCACCTTGATTTCATGGTGGAAATCAAAAATCGATGCTTGATTTCTTCTTTTCTCCATTCAATCTTCAACTTTGGCCATTCTTTTCACTCAAAGACTTGAGCACAAGCTTGGGATAGTTGAGAAAGCTTCTTCCACCATTAAAGATGTAGAGTTTGGAGCTTTGAAGGTCGGTTATATAACTTGAACCCTCAAAGATTGTTATTTATTTCACTCTTTTATCAATTGTTGATTATTTCTTCATTCCCAAAATTTTATTTGGTTTATTGATGAAATCACCATGAAGATCATGGAAAGTTTCGAAGGTCTGTAGCTTGAAGATGATGATGTCATCTTAAGCACACACCTCAATTAATATCTTGGGCAAACGGTTTCAATGACACTCCAAAGAAGTTTTAGGTCAAAGCCGTTAGTACCTCATGTTTTGTGCAAAACTGGGTTTTTACACATCCTTCTTTAAACAAAACCCCTATGAGCTATGGCGTGGCAGTAAGCCTTCCGTAGAGTATTTCCATGTTTTCGGATGTCCTTGTTTTGTTTTGAATATGAAAGATTCTCTTGATAAGTTTGATCTAAAATCTTATAATGCTTTCTTTCTTGGCTATAACACTACTAGCAAGGCTTATAGAGTATTTAATGTTGATCTTGCTAAAGTAGAAGAATCTATAAATGTTAAGTTTATTGAGACTAACCCCTCTATTCCCAAAGATATTGTTCCAAATGATGATGTTGCAGGTGAGGTGATTCATATTTTAAAAGAACTCAACATCACCCAAAAGGGAAAAGAGGTGGTCATTCAAGAAGAAGAGAAAGATGAAGAGAAGAAGGATCCAACTCCCTGATTTGCAAAGAATCATCCAAAAGAGTTGATTTTATGTGATCCATTTGAAAGAGTGAAGACATGGGTTGCATTCAACAAAGAACAAGCCAAAAACACCTTCATTTCACAACTCAAGCCAAAGAATGTCAAAGAATCTCTTGGGGATGATGAATGGATCCTAGCCATGCAAGAAGAGTTGGAGCAATTTGAAAAGAACAAAGTATGGACCCTAGTGCCAAGACCAAGTGATAGAAAGATCATTGGCACCAAGTGGGTTTACCGCAGAAAGCTAGATGAAAGCGGCAAAGTGGTAAGGAACAAATCAAGGTTAGTGGCTCAAGGCTATAATCAGCAGGAAGATATAGATTTTGGTGAAACATATGCACCTATAGCTAGACTTGAGTCCATTCATATGTTGCTTGCTTTTTCCAGTTGTAAAAACTCTCTTCTTTGTCAAATGGATGTTAAAATTGCATTTTTGAATGGTACAATTGAGGAGGAAGTGTATGTTGTACAACCCTCGGGCTTTGAAAATGATAATTTACCTAACCATGTTTATTTATTGCTAAAATCTATCTATGGACTCAAAAAAGCACCTAGAGCTTGGTATGAGAAATTAAAGAACTTTTTGTTAGATCATGAGTATATCACGGGCAAAGTAGATTCTACCTTGTTTCTAAAGCACACTTTTAACAATTTTCTTATCATTCAAATATATGTTGATGATATCATTTTTGGTGGAACTAGCCTTGATCTTTGCAAAGAATTTAGTGATCTTATGCAGAGTGAATTCAAGTTGAGTATGATGGGTGATCTCACATTCTTTTTCAGCTTTCAAATCAAGCAAACTATAGATGGGAACTTCACCAACCAAGACAAGTACACAAGTGAGCTACTTAAGTGCTTTTGGATGGAGAACACTAAGCCGATGGACACACCCATGTCAAACACCGCCAAACTTGACAAAGATGAAGAAGGTGAGAAGGTAGATGAGAAGCTCAATAGAGGTATGATTGGAAGTTTACTTTACTTAACTGCCTCTAGACATGATATAATGTTTAGTGTTAGCTTATGTGCTCGCTTTCAATCAAATCCCAAGAAATCACATCTTATAGTTGTTAAGAGGATTTTAAGGTACTTAACTAAAACTCCAAATTTTGGTCTATGGTAACCCAAGTCAAGGGACTTTACTCTTACGGCTTATAGTGATGTGGATTTTGCGGGATGCTTGATTGATAGAAAGTGTACAAGTGGCACTTGCTTTCTCCTAGGACCATGTTGGGTGTCTTGGTTCTCTAAGAAATAGAGAACATTGGCATTATCAACTGTCGAGGCTGAGTACATTATAGCTGGGAGTTGTTGTGCCCAAGTCCTATGGATGAAGCAAATGCTCCAAGACTTTAACATTCATTTTGATGCTTCTCCTGTCTATTGTGATAATACTAGTGTAATTAACTTGTCATATAATCCTATCTTGCATACTAGAGCTAAACATATAGAGGTTTGTCATCATTTTATTCGTGATCAAATTGCTAAAAAGGATATCTACATCACGCATGTGGACATGGAAAATCAATTGGCAGACATTTTCACTAAACCTCTAGCTAGAGAGAAATTTAACTTTATTAGATATAAAATACTCATAACTGCTTTGAATGAATCTGATATGCCTTCTAGCTAGTTGTCATCCATTCTATATGCTTTGCCTATGTTTTGATCACCATTGCTAGCTAATATGCTAAAAATTAGTTTTCATGTACTTTTTGCCTTATTTTTCTCATGTTTTTGGGTATTTTCACAAAAGCTTGTTTTATCGCAAAATAGTACCCAATGATATGTGCCTAAGTATGTTTAAAATACAAAATGGACTGGAAAAATAAATTCAATTAGTACTCTAATGGCTAGAAATGAGAATTTTGAATGTTGGTTCAGGTGGACCATCGGTCGAGTTGCCAACTTGACCGATCAGTGGCCAAAATCTTTTTTAAAGAGATGATCAGTCGAGTTTTTGAGTCACAAAACTGATCGATAGTAGGGATGGAGCAAACACAAGTTAGGTTCGTCCAACTTTTCTCCCTCTCAACAAGAGAAAATCGATCGATCCAACCTCTAGCTCCCTCAAGCTCTCAACCCTAACCCTGACCTTCCTCTCCCTAGCCCTAGTTAGACATAGATCGGCCTTCCTTGACCTCTTTCCCATCAACCCTAGGTGTGTGGACGGTTTGTGGTGGTGTTTTCCTTATTTTTCCTCTCTCCATCCTCTCAATTTGTCTCCATGTCATCCAACATGAGAAAGAGAGCGGCCCCAGCTGGAACACCATCCCCCTCTTCCAACTCGCATCTCATGCCCTTTGATGATACCTTCTTTGTCTCCAATGAGACTCTTAATAGGTACAAGGAGCTCCTTCCTAGGAATCCTTTTCGGTTCCGTGCCCTTTTTGAGCCAACTCCACGTAAAAAAAGGGTTATTGATCTAGTAGTCGAGTTGCTATACGATCACCACCTCTCTTCCTTGTGTGTCAAACGTGTGTGCTATAATAATTCCATCACAAGCACGAAAATTGTTCATGAATTCTATGCTAACTTGCAATGGAATTAGGACACACTCATACCCCCACCTAATGCTCAAGTAGTCCTCACTTCCATGATCATTGGGAAGAAATTCTGAAGTCTCTGAGGATACCATGAACATCTTCTTCTCGGGTACTGAGGTGACTGATACTTGGAGGAAGGACTACCATGAGTATTTCGACCTAGTTGACCCTGAGGCCTTCTACAAGTAGTATGATCTCACTCTTCTCGATATTCATATATACTTCAACAAGCCTCAGTTTCCCTTTAGGAAGAAGTGTACCCTTCCCTCCTCCACCTTAGACCTCAAGAACTGCATACTCGCCCTAGTTGTTAACTACAATATTCATCCCAAGAAAAATTAGGCTAAAATTGTAGAAAACACTGTGGTAATTATGTTTTGTCTCTTAAAGAACATTAGAGTCAAATGATCTCGTTATGTATGTCACCACATGCCCTGTTTTGACTCTAGAAAGAACACCCATGGTACCCACCCACCCTACCCAAGCCTAATATGTGGTCTTTTTCAAGTTTCTACTAGCAAATCTCTTTTCCATGACCTTCACTACAAACTATCTCAGAAAGGAGCTTGCATCAGTGAGACCACACTTCAGAAGTCTATGCCTATCCCTGTCTCTACCACACCCAGAGCCTCTACCTTTACCTCTACCTCCACCTGTGCACCTCTACCACCTCAGCCTTCCCGGCTTGCCCGCACCTCATTCCATGTATCAAATGAGACCCTCATGGGCTACATGATGCATCAACAGGCATATAACATTCAGGTTCAAGAGCACATGCATCAAGATCTTTGCTCCATCATGTCCAACATGAACCTATCTTGTACACACCCTTATGCCTACCAGCCCTACCCAGGAGGTGACTATGCATCCTATGCATATGATTACTTTTACCCAGCCCCTCCACCTACTGCTTCCGCTGCTACACCCTTTGTTGTTGGTGGATCTACCTCTGGAGTTTTGCCTCTTCCTGCTATCCCTTTAGCCACCCTACTTGCTGACCTTGGTGCCTATACTCCCTCTTTCCCTCATGCCAATGAGCTCCATGCTCTTGGCACGTCTTGGGCTGAGCATAATGCCTGTTGGCCCTATCGTGGTTTTGATTCCTTTACTAATGACGAGATGCCAGATCAGGCTGATGAGGAAGTTGCTTCTATTGGTGAGGAGGTACTAAGGATGATGATGGTGATGATGGCTCTGATGATGGCTTCATTGGTGACTATGGTGACGAAGGTGATGTTGTTGCACGTTTAGACGGAGATGACAACTATGAGCCAGAGGCCTCAGATGTTGATCATGATGATGTTGTTGATGATGTGGACATATATGACCTAGATGTTTAGATTTTTTTAGTTTTTAGTCTAGATGTTGATCATATATATATATCTAGGAAATTTTGTACTAAAAACATTTGGGCACATTTTCTGAGTTGTATTGTTTATCATCATGTTTTAATCATTTTGGCTTGTAGTTGTTTCTGAGGACATGCTCTCTGTGTTGTAATCTTAATCATATGTACACTTACTCTTTGATTTATTGTATCTCATGAGTTGCTGCCATGTTTTCCATATTTTGATTATGACTTATATTGCTTGTTTCTCTCGACTCTGTTTGGTGTATGCTTTGAGATTGCATGTTGCATGTTGTGGATGTATGTTTGGTTGTTCTTGGAGAAGACATGTTTCTATACTCTTCTACCCCCCTTCCTTTTTGATAATGTCAAAAAGGGGAGAGAATTTCAATGTTTTGAAGCTCAACCATATTTCTTTTATTGTCTATGTGATCCTTTTCTTGTTCATTATATGCTTTATCATGTGACTTGCTAAAGGACCATATAGTATATATGTCATATTGCTTTGTGTAGATAGACTAACTATGCAGGTAAGAGTAAGCATAGATTGAGGGGGAGCAATTCACATTGTTTGAATCATAAAACCCCCTACTATTCATAAGGAAAAGGTATAACTTTACATATCCTTTTCAATATGATTGAGGAATGGTATGTCAATGTCAAAAATGGGGAGAATGTTGACTTGAGAGTTATACATTGTCCATATTTTGATAATGACTTAACCATTTCATTCCTATGTATCTAATATGTTTGTTCAAGATTGATTTCAGGCTTTAGGTACATGAAAAGGATCAAATTGCACAATCCCTAGCTTGTTCAAGTTCAAGTCAAAAGCAATACAAGTGTGTGTTTTGGAAAATCACTCCAAATGACCTTAGATGATTTTTGTAATCACTTATATTGATGATATGACTTGTAACTAAGATGAGAAAAAATCACGGACACTTAATTCTAACGTTTCATCACTCAAAAGTCAAATTAGAAAATTTGTCATAGGCTATTTATTAGTCGAGTTGGAAACTCGATCGATCTAGTGATGGATTTTCTGAAGATGACCAATCGGTCGAGTTGCACACATATAGAACTTGTCCGATCGATCAACTATGAAAAACTGATTTTGACTCATCAGTCAATTTTCCCAGGACAAACTCGACCGATAGTTTGAAAATTGGCTTTGTCACTTAGTGGATCGGTCGAGTTGTCTTTATTGAAAATCGACCAAATGTATTGTATAAAAAATGCTGAAAAAGTGATTATAAACGTTGGAGAATTGTTTTGAGCGAGAATAGATTCATTGTAACTTGGGAAATAGGTATATTTCTCCCTTAGTGATCCCACACTCAAGGGAACACCCCTATCTATAAATAGGACCCCTTGGAGTTCATTCCAAGTTTGCTCATTCATGTTATTCTAAGTCCTTACTATAGTTGAGTGTGTTGTAACTCGTTGAGCCCCTTTATCTTTCTCTCTCTCTCTCATTTACAAAGCATTTTGTGATTATGAGTGAGTTAGTCCAGTTGTAAGAGATCTACCTTCATGTGCTTGTAAAGCTCTCATTCCATTCCATCTTCCCTACCCCCTTTCTCAAAGAAGAAAAGGTTGAAGCAAGTTACTCTGAGTGAAGGTGAAGTTGTTGTTATTCTTCTTCAAGGTTGAAGAAGAGGTGAAGATCTTCTCTAGGTAAAGGAGAAGGAAAAGGCTAAGATTCAAGAAGAGTGGGCAAATTCCTTCAAGGCTAAAGACTTGATGCAAGTGTGGGTAACTCCTTGTTGAAGGCTAAAGACATCTTAATCAAGTGGATAAGTGCTTGTACAGGTGGAAGACTCTTGTCTTGAGTAGGTAAGTCCTTGGATGTATGGTTGATAACACCCAAATTTATGCATATTATCTATGCATTTCATCTATGGTTTCGTGTCACTTTGGTCTTAATATACACTCTTTTGCTCATGTTTTAGTTATTTTCTTATTTACTTAGATAAGATAGCTAAGCTAGCCAAAAAGTAGCCAATCTAGTCAATTTTGGGACTTGCAGGCATCGAACCAGATAAGACATCTATTCTCCAAAGATTTCTCCCCGACACATGGTTTTTGCAGCAGCTATGAACCCGCCACAACCGTGGCAATCCACCCTGACCATGACTGTGGTAATCAGGCACGATCGTGGTGCCCACCGTGACCGCGGCCTTCAAAACTGTGACCGTGGTCCTCGCCACGACCATGGCCAATAACCGCGACCGCAGACTTCAACACCACGACCGCGGTCTATCATCTTCAACAAATGCGACAACAATTATTCGTCGCGACTGTGATTATTCACCATGACCGTGGCCATCTGCCACGACCATGGCCAATAACTGTGATCGCGGTTACCAATAACCGCGACCACGGTCTTCCCTTCCACAACCATGACCGTGATCCCTCACCATAACCATGGCCACCGGCCATGACCGTGGCCATGAATCGCGACCACGGTCTTCGCCTTCATCACCGCGACTGCGGTCTTCCCTCGCCACGACCGTGGCCGACGCCCTCCACCACGACCGTGGTCTCCCGCCACAACCGTGGCGCCCAGACCGTGACCGCATTCTTCATCACTGTGACCATGATTTCCACTCCATGAACCATGAACGTGGCCGACCCCGCGACCTACTGGACACGGTCTGCAGTCTGCCTCTATAAATAGGTGTCTCGTCCCTTAGTTGAAAGGGGGGCCGGGGAGACGGAGGGGACCTCGACCAAGGACGCTGAGAGGTTGCTTCTCTGAGATCTGAAGGTTCCCAGAGTTCCATGGGAGAGTCCAGAGGTCTGAGAAGACCAAGGAGCTCACCCTATGCCCTCCTCTTTAGTGAGCTTCCAATCTCCACCACTCTCCATCATCCTCCACTCTTCGATCTCCAAGGGTCGAAGCTGAGGAGTGAGAAGACCCACGATGTAACATCCCTGACCTGGGTTATGTGTTAACCCTAGATGTTTTGTCTAATAAGGTTGAGTATATGCTTAATATTATCTTGGGAAAAGTAGGTAGGGCCCATGAGAAACTTATGTTTCAATTTTGGTCCTGTTTGAACAATGTTGAAGCAATGTTTGCTTATTTTGGACTAAAGTGCAAATTACCCAAGTTGAGGGGTTAAATTGCAAATTATAAATGAAAATATGTTCCTCATGTGTCTAAACATCATGAGAGTGAAGATGATGCAGAGGTATGGCTTGCGATATCCTGAATACCAAGAAAGAGCTGATAAAGCAATGTTTGTGCATTAAAACCTAGTTTTGGAGTAATGTGCAATTTACCCAAAACCTAGGGTTCAATATGCAATTTACCACTTCAAAATGGTCCCTAATGTTTCTTGGCATCATGTAGAGCAAAGAAAATGAGAAGGGCATCTCATTTGAATTAAGTTGGAGGAGAGAGAATCTTGATATTAAAATAATCAAGATTTAATCTTAAGTGAAACCCTAATTTAATTTAGGGCAAAAAATGAATGTATTAATTAAAGGGCCTTCAACCAAAATGTTATTGGTTGATTTTGAATAAGGATGGAAGTTCTTTTTCCAAGATAAGGAACGAAAAATATCTAAAGGAGGTGAAATTCCACTCACCTTATTATAAGTTAAAGAATTCCCACTCAAAAAGATATAATAGTATTATAATGGATTAAGGTGCTTATTTTCTTTTCCCTTTATCCATGGATAATGGAAGGTAGTTCGGTGGCTTTGAGTTACCTTTGCATGCAAGCAAACCAAGGAGGAAGAGGTGGTACTATTTTTGGGATTAAATGCATTTTAATAAGGCATTTTCTCTCTCATCAATTTTCTTATAAAAGTGCCCTTTCTAAGCCAAAACAAAGGCTTTTTCGGGTTTCTTTCTTCCCCTTGTTTGAAAAACCAAACAAGGAGATAGGGAGGAGCAGGAGGACGACCCCCAACCTGTTGGTAAGCCCTTGACCTTCGTTCTCCTTGATTCCATGGTGGAAATCGAAAATAAATCATTGATTTCTTCTTATTTCGATCTCCTCTTCAACCCTAGCCAACTTTTTCATCCAAAAGCTTAAGGACGAGCCTAAAGGGAGTTGCAATAGCTTCATCCACCATTTATGGAATGATCTTGGAGCTTTGGAGCTCAATTGGAGGCGGGTTTTATAACTTGAAACCCTAACTTTGTTATTGCAATCAATTCTTTATCAATTGGTGATCATTTCTACATTTCCAAAATTACATTTTGTTTAATGATGCAATTTCCATGGAAATCACAGTAGATTTAGTGAGTTTGGAGCTTGATGATGATGACATCATCATAAGCACACACCTCCCCAAATATCTTGGGCAAACGGTTTCAAAGTTTGGTTGGACCAAACGGTTTCACCAAACCATTTGGGAGCAAACGGCTTCAAAACCATTTGAGTGCATTGACCAAGGGTTGACCGTTTGTGATTCCAGTTTATAATTATATTGGTTGATAACCATCCAAATTTGAGGGATTAACTCCAAAGGAATCGTGAGTTGAAGGCAAATCAATTAGGTAAACCTAATTGGATTAAGTGCTGATTTTCAACCTGATTAACTTGACCTTTTTGGGAAAACGGTTTCAAATCCGTTTGAGTGCGTTGACCAAGGGTTGACCGTTTGGTATTCCTGTTTATAATTATTTTGTTTGATAACCCTCCAAATTTTAGGGATTAACTCCAAAGGAATCGTGAGTTGAAGGCAAATCAATTAGGTAAACCTAATTGGATTAAGTGCTGATTTTCAACCTGATTAACTTGACCTTTTTGGGAAAACGGTTTCAAAACCGTTTGATTGCGTTGACCAAGGGTTCACCGTTTGGGATTCCTGTTTATAATTATTTTGGTTGATAACCCTCCAAATTTTAGGGATTAACTCCAAAGGAATCGTGAGTTGAAGGCAAATCAATTAGGTAAACCTAATTGGATTAAGTGCTGCTTTTCAACCTGATTAACTTGACCTTTTTGGGAAAACGGTTTCAAAACCGTTTGAGTGCGTTGACAAAGGGTTGACCATTTTATATTACTGTTTATAATTATGTTGGTTAATGACTCACCAAATTGAGGGGTTAATTCCCAAGGAATCATGAGTTGAAGGCTAATCAATTAGGAAAACCCTAATTGAAATTAGTGCTGAAATTCCAATGAGTTAATTTGAAGTTTTGGGTTGATTAGCCCAAACGGTCTTGACACCATTTGTGGATCACCCAAACGGTCTCAAGACCGTTTGGGGGTCACCCAAGACCGTTTGGAGGCCTAGGGTCAAGTATGGATATGTGTTTTAAGATCCAAAGATGTGGTATGAACCCTAATCGGCTAAGTGCTGATTTTGCAAGTGATTGAGATGATGTTTTGGGTTGATTGGCCCAAACGGTTTCATAACCATTTGGGGATCACCCAAACAGTTTAAAGACCGTTTGGAGATCACCCAAGACCGTTTGGAGGTCTGGGGTTAAGTATAGTTGACCAATTGAAGGTCCAAAGGTACCAAATCATATTGCATTTAAGTGCTGATTTTTTTATCAACTCGATAGACCAATCCTTGATGGAATTTCACTAGAATCAAAGGGTTGGATGAGACAAACGGTCTCAAGACCGTTTGGAGGTCTAGGGGTGAGTATGGTTAAGCAATTGATGATCCAATGTTACTAGGTTAAAGTGTAATCAATTGCTGATTTGGCGATCAATGCAATGATCCAAACCTTAATTGGTTGACATGGATTTTGATGATATGATGGGCAAACGGTCTCAAGACCATTTGTAGGTCATCCAAACGACCTCAAGACCATTTGGGGTCAGGTCATACCCAATTTGGATGATGGTTCTATGGTTTCAAAGTAACTAGTCTTACATTGATTAGTATTGAAGGATCATCGATTCCAAACCCTAATTCAATTGATTCAAACCCTATTTGATAATCAATTGAGGGTCAATTGAGGGTCAAATCAGTTGAAGGTTGACCTATTAAACTCAATTGAAGTATGAGCATAGGGCTCATTGATGATTGGTTCCATGAATTCAATGGTTGAAGGTCCAATGCAATCAATTGAAACACAATTAGTAGTTTGATTGATAATCAACTTCAAAGCTCTAATTGGTGATTATAAACCCTAATCCCATTGAAATCAGACCATAATTGAAGTCCCAATTGAGGGGTGAGTTCATGATTAAATTGATGATTGAATTGATGATCCAATTGATTGAAGTTCCATTGATTGGAATTGAGTGTTGTTGAAGTCTTGATTGACTTTTTGGTTCATGCGGTTTTGAGAGGTTTGGGACCAAACGGTCTCAAGACCGTTTGAGACTGTTTGAGACCCATGTGGTTTCAAGTCCATGCGGTTTCAAAGCTTTTTGCTTAAACGGTTTCAAACCATTTGTGAATCAATTTGGTTAATTCAATTGGATGCCTAATGCAATTGAAGGATCAATTGGTTAATCCAATTGAGTACCTAATGTAATTGAAGGAACAATGGATTAATCCAATTGAGTACCCAATGAAATTAAAGACTCAATTGACTAATCCAAATGGATACCTAGTGCAATTGAAGGTTCCATTGATCAATCTATTTGGATACCTCATGTTATTAAAGGTCTAATTGATCAAACCTTTTTGGAAACCTAATGTAATTAGGTGAGAGATACCTTAATGGTACTAATCAATAATGCATAACAAATGCATGGATCCAATACATGATGTAAACCCTAATTGAGGCTGATTCCATGTATAACCCAAATAAGAGGTTGTCTACATATGAAATTACTATTCAGGATGAATATTAAACCCTAGTTGAGGGTGTATCCATGTGAAACCCTAATTGAGGGTGATTTCATGAGAAACTCTAATTGGGAATGATTAGTAAACCCTAATTATGGGCAATGTGATATGAAACCCTAATGAAGGGTGATGCTAGGTGCAATCCCTATTCTAAAGAAGGGAGATGGTATGTGAAACCCTAATCCCTAATAAGAGAATAGAATTCATACTTGAATATGATTCATGAGGTGAACTCCTGTAGCACGACCATGCAAGGTAGCACGGCCATGGTAACTTCCCTTTGCATGACCCTACAAGGTAGCACGGCCGTGGTGGATTCACTTTGCACGACTGTGCAAGGTAGAACGGCCGTGGTGACTTTCTTTGCACGACCGTTCCTAGTTGCGCGGTTGTGGTGCTCCATGATGGACTTGGAGATGATTGATAGTGACCTAATATGGTCATATACCTTGATGTGTTATAAGTCCAATATAATTGGATGAAGGATACATGAGATATGTGATGGAAAACCCTAATCCTGATAAAGGAATAAGGGTGATACTCTTGAAATAATGATACATTTGTTTTGCATGGTATTGATAGATAATTAATGTACTGCTATCATATGTGCTAACCATACAGGTATCATGAGATGATGAGCATAGCCAGGTATGGGCTATGATGTGTTATTAGTTTGAATTTGTTTATTGGGCCTTGTGTGCCATAATATACCTTGCGCCTGATAAGGGGTGGCAAGAGAGTTAATGGGCCTCAAGTGCCATGATGGATTCTTGTGTAGCAAGTATCATATTTACCTTGATCAGATGACCTAAAGGTGTTAGTTACCTGAGAAAGTGATAACAATGCTCAGGTGAAGAGCTAAGGGTTTGAATACCCAGGATTTCATGGTTATGGTATTGAAAGTGTGAAGGGATGATAATTCCCAGTGTTGAAATGAGGGATTAAGATCCCGACACTTTATGAAAAGAGTATGGCTACGGGCCATGACTCCACAATGATAATGCCAGGTTTTAGATGTATGATCTAAGCCTGAAAAGAGTTAATGCAGTGGTAATGATTTTGTAGTTTGAATAGATGTTATACATGTTCTTCATAATCATTAAAGAATAAGTGACATGTTGATTCTATCAAGTTATAGTTGCAATGTTTCTGATATAGAATAATGTTCTAATCTGTTAGACATTAAAATATCTACTGTCAAATAAATATGATTACCCTGTTCATATGTATCTTCTTAAGATGCAATAAGAATGTTTCTGGCGGAGAGTTATAACTCTCTCTGGGGCAATTTTTATAATTGTCTCACCCCCGTGGGAACCACATTTTTAGGTGGACGCGGACGAGGAGACATGAATCCTTCAGTAGGTGAAGAACAGTAGTAGCAGCAGGGACAGCAGTGAAGTCTCAGGTGGGGACATTGGCTGTCATGACATGTATAGTTGTATATAGAGTCCTATGTGTCGTCTCTGTACTCTCAGGTCCTCGGAGTAGTAGTTAGTTCTTTTGAGATTTTGGATCAGTGTCTCGAGATTTTATAACACCTGTGTTTAGGTTAACAGGTCAGTTGATGCTTGTAATCTCAGAAAGAGATGATGCATGATATGTACCTTTGATCCAAAAAGTAAATGTGTTATACTTTGGCTCTTGAAGAAAAAGATTTACTATGTGTGGATCTCTTTGCAAAAAGTTTTAAATTTTTAGTGATTTTCGCTAATCCGCTGCTTGATGAACGCTTCCACATTAGTTAATCATGTTTTCGTGAGACGGTCGCTACACACGACCTCCATCGTCGTCCATCTCTGTTCACCCACCAAGCTACTATTCGGGTGGATCTAGAGAGAAAGAGGACCAAGGAGTCTAGATCTGATCAAGGAGGAGGACCAAAAGATGAGATCCGGGCTATACGGAGGCAAAGGAGCGAGAGCCACCTCTCCTCCATAGGCTAAATCTCTTCTTCTTCCCCTTTCTTCTGTTGTGTTTCTTGGTTTCTTATACAATGATGTTCTTTCATCTTTGTTTGGTGCCAACTATGCTTGTCTATGGCTAGTTGAGCTCCTTCTTGGCTATGTAGCCTGATCTGGGCATGTATATGTATTTTTGCCTTAAGCAAGTAGATTCATATCAGATCTAGTATGTTGCATGTTCTATTTTCTCTTTCTAAGTTATTATTGCTAGTTTGGTTGATCTCTTACTCGCTTAAACTGCTATAGCTAAGAGACGATAGTTTGGATCCGAACCCGAGAGGAGGAGGATCCAAGGTATTATGTTCCTAACATCCCGGGATATCCTAAGACCTAAGAGGGAACTTAGCATATTCCGAGGTGTTGATATGTCATTCCTTGAGAGAGGGTCAATGACATATTGTTGATGGTTTTAGTCACTCATCGCGAGAGCGAGTGGGATGACCCCAAAGGAACAGAGGCCGATGTGCGTACTAGATGCTTGCTTAGGTGTTCGAGGGTTGTCTACACCCAAGAACGGGTGCATAGACTGCCTAGGTTGCGGTTACATAGCCAGGAACTCTTTCTCTCTTGATTAGTAGAATCTCACAGACTCTATTTTGTTTTGTTTTCTTTTATTTTCTTTGTTTTCTCTTTTAAATCATGACAACTCGCTAGACTAGTTCTAGCACATACTTTTCCTCAACTATCGCTTTTGGCTTATCTGACCCAAGAATGAAATCTCTAGCATCCTAAATGTCACCACGTCCCTGTGTTTGACTCTGTATATATACTTTGACCCTGTAATAAAAATTGTGGGTGTCCTAGAAGGATTTCGGTTTATAAATATAAAAGTTCGACCCGCCTTTTAGGCCGATCAACTTTTTGACACCGTTGTTGGGGACGTGGTATTCCACATTTACACGCCTAAAAGATTTTTGTTTAGTCACTATAAGCCTATATATATATATATATATATATATATATGTGCATTGTTTTCCTCTTGATTTACACATACTTGTTTATATATACTGAATACCTTTTTCTTTTTCTTTTTCTCTTTTTCAGCCATGGATCTTGCTTCGGCAAGACAAGTTATCTTGTCCACCTGTCCTCCCGTGTTTTTCCACAGTTCTGACTGCTGTCAAATAATTGAAGGTCTTTCTCTACAGCTAGTCGAGTTATGCTTGCCTCCACCGTCGTCGTATGTTGAAATTCCAACAATGGAGACTTCTAGTCAAACCTCGACTTCCATGCCATCATGAGAGCAAGAACTAATCAAGGCAGTGGAGCTGAGTCGAGAAAGTGCCAACTGTAAGGACCCTGACCTGCGTTTAGGGTTTACCCTGTTTGTTTTGCTTGATCTTGGTGCTTTGGTGCTTGCTAATCACCTTTAGTGGTGATTAGGGTTTTGTTGAGCTTTGTTGAGAGTTCGAGGGGCTACTTGCAAATAACCCAAGTTTAGGGTTTTGTGTGCAAGTTTGCCATCTTTTGAGATGTTTTCCCCTCTTTGCTTCCTCTAGGGTTGACAGGAAGGCTTGGGCTTGTTGTTTGAGTCCTTTGGGCCTAAGTTGAGCTTGTTTGGGCCTTGAGGTTCCTTGTTTGGGCTTGCTTGAACCTTGTGTCACCCAGGGCAGGTGGTGTGTCGCCCAGTGGCCTCGTGTGTCGCCCAGTATAGCTTGCTTGTGTCGCCCATGTTGGCTTGACCTTGGCTGGTGACACATGGTGCACATCTTGGACAAGTGTCCCTTGGGTGGGCGACACATAGCATGGTTGTACCTTGGTTTCTCCTCCCCTTCTTCCTATATAGGTAGCTCTTCTCCTTGCCTTAGTCTCCTTTGGTCCTTTGGTCTCCCCTCCACCCTTGGTGCACGATACCCCTCTCCATCTTGCTTGTGTTGGCCGATACACTTCCTTGGAGCTGAAGTGGTGGCCGATACACCTTCCTGGAGCAGCCTGGTGGACGATAGCTTTGGACCTTGGAGTGCTTTGGAGCTTTGGTGGCCGACAACCTTGGAGCTCAAAGTGCATCTTCTTCCTTGGAGCTTAAGGCGGGTTGCATAGCTTCTAATCCTAACTCCTTTACTTCTTGCTTGATCTTATGCATGTAGTAGTTTAGCTTAGCTCCTTACTCTTGTACTTTGCTAAGTGTACCTTAGTGGCCGATATCCCCCTTAGGGTTGTAGGGTCCCTTTGTGTACCTTGCTTTCTAGGGTTTGGGGCTTCCCTGAGTTGGAGGTTGAAGGTGACCTAGGGTTGGGCGATACCCCTTCCTTGTGGGTGTGTTGGGCGACACACTTGCCCTTAAGTTGAACGATATGATGCTTTAGGGTTGGTGTTCCTTGAGTTGGAGGTCGATAGGTTGACCTAGCTTGAGTGTTGGCCGACATGGTGCTCTCTTTGGTGGCCGACATGGCACCTTGATGGGCGATGGAGTGAGCTAAGGTCTGGTTGGCCGATATGATGGGAGACATAGTGATGTCCCTTGTGTTTTGGTTAATGCTCTTGGTGTTGGGAAACACCCTTGTTCTCATGTTGCACGACATAGTAGGGTTCTTTGTTGGACGATAGGCTGATGTGCCTTATGGCCGATAGGGTTAGTATCTTGGTAGACGATACCTCTCCCTTGTGTTGGCCGATATCCTTGTAGGCCGATAGGGTTAGTAGCATGTTGGACGATACCCTTGCCCATGATGGGCGATAGAGTGAGCTTAGTGTGTTGGCCGATAAGCTTGGTGGGCGTCATGCCTTGTGCCCATGTTGGCCGATATGGTTGATGGCATATTAGACGATAGGCTTTGTGCCCTAATGGCCGATACCATGATGGTCGATATCATGGTGGCCGATACCATGTTGGGCGACATGCCTTGGGCCATGATGGCCGATAGGGTTAGTGTGGTGGCCGATACCCATGTTGGGTGATAGGCTATAGATGAGGGTTGTGAGGCTATAGTGAGGGTATGAGTTTCTTTGGTGACGGTCCCTTATGTGGTAGAAGTGGATGTTTATCCATTAACTAATAAAACGATGGTGGTGTTTGTGATACCATCAATATGTAATATGTTGCCTTGCAAATAATAAGGATGCTAATGATAGTAATGTATCTAATGATAGCCCTCATGTAATAGATGCATGATGTGACCTGTTATGCTTAATTGTTAATGATAATGAGAATGATGATAACTACTCTAGTAGTTTGTTAAATGACCATAATGTTGGTAATAATGATGCTAAGTGACAGTTATGTTAAAGGTTGCTTCATGATACAGATGACAATAGTTGATGGCATAGTAATGACCTTGTTAATAATAGTGTTGATTCTGTATACTCAATCTGTTTCCTATATACCTTGATTGCTTGTATGATCCTGAGATTGAGGGTAAGCATCAGTATGGTTTGTTAATGATGTACTTAACATACTTGGTTACCAAATAAGTGTCATATTGATAAGTATATTATCTTGAATGATATTTCATGATAGTGAGCATATTCCTTATGTTGAATCTATGATTGTTGTGTATCCTAACCATGCAGGTAATGACTTAGCCATGAAAGGGCTATGTGACATATGTAATGAGTAACATTACTTTGATAATTGCCCCATAAGTTTGTGTATGTGATGTGATGGTCCCATGATGATGATGTGAGCCTTAAGAGGCAGTGATAGTACATGATGAGGGGATTGAGACCCTGCGGTATGTGATGATTCTTGAGATGGATCTGGATGGTTGGCAATAGGCCAAGTGGTAACATGTGATGTTGGATCCTTAAGATGGATCAGGTTGATATGAATAGATCATAATATAATGTTCTTTACTTTTTGTTATATCTTGCATGTTATACAACTTGGTTGAATCCTGCAATCCATCTAAAAGATACTAACTAATCACAGTGAAACATATCATGTAGTTTTCCCTGGCCATAGATCCATCATCGTCAGGACTTGGTGATGGTGAAACGGGTTTTCCTACGGGTTAACCTAGAAGCGCATATTGTTGAATATGTGTAGGTTGCTCCTAGCCTAAAAATGAGGAGGTAAGAGTGTAACTTCGGTTGCAGACTCAGACATGTGTATAAGAGAATGGTGAACATGTGATGTATGGAGCATGAATGCGTTCATGGTTCAGAGCACGGTGATCAGGCCCGTGGCTCAGTTTTACTAGCGCCGAGACCTGTACCAAGGTGGGCTAGAGAGACGGGTAGCCTATGGAGCTAACCCTGTGGCTTAGACCACTTCAGCATGTGATTGCGGTCCTGCTCGTGTTGTACTCATGTACTGACCATGAGGTGGGAGGTCGTGGAGTCCGGCTCTTCCATTGACCTTGTATGGCACCGGTTTGGGTTTCGTAATCGAAGGTTGGATTTGAATGGTACGGTTCAAATCCTCAGGGCATAATAAAACGTAATACAGCCGTTTAGTATTTACTGATCAAATAAAACATGAAATATTGGTTGAGGCCTTGTTTGTTATACCTTGCAGGTTATGTGGCAATCTGTCTTACCTTGATAATCAGGTTATAGGGAATTATACCCTGTTCTAATAATCCTGTTACATGTTGATATATCTCATCTTGATTGTCATGTTCTTTTGAAAGACATCTGGTTAAATGCTTTGGTACAGCCGATATGCTTGTCGGTAAGAGTAAATCTTGCTATATATATATATATATATATATATATATATATAATTGCTTCTGATATATCTGCCCACGTTATAATTGTTGTTATGGTTTATCTTGTTGAGGTTCTATGGTTGCGGTGGGGAGATATGTTTCCCGTTGGGACAATTGTTCAATTGTCTCACCCCGCTGGTTTTCACCCTTTTTAGGTGGTCGAGGTAGACGTGGTCGTGGTTGTGGTGTTGCGGATGAGCAGCTTGAGGAACAGTAGAAGGCAAGCGTTGGACATGCTGCTGTTTTGGATGTTTTGTAGTAGAGTCTAGAGTCATCCCTGTACTCTCAGGTCCTTGGCAGTGTTTTGACGATGTTTCACGAAGATCGTTCGATGATATCAGTATATATATCCTGCTATTGGTCGGATGTGGGCCTATATGTATATATATGAACAGGTGGTGAACTCATGTGATGGATGAACAGCTGTTCCTGAGCTGTGGACACGTGTCAGCTCTTGTGTATGTACATCTTACATGAAATGTTTCTGTGCAGGATGAGGACTGGAAAGTAATAGTTTCACAGTTTATCAGTTTTCCAAAATTGGTTTTAATTAACCCGTGTTTTTGATAATCTGTGGTTATGGTGTTTTCCGCACGTTTTTGCGTAACACCTCATTATCTGTGTGATAATGGGATGTGTTGCCACAAGTTTTGGTATCAGAGCCTTAGGTTCGCTGAGTCTACAGGGATCTAGGACTAGGTTGAGTCTGTTCTTATGAGTTTCCCAGGTTATCTTACAAAAATCTTCTGCCCTCAGTAGAAGAAGAAAAGCCAAGATGTCTGGAAACCATGAAGAACATGCTCCTGAGCATAGTGATGCTGCATCGGTTGATGGAGCAGATGGACGGGACATGAAGATCGGGTGCCTGAGGTCCCCCAACCCGACCCAGCCATACTTGAACATCCTGCCTACCAACAGCTTATGGGGCAGTTAATGGCTACGATGAATCTCATGGTTGAGCGATTACCAGTGCCTCCTCCGCGAGCACAGGTTCCCCATGGAGAAGCATCGGGTATTGGGAAGACCTTTGAGCGGCTTCGCTGAGTTGGAGCTTCGGATTATGCTGGAACGGCTGATCCAGCGGATGCAGATATGTGGCTGACGAGTCTTGAAAAGGCTTTTCGGATCCTCGACATCCCCGAAGCAGACAAAGTAAAGCATGCTGTCTACCTTTTGAAGGGTAGTGCTGGTCACTGGTGGACCATCGAGGAAGAGAAGCGGCCTGGTGAGGTGATCTGTTGGGAAGTGTTTCGGCGCGAGTTCGTCACCAGATACTTTCCGAAGACGTACCTGGATGAGAAGATCACTCAGTTTGAGAAGTTGCGGCAAGGAACGATGAACATCACCGAGTATGAAGATAAGTTTATGGATCTGTTGAGGTTCTGTCCTCACATGGCGGCGACAGATGACGAACAGATCAGACGTTTCGAGAAGGGTTTGACTGCTGAGTTGACAACCCCTGTGTCTGCACTGGAAAACCGAGAGCGATTTTCTACGTTTGTGGAATTAGTTCGACGGATCGAGAGGACAGTAAGGGATAAAAGAGAGTCGATGTCTCTTAAAAGACCTGCTCAGTTTCAAGGACGAAGGTTTGGTGGCTTCAAGAAACCCAGGTTTTCTGCACCGTCAGTGATGAGAAGTGTTGGTGTACCATCTCAGTGGTCTCCGAGTAAGGGGAAAGGTTATGTTTCTTCACCGTCCAAGGCGCCCAGCTCAGCTTCGGTGGCAGTGACAGGGCCATCTAGGCCACGAGTTGACAATAGAGCATGTCATCTCTGTGGACAAGTCGGGCATTGGAAGTTCAATTGCCCGAATAGAGATGTTGAAGTGACGCAGCAACCGAGGCAGAGTTTCCAGAAGTCTGAGAGACCACAGCCCAGTGGTAGCAGAGGATGAGGATGCGGTCAAGCGTCTCAAGCTAGATCGTCTGCTCAAGGAAGCAGAGGTCGTGGACAGCAAGCAACGGCTCGATTCTATGCCATGAATCAGCCGGAGGCGATAGTCAACCCGCGAGTGGTGACAGGTCAGATGGGGTTATTTCATTCTGATATGTCTTCTTCTTGCTTTATATATGTTCTGGTTGACCCGGGTGCTACACACTCTTTTATCGCCCATAGTATGCTTGAAAACTGTCATCTACCTGTTAGTTGTAAGAAGGATAGCTTGTTGCTAGAAACCCCTCTTGATGGTTCCTCTTTGCTTCGAGAAGAGTGTCCATCTTGTGTTTTGTCTTTTTCGGGACACAGCATTCAGGTGGATCTCATACCACTTGATATGCATGGTTTCGATGTTATCCTTGGGATGGATACCTTAGAGAAGTATAAGGTTGTCTTTGACTGTGGATCCAAGCAGGTGGTGTTTGATGTTGCTGGAGAGAAGTGGATCTTCCAGGGAGATAGGAAGATTCTTTCGACGTGTATGGTGTCAGCTATGGTGGCAGATAGGTTGTTGCGACAAGGATGTGAGGCATTCTTAGCTCACGTTGTGGATACCGTTGTGGATACCAAGGCGAAAGGCCTTAACCTTGAAGAAGTGTCAGTGGTCCGAGAGTTTGCAGATGTGTTTCCCGAGGAGTTTCCTGGTGTTCCTCCACCCCGAGAGATCGATTTTGAGATCAATCTGGTTCCGGGAACGCAGCCGATTGCGCAGACACCTTATAGGATGGCTCCAGCAGAGATGGTAGAGTTGAAGAAGCAGTTACAAGAGTTGTTGGAGAAAGGTTTCATCAGACCAAGCATGTCACTTTGGGGTGCTCCCGTGTTGTTCGTTAAGAAGAAGGATGGTTCGATGCGGTTGTGTGTAGACTACCGACAGTTGAACAAGGTCACGATCAAGAATAAGTACCCGTTGCCGAGGATAGATGACCTGTTCGATCAGTTGCGTGGTGCTACAGTGTTTTTTAAGATCGATCTACGGTCTGGATATCATCAGTTGAGGATAAAGGCGGATGACATACCAAAGTCAGCCTTTAGGACGAGGTATGGTCATTTTGAGTTTGTGGTTATGCCGTTTGGGTTAACCAATGCACCTGCTGCTTTCATGGACCTGATGAACAGAGTGTTTCGTCCGTTCTTAGATCAGTTTGTTGTAGTTTTTATAGACGACATCTTGATCTATAGTCGGAACCGGCTAGAGCATGAGCAACATCTTCGTCAAGCGTTGACTCTCCTTCGTCAACATCAATTGTATGCTAAGTTTAGTAAGTGTGAGTTCTGGTTGGATGAAGTGACTTTCTTAGGTCATGTGATATCTGCTGAAGGAGTCAAAGTAGATCCAAAGAAAGTGGAATCCGTTGCGGATTGGGAACAGCCGAAGACGCCGACGGAAGTTCACAGTTTCCTTGGTCTAGCAGGATACTATCGGAGGTTTATCAAGGACTTCAGTTCGATAGCTCTACCGATGATGAAGTTGACCAGGAAGGATGTACCTTTTGTTTGGAATGATCGATGTCAGAAAGCTTTCCAAAGTTTGAAGGAAAAGCTAACCAGTGCTCCAGTGTTGATCTTGCCAGAATTTGGAAAAGGCTATGTTGTTTTCTGTGATGCGTCCAAGAAAGGTTTGGGTTGTGCGCTGATGCAGGAAGATCATGTGGTTTCTTTTGCTTCGTGACAGCTTAAGAAACACGAGGAGAACTATCCGACCCATGACTTGGAGCTGGCAGCAGTGGTTCATGCGTTAAAGATTTGGAGACACAATCTTTATGGAGAAGTGTGTCGGATCTTTACAGATCACAAGAATCTGAAGTACATCTTCTCACAGCAAGAGTTGAACATGCGACAGCGTCAGTGGATGGAGTTGATCAATGATTATGATTGCACTATCGAGTATCATCCTGGTAAGGCGAATGTGGTAGCAGATGCGCTTAGCAGAAAGTCTTCTACTCCTAAGAAGGCACAGATGAGTTCTTTGGTATGCCATAGGCGGGACATGTTAGTCTCCTTACGGCAGATGAACGTACAAATGGAGGTTTCCTCGTTAGGTGGACTTTTAGCACAGATGAAAATCAAGCCCACGTTGAGACAGTAGATCAAGGATGCACAGCAAACGGATGATATAGTACAGCTAATCAGATCAGAGTTTGGCAGCGAAAAGCGTGATGGGTTCCATGAGTCTGAGGATGGAGTGGTTTGCTATCATAATAGGATGGTGGTTCCAGATGCTGATAATCTGAGGAAGTTGGTGCTCGAGGAAGCACACACGTCGATGTATGATATGCATCCAGGCGTCACCAAAATGTATCATAGTCTGAAGGACTTGTACTGGTGGCCCGGCTTGAAGAAAGATGTAGCTGAGTTTGTGGCTAGGTGTGCGGTGTGTCAGCAAGTCAAGGCTGAGCATCAAAAGCCGGCAGGTACATTGCAACCTTTGCCTATACCACAGTGGAAATGGGATCATATAACCATGGATTTCGTAGTTGGTCTACCCAGGACAACTAGGAATCATGATTCCATTTGGGTGATAGTGGACAGATTAACGAAGTCTGCCCATTTCATACCTGTGAAGACCATGTATACAGCTGAAAAGCTCGCTCGAGTATATGTGGATGAGATAGTTCGTTTACATGGTGTCCCAGCAACGATAGTTTCTGATAGAGGTCCTCAGTTTACAAGTCATTTTTGGGAACAGTTGCACAGGGAGATGGGAACGCAGTTGAAGTTCAGTACCGCTTTCCACCCGCAGACAGATGGACAGTCTGAGAGGACTATTCAGACTTTGGAGGATCTTCTTCGTGCTTGTGTTTTGCAGTTCCTAGGCAGTTGGGACGTACATCTTAGTTTGATAGAGTTTTCCTACAACAATAGCTATCAGCGGAGCATTGACATGGCTCACTATGAGGCTTTGTATGGGAGGAAGTGCAGATCTCCTTTGTGTTGGTATGAATCAGGTGAATATCAGCTTTTGGGTCCTGAGTTAGTACAGCAAATGACAGAAAAGATCAAGGTGATACAACAACAGTTGAAAGCGGCACAAGACAGGCAGAAGTCTTATGCATACAATCGCCGACGACCTTTGGAGTTCCAGGTGGGAGACAAGGTGTACCTTAAAGTCTCTCCGTGGAAAGGTGTGCTGAGGTTTGGACGGAAAGGTAAGTTAGCTCCCAGATATATGGGGCCTTACTCAGTCATAGCACGTGTTGGCAAGGTGGCTTATGAGTTAGAATTGCCTCCAGAGTTGCACAGGTTACATCCAGTGTTCCATGTCAGTATGCTGAAGAAAAGTCATTCGGATACCAGAACAGTGATACAACCAGATGAAGTTGAGCTTGACAAAGATGTGACTTATGAAGAGGGTCCTATGATGATCCTCGACAGAAGAGTCAAGAAGCTGAAGAGAAAGGATCTGGTTCTTGTGAAGGTCCTTTGGCATCACCGTGGCATTGAGGAAGCCACGTGGGAGCTTGAGGAAGAGATGAGGAGGAAGTATCCCTCGCTTTTCTCTTCGGATTTCGGGGACGAAATCCTTTTGTAGAGGTTTATGGCTGTAAGGACCCTGACCTGCGTTTAGGGTTTACCCTGTTTGTTTTGCTTGATCTTGGTGCTTTGGTGCTTGCTAATCACCTTTAGTGGTGATTAGGGTTTTGTTGAGCTTTGTTGAGAGTTCGAGGGGCTACATGAAAATAACCCAAGTTTAGGGTTTTGTGTGCAAGTTTGCCATCTTTTGAGATGTTTTCCCCTCTTTGCTTCCTCTAGGGTTGAGAGGAAGGCTTGGGCTTGTTGTTTGAGTCCTTTGGGCCTAAGTTGAGCTTGTTTGGGCCTTGAGGTTCCTTGTTTGGGCTTGCTTGAGCCTTGTGTCGCCCAGGGCAGGTGGTGTGTCGCCCAGTGGCCTGGTGTGTCGCCCAGTATAGCTTGCTTGTGTCGCCCATGTTGGCTTGACCTTGGCTGGTGACACATGGTGCACATCTTGGACAAGTGTCCCTTGGGTGGGCGACACATAGCATGGTTGTACCTTGGTTTCTCCTCCCCTTCTTCCTATATAGGTAGCTCTTCTCCTTGCCTTAGTCTCCTTTGGTCCTTTGGTCTCCCCTCCACCCTTGGTGCACGATACCCCTCTCCATCTTGCTTGTGTTGGCCGATACACTTCCTTGGAGCTGAAGTGGTGGCCGATACACCTTCCTGGAGCAGCCTGGTGGACGATAGCTTTGGACCTTGGAGTGCTTTGGAGCTTTGGTGGCCGACAACCTTGGAGCTCAAAGTGCATCTTCTTCCTTGGAGCTTAAGGCGGGTTGCATAGCTTCTAATCCTAACTCCTTTACTTCTTGCTTGATCTTATGCATGTAGTAGTTTAGCTTAGCTCCTTACTCTTGTACTTTGCTAAGTGTACCTTAGTGGCCGATATCCCCCTTAGGGTTGTAGGGTCCCTTTGTGTACCTTGCTTTCTAGGGTTTGGGGCTTCCCTGAGTTGGAGATTGAAGGTGACCTAGGGTTGGGCGATACCCCTTCCTTGTGGGTGTGTTGGGCGACACACTTGCCCTTAAGTTGAACGATATGATGCTTTAGGGTTGGTGTTCCTTGAGTTGGAGGTCGATAGGTTGACCTAGCTTGAGTGTTGGCTGACATGGTGCTCTCTTTGGTGGCCGACATGGCACCTTGATGGGCGATGGAGTGAGCTAAGGTCTGGTTGGCCGATATGATGGGAGACATAGTGATGTCCCTTGTGTTTTGGTTAATGCTCTTGGTGTTGGGCAACACCCTTGTTCTCATGTTGCACGACATAGTAGGGTTCTTTGTTGGACGATAGGCTGATGTGCCTTATGGCCGATAGGGTTAGTATCTTGGTAGACGATACCTCTCCCTTGTGTTGGCCGATATCCTTGTAGGCCGATAGGGTTAGTAGCATGTTGGACGATACCCTTGCCCATGATGGGCGATAGAGTGAGCTTAGTGTGTTGGCCGATAAGCTTGGTGGGCGTCATGCCTTGTGCCCATGTTGGCCGATATGGTTGATGGCATATTAGACGATAGGCTTTGTGCCCTAATGGCCGATACCATGATGGCCGATATCATGGTGGCCGATACCATGTTGGACGACATGCCTTGGGCCATGATGGCCGATAGGGTTAGTGTGGTGGCCGATACCCATGTTGGGTGATAGGCTATATATGAGGGTTGTGAGGCTATAGTGAGGGTATGAGTTTCTTTGGTGACGGTCCCTTATGTGATAGAAGTGGATGTTTATCCATTAACTAATAAAACGATGGTGGTGTTTGTGATACCATCAATATGTAATATGTTGCCTTGCAAATAATAAGGATGCTAATGATAGTAATGTATCTAATGATATCCCTCATGTAATAGATGCATGATGTGACATGTTATGCTTAATTGTTAATGATAATGAGAATGATGATAACTACTCTAGTAGTTTGTTAAATGACCATAATGTTGGTAATAATGATGCTAAGTGACAGTTATGTTAAAGGTTGCTTCATGATACAGATGACAATAGTTGATGGCATAGTAATGACCTTGTTAATAATAGTGTTGATTCTGTATACTCAATCTGTTTCCTATATAACTTGATTGCTTGTATGAACCTGAGATTGAGGGTAAGCATCAGTATGGTTTGTTAATGATGTACTTAACATACTTGGTTACCAAATAAGTGTCATATTGATAAGTAGATTATCTTGAATGATATTTCATGATAGTGAGCATATTCCTTATGTTGAATCTATGATTGTTGTGTATCCTAACCATGCAGGTAATGACTTAGCCATGAAAGGGCTATGTGACATATGTAATGAGTAACATTACTTTGATAATTGCCCCATAAGTTTGTGTATGTGATGTGATGGTCCCATGATGATGATGTGAGCCTTAAGAGGCAGTGACAGTACATGATGAGGGGATTGAGACCCTGCGGTATGTGATGATTCTTGAGATGGATCTGGATGGTTGGCAAGAGGCCAAGTGGTAACATGTGATGTTGGATCCTTAAGATGGATCAGGTTGATATGAATAGATCATAATATAATGTTCTTTACTTTCTGTTATATCTTGCATGTTATACAACTTGGTTGAATCCTGCAATCTATCTAAAAGATACTAACTAATCACAGTGAAACATATCATGTAGTTTTCCCTGGCCATAGATCCATCATCGTCAGGACTTGGTGATGGTGAAACGGGTTTTCCTACGGGTTAACCTGGAAGCACATATTGTTGAATATGTGTAGGTTGCTCCTAGCCTGAAAATGAGGAGGTAAGAGTGTAACTTCGGTTGCAGACTCAGACATGTGTATAAGAGCATGGTGAACATGTGATGTATGGAGCATGAATGCGTTCATGGTTCAGAGCACGGTGATCAGGCCCGTGGCTCAGTTTTACTAGCGCCGAGACCTGTACCAAGGTGGGCTAGAGAGACGGGTAGCCTATGGAGCTAACCCTGTGGCTTAGACCACTTCAGCATGTGATTGCGGTCCTGCTCGTGTTGTACTCATGTACTGACCATGAGGTGGGAGGTCGTGGAGTCCGGCTCTTCCATTGACCTTGTATGTCACCGGTTTGGGTTTCGTAACCGAAGGTTGGATTTGAATGGTACGGTTCAAATCCTCAGGGCATAATAAAATGTAATACAGCCGTTTAGTATTTACTGATCAAATCAAACACGAAACATTGGTTGAGGCCTTGTTTGTTATACCTTGCAGGTTATGTGGCAATTTGTCTTACCTTGATAATCAGGTTATAGGGAATTATACCCTGTTCTAATAATCCTGTTACATGTTGATATATCTCATCTTGATAGTCATGTTCTTTTGAAAGACATCTGGTTAAATGCTTTGGTACAGCCGGTATGCTTGTCGGTAAGAGTAAATCTTGCTATATATATATAATTGCTTCTGATATATCTGCTCACGTTATAATTGCTGTTATGGTTTATCTTGTTGAGGTTCTATGGTTGCGGTGGGGAGCTATGTTTCCCGCTGGGACAATTGTTCAATTGTCTCACCCCGCTGGTTTTCACCCTTTTTAGGTGGTCGAGGTAGACGTGGTCGTGGTTGTGGTGTTGCGGACGAGCAGCTTGAGGAACAGTAGAAGGCAAGCGTTGGACATGCTACTGTTTTGGATGTTTTGTAGTAGAGTCTAGAGTCATCCCTGTACTCTCAGGTCCTTGGCAGTGTTTTGACGATGTTTCATGAAGATCGTTCGATGATATCAGTATATATATCCTGCTGTTGGCCGGATGTGGGCCTATATGTATATATATGAACAGGTGGTGAACTCATGTGATGGATGAACAGTTGTTCCTGAGCTGTGGACACGTGTCAGCTCTTGTGTATGTACATCTTACATGACATGTTTCTGTGCAGGATGAGGACCGGAAAGTAATAGTTTCACAGTTTATCAGTTTTCCGAAATTGGTTTTAATTAACCCGTGTTTTTGATAATCTGTGGTTATGGTGTTTTCCGCACGTTTTCGCGTAACACCTCGTTATCTGTGTGATAATGGGATGTGTTGCCACACCAACGCACTCACCTCCTTAGCCCCTCATCTCCAAGAAGATGTTGATCCAATGCAACAACTACTAGAAGAGTAGGATCGTCATCTCAAACTAGTCATCGAGGATGTAGACCACAGTAGAAGTCTACTTCAAACTCTTGAGCAAGGATCCATCCAAGCGCATCAGTTTGATACAGCGGAATCCCCTCATATGTGCATGGCAGAATCGACGGGTTTAAGCTTGGGGTAGTTAATAACACCCCTCATATGATGAATCGATTGGCTCAGCTTGGTGAACCGATCGGCTCATGTAATGAACCGATCGGCTCAGGACAAGTTGAGATGTCGGTTCAAGGGTTGAACTGATTGGCTCAACTGGTCCAAACGAGCAAGTTGGGAAAGTCAGCTTGGTGAGAAATTTATCTTCGTTTCACTTGTCCAATTTGATTGGAACAAGGATTGGTATTTGGATCAATTCGAAACAAAAGAGCAAAAGTCAATCAAGAACTGATCAGGACCACAAACCAGTCAGCTCATACTTGAACTAATCGACTCAGGTGTCCCAACTGATCAGTTCAAGTGTGAACCGATCGGCTCAGGTCCCCAACCGACCATTTCATGCTTGAAACAACCGGTTCAGCTGGCGCAGTTAGTTGTTTTGTAGAAAATCTCGAACCCTTCTACTCCTGCTTTAATCCTGCATTGCCCGGGGTAAAGAACCCTGTCCCATGACCCTCATATATATAGGGGTATTGAGGGCTTCTCAGATACAACAACTCAGAACACTAGTTGCTCTACAAAGTTGTCGTTCTCTCTGGTTGTGGTAACCGAGAGAGCCCGAGCAAGTGCTACCTGATAAGGGAGGCACAACAAGGGAAAGACAACTGCAGAAAAGCGACTAGTTGTAGGAGAGTGTGTCGGTGACTAGTACGCCGAGAGGAGGGTGTGACTCCTTCCGATTCCTTGTGGGACAAGGAGATCGGAGTTCCAGGTGGTCTGTGTGGACTACTTCAGAGGTGGGAGACTTCTACCGCTCGGAGGACAACTGTCAATCCCGACAGTCCCGATGAGACCAGGAGTTGCACAGACACTATCCAAGACCGAAGGTGAAGACCGCGCAAGCCGTGAGGTAACGTCGTCGAGCAAGCCTCGGGACAAGGTATGTCTCTACAAACCATCCTTCATATTGTATAGACGTTGACGCGATTCCTTTATTCTGGGTTTGGGAGAAGAATTTTTTTTCCGCTGCCTTCTCTGTCTCCCCTAAAATCCAACAGTGGTATCAGAGCCATGTCAACTGCTCTATATTTTAGGATTATCGATGTGATCGATTTTGGTTTGTCACCTTTATTTATTGCATACGATGTGAATAAAATTGGCGTTATGCATGTCCAATCTTAAATCCACAAATCCCAATATACATATATGATATGTAATATGAATGCACTCGATACGCGTCACCCTTAAACAAGTTTTGTGGTGGATGTATAGTGTGGTTATGGCCAATAAACCCTATGTATATGTGCTTGGTTGAATGTGGTTGCTTGCATCTCAGTCTGTGCACCGATTCCCTACCTCCTTATTCCTGATGTAACTCGAGATAACTCAAGATTTCTTTCCTACCTTTGCTCCCCCTAAATGTAACTCGGGGTTTCCCTATTCAAATGTAAAATAGTATAGATCTTTTATTTCCTATTATGTCAATGAACGGAGGACAATCTGACGATGACTGAGATGATCGGTTCAAGGCGTGAACTAATCGGTTGGAAATCCAGACGATCAACTCGAGGAGCGAGACGATCAGGTGGAGGCCATGAGGAGATGCACGGTGACCAGGCGAACCGATCGGTTGGAGGAGCCAACCGATCGAATGGTGGCACCCAGACGACCGGCCAGGGCAAGCAGGTCATTCATGTGATGAGTTGATCAACTCGGACGGATATAACACTTCATCATGGATAGGTTTCATGTGATATAGACCTAGATAACCGTGATTCCTCTTGGCTTGAGGAATCACATTAGGATGGCCATAATCATTGCTTTTATCATTTCACATGTTTTCTGTGGGATATAGCATGTATATGATACGTATTATCTATTGTGGTGATTGGATATGTATATGTACCTATAAAACCAAATCCCTCATTAAATATTAAAGTTTTAGATGCCTTCTAAATGCAACACATGTGAAAAGCTTGATCGGCCAAGTGTGGGCACACCCTAGCGTGGTGCACCGTCTATCTTGTGGAAGTGTGAAGGATGGATATGTGGGTCTGCCCTAGCAGGGTGCATATTCATCGTGTTGGCTTTGGGTCAGACTTAACAAGGTGACCTAGATAGGATCTAGCACCTTGAAGCATGGAGGTGATCGTGGCAAGGAGTTGCATATGACATCTTTCAAGAGTTGCATATGATGCAATTGGCAAAAGTTTCCTACCTGGAAGATCTAAGTTGTGGGTGATAGCCCTAGTTGGTCCATGACTTAGAGGATTTCAGGATCTTGACCCACTAGAAGATTGTACGCTGCAATCTTATGAATTGATGGTGAGGGCTATCAATTTGAACAAAATAGTGGGAGTGATAATTAATTAAAGTCCTAATTATATCGTCAACCTTTCAAATCAATCAAATAAGTCAAAATTGAGTTTTGGACTAAATTGCATATGTTTCCTTTTGTATTACAAATGACAACAAACAACAATCACTTTACGTTGTGATTGGTCCTTGAAAAGGACAAGCAGAATGGGACTAACTTTCATGACTGGTTTAGGACATTGAGAATTGTTGTCACTCAAGAGAAAAAGCTCTATGTCCTGGATACTCCAGCTCCAGAGGAACCTACTCCTACCGCACCAAAGGCAGAAAAGGATGCTTATAAGAAGCATTCTGAAGATGCCATTGATGCAAAGTGCTTGATGTTGTGCTCCATGAATCACGAGTTACAGAGACAACATGAGAACATGGGTGTCATTGAGATGATTCAGCATCTCAAGAACATGTATGAAGATCAAGCACGGAAAGAGAGATATGATGTCTCCAAGGCACTATTCAAGAGTGCCATGACATAAGGAGATCCAGTTGGTCCTCACACGCTCAAAATGATTGGGTATGTGGAGAACCTGACAAGATTGGTATTTCCCCTGGGCCAAGAGTTGGCTACTGACGTGATATTGCAATCATTACCAAAATCCTATAGTCAGTTTGTGATGAACTACAACATGAGCAACTTTGACAAAGCCATTGACAGAGTTGTTGGGCATGTTGAGGACAGCCGGGGCACAGATGAAGAAGGACAAGCCTAAGTTTGTGATGATGATTAGTAGTAAGAAAGGCAAGTCCAAGTGCAAGGGAAAGGGAAAGGCTAAGAAAGGTTATGATGCTAGCCAACAACCCAAGTCATCTTCAACTCTCAAGGCCAAGGGATATGTTACCAAGAGAGGCAATTGCCACCATTGTCAAAAGTCAAGACATTGGAAAATAAATTATCCACTCTATCTGGAAGAACTAAAGAAGAAGGAGGCGACAGACGTCTCCACCTGAAGGTGTCATGAAATAAACTTGTAACACTTTTTAGGTATATGATACCAAGATATAAAGTGTAAAGCACCCAATACATGGGGCAAGTGTTGCTGCCATAGATAGGAGTACTTTAGTTTATTTTCAGCCTTGAAGGCATGTAATAGAGTTATGAATTGCTATTTCATATTTGCCAATGGATAGAAACACATTATTTTTTCATATTGTATGACAATGATAGCAATTAATAAAGTTGATGTTTCAATTTCAAAAGATATGATATTTATGCCAATGCCTTGTTTATCTTGTGGTACTTGGTATGCATAAGATAAAATAATACCTAAAAGTTATTGATAACTCAAACAATCATATTAGCATAAATCATGAGAAATTCATTTCTAGATTTTATATGATGGATAAGTCTAGACTCTTTTTGGTTAGAGAACCAGTAAGAGACATGAATCTCTTAGACATGATTAATCAATCTTCACTAGTGGTAGTGGGAGAATGATTATTGATGGAGCTAGAACTTACACCAAAAGATTGCAATTCCAATGGAAGTCCTAATGTGCACCAAAAACCCTAAGGAGTTGATGTTCTCTCTAGGTTTACCTACAACGGGTGCTATATAAATGCTCCAACCCCACAAGAGTGTGGAAGCCTTATCATAGTACAGATTTAGGATCGAACCCAAAGGACAACGTTAAGAATTTGAGTGTTTTTTTCTCATTTCGTATCGATCCAAGTTAATCATATAAGACCAAGAGTTTGATTTGAGTTATTAACCTAAAACATGCAAAAGAAAAGGCAAGAATAAAAACTAGTTTGAAGATTAAAATCTAAGATTAGCAAATGATGATGAATCACTGGAGTGATGCGGGTTTTCACCACCACTACACATGTATTGTACCTGTACCAATCATAGCAAGACTTGCAAGCAAGATACATGGATGTTATACAATATCGCTGTCTTGTAGGACAAGAGTAATGCATACATCCTTCACAGGTTGAGTAACTCTCATCCAGTATATGTCTACATGTCAATGAAGAGATGTAGGCTCCGAAGAGAGAACCTTACTCAACCTCGTGAAACGTGCATAGGAAAACTAACAAGTGAGCGATAATCATCAATTCGATTAGTATCCTTATAGACTATCCCTCTTTCGAGGAAATAACTACGAGAAATGTGGGAGTGTTGCAATGTCAGCCATTCCCAGACGAATGGTCAAATACCTTGCACCACTCCCTCCACAGAATGTGTTCCTAGACCCATCAAGGTTGCACTTTCGTACGTCAACTGATTCCATTTCATAGTGTAGAAGTGCAACGATGGAGGTGAGTTTACTCCATCCCTGGGGAAGCATTCCTAGATACCGAAACGGATGTACAGTGGATACACACACTAGAAACCAACACTAAATCGGTATTCGAGTCCCAAGAGCAGTCATAGACAAATCGCAATGAAAGACAATAGATGCATACAAGAACGTGGCCAACATTCAAGCATGTATGAAATGATTTAGTATTGAATTGAAAAGATAACATCTTTTAGTACAAATTAAAAAACATGGGTAGCGTGGCTAGTCCCCATACCCCAGTGAATGAAACTACTCGCTCCTCATAGAGGAAGCAACAAGGAAAGAGAAGTGAGAGAGAGAAAGCATCGTCAGAGTAGAAGAGTAGATTTGCGACAGCCCGGTGTAGATCGTTGCAGTCTTTGGGACAGCTCCGTCGTGGTCGATGACGTCCGTCTCTCCTCCGTGATTCTCGTGTCTACCTCTGGGATTACACGAGTAGAATGAGGTGGAACTATGGTGGAGCAATGGTGGAAGTGGGCTGCCAGTGGGGCAACCTTCTGGACTTCTGGCTCTGGTCCTAGTCCGGCAGCCTTGGGCCGTAGTGAGATAGATGTCCAAGACCATGCCTCTACCCTTCTATTTATAGGCTAGGCATGTGTCTTGGACTGGTTGGTCTTACTTTGCAATTTTCCCAAAGTGTATTTGTCCATCCAGTTTTGGATTCTAATCCATACAGTTTGTTGCCTTTCCTCTCTTCATCCGGGTTTGACCGGTCAACCATTCAGTTTCACGTAGAGGCTTCATACGGTCTGGCCACACACTCCCTACGGTCTTCAGTGACTGGAACGCCCACACGGTCTCAAAGATTTTCTCCATATGGTCAACTAATCCATACGGTCTTCTTGCCCCAAACGATTTTGGCTTCATGGTCTTGAGACCGTGAGAGGCCTCTCGGTCTTGAGACCGTGAGAGGCCTCTCGATCTTGCTCATCATTCGGTCTTCACTACTCAGTGACCCAAACAGTTTTGATGCTCCTTTCGTCAAACGGTCTGCTGCCTAACGGTCCGCGTGATTGCTGGCCTTGCGTCCGATGGATCTTGAACTCCCAGTGATCCAAATGGTCTTCATGTTAGTGTTTGTGGCTTTCGATTGATCTGAGATCGTGAGCTCCTCCAAATGATCTAGGATCGTGTGCTCCTCCAAGCGGTCTGGGACCGTGAGGTGCTGCAAGTCATCACTACTATTGGTGAGGAGGGTGACGCCGGGGGCCATGGAGCTTTAGAGTAGTAGGTTGAGAAGTTAATTAACAGCATCATGAGGTAGGGGACGATGTGCCACGGCCGTGTTGAGGCACCACGGTCATGGTGATGCTGCTGCCCCACGTCCGTGCTGCCTTACACGGGTGTGGCGGGTGAGAACTTGGGCTCTAGTGGCATTTTGCCATGACCGTGGCCTGACACCACGGTCGTGGTGAGGCTACAGCCCCACGGCCATGCCACCTTGCATGGACATGGCGGGTGAGAAGACTTAACACTGTTGGCGATGTGCCATGATCGTGGCGTGACCAACACGGTCATGGCGGGTGAAGACTTGGTACTGTTGGTGATGCGCCACGGTCATGGCGTGACCAGCACGGTCGTGGCGGGTGGATACTTGGTACTGCTGGCGATGCGCCACGGCTGTGGTGTGGCAAACATGGTCGTGGCGATTGTTCTGCTTCATGATCTTGATTCGTGTGGTTGTCCAAATGGTCTTGCGGACAGGCTGCTGCAAATAGTCTTGAAATGGAACTGTCCATTCGGTCTTGAGATCAAATGGGTTCAAATGGTCTTGAGACTGAATGGACTTAAACGGTCTTGAGACCGAATGGGCTAACGGTCTTGAGACCAAATGGGCTCAAATGGTCTTGAGACCGAATGAGCTTAAACGGTCTTGAGACCGAATGGGCTGAAGTCGCTTGGTTAGATCGATTGGTCAGAACCAAGGGTGAGTGAAGGTGAACCCTAGCCGATTGTTCAGCTTTATCAAGACTTGCATCAAATCAACATGATTTCAGTTAAAGTCATGATAATTGGATCAATTTGGTAATTTCACAAATTTTGATATTCAGTAAATGAAATTGAATGTATTGAGTCAAATTTGACCTAATGTGGTGATTGAAATTCCTGATAAATATGCATTCATCAGAATCCCTAGAATTGGCACTATTTGCATGAAACTGAAAGGATACTTAGAGTAAACCAAAACAAGGGTAGATCAGTCGATATGAGGCACAAAATCCCTAGAATTGGCGACTTGGAGGGGTAATATGGGGGATTCATCACCACACCGAACTTAAGCGGTGCTCGTCCCGAGGAAGGAAAAAGCCTAAGACGGTTGCCGAAACACATGTTTGTCTTGTAATTTCCTCACCTTCATGCAAAAGTTAGAAATTCCATGAAAAAATGAAAAGAAAATGAGGCAGAACAAAATTAGGGAAAAAACGTCGTAAAACCTTTGAATTGGTGATTGAGGATGAATTTGGAGGATTCATCACCACACCGAACTTAAGCGTTGCTCGTCCCGAGGAACAGTAAACTTAAAACAGTCGCCAATGAGATCGTTCATCTCGTGATTGCCTCGTCCTTATGTCATATCATACTTTTGCTCATGGCTCAGATTGATACAGCATCAAGGCTTCCTTAGATCACGAAATACATCTTATGATATCCTCATTTCTGAGTTCACTTTACTGAAGTGTTTCCTTCTCACTTTCTGTTGTATCAGTCATGCCTAAAAAGTTTTTATGAGACTTTGAAAGGACCCACAGAATCAAGCAAGCATGTAAATGATCTGTCGCTGGTGTTTTTAAGAGAATGGTTGAAATGGAGGGAATTGGGGTGCTAGAATGTTGAAAAGGGAAAGAAAAGGGATGTGATTAAGAGATAAGAGTATCTCCTCTGATCGATTCAAAACTCTTATTAATGGTGGACTCCTCAAGAGATACTTTGAGTGTTTTGTGCACAACTCTGGTTGACTTAGCCTTACACCCGAATTTTTTCTAAAGGTAACTCAGAAGTGTGTATAGGTTGGATTAAGGCTTTTTGGCTAATTTACCTCTTTGAGAGGAGGTAAGGGGTCATTTTTGGAGCCTTAGGATCTCACTATCGGGCGCGACACATCTGCCTTTGTGAGGGCAGCTAATGTATCGGTCAGACAAGACCTTTATCAGTTACCCTTATTCAGGGCACAACTCTCATGTTTTTATTCACACTCTGGCTTTTATTCATTCTCACTTGGCTTAGAGAGAGGGTATTTTTGGATTTTTGTATATTTGGGCTGCCAAGCCTCTTTTTGGGATCAGGGTAGATTTTTCACCAACTTGGTATGTGCACAATCATCATTGTATACTCTTTGAATCAAAATGAGAAGGTGATACACCCCTGTTATGTATTGAGGGGTATGAAAGAAGCGGTAGTAGAAAGAGGGGTGTGGTGTACCACACAGAACTTAGAGTTCGGAAAAGTTCTAGTTTACACTAGAAAAAGGTGTGGTTTACCACACCGAACTTAGAGTTTGGCAGAGGTGTGGTTTACCACAGCGAACTTAGAGTTCGGCAGAGGCGTGGTTTACCACACCGAACTTAAAGCATTGGCATGATTGGTGAGCGGAGGGGTATGAAAAATGAAGGAAGAAGTGTAGAAGAGAGTTCGGATCATGATGCAGTTTGCTTAGCGATTCCATGTGACAAGTCTCTTTTCTCCGTCACACGCTGCTCAAAAAGTGACATGATAGAACATTAAATGAGAAATCCATACAACACATCCCCGGCAACGACGCCATTTTTTGATGGAGCTAGAACTTACACCAAAATATTGCTCTTCCAATGGAAGTCCTAATGTGCACCAAAAACCCTAGGGAGTTGATGTTCTCTCTAGGTTTACCTATAATTGGTGCTAGATAAATGCTCCAACCCCACAAGAGTTTGGAAGCCTTATCATAGTACATATTTAGGATCGAACCCAAAGGACAATGTTAAGAATCTGAGTGTCTTTTTCTCATTTCGTATCGATCCAAGTTAATCATCTAAGACTAAGAGTTTGATTTGAGTTATTTAACCTAAAACATGCAAAAGCAAAGGCAATAATAAAAACTAGTTTGAAGATTAAAATCTAAGATTAGCAAATGATGATGGATCACTGCGGTGATGCGAGTTTTCACCACCACTACACATGTATTGTACATGTACCAATCATAGCAAGACTTGCAAGCAAGATACATGGATGTTATACAATACTGATGTCTTGTAGGACAAGAGTAATGCACACATCCTTCACAGGTTGAGTAACTCTCATCCGATACATGACTATGTATAAATGAAGAGATGTAGCCTCCGAAGAGAGAACCTTACTCAACCTCATGAAATGTGCATCGGAAAACTAACAAGAGAGCGATAATCATCAATTCAATTAGTATCCTTATAGACTATCCCTCTTTCGAGGAAATAGCTATGAGAAACGTGGGAGTGTTGCAATGTCAGTCATTCTCAGACGAATGGTCAAATACCTTGCACCACTCCCTCCGCAGAATGTGTTCCTCAACCCATCAAGGTTGCACTTTCGTACGTCAACTGATTCCATTTCATAGTGAAGTGTAACGATGGAGGTGAGTTTACTCCATCCTTCAAGAAGCATTCCTAGATACTGAAATGGATGCATGGTGGATACACACACCAGAAACCAACACTAAATTGATATTCGAGTCCCAAGAGTAGTCGTAGACAAGCCACAACGAAAGACAATAGATGCATACAAGAACGCGACCAACATTCAAGCATGTATGAAACAATTTAGTATTGAATCAGAAAGATAACATCTTTTAGTACATATTACAAAACTTGGGCATCGGGGCTAGTCCCCGCGCCCCATTGGAAGAAACTACTCGCTCCTCATAGAGGGAGCAACAAGGAAAGAGAAGCGAGAGAGAGAAAGCATCATCAGAGCATAAGAGTAGATATGTGACAGCCCAGTGTAGATCGTCATAGTCTCCGGGACTGCTCCGTCGTGGTCGATGACGTCCGTCTCTCCATTGCGATTCTCATGTCTACCTCTGGGATTACACGAGTAGAATGAGGTGGAACTATGGCGGAGCAATGGTGGAAGTGGGCTGGCAGTGGGGCAACCTTCTGGACTTCTAGCTCTGGTCCCAGTCCGGCAGCCTTGGGCCGTAATGAGATAGATGTCCAAGACCATGCCTCTACCCTTCTATTTATAGGCTGGGCATGTGTCTTGGACTGGTTGGGCTTACTTTGCAATTTTCCCAAAGTATATATGTCCATACGGTTTTGGATTCTAATCCATACGGTTTGCTACATTTCCTCTCTTCATCCGGGTTTGACCGGTCAACCATTTGGTTTCATGCAGAGGCTTCATACGGTCTTCAAGCGTGGATCCTTCATACAGTCTAGCCACACGCTCCCTACGGTCTTCAGTGACAAGAACGGCCACACGGTCTTGAAGATTTTCTCCATACGGTCTTCTTGCCCCAAATGGTTTTGGCTTTACGGTCTTGAGACCGTGAGAGGCCTCTCAGTCTTGAGACCATGAGAGGCCTCACGGTTTTGCTCATAGTTTGGTCTTCACTACTTAGTGACCCAAACGGTCTTGATGCTCCTTTTGTCAAACGGTTTGATGCCTAACGATCTGCGTGATTGCTGGCCTTGCATCCGATCGATCTTGAACTCCCAGTTATCCAAACGGTCTTCGTGTCAGTGTCTGTGGCTTCCAATCGATCTGAGATCGCGAGCTCCTCCAAATGGTTTAGGATTGTGCGCTCCTCCAAGCGGTTTGGGACAGTGAGGCATTACAGGTCATCAATACTATTGGTGAGGAGGACGATGTTGGGGGCCATGGAGCTTTGGAGCAGTAGGTTGAGAAGTTAGCAATGTCAGGAGGTAGGGGACGACGCGCCACGGTCATGTTGAGGCACCACGGTCGTGGTGATGCTGCTGCCCCACAGCCGTGCTGCCTTGCACGGGCATGGCAGGTAAGAACTTGGGCTCTGGTGGCATTGTGCCACGACCGTGGCGTGACACCACGGTCGTGGTGAGGGTATAGCCCCACGACCATGCTGCCCTGCATAGACGTGGCGTGTGAGAAGACTTGACACTATTGGTGATGTGCCACGGTCGTGGTGGGTGGAGACTTGGTACTGTTGGTGATGCGCCATGGTCGTGGCGTGACCGGCACGGTCATGGCAGTTGGAGACTTGGTACTGTTGGCGATGCGCCACGGCCGTGGTGTGGCAAAGACGGTCGTGGTGATTGTTCTGCTTCATGATATGGATTCATGCGGTCGTCCAAACGGTCTTGTGGACAGGCTACTGCAAACGGTCTTGAAATGGAACTGTCCATTTGGTCTTGAGATCGAATGGGATCAAATGGTCTTGAGACCGAATGGACTCAAACGGTCTTGAGACCGAATGGGCTCAAATGGTCTTGAGGCCGAATGGGCTCAAATGGTCTTGAGACTGAATGGGTTCAAATGGTCTTGAGACCGAATGAGCTCAAACGGTCTTGAGACCGAATGGGCTGAAGTCGGTTGGTTAGATCGACTGGTCATAACCAAGGGTGAGTGAAGGTGAACCATAGCTTATTGTTCAGCTTTATCAAGACCTACATCAAATCAACATGATTTCAGTTAAAGTCATGATAATTGGATCAATTTGGTAATTTCGCAAATTTTGATATTCAGTAAATGAAATTGAATGTATTGAGTCGAATTTGACCTAATGTGGTGATTGAAATTCCTGATAAATATGCATTCATCAGAATCCCTAGAATTGTCACTATTTGCATGAAACTGAAAGGATACTTAGAGTAAACCAAAACAAGGGTAGATCAGTCGATATGAGGCACAAAATCCCTAGAATTGGCGACTGAGAGGATGAAACTGGGGGATTCATCAATTATCCTATTAGGTATAATACATGTGATGTATTTACATACCTATTAGAGTTAATGCTAGTACTTCAAATAGTGTTTAGATAAATACCAATATGAATATCTTGGAGTGTTCAAGAATATCATAGATGAAGTACGAATTTGGTAAAGTGTTAATTCTTGATGAGATCAATGAATGAAATACTTGGACCAAATGTTTGAGATCCTTATGAATGATTATGATTGGATATCATAGTGAACTCATGATTACATCATGGTGATGTCTAAATCAACAAGGATTCATACTTTAAGGAGTTAGAGGATGATTATCAAATAACTAATTTCTTCTTAAATAAAGAATACCCTACACTAATAAAGGACATTAAGAAGCACAAAGGGTTGTGAGTTCTTATATCCTTAACAGATGCACCTTGATTATCTATGAGATGAGTTGGTCATGTGATGAGTCAACTATCTAGATGAATATGAGGAACCAGATTTTGAGTTATGGTTTATGGCCGGCAAGACATAGCTCAGGCGGTGCGGCTTGTAAGACCTCTGCGAGAGGTCACGGGTTTGACTCCTGGCTGTGGTCTCGGAAGTGAATTAGCCCACGCGTCGGCCGGCCAACGATGCGACTGTATTGGGGCCCCGATATGGGAAGCAGGGGTCCCCGAGAGTTTACGCCTAACCGGGGGGGTCACTAAGTGGCGCTCCCACGGGGGTGGTTCTCTCGCAAATCAAAAAAAGAGTTATGGTTTATGACCATTACATCCTAAATGACTTCCATGTGAACCATAAGGTATGACCTTGATGGTAGCACCCATTGGGATGAAACCCATAAGTGTGAATGATTCTTAAGCGTTAAGACACATGGATAACATTTTGAGAAGGATGATGCTTGTTAATTGTGACTTAATGACTAAGAGATTTGGCATACGGATACTAAAACAGCATTCCTATGAGGAATAAAATGAGGATGTGTATGTGACACAACCTACAAGGTTTATGAATCCATTAATGCAAATGAAGTCTATAAGTTACAATGGACTAATCAATGTGATTGATTGAGTACAAGAAACTCAGAACTATGATCTTTATTTTGATAATATAGTCAAAAGGTTTGACTGATATGTCAAAGATAAAGAGAGATATGTGATTTAGTGGGAGCGTATTCACATTCCACATGTTGATGTGAAATGGAATTGTTCTAAAATGGAAATCCAAAGTGGAAATTAGGGAAGATAGAGATGCTTCCTATATGATAGGAATAGAGATCTATAGAGATAGTTCTCGAAAACCTCTTGACTTGAAAAGAGAGAGCATACATTGACAATCTTTATTGAAGGGTTCAGTATGCACAAATTCAGTGGGAGAAAACTTATCCATGTTACATGGAGTTAGTATCCCAGAGCCAAGTATCCAATTCTTATGAAGAATGGAAACACTAAGAATAGATCAGGATCTATCATGTATGTAAACATCTCATCATCTTGCATGTATAGACATGGAAAGAACAAAGCGCATTTATCATCTTGTATGTAGGACATGACAATATGATATGCTCATCTTGATAACTCATATGTGAGACAAGACGAATGGATGTCTGTCTAGTTCCAGTAAGGGTTACTGGAACACCATAAGAACTTGATAAGTACTTGAGAACTACTAGTTCTATGGAAATAAGGAAGGGTTCATTGTAAAGAGTTACACTATGCGAACTTCCGAAAAGGACAAAAAATTAACCGCAAAATATATATATGGGATATATAAAAGTGAATGTTTGTTAATGGAAACATTCCGAGAAAGTCGTTTAAAAGGGAATAGTCGAGTATCCGTGTGTTAGAGAACATTAGTGGATACTATATGGATCTGGAAGTTCATGAGACGAACTTATGGATATTCCGGTCATTGATGACAAACAAGGAATACTAGATCGCATATTACGGCAACTCCATCTCATACGTGTGACGTACATCGAAGAGATGAGGGACATGCAGTTAATACTGACTTTGGCAAGGTGTTGTCATAACTCACTACGTTAGCACTAGAGTACAGTAACATGTGGGACATGTTTTAAAGATCACTAAGAATATGATTCAAGGGTGATTGGCTCGCAGTGCAAGTGGGAGTCTGTTGGTATGTATGCCCTAAGAGCCAATCATGGGATGATTGGCGGGATACATTAAGATTGATTTGATAAGTATCAAAGGCAAGCTTCCAATTCTTTCTGGTTCATTCATATGAGATAATGATAGAACATATTGAATGTCTAGAGAATGACAGTACTCAATGACTTATGCTTTCAGGTTGAGGACCTAAATGATGAGATCATACAGATGCTAAGAGTTTGTACATTCTTATTATGTCCCTAGTCAGATGTCATTGTGGAAGGTAGATAGACAGCAATGACACATAAGACTAGATTGTGGTGTTGGTTGATGATAGAATCTCGTTAGTCATGATATGGAGATATCAAACCAAACACATAGGTACTTGTTAGAGAACAAGTGTACCGAACAGACCCACCGTGAGTTTGACACATGGAACCATGACATGGTAGTCATAGTCAGTTCTCACAGTGATGGTGGTGAGTGTGATTCTTTGACCTGAAATCACTACACTCAACACATGTCGTTGGGTACACTTTGACATCATCAAATGCAGTCCTGAAACATGGGTTGTTGTAAAGGTGATAATTGGGTGGCTTTGACACATGGGGCTTTTGAGGGGTGAGTGATAGATATGGGATTTGTCCCTCCTCAGGGAGTTTGATATCCATGGCCACTTGATGAGTAAGATTGAGATAGGTGTGCACTCATGTGTGAATCAGTATGTGATATTGATGTCATACATATCTCCTGCAATCTACTCTGAGATCAAGAAAGTGAATGAACGTTGACAGGATGATTGTTCCATGCCTTGAGTTCATTCGGGATGTCAGTGACAAAGGAATTATACATTCACTATAACACCATTCACGGATTGTAGGATTGAAAGTTGTTCTCCAACTTTCTATTTCACTTGGGTAGCACTGATGTGTGACTAGGCACCGCTCTTTGCTTGTGAAGTCATAAGTGTTATGAACTTTCACTGCCAACGTGAAATGGACCTGCAGGGTCACACACATTGGATTTAACGGAAGAGGAGTTTATCCACAAACGATGTTTAGATTGATTACTAAATGAGTTTAGTAGTTCAATTAAACACTCAATCAATCGATGGATTAGTATCATAGTGTTCAAGGTGTTGCACCGATTGATTAGGTATCGGATTGATTAAAACTGCAATTGACTGATTTTGCACAGTCTACACCCCCAACCGATCGGTTCATATGATGAACCTATCGGCTTAGCTTGGTGAACCGATCGGCTCATGTGATGAACCGATTGGCTTAGGACAGGTTGAGACAACCAGTTCAAGGGTTGAACCGGTTGGCTCAACTGGTCCAAACGAGCAAGTTGGGAAAGTCTGGTTGGTAAGAAATTTATCTTTGTTTCACTTGTCCAATTTGATTGGAACAAGGATTGGTATTTGGATCAATTCGAAACAAAATAGGAAAAGTCAATCAGGAATTGATCAGGACCACGAATCGATCGGCTCATACTTGAACTTATCGGTTCAGGTGTCCCAACCGATCGGTTCAAGTGTGAACCAATCGGCTCAGGTCCCCAACCGACCGTTTCATGCTTGAAATGACTGTTTCAGCTGGCGCAGTTAGTTGTTTTGTGGAAAATCTCGAACCCTTCTACTCCTGCTTTAATCCCGCATTGCCCGGGGTAGAGAACCCTATCCCATGACCCTCATATATATAGGGGTATTGGGGGATTCTCAGATACAACAACTCAGAACACCAGTTGCTCTACAAAGTCATCGTTCTCTCTAGTTGTGGTAACTGAGAGAGCCCGAGCAAGTGCTACCCGATAAGGGATGCACATCAAGGGAAAGACAACTACTGAAAAGTGACTGGTTGTAGGAGAGTGTGTTAGTGACTAGTACGTTGATATGAGGGTGTGATTCCTTCTGATTCCTTATGGGACAAGGAGATTGGAGTTCTAGGTGGTCCGTGTGGACTACTTCAGAGGTGGGAGACTTCTGCCGCTCGGAGGACAGTTGTCAATCCTGACAGTCTCGGTGAGACCAGGAGCTGCACAGGCACCGTCCAAGACTGTAGGTGAAGACTACACAATCTGTGAGGTAACGTCACCGAGCAAGCCTCGGGACAAGGTATGTCTCTACAAACCATCCTTCCTATTGTATAGACATTGACGTGATTCCTTTATTCTGGGTTTGGGAGAAGAATTTTTTTTGTTTCCACTGTCTTCTCTGTCTCCTCTAAAACCCAACACTCTGGTCTTCAATCTCCAAGGGTGGAAGCTGAGGAGTGAGAAGACCCACGACCTCCATCGTCCTCCATCTCCGTTCACCCACCAAGCTGCTGTTCGGGGAGGATCTAGAGAGAAAGAGGACCAAGGAGTCCATATATGATCAAGGAGGAGGACCAAAAGACAAGATCCAGCCTATACAGAGGCAAAGGAGTGAGAGCCACCTCTCCTTCACAGGCTAAATATCTTCTTCTTCCCCTTTCTTCTATTGTGTTTCTTGGTTTCTTGTACAACGATGTTCTTTCATCTTTGTTCGGTGCCAACTATGCTTGTCTATGGCTAGTTGAGATCCTTCTTAGCTATGTAGCCCGATCTAGGCATGTATATGTACTTTTTCCTTAAGCATGTAGATTCATATCGGATCTAGTATGTTGCATGTTCTATTTTCTCTTTCTAAGTTATGATTGCTAGTTTGGTTGATCTCTTACTCACTTGAATTGCTATAGCTAAGAGACGATAGTTTGGATCCGAACCCAAGAGGAGGACGATCCAAGGTATTTTGTTCCTAACATCCTGGGATATCCTAAGACCCGAGAGGGAACTTAGCATATTCTGAGGTGTTGATATGTCATTCCTCGAGAGAGGGTCGATGACATATTGTTGATGGTTTTAGTCACACATCGCAAGAGCGAGTGGGATGACCCCATAGGAACAGAGGTCGTTGTGCGTACTAGATGCTTGCTTAGGTGTTCGAGGGTTGTCTACACCCGAGAATGGGTGCATAGACTACCCAAGTTGCGATTACATAGCTAGGAACTCCTTCTCTCTTGATTAGTAGAATCTTGCGGACTCTGTTTTGTTTTCTTTTATTTTTTTTTCTATTTTAAATCATGACAACCCGCTAGAATAGTTCTAGCACATACTTTTCCTCAACTATCTCTTTTGGCTTATCTGACCCAAGAACGAAGTCTCTGGCATCCTAAACGTCACCACATCCATGTGTTCAACCCCGTATATCTACTTCGACCCTGTAATAAAAGTTATCAGTGTCCTAGAAGGATTCAGGTTTATAAATGTAAAAGTTTGACCCACCTTTTAGGCCGATCAACTTTTTGGCGTCATTGTCGGGGATGTGGTTTTCCACGTTTACACACCTAAAAGATTTTTGTTGTCACTATAAGCCTGTATATATATGCATAGTTTTCCTCTTGCTTTACACATACTTGTTCATATATACTGAATACCTTTTTCTTTTTCTTATTCTCTTTTTCAGCCATGGATCTCGCTTCGGCAAGACAAGTTATCTTATCCACCTATCCTCCCAAGTTTTTTCACAGTTCTGACTGTTGGAAAATAATTGAAGGTCATGCTCTATAGCTAGTCGAGTTATACTTACCTCCACCGTCGTCGTATGTTGAAATTCCAACAATGGAGACTGCCAGTCAACCCTCGACTTCCATGCCATCATGGGAGCAAGAACTGATCAAGGCAGTGGAGTTGAGTCGAGAAAGTGCCAATGCACTCACCTCCTTAGCCCCTCATCTCCAAGAAGATGCCGATCCAATGCAACAACTACTAGAAGAGCATGATTGTCATCTCAAACTAGTCACTGAGGCTGTAGACCGTGGTAGAAGTCTACTTTGAACTCTTGAACAAGGATCCATCCAAGAATATCAGTTCGATACAACGGATTCCCCTCATATGTGCATGGCAAAATCGACGGGTCTCGAAAGCATTGCTGCTCAAGTACAACAAATTCATGATAAAGATGTTGAACAAGGCAGGAGGCTCCAAGAGCTCATCGATTTGGTTACAATCCGATTACAACTCACAAGACAATGAAGAAGTTAGTCATTAAGACCATTCCATTAGGTCTGAAGTGGAGTATATCTCACCATCCTATTCAAACCATCAACTGGATTCACCAGGATTTTTCTATGAAGTCTAACCCACTTCGGGAAGCCCTTCATTCTATCCACATGAGCCAGATGATGAACTAATGGAGGAACAAGAATGGGTCTATGAAGATGATGACTCCTATCCTCACCGGGAAAGTCAAACAAACTCACTATCAGAAAGTGAAGCTTGTTCTGACGAATCTGACTCATTTAGTGATCCAGACCAGTGTGATGACCCTCACATTGAGACTTGTCACTTAGCTTCGAGCAGTATGTCGATCATGGTTTGGAACAACCTATATGGTGAGGATGACGATGACTATTCATCTCAGTGGAGCGAATACACCGATGATGATGAGCTGGAACAACACAAGCTTACAGTCACCACCATCCCTCCTCAAGGCTTGGTGGAACTCAAGGGAGGTAGATGGACAGTTCGCTACAACATGGTAGCTGAGAATGAAGATACCCCTGACTCCACACTAGGTGATAAACTTGGGGTGGTAGAACCACAAACAAATTCTCCTAGGGGTACTTCTTGTTCAGAAGATGATTGGATGACTCAGACTGTATATGAAGATTTATCTAAGCATCCAACCTCAAGTGTAGAGATGGAGAGAAAAGATATGAGTCCTCCACAAGACATCCAACCTCTATCATCCATCTCATCATGTGTTGACATCCCAGGACCTTCATATTCAGATTCTTATAATGAAGGTACCCTTAGGATGATATGTTGAAGAATTCATCCCAGTGCAGTTCAAGCCACTTCCAGCACAAAGATGACTTCACCGAGTCGCCGGATTTCACTTTGCTTCTTCGGACTCGACAGGGACAACACATCCGCCTATTCCACTCATATTATGTGGTAGAACCCATCGGCAAGACACAGGTGACACTGGTCCCAAAACTTAGGATTTGGGATCCCAATGTCGGTATCGTGGGGCAGCCACCCCCTTTTCTCTTACCCACCCTACGCCCTTTGATTACAATAAATTTCACTCTTCATTGTTCTTGTTAGTTAGTTTCTTTCCTCTAACTATTTTTATACCCTTACATCCATTCATCATCTTTAGAACTTCAATAATTGTTGTTACTCATGCATTCCTACCTCACTATTTCAAGTTTAAGTCTTGCTCGAGGACGAGCAAAATTTTAAGCTTGGGGTGGTAGGCTTCGCCTTTCTATCTCTCCATCCTTCTTGCATGCACATTTATTTCTTGCATTTAGCGTAAGCTTGTAGCTTTGCAATTATGACCATATGGTGTGAATCTAATCGATAAATGCTTGACTGTATGCCTAAATGCATAGTTTTCATCTTAAAAATTGCTTCATCTTTTGCTCGGCTTGCTCTTCGACTCTTTCCTTGATTTTGGTAATAAAATCTAAGGTTATGTGCCTTTTTCATAGATTAAAGCTAAATCCCCTTGATCTATGTCGTGAAGGGCAAATCCATGGTAAAGGACCATTGGAATGAGCTAAAACATGATCAAAGAATCCTAGTTGCGATTTCACAAGCTTGCCTCTATTCTAAGGATTCTTGAATCATAATTGCGACTTCTCACACAGGTATCAAGTTGATCATGATGAGTTTTGAGCTATAATCAAGATGAAATGTTTTCCTTGATGGACTACACACCTTCTCACATTAGATTGAGTAAAAAAGATGAAAAATATAAAAATGTGCAAAAGAGGCTTGGTCGCCCACAAAATCCCAAAAATATCTATATAGTTATCACCCAAGCCTACAAATAGAATGCAGATGATACAAGCCTGAGTGTGAACAATAAATGACCATTGTTTTCTCTTTTAGGAGAGTTGAGGATGGTGCCCAGTTGGTGTATGATTGCACTCACGAATGCAGATATGTCATGCCTGGTAGTATCACTCCAAATGCTCATTAGAGAGTCACTAGGAACCCCTAGAAGACTTATGAGATCATCCCAATAGTAGGGTTGGTTCGGGCATAGTATGAGGAGTTCATCTCACTGCTTTGGACCAACTGGTTCAGACTGCAGGGACTGTTGCTTGCTACATGGACCAACCTGACGTAGATCGGGATCCTCAGAAGTCATTAGAGTCTTTTTGCTTTGTTTCTTAAGGACATGAATAAGTGAGAGGCATGGTATTCCTAATTGGTATGCATGGAATCATGGTGATGGATAAATTCTCATCACCCACATGATCATCTATGTGACAATTCTTTTATGTTTAATAATTATGATTCAAACCCTTATGAGTATCGACAGGCTGTAGTGAATTTGCTTAATCTTACCTGGAAACTCTTTGATCTTGCTTTAGCAGGACTGTGGTTGATTGGTGGGTTTTTTTTTATAAAACAACATGGATCAAGAGAATAGATGATTTAAACTATTTTTCTTAACCTTAGCATCTATTGCCAAGCTTAATTTGGATGTTAACTTTTTGTTCTTTGAGCATATTCTTGCTTGAGGACAAGCAAGTATTAAGCTTGGCGTAGTTGATAACACCCAAATTTACGCATATTATCTATGCATTTCATCTATGGTTTCGTGTCACTTTGGTCTTAATATGCACTCTTTTGCTCATGTTTTAGTTCTTTTAATATTTACTTAGATAAGATAGCTAAGCTAGCCAAAAAGTAGCCAATCTAGCCAATTTTGGGACTTGCAGGCACTGAACCAGATAAGACATCTATTCTCCAAAGATTTCTCCCCGACACATGGTTTTTGCGGCAGCTATGAACCCGCCACGACCATGGAAACTAGCCACGACCGTGGCAATTCACCCTAACCGTGACCGTGGCAATCAGGCACGACCATGGTGCCCACCGCGACCGCGGCCTTAAAAATTGCGACCGTGGTCCTCGCCATGACTGTGGCCACCTACCACGACCGTGGCCGTCTACCTTCGCCATGACCGTGGCCAATAACCGTGACCGCGGGCTTCAACATCGCGATCGTGGTCTTCATCTTCAACAACTGTGGTTGCGATTATTTTCCACGACCGTGGCCAATAATTGTGATTGCGGTTCCCAATAACCGCGACCACGGTCTTCCCTTCCACGACCGCAACTGCGATCCCTCGCCATGACCGTGGCCACCCACCATGACTATGGCCATGAACCGTGACTGTAGTCTTCTCCTTCATCATCACGACCATGATCTTCCCTCGCCATGACTGTAGCCATCTGCCACGACCATGGTTGATGCCCTCCACCACGACCGTGGTCTCCCGCCACGATCATGGTGCCCAGACCGTGACCGCAGTCTTCATCACCATGACTGCGGTCTTCATCAACGCGACTGCGATTTCCACTCCATGAACCGCGACCGCGGTGTTGTCCATGACCGTGGCCGACCCCACAACCTGCTGGCCGCGGTCTATAGTTTGCCTCTATAAATAGGTGTCCCCTCCCTCATTTGAAAGGGGGATCGTGGGGACGGAGGGGACCTCGACCAAGGATGTCGAGAGGCTACTGCTCTGAGATTTGAAGGTTCTCAGAGTTCTGTGGGAGAGTCCATAGGTCTGAGAATACCAAGGAGCTCACCCTACACCCTCCTCTTCAGTGAGCTTCCAATCTCCACCACTCTCCATCATCCTCCGGTCTTCGATCTCCAAGGGCAGAAGTTGAGGAGTGAGAAGACCCATGACCTCCATCGTCTTCCATCTCCGTTCACCCACCAAGTTGTTGTTCAGGGAGGATCTAGAGAGAAAGAGGACCAAGGAGTCCAGATATGATAAAGGAGGACCAAAAGACAAGATCCAACCTATATGGAGGCAAAGGAGCGAGAGCCACCTCTCCTCCACAGGCTAAATCTCTTCTTCTTCCCCTTTCTTATGTTGTGTTTCTTAGTTTCTTGTACAACGATGTTCGTTCATCATTGTTCGGTGCCAATTGTGCTTGTCTATGGCTAGTTGAGCTCCTTCTTGGTTATGTAGCCCGATCTAGGCATGTATATGTACTTTTGCCTTAAGCAAGTATATTCATATCAGATCTAGTATGTTGCATGTTCAATTTTCTCTTTCTAAGTTATGATTGCTAGTTTGGTTGATCTCTTACTCACTTGAACTGCTATAGATAAGAGACGATAGTTTGGATCCGAACCCGAGAGGAGGACGATCCAAGGTATTCTGTTCCTAACATCTCGGGATATCCTAAGACCCGAGAGGGAACTTAGCATATTCTGAGGTGTTGATATGTCATTCCTTGAGAGAGGGTTGATGTCATATTATTTATGGTTTTAGTCACGCATCGTGAGAGCGAGTGGGATGACCCCACAGGAACAGAGGTCGTTGTATGTACTAGATTCTTGCTTAGGTGTTCGAGGGTTGTCTACACCTGAGAATGGGTGCATAGACTGCCCATGTTGTGGTTACATATCCAGGAACTCCTTCTCTCTTGATTAGTAGAATCTTGTGGACTCTGTTGTGTTTTATTTTCTTTGTTTTCTCTTTTAAATTGTGACAACCCCCTAGACTAGTTCTAGTACATACTTTTCCTCAACTATTGATTTTGGCTTATCTGACCCAAGAACGAAATCTATGGCATCCTAAACGTCACCACGTCCCTATGTTCGACCCTGTATATCTACTTCGACCCCGTAATAAAAGTTGTAGGCATCCTAGAAGGATTTAGGTTTATAAATGTAAAAGTTTGACCCGCCTTTTAGACCGATCAATGGTGGTCTTGTTATACCTCTTATGAATGAATATAAGTATACAAGGATTGCAGACTCCTAGAGGTTGACCTCTTTAGGTAGTGGATTGACTCTCTCCTAGTTTGGAGAGTGGAACCACTCTAAAACACCTTATCTAAGTGCATGTTTCAATTTCTCTCATCCTTGCTAAGCTTGCTTAGTTAGGACTTCAAATTGCTCTTAAGCTATTGGTTTTGATTGATATAATTTGAAGGTCTAACTTATCTTGTGAGAATTTTGAAGCTCTATTCACCCCCCTCTAGAGCCCTAGATCCAACAATTAGGTCTATTGAGTTGATCCTTTTAAGTGCTTATCTGATGGTTTTCTTAATTGAATGAATCAAAGGTTACACTCATGTTTCAATTGCTGGTTAATGATTAAGATTTGATGCTTCAACATCCAATGGTGGTGGGAAAAGCCCATAGTGTAATGTTGTGGTTCTAATGATGAGGATTCAATGGTTCAGTGCCCTTAAACTTATAAACTTACCTTTGCCCTCGTATAAATATAATTATAATCACCATAGTAAGTTGATGTGTAACCCTAATGAAACATGGCTTGTTACACCTAATCCTAATGTAATTAAATGGTGGTGATTGATTGTAATTAACCCTTTTAAATGATTAATGTGACAATGAAATACTTTATTATTGTTGTTGAAACCTTAAATTTGTGCTATATAAACATCATAGTTCCTTGCTATGTTATTCATATATGTCACATGATGGGTGACTGGTTGTTGAGCCTTATTATAAGGCATGAAAAAATAATGATGAACTTGCAGGGAATGATGTGATGGTCTTCATGACCTTTGGGCATGGTTGAGCCCTATTGGAGGTTTAATCCTCTTTATAACATGATAAGGGTTAGAACCCTAGATTATTGTGTCCTGGAATTGTATCATGTGGTGATATGATGACAAGATTGATCTCATGATTGGCAATAAAGATTAAGAATTATACCTCATACAATTATATCTTCTGAAGTTGTTATACTTATACAATTGCTAGAAATGGATTAGGGTTTGTATATCCACTTCTTTGATACAGCCTTAATTCATCCCATTGGCAATAACTAATTAAGTAAAACCCTAACCCTATAGTTCCATGTGTCGTAGAACCATCTTCAGTGTCAAAACTTACTGGATGGTGAAACAAGTGTTCCTTAGGGAAACTCGGAGAACATACTATTGAGTATGTGGGGTGAAAGAGATTGTGTGTGTGTCTTTGACATCCTTACTTACAGGTTATGGAGGATGGCTATGGTCATGCCTTAGATATTGTGATGTGTGAAAGGCATCAGTGGTACAAATACAAGATCAGATATAACGGGCATGCATGACATGTTCTCTAGTGTCATGACCTCTACCAAGGTGGGCTAGTTGTTTTTAGCTAGACTATATGTCTTTGTTGGCAGTTGACTGTTATGTCTCTATGTTGTATCTCATATTGACCGGGATTTGTGGGTGTGATCATGGAGTCCGGCTCTTTAACACCCCTGACCTAGGTTATGTCCTAACCCTAGAGTTTTACTTAATTAAGTTGCTTACAAACTTGTTCTTATCTTTCAGAAAAATAATTAAGTTCCTTTGTTTATTTCCAAATTTGAGCTTATATACAAACTATGTGTGTGCATTATATGATAAATCTAAGTGAAGCATGCAATTTACCAAATACGAGGGGAGATGTCACAAATTCTACGTGTTGAATGTATTCTAAGTATTTTATGTCATGAAAGATAATATGATGCTAAGTGGTGGTTTGTACAAAGCCTAATCCTAAGTGAGAACTCGTGTAGATATTGCTAAGTGCTTGGTGCATCAATTGTAGTACAAATTGTAATATATTCAAAGTGTAGGGTTAATGTGTAAATTACCACCTCTATATTGTTTTTAATCTTACCTAGTGTTATCTAGAGGAGAGAGAAAGAAGGAGACAATATGTTTGAAGCGTCGTAAAATGATAGCACTCTTAATAATGAAGAAACCAAGAAAATGCATAAGTTGAAAGCTATATATGAACATATCGAGTTGTGGACTTAGAAGGAAGTCCCTATCAGTCGTGGAGCCATAAGGAGAGCATCCTATCATTTTGTTAAAGTCTTATTTTGGCCATGACGGTCAAGGCACTTCAAGGAAATGATAAAGCATCAATTTGCTTTTGTCTTGGAAACGATGGAGTTGAATATAATAATAAGTTAGTGGAAGGAGACTTGCTTTAGAAGACAAAGAGTCGCCCCTTATTCCCTACATTATCCATGGACTTTTATTTTTGCATGGCGAGATAGTAGTGGCATGCATGCAAGAGTATGTGTCAACCTTGCATGGCTAGGTGGCATGAAGTACCTTAAGTTAATGACACCTATGACACTCTTTTCTATAAACCTCAAGTATAAATACCTTGACCTTCATTTATTGGCAAGATTTTCGGATCTAGCAAGTGCCTTTCCTCTTGTATCGTGTGACACCTTTCCTTGTGTCACCCATAGTGAAGAGAGTGGAAAGGTGAGGCTTGGTATCGACCAAGAAGGAGAGATATCAGCCAAAGTAGGTTGAAGCAACCAAGTGAGGTGATATCACCCAAGGTGATTGGAGATATTGTGCAAGAGCTTGGAGCTCAAGTCTTGGATATTGGAGAAGGCTCATATTCAACCTTGGAACATGTGGAGTTGAAGCTTGAAGCTTGGAAGCTCTTTTAGAGGCGGTTTATATAACTTAAACCCTTCAATATTATTATCTCTTCTTTAATATTGTTCAATTTGTTGATTATTGTCAAAATTCGGATTTCCTTGATCATATATATCCATGAGTCCCAATAAGTAAATTAGGATAGTTATCCATGTCTTTGAATAGTTAAATAATGATCTGGAGGTTGATAATGATGACATCATCATTGGACAACCCGATATGGGTTGAAGGTTTGTGAAAACCGATATGAAACTCGACATAGAGACTTGCTCGATACGAAGGTAGGTCATAATAAGCCCTATGAATGATATGGAAGGTTCTCATCTATCACCTTGTATATGATGCAAAGGTAAGGAAATACCTTTGCCTGATATGGGCAAAACCCTAGATAAGGATATAGGAATCTGATATGTTAACTCGATACACCTTACCATGTTGAGATGAGTTGATAAGTAGCTAATGTGTTTTGCCTATCGTGCAACTATGGAGAATGAATAGAACCATTGAATTGGTTAAAGATAAAAGAAGGTTTGCCTAAGAGAGAAAAACTGACATGATGCCCAATATATATACCTGATATGATGCCCAATACATGTAACCTAATATGATACCTAAGGTAGGTAAATCGATATGATAGTTAACATAGACACACGATATGGCAACATGGTACCACCTAATGTAGGTACACAATATGATAGAATCCAAGATGACATCCAATAGGGTAAACTAATATGTTAACCCAAGATGAAACCCGATATGACAACCCAAGAGGCAACCCGATATGATGGGAAACCAATATGAAAGTTTAGAATGGAAATTGATATAACAAACTAAGGTAGAGAACTAATAAAATATTATCTTGAAAGATATGTGGCAAAGCCATAATGACATGCCCGATATGGTGTACTCTAGTACACAATATGAGGACCCAATTCTCGATATGGGAATAATGATTTAACCCATACATGATATAAGGTTGACTTGAGATGGGAAAAAGGTAAAGTGATACCTAACTAACATGGTTACACGATATGGTGTTAGGGGATATGATCTATACCCGATATGAGGATGTGGTTTCACTACATGATCAAATGGATACTTGTTAAGATGATGTATGCATTTACAAATACAATAGAATGCATCTCCAAATACAATAGAATAACATTATCAATCATGCTACTTGATATGGTAGGCATGTCTTTAATTATTAAGCTTGTCTAAGTGATGAATAAGATTAATGCAATATTGAGATATAATGAGTTCAACTCAAATAGATAATGATAAGCTAGTAGACCTTAAAGAGGTGAATTAAGTAAATTACATCCTAGTGAGGATGAGAGAGAAACTAAGACTTAAAAGATAAGTATGTAATTAGCATACACTAATACTCCTGAGATGAGTGGAGTATGAGTTAGGGCATAATCTTGCTAATGGAATCTTGAAAACCCTAATCAGTTGATTATAACCCTAATTCATTAGGGAGGATGTGTTCCTTAGTATTTCATGGTTAAGACATATGTGAAATTGTTGATAACATGATATAATAACCAGACAAGTATCTTAAGGCAATAAACATGGCTAAGTAAGAGCTATGTGGATATGTGATACAGATCCAATGAGCTATGTGGACTATGTGAACAAATAGCTGGGTCTTAGAGGTAATGATCATCTTCTAAGTGGTGACAGTACTTAGTGGCGAATGAAGGGTTTGAATACCCAAGTATGATGATGACAAGAGATTGAGAGTCTAAGTGATCTATGAGTTTCAATGAATATGAAAGTACCTGATAAATGCAATTATGCTTGTCTTTGTATCATTTGATATAATTCTTATTAGAAACATTGGTTGATGAATTAATACTTTCATACATCCTAATAAGATAGATGTTATACATATTCTTCATATTTATTTTCAAGTAAATAGATGTTTTATAATTCAGTTCAGTTTTATATTATTTCCTTTGATAATAATATTGTTGGCAGAGAGTTATATCTCTCGCTAGGACAATAGTTTCACCTGTGGGATCCACAATTTTTAGGTAAGACGCTGATGATGGACTAAGAATCAGACTGTAGAAGAAGGAGCGTATCAACAGAGATTGTAGTAGTATCTCAGGTTGAGTACGTTGTCTGTCATGTCTTGTAGATAGAAGTCCTATGTGTCATCTTTGTACTCTCAAGTCCTTGGGAGATAGTTCTTAGTGGTTTTCACGAACGACTTGAGATTTTGGTTTGCTTATCTTGGGTTTTTTTGTTGTTGTTGTATATATTAAAGTAAAACAACTGGTACTTGTTATCCTCGAGAAGAGACAGAACACTGAATGTATAATGTGAACCACATGTATAAAAGGTTTTGGCTCCTTGTGTAAGAGTTTGCTGGGTAAAGGATCTATGCGCAAGATGGTTTTAATTTTTAGTGATTTTTGTTAATCCACTGATTATGTTCATTCTGCTTAATTAGTAATGATTTGTTTGTCGATTTGATGACGGTCATTTCAAGCTCTTCCATAAATCTAGTATGACACTAATTTTGACTTAATAGTGGTCAGTTGGATTTGGGTGGTATGACTCAGACCTCAGGGCATAATAAAAGATGTAAAATAGTCATGTAGTATATCTTCTAGGGTTAAATGCATCTCACATTGGTTGTTAACCCTTATACTACTGAGCTATTATATGATGCAATCATAATGATAATCTGTTAGAAGAACATATTTAATTGTTTCCTTTATATACTCTGATAGTCATGTTTGTTGCTAAGCCTATCTGCTTAACTTGCTTAGTATATCATAATTGCTTAATCTGCTCAACTACTTATCATATGCACATTCTGCTCAGTTTATTTATTATTAAATAATTTGTTGTAATCAATAAGCATTATGGAGAGTTATATCTCTTTTTGGGACATGGGTTTCACCCGTGGGGCTCCACATCTTTTTAGGTGGTCATTAGTAACATGGTCGAGGTCGTGTTGTATAAGAGGAATAGCCTGGTGAATAGTAGATGTTGAAGGTTGGATATTTGTAGTTACTACTAGTAGAGTCCTAGTGTCGTCTCTGTACTCTTAGGTTCGAATATGGGATATGTTTTGTAGAATATATACTTGTATCGACACGAGTTTTGGCAGTGTGCCGTTATTTGCATATTTTACATGCGCTTGTGGAATATTTCTTTTTATATAGGTTGTGGTTGAGGCCATTGGTTACAGATGTAAATACATGTTATGGTATATGAGTTCATGGAAAAGATGGACCTTTATGTAAATGCTTCAGAACTTGTTTATGATGTTGAAATTGGTTTTAATTCTTCTACTTTTCTGACTATGTGATTAGTTAGTAGTTGATCATGTTTTATGTTTTGAGTAATCTCATTTAGCGTGGTGGCACATCACAAATATAATGTTGATTAAGGTTTTGTGGAATCATCATGGCATGGAGGAAGCCACGTGGGAGTTGGAGGACGAGATGCGTAGGAAGTACCCATCTCTTTTCACGTAGGATTTTGGGGGTAAAATCCTTGTTAGGGGTTTGTGGTTGTAAGACCCCTGACCTAGCTTTATGCTCGATCTTGATTACTTATCATAATAAGATGCTTAAAACCTTAATATAATTATGTGATATGCTTTAATAACATGTGACATGCTTATGTTTTAAGTTTGGTCCTATTTGGATGATGTTTGAGCTAGTTATGCTATATGCATGCTTGCTTTGGACCAAGTTGCAATTGTTGGATGTGCTTCCTATGCTTTTGCATCATGTTGGAGAGAGTGATGCATAGTGGCACCTTATTGGACCTTGGTTGATGAGGTGGAATCATGTGTGTTGAAGTTATGGTTTGCATGGGTTGCATGGATGCTTGAGTTGAGTTGATGTTGATGTTGATCCTTTGTGTGTTGCGACCGAAGTATTTCCCTTGGTCTTGTTTGTAGAAACTGATGAGCTTTGCTTGGACCTTGTTTGTTGTGGTCGAATGTGTTTTGGGCACGTTCTTTGATTGTGGTTATCACATAATCTTGGACCATGGTCGCTATGTTCTTGGTCGCTACCATGTTGGTCGCCATGTTTTACTTCAACCAAAGTGCATTCATGTTCAAGTGGTCGCTACCCTACCTTGATTTTAATGGCCTTGTTGCATGTGCATGCTTAATTCTTGCATGGATGTTTTTTGATGGACAAGTAGCACTTATATACATGACACCGAACTCCCTTTATCTCTCTCTACCCTTGGGTATTTATACCCCTCTCTTAACATGCAAGTAACCTATTTTGCACCCTCTTGGTCTCTCTCAACCTTGGATCTTGTCTGTGTGATCTTGGTGGTGGAGAAGAGATCAACCTTGGAGCAAGGAGGTCGAACCCTTGCATGTGTTATCTAGGGTTGGATCATCTCTCTTTTAGTGATCCTTTGGTGATCCTTGATTGTGGTAAGTGGTCTATCCTTCTTGGTTTTGTTTCTTGCAGATCCTACCCCTTCTTTTCTTCTCTTGGCCGATCCATGGTTCCCCATGGTGGTTCTTCAAGGAACTTCTCTCTATGAGCCTGAATCCATGGTTTTCCCATGGTAGCACCTATGATGAGATGAAGGTCTCCTATTTTCCCTTTCTTTTTCGGCCTAGGGTTTTGTGTTCTCTTTCTTTGAGCTTTCTTTTGACCTAGGTTTGTTCTTCTATTCTTGAGGTGAACTTTCTTGGTCAAGGAGTTGAATCAAGCTAGGTGTCTCTCCCTTCTTTGGAGCTTCTTTTCTTGGGAGTTGTTTCTTCTTAACCCAAGGCAAGTTATATAACTTTCCCCTCATTATCTATGCTCTAGGGTTACTTTCCATGGTAATATTGAATGGATGATATTCTCGCTAAACCCTAACCTATATGGATGAACTTTTATTGATGATGGGAGTGGTGATCCTTTGATTCATGGTGTGCTATACACTCAGTTCTCCCTCCCCCCTCTCTATCTTGATTTCACACCATGTTTGGCGATAGCTAAAACTAGGGTTTTGGTGGTTTTCTCTTATTATGACGGGTTTTAGGGTTTTAAATAATGATTTACTTGATACACCTCACTTCTTGAGGCTTTGATTTCATGTTAGCGAATAACATGTTTTGATCATGTTGGATGTGGTTTTCTCTCTTATCATAGTTCTATGTTGACCCTATATATGATCATAGTTAGGGTTAAGATTTTCATCTTCTTCATGTGGTTACATCTTTATGACTCTTCGGTTCATGATGATGATCCATCAATTTTGCTCAGTACATATTTTTGTTTTCATGTGGTCGCTAAGGCTATGATGGTGGTTGAGGATGGGGTTTTGGTTTGGTCGCTATAACCCTAACCTAATTCTCTGGTCGCTATGCTTTGATGCTTGTTGTGATTTCTATGTTGATGTTTGGTGATGGTAACTACATTTGATGGGTCAGGCTGGTCACTATGCCTTGAGCTTGTTGTGTTATCCATGTTTGATGATGTGTGTTGGTCTCTATGTTGAATGGTTTTTGTGGTTGCTATGGTGGACCTAACCCTAGAGGTCGCTAGGGCAACCTATCCTAGTTGTCTCTAGAGGTGGTTCATTTTGTATGGTCGCTACACATTTCTGATTTCATGCTTGATTGGTTATGATGGTAACATTTGATCTTATGGCTTCCAAGAATGTGGGAAGTGGTGAACATTAGGGTGTGATGTTATTTGCTATTATGAAAACCCTAATTGGTTATCTATGAGTGATCCTAACCCTAATTTTGATTACATGGTGATTATTTAGTTTCTTGCTTGAGTAATTAGCATGTTGATGAATTACTTTCTCTCTCCTAGCATGTTGTAACCCTAATTACATGTTGAATGAACATCATAGCTAATGAGTATTGTGATATCACTTCTGTGACACGTTATGGTGTTTGTGAGCCTTGATGAGGGATGGTGAGATAATTATGTTTCTTGTAGGGAACAAGTGAATGGTCTTATGACCTTGGTAGGGGTTTAGTGCCTAATTGAGGTGATATACTCTAGGTGATGTGATTGGGTATTGGTATCCCATGATGATGTATTAATGGTGATGACCTTATGTATGGAAATAAATCAGTATCAAGTGGTGATGTGACAAGTTTATGTCTTGTACATTTTATATCTTCTGGAGTTGCAATCTACCTTATCTTTGTAGAACTTTTCTAGGGTTTGAATGTTGTAACTTGATTGATGCAGTTAAAAGACACCCAATTGGCTTAACTAATCAAGTGAAACCCTAATCATGTCATTGCCTTGTGCCATAGATCCATTCCAGTGTCAGAACTTGTTGGATGGTGAAAAGAGTATTCTTAAGGGAAACTAGGTATGCATGGTGCTTAGAGAGAATATCCTTTTCATCCAGATCCCAAGTGTTTGAGAATGATTTTGGTCATGTCTTGGTGATTATATTATATGATGTGATTTTAAGGACAACCATAGTTGTACCTCGGTGGTAGGGTTGTCTCTTATACCATGGTGTCTAGCGTCGTGACTTGTGCCAAGGCGGGCTAGGTGTTTTCATCTTAACTATATGTCCCTAGTGGCATTTGACTACTATGTCTCTCGTACTGACCGAGGGGTGGAGGTGAGATTGTGGATTCTGACTCTTCAATAAATCATGTATGTCACTAATTTCGACTTAGTAGTGTTCAGTTGGTTTTGGGTGGTATGACTCAAATCCTCTGCGTGGCGACCGTCTCGTGAAAACATGATTAACTAATGCGGAAGCGAATTATTTGCAGCGGATTACTGAAAATCACTGAAAATTAAAACTTTTTCAAAGAGATCCATTCACAGGAAAACTCTTTAACCAAGAACCAAAGTATTTCAAATTCATCCTGGTTCACAAGTACACAACCTGTACCATTCCTTCTCAAAGATTACAACATCAAATGTCTTATAAACATTATATACAGACAATATACGAATCTCGAGGCATCAAGCCAAAACCTTAGATTGATTCATAAGACACTGACTAAAAACTCTGAGGACCTGAGAATACATAGATGACACATATGACTACTATCTGTATGACTAGACAGACAATATCTCCACCTGAGATCTTATTGATGTCCCTGCTGTTGCTATTGCTATTTCTCTTTCCTTGTTCTAGGATTTCTGCTTTGCCTCCCATGCATACCTAAAAATGTTTTCCACGGGGGTGAGACAATTGAAAATTGCCCCCAGCGAGAGATATAACTCTCTGCCAAAAACATTGTTATTGCAGTTTATTAAATTAAAACTGAGTAGGGGTTACTTTTACATTATCAGGCATAATTATTCATCATAGAACAGAATAAGATAATCTCCATTCTCAAGGAGGTCATTGCATCTACCCATGGTAGATAAGCGATTCATCTGTCTACCTTGCAGAGAATATAAAGAAACATAATTAACATTTATCCACTAAGGAATGCACAAAGAAATGCAAAATCAGCCAATGAATCTCCATATTCAATCCTTAAGCAAACATGTTATACGGATGATTACATTTTACAATCACACTTATGCTCTGAGGAGATGAGGTATACCGCTCATACTCCAACCGACCATTGCTAGGAGTCGAAATCGGTACCATACATAGGTCAATGGAAGAGCTGGACTCCAAGACCTCATCTGTCTCGGTCAGTATGAGACCACATGCAGGACATCTTGTGTCTCTGCTAACTAGCTAGCCAGGGTATACTGGCACCTTCTCTACAGAGTTACAACATCAACTGCACTCTCATCGCCAATCAAGAGATTTCTTATTTATCTCCTCGATCCGACATTAAGTATCATTGTGAGATGTGTACACCATCTAACCCAATCATCGGGAGATTCGTGATACATCCATCCCGACATATTCATGAAGGATTGAGAGGTTTCTTGTTTACCTTCCAACAATCTCTTCAATAGGACGTAAGGATGTTTTCGCCCATTTACCCCCACATATTCAAAATATGTGCTCCGGGTTTTGCCGCGGGCACCCGTTTCACCATCACCTATTCCTTACGATGATGGATCTATGGTCAGAGCACTACATGAATAAATTTCACTTGATTTATTAAGTACATTCTCATATTCTTTTAGCATCAGCCAAGTTCTCAAACATAACTTATTACAACAATGCTATAAAGAGACATGTACTACTTTGATCAGATATTTATCAGTCTTTCAAAGACCATGGGAACTCAGTCCCTCATTTTAATATTGGGAATTCTCATCCCTTCACATTCTCATCACCATAATCATATGGTTCTGGGTATTCAAACCCTTCACTCATCATTGAGCATCATTACCATTTATTAGGTAACTATCACCTTCAGGTCATCTGACCAAGGTATACATGATACTTGTTACCCAAGCATCACACATGGCTCATCAGGCCACTGCACATCTTGTCACCTCTCACTAGGCAACAACTTATTCACATGGCTCACAAGGCCATTCACATCTTATCACCTCTCATTAGGCAACAACTTATTCAAAGATATCATAAATATTTATTCAAGATCATTAGTCTCATCATATAACATTAATGATCATTAGTTCAAGGAATGAGTTCATTTCTCTGAAAAACTACTAGAGGGGGGGTGAATAGAGTTTTTGAATTATTTTAACAATTTATTGAATTCAAACAACCACAATTGAAATTAGAAGAAAGAGACAGGTGTTTAGAGTGGTTCCAACTATAGCAAATACTATAGTTGTCAGTCCACTACCCGGTTGCTTACCCAACCGGGATTTGAAAGTATTTATTTTATTACCTCTCGAGGATTTATACAAAATACAATACTTTCCTTTACACCCTTTGAACAGCCTTCACCCTGAAGTAGGTGCACCAACTTTGAGGTAGCCTTCTATGAAGTAACTCCAAGCTCCCCCTTGAAGTAGTCTTCCTCTCTAGAAGTAACCTCCCGTTGCACCAGCCTTCTGAAGTAGCTCAAAGTCTCCTTCTTCGCCAAGAAGATCTTCACCCTCTCCAATCCGCAACCTCCAACCTAGGAGTAGCAAGGAGAGTACAAACAATAATAGGGAACAAGAAAGGAAATAGAAATTACAACTTATCCTTTAGAGCCCAAGGCTTGATTTGCCTAGATCAAGCGTATAGATCTCCTAACCAAGTATGTGAACTTGTGATTGCAGTGGGTAGGAGATACTAGCCTATAGGACACGAATTATGAGCTAAGGAATGAAATGGCCAATTGTCACAATGCTCAAGTTGCTCACAAACAGATTGCACAAAGTATACTCAAAGGTTTCTCAAGTGTAGCAAGTGTAAAACAAGTGTGTTTAGGTGTCCTATGGCTTGTCCTATTTATAGGAATGGCCTAAGGATGCTTAAGGACGTTCTAGACAACTTCTAGGGGTTTCTAAGTGCTTAACTAGCCGTTAGGTACAAAGTTGTTGCTTTAACAACGGCTAATTAATTAATTCTGCAGTTGCTGTCAGAGACCATCTCGGTCGACAAATGGTCGACCGAGACACCTACTCGGTCGAACTTTTGTCGACTGACAGGTTCTCTGGAACAAGTGATTTGCAACGTCTTTCATCAACTGCCAACTAACTTGTCTGTTGTGTCTAACGGCTACTTTGGATCTTTCTCGGTCGAGAAGATAGTCGACCGAGAGTGTCTCGGTCGAGGAGTTTGTCGACCGAGATTGATCCTGTTTCAAGGTTTCAATTTAGGCACTAATTATGTGTGTAAGTGTGCATAGGTAATCCTATTTGAATGGGATGACTTGTCTAACTGTGGTGTTTAGCTAGGGAGAATCTAACGCTTGATTTACATGCAATTCTAAGTACTTGTACATTATATTTTGTACAAGTTTTTACAACAGTGATTACATTGCATGAAATTATAAATATGTAAGCTTGTAGATTTTCCCTTGTTGCTTTGTCATCCTGCACACTCAAGTAGCACGTTAGATTAATAAGAATGAAATGTTTGTCATAATCAAAACAAAGAGATTTATAGATGTCCATTTAGCCAACAATCTCCCCCTTTTTGAAGATGACAAACATTTCCAAAATATAAATAAAGGAAATATAAAACATATGAGTTTCATACCTTTAGATTACCTTTTGTAGCTTTTTCTCTTGTGTATAAAATGTGTGCTTATTATTCCCCATGAATTATGGAACATGAAATCCAGATCATTTGGGAATATAGCAACTTTCAATGTAAAGCCAAGAGTTTATTTATGAAACTCATTAATTGAGTTTTACATAATTACTAAATTTTAGTTTTATATTTATCTCTCCCCCTTTGTCATTTCAAAAAGATAACCGTTAAGAATAAAAACTCCCCCTTAATTAGATATCCCATCAAATCTAATGGAAAAGATGTCCATTTAAAAGCCAAAAATGTAAACAAGAGTTTTTGTTTAAGTAGCACAAATATCAAAGAAAACATCCTCCAAAGGAGTGATAAGCAATTGCTTCCTAATGTTGTTAAATTGATCTAGTGGAAGAGATTTTGTAAAAATATCAGCCAATTGATCTTCCGTATCAACATGATGAAGGGAAACATGATTTTTGGAGATGTGATCCCTTAAAAAATGATGACGGATTTCAATATGTTTAGCTCGGCTGTGTAAAATAGGATTGTGTGCTAAGTTTATGGCGCTTGTGTTGTCACAAAAAATAGGCGTAGATGAAAGATTAAAACCATAATCACTTAACACTTGTTGCATATAAAGCACTTGAGCACAACAAGACCCAGCTGCCATATATTCAACTTCAGTTGTAGATAGGGCAACCGTATTTTGTTTCTTGCTAAACCAAGATACTAAAGCTCTCCCTAATAAGAAACAGCCACCACTAGTACTCTTGCGATCAAGTCGACAACCAACATAATCCGCATCAGTATAAGCTTTGAAATCCAAGGATTGTCCTTTTGGATACCATAAACCAAAGCAAGTAGTACCGGCTAGGTAACGAAGAATTCGTTTAACTGCTAGAAAATGAGAATGCATAGGTTGTGATTGAAATCGAGCACAAAGACCAACAGAAAACATAATGTCCGGTCTAGAAGCCGTTAAGTAAAGCAAACTACCAATCATGGCTCTATATAAGGAATCATCAATAGGTTCCCCATTTTCATCCTTATCAATTTTGACAGAAATAGCCATAGGAGTAGTAGCATGTTTGCATTGATCCATCCCAAAACGTTTTAAGAGTTCATTAGTATATTTTTCTTGGCTTATGAATATTCCGGCAGATGTTTGCTTAATTTGAAAACCAAGAAAGAAAGTTAGTTCACCCATGAGGCTCATTTCAAATTCTTTTTGCATAATATCACTAAATTGTGTGCACAATGAATCATTTGAAGCTCCAAAAATAATGTCATCAACATATATTTGCACAACTAGGAAATCAGATGTATCTGTTTTGAAAAATAAAGTAGAATCTGAATTTCCAATAGAAAAACCATTATCAAAAATATATGTTTTGAGCCTTTCATACCAATTTCTAGGTGCTTGTTTTAAACCATAAAGTGCTTTCTTAAGTTTATAAACATAGTCACCTTTTTCTGGAATTTCAAAACCAGGTGGTTGGGCAACATAAACTTCTTCTTGAATGATGCCATTTAGAAAAGCACTTTTGACATCCATTTGATAGAGTTTGATGTTTTTATGGGCAGCAATAGCTAGTAACATTCTAATGGCTTCAAGTCTAGCTACGGGTGCATATGTTTCATCAAAATCTATTCCTTCTTGTTGATTATATCCTTGTGCTACTAACCGAGCTTTATTCCTTATTACTTCTCCTGACTCATTTAGCTTGTTCCTAAAAACCCATTTAGTTCCTATTATGGTTTTATCTTGTGGTTTAGGAACTAAATCCCATACATCATTTTTAGTGAATTGATTCAATTCTTCTTGCATGGCTATTATCCAATAGTCATCTTTAAGAGCTTCAGATATCTTTTTAGGTTCAATGATAGAAACAAAAGCCATGTTTGCAACATCTTTAAAGGAAGAACGAGTTTTGACTTTATCATTAGGATCTCCAATAATTAATTCTTGAGGATGATCTTTAATAAGTCTAGGTGTAGGTTGTGGTTCAGTTTGGTGATCATTTGTAGCACCTTTCTCACTATCGTTTGGTATATTTAAATTTTTGAATTGATTAGTGAGATCTATGATTTCTAGATTTTCAGATGGGGATTCTTCATGAAAAGAAACATGAATAGATTCCTCAACTTTTCTAGATATAGTGTTATATACTCTAAAAGCTTTGCTAGAAGTGGAATATCCCAAAAAGAATGCTTTGTGTGATTTTGAGTCAAACTTATCTCGATCGTCTTTGGTATTTAAGATATAACATGTGGAGCCAAAGGTATGAAAATAGTCAACTCTAGGTTTCTTAGAATGTATTAGTTCATATGGAGTTTTCTTTAAATGAGAGTGAACAGTTACTCTATTTAGCACATAGCATGCAGTGTTTACAGCTTCAGCCCAAAAGGTTTTGGGTGTGTTATGTTCAAGCATCATAGTTCTAGCCATTTCTTGTAGTGATCGATTTTTCCTTTCAACTATACCATTTTGTTGTGGGGTGCATGGAGCAGAAAAATTATGAGTGTATCCTTGAGATGTACAAAACTCTTCAAATGTATGATTTTCAAATTCCCCACCATGATCACTTCTAATGGTACATATTTTATTTTGTAAGAGATTTTCAATCTTGGAACAAAATTGCATAAAAACATGAATAGTATCATCTTTAGTTGCAATAAAATGTACCCATGTATATCTACTATAATCATCAACAATAACAAAACAATATCTCTTACCACTGATTGATTGTGTCCTCATTGGTCCAAATAAATCCATATGAATTAATTCTAATGATCTACTGGTGCTAAGTACATGTTTTGATTTGAAAGATGTTTTGGTTTGCTTTCCCATTGTGCATGGTTCACAGTTTTCAACTTGATCAAAAGATAAAGTAGGCAATCCACGAACAAGATTATATTTCACTAACTTTTTGATAACATGTGAACTAGCATGTCCTAGCTTTTTATGCCATATTTGTAAGGTATTGTCATTTGCAAGCAGGCATTTTCCCACTACTGTTTTCATAGAGTTAGGTTTAAGAATATAAAGATTTCCAACTCTATTTCCTTCATAAACAACATTTGTAGTATTTTCTATTAATAACTTGCAGCAGGTTTTGTTAAATAAAACATCATAACCACTATCACATAATTGGATAACACTTATCAAGTTATGGTGCAAACCATCAACAAGTAGAACATTCCTAATTTCGAGGTTTGTACCAACATTACCTATTCCAATGATTTTGCCCTTACCATTGTCTCCAAAAGTGACTGTTCCACTTTTCTTTTCTTCAAAAGTTTGGAATGCATCCTTGTTTCCGGTCATATGTTTGGAACATCCACTGTCAACCACCCATTCCTGCATTAAAATGTAGATTTTGGTACCCATGTGATGGTCCGATATGGTTAGAATCATTTAAATACAGATTTGTATAAAAGTTCTGAATCAGAAGTCCAGTCGGTCGACAATTGTTCGACCGACATATGTCTCAGTCGACAATTTGTCGATCGAGAAGATTACTGTAATACAAAACCAGAAAACATAGAAATGTAGCTCGGTTGAACAATTTTTCGACCGAAATAATTGCTGTAAATTTTGATATGTTACAGGCATTCGGTCGGTCGACAATACTTCGACCGATTAATGGTTCGGTCGACAATTCTTCGACCGACTAAGTTTCTGTTTTAGTACAATAATGCAGAAAATTACCAATGAGCATAAAATCTTTTGTTTAGTTGAGATAAGACAATATAAATAGCAAGATTGAGCTTTTTGGTCATATCTCAACTAAATTTTATTTGTCTCTACTAAGTTTGAGGTCTTGGGATCCAAACTAATTCGGAATCCTTAGTTTTATAAGGGCATGAAAAGGAATAGTGTCCAAGACGTAAACAAAAATGGCAGGTAATAGAGTCAACTTCATTTCTCTTTCTAGCCATTGTGTTCTTGGGTACAAACCTAGTTTGAGTTCTTTTAGGTTGATTTTTCTTTGGAGCATATCCCAAACCTTTTCTTCCGTTGAAAACAGTACCAATACTTAGAATGTTATCAAGTATATCTTTTCTTCTTAACTCATGAAGTTCTCTTTGCAGCTGAGCAATATTATTCATTTTCTTGTGTAAATCTTTTCTTGCTTGATCTAAATCAGATAGCAATGAATCTCTTTCTTTTATAACATTTTCATAGTCTAGATGGTTACACAAAATAGGTTGAGTCTGAAAATCTTTTAGTTTAGCTAACAAATCAGTCTTTTCTTTAGAAAGGAGATCAACATTTGTTTCTAGAGTGAGTAGCTTTCTAGTGTAATCATCTAAAGATGTTTTTAAAGATAAATTCTCAAGATCAATGTTATTCTTTTCAGAAGAAAGATTTTCTAATTTAGCAATTTGCTCATCATTTGATTTTATAGCCTTCTTTAGTTTCTTCTTGACATCAACATACTTGTCATGAATTTCTTGTAGACTAGTGACTAACTCTTCTTTAGAAAGATCAAGTAGGCTTACCTCTTGAGAGTTTTCATCATCTTCTCTTGCCATTAGACAATCCACGGTTTCTTCTCCGCTTTCACTGTCACTTGATTCGTCCCATGCAGCTTTATAGGCTTTTTCTTCCTTCTTCTTGTGTGAGCTTTTCTTTCCTTTCTTTGCTTTAGGACATTCATTCTTGAAATGCCCTTTCTTTCCACATTCAAAGCACCTAGGAGGGGTAGAAGAAGAGATGGAAATTTTGTTAGATTTAAATCTTTTGTATTTCTTACCATTTACTATCAAGGCTTCTTCTCCCTCTTCTTCACTTGACTCCTCACTTTCTTGTGTGACAGCTTTTGAAGCTTTTAGAGCCACATCCTTCTTTTTTCCTTGCTGAAGTTCACGTGCTCTTCTTTCTTCCTCTTCTAGAGTTGCTTCATGAGCTTCTAAGTTGCCAATAAGTTGCTCCATTTTCAGTTGAGTGAGGTCGTTTGCTTCTTCAATGGCTGTCACCTTTGGCTTATATTTTGGAGGAAGTGAACGAAGGATCTTTGATACCTGATCTTCTTCAGGAATGGGTTTTCCTAATGCACTCAAACCATTAAAAATAGTAGAGAATTTTGCAAACATTTCACTAATTGACTCATTAGTATCCATACGAAAGTGTTCAAATTTTTGTTTAAACATGCTAATCTTGGAATTTTTGACTTGGACTGTACCTTCATAGGTTATGGACAGTCTATGCCAAATATCATATGTTGTGTCACAATTAGATATTCTATTAAATTCTCCTACCGAAATAGAACAGTATAAAATACTTACAGCTTTTGCATTCATTTGGGCCAGCTTTACCGTGTTTGCATCCCATTCCGCAAATTCATTTTGAGGAAGCATATATGGAGTAGACACCATTCTCCATAAATCCCAGTTGATGCCTTGGAAGTAGAATTGCATCCTTCTCTTCCAATATTGGTAGTTTGTTCCATCGAACGCTGGGGGCCTAGCAACAAGTGTCCCTTCAATGTTGAGGTTGTTGAGTACTCCGTCACCCATTTCTTCAAGACCTTGTTAGGGTTCCTTGAAGCCTTGCTCTGATACCAATTGAAAAACTACTAGAGGGGGGGTGAATAGAGTTTTTGAATTATTTTAACAATTTATTGAATTCAAACAACCACAATTGAAATTAGAAGAAAGAGACAGGTGTTTAGAGTGGTTCCAACTATAGCAAATACTATAGTTGTCAGTCCACTACCCGGTTGCTTACCCAACCGGGATTTGAAAGTATTTATTTTATTACCTCTCGAGGATTTATACAAAATACAATACTTTCCTTTACACCCTTTGAACAGCCTTCACCCTGAAGTAGGTGCACCAACTTTGAGGTAGCCTTCTATGAAGTAACTCCAAGCTCCCCCTTGAAGTAGCCTTCCTCTCTAGAAGTAACCTCCCGTTGCACCAGCCTTCTGAAGTAGCTCAAAGTCTCCTTCTTCGCCAAGAAGATCTTCACCCTCTCCAATCCGCAACCTCCAACCTAGGAGTAGCAAGGAGAGTACAAACAATAATAGGGAACAAGAAAGGAAATAGAAATTACAACTTATCCTTTAGAGCCCAAGGCTTGATTTGCCTAGATCAAGTGTATAGATCTCCTAACCAAGTATGTGAACTTGTGATTGCAGTGGGTAGGAGATACTAGCCTATAGGACACGAATTATGAGCTAAGGAATGAAATGGCCAATTGTCACAATGCTCAAGTTGCTCACAAACAGATTGCACAAAGTATACTCAAAGGTTTCTCAAGTGTAGCAAGTGTAAAACAAGTGTGTTTAGGTATCCTATGGCTTGTCCTATTTATAGGAATGGCCTAAGGATGCTTAAGGACGTTCTAGACAACTTCTAGGGGTTTCTAAGTGCTTAACTAGCCGTTAGGTACAAAGTTGTTGCTTTAACAACGGCTAATTAATTAATTCTGCAGTTGCTGTCAGAGACCATCTCGGTCGACAAATGGTCGACCGAGACACCTACTCGGTCGAACTTTTGTCGACCGACAGGCTCTCTGGAACAAGTGATTTGCAACGTCTTTCATCAACTGCCAACTAACTTGTCTGTTGTGTCTAACGGCTACTTTGGATCTTTCTCGGTCGAGAAGATAGTCGACCGAGAGTGTCTCGGTCGAGGAGTTTGTCGACTGAGATTGATCCTGTTTCAAGGTTTCAATTTAGGCACTAATTATGTGTGTAAGTGTGCATAGGTAATCCTATTTGAATGGGATGACTTGTCTAACTGTGGTGTTTAGCTAGGGAGAATCTAACACTTGATTTACATGCAATTCTAAGTACTTGTACATTATATTTTTGTACAAGTTTTTACAACAGTGATTACATTGCATGAAATTATAAATATGTAAGCTTGTAGATTTTCCCTTGTTGCTTTGTCATCCTGCACACTCAAGTAGCACGTTAGATTAATAAGAATGAAATGTTTGTCATAATCAAAACAAAGAGATTTATAGATGTCCATTTAGCCAACATTCTCATCCTCATCATGGTATGACTACATCATACTCACCATTTGGGCTTAACCCCATTTTCAATGTGCATTAATTAACACTCATCAAGTGCAACAACTCATTACATTTCATTGTAATAGTTGCATATCACACTTCATATATTTCTTGCCCAATTATTTTGGATTTGGAGTATATCAAGGTATATAAACCCTGAAGTTCTAAATGTGATAACCATCATATCTTGATGTATCATTTTCTCATCATTTCAGACCCTCTTGAGTTAACCAACTTTATCCTGTATTAAGGTATTTCCCATCTTAATACATTCCAACACCAAATACTCACCCTTAGCATATAATGCATAGGCCACACATTATAATTGTCCAACTATCTCACATGATATGGACTTATCTTAGTTTAAGGCATTGTTTTATTATAAAGTTGCCTATAAACAGCCACATTAGATACTTCCCTTTTCAGGGTATCAGCTACTATTCCATTATTAGGATTAGGCTTCACATAGATACACCTTCAACTAGGGTTTCACAAGGATACACCCTCAATTAGGGTTTCATGTAGAATTGCCCTCAATTAGGGTTAGAACACAATAACCCTGTCGATTAGGGTTTATGTTCATGATTAGGGTTTCATGATCTCTCTACTTTAAGGATCATACCCTTAATCATCACATGAATCATATTCATATATGAAATCATGCTATCATCGTCTCAACTTGATTAGATCATATCAACCCTTCCATCAAGTACATACTACAATGATTAACATAGTGTACCAAGTCATTGATCCTATAAGCAATTAGGGTTCATCCCTTAATTGGCACTAATCACTTAGGTACTATTAGGGTTTCAACCTTTGTACCTTCAATGATCATCATTACTAATCATCATTGGATCAATTAATCATTCATCATCTCTATTCTCATAAGATTCAATCACCTTGGACCTCCATTACGTAAGGTATCCAATTGAATTGATCAATTGAGTCCTCAATTACAACAAGTGTCTAAGTGGATTAACCAATTGAGTCCTCAATCAACTTTGACTACTTGAGCCCCAAACGGTCTTGGTCCTTCAAGGTTCAAACGGTTTGAAACCGTTTGGTAAAGGTGGTGCTTGAGACCAGTTGCCCAAGCAAGTAGGTGAAGACTGTTTGCCCAAGTTTGACTTTTGAAACCGCATGGGCACAAACGGTTTGGGATCGTTTGGTCCCAAACCTCCTAAAAACTGCATGGACCAAAGATGGTCTCAACTACACCAATTGGTTTAGGGTTCTCAATATTGATTCCTTCAATCATTGAATTCATGGAACCAATCATCAATTGGACCTATCCTCATACTTCAATTGAGTTAAATAGGTCAACCTTCAACTGATTTGACCCTCAATTGACCCTCAATTAGTCCTCAATTAGGGTTTGAATCAATTGAATTAGGGTTTGGAATCGATGATCCTTCAACACTAATCAATTTAAGATTAGTTACTTTGAAACCATTGAACCATCATCCAAATTGAACATGACCTGACCCCAAACGGTCTTGAGGTTGTTTGGATGACCACCAAATGGTCTTGGGACCATTTGCCCATCACATCATCAAAATCCAAGTCAACCGATTAGGGTTTGGATCATTGGATTGATCACCAAATCAACAATTGATTACACTTTAACTTAGTATCATTGGATCATCAATTGCTTAACCATACTCACCCCTAGACCTCCAAATGGTCTTGAGACCGTTTGGCTCATCCAACCCTTGGATTCTAGTGAAAAATCATTAGGGTTTGAGCTATTGAGTTGATCATCAAATCAGCACTTAATTGCAAAGTGATTTGGTACCTTTAGACCTTCAACTGGTCAACCATGCTTAGCCCTAGACCTCCAAACGGTCTTGGGTGATCCCCAAATGGTTTTGAAACCGTTTGGGCTAATTAACTCAAAAAGTCAAATCAGCCAAGTTGAAAATCAGCACTTAATCCAATTAGGGTTTACCTAATTGATTAGCCTTCAACTCATGATTCCTTTGGAATTAATCCACAAATTTTGTGGGTCATCAACCAACATAATTAGGAACAGGATTCTCAAATGGTCAACCCTTGGTCAACTCTTTCAAACGGTTTTGAAATCGTTTGCTCAAAAAGGCAAATAAATCAAGTTGAAAATCAGCACTTAATCCAATTAGGCTTTGCCTAATTGATTGGCCTTCAACTCATGATTCATTTGGAACGAATCCATAAAATTTGGTGAGTTATTAACCAACATAATTAGGAACAGGAATATCAAACGTTCAACCCTTGGTCAACCCTCTCAAACGGTTTTGAAACCATTTGCCCAAAAAGGCAAATTAATCAAGCTGAAAAATCAGCACTTAATCCAATTAGGTTTGCCTAATTGATTAGCATTCAACTCACGATTCCGTGGGAGTTAACCCATCAAATTTGGTGATTAATTTACCAACATAATTAGGAACAGTAATCTAAATCGGTCAACCCTTGGTCAACTCACTCAAACGGTTTTGAAACCATTTTCTCCCAAATGGTTTCAAACCGTTTGCTCTCAAACGGTTTGGTGAAACCGCATGAGCAATTAATTCAAAACCGTATGAACCATTATTTCTTTGGAAAAAATATCCAAGATGATTTCATCATCATCTACCTTCGTCCCTGAAGTTCTAACAACTTGTGATTTCATGAAATAATCATTTTCAACCAGCAATTAAACAAGATAATGAAGGAATCATTGAAATTGCAAGATTAATGGTTGAATAACAATGAAAAAGGGTTCAAGTTATAAAAACTACCTCCAATTGAGCTCCAAAGCTCCATGTCCATGGCAAAAATGGTGGATGAAACTCCTTTCACCATTCCAAGGCTCTTCCTCAAGGTTTGAGTGAAAAGGAATGGTTAGAATTGAAGAGGAGATCGAAATAGGAAGAAATCCATAATTTATTTTCGATTTCCACTATGGAATCAAGGTGAAATGGATCAATAACCTTACCAACAGGTTGGGGGTCATCCTCCTGATCCTCCCAAGCTCCCTTGGTCGTTTCCCAAGCAAGGAGAAGAAGTGGGGTCGAAAAAGCCTTCCATTTGGCTTGTAAAGGGTCTTTTTATAAGAAAATCAAGGAGAGAGAAAGTGCCTTATAAAAATTCATTTAATCCCAAAAATGTGGCCGCCTCTTCCCCCTTATCTTCCTTAGGGACGAGGCTATCTTGTTTGCCTTTTATCCCTCACAATTATCCATGATTTAAAGAAAAGCAAATCAAGCACCTTAAATCATATTATATTAATATCCATATGTGAGTGGATATTTCTTTTTCTTATAAAATTGTGTGTGAGTTATCCACTCCCTTGGATATTTTCGTGGTCCTTGCAAAGCTCAAGGACGTCACACATATATATGAATCCAACCATTTTAATTTTGGTTGAAGGCCCTTTAATTAATACATTTATTTTTTGCCCTAAATCGAATTAGGGTTTCAATTAGGATTAAATCTTGATTATTTTAATATCAAGATTCTCTCTCCTCCAACTTAATTCAAATGAGGAGCCCCTCTCATTTTATTTGCTCTACATGATGCCAAGAAACATTAGGGACCTTATTGAAGTGATAATTTATATATTGCACCCTAGGTTTTGGGTAAATTGCACATTACACCAAAATTGGGTTTTCATGCACATACATTTCTTTATCAACTCTTTCTTGGTATTTAGGATTCCATAAGCCACAACTCATCATCATCTTCACTCTCATGATGCTTCAACACATGTGGAACATATTATCATGCACAATTTGCACTTAAACCCCTCAACTTGGGTATTTTGAACATTAGTTCAAAACAAACAAAACATTGATTTCAACAATGTTCAAAAGGGACTAGAATTGCAATATAAGTTCCTCTTGAGCCCTAATTACCTTTCACAAGATGAGATTAAGCATTTAATCATCTTTCTTAATCAAAACACCTAGGGTTAAAGTATAACCCAGGTCAGGGGTGTTACAAATTATAAACCCCTAACAAGGATTTCATCCCCGAAATCCCAGATAAAGGAAGATAGATGTATTTCATTCATCATACTATCTAGTCTTCACATAACATCTCCTTATTATGGAGACACCATAAAACTTTGATCAGCACAAAGTGTTTCCATACTAGATTCTCATAGAATCAACACACAAGGCCCATGCTCCATTGTTCCTCATCATTGACTATAGAGTCAACTTTGTGTCAAACAACACTTCTCTTGTTCAGAGAAACATCATACATTCTTTATTAATATCATGTTTATGCAGAGCATAAACCCCTAACATATGATGTTCATATTGTTTTATATATCCAGACTAATTTCACAGTTGACCACCCCAGGTAGCCAACCTAACCCATCTGATAACTCTTAGATACCAGAATCTTTCACCTTGGTATCTATCGCATGTGTTGGAAACACATCATATATATCTCTTCCTTTCATCTTGGAACATTAATTGTTTCATATGTCCTCATCTTGGAACCAAAGTCCAAGATAACTGATACTTTTCTAAGTATCCAATACATGAACTCCTTTATCTTATGCACATCAAGTGTCCTAAGACCCACTTGATTGCCATGTCCCTGAAAGGAAAGAAAACAAGGATTCATATTCCTCTTATTAATTCATCTATTTTCAACTATTCTTGAACCATTTACTCTTTATCTCATCCTAAGTTCCTTGCCTTTAGTATTGGAATTTGTAAGGATGATTGCATGTCATTATCCCTTTCTTTATTGTTATCTAGCATGTTTATGATCATCTCATGATCTCATCACATCTCCCATTTCCTCATTATGGGAAAGATTTGTATTATGCAGGTAGCATTATTGAACATGGTTCATCTCCCTTATTCTTATTTTTATCTTATGAGGAGTACATTTTTAGTTCCTCATACAACATGCTCATATGAGATTATCTCAGACTTATCTTTCTTATGCATGGGACATGACACATTTATTCATTCCAGATTTCTGATTTCATGATACTCATTAGATTGTCTCAGAATGACTACTTGATCAGAGCAATCAAAAAGACAACAATCTAAGAGTTTCCATACCCACTTTATCATCAATAGTTGTATACCTGGCCAGGTATATAAATACTGAGATTAAGTGTTATGCACTTTATATACTATCATATTCCTCCTTTTCATATTATCACAAGCATAAGACTTATCATCCCTGAATTTCATTCAGGCATCTCTTCTGTACCTCATCATTTCTCAAGGAGGTAAGAACAACATAAAACATTTGTAATGTTTTACTATGGAAAACATAAGTCCTCATAGGACTAATCAAGGAAAGTTCAATTATTTCCTTTCTCAGTTAATCCAGGAATTCATAAATTAACATATTTGCATGACATTATCTTGTCTAACTTGTCATAATACATGAATTATTCACTGCCTCAGGCTAACTCTGCTTCAAAGGTTGATTCAACAGGCTATGGTTGAGCACAAACTCAATTTAAGTCCAGAAATTCATCATTTCCTTTTGCTTCAACCTGCTGATGCTAATTACAAATCCTGTTGATATATATAACATCATCATTGGGACTGGTAATCTAGGTTACACTGCCAAAACTTGATCCACTATATACATTACTGTTGCCCTAAGTTCTCCAACAGTAATACTTAAAGAAGGATTTTCTTATTATAGTTGGATCAGCTAGGGGATTCTCAGGCAATTGTCTCTCTCTTGCGTATTCCCATGCACCTCTTCTTGGTGCAACATTGCTGCTCTCAGCAACAATCTCCTCATGTGACCCAGTCATCTTTAAGTTCTTCTTCTCTTATACGAGCAGAAAACACTATCATATACACTAGATGACACCATAACAGACTCTACTACCTTAGTCCTATGTCTCTGTAGACTCAACGAACCTAGAGCTCTGATACCACTAATTGTGGCAACCGTCTCGCAAAAACATGATTAACTAATTCGGAAGCGAATTATTTGCAGCGGATTACTGAAAATCACTAAAAATTAAAACTTTTTCAAAGAGATCCATTCACAGGAAAACTCTTTAACTAAGAACCAAAGTATTTCAAATTCATCCTGGTTCACAAGTACACAACCTGTACCATTCCTTCTCAAAGATTACAACATCAACTGTCATATAAACATTATATACAGACAGTATACGAATCTCAAGGCATCAAGCTAAAACCTTAGATTGATTCATAAGACACTGACTAAAAACTCCGAGGACCTGAGAGTACAGAGACGACACATAGGACTACTATCTGTATGAATAGATAGACAATATCTCCACCTGAGATCTTATTGTTGTCCATGTTGTTGCTGTTGTTGTTGCTCTTTCCTTGTTCTAGGATTTCTGCTTTGCCTCCCATGCATACCTAAAAATGTTTCCCATGGGGGTGAGACAATTGAAAATTGCCCCAGCGAGAGATATAACTCTCTGCCAAAAACATTGTTATTGCAGTTTATTAAATTAAAACTGAGTAGGGGTTACTTTTACATTATCAGGCATAATTATTCATCATAGAACAGAATAAGATAATCTCCATTCTCAAGGAGGTCATTGCATCTACCCATGGTAGATAAGAGATTCATCTGTCTACCTTGCAGAGAATATAAAGAAACATAATTAACATTTATCCACTAAGGAATGCACAAAGAAATGCAAAATCAGCCAATGAATCTCCATATTCAATCCTTAAGCAAACATGCTATACGGCTGATTACATTTTACAATCACACTTATGCTCTGAGGAGATGAGGTATACCGCTCATACTCCAACCGACCACTGCTAGGAGTCGAAATCAGTACCATACATAGGTCAATGGAAGAGTCGGACTCCAAGACCTCATCTGTCTCGGTCAGTACAAGACCACATGTAGGACATCTTGTGTCTCTGCTAACTAGCTAGCTAGGGTATACTGGCACCTTCACTACAGAGTTACAGCGTCAACTGCACTCTCATCGCCAATTGAGAGATTTCTTGTTTATCTCCTTGATCTGACATTAAGTATCATTGGAAGATGTGTACACCATCTAACCCAATCATCGGGAGATTCGTGATACATCTATCCCGACATATTCATGAAGGATTGAGAGGTTTCTTGTTTACCTTCCAACAATCTCTTCAAGAGGACGTAAGGATGTTTTTGCCCATTTACCCCCACATATTCAAAATATGTGCTCTGGGTTTTGCCGCGGGCACCCGTTTCACCATCACCTATTCCTGACGATGATGGATCTATGGTCAGAGCACTACATGAATAGATTTCACTTGATTTATTATGTACATTCTCATATTCTTTTAGCATCAGCCAAGTTCTCAAACATAACTTATTACAACAATGCTATAAAGAGACATGTACTACTTTCATCAGATATTTATCAGTCTTTCAAAGACCCTAGGAACTCAGTCCCTCATTTCAATACTGGGAATTCTCATCCCTTCACATTCTCATCACCATAATCATATGGTTCTGGGTATTCAAACCCTTCACTCATCATTGAGCATCATTACCATTTATTAGGTAACTATCACCTTCAGGTCATCTGACCAAGGTATACATGATACTTGTTACCCAAGCATCACACATGGCTCATCAGGCCACTGCACATCTTGTCACCTCTCACTAGGCAACAACTTATTCACATGGCTCACAAGGCCATTCACATCTTGTCACCTCTCATTAGGCAACAACTTATTCAAAGATATCATAAATATTTATTCAAGATCGTTAGTCTCATCATATAACATTAATGATCATTAGTTCAAGGAATGAGTTCATTTCTCATCCTCATCATGGTATGACTACATCATACTCACCATTTGGGCTTAACCCCATTTTCAAGGTGCATTAATTAACACTCATCAAGTGCAACAACTCATTACATTTCATTGTAATAGTTGCATATCACACTTCATATATTTCTTACCCAATTATTTTGGATTTGGAGTATATCAAGGTATATAAACCCTGAAGTTCTGAATGTGATAACCATCATATCTTAATGTATCATTTTCTCATCATTTCAGACCTCTTGAGTTAACCAACTTTATCCTGTATTAAGGTATTTCCCATCTTAATACATTCCATCACCAAATACTCACCCTTAGCATATAATGCATAGGCCACACATTATAATTGTCCAACTATCTCACATGATATGGACTTATCTTAGTTTAAGGCATTGTTTTATTATAAAGTTGCCTATAAACAACCACATTAGATACTTCCCTTTTCAGGGTATCAGCTACTATTCCATTATTAGGATTAGGCTTCACATAGATACACATTCAACTAGGGTTTCACAAGGATACACCCTCAATTAGGGTTTCATTTAGAATTGCCCTCAATTAGGGTTTAAACACAATAACCCTGTCGATTAGGGTTTATGTTCATGATTAGGGTTTCATGATCTCTCTACTTTAAGGATCATACCCTTAATCACCACATGAATCATATTCATATATGAATTCATGCTATCATCGTCTCAACTTGATTAGGTCATATCAACCCTTCCATCAAGTACATACTACTATGATTAACATAGTGTACCAAGTCATTGATCCTATAAGAAATTAGGGTTCATCCCTTAATTGGCACTAATCACTTAGGTACTATTAGGGTTTCAACCTTTGTACCTTCAATGATCATCATTACTAATCATCATTGGATCAATTAATCATTCATCATCTCTATTCTCAAGAGATTCAACCACCTTGGACCGCCATTACATAAGGTATCCAATTGAATTGATCAATTGAGTCCTCAATTACAACAAGTGTCTAAGTGGATTAACCAATTGAGTCCTCAATCAACTTTGACTACTTGAGCCCCAAACGGTCTTGGTCCTTCAAGGTTCAAACGGTTTGAAACCGTTTGGTAAAGGTGGTGCTTGAGACTGTTTGCCCAAGCAAGTAGGTGAAGACCGTTTGCCCAAGTTTGACTTTTGAAACCACATGGGCACAAACGGTTTCGGATCATTTGGTCCCAAACGGTCTTGAGACCGTTTGGTCCAAACCTCCTCAAAACCACATGGACCAAAGATGGTCTCAACTACACCAATCGGTTTAGGGTTCTCAATATTGATTCCTTCAATCATTGAATTCATGGAACCAATCATCAATTGGACCTATCCTCATACTTCAATTGAGTTAAATAGGTCAACCTTCAACTGATTTGACCCTCAATTGACCCTTAATTAGTCCTCAATTAGGATTTGAATCAATTGAATTAGGGTTTGGAATCGATGATCCTTCAACACTAATCAATGCAAGATTAGTTACTTTGAAACCATTGAATCATCATCCAAATTGAACATGAACTGACCCCAAATGGTCTTGAGGTCATTTGGATGACCACCAAACGGTCTTGGGACCATTTTCCCATCACATCATCAAAATCCAAGTCAACCAATTAGGGTTTGGATCATTGGATTGATCACCAAATCAGCAATTGATTACACTTTAACTTAGTATCATTGGATCATCAATTGCTTAACCATACTCACCCCTAGACCTCCAAATGGTCTTGGGTGACCTCCAAACGGTCTTGAGACCGTTTGGATGAGCTACAAATGATCTTGAGACCGTTTGGCTCATCCAACCCTTGGATTCTAGTGAAAAATCATTAGGGTTTGAGCTATTGAGTTGATCATCAAATCAACACTTAATTGCAAAGTGATTTGGTACCTTTAGACCTTCAATTGGTCAACCATGCTTAACCCTAGACCTCCAAACGGTCTTGGGTGATCCCCAAACGGTTTTGAGACCGTTTGGGTAATCCCCAAACGGTTTTGAAACCGTTTGGGCTAATTAACCCAAAAAGTCAAATCAGCCAAGTTGAAAATCAGCACTTAATCCAATTAGGGTTTACCTAATTGATTAGCCTTCAACTCATGATTCCTTTGGAATTAATCCATAAAATTTGGTGGGTCATCAACCAACATAATTAGGAACAGGATTATCAAACGTTCAACCCTTGGTCAACTCTTTCAAACGGTTTTGAAACCGTTTTCCCAAAAAGGCAAATAAATCAAGTTGAAAATCAGCACATAATCCAATTAGGCTTTGCCTAATTGATTGGTTTTCATATCATGATTCCTTTGGAAATAATCCATAAAATTTGGTAAGTTATTAACCAACATCATTAGGAACAGGAATCTCAAACGGTAAACCCTTGATCAACCCTCTCAAACGGTTTTGAAACCGTTTTCCCAAAAAGGCAAATTAATCAAGCTGAAAAATCAGCACTTGATCCAATTAGGTTTGCCTAATTGATTAGCCTTCGACTCACGATTCCTTGGGAGTTAACCCATCAAATTTGGTGAGTCATTAACCAACATAATTATGAACAGTAATATCAAACGGTAAACCCTTGGTCAACTCACTCAAATGGTTTTGAAACCGTTTTCTCTCAAACGGTTTCAAACCGTTTGCTCTCAAACGGTTTGGTGAAACCGCATGAGCAATTAACTCAAAACCGTATGAACCATGATTTCTTTGGAAAAAGTATCCAAGATGATTTCATCATCATATAAATTCGTCCCTGAAGTTCTAACAACTTCTGATTTCATGAAATAACCATTTTCAACCAGCAATTAAACAAGATAATGAAGGAATCATTGAAATTGCAAGATTAATGGTTGAATAACAATGAAAAAGGGTTCAAGTTATAAAACCCACCTCCAATTGAGCTCCAAAGCTCCATGTCCACGGAAAAAATGGTGGATGCAACTCCTTTCACCATTCCAAGGCTTGTCCTCAAGGTTTGAGTGAAAAGGAATGGTTAGAATTGAAGAGGAGATCGAAATAGGAAGACATCCATAATTTATTTTCGATTTCCACCATGGAATCAAGGTGAAATGGATCAAGAACCTTACCAACAGGTTGGGAGTCGTCCTCCTGATCCTCCCAAGATCCCTTGGTCGTTTCCCAAGCAAGGAGAAGAAGTGGGGTCGAAAAAGCCTTCCATTTGGCTTGTAAAGGGTCTTTTATAAGAAAATCAAGGAGAGAGAAAGTGCCTTATAAAAATTCATTTAATCCCAAAAATGTGGCCGCCTCTTCTCCCTTATCTTCCTTATGGAAGAGGCTATCTTATTTTCCTTTTATCCCTCTCAATTATCTATGATTTAAAGAAAAGCAAATCAAGCACCTTAAATCATATTATATTAATATCCATATGTGAGTGGATATTTCTTTTTCTTATAAAATTGTGTGTGAGTTATCCACTCCCTTGGATATTTTCGTGGTCCTTGCTAAGCTCAAGGACGTCACACATACATCTGAATCCAACCATTTTAATTTTGGTTGAAGGCCCTTTAATTAATACATTTATTTTTTGCCCTAAATCGAATTAGGGTTTCAATTAGGATTAAATCTTGATTATTTTAATATCAAGATTCTCTCTCCTCCAACTTAATTCAAATGAGGTGCTCCTCTCATTTTCTTTGCTCTAAATGATGCCAAGAAACATTAGGGACCTTATTGAAGTGCTAATTTATATATTGCACCCTAGTTTTTGGGTAAATTGCACATTACACCAAAATTGGGTTTTCATGCACATACATTGCTTTATCAGCTCTTTCTTGGTATTCAGGCTTCCATAAGCCACAACTCATCATCATCTTAACTCTCATGATGCTTCAACACATGAGTAACATATTATCATGCACAATTTTCACTTAAACCCCTCAACTTGGGTATTTTGCACATTAGTCCAAAACAAACAAAATATTGATTTCAACAATGTTAAAAAAGGACTAGAATTGCAATATAAGTTCCTCTTGAGCCCTAATTACCTTTCACAAGATGAGATTAAGCATTTAATCATCTTTATTAATCAAAACACCTAGGGTTAAAGTATAACCCAGGTCAGGGGTGTTACACTCTGGGCTTAATAAAAGATGTAATACAACTGTGTAGTATATCTGCTTAGGGCTAAACACAATTCACATTGGTTGTTGTCCTTGCCTTGTCTATTGTACTGTTCAGTTATATTATAATGGTAAAAGAAATCAATTGTTATACATATTCTTTATATTCCTTCTAAATGCATAACATGTTCTACTTATCAGTCGTAGTTGCTTAGCTTGCTTATCCAGTATAACCAATTTTAAATTATTCATTTAGCTAAATCCGCTCATCCTGTTTAATAATGTTATTTTCCTACTTAAGTATAATCCGTGTTTACAATAGTTTTTGACTAAGAGTTATATCTCTCGCTAGGACATGGGTCTCACCCTTGTAGTTTGCCACATCTTTTTAGGTGGTTGTGGCAATGTGGTAGATATTTGTGTTGTTGAGAAGCATCAACAAGGAGATTAGTGAACACATAAGGTTGGATATGCTGCTAGTATTTTGTAGTGGAGTCATATGTGTCGTCCTTGTACTCTCAGGTCTTGGAAAGGGGTGTTTTATAGATGTTGCATTGACACTTTTTTTGGGTTGTATGCCTTGGTTGTATATAAGGCTTGTATATGTGAACATGTTATCTTTTGTAACAGGTGTGTGACAGTTGGCCACTATACAAAAGTACATACCTATCCTGATGTGTGTTATGGTACAGTTTGTGGACTCTTGATGTAATATGTTCTGCACATAATGGTTATATGCAGTTTTAATTTACCATGTTTTGTGGTAATGTGCTTATTTATTTGCTAATCACACTTTGGTTTTGATTTATCTCACTCGTGTGGCATGGTGTGCCACACATATACTATTTCTTTCCCCTTTGCATCACCTCATCTATCTTGGTTTAGTTCTGGTTAATCAAGAGAAGATGGGAATATCTACATACCTTGTATGTCTATGTGGGTGGTTGCATTTCATCATTTTTTCCAAATTTCACAACCACATATGTTATGGAATAAAAAACTCACATTGGCTAGTCGGATCATGGGTACGGGCATGATAGAACACAATCACAACAATTCATGTACAATAAGTTAAAGAGGAGACTACAGAGAAGGAGAAAGTCAAGGATAGCACATGTCTTGCAAGTCAATAATGAGCCATCGTATCAATAAAAGTAGAACCAGACATCATGCCAATGGAAAAGAAAAATTCACATTGAAACATACCTACTAGATTCTCTAGATTTAACAGATACGAGACCCATAATTCTTATTAATTTTTCTAGGTATATTTGAAATATAAATATAAATATATGCCCTTCTTTAGTATATTGGATGAAATGTCATATGACGCCAAAAAATTACCTATAAACATCATTGGTTTCCAATAAGCATGGGGTATTTTAGAATAGTTGTTCCTAATGTTCAAGGTCTAAAATAAAGGAAACAAATATATAGGTATACATACTTCCATAGACAAGGTTTGTTTGTTATAGATGAATCCAAATGGGATCCATATATCAAATAACAATCCTAAAACCATAGTTTGAAGTGGACAATTACTACAAGGTTGAATTAAGACTTTTATCCACCAATCATCATAATTAGCTTTGTGCCTAGTATTATCAATGAAAGAATCAAACAAATATTTATCTTGAGTACACCCACTAAACTAAGTTGTATAGTACGAGTCTCCCATTTACGACGCAAAAGATCTAGGTTTCCGAAGGCAACCCAACGGGCGATCTAGGTTTCTGAAGGCGACGACAGCGTCGAGCTCGAGGGAGGGGTCTGGCCTCCGGCGAGCGCCACCCACTCCCCCTGGGCGTCAACCTCGACTCGTGCTAGCTGGTCACGACGCCTGACTAAGCTTCCTCACCTCTCCTTCCTCCTTCCCTCTTTTAGCATGGTCCAGTTTTGGGCAGTGGGGTCTCTGTACTTGCTGGTCGCCTGGGATCCCGATCAAGAGCCCTCTTCGACCGCGGCGGTGCTGAGGGCGGCATTGGTTGGGGATGACGAGGAGGAGACGGTGGTCCTTGGCCGGTGTGGGGCTGGACGGTAGGTCATTGTTTTTAGTTTTCTTGTGTCGTTCATCAGTTTAGGTTAGTTCTGTTTAGGTTGTTAGTCAGTGGCATGTTTCTATTGCCTTTTTAGTCACCGACAATCATCGTTTCCTAGTTGTTAGGTTTGGTTTTGGTCCTCCAGTGAGAGAGCTTGTTTTATCTGTAGTGGTCGTTTGTTGGTCGTGTCGTGCCTTGGGTTCCTTCTTAGGTGGACGGTGAGCTTGGGCGCCCCTTGGTGCTTCAGGCAGAGGAGGAGTAAGCTGGGTTTGAGCTTCGTGCCGGTCTTCCACCCCCTGTTCACAGTGGTGGTCGGGAGTGGTGGTGGAGTTCCCGGCACCCTCTACTCCCCGCCTTTATATCCGTATGAGCCATCCTTCCTCTGTATCTGCATCGTTAGGGTTTGGCCTCCTTTCCGGGTCTCCTGGTTGGTGCAACCTTAATGCTCGTCGCTGGTTGTTGTGTTTCTAGTCCAGTTTTGTTGTGTTGTTTCTTTGTGGTCAAGCTCTTTTTCAAGTGATCCTTCATTGTCTTCATGATGGTAATCTCTGCCAGTGGCTTTGCAAACTCCTCTCCCGATGTACTAAGAGGCTCGTGTAGATTGATGAATTCCATCCCGGATAGCTTTTTTGGAAATCCACTATAAGAGGTGGACTATGCAGAAATGTACCTATCACATCCCAATCTGAGCCTTGTGCTATGTCTTTCCGCTAAAGGAGTTGCTACTTGGTTACTTGATGAGAGATGTCTATCTTGTAGATGTCGTATGGCTTGCTTTTAATGATATTGAGCTATTTAAAAAAAAATCAATGAAAGAAGAGGACCCAACTTAGATCAATGGCTCCTAACTTTGAAAGGCTTTGGAAATTGACATTGTATCTTATGCTAGGATTACTAAAACAATGATAGAACATATATTTTTGAGCTATTAAGACCTAAATGTATATGTTAAAACTTAAAGTATTTTAAGATTATAACTAATGATATTTTATTGTCATTAAATAATGGTCAATGTTTATGAAGATTTAATGTATGAATCCTAGGACTTAAGAACCTGACCAATACATAGTGAATTCCTTTTGATATGTACATATTCCCCTTTAAGGATATGTGAGTGGATTTACACAATTTTGAAAGTGTGCTATCACATGTTGATATATGACTAATGCTTGGTACAACGTATTACGGCAAAGTTTCTTATGCTCTTCTAAACTTTGTTATTATGAATTACTAATTATGAATTACATGTTTTATTTACAATTGATTTCTCCAATTAAACGTGCAGAGCATACTTTAGTAAGTTCATCATAATATAAGGGGAGTAGGCCTTTATGTTAGACACACATGTGTAGCTCTAGCCTTGACAATCTCATGGGAGGAACGACACAAATGCTAAGTCTTGGTATGGAGTCTTGGTCAAGGCTATACCTATTCTTTATGTTTATGTGGTTTCTAAATTACCAATCATTGAGCAGTGAAGGTTGAACATGCCTTAAATGTTTGCTAATGAATCCTTTTGTGATATATTGATGATGTAAATGTTTTATTGCTAATTTCTTAATTTAGATAATTAAGAAAATAATTTCTTAGGTGAAATCCTAGATAACAGGAATGGTAGACCTAGGATACATGTGCGCTCACACACCGATATCTCGATAAGTCACGTCATAGATTGTATGATGCAGTGGGAAAATCATTTCAGAGTAGCGTGTGTAGAGAGTCAAACCCATGACTCCTTGCGATGAGGAACCTATGCTGCAGCTAGTTGAAGTTATGATGCGACCACCTGAGCTACCGCTTGCTAAAACCCTTTATAATATAGTTATTTAACCATTTCACTTCCCACCTACTAGCATATTTGCGTTAATATTTATTTTAGATGTTTTTACGTTGACCTATTACTTACGAAATAGAGTGTGATCATGGTGTCTAGGTGGACCACCATACTATATGTAATTTATGCGCAATCATTTATTATTGATAGTGAGTGAGTAAAAGTCTAGTGCACATACTTTTATGATGCATGTTGAATATGTACCTTTTTTTTATCTTGCAATGTTTGTGTTTTGATTGTTCATGTTCTACTCTACTTCTTTATGATGATGTTCGTTATTCATTCATCTTAGCCAAATAATGTGGATCATTAATCGAGACAACTATAGCGCATTGAATGTCCGCTTGAGCTATTAGATAAGGCCTAAGATTGTTGGTTGCGAACATTATAATACATCTAGATGACTCCAACTTTAAATCTTGATTCAAAAACCTAACTGTATGGATTTAAAGATTGATTCACGTTCCTCCACACAAAAAAACTCACTAGAGTCTCACATTTGGTCACTTGTTCACATATACAACCTAATTATTTTGCATCTAATGATTAGTCTAAACGTCAACACCTTATACTAAGAAGTGGTTCACGGTTAAACATACTACACATATAATTGATGATGACAGTTTAATGCAATGATACACTTTTAAACCATGTGGCTGGTCATGTGATATCTATCACTCCAAAATAGTTGTTCAAGTGCCTCCCACACTGTAATTAAAATTTATTTCTCAGTTTTCACTAGATCACTACCGCAGTAACGGTTTTCTCGGCGTTTGTAATATGTTGAAGTCGAGCAACATGTGATCGAAATTAAGGCCCTGTTTGGTACGGGTGAAGTCAAATTCATGGAAACATAACATCAGAGTTTGTGTTCGATTTTTTATTTGGTAGGATGAAGTAGAGTGCAGTTGGTTGAACCACAACTGCATCCAACTACACACTTGCCACCCAATTCTGTGAATTTGTACTACGGCCTATTAGGGGGTGGTCGGGTGTAGATGGAGGGAGAAGAAACCAATCTGGCAGCTACGCGTGATTCACGACAACTTTTTTTCTGCCGGAGTCAATAGAAGCTGTTGATTCATCACGTGCGAGCTTATGTAACATTTTTCACAGCCACATGCATTTTTCTCCGCAACGTCATGATGTTTCTTCTTATACCAGCTGTGTTCATCGTGCATGAACAGAGGAGCTACAACTATTTAACCAAACGTTGCAAACAATACTACTCACACCATACCAAACAAAATAGAAGGAAAATCAAATACATGATTATCGTTGATTATATTTTTAACTCCTCAAACTACACCGGACCACACCGTACCAAACAGGACCTAAAAACATAACGAGTTCCTTTAGATGTTCACATCTGATAAAACATTACAAAATTAGTTTTAGAGGTTCACATCCGATAAAACAATAACGAGATTAGTTTTAGACGTTCACATCTGCGTCCATTAGCATATTCAGTGTAAGTGCGGTATGTATAATAACCTAACGACATTTCACCAAACTATCAGCTATATATCTGGATTATCTACTCCATTAATACTATTTTGTTTTATCATGTTTAGAAATTGAGTTATCTTTTAAAATACACATGGCATCTATGTCTTTTGTTCTAACAACCAACCCTCCACTCTCGGCGTTCACATGTGACTAATCATTTCAACACAAAATGGAGATACCCTTATTCCTCCGCCCCTTGCTACTTTTAGAAAATTTAACTCAAGTGTTACGTAATAAAACACAAGGGATTCTTACGCGTTTATCTTTGTACATAGACTCCAGAGTTGAAGGTCCCTTCAATGCTAAAAGTCCGTTTTTATCTCAACTGCCAAGTGGTTTTTGATTCTTAAAAGATAATCGATATCAAGCGATTGAGTTTGAGACGTTATTAGTTCAGGATTCCTCACAAGCATAAAACCCTAGATTGTTCAATATAAAACCAAGCATGGTTGTACCGATAGTCATTATCTAAACATTAACTCATATCTCAGTGTTTTGAATTTTGCTAAATTTAGGACTTAACGAACCGACCAATCAAACTAAAATCTAATAATTATGCAAGCTTCTAGTTGGACTCTTAATTCTCAACAACCTGGACTATGTAAAAGACAAGTATTGAACTAATCTTGAACTCCATTAAAATCTCCTCCAGGATACGAAAGGAGTTCAACAAAGACAAGGTCTTTCGCGATGTAGACATGTAACAAGGAGCAAAGTCAAATTTTGAAGAACGCATGTGCGACGATCGGAACGCATTTTGGCGCAGGAACGCTACTTTAATATTCGTACATTTCAACTGTCCGGATGTGTATTCTCTCCTTTTCTGAATCTTAATTTGGGGGCCAGAAGTAAGGGAATGGCAATTATAAGCAGAGAAATAGGTGGACTTTGCACTAACAATCCTAAAAAAAATAAGAAAAGTTGTTCAGAGTACGGCGGGGTATTTGACCCTCGATAGATCTTATGCCCGATGTCGCCGAAACCGAGTTTGGATTCAGATCGGAAGGAAGCAGGGACAGCGCGCAGGGCAGGAAATGGCACAGCACTGAAATTCGTACCAAAAAGAGTGTCATTTTTGCCCCTGTGCTTCTGCTAATTGGTGGTGGTGCGGATGCATATCGAGTCCGTCCGTATAAAACCCTCTGCCTAACACGCAGCTCGGAGTACCCCCAGCCCATCCATCTCCCTACCGTGCCTCCCTCTCCTCTTCCCTCCTCCGGCAAACTAGTCCCACAGCCGCGCGAGAGAGAAAAGGCGGAAAGAAAAGCACGGCAAGGAAGATACAGAAAGGGAGAAAAAGGGGAACAACGACGACGAATCTCCTTCATCCCCACCAGGAACGTCTAGTCGAATCCATGGACGAGACCACCCTAGCCTCCCTGTCCCACCTCGACGACGCGCAGCTCGCCATCGCACTGGCCAACGGCGGCGCTTCCTCGTCGACGGCCACGTCCTCGTCCGCCGATCACGGATGGCAGAAGGTCACGTACCCCAAGCGCCACCGCCGCGGGCATCCCGCAGGCGGCCCGGGGTCAGATCCGGCTTCCGATCGCCTCCCTAACGGCTCACACGTCTTCGACTCGGTCGACAAGAAGGCGAACGAGCGACACCGCTCGCTCGCAGCGGCGGCGGCGGCCGCCGCCGCAGCCGAGCAGGCCAGCCTGGCCGCCAGGATCAAGGCCGCCACGGGCGGATCGGACGACGACGAGGACGAGAGCGGCGAGGAGGGCGCGCCGAAGGAGAACGGCGCCGATGAGGTCAAGAAGATAAAGCAGAAGAAGCCGAAGAAGCCTAAGGTTACCGTCGCCGAGGCCGCCGCGAAGATCGACGCGGGCGATCTCGCCGCATTCCTCGTTGACATCACTGTAAGGCCTCTAGCCCTGGATCTGGGGGAATGGATAGGGGGATAGGGGATCTGTTCACTCCTTTCCAATTTTGGAAAATTCTCGATTCACTTGCCTTAATAATTAACTCTTCTTTGCTTGCCCCCTCATTCTTTCTTTCTCCTTGCAATTGTGCAGAGCTCTTACGAGACACAGCCCGATATTCAGCTCATGAGGTTCGCGGATTACTTCGGAAGATCCTTCTCCGCCGTCACCGCACCACAATTCCCGTGGCAGAAGATGTTGAAGGAGACTCCTCTCGCCAAGATTGTTGACGTCAGTACACTTTCCCGCTTTGCTGCTGTTTTTTCACATAATTAATCGCTATCGCGCTTCTACTTCCGCGAAGGACCAATGTCAACCTTTGACGGTCTTCTCTCCTCTTTACTTAATTAAGTTCCATTTGCAATCATGCATGTCAAAGCCTGATGCCCTAGTCAATTTGCATGCTAATGATGATTTCTTGGATCAGATTCATCTGAACCGAGAACGTTCCAAAGCGATCAGAATCTGCTGCTTTGCCTTGTATTGGGCGACATGCTACATGCATGTCGTTAGATCAAGGGGAGCTGCAACGCTTGTTTAGCTTATTAGGTATTAGATGCTGGCCTGAGTATCCAGATGCTACTGCATGCCTGTGCATTAATGAGTTGTGCATCCATCGTAGCAGTATCTTGTTGTGCTAAACAGTTTTCTACATCAAGTAGCTTTCTAGGTTTTCACGGCGTTGTCCTGCTTGGCAAATTTTTTGCTGGAAATGCTTCCGCCATGTCAATTTTCTTCCTTAGTAAACAACCTTGATCACATCTATAGTAGGTTGCGAATCATATACATTAACATAGTAACAAGGTCATCGTTTAAGATGCTGTCATTAGCAAATTGTGATTCTTGCACTGCTATTCTCCTGGAGTTTGGTTCTTTCCTGGAGTGTTGCATGCAATTGCATGTCAAGACCCGAGGTCCTAGTTACTTTCACATGCTTAGGATGGTTTGTCTTCCTCTGCTGCCTTGCTTGATTTGAGTCGTGCTTCATGCATGCCATCTGATCAAGGGAACCCTTACGCTTAGGCCTGCCCCGATGAGGCGGAATATTCTGGCTTGAGTATCTACATTGTACTGCACGCTGTGCGTTGGAGCAATATCTTGCTTACGAAACAGCTCTCCACATCAAGTAGCTAGCAATATTTTCCGAGTGCAGGCCAGCTTGCCAAAGTTTGCTGGAAATGCTTCTCTATCTATTTTTCCTTCCTTAGTATAACATATATCACATCCATAGTAGATTCTGAACCCTATCCCCACTTACTTGGTGAGGCCGCTTGATGAATTTTTCATTATTTGATAGAGTCCTTGACTGCTTTGCAGCTGACATCTGTTTCTTTTCTGGAGTTTTTTTGCATGCAATTGCATGCAAAGCATTTATTTAGTAAATATCCATAAATGGAAGCAAGTACCATATTGCTCAAGCCGGCTCTCATATAAAAGTAGCATCCTAAGGATAATTTAAACCAATTCTCACTTGCAGAGCTTCTTCTTTCCTTTTTATATTTATGTTTTCATCCATTTGGACTTCCATTTTAGCATTAAGTTTTATCCATTTTAGCTTCCATTTCAATAAGACGTTGCCATTCCTCTTCACCAGCCTAGCAACGCCCTGTTTTAAGTTGTGATTCCTCTCTGCTATCTTTTATGACCCTTCTAATTGTTGTGGCTGTTAAATTAGCCTGGTATTGTTCAAGTCCCATCTGCTAAAGATAGCTGATGCATACTACATAATGAAGTTCGCTAGCAAAAGATTACCCATGCAGCTGTATGATGCATATTCAATAATAAGTCAGCCGATGCATACTATATAATGAAATCCGATAGCACAAAATTTCACATGCAGCTGTATGATGCATATTCAATAATGAATCCAATTAAGATAATGCGAGGAACATATATGTATTTGTTCATGCAGCATACTCTGGTGGGACGTGGTATCAACAGTTGCTTGCGTTCATGATATGGTGATTGATTTCCTCCTGTCCACCCTCTTTCTTTTGATGAGATTGTCGATATCATTGATTAGAACATCTCACAGTTCTCAGGAATGAACTACTGAGTTAACTGGCCAGTATATTGGTTCTTTGTTAACCCGTTGAACCTATGGTTAGACTGCTTCAACTGAAGATGTCATTACAGATGTCAGCATTCTTTTCTGTAGATATAAATATGGATGTAATAGCTTAAATAATATTAAAACTGGGATATGCTCTATAATAAAAAATTGAAACCACAAACCACACATGTAACATGTTTTTTTTTTTTTGACAGAATGTAACATGGAATTTCTGTGTTAGCATATGCAAAACTATAACTAATTTGCTAAATAAAGCCTGAAAACTGTCTGTCTCACCAGAATATTCTCAGTTATGTATTACAATTTCAAGGCAATGACTATTCACAATTGAAGGTCGCGATCCAGTGAGAAACTTGTTATACTGAAATCATGAATTGCATTTGAATAAATTAATTTATTTTTAAAATTCCAACCGTTTGAATGAGACGAACATCAATTGATCTACCCTCGCAAAGAAAATACTGCAATGGGATATCTTTTACCCATCCATCTACATAATATGCATTCTTTTGCATCCAGCGGTCAGCCTAACTCAATATAGAGTGTTAGAGAGTATTTCACCACTGTTTTCTCAAATACAAGCTCAATGACTGGGGAAGTTGTGATCTGTTCCCGTAGAACTAAATCGGCCAGTTCACTTGTCTGGTTCTGGTTAATTTTTTAAAGGTTAAGATTTTTATGGAGGACGTTAAGCAATTCCTGCACTGTGGGTTGTTTCCCTTCTTACTTCAACTGGTTGGACTGGTTGTTTCAATCTTGTTCCATCAAACCTGGATCAAATTGTTATAATTTTGATGCTTTTCAGATTGGTGGCATTGTGGGGCTTATCCATTTGCCAGTCTCCATTGACCAACATAGTGAATGTGTAGATACTATTGCTGTTTAGGCACTTATACTGTTGCCAATTATGGTTTCATGTATAACTTAGTGTTATATTATTATGTGTTTTCTAGCAGGTCAAATTTTGGAAGTACATACAAAATAGTGGCTACCATTGCTTAGTAGCATAGCAATCTCTCAAATCTGGGTAGCTTGTTGACCCTTAAATAAACTAATAGTAGTTCTCTGTCGCATGCTTTTGTAGTTTGTTGACCTTTTATATTTCTCAGATCTGGGTCGAAGATAGTTCATGGGAACACGTGTTCACCAATCAAAATTTTCCTAATTTTAGTAAATAAATTTGTTCAGCTTGAGGTTTTACTGCAAATGCATGATATTGTGCATAAGTTTTAAATATTATATGGATGAAAATCCCATTTTTGATCCGGCTGCATATTATCATATATATTGTTTATGGAATACCAAATTGCAATGCTGAAATGTCTGTGGCATTGTCAAATGTTGGCTCTATGACAGCATTTTGATCTAATGTTTTTGCAACTAGACTAGTCAAAGATCACGTTTTCACTTAGTCACTCCAAACTCCAAAGTTGATTATCTATATTTGGCAATTATTGTGCAGTATGCATCTTTTTTTTTTTTTTACAATCACACCACTGGAATGCCTCTCCTATTGTGTATTTACAATTTAAGGTTAACCTTTTCCTATATGAAAACCAATAATATGCTTTCTTTCTAGAAACATTTTTTCTCCTGAAATTTGGAATGTTTTTTATTTTCATCAAAGTATATGATATGCATGGATTTGTATGAGAATGAGCATAAATTTCTTTTATTCATGCAGATTCCAGTCAGCCATATACCCGAACCAGTTTATAAAACTGCAGTTGATTGGATTGCTCAGAGACCTGTGGAGGCACTTGGGAACTTTGTGCTGTGGTCACTAGACTGTATTCTAGCCGAACTTGCAGGTCAGGTACCATCTAAAGGCTCAAAGAAAACTGCTCAGCCGGCTTCCCCCAAGGCTCAGGTACCTTGCTGCTGTATAATTCTTGTTTTTTTACCGTTGCAATTCTTTTCTCTGATATGGGCTGATATGCTTATTAAAGAGTCGCAAGTGTTTAGTGGTCTTAGCTTTGATCTGTGAATCATATAAAATACAGGCCGTATGTGATTTAGTTTTACTCAAAAGTAGTAGCAATCTACAGTGACGATGGTATTTTTCCTTGGTCAGATAATTTGTTAGACAGTAAAGATCAAATGGTATTCATTCTAACTGATGTTTTAAAATTATAAGGCTAAAAAAATCACTCTATTAAACAGAGTAGTGGTTACTTAAGCATTAATCCCAATCGAATTTTGTTCAACTTAACTGTAAAACAAAGTGTAGATGAGATCTGATTTTTATTATGACATCAATATTCTTTCCTATTATTTTTGAAAATTGATTAACTACTGCATAGTGCTTCATAATGAATTTGCCGTGCCTACCATAAAGATTAAAGACATACACTACTTGCATTAATTGCTTTGTGAAATATAGCCTTGTAAGTTAGGCTCACTAGGCAACTATCATTACCTAGTGAATTTAGCCTTTGATAGACTCACTAAACAACTATGATGAAGAAAACATATATTTGTATCAACAATGAGGACCTATTTGAATAAACTACTTGGGTAAGACGAAAATTAGAGAACCAGATTACATACAGATGGGGTTCTATGATGAAGAAAACATATATTTGTAATCTGACGAACAACCTGGAAATTGGATGTGCTCCATACAGTAGCAAGAAGCCCATAAGCTAGTGTGCAACGAAAATAAATGAAGACATATCAATATATCCTACATGGCATGCCTAATGACATTTTTGGTAATACACAATAAATGGATGTTCAACATTTAGTCTCATTTGGGAGAAGATACCACCTTTCGTCTAGTAAATGCTGATGACTCCTTGCAGCATCGATTTCAACAAGTGGGTTTGCCATTTCACTTCAGTCAGTGGGCGAGGACCTGAAGTGTGACGTAAAGTGGTCTTGTGACTACTACACAAGCTGGTAAAGGTGCCGTTGATTGTTATGGATGAAAGAATTTTTGGAGAAGGTCGTTGTTAGTTGGAAAGATGTTGGTAGATACGTAATGCAATTGGACACCTTTTTTTTAACTGACTAAGCTAGTTAGGAAAGAGCAAACTAGAGGCACAGACAGAGTATTTCACTCAGTTAACATGTGTCTTTGATGAGAGAATGCACTGGGTGTATACAGAAAGTGTCAAAACCAAAATATTTATCTTGTCTAACCTAAATATCATATAGCTAATTAAGTAGCCCATAAGGGGGGACACCGGTGAAGAAATAAATGAACAAAGCTAAGCATCCTAACAAATATATGCAATCTAGCTTATACTCAGATTCTTTATTAGTAGAAAGACATTACGAATCTTGGGTTTTTCTGGATGCTGATTGTCCCTTGTCGGAAGGAATTAGAGTTGTATGGTTGTAATTTAGATGATCCTAGATAACAAAAGCTTTATTTAATAGATCTGATCTAGCCAAAGTGCCAACCGGAGCATACTATTTAGAATGATATGGAGAAAAAGCGTCCTAGATATGACGACAGCTGAAATTGATCACTTCAAAAATCCGATGGTGTGCAGATTAGACAAATTACGATTTATTTATTTTTATAGTATTCGGCTGCATGACTCACCTCGAATTGGTAAAAGAATTATTATTAAAGAAAGAATCATAATGCTACCTGGCCCTAGAAGTAATTTCTAAGTCGATTTGAGATTTCCCGATGGGCATGCAAATTTGACTTTTTTGCGGGCTTCAAATTCGCATTTGGAGATTTATGTAAAATCAAAATTCAGACGTTTTCTATATTCTGTTTATGGATACATCTTATAGTTGCTTCAGTATTACCTGATAAATGTGCAAAGTTGACATCCGTTTTGTTTCATAACTTGTTAATGAATGGAGAATTTCTTCATGATTTGCACATTTCCTTGAATAATTATCGAAACTTTTATGGAGCACCTCATTGAATTGGTGTTTACTGTCAATCCAGCGTTCTAAGTGTCTTAGTGTGTGTCACCTTCCCTCCCTTTTACTAAGGGGAATATTTTTTCCTTCCAATTAGCTATCAGGATTTATTATAATGTTATTTGCATGTTCCAGGTTGCAATATTTTTGGTTCTGGCAATGACACTAAGACGCAAGCCTGATGTGCTAATTAACCTTCTACCAACACTGAGGGACAACTCCAAGTACCAAGGAGCGGATAAACTCCCAGTTATGGCGTGGGCCATTTCTCAGGTTAATAGATGTGCTTGTCACCGTTACAATACTATAGAATGTTGCATATTTTTAAAGGTACTTATTCGTTTTCTATTTCTTTTGAAAATTACAGGCCTCTCAGGGTGACCTATCTGTTGGAGTGTACTCATGGTCGCGCAACCTACTTCCTCTACTTAGTGGGAAGTCTGGTGCCAACCCTCAAATTAGGGATTTGGTTCTTCAGTCAGTTGAAAGGTTTTTAAAGCACTTAAAACACTACATCACAAGTCTAGTTTTTCGTTAACTATTTGTTTATTTGATTATCTACCTCCTTTCCAACAGATTCCTGGCTATACCGAAAGCACGCACCAACCTTGTAAACAATGCTGTCAGAAAGGGTGAGCGTGTAGTGCCACCTGCTGCACTAGAACAGCTGTTGCGAGCCACCTTCCCGAATCCTCGTGCCAAGGTTTGTGTAGCATTGCTCCTTGGGTAGTTGGTAGAACTTGTTAACCTGATGCTCATGACATGTACTGTATTATAAGTGCAGGAAACTGACAGGTTTGAAGCAGTATATCCTACTCTTAAGGACATAGCTCTTGCAGGATCTGCTGGTTCAAAAGCCTTGAAGCCAGTTGCACAGCAACTGTTATCTGTTTCTGCCAAATTACTGAGAGAAAGTAAGTTACGAATATTGATCTATTATCCTTATTGTGTTGTTGACGTTGAGTTTTGTAGTGCTTGAATGAAATCATTCTCAAGGATCAGGATTTTTTTCTTTCAGAAAATCCAGGGTTATTGAAGGAAGCTACTGATATTTTCATCTGGTGTTTGGCTCAAAATACTGACTGTTTCAGGCAATGGGTAAGAAGATTCTCTCCACATTCAAATATGTTCTTCTAAGAGCAGAACCCTTGCTGATTGCTTCTTGGATGCATGGAACAGGAAAGTATTTACCTGGATAATTTGGAGGCCAGTGTTTCTGTTCTTAAAAAACTTTCCGTACAATGGAGAGATCATTCAGCTGAATTCTCCCCTGACGTTGTACGGGAGGCAGTAAAGAAACTACGGATCAAGGTTAGCAATTTGTGTGATTTTAATCTATATAGTTCTTAATATAATACATATTGAGTGGCATTGGTAGCAAATCTAAATTGTTTAGTCTGAGATGAGCAATTGTGCTTAGGCCTCAAACACTCAAAGCAAAAACTAAACCTTGCCTATTAGTGTGGAAGTACACCTGGAATGCCAAACCATTCACTCTGAAACCCGCTTTGTGCGACCGGATACATTTTATTAAGAATGCAAGTTATGAATTGGTATCCAAATTTCATAAGCAGCAAAATTGTAATTTTTATGACAGATGGAGTTGTTTAATATGAAAACCTACATGCACTTTCTCAAATAAAAGTGTATCTGCCGCAAGATGTATTTTGCACTACAATACTTGTATCCAGTTGCTTGTGTGTTAGTTGCTGTATATAAGATTACTTCTTTTATGTATAAAAGCACACGTGTATAAGGTTATGCTTTTATACTGGTATTGTGTATGGGGTTGTATCATTGTATGCTTAATAAACATATAATGTATCTGCATATTTTTGAGTTTATAGATAAGTTTGGTCTAGTCAGTAAACTACTACTGATGCTATTATCGAACCACTTACTGAGCCACAAATCATGTCAAACTTAAGGTCTAATTTGGTTTCTTGCTTACCCATTTCTTGATGCCGATATGGTTTTCAAGTGGCATTATCATCCCATGCCCATCCCATCATTTAATGCAAAAGGTTAAAACATTGCATGGACTAGCTAGAAAAAGGCACAAATTGCCGCTGGCTTGTACATATATTTGCGGAGTCAAAGTTGACTAGCTAATAAAAAGCCCCAAATTGCCGCTGGCTTGTACATATATTTGCGGAGTGAAAGTTGCTAAAATGACTATATTTTTTCTTACGTTTATTATCCTGTCTGTCTCGTTCTTTTCACATATGTGCAATTTCAATTGCCTGTACCACGTCCTCTTTCATTCTTGTGCACATTGAGTTTTGTTCTATATATTAAAACTGTGATTTTGAACCGATGCAGAATGAAGAAGCCTTATCCGAAGAAGGGGATGACACTGATGCTTCCAAAATTAAAGAAGCTGACAAATACTGTAAAGCAATTGCCGGAAAGGTTGCAAAGGGACCCTCCTGCGTGACGGTTGGAGCGCTCCTACTCACTGTAGGAGTTGCAGCCACAGCTCTGGTGTATCCCTACATTGACTTGAACGAGCTTTCCGCAGCCCTTGCATATCAACTGAAGTAGAAGATCCTCCGCAATAGCCATACTGCCTTGATACTCTTAAGTGGCTAGCTAAGTTAGAAGATTAAAAGAGGGGGTAGACTTCCGTTCTCTAGTTGCTCAGAGTTTTGTGAGAGGCATGGTCTTACTAAACAGAAAGCAATCAATTTGCGATGTAACAGTAAACTAGTTTTAGATTTGAGTTTTTCGGTAAAAGCTGTGTATCTCTTTTCCTTGGTTTCGTACATTGGGTTGTTTATTATTTATAATCACGGTGGGTATGTATGAGATAAAAGGGGTTCTACGATCACATGTCCTAATTACATTGAATACAAAGTCATCCAAATAAATGTGGAGCAAGCTTTCAGATTTCAGTTTGTATATTAAATTTGCTGACTGTGCGCTTGTCTTTTTAAATATGCAGTATGGATAGTGATTATAGGAATTATGGATGATTAAATATGGATAGTGACGTAAAAATTGCAAGCCCATTTCCTAGTGGCTAGCTAGTTTTTCAGATTTCAGTTCTTCAGGTTTCAGATTTCAGTTTGCATGTTAAATATGCACTATCAAGTAGACGAGTAATCCTGTGATTTGGGGTGCTTATAGGCATTATAGATAGTGACATGTAAACATTGCAAGCCCATTTCCTAGTTGCTCCTAGTTGCTGGTGACGTGGCAGAGTTGGCAAAGCTCCTCTGTGTAGTTTCATATCAAAAGCTACGTTCGATGAACATCACGTCATCTTATCTGTTAATTGGATTGCTATCTGATACCTGTGATTTGTGGATTGATCTGGCAGCTCTTTATAAGCTTCATTACATCGCTAAGTAAGCACTCCTTGCTATGCGGTTATGACGAACCGTTTGTTTACATTATTTAGTCACGGGCTTGAAAGTGTTTTGACTGCGTGGATTTGCAATTTTTACGCTGGTGTTATAGGATGCCAAATCATGCAGCGACACATTGTATACAGTTCAATTTTACCGGATTGTGTTCTAAAATCCATCTATTAAACTTTATTGATTTGTGAACCAAACATAGCATCAGCTACATGGGATTGATTATCCTTGATTTTCTCCATATCCGGATACAATACAATTGTGAAGACGACAAACTAAGCAAATGCTGCTTCTTTTCATTCCCATCACCATCAACCACGTGAACCCATGCCATTCCCGTCAGCCATCATTATCACAAACAAGGACTCGTGCGCAAATAGTGTTGTCTTTTACCCTCTCCTGCTATCCTAACATGTCAAACCTGCGACTTAGAGATTCATCCCAACATTTTTCTCTTTTGATAAACCATATCTGTAATATAGTAAACTTGGAAAGGGCGGTGGGATCCTCATCAAGACAACCTACTACAAGAAGTAGCTCCAAACTAGCATCATAGATAGGAAACATCTTTATATCAGAGAGGTGGTCATTGAACCATAAAGTGGTCACATAGCATCTCGTGGGACGCACCATCCACAAAAGTTAATTAACCTTGTAGGAGACATATTGGGAGATGCTGAAGACTATGTGAGTGGGAGCAGACAATCTTGAGCCATCTACCCGGACCTCGGCCACACACCCGGCCATCTACCCGGACCTCCATAAAAAATGAATCTACCATGCAAGAGATGATTATCTCAACATGCAAAAGCCATATCCTCTAATGATTCCCTCCATTTTATTTCAAATCTCGTATATAGCTGCAAAAAACAAATCATCCCCCTCTCTATTCATTTTCGTCCAGAACTGAGTAAGTACTGTACGTACTATTTGTTCATGTTGAACCAGTTCCACCCAACACTGAGTAAGTACTGTAGGTACTATTTATTCATGTTGAACTAGTTTTGCCCCTTTGATGCAAATACAGTACATACGAATTAGGTTTGTTACTGATATGAGAATAATAATTGGGTACTGTACTTTTACTTTTGTAAAAGTGATTAATGGTTTGATGGGTATTGTACTTTTGCTTCTTACAGAAATTAAAATCATAAAGGGGTACTGTACTTACTGAAATGATTTGGTAGGTACTGTACTGTAATTACTGAAATGATTTGGGAGTGAGTATTGTACTTGGCATAAATGAATAGGGAGAGGGAGTGAGTACTGTACTTGACGAAAATGATTTGGTAGGTACTGATCAACAGGAAGGGAGATGTTTGAGGAGATTTGCTGCTATATACGAGATTAAAAAATATTGATATGAGTAAACTTGTGTTGGGCAAGTACTGTACTTGTGCTTCAACTCTCTGACCATTTAATCATTTACATGATGTACTGTACTACACATCATGAATATATACTGATAAACAGTGTTGGGCAAGTACTGTACTTGTTTTGGACATACTCATAAATAGTGTTGGGCAAGTACTGTACTTGTGCTTCAACTCTCTGACCATCGCAACCTTTACATGATGTACTGTACGGCCGAAGTAAAAGATTGATGAGAACTGAGGAACAAACGTACTGTACTAATGTGAAAATGTTGGTGGGTTGAAATAGAGCCGGAAGGAGGAGTTGCAAGAGAGAAAACAAATTAGTAAAAATGAGGGCTAGAGAAAGGAGTGGAGAGAGTTAATTGCTGGACAATAAAAGCTGACTGCATGGAGTTAATTGGCGTGAAGTTATTTCGTATTAAAAGCCTGCTGCATGGAGTTAATTGGTGTGTATTAAAAGCCTGCTGTATGAAGTTAATTGAGGTGTATTAAAAGCCGGCTGGGACCACATTTTTGTGGACTCCCGATACACGGGTGGGTGGCTGGGTATAGAAGTGACTGTGTGTAGCGTAGCTCAAGATATATCACCTACCGTAAGTATGACACAAAAGAGAGTAAGTTGAGAAATTGTGAAAAATGATTTTCTTGTGTCAATGGGTTTGTTCTCAAACTATCTGCACTTTCTTTCAATTCGGACGTTCCATATTATATTTACTAGAGGGTATAAAGTTCTAATAGACCCAAGAGTAATATCTAAACAAGCTTCCTTGTTATCTAAGATATAAATGATATGATCATATGACGTGTACATGACAGAGCTATCACTATAAAAATATGTTCAAATTGTTTTGAGAAATCACAAGTGCAAACAATATGCTCTATATCATCTTATGCCTACCGACAAAGCAAGCATATAGATGAAAATATGTTCAAATTGTTTTGAGAAATCCCAAGTGCAAACAGTATGCTCTATATCATCTTATGCCTACCGACAAAGCAAGCATATAGATGGTCCATGCCACCGACGTTTGTACCAATTATCTCCAAAAAGAAGCTTTTGTGTCCTATGAGTCTAAGGAGGAATTGAATCTTAGCCTGTCATTTAATATCCCAACTTTTTTGTCATTATGTGATGTGATGTCTCCTGCATGCATAAAATTCATCGACATTTTTGACGTTATATGTGTTTCCTAGGCCAATGAACCTCAGACCAATTCCGAGGCTTAGTAAGATTTTGAGTAGTTTAAGGAATGTCTTTTTATAGCCCCATATAATTTAACACGGATTTAATAATGTTGTTTCTATTTTATATAAGTAATATATAAGCATCATCCGATGTGAACGATCTTATATTTGATTGTATGTGCGTGATTAATCTTTATGGACATTTCATGAGCATCATCTAATGCGTAAGATCTTGTATTGGACGTTATGTGTGAGTTTAAAATATATCGGTTGAGCCGGCCTAATCAAGATCAATGATCAAATCTTAAACAAATTTTTAGCCAACTCAAAGGAGGAGTTTTGATGGCATCTTTCAATAAAGTATTTCCCTTTAAGAAGATATTGCAATTTTTTTTAATTCTTATTTTGGGTCTAAGGAGGATTGTCTATAAAAGTATCTTTCCAATAAAATGCAAGCAGACACACGGATGTCTTTAAAAGTGTTGTAATAACGTTGTTTAACATGAACCATGAATGTAAATGCAACTTAATAATCTCCCATTCACTAAGGTGGCAGGGTTGGCATAAAGATTTCCATTTGGCAAGGTAATTTTCTTGGCATCCACTATGATTTCCCTCCTCATTTCGTCAATGATTTTCTCTACTTTTGTAGACAATAGAATGCAACTGATATAATACGACATAATGCCTACTAATGATGCATTTATTAGGATAAGACGACCATCTATATAGATTTTTCATCTTCAAGAGGCAATCCCAGTTGTCATTTTGTCAATGATATGCTGCCAAACTTAAGAATATAGCCTCACAAGTGAAAAAGACATTATTTGATAGGTAATATGAATGGAATCAACCTTACATTGTAGCATACAAAATAATTTATTGAGAGATGGGTTGTTGACATGTATACCTACAAGAAAGGATTTTCTAGAGTTGATTTTAAATCCAAAAAGGTGTTGAAAGATACCTAGGATTCTGAAGGTGATGATAGATTGTTATCAATTGGTTTGATGACAATAATTGTGCCACCCTAGATTGTAAGACATGAATATAATTAAAATCACGAATTATGATTAGGATGCCATTTGTGGCCCCTAGACGGAATGTCGAGGCCAAAATAGATGATCCAATAATAAAAGGTCAACATGGTAAAGGTTCAACTTATCTAAGACCATTTGAGATTATGAAATAACCAGGAAATGACCTATTTGTTAATTGGAAGAAATGACTATTGGTGATATATTTGTGTGTCTAATCATTCTAGACATCTACAAAAATATATCAATTCATCCAAAAAATAAGAAAATGCCAAAGTTATGTTGTCAAAGGATTTAAAAAAAACCTAGTTTAAGAACCAAAATTGGAGTTTTATTGTGGTAACAAGAATGCTTCAACTATTTGGTCATAATGTAGGCAGTGTGTATGCATCTCCTTTTTAGACAACAATCTGTTCCACATTCATGATTTTATCCGTACAAGATCTCATACTAGAACTAAAACCCTTGACAATAATCATATGTTTTGTTTATGAGGCTAATGAGGCATAGTCAGAAACTCATCTTAGGGTAATCAATCTTATTAATCGAGACTATAAAAGCATTGTCAATAGATGATATGCCTCGAGCAGTCAATAACCCTTAATGGATATGATAAATATTATTGAAAAATAGTCTCTTTTGGTATCCAACCTATATTGATAAAAGTATATCAAAACCATTAAGGCCTAGTGATTTATCCAAGCCAAGGTAAAAACAACATCCATTTACTTCTATTAGAGAGAAAGACATTCTGAGACTACGTGGATGCTAAATTTTAACCTCACACTACAAATCCAAAGAAAAACAAAATGTCTGGAGAAATGTCTCTTGTGGTTGAATGCTAAAACAACATTCATTATTTCTATTAGAGACAAGGGCAGAGAGACGTGGATGACCAATTTTGGCCTCATATTGCAAATCCCAATAAAAATGGGAATGTGTGGAGAAAGACCTCTTGTAGTTGAAGATAGTGTCATAATGACTTATAACAATTTGTATGATGTTAGCTCAATTCTATGTTGCGATATAGTCTACAGAAAAGGAGTGTAAATACAATTGCCCCTTGTGACCATTATAGATTCTATGAAAGTATTTTGTGTTTTGGTCATCGTCTTTTATTCAATTATCATTTCATCTTTGTTTCCATATGGTTTGTTAATATGTCGAATGTATAATTTCAAATGATCATGGCAAGCTGATCCAAGATGCCCCATCTATAGTAAAAGTGATTTTTTGTTTGATATATTTGGTTATATTTCCAAGCTTGTCCTTATTCCAATAAATTAGATATTTCAAATTCTTTCCAAGTTGTAAAAAAACTTTTCAAAGGGTTTTTTTTCAACTAAATTCCCTTTCAAGAAATGTTATTTCTTAGTTATTTTTTTCTACACCAAAATCTTTCAAACAAAAAGATTTAGACCCTACATAGAGCATTTTGTGTCTAATATTATGGGCGTATGTAGGATTGGAAATCGGGTCGGGTCAGATCGGGCCTGACTCGTATAGTGAATCTTGGGTCTAGTTCAGGTCCTAAATCTGATTTGTACTACAAAGTTTATGCAATCCTAAAACTTAATAAATATTTGATTATAGCATTGTTTATTAGACATGCCAAAAATATTATGTAGTATCAATATTTAATAAATCTTATTAAAATCCACTAAAAAGCACATTTTGGGTCATTTCAAGTTACTCTCAGGTTGAATGGGTCAGGTTTAGGTTATTCAGGTCCATACAAACTAAAGTTTACACATGGATGAATTTTAGTTTCCAACCGAATTAATATTTTAGAGTTTGATTCCGGTCATTTTGAGTTAGAATTTCAAGCCGGGTCGGGTCATTTGGCTCACTTAGAGATTGTCAAGCCTAGGCATGCGATCATCTTTGATATCGATTCTTGCTAAAGCTTTGTAAAAGGGCATTTATCCCCCAAGCATGTATACCCACAAAGCAATCTAAGCTGGCTCAATAGGAACCCCTTCACCAAGTGAAATAAGTGTTACTAACATTTAATTCAATGAGAATTTCAACATTTATGAAGCAATTCTTATGGTTCATATATCATTGGTGGTGTTGGTGAAGGTTTGTTGAAGTTGACCTCTCAACTAAGAATCTTGTGTAATCGAAATCACTCCAAGAAACCATGTAGCAACTTGTATTTGTTACATAAATCATTTATGACTTGGCTCTAATTATAAACAATGAAGAATCACGTCCACTGTCAAGTATAGGAGTAATGTGGGAATAATTCATAGAATGGGTATAAAGGGACGTGTGTAGCATCATTACTCCCATAAAATGAGTTTTTTTATTCTATTTGTGATTTCTTGATCCCAATTTATGGAAGTTGTTTAGCTGGGAGATTAGATTTGGCCTCTTGTATGGTAATCACTTAAATTATTTATCACATATAAAATGTCTAGTCGACCAATGACATTTAGAAAAATCACACCACTTACATCCTAAGAAGCATGTAATCATAGTTAAACATAGAAGTTGTGATCATGATTGGCAAGAAAAAAACATTTGATGTTCATAAAATGTAAATGTTCCAAAGTTAAGAAGCACTATTTGTTATCTCAAACCAAATCATGCTGAAGCTCAACCATGGCCTCATTTGCATCATCAAAATCAATGAAAGATAATCCAACATTTTTTTGGAAATCTTCTAAATGAAGAGCACACTTTACAAGACATGTAGTTTTTTGTGTGTGAAAGACATGTAGTTTTTCACTATATCTAATGACATATGTTGATGATATCTAAATGTTTATCTGATAAAGTGTATCAAATGGTGTAGGCATGATGTCTGCGGAATGTATGTTCTTGTTGCTTTTACATTCATCCTCACCAATCTCATTATGATATGTACTCATTTTCTTGCCCTCATATTCTTTAGATCTCATGTTTGTCTTGTATATAGGGCCATACAAATGCTCAAGGCCATCTTTTTAATGGCCATATTGAGGGGGTCTATTTTTAGTGTTGGACTTTTCACATAAGGTGGAGTTGAAATCATAATTTGTTGTGTGCTTTTGAGATAGAAGGTTATGAATAATTTTTTTCTTTAAGTTCAAGGATACCATTGTTGGTGTGTATGCCCTGAGAGCCAATCATGGGATGATTGGTGGGATACATTAAGATTGATTTGATAAACATCAAAGGCAAGCTTCCAATTCTTTCTGGTTCAGTCATATGAGATAGTGATAGAATAGATTGAATGTCTAGAGAATGACAATACTCAATGACGTATGCTTTCAGGTTAAGGACCTGAACGATGAGATCATACGGATGCTAAGAGTTTGTACATTCTTGTTATGTCCCTAGTTGGATGTCATTGTGGAAGGTAGATAGACAGCAATGACACACAAGACTAGATTGTGGTGTTGGTTGATGACAAAATCTCATTAGTCATGATATAGAGATATCAAACCAAACACATAGGTACTTGTTAGAGAACAAGTGTACCGGACAGACCCACCGTGAGTTTGACACATGGAACCATGACATGGTAGTCACAGTCAGTACTCATAGTAATGGTGGTGAGTGTGATTCTTAGACCTAAAATCACTACACTCAACACATGTCGTTGGGCACACTTTGACATCATCAAACGCAGTCCTGAAACATGGGTTGTTATAAAGGTGATGATTGGGTGGATTTGACACATGGGGCTTTTGAGGGGTGAGTGATAGATATGGGATTTGTCCCTCTTGAGGGAGTTTGATATCCATGGCCACTTGATGAGTAGGATTGAGATAGGCGTGCGCACGCATGTGTGAATCAGTATGTGATATTGATGTCATACATATCTTGTTCAATCTAACTCTGAGATCAATAAAGTGAATGAACATTGACAGGATGACTGTTCCATGCCTCGAGCTCATTTGGGATATCAGTGATAAAGGAATTATACATTCACTGTAACACCATTCTCAGATTGTAGGATGAAAGTTGTTCTCCAACTTTCTACTTTCACTTGGGTAGCACTGATGTGTGACTAGGCACCACTCTTTGCTTGTGAAGTCATAAGTGTTATGGACTTTCACTGCCAACGTGAAATGGACCTGTAGGGTCACACACATAGGATTTAACCTGGAAGAGGAGTTTCGTCCACAAGAAATGTTTAGATTGATTACTAAAGGAGTTTAGTAGTTCAATTAAACACTCAATCAGTCGATAGCTCAATATCATACTGTTCAAGGTGTTGGACATGTTGATTGGAATATCAGATTGATTGAAATCACAATTGACTGATTCTGCACAACCTGCACTCCCAACCGATCAGCTCAAGTGTTGAACCGGTCGGATGAGGTTGCAGAACCAGTTGGCTCAAGTGTTGAACCGATCGGCTCATGGTCAGAGTGAAACGATCGGTTCAAGTGTTGAAATGATCAGTTCAACTGGTGCAACCGAGCAAGTTGGGAAAGTCAGGTCGGTGAGAATTTTCCTTGCATTTCACTTGCCCAATTTGATTGGAACAAGGATTGGTATTCGATACCAATTAGAAACAAAAGAAGGAAAGTCAATCGGGAACTGATCAGGACCACGAACCGACCGGTTCAGAAGTAAACTGATCGGCTCATGGGTCCCAACTGATCGGTTGGTGTTCCAACCGACCGGTACAGGTACCCAACCGACCGGTTCACTTGTGAACCGATCGGTTCAGGTTGCGAGTTGGTTGCTTTTGTGGAAAATCTCTAACCCTTCTACTCCTGCTTTAGTCCCATATTGCCGGGGACAGAGAACCCTGTCCCATGACCCGCATATATATATAGGGGTATTGGGGGCTTCTCAAAGTACAGCTCAGTGCAACCAGTTGCTCTGCAAAGTTGTCGTTCTCTCTGGTTTTGGTAACCGAGAGAGAGAGCCCGAGCAAGTGCTTCCCGCAAAAGGGAGGTGCAGCAAAGGAAGGACAACTGCAGTCGCAACTGGAGGCAGGAGAGTGTGTTGGCGACTAGTACGTCAACAGGAGGGTGCGACTCCTTCCACTTCCTTCTGGGACAAGGAGTGTGGAGTTCCAGGTGGTCTGTGTGGACTACTACAGAGGCGGGAGGACACTGCCACTCAGGAGGACAACTTTCATCCGACAGTCCAGTAGGAGGAGGAGTCGTCAGTCTCGGTGCGACCAGGAGCTGCACAGATGCCGTCCAAGACCGGAGGTGAAGACCACGCAAGGCGCGAGGTATTGTCGCCGAGCAAGCCTCGGGACAAGGTATGATTCCACAAACCATTCCTTTCCTAATATATAGACGTTGACGCGTTTCCTCGTATTGGGTTTGGGGGAGAATTTTTTTTTCCGCTGCCTTCTCTGATTCCCCTAAAACCCAACAGTGGTATCAGAGTCACGTCAACTGTTCTATATTTTAGGAATATCGATATGATCGATTTTGGTTTGTTGCCTTTATTTATTGCATATGATGCGAATAAAATTAGCTTTATGCATGTCCAATCCTAAATCCACAAATCCCAAATTACATATATGATATGTATTATTAATGCACTCGATACGCGTCGCCTTTAAACGAGTTTTGTGGTAGATGTGTGTAGCATGATTATGGCCTATAAACCCCTATCTGTGTGTGGTTGTTTTTGGTTGCTGGCATCTCGGTCTGTGCACCGATCTTCCCTCTCTTATTCCTGATGTAACTCAAAATAGTTCGAGATTCTTTCCTACCTTTGCTCCCCCCGAATGTAACTCGGGGTTTCTTCTTTTAAGCAATGTAATAATAGGATATATTTTATTTCTTGTTATGTCGAAGACTGGCGGACATCTGACGACAGCTGGAACGATCGGTTCAAGGTGTGAACCGATCGGTTGATGTTCCAGACGATCGATTCAAGGAGTGAACCGATCGGTTGATGATCGGTTCAAAGAGCGAGACGACCGGGTGGCGGACATGACGAGATGCACGACGTCCAGGCGAACCGATCAGTTGGAGGAGCCAACCGATCGGCTGGTGGCACCCAGACGACCGGCTGGAGAGTATAGATCATTCATGTGATGAGTTGATCAACTCGGATGGCAAGGCACATATGTTCATCTTGTACAGGTTGCATGTGATGTTGACCTAGATGACTGTGATTCCTCTTGGCTCGAGGAATCACATTAGGATGGCCATAAGCATCACTTTTTATCGTTTGTGCATGTTTTATGTGGGATATAGCATGTATATGATACGTACTATGTATTGTGGTGATTGGATATGTATATGTATATAAAAACCAAATCCCTCATTAAAATATTAAGTCATATATGCCTTCCATTAGCGGCACACATGAAAAACTCGATCGACCAAGCGTAGGTTACGCCAAAGCATGGTGCGCCGTCTATCTTGTGGAAGTGTGAAGGGTAGACATGTAGGTTCTGCCAAAGCAGGGTGCATGTTCTACCGTGTTGACTTTTGGGTTAGACTTAACTGGTGATTCTTAGAGCGTCTAAGCCCAGATGCAAGGAATGTTCATGGCAAGGTGTTGTGCATGTTCATTCAACAAGAGTTGCATATGATGCAATTGGCAAGAGTTTCCTACCTGAGAGATCTAAGTTGTGGGCGATCAGCCAAAGCTGACTCATGACTTAGAGGATTTCAGGATCTTGCCCACTAGAAGGTTGTACGCTGTAATCTTCCGAATTGATAGTGAGGGCTATCAATTTGAATTAAAATAGTGGGAGCGATAATTAATTAAAGGCCTAATTTTTATCGTCACCTTTTCAAATCAATCAAATAAGTCAAAAGAGTTTTGGACTAAAATTGCATATTTCCTTTTGTAGTTCAAATGGCAACAAACAACAACAACTTTTCTTTGCGATCGGTCCTTGACAAGGACAAATTAAATGGGACTAACTTCCACGACTGGTATCAGACATTGAGAATTGTTCTCACTCAAGAGAGTAAGCTCTATGTCCTGGATACTCCAATTCCAGAGGAACCCGCTCCTAATGCACCAAGGGCAGAAAGGGATGCTTACAAGAAGCATGCTGATGATGCCATTGATGCTAAGTGCTTGATGCTATGTTCAATGAACCGTGAGTTACAGAGACAACATGAGAACATGGGTGTCATAGAGATGATTCAGCATCTCAGGAACATGTATGAAGACCAGGCACGACAAGAGAGATATAATGTTTCTAGAGTGATGTTCAAGTGCGTCATGACAAAAGGAGATCTAGTTGGTCCTCACACACTCAAGATGATTGGGTATGTGGAGAACCTGTAAAGACTAGGATTTCCACTGAGCCAAGAGTTGGATACTGACGTGATACTGCAATCGTTGCCAGAATCATACAATCAGTTTGTGATGAACTACAACATGAACAACTTTGATAGGCCACTGTCAGAGTTGTTGGGCATGTTGAGGATAGCCGAGATATAGATGAAGAAGGACAAGCCTAAGGCTGTGATGGTGATCACAGGCAAGAAAGGCAAGTCCAAGCGCAAGGGCAAGGGCAAAGCTAAGAAAGATTCTGATGCTAGCCATGAGTCCAAGCCGTCTTCATCTCTCAAGGCCAAGGGAGGCGTGACCAAGAAAGGAAATTGCCACCACTGTCAAAAGCCAAGACATTGGAAAATGAATTGTCCTCTCTATCTGGAAGAACAAAAGAAGGAGGCGACTGAAGCCTCTACTTAAAGGTTTCATGAAATTAAACTTGTAACACTTTTTGAGGTATATGATACCAAGATGTAAAGTGTAAATCACTCATAATTGGGGCAAGTGTTGCCGCCATAGATAGAGTACTTTAGTTTATTTTCAGCCTACAAGGCATGTAATACAGTCATGAATTGCTATTTCATATATTGCCAAAAGATAGAAACACTTTATTTTGCATATTGTATGACAATGATGGCAATTAATAAAGTTGAGTTTTCAATCTTAAAGATATGATCTTTGTGGCAATGCCTTGTTTATCTTGTGGTATTCGATATGCATAAGATAAAATGATACCTAAAAGTTATTAGATAACTCAAACAATCTAATTAGCATCAATCATGAGACATTCATTTCTAGTTTCCATGTGATGGATAAATCTAGACTCTTTTGGTTAGAGAACCAGTAAGAGACATGAATCTCTTGTACATGATTAATCAATCTTCACTAATGGTAGTGGGAGAGAGAATGATTGTCCTATTAGGTATAACACATGTGATGTATTTACATACCTATTGGAATAAATGCTAATACTTCAAATGGTGTTTAGAGAAATACCAATATGAATATCTTGAAGTGTTCAAGATTATCATAGTTGAAGTACAAATTTGGTAAAGTGTTAATTCTTGATGAGATCAATGAATGAAATACTTGGACCAAATGTTTGAGATCCTTTTGAGTGATTATGATAGTGTATCATAGTGAACTCATGATTAAGGCATGGTGATGTCTAAATCAAGAAGGAATCATACTCTAAGGAGTTAGAGAATGATTATCAAATAACTAAATTCTTCTTAATAAATGAATACCCCACACTAATAAAGAAATTTAGAATCACAAGGGTTGTGAGTTCTTATATCTTTAACAGATACACCTCAATTATCTATGTGATAAGTTGTTCATGTGATGAGTCAACTATCTAGATGAATATGAGGAATCGAATTCTGAATTATGGTTTATGACCATTGCATCCTAAATGATATCCATGTGAACCATAAGGTATGACCTTGATGGTAGCACCCATTGGATGAAATCCATAAGTGCAAATAAGTCTTAAATGTTAAGACACATGGATAACATTTTGATAAGGATGATGCTTGTTGATTGCAACTTAATGACTGAGACATTTGGCATATGGATACTAAAACCGCATTCCTATGAGGAATAAAACAAGGATGTGTACGTGACACAACCTATAAGGTTTATGAATCCACTAATGCAAATGAAGTTCTATAAGTTTCAATGGACTAATCAATGTGATTGATTGAGTACAAGCAACTCAGAATTGGATCTTTACTCTGATGATATAGTCAAAGGGTTTGACTGATACATCAAAGATAAAGAGGGATCTGTGATTTAGTGGGAGCGTGTTCACATTCCACATGTTGATGTGAAATGGAAATGTTCTAGATTGGAAATCCTAAAGTGGAAATTATTTTAAGGAAGATAGAGATGTTTCCTATATGATAGGAATAGAGATCTATAGAGATAGTTCTCGAAAAACTCTTGACCTGAAAAGAGAAAGCATACATTGGCAATCTGTACTGAAGGGTTTAGTATGCACAGATTCAGTGGGAGAAAACTTGTGCATGTTATATGGATATTAGTATCCCAAGGCCAAGTGTCCAATTCTTATGAAGAATGGGAACACTAAGAATAGATATGGATCTATCATGTATGTAATCATCCCATTGTCTTGCATGTATGGACATAGCAAGAACAAAATGCATTCATTATCTTGTATGTATGCCATGACAATTTGATGTGCTCATCCTGTTAACTCGTATGTGGGACATGACGAGTGGATGTCTGTCTACTTCCAGTAAGGGTTACTGGAATACCATGAGAACTTGACAAGTACTTGCGAAGTACTAGTTCTATGGAGATAAGGAAGAGTTTGATGTAAAGAGTTACATTGATGCGAACTTCCGAAAAGACAGAAAATTAATCGCAAAAATATATATAGGATATATAAAAGTGAAAGTTTGTTGATAATTGGAAGTGTTCCAATAAAACCATTTAAAAGGAAATGCCGAGTATCTATGTGTTAGAGAATAGCAATAGATACTATATGGATCTGGAAGTTCATGAGATGAACTTATAAGACATTCCGCTCATTGATGACAAGTCTGGAATCCTTGATCATGCAATGTGGCTAAAGGTTAGCAAGGAATACTAGATCACATATTACGACAACTCCATCTCATACGTGTGACGTACAACGAAGAGATGAGAGACATGCAATTACACTGACTTTGGCAAGGTGTTGCCATTACTCACTATCTTGGCACTAGAGCACAGTAACATGTGAGATATGTTTGAAGATCACTATGAATATGATTCATGGGTGATTGGCTCGCAATGCAAGTGGGAGTCTGTTGGTGTGTATGCCCTGAGAGCCAATCATGGGATGATTGGTGGGATACATTAAGATTGATTTGATAAACATCAAAGGCAAGCTTTTAATTCTTTCTGGTTCATTCATATGAGATAGTGATAGAACAGATTGAATGTCTAGAGAATGACAGTACTCAATGACGTATGCTTTCAGGTTAAGGACCTGAACGATGATATCATACGGATGCTAAGAGTTTGTACATTCTTGTTATGTCCCTAGTCGGATGTCATTGTGGAAGGTAGATAGACAACAATGACATACAAGACTAGATTGTGGTGTTGGTTGATGACAGAATCTCATTAGTCATGATATAGAGATATCAAACCAAACACATAGGTACTTGTTAGAGAACAAGTGTACCGGACAGACCCACCGTGAGTTTGACACATGGAACCATGACATGGTAGTCACAATCAGTACTCACAGTGATGGTGGTGAGTGTGATTCTTAGACCTAAAATCACTACACTCAACACATGTCATTGGGCACACTTTGACATCATCAAACGCAATCCTGAAACATGGGTTGTTATAAAGGTGATGATTGGGTGGCTTTGACACATGGGGCTTTTGAGGGGTGAGTGATAGATATGGGATTTGTCCCTCTTGTGGGAGTTTGATATCCATGGCCACTTGATGAGTAGGATTGAGATAGGAGTGCGCACACATGTGTGAATCAGTATGTGATATTGATGTCATACATATCTCGTTCAATCTAACTCTGAGATCAAGAAAGTGAACGAACATTGACAGGATGACTAGTCCATGCCTCGAGTTCATTCGGGATATCAGTGACAAAGGAATTATACATTAGCTGTAACACCATTCACGAATTGTAGGATGAAAGTTGTTCTCCAACTTTCTACTTTCACTTGGGTAGAACTGATGTGTGACTAGGCACCGCTCTTTACTTGTGAAGTCATAAGTGTTATGGACTTTCACTGCCAACGTGAAATGGACCTGTAGGGTCACACACATAGGATTTAACCTGGAAGAGGAGTTTTGTCCACAAGCAATGTTTAGATTGATTACTAAGGGAGTTTAGTAGTTCAATTAAACACTCAATCAGTCGATAGCTCAATATCATAATGTTCAAGGTGTTGGACATGTTGATTGGAATATCAGATTGATTGAAATCACAATTGACTGATTCTGCACAACCTGCACTCCCAATCGATCGACTCAAATGTTGAACCGGTTGGCTGAGGTTGCTGAACCTGTCGGCTCAAGTGTTGAACCGATCGACTCATGGTCAGAGTGAAACGATCGGTTCAAGTGTTGAAACGATCAGTTCAACTGGTGCAACCGAGCAAGTTGGGATAGTCAGGTCGGTGAGAATTTTCCTTGTGTTTCACTTTCCCAATTTGATTAGAACAAGGATTGGTATTCGATACCAATTAGAAACAAAAGAAGGAAAGTCAATCGAGAACTGATCAGGACCACGAACCGACCGGTTCAGAAGTAAACCGATCGGCTCATGGGTCCCAACCGATCGGTTGATGTTCCAACCGACCGGTTCAGGTCCCCAACCGACCGGTTCACTTGTGAACCGATCGGTTTAGGTTGCGAGTTGGTTGCTTTTGTGGAAAATCTCGAACCCTTCTACTCCTGCTTTAGTCCCATATAGCCGGGGACAGAGAACCCTGTCCCATGACCCGTCTATATATATAGGGGTATTGGGGGCTTCTCAAAGTACAGCTCAGTGCAACCAGTTGCTCTGCAAAGTTGTCGTTCTCTCTGGTTTTTGTAACCGAGAGAGAGCCCGGGCAAGTGCTTCCCGCAAAAGGGAGGTGCAGTAAGGGAAGGACAACTACAGTCGCAACTGGAGGCAGGAGAGTGTGTTGGCGACTAGTACGTCAATAGGAGGGTGTGACTCCTTCCACTTCCTTGTGGGACAAGGAGTGTGGAGTTCCAGGTGGTCTGTGTGGACTACTACAGAGGCGGGAGGACACTGCCGCTCAGGAGGACAATTGTCATTCGACAGTCCGGTAGGAGGAGGAGTCAGTCCCAGTGCGACCAGGAGCTGCACAGACGCCGTCCAAGACCGGAGGTGAAGACCGCACAAGGTGCGATGTATTGTCGCCGAGCAAGCCTCAGGACAAGGTATGATTCCACAAACCATTCCTTTCCTAATATATAGACGTTGACGCATTTCCTCGTGCTGGGTTTGGGGGAGAAATTTTTTTGTTTCCGCTGCTTTCTCTGATTCCCCTAAAACCCAACAACCATTTGCATTATTGAGTTTTATAAATCAAGCACATTTTCCAATGATGATAGGAATGGGGTCTTTTCATACCCAAATGTGGCCTTTGGTGGGAGGTGCACACTCATGGCAACAGTGCAAGGTTCCATTATTGTTATTGAGAATCAAATTGATTTTTATGCTCACATGGAACAAAAAAAGTAGCAGGGTGTTCACTTAAGTTTTCAAAAGAACTTGCATGATCATAATTTTCTTAAGAAGTAGTGCAATTGTGTAGACGTGCAAACTAGAAAAAAACCAAATGTTTGATAGAGATTCCATAAGAATATTTTATATAATTTGTCAACTGTAGGGTGTCTGGATGAGTAAAGTGAAGATGAGAAACTAATGTGTATTTGATGGTTTTAGAGATGTCAATGTCCCATAAGTGTGGGGGAAGACTAGAAATGTATATCCAACTAAGGCCACACTCATGTGCCATTAGTTCACTCTTACCAAGGCTTTATTTAGAGATCTATTCAAGGAGAAAACCAACCTTTCCAACCACAATAATCATAAGACCAATAAGGTTATATGGATGCTGATTTAGGAAGCAACTTAAGAAGTTGTGTTCTTCAAAACACTATTGATATTGTTGAATACATACATGGTAACAAATGACACATTCCCTTGGCAACTTTAGAAGTTTTAGTTTTGTATGTCCTCCAAGCCTTATTAAAAGTGTTAGCAATGTTGCATGAGAAAAGGACATCAACAATATGAATGGGGATGTCAATATGCATCTCATCAATGACAATCTATAAGGAGGTATTATTTGGAGACTCAAGGAAGGAGAATCTATGTCTAGGTTTTGTTGCATACCTAGATTACGTATGGGACAAAGGAGCTCTTTATGAATCAAAAGGAAACAGACCACTCACAACCAATGGTATGGGGTCAGATCTCATTTACCATCAGCAAGAGGTTTTATCATGCCAGAAATGGAAGTCCTCTTGATGTAGAGATGAGGCAAGTTGAGGCTAGACATCTTCAAATATGTAATTTGCAAGCGCATCACGCTCAAAATGATGTTGAAACAAATGAAAGGACTTTGAGCCCCGATCCTTATTAATGTGGTAAGAGGTGTTGTCCTGATTCTTTTGTTTGACTATCACATATAATACCCCTTAGGGTCTAGACTTATATGTCAAGAATCTGTCCGATCATGTATCCCATCAACAACTGAAAATAAATTCATTAAATGATTTTGATTTTTTTGCTAGAAATAGGACTTTGTGAGTAACTCTTACATTTTATGTCCTTTGATAAATGAATAGTTGATAATAGTAGTACGTTTAAAGTATTTTGTATGCCTTGGGTCATAAAATTGTGATTTATTAGTGCTATGTTTTCTAAACAAACAAAATTAGTAAAATGACTCAGCCTAAGGTGATGCAAGCATTTGTTTGTTTTATTTGAAGATGAACTGTTTATGACCTTATTTTCTACACCTTAAGAAAAATATAATTTTGTTCCTTTATTCCGGTTAACTATTTGACTTCTTTTTATTATAAGGTTTAACCCTATAATGCAGTTGAAACATATGAGTTATTTAAATCACATGTACCATTAGTTTGTTTTCTAGTAGTACAAGTACCTGAAGCAATAAAGCTGCTTAAGCATGATGTTGTTGCCTTTGTTCTTACTATTGTTAATAATCATTGGTTTGTCCACCATGGTCACTACAAGGACATCCATCACCAGATCATTAGTTAGCTTCCCCAATAGTGTTCTATTTGTCATGATAATGAGATTTGGCTGGTATGAAAGAGAGAGAGAGAGAGAGAGAGAGAGAGAGAAGAGATGAAACAAGCTTGTCAAGGTATCCACATGTTTTATTAGCATATAAAGTTGCTAAAGACTCACTCATTCTTAATTCCTATGAAAGTTTGTGCCCTAATTGTAAAAGCACGTGGTTCATTTGTATAATCAACTCAATTCAATATATTGATACTAAGGGACAAAAAATGTAAACAAATAATCTATATGATTAAGAATTGTAAGGCCTAACTCATAGGTATAACTAGAGGCGACCACAATTAGAAAGATGAAAAATCAAATCATGCAAAGTAACACCCAAAAATTCACCATAGGACGGTGGGAACTCCATAAGGGAACCAACAAGCCAAGGTTGCGAAAACCCAAAGATGGACTCCTTGATGGAACAACCTGCATCAACTGATCAACACATAATAGTTCAAGAAAGAGTGGGGGTAGGTTAATTAATGGACAACCCACATCACAAAGAAACTCCACCCTTTAGAATGTCATGAATGTATCATGATCATGACCATTATGAGGCCGTTGGGTCCTTAATATGAGAAGTCATATCATCCTCAATACAAAGTTGATTAGGCCCAAAGAAGTCATCCTTGATTTATATGAGGGATAGGAAAGACCCTTTGAGAAGTCTTGACATTCAAAGAAAAGGAGATATCACCCCAGAATATAGAACTCCTAGGGTAGTTACATGTGTTTGTTGAATATTGAATGTTTCTTTCCAACCAAGCATGCCAAATTATGCAAGCCCCAAGACAGAACAAGGGTTGTCTAATGTTAGTGTCAAGACCAGCTTCATTATTGGACAACAAAAAAAGAATGTGATAAATATGTACATTATCTAATGACATATCCCATTAAAAATATGAGCATACAAATACGGTGAATGGACTTATTAAAAATTCTGATCTACATAATTTGAGGATTGATGAAAAAACAAGAAAATGAAAGGACTGCATTGTCCTCATTTGAACTAGTTGTCACCAAGTAGTTTGCTGTGACCAATAAGACAAAGAATAATGTTTGTGGGATTTAATGTGTCAAAAACATTTACCATGAAGGGATCTATTACAAGTGTGAGAAAATTAATTATATAATTATTTCAGGAAAATATCTATCACCCCAAGGGCAACATATAGTAGTCTTAATGTGAGGTCAAGTCAGATTAGAACATATAAGATATCATATCACCTATCTTCATAGAGATAATTGTACACTTGATAATAATGTTCTTTCTTAAAATTGGATTTTTTTATTAACTAATGCACCCTATCTTACCTCTCAAGGTCATGTTTTAATGGCCTAGCTAGGCACCACTTGCTTTGTTTCCTTATAGAGACCTAGTGGGGTTTTCTTTTGTAGTATATCTTTTAACATAGTTTAACTAGATTTAAGAACTATTTTTAACAATTAAGGAAATCATGTTATTAAATATATACAATGGGAATTAAGACTTAGAGTGATGATAACCCATCACTCATATGTTATGGTCGAAATATAATAACCCAATTTTCTAGGTGAATCCTTTTATCTCATTCGTGCTAACCCACAAGAAATTCCTTCTCATTTCATCCATAATATTTTCTATTTCTTGCAAGAAATACGCAACCAATAAATATTAGGGATGTGTGTGAGAAAATAATCATTAAGAGTATGATGGCCTGCCTTATTGACTTCTCACCCACTAAGTAGACAATATGATTGTCACTTTGATTTTTTTTAAACCATATATGTTAGTGGTTTTAATTTTTGAATTTCTTGAAGGATTAAGTAATCAAAATTGTTGATATCACGACTTCCAAAAAGTTGTACAAGTACAAAAGAACCAATATCATGGGCTTATCATGCAATTTGGATACAAAATAATGCAATTTAAATATGAGATTGAAAAGATTATCACCACAAAAAGTATTGGACACATGGTGGCCTATTGAGACGTGTGGCTATGACCAAATGAGATATGGGACTTTTTAGGAACTCATGTACCTATTTCTTCTTTACCCACACCTTCTTATCCCTTGAATAAGCTCTTTTATCTCTCTATGCATAAACATGATAACTTGCCTCTTTCCTCCTCTCTCAATAATCCAAAAATCCTTGAGTATAAACCAATGGTTCTATTCTCTCTCATAACTCTTCTTTATAAACTTTTTGTTAAATTGATCTTTTTTCTTTTTGCCATTCCTCTTCATTTATGGAATGCTCATTGAGGATCTATATCTGACCCCACCTTGTTGATATAAAATCACCCTCATAATTTTTTGTAGTAATTGATGATGTATAATTATCGCTTTCCTCTCATATTTCTATTTGTCAAATTTATAACATGAACAAAAATTGAGGAAACCCAAGGGCCATTTATGCTGAGCCTATGCCACCACATTCATCAGTTAAAGTCTATTTCTTCAATATCAATTATTATTTACATGATACATGTATTTTTTATTCCCACTCGTTAGAATTAGGGACTCACTACACTCCTTAGTAAAAAGCATTTTAATATGCAAATGAGCTTGCATCCACATGCGAATGGCTTGCACTGGAATATCAAGTGGAAATCACTATCATTATAATGAGATCCCTAGTAATCCATTTAACATGGAGCAACATTGGACAAAGCAATAATGATGTTCATGATTACAAATTTTGAAACTTGGGTCTCTTCTTGTAGCTAATGGGGAATGGGGAGTGGCAATAGCAATGGAAACTGAAGGACATCTTATGCCTGCTTCATCCCAAACTCCAATTAGCAGAGGTACCCATGATGGTGGTGTCAGAGATGGTATGGGCAAGGGGGAGTTGCTTTGAAGTCTTCTAATGTCTCTATATCTTCTGAAGTCAAGTACTGGGTGATGTCTTCTCCAAAAGAGCAATTTGAAGACACATAGACTTTAATAGACTCCATTGGAACATGTGAAGGGGGATCTCATCTATGATAAAGCAATTGGGGAAAGGAATGCAAATTGTTGGAGTAGATTAGTTGCTGGATATGTTTTCAAACTCAAACTGCGTTGTCCTATGCTTGTCACTCATCTTTCTTAGATCTAGAAGTTTAAAGGCTCCTTCAAGATTAGGTCATACAATAAGGGTTTTTTCTTGATCACTTTCTCCAAAGAAGAAGATCTTATCACTACTATAGAGGGACAACATTGGTTCATTGCTAGGAAGCCAATCATCTTGTAAAGGTAGGAGAGAGGAGTTTGAATGGGAAAACTCAAAATAGTAGGGATCCCGATATGGACCAAAATCTTTGATCTTCTGATTGAGCTATATAATGAAGATATGTTTAATAGGATAGGATCCTTTCTGAGAAAGCTACAAAATGTGGATTATTTGACTATCTCCTTTAAGAGATTGGAAATAAGTAGGATTCAAGTCCTTATCTCAACAAATTATGACTTCCGTAGGACACTAGGTTCACTGAGAGACAACAGAGGATTCAACTTTTTTTTGAATATGAATGGGAGCCATCACTGTATAAACAGTGGGAATTTTGGTAATGAATCCTTTTGTGCTGACTATCATAAATATATGTCTGTTGGTGATAAAAGGAAAAAGTAGTGGATTCCTAAGTCGCATATGCAAGACGTCTCTATTAGCATTAAAGAACCAGTTGTTTCCCAAGGAGATCTAGAGCCTCTTGCTATTATTGAAGAGTAGATAATCTCTCTCTCTCTCCCTCTTTCTCTTAATATGTGGTAAAATCTGTGTCTCTGGAAATCTCTTAAATATACAGTCCTAAGGATGATTGGCATACTATGAAGAAATATAGGTCTCCTCCAAAGTGTTAATATAAAAGTGCAAAAATTGAGGCTATTGAAGTATCTCCTAACAAGTTCTGATTCCTTGATTCCTTAAAAGATGGGGAGATGTCTTAACCTAACATGGTGGTTTAGAGGACTAATCCTAAGTTTCCAATTGGATAAGCATTTTACAACCATGTCCTAAAATGATAGGGGAGATAGTAAAATCCTTCACATACATGATGCTATTGATAGGAACAAAACCTACCTTTTTTGTTATTCTAGGATCTAGAGTCAATGCTAATTGTTTAGAATCTATTTCTGACTCCATTTAGGGGGGGGTGCTTCTTTAATTTCTAATAAGAAGTTTTACTCATATGTTGGAATCATTATTATTTAGAATAACCTGCTGATTAGAACCATTAGATGTTCTATTAATGAAAAGTGATACACTACAAACTTGAGTTTCTTCATAATAAGATCTACTTGTCAAACAAATATGGAACCATTAATGAAAGGGATATAATTTCTCTCTAGAGTAGTATCAATTCTTTGTCCATTACTTACCTGCCATGGTGTGTTGTTGGTTATTCCAATATAGTTCCTTCTAAAAATGAAAATATTGGGAAAAATCCCTCTTCTAAGTCAAGAATGAACAATTATAACCCTTCTCTTGAAGTTACTGGTCTCCTGGATATGCTTACAAGGTCCCTTTATTTATGTGGGATAGTAGAAGCAAAAATGGAGTCAATACATTAAGTAAGATAACAAGATTTTATCTAATATTGAGTTCTTAACTGCTTATGACAAAACATGGGGTGAGTTCTTTTCTACTATTGCAAGTGATCATAATGACTTGAGACTACATTTCATTTGTGTAAAGAGGACAAATATCCATTTAGATCTTTGAACTCTTGGGTTTTTCATGACGGCTTTGTGGATACTATTTCGACTAGTTGGAGTGTCACTTGTGTTGACACACTTATGTACAAAGCCTATAACAAACTTAAGAATACTAGATTGGTCTTGTACACATGGATTAGGGACGTTGTTGGTAATTATACCTTTGATGATATACTTTTATAATCTCAGGCCATGCAACTTCATGAAAAGTTGATTCGATGTCGAGTGACCCTATTTTGCATCTTGACTTACTTATCTTGAGAAAAAAGCTAAAGAATCATTCCTTAATGAAGAAAGCCTATAAAACTAGAAATTAAGGGTCCAATGGTTGAAGTCTGGTGATAGAAATTTGAAGTTTGTCTATACCTCCATTAAGACTAGAAGGCTCAATAGCACCCACTCGTGAAATATTGATGGTGGATTTTGCACAGATCCAAATACTATTGTTGAGCATACTGTTTCTTACTATGAATGTCTTCACAATTATGTTGGTAAGTTTCCTATTTGTTGGGATATGAACGAACCTTTTCTAAACTGACTAGTGAATAAAGAACTTTTCTTAGATACTAGATTTTTAATAAATAAGTCATTGACACCTTTATGTCGATGAAGGATGAGAAAGCTCCTACACCAGATGGTTTTAGTGTAGTTTTTTATAAGAAGTGTTGGGACACTGTTGGGGAGGATGTAATCAGAGTTGTTTTAAACTTATTTGATATTGGTAAACTTCTTAAAGAATTCAATATGTCATTTAGTACTTTGATCCCTCAAATTAAGGATGCATGATCTTTGAGGACTTCAGACCCATTTCTCTTTGTATTTTCATTTATAAAGTCATTACTAAAATCCTTGAAAATAAGTTGAAGCATATCTTACCATGACTGGTGGATCAGAATAAGTTTGCTTTCATTTAGGGGAAAAGGACATGTTATGCAATTCTTCATGCTAAATTGGTTTTGGGTTCTTTCATTAACAAGCATGGGATGACAAGATGTGTGTTGAGGCCGATCTCTCCAAGGCATATGACTCTCCTAATAGGGATTTTATTCTTTTTGTTATGAGAAGAATGCAGTTTCTTGAATGCTAGATTTCATGGATCAATACTTGCTTTGATAGCGTCCTTCTAGAATATGATAAATGACACTCCATCTAGGCCTTTCTTTGCTACTAATGTAGTTCATCAGGGTGACCCTTTGGTTCCCCTTTTATTTTTCATTTCTATGCAAGGTTTCATTTCCATCTTAAATCATAACTTTCTATAAGAATTATCAATCCTATTAATAATGTCTCTATCAATATTTCTCATATTATCTTCACAAATGATCTCCTTTTTCTTAAACTGATGACAAGAATGCTAGTCATATGAAAAATATTTTTTCTACCCTTCAAACGTGTTTCTAATCTTAACGATATCCAAAGTAAATTTCTCTTATATAATGCCATGGAAGTTGGTTGTATTCATGATATTTTGGGTATGGAGGTCACTGATTTTGCTATCAAGTGTTTAGAGCTCCCCTATTTATAGGAAGACTTACAAAAAGAATGTTTCCGCCTGTTGTTGACAAAGTGAAACTAAAAATAGATGCTTGGAAAGGTAAACTTTCTCTATAGCTAGTATGGTTGAGTTGGTAGTGTCAACTCTATCATCTTACTATATTTTTTGGTCAGTGACCTTCCCCCTTCTAAAGGCTATTATTAAAGACCAAGAAAGGTACTTTAGGAACTTTATTTTGGGGTATTTATAGAAAAGGAAATAGATCCATCTTATCCCCTAGTCTCATATATGTAAGCCCAGAGCTGAAGGTGACCTTGGGATCATATGTATTTAAGATTGGTTGACTACTGGTTCTATGAAGAAACCTCTAAGATATTGCTAGTTATAAAAATTTTCCATGGGTAAAGTGGATGCATGGGAAGTAATTTGTTGAAGAATCTATTTGGTTCCTTATTCCTTAAGCCAACTCTTCTCGTCTTCTTAAGAAATATGTAAGAACATAAAGTTCTTTTTTTGACCATGCACAATCTTTTTAGGGAACATGTTGAAGTTTCTTTTATGGAAATATCCCTGGTGCCCAGGAAGAACTACTCTTTTGAGTCATCTTGGGGATCATCTTGTGAGAAGGTTAAGGAATAGTTCATACCACAGAATATACCATTGTGTTAATAAAGGGGAATGAGTATTCCCTAAAGTTAGATGTAGCCATGTCACAGATGATTTCCTTGCTAGTGCACCTTGCCTTATTACTGATCGTGATGACATGGTTTTAAAAAAAATGGTAAAACATCTCTTGCTTTGAAATAAACTTGGATATTTGTAGGATTAAGAGTCCAAAGGAAGAATGGGCATGTTAGATCTAGTCTAAGTTTATCCCTAGGCGGGTGTTTAAATGATTCTTGAAGAGAGTTCTCACCCATGACATCCTAAAATGTTTTGATTTGCATTATCACTTCAAGGTGTTATTTGCATGGAAGTCATGACGAGTGTATACATCATATTTGCTTCTATTGTAATATGAGTAATAAAATTTGATATTTGTATTCTAAGAAATTTGGAAGGAAGCATCACCATTTTGAGGACTTGCTGAGTTTGAGGAAAAATGCTAAGTCTGTTGCGTGCTTTGTTGTATATCACATATGGTTAGAAAGGAATAGGAGATTATTTAGTAACAAGCATCTATCTATAGAAGATATTTGGTTTTCTTGTTATAGAGATTCTTTATCTATGTACAATTAAGTTTTCTTTTCCTTTTCTATACAACACCTATTTGTACATAAAACCCATACTCTCTCATTGAGGAGCTCATAAATAGAAAGGGTACACGTGCTTATTGGAACAAAAACGATACTCACAATCATAGTTTATTGTTTTTTCTTTGTTCATTGCATTAACCATCATAGACATAAATCATCGTATAATCACTTGTTCACTGCATTTCAAACATGTTTACAATATTTGATCCATGTGTATTAGCTTCCAATCAAAGTGTAGTGGTCCAACGAGAGTGCACTACATTTTGAAAAAGTGTGCACAAACGTACATAGGAGGATACATAAAAGCTATAATGAGGATAAACCAACAACTAGAATAAGTTGTACCAATACTCAATGTGGGCACACAACCTCAGGATCAACACACATGAATACTTAAGGATGAGCACCACACAAAAAGAACAAAAAAAATCAATCTAAGTTGTTTTAATCAATGATGCCCACTAAGAGAAGCACACTAAAGATTTATCAAACAAGATCCAGATGATTAAATGCACTAAGATCCATCATATTTATTCATCAACATGTAACTAAAAAATGTTTAACAAGTGACCCAAAGAAACAACATGTTTAAGAATGTGATTATGTTAACAATTATAACATCTTCTTTTATACAACAACATGCCAAAAAGTTGAGTCATACTACATCAATATATTCAAAACTCAACTTGAAACTAGAGTATGCATAAATGGCTTTAGGGAACAACAAAGATGTAAGATCCCCACTGTGGCATCCAACTCACAAAACAAAATTAACTTAAGCGTAAATGAATCATTTGCAACGGATTACTGAAAATCACTGAAAATTAAAACTTTTTGCAAAGAGATCCATACATAGGAAATCTTTCCCATCAAGAACCATTGTATAACAATTACATTCCGGTTCAAACGTACATAACTTGTACCATCTCTTTTTAGAGACTACATCATCAAATGTCTTATAAACATTATATACAGATAGTATACGAATCTCGAGGCATCAAGCCAAAACCTCAGATCGATTCACCAAAAACACTGACTAAAAACACTGAGGACCTGAGAATACAGAGTAGGACTTTCTAACTACATAACTTGACAGGCAGTATCTCCACTTGAGATATTACTGCTGTCCTTGCTGATACAGCTGCTATCCATTCCCTACAATGAAATTCTGCTTCTTTGTCCGCGTCCACCTAAAACGTTGGATCCCACGGGGGTGAGAGAATTGTAAATTGCCCCAGCGGGAGATATAACTCTCCGCCAAAACATTGTTATAGCCGTTTATTAAATTAAAATGAGCAGAGGGATTTATATATTAAATCAACAGTAGGTAAGTCACTTGTATGAACAAAGTGAAGTAATCTCCTTTTTCAAGGATAACCTTGCATCTACTCTTGGTAGACTCATAGTTCATCCATCTACTTGTAATGAATACAATAGATATGAATAACATCAATGAACTACAGATATGTAACATAAATGTAACATCAGCCAATGAATTTCCGTATTCAATCCTTAAGCAAACATGCTATATGGCTGATTTCATTTTACAAACACACTTATGCCCTGAGGAAATGAGGTATACCGCTCATACTCCAACCGACCACTGCGAAGTCAAAATCAGTACCATACATAGGTCAATGGAAGAGCCGGATTCCCTTGACCTCACACATCCTGGTCAGTGCAGGACAACAAGCAGGACTGTGTTAACTGCCCAAGATAGCTTTCCAGGGTATACTGGAACTTCACTATAGAGTTACAACGTCAACTGCACTCTCATCAGCCATTAAGAGATTTAATGTTTATCTCCTCAACCCGACATAAGTATTATGGGGAGATGTGTATGACATCTATCCCATTCATTGGGAGATTAGTGATACCTCCATCCCAATACATGAAGGATTGAGTGGTTTCTTGTTTACCTTCCCTTAATCTCTTCACTAGACGTAAGGATATTTTTCGCCCATTCACCCCCACATATTCAAAATATGCGTTTCAGGTTTTGCCGCAGGCACCCGTTTCACCATCACCTATTCCTAACGATGATGGATCTATGGTAAGGACTCTACATGAATAGATTTCACTTGATTAATTAAGTACATTTTCATATTCTTTTAGCATCAGCCAAGTTCTCAAACAAGATTTATTACAACAATGCTATAAAGAGACATGTACTACTTTCATCAGATATTTATCAGTCTTTCAAAGACCTTGGGAACTCAGTCCCTCATTTCAAAATTGGGGATTCTCATACCTTCACATTCTCATCACCATAATCATATGGTTCTGGGTATTCAAACCCTTAACTCATCATTGAGCATCATTACCATTTATTAGGTAACTATCACCTTCAGGTCATCTAACCAAGGCATTCATGATACTTGTTACACAAGCATCACACCTGGCTCACAAGGCCATGAAATATCTTGTCACCTCTTTCTAGGTAATAACTTACTCATATGACTCATAAAAGTCCATACACATTGTTACTTTTATTAAGCAACAACAACATCAAGGCACAAAAGGCCAATCAACATTTATTATATAAATGTCATAGCTCAAACTAGCTATATACATCACCTCATAATATCTGTATGGTTATTAGGCATGATAACAGTCATATAAGATATTCATCACATCACGTGACACAATAGTAACACCATTATTCCTTTTCCAGGAATTAGGGTTTACTATCAAACATGGCTTATCATTCCCTTTACCCAAGTCAGGGTTAGGGTTCCCCTTTTCTCATTAATTAGGGTTTCATGATTATATAATCTAACCAACCCTTAATTCATTAATCCATACCTCTGAGGCATTCAAAGGTATCATATTTGATTATTCAAGAACATTACTTTCATCATATAGCATTAATGATCATCAATTCAAGGTATGAGTTCATTTCTCATCCTCATCATGGTATGATTATATCATACACATCATTTGGGCATAACCCCATTCTCAAGGTACATTAATTAACACTCATCAAGTGCAACAACTCATCACAACATAACATTAGTACATCATGTGGTGTTAAAACTTAGTCAGGGTTTCTCATGGAATCACCCTCAACTAGGGTTTCACATGGAATCATCCTCAACTAGGGTTTCTCATGGAATCACCCTCAACTAGGGTTTTACATGGAATCACCCTCAACTAGGGCTTCTCATGGAATCACCCTCAACTAGGGTTTCCACCATAGTTTCCCACAATTTGGGTTTATTATTCATCTCCATTAGGATTGCATTCAATTGTCCATAATTAGAGATTCACTATTCATACCAATTAGGGTTTTACATCTCATTTCCCTAAATTGAAGTTTCACACATCACGACCCTAGATTAGGGTTATATCCTCACCATGGATTAGGGTTACATCTAGAATTGCCCTCAATTAGGGTCAGAATTCAATAACCCTGTCAATTAGGGTTTATGTTCATGATTAGGGTTTCATGATATCTCTACTTAAGGATCATACCCTTGATCACCATATGAATCATATTCATGTATGAATTCATGCTATCATTTCTCAACTTGATTAGGTCATATCAACCCTTAAATCAAGCACATACAACTATGATTAACATAGTGTACCAAATCATTGATCCTATAAGCTATTAGGGTTCATCCCTTAATTGGCACTAATCACTTAGGTACTAATAAGGTTTCAACCTTTGTACCTTCATTGATTATCATTGATAATCATAATTGGATCAATGAATCATTCATCATCTCTATTCTCAAGAGATTCAATAACCTTGGACCTCCATTACATTAGGTATCCAATTGAATTGATCAATTGAGTCCTCAATCAACTTTGACTACTTGAGCCCCAAACGGTGTTGGTCCTTCAAGGTTCAAACAGTTTGAAACCGTTTGCTAAAGGTGGTGCTTGAGACCGTTTGCCTAAGCAAGTAGGTGAAGACCGTTTGCCCAAGTTTGACTTTTGAAACCGCATGGGCACAAACGGTTTGGGATCCTTTGGTCCCAAACGGTCTTGAGGTCATTTGGATGACCACCAAACGGTCTTGAGACCGTTTGCCCATCACATGATCAAAATCCAAGTCAACCAATTAGGGTTTGGATCATTGGATTGAGCACCAAATCATCAATTGATTACACTTTAACTTAGTGTCATTGGATCATCAATTTCTTAACCATACTCACCCCTAGACCTCCAAATGGTCTTGGGTGACCTCCAAATGGTCTTAAGACTGTTTGGCTCATCCAACCCTTGGATTCTAGTGAAAAATCATTAGGGTTTGAGCTATTGAGTTGATCATCAAATCATCACTTAATTGCAAAGTGATTTGGTACCTTTAGACCTTCAATTGGTCAACCATGCTTAACCCTAGACATCCAAACGGTCTTGGGTGATCCCCAAACGGTCTTGAGACCGTTTGGTGATCCCCAAATGGTTTTGAAACCGTTTGTGTCAATCAACCCAAAGTATCAACTCATTCAGTTGCAAAATCAGCACTTAGCCGATTAGGGTTTATACCATATGTTTGGATCTTCAGATACTTAACCATACTCAAACCTAGACCTCCAAACGGTCTTGGTTGACCTACAAACGGTCTTGAGACCGTTTGGGTGATTCCCAAACGGTTTTGAAACCGTTTGGGCTAATTAACCCAAAAAGTCAAATCAATCAAGTTGAAAATCAGCACTTAATCCAATTAGGGTTTGCCTAATTGATTAACCTTCAACTCATGATTCCTTTGGAATTAATCCATAAAATTTGGTGGGTTATCAACCAACATAATTAGGAACAGTATTCTCAAACGGTCAACCCTTGGTAAACTCTTTCAAATGTTTTTGAAACCATTTTCTCTCAAACGGTCTCAAACTGTTTGCTCTCAAATGGTTTGGTGAAACCGAATGGGCAAACATGTTGAAACCGTTTGGTCTAGATATTTGGGGAGGTGTGTGCTTATGATGATGTCATCATAATCAAGCTCTAGACTCACGAAACCTGCTGTGATTTCCATGGAAATTGTATCAATCAACCAAATCAATAATTGTAAATAGGGAAATGATCATTATTTGGTGGGGAATTGAATGCAATAACAAAGTTAGGGTTTCAAGTTATGAAACCCACCTCCAATTGAGCTCCAAAGCTCCATGATCATGGAAACAATGGTGGATGAAACTTATTTCACCATTCCAAGGCTCATACTCAAGGTTTGAGTGAAAAGGAATGGTTAGAATTGAAGAGGAGATCGAAATAGGAAGAAATCCATAATTTATTTTCGATTTCCACCATGGAATCAAGGTGAAATGGATCAAGAACCTTACCAACAGGTTGGGGGTCGTTATCCTGATCCTCCCAAGCTCCCTTGGTCGTTTCCCAAGCAAGGAAAAGAAGTGGGGTCGAAAAAGCCTTTCATTTGGCTTATAAAAGGTTCTTTTATAAAAGAATTCGATGAGAGAGAATATACTTTGTAAAAATCCATTTAATCCCAAAACAAATGTGGCCGCCTCTTCCCCCTCAACTTCCTTAGGGACGAGGACATCTTTTTTGCCTCCAATTCCTCTCAATTATCCATGATTTAAAGAAAAGCAAATCAAGCACCTTAAATCATATTATATTAATATCCATATGTGAGTGGATATTTCTTTTTCTTATAAAATTGTGTGTGAGTTATCCACTCCCTTGGATATTTTCGTGGTCCTTGCAAGGCTCAAGGACGTCACATACACATCTGAATCCAACCATTTTAATTTTGGTGGAAACCCCTTTAATTAATACATTTATTTTTGCCCTAAATCAAATTAGGGTTTCAATTAGGCATTAATCTTGATTATTTTAATATCAAGATTCTCTCTCCTCCAACTTAATTCAAATGAGGCGCCCCTCTCATTTTATTTGCTCTACATGATGCCAAGAAACATTAGGGACCTTATTGAAGTGGTAATTTACATATTGCACCCTAGTTTTGGGTAAATTGCACATTATACCAAAACTAGGTTTTCATGCACATACATTGCTTTATCAGCTCTTTCTTGATATTCAGGCTTCCATAAGCCATACCTCAGCATCATTTTCACTCTCATGATGCTTCAACTCATGAGGAACATATTATCATGAAAAATTGCACTTAAACCCCTCAACTTGGGTAATTTGCACTTTAGTCCAAAACAAACAAAACATTGATTTCAACAATGTTTAAAAAGGACTAGAATTGCAATATAAGTTCCTCTTGAGCCCTAATAACTTTTCACAAAATGAGATTAAGCATTTAATCACCTTCCTTAATCAAAACACCTAGGGTTAAAGTATAACCCAGGTCAGGGATGTTACAAATTATAAACCCCTAACAAGGATTTCATCCTCGAAATCCAGATAAAGGAAGACAAATGTATATCATTCATCATACTATCTAGTCTTCACATATCATCTCCTTATTATGGAGACACCATAAAACTATGATCAACACAAAGTGTTTCCATACAAGATTCTTATAGAATCAACACACAAGGCACATGCTCCACTGTTCCTCATCATTGACTATGGAGTCAATTTTGTGTCAAGAAACACTTTTATTATTCAGAGAGGCATCATACATTCTTTATTATTATCATGTTTATGCAGAGCATAAACCCATAACATATGATGTTCATATTATTTTATATAATCAGAATTATTTTATGGTTGACCACTCTAGGTAGCCAACCTAAACCATCTGATATTTCTCAGATACCAGGATCTTTCACCTTGCTATCTATCACATGTGTTGAGAACACATCACATTCTTATCTTATGAGGAATACACTTTTAGTTCCTCATACAACATGCTCATCTGAGATTATCTCAGACTTCTCTTTCTTAAGCTTAGGATATGACACATTTATTCATTCCATATTTCTGATTTCATGATACTCATTAGATTGTCTCAGAATGACTACTTGATCAGAGAAATCAAAAAGACAACAATCTAAGAGTTTCCATACCCACTTTATCATCAATAGTTGTATACCTGGCCAGGGTATATAAATACTGAGATTAAGTGGTATGCACTTTGTATGCTATCATACTCCTCCTTTTCATATTATCACAAGCATAAGGCTTAACATCCCTAGATTTTATCCAGGCATCTCTTCTATACCTCATCTTTTCTCAAAGAGGTAAGAACAACATAAAAAATTTGTAATGTTTTACTATGAAAAACATGAGTCCTCATAGGACTAAGCAAGGAAAGTTCAATCATTTCCTTTCTCAGATAATCCAGGAATTCATAAAATGACATATTTGAATGACATTATCTTATCTAACTTGTCATAATTCATGGATTATTCACCGCCTCAGGCTAATTCTGCCTCAAAGATTGATTCAACAGGCTAAGGTCGAGCACAAACTCAATTTAAGTCCAAAAATTCATCATTTCCTTTTTCTTCAACCTGTTGATGCTAATCACAAATCCTGTTGATATCTAAAACATCATCATTGGGGTTGGTAATCTAGGTTACACTGCCAAAGCTTAATCCACTATATACATTACTGTTGCCCTAAATTCTCCAACAGTAATACTTAAAGAAGGATTTTCTTATTATAGTTGGATCAGCTAGGGGATTCTCAGGCAATCGTCTCTCTCTTACCTGTTCCCATGCACCTCTTGGTGCAACATTGCTGCTTTCAGCAGCAACCCCCTCATGTGACCCAGTCATCTTTAAGTTCTTCTTCTCTTATATGAGTAGAAGACACTATCAGATACACTGGATGACACCAGAACAGAGTCTACTACCTTAGTCCTATGTCTCTGTAGAATCAGCGAACCTAGCGCTCTGATACCACTAATTTGTGGCATCCAAGTCACAAAAACAAAATTAACTTAAGCAGAAGTGAATCATTTGCAGCGGATTACTGAAAATCACTGAAAATTAAAACTTTTTGCAAAGAGATCCATACATAGGAAATCTTTCCCATCAAGAACCATTGTATAACAATTACATTCCGGTTCAAATGTACATAAATTGTACCATCTCTTTTTAGAGACTACATCATCAACTGTCTTATAAACATTATATACAGATAGTATATGAATCTTGAGGCATCAAGCCAAAACCTCAGATCGATTCACCAAAAACACTGACTAAAAACTCCAAGGACCTGAGAGTACATAGACGACACATAGGACTTTCTAACTACATAACTTGACAGGCAGTATCTCCACCTGAGATATTACTACTGTCCTTGCTGATATAGCTGCTGTCCATTCCCTGCAATGGAATTCTGCTTCTTTGTCCGCATCCACCTAAAAAGTTGGATCCCACGGGGGTGAGACAATTGTAAATTGCCCCAGCGGGAGATATAACTCTCTGCGAAAACATTGTTATAGCAGTTTATTAAATTAAAATGAGAAGAGGGATTTATATATTAAATCAACAGCAGGTAAGTCACTTGTATGAACAAAGTGAAGTAATCTCCCTTTTCAAGGATAACCTTGCATCTACTCTTGGTAGACTCATAGTTCATCCATCTACTTGTAATGAATACAAAAAATATGAATAACATCAATGAACTACATATATGTAACAGAAATGTAACATCAACCAATGAATTTCCGTATTCAATCCTTAAGCAAACATGCTATATGGTTGATTTCATTTTACAAACACACTTATGCCCTGAGGAGATGAGGTGTACCGCTCATACTCCAACCGACCACTGCGAAGTCGAAACCGGTACCATACATAGGTCAATGGAAGAGCCGGATTCTCATGACCTCACACATCCTGGTCAATGCAGGACAACAAGCCGGACTGTGTTAACTGCTCAAGATAGCTTTCCAGGGTATATTGGAACTTCGCTATAGAGTTACAATGCCAACTGCACTCTCATCGGCCATCGAGAGATTTAATGTTTATCTCCTCGACCTGACATAAGTATTATGGGGAGATGTGTACGACATCTATCTCATTCATCGGGATATTAGTGATACATCCATCCCGACACATGAAGGATTGAGAGGTTTGTTGTTTACCTTCCCTCAATCTCTTCACTGGACGTAAGGATATTTTTCGCCCATTCACCCCCACATATTCAAAATATGCATTCCGGGTTTTGCCACGGGAACCCGTTTCACCATTACCTGTTCCTGACGATGATGGATCTATGGTTAGGGCTCTACATGAATAGATTTCACTTGATTAATTAAGTACATTTTCATATTCTTTTAGTATCAGCCAAGTTCTCAAACAAGACTTATTACAACAATGCTATAAAGAGACATGTACTACTTTCATCAGATATTTATCAGTCTTTCAAAGACCTTGGGAACTCAGTCCCTCATTTTAAAACTGGGGATTCTCATCCCTTCACATTCTCATCACCATAATCATATGGTTCTGGGTATTCAAACCCTTAACTCATCATTGAGCATCATTACCATTTATTAGGTAACTATCACCTTCAGGTCATCTGACCAAGGCATTCATGATACTTGTTACACAAGCATCACACCTGGCTCACAAGGCCATGAAATATATTGTCACCTCTTTCTAGGTAACAACTTACTCATATGACTCATAAAAGTCCATACACATTATTACTTTTATTAATTAACAACAACATCAAGGCACAAAAGGCCAATCAACATTTATTATATAAATGTCACACCTCAAACTAGCTATATACATCACCTCTTAATATCTGTATGGTTATTAGGCATGATAACAATCATACAAGATATTCATCACATCATGTGACACAATAGTAACACCATTATTCCTTTTCCAGGAATTAGGGTTTACTATCAAACATGGCTTATCATTCCCTTTACCCAAGTCAGGGTTAGGGTTACCCTTTTCTCATTAATTAGGGTTTCATGATTATATAATCTATCCAACCCTTAATTCATTAATCCATACCTCTGAGGCATTCAAAGGTATCATATTTGATTATTCAAGAACATTACTTTTATCATATAGCATTAATGATCATCAATTCAAGGTATGAGTTCATTTCTCATCCTCATCATGGTATGATTATATCATACACATCATTTAGGCGTAACCCCATTCTCAAGGTACATTAATTAACACTCATCAAGTGCAACAACTCATCACAACATAACATTAGTACATCATGTGGTGTTAAAACTTAGTCAGGGTTTCTCATGGAATCACCCTCAACTAGGGTTTCACATGGAATCATCCTCAACTAGGGTTTCTCATGAAATCACCCTCAACTAGGGTTTTACATGGAATCACCCTCAACTAGGGCTTCTCATGGAATCACCATCAACTAGGGTTTCCACCATAGTTTCCCACAATTTGGGTTTATTATTCATCTCCATTAGGATTTCATTCAATTGCCCATAATTAGAGATTCACTATTCATACCAATTAGGGTTTTACATCTCATTTCCCTAAATTGAAGTTTCACACATCACGACCCTAGATTGGGTTATATCCTCACCCTGGATTAGGGTTACATCTAGAATTTCCCTCAATTAGGGTTAGAATTCAATAACCCTGTCAATTAGGGTTTATGTTCACGATTAGGGTTTCATGATCTCTCTACTTAAGGATCATACCCTTGATCACCATATGAATCATATTCATGTATGAATTCATGCTATCATTTCTCAACTTGATTAGGTCATATCAACCCTTAAATCAAGCACATACAACTATGATTAACATAGTGTACCAAGTCATTGATCCTATAAGTAATTAGGGTTCATCCCTTAATTGGAACTAATCACTTAGGTACTAATAGGGTTTCAACCTTTGTACCTTCATTGATTATCATTAGTAATCATCATTGGATCAATGAATCATTCATCATCTCTATTCTCAAGAGATTCAATCACCTTGGACCTCCATTACATAAGGTATCCAATTGAATTGATCAATTGAGTCCTCAATTAACTTTGACTACTTGATCCCCAAACGATCTTGGTCCTTCAAGGTTCAAACGGTTTAAAACCATTTGCTATAGGTGGTGCTTGAGACCGTTTGCCTAAGCAAGTAGGTGAAGACCGTTTGCCCAAGTTTGACTTTTGAAACCGCATGGGCACAAACGGTTTGGGATCGTTTGGTCCCAAACGGTCTTGAAGTCATTTGGATGACCACCAAACGGTCTTGAGACTGTTTGCCCATCACATGATCAAAATTAAAGTCAACCAATTAGGGTTTGGATCATTGGATTGATCACCAAATCAGCAATTGATTACACTTTAACTTAGTGTCATTGGATCATCAATTGCTTAACCATACTCACCCCTAGACCTCTAAACCATCTTGGGTGACCTTCAAATGGTCTTGATACCATTTGGATGAGCTCCAAGCGGTTTTGAGACCATTTGTCTCATCCAACCCTTGGATTCTAGTGAAAAATCATTAGGGTTTGAGCTATTGAGTTGATCATCAAATCAACACTTAATTGCAAAGTGATTTGGTACCTTTAGACCTTCAATTGGTCAACCATGATTAACCCTAGACCTCCAAACGGTCTTGGGTGATCCCCAAACGGTTTTGAAACCGTTTGTGTCAATCAACCCAAAGCATCAACTCATTCAATTGCAAAATCAGCACTTAGCCGATTAGGGTTTATACCATATGTTTGGATCTTCAAATACTTAACCATACTCAACCCTAGACCTCCAAACGGTCTTGGTTGACCTCCAAACGGTATTGAGACCGTTTGGGTGATTCCCAAACGGTTTTGAAACCGTTTGGGATAATTAACCCAAAAAGTCAAATCAATCAAGTTGAAAATCAGCACTTAATCCAATTAGGGTTTGCCTAATTGATTAGCCTTCAACTCATGATTCCTTTGGAATTAATCCATCAAATTTGGTGGGTTATCAAAAAACATAATTAGGAACTAGATTCTCAAATGGTAAACCCTTGGTCAACTCTTTCAAACGGTTTTCAAACCATTTTCTCTCAAAAGGTCTCAAACCGTTTGCTCTCAAACGGTCTCAAACTGTTTGCTCTCAAACGGTTTGGTGAAACCGAATGGGCAAACATGTTGAAACCGTTTGGTCTAGATATTTAGGGAGGTGTGTGATTATGATGATGTCATCATCATCAAGCTCTAGAATCACGAAACCTGCTGTGATTTCCATGGAAATTGCATCAATCAACCAAATCAATAATTGTAAATAGGGAAATGATCATTATTTGATGGGGAATTGAATGCAATAACAAAGTTAGGGTTTCAAGTTATGAAAACCACCTCCAATTGAGCTCCAAAGCTCCATGATCACGGAAACAATGGTGGATGAAACTTATTTCACCATTCCAAGGCTCGTACTCAAGGTTTGAGTGAAAAGGAATGGTTAGAATTGAAGAGGAGATCGAAATAGGAAGAAATCCATAATTTATTTTCAATTTCCACCATGGAATCAAGGTGAAATGGATCAAGAACCTTACCAACAGGTTGGGGGTCGTTCTCCTGATCCTCCCAAGCTCCCTTGGTCGTTTCCCAAGCAAGGAAAAGAAGTGGGGTCGAAAAAGCCTTTCATTTGGCTTATAAAAGGTTCTTTTATAAAAGAATTCGATGAGAGAGAATATACTTTGCAAAAATCCATTTAATCCCAAAAGAAATGTGGCCGCCTCTTCCCCCTCAACTTCCTTAGGGACGAGGCCATCTTGTTTGCCTCCAATTCCTCTCAATTATCCATGATTTAAAGACAAGCAAATCAAGCACCTTAAATCATATTATATTAATATCCATATGTGAGTGGATATTTCTTTTTCTTATAAAATTGTGTGTGAGTTATCCACTCCCTTGGATATTTTCGTGATCTTTGCAAGGCTCAAGGACGTCACATACACATCTGAATCCAACCATTTTAATTTTGGTCGAAACCCCTTTAATTAATACATTTATTTTTGCCCTAAATCAAATTAGGGTTTCAATTAGGCATTAATCTTGATTATTTTAATATCCAGATTCTCTCTCCTCCAACTTAATTCAAATGAGGCTCCCCTCTCCTTTTATTTTCTCTACATGATGACAAGAAACATTAGGGACCTTATTGAAGTGGTAATTTACATATTGCACCCTAGTTTTGGGTAAATTGCACATTACACCAAAACTAGGTTTTCATGCACATACATTGCTTTATCAACTCTTTCTTGGTATTCAGGCTTCCATAAGCCATACCTCAGCATAATTTTCACTCTCATGATGCTTCAACTCATGAGGAACATATTATCATGAACAATTGCACTTAAACCCATCAACTTGGGTAATTTGCACTTTAGTCCAAAACAAACAAAACATTGATTTCAACAATGTTCAAAAAGGACTAGAATTGCAATATAAGTTCCTCTTGAGCCCTAATAACTTTTCACAAAATGAGATTAAGAATTTAATCACCTTACTTAATCAAAACACCTAGGGTTAAAGTATAACCCAGGTCAGGGATGTTACACCCACCTTGACATGCCTCGAGGAAGTAGAACCTATAGGGAAATCGAGCGCAAATATAGGTAGCAGAAATAAAAAAAATTAAATGCTTGTTTCCCAAATTAGCAAGATCACATCAACAATAATATATCTAGGATGGAAGTTTTGCAAGGTTATAACTAGTCCTGGAGCAAGTCCAGTGACATTTCCCTTGTAGTAGTATGCTTCTTCTTCTTTAGGAAACAACACACTCCTTCAACATCAACAACACTCAAATAGTTGTCTCCATCGACCACCTGGTGCAACACCATAGACGTCGGTTGATGATGCCCTCCTAGAAGCAGACAATGGCCTCCCACCTCTAGAGTAATCCACACAGACCACCTAGAACTCCATGTTGCACTACCAGAGCCAATGGCAAGGAGTTGTCCCCTTCTGTCGGTGTACTAGTCACTAACGTGCTCTCCCACAATTGTTCTCAGTTGTTCTCTCCCTTACTATCCCCCTTTATCGGGTAGAACTTTCTCGGGCTTTCTATTGGTTACCATAATTAGAGAGAATAAGAATTGTCAGATCAATTGTTTCTCAGTTGTGTGTATTGGGAAGCCCACAATAATCTTCTATTCATAGTAGAGGCTAGGGTCAGGGTTTCCAGTCTGTGTGGGAGTATAAGGGTCTGGAATCATGAACTTTCTAGAACCTACAAATGGCGAACTAGTCGGTTCACACACCCAACCCGTCAGTTGTTGCATGAGACAGTTTGTTCACTAAGTGAATTGGTCAGTTTGTGCAGTTTCCTATTATGAATCACATTGCTATTCAATACCCAATTAATGCTAAATATGACATCAACATCAATCCTTGTTCCAATCGAATTAGCAACTGAACTGGGTGACCCAGAGGGTGAACCAGTCATCTCACATAGTGAAATGGTCACTCCACTTGTCCAGTTCAGGCAAAGATCAACCAATACTAATTTCAGTTGACCTGACACTCTGATCGATCGACTCAATACTTGAATCGGTCGGTTCAGAGTCTAGTCAGTCAATTTTGAACATCGATTGTTTAATTGAATACCTAAACACCTTTAGTAATCAAATTAAACATCATTCATGAATATACTCCTTTAATCCAAGTGTATCCTATGCATGTGACTCTATAGGTCCAGAATTATGTTGGTAGTGAATGTCCATAACCAATTATGACAACACAAACAACGAGTGGTTCCTAGTCACACATCATTGCATCCCAAGTAATTTGAAAAGTTGGAGAACAAATTCAACCTAATTGCATGATTAGTGTTACTGTGATCGTTTAGTTCCTTTGTCTCTGATATTGAGATTGAACTCGAGGCATGTAATCATCATCCTCTCAATGTTCAATACATATTCCTTGAACAAGAGCAAACTGTCTGAGATGCATGTGAGCTCACATATCACATATTGAGTCACACGAGTGTGGCCATACATTTCTCAATCTTTCTTATCAAGAGACCTTGGATATCAAACTCATGTAGGAGGGATAAATCTCATCTACATCACTCACACTCATTTCCCATGTGTCACAGATACCCAATCATCATCGTTATGGCAATCCTTATTCAGGGTTACATCGGATGATGTCAATGTATACCAAACAACATGTGATAAATGTAGTGACTTCATGTCTAAGAACTGCAATCACCACTATCACTACGGGAGTTGATTCTGACTAGCATTCCATGATCTCCATGTATCACTCACATGGTGGGTTTTATATAATACACTATTCTCTAACAAGTACACATGCGCTTGACTTGATATCACATATCATAACTAATGAGACTCTGTCATCAGTCAACACACACTCTAGTATTTTTTATTACTGTTGTCTATTTTACTTCCATAGTAATATCCAACTAGGTACATAACAAGAATGCATGTACTCTCATCATACATATGATCTCATCATTCATGATCTCAACCTGAAGACATATGCCATCGAGCAGCATCATTCTTTATACATATATTATGTATGTGTCATCATCTCATGACTGATATAAACATAATAGACAAAATTATCTTTATTATTATTAAATCCAATATCTAATGCCACATTCTAATCATCATATGATTGACTCTATGGGCATACATACCAACAAAACCCTCATCAAAAACCCCTATGAAAGTGATGGGATCCTAAAGGGGTGACAAATGACAAGAGTGAGATTGAAGTCCTACTGTGATGTTTTTGTAAAGGAATTATAATATATAAGGTACACTATATACATTGTAATAGATAGTTATACATAAAAATATAACATGTACAAGACACATTAGAGAAATAAAGGCGTCTTCTAAAGAATAAAGTAAAACAAATGTACAAGTCAAGCTACACATCTTGATAAAGATTCATAGTATTACATCTAAAGCAATTTAGAGTGTAGCTTCCAAATTACTAGCTAATGACTATGAAGTGCCTTAGTCCACTTTGGATATACATATTATCCAATCCCACTATGACCCATGTCATCCCTTCAACAATACAAGTATAACAAATATAGCCTTATCAACCCATAGACTACATTAACCACATTTATCATGGGTTCCCATACCATGACACCTCCATAAATCACACTGATATATAATGATCATTTATTTTCAATCACATTAGCAATAATGAAATATAAAATAGCATGGGCATTGCCATATTTTGGTGTCTTAAATGGCCAAAATACCCATGGAAAATTGCAATATGCTAAAATTAGGGTTCAAATCCACAAAACCCCTATAAATCATAACCAAAATATGTAAAGAAGAATATGAACATTAAAAATTATAATAATTTAAGCTGATCATGAACAAATCATGTAATTTAGTACACAAGATGAAGATAATGTTTAAATAAGGATACAATCTCACATAAAAATAGTGGTGCATGGAAACTTGAATTATGGCACACCAACATTTAGATGCCACTGACTAAATAAGAACATGAATGTATTAGCATTTAACCGATGGTATAGCAAATTTTACTAGTGGTACATAATGACACTACACCAATATTCAAACAAGTGAATAACATTCACATATTTACTTGTTTTTGGACAAATATGAACCATAATTCAAATAAGGGTACACTACAATTTTGAGTGAGGAGATGATGCTACAGACTTCCTTCCTTCTGAAGCTTGAAGATGATCAAGATGCCTACATACCTCTCACCCAGGTCATCGTCCTCCTCGACTCCATGAGACCTGAGAAGCTCCTCGCGCCTGAGGCTCGTCGATAAGGGAAAAAAATGCATGAGCGGTGTTATGGCCGAGGTTCACAGTGAGGAAGAGAACCATGGTCCAGTCTCCCTCTAGGGATACACACAGATCCTTGCTTCATAATGGATTGGATGAATCCACTGCACCCTGCAGCTGTTGGACCGGCTGCCGACTTGCCTCCTAGTTCTCACCTCCACGCGAGGCATCTCTGTGCTCGTCCTCCTTGATGCATCTGCAGATGGTGGGGTGCTCAAGGATTGAGGTCGCGGTAGCGCATGTGGCTGATTCTGGGGTGCGAGGCCTCAAGGAGGAAGCCTCCTCCAGAACATGGAAATGGCATTGGCAGGTGGGAAGAACAAGCTGGGATCCTCCCTGAGCTCGTCATCTTCCTCTATCTAGACACAACCTGTGGAGGAGAACATCTGGAAGAAGGCAGTTTGTTCTCTCTGCGATGTGGGTCTCCAGTGCAAAGTGAAGTTCAATCTGCTCCGAGTGTTGTGTAGGTCATGGGTTTACCAACGAATCCACTTAGACCTCTCCACCTTCATCGGATCTTGGGGATGCCTCAACTGCGTTCTGTTCCTTCATATGCAGAGGTTAGAGATGACTTGGTCCTGGGTCTGTGTGGACAATTAGGATTGTGAGCATGACCAATGCATTACGAATGAATGGGTTGTGTGACGCATATAATAACCTACCATTTTGGACTTTGTATGAGTGGTAGACGACCAAGTCTCAAGATACTCATTTAATCATAATCTTTCATAACTCAAACTCTTATATTTCCTAATAGGAATCCCCAATTTAGATAGAATTTTAATCCACGTATTCCTCGTCACATGAATCCTTGTATTTTCAAGTTTGAACCCATGCTTACAACATTTTGTCATCTAACTTAATTCTTTAGATAACCTCATTAATAAGTATATAAACCTTGAATTCAATTTAGGAAATCATCAAATCTTGGTTCAACAAGTCCACAACACATGTTATGATCCTAAAATACCTCAAGGCTTGTCAATTTGTGTCTTGAGTTCGCTACGTCTACGAATTGGACCACTTGACCTCATAAGCACCCAAATCAACTAATAAAAACCAATATATAGCATACTTGGAACTCAAATCAATATCATAATCACCAATCACATCTTTACTTTAACCAAACCATTTAAGGTGATGTGATTCGAAATTAGATGATCAATTCTCAAGTGAGTTCAACCACCTAAAGAACACTCATGGTCCTGGAATATCATACTGGGTATCAAAACCCTAAAATTGAGGTCATCACATTCACCCCACCATAAATGGAATTTCGTCCTCGAAATTCAACTAAGCTTATATTCCCAGTCATAGCAAGGAGATTTTTTTTACATCTAGGCCACTATTTATGGTTCTAAGGCTATCATACTAATGGATACCCTAAGTTTTCATCTTAGGATTACATCACCCCTAAGGATACGGGTTTTGTTCATAATTTTAAAGTTCAAGAGGAATTCATTTATATGCCATGATATTCAGATCGTTCAAATCTAACATCATTAACATCTTAAAATGATTTCAACATTAGAGGAGATTTATCTTCATCCTTGATATTAGAATTTTTCTACTTAAGAAGGGCTTACGTAACATGCTTGACCATTAGGGATTCACCCTATGGTGTGATATTCATACTGAACTTAGAAGCATACATTGAGAAGGAACAAAGTTATGAACTATATTTCTGATCATATATCCTATGATCCAAAAATATCTTTACATCAAGTTCATGAGCTCAATTTTTTTTTCTTTGGTCTTTCATGTTTCATATGAAGGGGAATAGAATATTTTAAAGTCTAACTTATCATGATTTCAATCTTGGGTTCTACATGTATGATATAGGGGGAAAATATAGAATAGGTCAAACTTATACGAGTGACTCCTCATATATAAATCATCTATATAGCTCAAGTGAGGTTTATATTATCATATATTAAGAAAGAGAAGAAGAAGGGAGAACATGTATTTTGAGTATCTTTTGCACAAAGCATCATACTCTCATAACTAGAGTTCATATATTACCTCACTTGCAACTAATGATGAGATTCACAAAATATGTCACTCCAACTAGGACCTAACTCAACCAAAGGATTGACTTTATCATATGGGTCATCTACCCATCCTTTTCTTTTACCCAATTCTCACATATAGATTTAAATCATGCATAAGGACTCAACTCAACACTTGAGAGTAATCTAGTGTAGGATTTTTTTAACACATATCTCATATATTGGATGCTAGGTCCTATGACCTTCTCCCTGTGGGTCTTACTCTCTCTCTAGAGTTCACCACATATCTCATCCTACCACTAGATATCCTCCTTGTATAAGAGCTTGAGTCCCATGCACACTCATCTCTATCTTAACTTAGCTCATCTTAAGTAGGAAAAGGGAATGTACTTTCATCATCACGACTTAGCATAGATCCTCTAAGAGTGGATTCGGCTCATATACAACTCAAATCTTAATAAGAAAACTTATACCATCAGAGATCAAGCTTAGACAAGATTTCACATGCTTATTTCAGCTATCATTCTATCATCTAATATATATATTACATAACCTTATGAGGTTCTAGACGTCTAATCTAGATCTATTCTCTCTTCTAGACTGATGTCACTCCCTTTCACTTAGGTTGTACAAGCACTAACTACTCTCCTGTGTGAGGGACACATTTTTATATTTACATATATATAATAAAATATTATATAGTTTTTCTCTGAGAAGACAGACGTCAGAGAAATTTGTTGAGGCTCGAGCCGATTGGAAAACAAAACCAAATCAGCAAAATGAGTGTCCAACACACAGTAGATAGTCCAGTGCCATGTCATCAAGTGAAATGGTGAGAACATGGTGTAGATTAGTGTAGCTACCCAATACATATGAGCTCTATATGGAAAGGGTTTCTCACACTTATCTAAACCTAGTTATTGAACATCTAGGTTCTAACTTAGAGGCTAAGTCAAACCTTATTCCTATAGAATAACTTACTAAGTTTCTAGGGTTTAATGTGAAGGGTGAAATTATGTTTTATGTTTCATGGTGAGCAATTGCTAGGTGTAGCTATTATTCATGCTCTGATACCAACTGTGACGTCCCCAGATTTTGGTTTCTCCAAACCCTATTGGGAATGAGATGTCAGAATCCGAAAACATCATCCAATCATATCAGAAAGCGATGCGGAAGCATAATACACATACATGAACATACAACCATAACATTTCTCAACAATAAATGTATATTATTACAACATGAATTACATTTACATATTAAAAGAAGATTTACAAGTCTATGAACATGTATGCTAACATGATCTTAACACAATAGGTACAACCTGGACAACTGCTCATTTCCTTTCTTTTATCCCAAGCTAGCTCTGAACCTAAAACATACGTGAAACAACGAATCAACACACAAGGTGTTGTGTACATGGGTAGAAAGATACATACTAATATGTTTGCATAATTGAAATAACTTGAGAAAGAAAGAGTAAAAGAAAGCATTGTTTAAAGCGATAATTAGGTAAACATTCCTTTTATTGCATTCACTTTGATGCGGTTGTACTACACATACTTGCACTTGACTTACATCTAGTGTGGGCAATATAGTATCATCATACATCTAACATGGGTCAAGGAATCATACATCCATGCTAGGTAACATACATCCACACCAGGCTATGTGCTTTAGTAGCTACAACCCATCATACTCATTTATGTTCTATTAGATTTGACGAAGTATAACTCATACTAGTTCAACCAAGCAATCATATCCAAATACAAGCATTCAAGATATTGCATATCATAGGTAACAAAAAAAAACTAGTCTTATACTTAATAAATCCCACGTACCTGAGTTCAGAGATTTCTAATCATCCATGATCATCTAGAACTTTGTCCATGACCTGAATAATAGTAATTAATAATCATTAACACATGGTTCATACATATTCTAGGTATTTTAGGTCAAAAAAATTAGGGTTTGGCCAAATCTAGGTTCCATCTAGTCTTAGGATGGTATCTGATATTTTTCTACTGATCATGTGATCATTTAGAGGTCTGATCCACATTTCATATTTTTCTGATGATTGCACTATTTTCTATAATTAATATGAGGTTTAAAGTATCTAATTATGCATTAATAGAAAAGGGCACAATGTTGGGCATTATTACTTAGATCAGAGTCCATACATCATTTCTAAGTGATGTCAGGGTTCAAATATTTTTTTTAGTATTAATCTCAACTGGATACTATTTATTTCATTCAATAAACCATAAAAAGGAGCATTATATTCTAAATTAAATATCATCATTAAAAGTGATTCAAAAGTCTGGTATAGGTGTCCAATAAGGTAGAGAATACTTTTCTGAGTCTAGGGGTATTTTTGGGGAATTTATAGGCCAAGGGAACTATTTATAATCAATTATCAATGATTAAGTCTATTTCTGGGAATTATAGCTCGTTTACCTTTTGATATTTCTGCAGCCATCAGATCTTTGCCTCCAGAAGCTCTGGATGGTCGTCACGTCACCTACAAGGGATGCGAATCCCTTACTGGTTGGCAGGGAGATAAACTGGTCGTCTTCTCTCCCTCTTTTCCCTTCTCCATCGCTCCTTGTGCGACTGCCCTGCTCCATCGCACGAAGCCGTCATCATACAGCGTGTCCACGCTAAGCATTCCTCCAGCCTTCACGCTTCTGATTTCACCTACTCCCCAACCCTTTGCCCTGGCGCTGCTCTCCAAAGAGCCCCATTCAGTAGCCTGATGATTCCACCCTCATTGCAAGGTAGAGAAATGAGCGACGACAGATTAGGGGTTTCTGTGGTCATCTTCCTACAAACCTCGACGCCAATGGGATAGAGGGGAGTTCGACACAGGTTGTACTCACTCATTTCTCCATGCGAGAAGCCACGACGCAATGCCGCCAGTGGATGAGGTGCCCGCAGACAGGCAACTCCAGGACCTCATCGCCGGACGTTAGTGGCTGGAGGTAGAGTTGGCACTGCAAAAAGGGGAGATGATGCTACAGACTTCCTTCCTTCCTTCTGAAGCTTGAAGATGATCAAGATGCCTACAAACCTCTCGCCGAGGTCATCGTCCTCCTCGACTCCATGAGACCTGAGAAGCTCCTCGCGCCTAAAGCTCATCGATAAGGGAAAAAAATGCATGAGCGGCTTCATGGCCGAGGTTCACAGTGAGGAAGAGAACCATGGTCCAGTCTCCCTCTAGGGATACACGTAGATCCTTGCTTCATAATGGATTGGATGAATCCACTGCGCCCTACAGCTGTTGGACCGCCTGCCGACTTGCCTCCTAGTTCTCGCCTCCACGCGAGGCATCTTTGTGCTCGTCCTCCTTGATGCATCTACAGATGGTGCGGTGCTCTAGGATTGAGGTCGCGGTAGCGCATGTGGCCGATTCTGGGGTGCGAGGCCTCAAGGAGGAAGCCTCCGCCAGAACATGGAAATGGCATTGGCAGGTAGGCAGAACAAGCTGGGATCCTCCCTGAGCTTGTCATCTTCCTCTATCTAGACACAACCTGCGGAGGAGAACACCTGGAAGAAGGCAGTTTGTTCTCTCTGCGATGTGGGTCTCCAGTGCAAAGTGAAGTTCAATCTGCTCCGAGTGTTGTGTAGGTCATGGGTTTACCAACGAATCCACTTAGACCGCTCCACCTTCATCAGATCTTGGGGACGCCTCAGCTGCGTTCTGTTCCTCCATATGCGGAGGTTAGAGATGACTTGGTCCTGGGTCTGTGTGGACAATTAGGATTGTGAGCATGACCAATGCATTACGAATGAATGGGTTGTGTGACACATATAATAACCTGCCATTTTGGACTTTGTACGAGTGGTATACGACCAAGTCTCAAGATACTCATTTAATCATAATCTTTCATAACTCAAACTCTTATATTTCCTAATAGGAATCCCCAATTTAGATAGAATTTTAATCCACGTGTTCCTCGTCACATGAATCCTTGTATTTCCAAGTTTGAACCCATGCTTACAACATTTTGTCATCTAACTTAATTATTTACATAACCTCATTAATAAGTATATAAACCTTGAATTCAATTTAGGAAATCATCAAATCTTGGTTCAACAAGTCCACAACACATGTTATGATCCTAAAATACCTCAAGGCTTGTCAATTTGTCACTTGAGTTCGCTACGTCTATGAATTGGACGTATTGACCTCATAAGTACCCAAATCAACTAATAAAAAGCAATATATAGCATACTTGGAACTCAAATCAATATCATAATCACCAATCACATCTTTACTTTAACCAAACCATTTAAGGTGATGTGATTCGAAATTAGATGATCAATTCCTCAAGTGAGTTCAACCACCTAAAGAACACTCATGGTCCTGGAATATCATACTGGGTATCAAAACCCTAAAATTGAGGTCATCACAATAAACCCTCCCCAAAATTGCGACACACATTAAAATTTTAGAGCACTACTAGAATATTGCTGTACATCCCACTTATGTCCTACTATATATCCAAACCTCGAGTTTTTGCACACACCATACTCAAATTTTGAGGCAATAATACCTAAAATTGGATCATGAATGCGGCATATCTATACAAATCTTATTCATGTGTTAATTTACATCAATTCAATACAAATGCCACTCGTTTTTAATTTAAATCCATGATTTCCTCCTAGTATTTATGTCATTGATGTCTTGCAAGAATACAACAACTGCAATGAAGTGGAAGGATTGGTGAAAGAAAACATTTTTGGGCTTCTAAAGTTAAATATGAGGACCATGTCAAGTGAAGTGTGCCACTTTCTATGCTCTAATTTGTCGTAGAGAGAATTACCTAGACTTAAAAATATTGTAAAATGTAAGACCCCTGACCTAGCTTTCTTGCTGATTTTGCTTGCTTAGCATAATTAGATGATTAAAACCTTAATATAATCTCTTAATATGCTTTAATAACATGTGACATGCTTATGCTTATAGTTTGGTCCAGTTTCATGATGTTTGAGCTAGTTATGATATATGTGTGCTTCTTTTGGACCAAGTTGCAATTTACCCATGTTGAGGGTTTATCTTGTAATTTGTCACATGTTGGTTGTGCCTCCTATGTTTTGTTATCATGATAAAGAGAATGATGCATAGGGGTGCCTTGTTTGACCTTGGTTGATGAGGTGGCATCATGTGTTGATGCTAGGGTTTGCATGAATGCTTGAGTCGATGATGATATCGACCATGTTTGTTGATCCTTTGAAGTGTTGCAACCAAAGTGCTTATTTGGTTGTGTTTGTAGCAACTGAAATGATTTGTCCTTGATCTTGGTTGCTCTATTTTGACTTGTATTGATGTTGTGGCGACCATTTGCTTTTGGTTAACATGGTGTAGTGGTCACTACCATGTTGGATGCCCTAGTTTTGCTTTGACCAAAGTGTTTTGGGTTTAGTGGACCTAGTGGTTGCTACCCCACCTTGGTTTTAATGATCTATGGTGCATGCTTATCTTGAGTGCTTGCATGCATGAGCTTTGGAGGGACAAGTGTCACTAGTGGCTCTAGTATATTGACACCTCATTTCACTCACCTCTCTCATACCCTTGGGTATTTATACCCCTTATTTTACATGCAAGTGACTCCTTTAGCTCTCTCTTCCTTCTCCCTTCTTGCTTGGAGTCGTCCCTTGTTCTTGGTGGTGCAAGTGGAGGTGCTTGATCTTAAAGAAGGAGGCCGAACCCTTGCATGTGGTGATCTAGGGTTGAAGCATCTCTCTTGTGGTGATCCTTGATCTTGGTAAGCCGTTTACCCTTCTTGATTTCATTTTTTGTGAAACCTACATGTCTTTCTTCTCTTAGCCATGACTATGGTTCTCCGTGGTGGCTTTCTTGAGAAACTTCTATCCAATATAGGTCAAATCCATGATTCTCCCATTGTATTACCTGACTAAGATGAAGATCTCCTCTTTCCCCTTTCTTTTTTGGCCTAGGGTCTGTACCCTCTTCTCTTTGAGATTCCTTTGACCTCAATTTGTTCTTATTATCTTGAGGTGATATTTCTTGGCCGTGGAGTTGATCCAAGTTATTGTTTTCTTCTCTCTCTTAGAGATTCGTGGCTTGGGAGTTTATCTTCACCCCAAGGCAGGTTATATAACTCTCTCCCCTACTATTGTAGCACATAATCTTACATGCAAGTTAATCTTATCTCTAAAATGTGATGCTAAGTTGCTTGATGATGATATCTTGATTAAGGGTTTATGATTATGTGTCACTGTTTGCATAGACTAGCTCTTTTTCCTAAACCCTAATTCTTGTATTTGATATGTGACCGGCCTCGAGAAGAGGGCGGTCAGACTTTAAATTGATAACCCAAAATCTTTAAGGACCCCCATAACTTTATTATGGCATCAAAGTAGATATATGGGGTTGAACACAGGGATGTGGGGATGCTTAGGACACTTAAGATCTTTCTCTTAAGTCAGATAAGCCAATTCGATCATCTATAAAAGTATGGAGCTAGAACTAGTCTAGCAGATTGCCACAAAATAAAACAAAAACAAAGAAAAGAAAACAAAATAGAGTCTATAGGATTCTACCAATAAGAGAGAAGGAGTCCCTGGATATGTAACCACAAGTTGGGAACTCTATGCACCCATTCTCGGGCATAGACATCCCATGAACACCTCAACAAGCAACCTACATCCAAACATAGTACGCACTGTGGTATCTGACCCTGTGGGGTCATCCCACTCACTTTCGCACAGCGTGACTAAAACCCATCAATGACATGAAACCTCTCTCAAGGATGACAAATCAACATTCTAGAATATTCTAGATACCCTCTCAGGTCTAGAATATTCTGAGATGCTAGGAACAAGTGTGATTTGGGTAGAACCAGGTAGTGGGCCCCGACTGTGCCAGGCTGGGCCTGATCGTGCCCAGCTCTACAATTCTGCACAGATCACCTTGAATGATCCTCCTTTTATGTTCCGATCCAAACTACCCTATCTTATCTATTTCTACAATGAACCTCTTGATATAGGAAGAAATAGAAGTTCAAGTAAGAAAGAGATCAACTAAACTACCAATCATAACCCGAAAGAGAAGATAGAACAAAAAATGTACTAGCTCTAAAATGAAACTACTTGCTTAAGGTAGACGTACATAAACATACCCAAAGTGGGCTACATAGCCAAGACGGAGCTCAACTAGCCATGGACAAGCATAGTTAGCACTGAACAAAGATGGAAGAACATCGTTTGTATAGAAACAAAGGAGAACAACAGAAGGAAGGAGAAGAAGAAAAGATTTATCCCGTAGAGGAGAGGTGGATCTCATTCCTTAGCCTCTGTATAGGCCAGATCTCATATTTGGGTCATCCTCCTTAGTATTTTAGACTCCTTGGTCTCCTTTTTCTTTTATTCCACCCCAAACAACAGCTTATTGGTGTATAGAGGTGGAAGATGGCTGGGAATGCTAGGATATGGGTGAATGGTGGTGGAAAATGGTGGTAGATGGAAGCAAACTGGAGGAACGAACGTAGGATGAGCACTTCAGCCTTTTTGAACCTCAGAACCCTCCCACGGGGCCCTAGGAACCAATAATGTGTGGAACAACAATGGGGAACTAGAAAAATCTCCGAACTTGGAACCCCTCTCTAGGTCGTGAGGGGTGAATATTTATAGGAAAAGGTGAAAGATGGTCGCAACACCTGCCTCAGTCACGGTCATGGTCTCGACCCGACCGTGTCGAGGGTCACAATTGACACAAATTCCGCAATCAAGGCAGATCCCATGGTTGAGATAGATGCCTCGATCAAGGTAGGTCGTTCCATGGTCGAGGTTGGTGTATCGCGGTTGTGCCACGATCGAGGTTGATGTGCCTCAGTCATGGACGTGGCCTCGGCCCAACTTGGCCAAGCCTTGGCCCGGTCATGCTGAGTGTCGGTTGACACAATGTCTTGGCTGCGGTCATGGCATTGTCATCTTGACCACTGTCCCACCCCCATAGGACCACCATCTCCTAAGTTGGTGCACATAGTGCAATGCTTAGTCTGCCTCGATCGTGATGGATTGAAGTCTAGCTGCTACAAAAACCATGTGTTGGGGAGAAATCCTGGAGAATAGATGTCTTCTCAAGTTTGTGCCTTCAAGTCCCAAAATTGGCTAGTTGAGCAACTTTAAGTATGAAAAGATATACATTACTAAAAGATAAGGATCTAGGGTTATTTTGGGCATGTTAAGGCTATAATAACACAAAACCATAAATAAATGCTCAACATAAATTCCTGAATTTGGGTGTTATCAACCACCCCAAGATTAAACCTCTGCTTGTCCTCAAGCAAGACTGTGCTCAAAGAATAAAAAGATAACATCCAATTCAAGCATGGTGATAAATGCTAAAGTTAGGAAAAATAGTTTAAAACATCAATTCTATTGACCTATGTTGTTTCATAACAAACCCCCACCAATCGAGAAAATCCTGCTAAAGTACGATCAAAGAATGTCCATGCAAGATTAAGCAAATTCACTACAACCTGTCGACACTCATGAGGGGTTGAATCATAATTCTACATCATAAAAGCATTGTCACATAGATGATAACGCGGGTGATGAGCAATGATCCATCATCATGTATTCATGTAGGCCAATCAAGAACAACACACCTCCCACTTATTTAGGTCCTTAGAAGCAACAAAAGCAAAAAGACTCTAATGGCTTCTGAGGATCCCAATCTGCGTTAGGTTGGTCCATGTAAAAAGCAACAATCCTTGCAGTTCGAGCCAGTTGGCCCAAAGCAGTGAGATGAACTCCTCGTACTGCGCTCGAACCAACCCTTCTACTCGGATGATCTCATAGGTCTCCTAGGGGTTCCTAGTGACTTTCTAATGAGCCTTAGGGTGGCACTACCAGGCACGACATACCCGCATTCATGAACGCAATCATACATTGGCTGGGCACCATCCTCAACTCTCCTAAAAGGGAAAACAATGCTCATTTATTCACACTCAGGCTTTTATTCTCTGCATTCTATTTTATAGGATGGGTGAGAACTATTTCAATATTTTTGGTATTTTGTGGATGGCCAAGCCTCTTTTGCAAAATTTTAATTGTTTTTCATCTTTTTGACTCAATCTAAGGTGAGAGGGTGCACAAACCATCAATGAAAAACACTTCAACTTGATTATAGCTCAAAACTCATCATTATCCGCTCGATACCTGTGTGAAAATATAGTAATTATGATTCAAGGGTCCTTAGAGTAGAGGCAAGTTCGTGAAAAATAGAGTTTGGAGTTTTGATCAAACTATACCTTTTTCCAACAATCCTATATCCTGGACTTGTTGTTCACAACATAGATCAAGGGAATAATACTTTAAGCTATGAAAAAGGTGCATAACCTTAGATTTATTACCAAACTCAAGGAAAGAGTCAATGAGCAAGTCAAGCTAAATTTTAAGAAGTTTAAGATGAAAATTGTGCATTTAGGCATAAAGATAAGCATTTAAGTATAAGATTCACATCAGATAGCCTTAATTGCAAAGCTACAAATTATGGAAAAAGTCTTACAAAGATGAAAATTTATGCTAAATGCAAGGAACATAGAAGATAAACATGCATGCATGCAATGAAAGAAATAAAAGGGAAATGTGAAAGATAGAGGGTGGTACATCCTGTCACCCCAAGCTTAAAATTTTAGCTCATCCTTGAGCAGATCTCAAGCTTTGGATGGTGTAGAAGGTAGCTACTACTGGTAGTTACTATTTATATACTAGTTTATATCATTGATGCCGCTTGGTGGGTTCTCATAGTCCCGTTGCATTCCTTGCTGGAAGTGGAATGACTATCCGAAGTCCTGGGTCAGCTGGTAGTAAGGCTAGAAGGGCTATTGAAAAGTCAAAGAAGGTGGTAGAGGGAAGGCTGTGTTGAACCTCTGTCTAAGGTACTACACATCCTGCTCCAGTGCATTGAACCGTCTATTGGAGTCAACCCTGAAATCAGTCATAAACTCATAAAGGGGCCCCAAGTTGAGATTTGGGGCATATTTCTCTTGCTGAGGAGATTGCTGGTAATCTGTTGAAGGCATCTTTGTGTAGGGATCTTCCTGATATGGGATGTCGTGGATGGTTGCCCATATCTTCTGTCCGGTCTCCTAAGTCTCTGGCACTAGTGGTGCTGATGAAGATGCTCATGCAGTCCTGCCTACTTGACAAACATTTCCCTGAGCGTCCAATAGAGAGACGTCCATGAGTATGGTCCGACATGTGAACTCTACATTTATTGGCAGTAGTACTCTGTGCCTACCTTGACCAAAGATATAAAGATATCCTGTGCTGCTCTATTTGATCAACCCTGAGTGAATCAAGTGATCTAAGTCCAACTTATACCACTCAACCTTTTCCTACATAAGTGCCAAATGTCCATCTCCAATCCCAAGATGGCACGTCATGAAAGTGATAATGCCCGCCATTGGCATGAATTGGACATGATTCTTGAAATAGTTGTGAAAGTGCAGATGATGAAGTTCACCACATTCACTTTTCTTCCTATTTATGCACACCACAAAATGTAGAGGTCTGCTGAACTGAGTGCCCCTTGACTGTCCTGTTTCTCCAAGACAAAATTCATGATCATCCGATGCAGATAAAGAATTGTTGGGTTGTAGATGTTTGAAGCTTTGGCGGCTCTGGAAACATATTTATCTTCCCCTGTAAGCATCTTCCAAGTCTGAGCATCATCAAAATCAGTGTCCTCTATCTCCAGCTGGCCCCTGGACATCTCGGCATAGTCCTCAGTAGAGCGTGACAACCAGCTATTGAGGTGATCCTTAGTGGCTTGGCAGCTCTGGTTTAACAGGAAAAAATGCATGACAGTGTGCTGGTGGTCCTTTGGGGTCTCGAGCGTAGCATAGAACTCACAGGTGAGTCTATGATAAGCATCACACTACGTGTAAGCAAGGATGTCCAGGCCAACTACAACAAGATATCTGTCAACATGTGCTTGTATCCCCAGCTTGATGAGTGTGGTAGGGTCGGCATAATGTGGGCCTACCAGTTTGCACTTGTCTTTAGTTAAGGCATTAAAATGTTGCTTTTGCTTTATACTTCTGAACAGGGGAGAAGGGAGGGAGCTTTGGTTAACACCTTCAGGAGTAGGGTGGCGTCTTGTCCCCTGAACTAAATTGTGTGATGAAGTTGAACAGCGTAAAGACATCGATCGTTCTGCTAACTCTCAGCGCTGGTCCCCTACAGATGATGTGCTTTGTGTGCCATTACTACTAACGAGCCCTCCCGATGGCCTGTCGAAGTATGGAGCTTAGTATTGTGGCATGCTCTCGACCATATCTCACTCGACACTTCCTCTAACAAATCACCACTGTAGGTGTCCATCTGAGTGGCGGACACGTGACGATGTCTAAATCGGTCTCATATGACCCGAACCCTGCTGAAGCAGAATGCATGGTCTCATCTTCGTACACCAGATTCGTGTTTTCGTGGCGCGGGGTGGATATCGGCTCTCGTGTTCTGCCAATGAAGAGGAGCTTCCTTACCCTTTCTTTCTCTACACTGTCTTCTTGAGCTTCTTGAAGCTATTTCTCATTACGTCCATAGTGCTGATTACTGTGTTGAGATGGGCCTAACTTGGTCAAACACGACCGTACTGAGACGGGTACGGTCGGGCAAGGTGAACTCGATGCTGTCATGGGGTCTGCTACCGACTCTCGACTCGGTCATGCTTTCCCTAGAATGGTCGGGTCAGTGGTGAGTCTGCGACTTACAGTGGCGGCAAATAGGTGTACGTGGTGGGTAAAGAGAGTGACTGTGCGGGGTGGTTGCGATGGCTTCAGCAGCGGCTGCTGTTGTGGGGGCCGGTATGTGGAGAGATGACAATTTGGAGGGGTTCTTCTTCTTTCGACATTGTGAAAAGTTGTGCCGGGGCTTAGCATGGTCGTGCGAGTGAGTTGGAGAAGGTTGCGGTAGTGGAAAAGAGGATGGCAGTGCCAGAACAACAACCTTGTTGGTCGTCCCGGATGGAAGGGGGAGGTGAACTACAATGGAAGGGGCTTCACTAGAAGCAACGACTTGTGCTGCAACAACGGCTGCTGTGGTTGCAATGGTTGCTCCTGACCTGGTGGGGGAAACAAGGGAAAGATGGGAAATAGGCGGGGCGGCGTAAGGGCTTCACGGGAGAAGAGAGAACTCAGGCGGTGGGTGTGGGAATAAGAGGCTTGGCTCAGGGATATTTATAGGACGGGCACACCCGTTTACCTCAGCCTGATTGTGCCGAGCTGGGCACGATCGTGCCAAGGAGGCGGGAAAACCATAGAAAGGCAGACAACTTGGTCAACATCAGGAATTCGTCAAAAGGTGGAAAAGACGGAGACAAACTGACACGTCAGTAAATCAAGCCGACAATATTGTCGATTGACTGACTTTTTGACCGTTTGACTAAGGAATGCCTACGCAAGGTGATTTGTCACATAACGTAGTAGTTGGCATTGTTGTGCGCAGCTGGGCACGGTCGTGTTGAGATGAAAAATTCAAAAAATGACAACTTTCGACCGTTGACTGACAAGTGAGAAATCTGGACAAAACACGAGAGCATCCAGACTGTGTTGGCCTGGAACGACCGTGCTGAGGCTGGGACGGGTGGGCTCAGGTCTCAGAGAATCCATATTTAAGTATAAAAAAGAGGGTGGAAGGCATTGAAAACAGCGTCAGAATCAAACACCGTAGTAGAACAATAAGATATACCAAATAAACTCTTTCAAAAGATAGACCGATAAGCAGCTATCAGGGTGAAAATGGGGGGGGGAATGCATGCAATAAAGAGTAAAAGAAATCTAGATGATGCAAATGAAAATAAATTCAAATAGTTAGAGGAAAGATAAAACTGGTATTCACTTTATTATGCTAACATTTAAAATTTAAAATTAAATAGAAATTGTGTAGGTAATAGGAGGTGGTTGCCCTACAACTCCTACACTTGGATCTCAAATCTGTAGTTTAAGGGTCCGTGTTACATGCGTCTCGCCATTCATACCCACCATTAAGGACTATAATAGGCAGAGATGTGGGCTCTCCTAAGTCTTAAGAAGGCGAATAAAATCCGGCGACTCGGTGAAGTCATCTCTATGCTGGGATTTACTTGAACTGCACTGAAATGAATTCTTCGGTAGAGCATCCTCAAGGTACCCATCAATGTATGAATCTGAATAGGAAGGCCCTAGGATGTCGACACATGATGTGATGGAGGGGAGAGATTGAAAGTCTTCTAGATGGCTCCTCTCTTGTATCTCCACCTCGAATGTGAGGTTAGATGCTCAGATAAACTTTCATGTACAATCCGAGTCATCCAATCATCTTCTGAGCGAGAAGTATCCCTAGGTAAATCATCTTCTACCACCCTAAGATTGTCGCATTCTATGGGGTTTGGGGTATCTTCATGCTCATTAACCATGTTATAGTGAATTGTCCATCCTGCTCCCTTAACATTGACTCTTCCTTGAAAAGGGATTGTTGACAATGTTGGCTCATGCTGGTCCAGCTCATCATCATCACTATTCTCACTTCACTGAGATGAATAGTCATCATCACTTTCATCGAACAAATTGTTCCAAACCATGAGTGGCTGTCTGCTCAAAGTCAAGTGACAAGTCTCAATATGAGATGTGTCACTCTGGTCTGGATCAACTTCTGATTCAGGTTCTTCAAACTGACCTTAATGTTGTGAGGTCGTTTGACTACCCTGATCATCATCATCGTATAACCATGCATGCCTATGGCTTATATCTTCCATTGATTAATCAGCTGAATCATTTAGATAGAATGAAGGGCTTCCCCAGGTGGGTTGGTCTTCATAGAAAAATCCTGGTGAATCCAACTGATGGTTTGAATGGGACGGTAAGACATATTCCTCTTCAGGCCCATTGGAATGGTCTTTATGACTATCATCTTCATGATTGTGTGATGGAACTTGCAATTAGATGGTAACCAAATCAATGAGCTCTTGTAGTCTCCTACCCTGTTCAACATCCTTATCATGAAGTTGTTGTACTTGAGTAGCAATGCTTTGCCATACACTTCTGTTGAAAACCTACTGTATCAGACTGATGCACCTGGACTAATCCTTGTTCAACAGTTTGAAGTATACTGTGGTCTGTGATCTCAGTGGCTACTCAGAGCTAATGATCCTACTTTTCTAGTAGCTGTTGGAGCAGATTGACATTTTCTTGGAGATGAGGAGCTAGGGAGGAGGTTAGTGTGTTGACACTTTCTTTGACTAGCTCTGCTGCTCTGATCAATTCTTGATCCCATGGTAGCGTGGAAGTCGAGGGCTGACCAGCCATATCCTTTGTTGGAATTTCAACATATGACGACAATGGAGGCCAGTATAGCTCAACTAGGTGTAGAGCACAACCATTAATTATTTGCCAACAGTCGGAACTATGAAAAAATTCAGGAGGACATGTGGACAAGATGACATGTCTTGCAGAAGCAAGGTCCATGGTGGTAAAAGTATAAGGAAAAGGAAAACTATTCAGTATATATGGAAAAGTATGTGTAAAACAAAAAGAAAACTATGCATATGTATATACAGACTTAAGGATGATAGAACAAAATATTTTAGGTGTGTAAATGTGGAAAATCATGTCCCCGACAACAGCGCCAAAATTTTATCAGCTTCAAGAAGAGGGCAGTCAAACTTTAAATTTATAACTCGAAACCTTTAAGGACCCCCAAAACTTATTACGGGGTCGAAAACAGGGATGTGGGGATGCTTAGGATGCTTAAGATCTTTCTCTTAAGTCAGATAAGCCACTATGATAGTTGATAAAAGTATGGATCTAGAACTAGTCTAGCAGATTTCCATGAAATAAAACCAAACAAAGAAAAGAAAAGAAAATAGAGTTCGTAGGATTCTACTAATTAGAGAGAAGGAGTCACTGGATATGTAACCACAAGTTGGGCAGTCTATGCACCTATTCTCAGGCATAGACATCCCTCGAACACCTTAGAAAGCAACCTACATCCAAACATAGTATGCACCGTGGTATATGTTCCTGTGGGGTCATCCCACTCGCTTTTGCGTAGCATGACTAAAACCCTTCAATGACAAGAAACCTCTCTTGAGGATGACAAATCAACGCCTTAGAAAATTCTAGATACCCTCTTATGTCTAGAATATTCTGTGATGCTAGAAATAGGCGTGATCTGGGCAGAACCAGGTAGTGGGCCCGACCGTGCTGGGTAGGGCCTAGTTGTGCCCATGTCTACAATTCTACACAGATCACCTTGAACTGTCCTCTTTTTGAGTTCTGATCCAAACTACCCTCTCTTATCTATTTCTACAATGAATCTCTTGATATAGATAGAAATAGAAGTTCAAACAAGAAAGAGATCAACCAAACTAGCAATCATAACCATAAAGAGAAGATAGAATAGAAAATGTACTTGATTTGAAATAAAACTACTTGCTTAAGGTAGAAGTACATAAACATGCCTAAAGCAGGCTACATAGCCAAGAAGGAGCTCAACTAGCCATGGACTAGCATAGTTCGAACTGAATAAAGATGGAAGAACATCGTTTGTAAAGAAACAAAGGAGAACAATAAAAGGAAGGAGAAGAAGAAGAGATTTGGATAGTAGAGGAGAGGTGGCTCTCTCTCCTTAGCCTCTTTATAGACCGGATCTCGTCTTTGGGTCATCCTCCTTGGTCTTTTGGACTCCTTGGCCTCCTTTATCTTTGATTCTTCCCCAAACATTAACTTGGTGGGTGTATGGAGGTGGAAGATGGCTGGGAATGGTAGGATATGGGTGAATGGTGGTGGAAAATGGTGGTTGATGGAAGCAAACCAAAGGAACAGACGTAGGATGATCACTTCACCCTTTTCGGACCTTGAAACTCTCCCATGAGGATCTGGGAACCAAGAATGTGTGAAACCACAATGTGGAACCAGAAAAATCTTTGAACTTGGAACCCCTCTCGAAGTCACGAGGGGTGATTATTTATAGGCAAAGGCTGAAGATGGTCATGTCACCTACCTCGGTCATGGTCATGGTCTTGGCCCAACCGTGTTGGACTGGGCACGATCATGCTGAGGGTCACGGTTGACACAAACGCTACGGTCGAGGCAGATCCTGCGGTCAAGATAGATGCCTCGGTCGAGGTAGGTCATGCCACGGTCGAGGTTGGTGTACCGCAGTCGCAGTTGTGCCGTGGTCAAGGTTGATGTGCCTCGGTTGCAGACATGGCCTCGGCCCGACTTTGCCGAGCCTCATCCTGATCGTGCCGAATGTTGCTCGACACAACATCTTAGTTGCAGTCGTGGCATTGTCATCTTGACTGCAGTCATGGCATGCTGGACCAAACCCACCCCCATGGGGGGTGATCGATGGGCCTACATCGATGGACCTTCTAATTGGTGAGGATGCATTCTGATAAAGCACTACTACAGAAATGGCTTATAACATCACTTTTAAAGGCGTCGGTTGTACAAATACACTGACACCTAAAACCTTAAGCGTCATTTTAATAAAAAAACTGATATCTATCTATGAAGGGTGACCAGACACGGGTATCACTTTTATTCAGTGTCGGTTCCCTAATAATAAACCGACACCTAAAATGAACCGCCAAATCCAAAATTTCCAGCGAAAAAATTACCTCCAAAATTTAACTTATGGCGTCGATTATTAACTATTAAACCGACGAAGAAAGGTTATTCGCAAGACAGAAATTGGGCACATTTTGGTCGTCGGTTTTAATACAATGACCGATGCTTATGGGTTTTCCCGCGTTGTTCCTGAGAAATTTTTCACACCCTTTGAGCGTCGATTTCATTAGAAAACCGACGACAATGGCCATTAATCGAGAACAATTTTTTTAATCAGCATATGTAGATAGACGTCAGTTTTTTTAGTAAAAACCTACGAGTATCATTGAGAATAGGTGTCGGTGTGTTTGTAGAACTAACACCTATAGTTTTATGTGTCAGTTTTATTTAAGAATCGACACCCAATGTTAACTTAATAGCACCCGCGGGAGCCCGACTCTTCCCCTTTCTCTGTTTCATTCATCTCGATTGAGGGTTTAAGCTCCATAGATGATTCCTATACTCACCGCTCCTGTGTTACCGCTCGCCTCCACCACCGCCATTTGCTGGTCCTCCGGCCGCTGCGCTCTAGACCGGCCACCGTCCTAGCTCGATCAGCTGCTCGCCCACCCTCTCTGCTCACCGCGCCTGCTCTGCACATGCTGGTCGGCGCCGCCGCTCTCTGGAGCTCCTCGCCGGCCTCCTGAGCCTGCTCTTGCTCCTGCTCCTTCTCCTGCTCGCTGTGGTTTGCACATTTCTCCCACGCCTGCCCCTGCTCTCCAAGTCGCTGCTTTCCTACCCAGGTAGGCCGCTGCCCTTCTTTTTCCTCCACCTCTTATTCTTCATGCTCCCTCTTCTTACCAAATGGATTACAGCAAGGCCATGACTGTGTTGGTCACGGCCGTACTGGTCACACGACCGTGGTAGGCCAACACAGCCATGGCCGTGGCCAGCCCACACGGTCGTGGCCTTGCTTTTATCCATTTGGTAAGGAGGGAGCAAGATACATCTGCAATTGAATACTAATGCTTGACCTAATTCTGTAAATTTTGATGCATGTTGAATTAAGATATTAAAACCCTAATACACATTTCACCATAATCTTGAATTAACTATATTGCTGAAATCTTGTGATCAATCTATGTAAGATATTAAAACCCTAATGTTAAATCTCTGATTTTGTAGTGATGTGTCACCCTAACATCTACATGAATCCCTATTGTATGATGTATATTGATGATAATGTATGAGCTAGTTTGAAATTTTGAAATCAATTATGAATCTCTCCATCTCTAGGTCATACTAATTTATGTGTAATCTTTATCTTGATGATGAACATGCATGGACACTCGAAATGTTGAAATCAATGTTATAGAATGACATCACATGTATTTGTTGGCCTAGAAACCCATCCAAGATTTACTCATTAGGAGTAAATCTTGGATAGTCCCCGGTTTGAGACTGTTCTTGAACACCTAATCTCACTTAGGATGTAAGTGTATAATGTGTATTTGGTTTTCAAGAAAATTCCCATAGCATTTCTCCATTTGTTCTCTAAGTACATATGTACTTGGAGAACAGTGGGGAAATGCTGCTGAAATTTTCTTGAAAACCCAATATACATTATACACTTACTAGTGAGATTAGGTGTTCAAGAATGGGATAGGTGGTACACATTTATTATATATAAGAATGACAACACATGTATTTGTTGGCCTAGAAACCCGTCCAAGATTTACTCATTAGGAGTAAATCTTGGATAGTCCCCAGTTTGGGATTGTTCTTGAACATCTAATCTCACTTAGGATGTAAGTGTATAATGTGTATTGGGTTTTCAAGAAAATTTCGACAGCATTTCCCCATTTGTTCTCTAAGTACATATGTACTTGGAGAACAGTGGGGAAATGCTGCCAAAATTTTCTTGAAAACCCAATACACATTATACACTTACTAGTGAGATTAGGTGTTCAAGAATGGGATAGGTGGTACACATTTATTATATATAAGAATGACATCACATGTATTTGTTGGCCTAAAGTTTTAACCATGCAAAAACTCTAATATGTTAACCCTAGACCCTAATGTTGTTGTAGTATATACTTGTTTTCTCTTTGATCATAGAATGGATAGATCATGGATGCCCATTCACAATCGTTGCACCCCAAAGTTTATATCTGGTCTTGACCAGTTTATTAGATTTGCCGAGGAACATAGGAAACAACCTAGAGATAGGTTCTACTGTCCATGTAGGCATTGCGGTAACAACTTGAAAGTCAGCACTGGTGACGAAATCAAAAGTCATGTCATGTGCGACATGATTATACAAGGCTATACAGAATGGCACTGGCATGGAGAGATTTCAAACTCGAAACCAGTGGATGTCGATAACAGTGCTTGTGTGGAAGAAGAAATTGCCTCCGATGACGTAGATGTGAATGAACCAGTTCCAGTAGACATCGTTGATGCGATGCTGGATAGTTGTGGGGTAGAGCACACCGATCCACCTCCCATTTTTAGAAACATTGTGCATGATGCTGAGATATCATTATACACAGGTTGTACTAACTTTACAAAGCTTAACGCTGTGTTGAGATTGTATAAGCTGAAAGCTAACAATAGATGGAGCGACAAAAGCTTCACGTCATTGTTGTCTTTGTTGAAAGAAATGCTTCCTGAAGGAAACAAGCTGCCAATCTCAACATACCAGGTAAAGAAATTGTTGTGCCCAATGAGAATGGATGCCAAGAAGATACACACATGCTCGAATGATTGTGTATTATTTCAAAACGACTATGTGGATTTGAAAGATTGTCCAAAATGTGGTGCGTCACGGTATAAATTGACGACTTCGGGGGAGTCCAAAATTGGTTCTCCTTCCAAGGTGATATGGTATCTACCTATAATATCACGATTTCAACACTTGTTTTCCAATCTATTAGATGCGAAGAATTTGAGGTGGCATGCAGATGTTAAGAAAAATAATGATGGGATCCTACGACATGCGTCTGATTCCCCATAGTGGAAGAAGATTGATCTATTGTACCTTGAATTTGGTGAAGAAGTCAGGAATCTAAGACTTGGGATTTGTACAGATGGGATGAATCCGTATGGGACATTGAGCAGACAACATAGCACTTGGCCAGTCATGCTTGTTATATACAATCTTCCTCCCTGGCTGTGTATGAAAAATAAGTACATAATGCTGTCGTTGTTGATATCGGGCCCTAAACAACCTGGAAACGATATCAATGTTTATCTTGAACCTCTGATGGATGACTTAAAGAAACTCTAGGGTGAAGGTGTGATGACCTATGATGCTTCATGAAGAGAGATATTTCGTTTGCATGCTATGTTGTTTTGCACTATTAATGACTTTCCAGCATATGGGAATTTGTCTGGATATAGTGTCAAAGGAGCTAAAGTGTGTCCTATATGTAAAGAGAACACTGATTCAACAAGACTAAAACATGGCGGTAAGATTGTATATCTCGATCATTGAAGGTTTCTTACAAATTTCCATCCATATCGTAGGAAGCGTAAAACATTCAATGGATTGAATGAGGAACGGAGTGCACCTAAACCTATACCATGGGAGGTTGTTTATGAAAGAGTAAAAGACTTTGTTAATGAATTTTGTAAGAGATAACAATGTACTATGGCCACACAGAGTGACAAATCTTTATTCAAGAAGAAGTCAATATTTTGGGATCTTCCTTATTGGAGTTCTTTGACAGTCAGACATTGTATCGATGTCATGCACGTTGAGAAAAATGTCTGTGATAGTGTCATTGGTACTTTGTTGAATATACCAGGTAAGACTAAAGATGGGATACAATCCAGACTGGACCTACATGAAATGGGAATAAGGTCAGAATTAACAAAATTACGTGAAATGGGAAATCAGAGAACATACTTACCTCCCGCTTGTTACACATTGTCTAGAAAGGAGAAGAAATCTTTTTGTGAATATTTGGTAAATGTTAAGGTGCCAGAGGGTTACTCATCCTACATCCGTAGATTGGTATCAATGAAAGATTTGAAGTTGATAGGCCTTAAATCTCATGATTTTCACACTCTAATGCAACAAATATTGCCTGTGGTAATTCAATCTATATTGCCGAAGCATGTAAGGTTTACAATCACCAGACTTTGTTTCTTTTTCAACAGTCTGTACAACAAAGTTATTGACCCTGATACTCTCGATAATTTGCAAAGAGAAGTAGTTGTTACCCTATGTCAGCTTTAGATGTATTTTCCTCTGTTATTCTTTGATATCATGGTACATCTTGTTGTCCACTTGACTAGGGAAGTGAAAATGTTGGGACCAGTTTTCTTGCATTGGATGTATCCCTTTGAACGATACATGAGCATTTTTAAAAGTGATGTTCGAAACCGTTATCAGCCTGAAGGGAGTATTATTGAGGGTTATGTGGTGAGAGAGGTTATGGATTTTTGCAATGACTTTCTCAGTGGTAATGACACTCCTGGTAATGACAAGAATATTGAGGAGCAATTTGGTAAAGGAATTTTGGGATCACGGGTGAAAGTAAGCAGCCGTGAGTAGTTGGAACAAGGTCACTTGTATATTTTACACAACATGGATGAAGTGAGTGTTTATATCGAGGAACATACCAATTTCATCAAGAGACAATATCCTCGAGCCAATACAATGTGGCTTGCTAGAGAGCATAACAAGACATTTATTAAGTGGTTTGAAGATAAAGTCTTACATCAACTATCTCAAACACCAGATGATATTGCTGAAACTATCAAATGCCTCACCTTTAAACCAAAATTGAATGTGATGTCTTATGAAGGGTATGACATTAATGGATTCACATATTACACAAAGTGCCAAGATGATAAGAGTGTCGTACAAAATAGTGGGGTCACCCTTCAAGCGTCGACTATGTTTTTTTCAAGTGCAAAGGATAAGAGTCAACGTGAAGCTAAAATGTCATATTACGGTGTCATTGAAGACATATGGAAGTTTGACTACATAGATTTCAGAATTCCGCTCTTCAAATGTAATTGGGTTGATAACACCAAAGGAGTTATAGTGGATGAATTGGGTTTTACTTTAGTGAACTTTGAAAAGATTGGCGAGAAGGGTGAACCATTCATATTGGCATCACAGGCGAAACAAGTATTTTATATCGATGATCCTGCAAATGATAAATGGTCGGTTGTTCTTCATGGTAAAAGATAGTTCATTAAAGATCCTATAGATGAAGAAGAGTACTATGATAAGTATGATGATTCCAGTCCATTCTCAGTTGGGTTGCTAACACCAGCAAATATTGAAGCTAATGATGACTTGTATGTGTGCGGAGATCACAATGAAGGATTGTTAATTGATAAAAATTTGCAATATTAGAGGCATGCTTATATTTTTTATATGTTTTATTTTTCTGAATGTGAACTTTACAATGTGAATTACTTTACAATGTGAATGTGAACTTTACAATGTGAATTACTTTACAATGTGAATTACTTTATAATGTGAATGTGAACTTCACAATGTGAAATTTACAATGTGAATTACTTTACAATGTGAATTACTTTACAATGTGAATGTGAACTTTGCAATGTGAGCTTTACAATGTGAATTACTTTACAATGTGAAATTTACAATGTGAATGTGAACTTTCAGATGGCTGAGCATTCTCCTGATGACTGTGCTGATGATTACCGTGAGGGTGAGGACATCAATGCGCCGCCTCACAATGTAAGTTTTAAAAATATATCATATATTTATATCTACATGTCCATTTATAGTTATATCCTGTAAGTGTATTTATTTTGTCAAATTTTAGGTTGATGATGCACATGTACCCTCTGAAGCACTTGAGGCACTTGATGAGAAGCACCAAAAGGTTGACAAGATAAGGGGCATCACTATGATGAAGAAGTTAATAGTGCAAAGGGGCAATGGACCCAAACTTGTTGTGGATTTTGATAATGTAGGAAATGCAATTGGAGTGAATTGCAATTCGTTTGTTTCATATCTTGGGTATGTTACTCATAGCCATTGTGGTTGTAAGATAGATTCTTGGCATAAAGTTCCTAAGGGGAAGAAAGACGTAATATGGAAGGATTTATGCATGCGTTATTATTAATTTGCAATTCTATTTTGTAGATTACTATTTTTTTGGATACCGGTTAATAGCAATTTTATATTGTAGAGTATATTTGAATTGGATGAAAAGTTGCATCGTAAATGCATAATGCAACGCTGTGGGAGAGTCCTAAGGAACTATAGGAAAAATCTCACCCGAGAATACATAAAAGAAGGTGATAAGAGGAAGAAGACAACCACTGAACAATGGAACTTCCTGGACCAAGAAGAATGGGACACATTTGTTGCTTCAAGGAAAACTGATGAATTCAAGGTATTAGGCGTCACTCCTAATTTAATTAATATACATTGTATTCACCTATTCAAGATTAACATTTAGTGTTACTAACCAAATCATTAATGTGCATACTAACTAGACCCTCAGTGAGGCGCAAAAAGCAAGGCATGCACTGAATGTGCATGACCACACAATGGGTCCAAAGGGGTATGCAAGCATTCACCAAAGACTACATGTTGAGTCTACTGCTCAGTCTGCTGCTACTCAGGAGTCCTCTACTATGGGTACCACACCTCTGCCTCGCCATGATGTCTGGATAGCTGGGAGGCAAAATAAGAAGGGAGAAATAAGGAAGCCCGCAACTACTGAGGCTGCTACAAAAATGGTAAAATACAACTCTTAGAGCAATCGTTCAAATATTGATTATTTGTGGTGTTTACTTAATTACAAATTTTTGTTTTGGCGATTAGCGGGAGCTGCACGAGCTGAGAAAACAAGGCAAGTTCATCCCTGAGGGCACAAGGGATGAATTGACAGTTGCTCTGGGTAACCCAGAGCATCCTGGATGTGTTAGGGCTGCAGGCGCTGGTGTGGGCATCAAAGCGTCCTTTGGGCCATCCCCATGCAAACATGTCCCAAAAGTGGGACTTTCACAAGAAGAGGTAACCTATTCTTTCTTTATAATGTTACTGTAAAAGAGAATTCAATAATCAGAAGCAAACATTTCTTTTATCCATGTATAGGTAGATAAGCTAGTTGATAGGAAACTCGAAGAAGCAATGAGCAAGTGGCAGGCATCTCTGACTGTCACTCAACAGACAATACCTATGATGTCCCTCTATACTCCTACTGCAGAGGTTGGGAGTAATCCTGTAGACCCACCACCTAGCACATCAGCTGTAAGTATTTTTATGACATAGTAACTAGTCTTTTCAAGATGATATGTTTTCAAGATGATATGTATATATGTATATAACATTCTTTACACAAAAATTTGTAGGGATTGAAGCCATGCCGTCTAAAAAGTAAATAATTTGTCATTGTAGAGGCATTAGCTTACCATCCCTACCAGGGGAAATGTTTCATGGGTCTCCATTACCAGCTGGTTGGGTTCATGTGAGCCTGGTACGTATATTCCCCAATTGGATAGATCTTCCATTGCCATATGCCCACCCAGATTGTGAAATGCTTGGTGAGGTAGAAGGCAGAGTGATATTGTAGCCAAAAACGGATGTCCTCTATACTGAAACTGTATGGTAAATTTACATTACGTTAAATTGTTAGTGTGTGTATATGATGTCAATTGATTTGAAATTATATATATATATATATATATATATATATATATAGGTTAAAAAGAAGACACCTAGAGCATCTAGGCCTCCACCTCCACCTCCTACATTACCAAGTTGGGTTCCACATGACCTACCTGTCCCGTTAGGTCCTAATTGTAGGGGTATGGCAATATGGTTAGGAGAACATGATATAAATTGCCCTATAACTGTTTCTATAGATGCGAATGCTGCAGGTCAATCATACGAAAGCAACCTATTTATACAAGATATTTTGGAGTTGTTTCGATATGATTGGTTGAATACATCTGTGATAGAGCTATGGATAAGGTGAGATCTTCTTTATACATCCATATACCTTGTGTAGGATCTGGTGATCTGGTTTCTTATTTATTAATGCATACGTAATACATGTTTTGCAGCTACTTAGACAAGAGATGTGCATATTTTTCATTCGAACATGTAGGATTTTTTATTCCATCTTTGATTAGTCTAGTAGCTAAAGACCCTCCGTCAATTAAAGATGGAATCAAAGATGTGGAGTAAGTTTACTTTGCTTATAAATTTGGACTTAAGAAAATTACATTTTCATTGTGGATTTTATGTTATTAATATATAACCTTTTTACCTCTAGTGATATGCATTGGGAGTTACTAGTTATTGTACCCGAGACATTCACTGTCTATTATCTAGATCCTAAGGGGACTAAATTGAATTCAAAATATGGACACAAAATGAAAATGGCATTATTCCAGTGAGAAATATTTCATTTTCATATCCATTAACATATCTTATTACATTACTATTTAATTATGCAATGTACTATGTTACATTAACATGTAGGGGTTTAGATGAGTTCAAAAAGGCTGGAGGAAAGGTCCCCAGGAAAAAGAACCAGCCAATAATTTGGAAGAACGTGGAAGTAAGTTCTCGACTGCAATGTATATATTATTTATGTGAACAATGCTTAATTAGTTGTATTTTTTAATATTTTGTATGTTTCAATTTATAGTGTGCTACACAAGACAACAGATGGGCATGTGCATACTATGTGATGTGATTTATGAACATGATTATCAAATATGCTGCAGTGGACATCGATACCATTCCTGAGGTATTATATATAGTCTCATTAATTAGATAATATGAAATATATCAATCTTATTTATATATTATTAATTATATATATACATCATTCTCTTTGTAGGTGTTTAAAACTGATCACACTATAGGAAAGACCTTACCAGATGTACATGCTCCCTATACGACGACAAAATTAAATGATGTAAGAGAAGAATGGGCAACAACCATACAAGTAGTGGGGGTTTTAACATATAATTAGGATGTTGATAGCGAATAATGACTAAATAATGATATTTTGTAAATGAATTTCTGAATTATAATATGTGTGCATGTTTCTACATGTCTGAATGTTTCTACATGTGTCTGAATGTTTATACATGTGTGAAAGTGAAAATGAATGAAACTGCTAGTTGCTATACAAATGTTTCTACATGTGTGAATGTGAAAATGAATGGAACTACAGATTGCTACATGAATGTTTCTATACGTGTGAAAATCGAATGGAACTACAGGTTGCTAAATGTGTGAAAATTAATGTAGTTAATTTTTTAGGTTTGTGGCCTGTTGTTGGCTGATATCAATGGATGTCGTAAAACCTGCAGTTCATAACTGAACTGCAGGTTTCTCATCCTGCGACCAGCCACAGCAGGTGTGCAGACTGATAGAAAAAAAACTTGCAATAAGCATCGGTTATTTGTTTAAAACTGACAACAAATGATTACAACGTCAGATAAATAACTATTACCGATGCCTAATGCATGTGATGTGGCATCGGTTATAAATGATAAACTGACACTGATGGTTCTGGCGTCAGTTTCCCTACTAGTAACCGACGTCTATTTCCCTAATGAGGCCAGGCACCACGGCCGTGCTGGCCACCTCGGTCGTGGTAGCGGACCAGACATCATAGTCGTGCTGGCCAGCACGGCCGTGGCAGCTGGCCAGACAAAACAACCGGACTGGCCAGCACGACCGTAGTAGCGGGTGATATGGCATAGGTTATCACTAATAAACCGACACTGATAATGCCTCAGATGGCACACTTTCTATGGCACGAAGGTTTATGGCATCAGTTTCAAAGCTAATAACCAACGCCTATACCCCCTACTGGCGTGTTTTCTGTGGCACACAAAGGGTTGTGGCGTCAATTTGAGAACCGACACCTAACGGTTGGCCTTTTACTGTCACCCATATAGGTGTCGCATTAAAACTGACACTAAAGGCCTTAAATAACTGACACTAAATGCCGGTTATGTACTAGTGAAGGACTGGACATCAAAAATTGGGTCCAAGATATCAAAAGTTTCTTGTGCCCTACTACCGTGTCCTAAGCTGGTGCACATAGTGTGATGCTTAGTCCACCGCGGTTACGATGGATCAAAATCTAGCTACTGCAAAAACTCTATGTTGGGGAGAAATCTTGAAGAATAGATGTCTTCTCAGGTTTGGTGCCTACAAGTCCTAAAATTGGCTAGTTGATCAACTTTATGTATGGAAAGATATAAATTACTAAAAGATAAGGATCTAGGGTTATTTTGGGAATATTAAGGCTATAATGACACAACAATAAATAAATTCTTAGCATAAATGCCTAAATTTGGATGTTATCAATATGGTATGGATAAATGGTTCTTACATGCAATCTTTGAACATTTGGTTTTATCCCTAGGATCTTGGTTCGGTTATCTGATTGAAAGATGGAGGCTTCATTCCTACATGCATGTGCTTAATGCTTAGTTTTCTCTCTCATGTCATCAATTTATGTTGATCTTGGTGATGATCAAATTCTAGGGTTGTGATGATTATCATCTTCATGAGGTTTTTACCTTGGTGACACTTGGGATTCCTGATGTTATACATATATTCAGTCGACATGTATCCTTGGTTCCATGTGTCTCTATGACCATGTTGCTGGTGAGATTGGGTTTTGGTTTGGTCACCATAACCCTAACCCCTAACCCCTAACACCCTTTGACTCTATGCTTTCCATGATGGTCATCGTGTTTTCCTGACCTTGATGGTTGTGGTGCATTCCCAGTTTTGATGGCCATTTTGTGATTACCGCTATAGTTGATGCATTATGATGGTCAAATTGATGTGTTGCAGTCGCTATGCATGAATATTGATGTTGTGGTTGCTATATTTGATGCACTACCTTGTGATCAATACATTGATGTTGGTGATGGTAGCTACATGTGTGTTGGTCACTACATGTGTTGTGGTGGCTACATTAGTTGAGATGAGATGGTCGCTACATTTGGGGGTCATTTGGTCGTTATGTTTATCATGTGCTCTGGTCATTATACCTTGATGTTGTGGTGGTCGCTAGAGGTGTTATACCTAGTATGGTCATTACACCTTGCTGGCTACATGATCATTTGGTTATAATAGCAATGCTTGATCTAATATCTTCCAAGAATGCTGGAACTTGTGTTTTATAGGGTATGATGTTAAGCACTGTTATGAAAACCCTAATTTGTTAGCTTTGAAGAACCCTAACCCTAAGTTTGAGTATATGATGTAATGCTTATCTTGGTTGAATGATTATCATGTAAAGAGGTATTTTCTCTCTCCTAGTTGTGTAACTCTAATGTTGCAGGTTGAATGAACATCATAGCTTGTTATTTCTATGGTATCTCTTATATAACCCACGATGATGGTTATGAGCCTTTATGAGGTATGATGAAATAATGATATATGCATGAACTATGTGATTAGGTCTTATGACCTTGATAAGGGCTTAGTGCCTAATTTGAGGTGATATCCTCTAGTGATGGGATGGGGGATTTGTTATCCCACAATGATGTGATAATGGTGATGGCCTTGTATATGGAAGTGAGACAATATCATGTGGTGACATGATCAACTTTTGCTTAATACACTGCATATCTTCTGGAGTTGTAATCTACCCTTATCTTTGTAGAATTTGTTTAGGGTTGTATGTTGCAACTTGATTGATGCAGTATAAAAGATATCCAATTGGCTTAACTAATAAAGTGAAACCCTAATCATGTAGTTGCCTTGTGCCATAAATCCATTTTAGTGATAGAACTTGCTCGATGGTGAATCGAGTGTTCCTAAGGGAAACTCAGAGCACATTCTATTACGTATGTGAGGCTCAAGTGACCAAGTGTCCTTGACATCTTGATTCCATGTTTTAGAGGATGGATACAATCATTCCTTGGTAAGAGAACAACTACGGTCATATCTCAATATATATGATGTGATAGAGGATGACTATAGTTGTACCTTAGATGATTGGGTTTGTATACCATGTCCACTAGTTCCGTGAACTATATACCAAGACAAACTAGGATGTTATGCAATTGGACTATATATGTCACCGCGGTGGACTCATACTGATAGAGGGTGGAGGAGATCATAGGAGTCTGACTCTCCCAGATCTTGTATGGAACTAATTTTGACTTAGCATAACATCCTCTAGTGATGGGATGGGGGATTTGTTATCCCACAATGATGTGATAATGGTGATGGCCTTGTATATGGCAGTGAGACAATATCATGTGGTGACATGATCAACTTTTACAAATTTTGGTCAAAATAAGAAGACAGTGATAATAGCTCCATTCAATGTGGAGTAAGTTTACTTTGCTTATAATTTGGACTTAAGAAAATTACATTTTCATTGTGGATTTTATGTTATTAATTTTTAACCTTTTTACCTCTAGTGGTATGCATTGGGAGTTACTAGTTATTGTACCCGAGACATTCACTGTCTATTATCTAGATCCTAAGGGGACTAAATTGAATTCAAAATATGGACACAAAATGAAAATGGCATTATTCCAGTGAGAAATATTTCATTTTCATATCCATTAACATATCTTATTACATTACTATTTAATTATGCAATGTACTATGTTACATTAACATGTAGGGGTTTATATGAGTTCAAAAAGGCTGGAGGAAAGGTCCCCAGGAAAAAGAACCAGCCAATAATTTGGAAGAACGTGGAAGTAAGTTCTCGACTGCAATGTATATATTATTTATGTGAACAATGATTAATTAGTTGTATTTTTTAATATTTTGTATGTTTCAATTTATAGTGTGCTACACAAGACAACAGATGGGCATGTGCATACTATGTGATGTGATTTATGAACATAATTATCAAATATGCTGCAGTGGACATCGATACCATTCCTGAGGTATTATATATAGTCTCATTAATTAGATAATATGAAATATATCAATCTTATTTATATATTATTAATTATATATATACATCATTCTCTTTGTAGGTGTTTAAAACTGATCACACTATAGGAAAGGCCTTACCAGATGTACATGCTCCCTATACGACGAAAAAATTAAATGATGTAAGAGAAGAATGGGCAACAACCATACAAGTAGTGGGGGTTTTAACATATAATTAGGATGTTGATAGCGAATAATGACTAAATAATGATATTTTGTAAATGAATTTCTGAATTATAATATGTGTGCATGTTTCTACATGTCTGAATGTTTCTACATGTGTCTGAATGTTTATACATGTGTGAAAGTGAAAATGAATGAAACTGCTAGTTGCTATACAAATGTTTCTACATGTGTGAATGTGAAAATGAATGGAACTACAGATTGCTACATGAATGTTTCTACACGTGTGAAAATCGAATGGAACTACAGGTTGCTAAATGTGTGAAAATTAATGTAGTTAATTTTGTAGGTTTGTGGCCTGTTGTTGGCTGATATCAATGGATGTCGTAAAACCTGCAGTTCATAACTGAACTGCAGGTTTCTCATCCTGTGACCAGCCACAGCAGGTGTGCAGACTGATAGAAAAAAAACTTGCAATAAGCATCGGTTATTTGTTTAAAACTGACAACGAATGATTACAACGTAAGATAAATAATTATTACCGATGCCTAATGCATGTGATGTGGCATCGGTTATAAATGATAAACTGACACTGATGGTTCTGGCGTCAGTTTCCCTACTAGTAACCGACGTCTATTTCCCTAATGAGGCCAGGCACCACGGCCGTGCTGGCCATCTCGATCGTGGTAGCGGACCAGACACCACAGTCGTGCTGGCCAGCACGGCCGTGGCAGTTGGCCAGACAAAACAGCCGGACTGGCCAGCACGACCATGGTAGCGGGTGATATGGCATAGGTTATCACTAATAAACTGACACTGATAATGCCTCAGATGGCACACTTTGTATGGCACGAAGGTTTATGGCATCGGTTTCAAAGCTAATAACCAACGCCTATACCCCCTACTGGCGTGTTTTCTGTGGCACACAAAGGGTTGTGGCGTCAATTTGAGAACCGACACCTAACGGTTGGCCTTTTACTATCACCCATATAGGTGTCGCATTAAAACCGACACTAAAGGCCTTAAATAACTGACACTAAATGCCGGTTATGTACTAGTGAAGGACTGCACATCAAAAATTGGGTCCAAGATATCAAAAGTTTCTTGTGCCCTACTACCGTGTCCTAAGCTGGTGCACATAGTGTGATGCTTAGTCCACCGCAGTTACGATGGATCAAAATCTAGCTACTGCAAAAACTCTGTGTTGGGGAGAAATCTTGAAGAATAGATGTCTTCTCAGGTTTGGTGCCTACAAGTCCTAAAATTGGCTAGTTGATCAACTTTATGTATGGAAAGATATAAATTACTAAAAGATAAGGATCTAGGGTTATTTTGGGAATATTAAGGCTATAATGACACAACAATAAATAAATTCTTAGCATAAATGCCTAAATTTGGATGTTATCAATATGGTATGGATAAATGGTTCTTACATGCAATCTTTGAACATTTGGTTTTATCCCTAGGATCTTGGTTCGGTTATCTGATTGAAAGATGGAGGCTTGATTCCTACATGCATGTGCTTAATGCTTAGTTTTCTCTCTCATGTCATCAATTTATGTTGATCTTGGTGATGATCAAATTCTAGGGTTGTGATGATTATCATCTTCATGAGGTTTTTACCTTGGTGACACTTGGGATTCCTGATGTTATACATATGTTCAGTCGACATGTATCCTTGGTTCCATGTGTCTCTATGACCATGTTGCTGGTGAGCTTGGGTTTTGGTTTGGTCACCATAACCCTAACCCCTAACCCCTAACACCCTTTGACTCTATGCTTTCCATGATGGTCATCGTGTTTTCCTGACCTTGATGGTTGTGGTGCATTCCCAGTTTTGATGGCCATTTTGTGATTACCGCTATAGTTGATGCATTATGATGGTCAAATTGATGTGTTGCAGTCGCTATGCATGAATATTGATGTTGTGGTTGCTATATTTGATGCACTACCTTGTGATCAATACATTGATGTTGGTGATGGTCGCTACATGTGTGTTGGTCACTACATGTGTTGTGGTGGCTACATTAGTTGAGATGAGATGGTCGCTACATTTGGGGGTCATTTGGTCGTTATGTTTATCATGTGCTCCGGTCATTATACCTTGATGTTGTGGTGGTCGCTAGAGGTGTTATACCTAGTATGGTCATTACACCTTGCTGGCTACATGATCATTTGGTTATAATAGCAATGCTTGATCTAATATCTTCCAAGAATGCTGGAACTTGTGTTTTATAGGGTATGATGTTAAGCACTGTTATGAAAACCCTAATTTGTTAGCTTTGAAGAACCCTAACCCTAAGTTTGAGTATATGATGTAATGCTTATCTTGGTTGAATGATTATCATGTAAAGAAGTATTTTCTCTCTCCTAGTTGTGTAACTCTAATGTTGCAGGTTGAATGAACATCATAGCTTGTTATTTCTATGGTATCTCTTATATAACCCACGGTGATGGTTATGAGCCTTTATGAGGTATGATGAAATAATGATATATGCATGAACTATGTGATTAGGTCTTATGACCTTGATAAGGGCTTAGTGCCTAATTTGAGGTGATATCCTCTAGTGATGGGATGGGGGATTTGTTATCCCACAATGATGTGATAATGGTGATGGCCTTGTGTATGGCAGTGAGACAATATCATGTGGTGACATGTTCAAATTTTGCTTAATACACGGCATATCTTCTGGAGTTGTAATCTACCCTTATCTTTGTAGAATTTGTTTAGGGTTGTATGTTGCAACTTGATTGATGCAGTATAAAAGATATCCAATTGGCTTAACTAATCAAGTGAAACCCTAATCATGTAGTTGCCTTGTGCCATAAATCCATTTTAGTGATAGAACTTGCTCGATGGTGAATCGAGTGTTCCTAAGGGAAACTCAGAGCACATTCTATTACGTATGTGAGGTTCAAGTGACCAAGTGTCCTTGACATCTTGATTCCATGTTTTAGAGGATGGATACAGTCATTCCTTGGTAAGAGAACAACTACGGTCATATCTCAATATATATGATGTGATAGAGGATGACTATAGTTTTACCTTAGATGATTGGGTTTGTATGCCATGTCCACTACTTCCGTGAACTATATACCAAGACAAACTAGGATGTTATGCAATTGGACTATATATGTCACCGCGGTGGACTCATACTGATAGAGGGTGGAGGAGATCATAGGAGTCTGACTCTCCCAGATCTTGTATGGAACTAATTTTGACTTAGCAGTGGTCAGTTGGAGTATGAGTGGCATACCTCATCTCCATGGGATTTGAAAAGACATAATACAACCGTATAGTATATCTGCTTAGGGTTAAACATGATTCATATTGGTTGTTGCCCTTGCCATGTTTCTTACACTATTCAGTTGTGTTATATTCTGGTAATAGAAATCAACTGTTATACATGTTCTTCATATTCCTTCTAAAAGTATATGATGTTCTACTTATTAGTTTTATCTGGTTAATATACTTAACTTGTGTAAATTTTTTTAATTATTCATTTAGATGAATCTGCTTATCTTGTTAATAATGTTATTTTCCTATTCATGTGTTATGTGTTAATAATACTTGTTGGTGGAGAGTTATATCTCTCACTCGGATGTTAGTCTCACCCAGAGGGTTTCCGTATCTTTTTAGGAGGTCATCAGTGACGTGGTAGAGACTGTGCTATTGAGGAAGAGTAGCAAGGATATCAATGAACACAGAAGGATGGATATGCTGCTAGTGTTTTGTACTAGAGTCCTATGTGCCATCCCTATACTCTCAGGTCCAGGAAGGGGTGTCTTATAGATGTTGTATGTGAATATGAGGTTTTGGTAGTAGACCTTGGTAGTTCATGTATGGCTTGTATATGTGAATAAGATATCATTTGTAATAGGTCTTTGGCAAGACGGACACTTTACAGTGATGTAATACCTTTATGGTATGTTATGTGATATATGTGGTGATAGGTTGTGAACCTTCATATATATATGTTTCTTCTTAAGATGGTTATATAAAATTGGTTTTAATTTACCATACTTTGTGGTAATGTGCTTGTTTAGTAGTTGATCATACACTTTTGTTTGAGTTATCTCAGTTGGTGTGATTGGTGTGTCACACTTGGGTGGTATCATTGCTCTAGGTTTGCTGAGTCTACAGGGACATATGATTGTGTTGTGTCTGTTCTTGCGTTGCCCAATATATCTCATTGCGGATTCTACTTATGCAGAAGAAAAAGAACATATTCTTAGAGAACACGAATAACATGCCGAGAGTAGTGTTTCTTCATCAGGAGGTGGTGTGAGGAGGAAGGCAAGAGTATATGGAGTGCCTAAAGTGCCTCAGTTTGACCCAACAACCATGGACAATCCCACATTTCGGTCCATGTTAAGACAATTTATGGCCATGATTTCACATATGGAGAATAGAGCGCCCACACCTCAAGCTAGGGCTGCTGTTCCTAATGTAGAATCCCAGGGTTCTGGGAAGACCTTTGAGAGGCTGTAACACATTGGAGCATTGCAGTACATGGGTACGACACACTCGAAAAATGTAGATATGTGGCTTATGGAGCAAGAGAAGGCCTTTAAGATCCTCAATATCCCTAAGGAGGATAAGTTGAAGCACACACTATAACTACTGAAGGGAAGTGCTAGCCATTGAGGAAGAGAAGTGACCCTGTGTAGGATCAGTTGGGAGGAGTTTTAGTGGGATTTTGTGAGCCGATACTTACCAAAGACATTCCTAAGTGAGAAGATCTCACAATTTGAGAAGATTCAGAAGGGATCTATGACAATCAATGAGTACGAGGCCAAGTTCATGGAGTTGTTGAGGTTTTGTCCTCACATGGATGGGATGGATAAGTAGAGGACCTGATGTTTTGAGAAGGGTTTGAGTAAAGAGTTGATGACTACGATGTCAACTTTGGAGAACAAGGAGAAGTTTGTAATGTTTGTGGAGTCTGTGAGACGGACAGTGCAGTCAGTGATAGAGAAGCATGAGGCTAACGTTACGAAGAGACTGGCTCAGTTTCAAGGGCAGTCTTCTGGAGGCTTCAAGATGCCTAGGTCCTCATAACCTCAGTCACACAAGAAATTAGTGGTTCAGTCTAAGTGGTCATAGAGAAAAGGCAGAGGCCATAGTTTTCCTTCGACAGGAGCTCACACTACGTCATCAGTATCAGTGACAGGGCCATCTAGGCCATAATATGACTCAAGGACTTGCCATAAATGTGGACAGGTAGGGCACATCAAATGGTCTTGTCCTATGAAGGATGTGGAGGTGATACAACAACCAAGACAGAGTCGAAAAGGGTCACAACAACGATAAAAAATCAGTAGTGGTGGAGGCAGAGGACGCGGTCAAGCGTCACAAGTGGGATCTCTTAGGCGGGTCAGCAGAGGATGGGGCAAAAATAGGCAACAACTCAATTCTATGCCATGAGTCACCCGGAGGGAGTGGTCAACCCACGGGTCATGACATGTCAGATGGAGTTACTTTGTTCTAGTCTTCTTCCTTCTTTATATATATTTTGGTTGACCTGGGTGAGACACAGTCTTTTATCACTAGAGGGGTGATAGCTAGTTGTTCTTTGCCTATTAGTCATTAATGTGATTTTCTTCACTTAGAAACCCCTTTTGTTGGTTCTGCTAAGTTGCTACAGGTGTGTCTATCCTACTTGCTTGTTTTCTCAGGATGCAACATTCAAGTGAACCTTATACCACTTGACATGTACATATTCAATGTAATCCTTAGGATGGATACTTTGGAGAAGTGCCGAGTGGTCTTGGACTATAGTTCCAAGGTAGTGACGTTCTTTGTTGGTTATGTTTTTTGGGTCTTTCAAGGAAATAGGAAGATTTTCCCAATGTTCTTGGTGTCAACGATGACGACAGAGAGGCTATTGAGGTAAGGGTGTGAGGCTTTCTTGGTGCATGTGGTGGATACCAAGGTGAGGAGTCCTAGTATCTAGGAAGTACATGTGGTACATGAGTTTAAGGATGTGTTCCTGATGAGTTTCCCAGTATTCCCCCACCTTGAGAGATTGACTTTGAGATAAATCTGGTTCCTGGTACACAACCAAAAGCGCAGTCGCCATACATGATGGCACCAACTGAGATACAAGAGTTGAAGAAGTAGTTACAGGAGTTGCTAGAGAAGGGCTTTATCAAAATGAGCACTTCCCCTTGGGGTGCTCCCATTTTGTTTGTGAAGAAGAAGGATTGTTTTATGATATTGTGCATCGATTTCTGACAGTTGAACAATGTGACAATCAAGAACAACCAATCTATTCCATAGATAGACAATCTTTTTGATCACCTGATAGGTTCTACAATGTTCTCTAAGATAGATCTGAGGCCTGGATACTATTAGTTGTGGATCAAGATAGATGACATTCCCAAGTCAGCCTTTAGGATGAGGTATGGTCATTACAAGTTTGAGGTTATGCCGTTTGGGTTAACCAATGCACCAACAAAGTTCATGGACCTGATGAACAAGGTGTTTTGACCTTATCTTGATCGGTTTGTGATTATGTTCATCAATGACATCTTGATATACTCCATATACAACCAACAACACGGGTAACATCTATGATTGGCTTTGACATTGTTGAGACAACATAAGTTGTATGCCAAGTTCAACAAGTGTAAGTTCTGGCTGAAGGTGGTGCCTTTTCTTGGGCATGTGATATCCCTAGAGGAGTTTGTGTGGATCCAAAGAAGGTTTAGTCTGTGTTGGAATGGTAGTAGCTGAAGACACCAATGAAGGTTCATATTTTCCTAGGCTTGGCAGGCTACTATAGGAGGTTTATCAAGAACTTTAGTGGTGTATCTTTACCCCTAACTAAGTGGACAAGGAAAGGTGTGACATTTTTTTGGGATGATAACTGTCAGGGTTCTTTCCATCTCTTAAAGGAGAAGCTGACTAGTGCACCAATGTTGGTTCTACTAGAGCAAGGGAAAAGCTATATCATCTTTTGTGATGCGTTGAAGAATGGTTTGGGTTGCATGTTGATGCATTATAAGAATGTGATTTCTTACACTTTCACGACAACTTAAGAAATGTGGGGAGAACTACCCAACACATGATCTAGAGCTTGCATCAGTGGTCCATGCTTTGAAGATTTGGAGACACTAACTTTATAGAGAGAGGTGTCATATCTTCACTTACAACAAAAACCTTCAGTACATCTTCTCAAAGTAGGAGCTAAATATATGATAGTGGCACTAGATGGAGTTGATTTAAGACTATGATTTCACTATATACTATCATCCAAGAAAGGCAAATGTGGTGGCATATGCTCTTATACAAAGTCTTCTTCTTCATCATCCACTGATATAGTGCAATTGTGTTCCTTGGTATGCCATAAGAGAGATATGTTGGTGATGTTACATCAAATGAATATAAAGTTGGAGGTCTCCTTGTTGGCATGGTTATTGGCATAGTTACAGGTGAAGCCCACATTGAGACAATAGGCCAGAGATGCACAATGGGATGATATTGTGATACATCAAATCCGAGCAGAGTTTGGCAATGAGAAGCATGATGGATTTCATGAGTCGAACGATGGGACTGTGTGTTACCACAGTAGAGCAGTGGTTCCTGATGCTAATGGTATACGAAAGATGGTCTTGGAGGAGGCTCACTCCTCAATGTACACTATGCATCCAGGTAGCACTAAGATTTACATAACTTGAAGGATCTGTATTGGTGACTTGGCTTGAAGCCTGACATGGATGAGTTTATGGCAATGTGTCATGTATGTCAGTAGGTTACGGCTGAGCATCAAAAACCTATAGGAATGTTGCGACTATGACCTATATTACAATGGAAATGGGATCATATTACTATGGACTTTGTGGTTGGTTTCCCTAAGACAACCAAAGGTTATGATTCCATCTGGGTGATAGTGGACAAGTTGACAAAGTTAGCACACTTCCTTCCTATGAAGACAACATATACAATTGAGAAGTTGGTTCAGGTGTATGTGGATGAGATATTCCGCTTGCACAGTATCCCAGTGATGATAGTATCTAACAGCTGTCTCCAGCTTACCAGTCACTTTTGGGAGCATCTACACACATCGATGGGTACACAGTTGTGATTCAGTATGACATTTCACCCACAGACATATGGTTAGTCTGAGAGGACTATACATATGTTGGAGGATCTGTTGAGAGCTTGTATTCTATAGTTTTTGGGCGGTTGGGATATGCAACTCAGTTTGATAGAGTTTTTATACAACTATAGCTATCATAGGAGTATCGAAATGGCACCTTATGAGGATTTGTGTGGGAGACATTGTCGGTCTCTGTTGTGCTGGTATGAAACATGTGAGTATCAACTTTTGGGGTCTGAGCTTGTAAAATAGACAACATAGAAGATTAAGATGATACAAAAACAACTGAAGGCAACCCAAGACAGGCAAAAGTCTTATACTGATAATTGTCAGAGGCCTTTGGAGTTCCAAGTGGGGGAGAAGGTGTACCTCAAAGTCTCTCCTTGGAAAGGCATTCTGTGGTTTGGGAATAAGGGTAGGTTGGCTCCCAGGTTTATGGGACCATACCCTTTGGTGGAACGTGTTGGGAAGGTGGCTTATAGGTTAAAATTACCACCCAAGTTGCACATGTTGCATCCAGTCTTTCATGTTTAGATGTTGAGGAAGTGTCACCCTAACACAGAGTTGGTGCTTCAGCCTGTAGAGATTGAGTTGGAGGAGGACATGTCATACGTGGAAGGTCCTATGTTGATCCTTGATAGAAGGGTGAAAAAGTTGAAGAAGATGGATATAGTGTTGGTTAAGGTTTTATGGAATCATCATCACATGAAGGAATCCATGCAGGAGTTTGAGGAAGAGATGCGTAGGAAGTATCTGTCTCTTTTTGCATAGGATTTAGGGGGCAAAATCCTTGTTAGGGGTTTATGGTTGTAAGACCCCTAACCTAGATTTCTTGCTGATCTTGCTTTCTTAGAATAATTAGATTCTTAAAACCATAATCTAATCTCTTAAGGTGCTTTAATAACATGTGACGTGCTTATGCTTTTAGTTAGGTCTAGTTTTCATGATGTTTGAGCTAGTTAGGCTATATGTGTGCTTGTTTTGGACCAAGTTCCAATTTTCCCATGTTGAGGGTTTATCTTGCAATTCGTCACATGTTGGTTGTGCCTTTTATGTTTTGGGATCATGGGAGAGAGAATGATGCATAGGGGTGCCTTGTTGGCCTTAAAAGGAAGGTCTAGGGAGATACAAAAGGAAATGCCCATAAGGATTAACTTCCAATCCACTTCATGAGGTGGCATCATGTGTTTATGCTAGGGTTTGCATGGATGCTTGAGTTGATGATGATGTTGACCATGTTTGTTGATCCTTTGAAGTGTTGCGACCGAAGTACTTTCTTGGTTGTGTTTGAAGCGATCGATATGCTTTGTCCTTGATCTTGGTTTCTATGTTTTGACTAGTGTTGATCTTGTAGTGACCATTTTATTTTAGTTAACATGGCATAGTAGTCGCTACCATGTTGGATGCCCTAGTTTTGCTTTGACCAAAGTGTTTTGGGTTTAGTGAACCTAGTGGTCACTACCCCACCTTGGTTTTAACGATCTTTGGTGCATTTCTTATCTTGAGTGCTTGCATGGCTGAACTTTGGAGGGACAAGTGTCATAATGGCTCTAGTATCTTGACACCTCATCTCCCTCACCTCTCTCCTACCCTTGGGTGTGTATACCCCTTCTTTTACGTGCAAGTGACCCCTTTAGATCTCTCTTCCTTCTCCCTTCTTGCTTGGAGTCGACCCTTGTTCTTGGTGGTGCAAGTGGAGGTGCTTGAGCTTGAAGAAGGACGACGGACCCTTACATGTGATGATCTAGGGTTGGAGCATCTCTCTTGTGGTGATCCTTGATCTTGGTAAGTGGTTTACCCTTCTTGATTTCATTTTTCTTGAACCCTACCTCTCTTACTTCTGTTGGCTGAGACTATGGTTCTTCATGGTGGCTTTCTTGAGGAACTTATATCCAATAGATGTCGAATCCATGGTCCTCCCATGGTAGTACCTATGTGAGATGAAGATCTCCTCTTTTCCTTTCCTTTTTTAGCCTAGGGTCTATGCCCTCTTCTCTTTGAGCTTCCTTTGACCTAAGTTTGATGTTCTTCTCTTGAGTGATCTTGCTTAGCTGTGGAGTTGATCCAAGCTATGATTTTCTTCTCTCTCTTGGAGACTCGTGTCTTAGGAGTTGATCTTCACCTCAAGGAGGGTTATATAACTCTCTCCGCTACTATTGTTGCACATAATCTTACATGCAAGTTAATCTTATCTCTAAAATATGATGCTAAGTTGCTTGATGATGATATCTTGATTTAAGGTTTATGATTATGTGACAATCTTTGTATAGACCAACTCTTTTTCCTAAACCCTAATTCTTGTATCCAAGATGATATGGATAGTGGAGTTCTTGGTTACGCTCACTCTTTGAATGTTTGGTTTTATCCCCCTGATCTTGGTTCAATTATCTTGTTGAAAGATGGAGGCTTGATTCCTGTGTATATGTGCTTAACGCTTGGTTTTCTCTCTCATGTCATGGGTTTATGTTGATCCTTGTGTTGATCAGATTCTAGGGTTTTGATGATTGTCATCTTCATGAGATTTTTACCTTTGTGACTCTTGAGATTTTTGATGTTATACATTTGTTTGGTCGACATGTATCCTTGGTTCCATGTGGTCACTATGACCACATTGGTTGTGAGCTTGGGTTTTGATTTGGTCACCATAACCCTAACCCCTAACACCCTTGGACTATATCTTTCCATAACGATCAGTGTTTTCCTGACCTTGATGATTGTGGTGCTTTCCCTATTTTGATGGCCATTTTGTGATGACCGCTATAGTTAATGCATTATGATGTTCAAAGTGATGTGTTGCAATCGCTATGTATGAAGATTGTTGTAACGACCCACACTTTTGAGTGTCTAAAAGACCTTAAAGTCATGAATCGTCACTCCTAAATTCCAGGATCAGATTCATAAAATATTACAAAATAGTAAACAATTTCCATTAATGATCAAATATTTACATGTTTACATAAAAAGCTCCTCTAAGGAGTTATATAAATTTTAGAAAGAGTTAACATGTACATGTATGATGATATACCATCATATCTAAACCTTTAAGAATGACTTTAGTGTCTTCAACATATTTATCTATAACTCATGTCCACGAATCAAGTATAACTGATACCTAAAACGCCGACAAACAAATGCACGATCAATATATCTCTATACTGGTACGTGGGTTCAGACAATAATCACAAGTACACATATAAGCAAACCTCTTTATCTTGCATGTAAGAACATAAACTTGTTTTCATATTATAACCCATATCTGGTCTACTACCTCAAGTGTAATCACTGTCCCTCCGGGACTCGTGTGCATTACCCTTAAGATCAGTCTAACCTAGGGTTCAAAATATTGCTATTTATTTTACATGATACTCATAGGAACTTTATAATGTCCAAGAACTAAATAAACAAGCAAGCAGTTTATTTGTCGTTCAATCTCATCGAGAAACATCGACAATCTCAGAATTCGATACATGTATTCATAAGCATAACCACGTACCTTATGCCATCATAGAAACCATGCAGAATCTAACATGTACTTTAACAATGCATCCAAACATCCAGGCAACAAAGCATGTAATCAACAAGTATCTGAAACAAAGCATACTACATATGTGTTACCATGTATTCACATTACATTATTCAAATCTAGATTAACTCCTAAACTAGGGTTTATGGTTATCTCGTGTTTGGACTATAAGTTAAGAATTTAGGATAACAAACCCTAATCTGATCGTATTATGGTTTCTAAGATTACAAACTCAGTTATGCATGTTAGGTTAAACCTTGATTAGCATCTTAAGCATATTAGATTACCTGTGACATCTAAATCACATTACTAACATTAAGATCATATCAAGATGTCCATGTTGGTTGTAAAACCCGAAACAACATGAATACAATTACTAATCTAGAATTTTCCATTATTCAACATTATCAAGGTTTTACTCATTATACATGGTAAGATCATGTGTTAGCCTAACATGAACAAATATATTCAATTAAGCATTAGATTAAGCAAAATCTAGGTCTTCCATTACACTAATCACATTATCACATGTATTGCTTATACTTTTGGAACAAGAAATATAATTAGACTCTAAATATATTTTATTTAGATTCCTCTCGTTCTCATAATCAATTATATATATATTTTCACTATATTTCGATAAATGTAGCATTTACTATGAATTTAACAAAAATAACCTTTATACCTTGGATTTGGTCCATGTGGTGCTTCCCCATTGGTTAGTGCCAGTGCCACATTGGCTAAGTTGGGGCACAATTCACCCTAGTTTAGACTCAGTTTATTTCCCCTGAACCGATCATTGCTTGGGTAATTGCCTTGAACCGCCGGCTAACTCTAGACCCACTTTGTTCCCAGACTCGCGTACCAACATGTACGCCACCGACTGCTGCGATCGGTCCCGCTCAAGGACCACACTAGCTCCGTCTGCCTCTGTCACCTTCCATGGTTCTCCCCCACACAGGGCGTCATGGAGGATGCTAATGCAAAGGTGCCCTCTTCAGCATAGCAACTTGTGCCACACCCTCCCCTAGACCCTGGTCATCCTCCTCCTCTGGACGCACCAGTAGGGCCGTGCCCTAGGTGCTTCCTCACCCACAAACCACCACCCTACCCACCGCCTTCATCTGTGCTGAGAGGCTCCACAGACGCTGCAACCTGGCCTCGCTTGAAGAAGCACAAACGAGGTGGACGAAGCCATCATGAACCACAAATGGGCTGAGGCCATAGAGGACCACCACCTGAAGATGGCTGGATCCAGTGCGGACCTACGGAAGCACCACCGCTTCCTGGTGCTCAGGTGTGAGTATTGGATGGGCACCGGTACCGTCGGGGCTGGGACTGATTCCCTTCACAACCCTCATCCGTGGAAGGGACGAACACATAGGTCCGTAAGGAGAGTACAATCCCTTCTCGTGTCTTGCATCCACAAGGTTGCTTGCGTACAATAGAGTTGTACATTTCTGGTTTGGGTGGGAGACTGGAAAGCCAAGGTTATATACTTATATATACCTATGTACGTGGAAGCCCTAGAGATCCTTGTAAAACAATGCAATGAAGAGACCATGGTTTAGGAAATACTTGCACACTACATTTCTTCTTAAATGGGAAAAGGTTGTGGTTATAATTAACCATCGATAATATACATTCTCCTAGTTCCCTTCTCTCTCTTTCTTCTAAACATCAAGTCCTTCAAGGACATACCACTATTTCCTTTCCAAAGGTGTCCCTTTTATTCTATAATTCCATATGAACTAGGAAGGATATATTCTTTCTCCTTATCTTTTTCTCTCTTTGGGTTACTACAAGGCAAACATGTAAAAGTACACATGGTTTCCAAAGGGAGACATGTAAGAGAGTTTCAATATAAGAATTCTTATATCCACAACTTAGTTGTTGACATTAGCTAAAACACCAAACATCTTATTTTATCTTGGTACATTCTAACAATTCTCGCATTATCTTATATTCTGATTATCTATCAAACAAAAACACCTTGGATATCTAATATGGTCACATATATCTGCAATATCTAAGTTCATGTCCCAGAGACCCATATGTAAACCCTGATTATCCCAATTGGGTCGGGATGTGTCCCTATGGCCCATGAATCACACCTTGGCTTCCAAAGGTTCCATGAGCTTAATCACACTCCTAATTACCAAACTTGAGGTAACTATTGCATCGTATATTAGCTCTGTATGATCTCATATGCTCAAAACACATTATTTCCTTAAATTGATCATTTAATCTAATTCTAAGGTTTGGAATTATCAATCTAGGATCCCTCAAAACACTTTATTGTTATTTGTACCCTAATTCATTTAGGCTTGAAATATATAGATTTCAAGGATGTAACAATTGCTGTGGTGGTTGCTACACTTGATGCACTACCTTGTGATTGCTACATTGTTGTTGGTGATGGTCACTACATGTGTGCTGGTCACTTTATGTGTTGTGGTAGCTACGCTGGTTGAGCTAAGATGGTCACTATGTTTTTAGAGGTCATTTGGTCTCTATGTTTATCATGTGTTGCGGTCACTATACCTTGATGTTGTGTTGGTCGCTACAGGTGTTATACCTAGTATGGTTATGACACCTTGCTGGTTACATGATCATTTGGTTATAATAACAGTGCTTGATCTAATAAAAATGGTTAATCTAATAGCTTCCAATATTGTGGGAAGTGGTGTACTATAGGGTGTGAGGTTAAGACTAGTTATAAAAAACCCTAATTGGTTAGCTGTGAGGAACCCTAACTCTAAGTTTGAGTACATGTAGTAATGCTTATCTTGTTTGAATGATTATCATGTAATGAAGTATTTTCTCTCTCCTACTTTTGTAACCCTAATGTTGTAGGTTGAATAGACATCATAGCTTTTTATTGATATGCCATCTCTTATATAACCCAAAGTGATGATTATGAGCCTTTATGAGGCATGATGAAATAATGAAGTATGCATGAACAGTGTGATTAGGTCTTATGACCTTGGCAGAAGCTTAGTGCATAATTTGAGGTGATATCCTCTAGTGATGAGATGAGGGATTTTTTATCCCGCAATGATGTGATAATGGTGATGGCCTAGTGTATGGAAGTGAGACAGTATCATGTGGTGACATGACCAAATTTATGCTTAATATGTTTTATATCATCTAGAGTTGTAATCTACCCTTATTTCTATAGAATGTATTTAGGGTTGTACATTGTAACTCGATTGATGCAGTATAAAAGATACCCAGTTGGATTAACTTATCAAGTGAAACCCTAATCATGTAGTTTCCCTGTGCCATAGATCCATTCTAGTGTCAAAACATATTGGATGGTGAAGCAAGTATTCCCAAGGGAAACTCGGAGGGCATACAGTTGAGTATGCGAGATGCAAGTGACCAAGTGGCTTTGACATCTTGATTCCATGATTTAGAGGATGGTTGATGTCATGGCTTGGTAGGAGAATGACTACACTCGTATCTCAGTATATATGCCGTGATACATGACAACTGTGGTTGTACCTCAGATGATTGGGTTTGTATACCCTATCCACCGATGCTGTGACCTATATACTGAGGTTGACTAGGCTGTTATGTAATTAGACTCTATATGTAAGTGTGACAGACTCTTACTAACCAAGGGCAGAGGAGATCTTAGGATTTTGGCTCTCCTAGATATTGTATAGCATTGATTTTAACTTAGCAGTGATCAGTTGGAGTATGAATGGTATATCTCATATCCGCGAGGCTTAAAAGACGTAAACAACTATATAATATATATGCTTAGGGTTAAACACAATTCATATTGGTTGTTTCCCTTGCCCTATTTCTTATACTGTTCACTTGTGTTATATTTTGGTAAGAGAAATCAACTATTATACATTTTCTTCGTATTCCTTCTAAAAGTATATGATGTTCTACTTTTCAGTTATATCTGCTTAATCTGCTAAACTTGTGTAAACAATTTTAATTATTCATTTAGCTGAATTTCTTCATCCTGTTAATGATGTTACTTTTCCATTCATGTATAATCTCAATTAACAACAGTTGTTGGCAGAGAGTTAAATCTCTCGCTGGGACGTTGGTCTCACCCTTAGGGTAATCACATCTTTTCAGGCAGTTATTAGCGACGTGGTAGAGACTGTGCTGTTGAGGAAAATCAACTATGTTACAACCCCAAATTTTGGGTTCTTTATGTGAGAAATGTAATCTCTCCTATTAAAGATATTTGAACAAATAATGATATAATATGTTTTGAATAAAATATTTCGTTTACAATAGCCTTGTTGGTTATTTTGTGGGCTTTATTGGCTATTGGGCCCAATAACAAGGAAAAGAAAAAGGAAATTCAATTAGTAAATGAATAATTAAGAAATGGAGAAAAGAAAGATGTAGAAACCTCTAGAAGGCAAAGGAATTTTATCCAAAGGTCGATTTCATGCCTCTTGGGTTCCAAGGAGTCCAATTTGCAAAGATAATGCAATAAGAGAGAGAAAATATCAATTAAATATTTCTTTATTAAAGGAAATATGAGATAATAATAATATTACAAGAAATATGTGGATATTTGGATGATGGATCCATCTTGGATGAGATTTTGTGTCCACATAGTTTCTAATGGAAAAAGGAATCAAAAATTAAAAGAAAAACTAGAGATAAACAATTAATCAAGAATATTTGAAATAAAGTAGATAATGTAAGAATTAAAGAGAGAAGTGAGGGTTTGGTCATAATGAGTGATAATTCGAACCCCTCTTGCTTTCTTGGACTACAAGGAATAGCAATAATGGAAAATAAGAAAATAAGAAAGTGAAAAGATGGGATAAATAAGCCTAATTGAGTAATATATTACACCTAAATAAAAGGCACGTTTTCTTTTAGATAATGAGTCCAATTTTGCCAGAGAGGTAGATTAAGTCATTATAGAATTTCCACTAAAATTTGAGAATAAAATGATAAGCGGTTTGGGAGATACAATTTTTGAAAGTATTCCTAATGTGTGGAGGAAATAAATAAATGTCACGATTTGATTTAATTAGAAACCAAGGACCGATTTCCTTTGTTCTTCGTGTGGCACGTCATCCATTGGGCCAAGATCCAAGGGTGACTCAGTCATCTACCCCAGACGGAATAGGAAAGGGGAGTAGTACGATCAATTTTTCCCAATCAATTTTCTCGTAAAAGGATGGATGAGAAGATTTAGAAATTGGATCAACAACTTCGGGAGGCCAGTCCGTGTTGTTTAACCCTAGATTTCTTAGGGTTTAATTGCTTCTAGCAGATTCGCCCGAACTGCCACAGAGGTAGGTTGGTTCCATGAGTTTCTTCCTATAAAAGGAGGGTTGGTGACCCCCAACTGTGATGCAAACATCTCCGAGAGACCCTGTTGGTCTTCCCGATCACGACCCTGCGAACAATTTTGCTTTGGACGCTGGTCTTCACCTCTTCCCTGGTCCAAGCTACCTCACTGGAGAAGAGCTCCTCCGTCCCGATGACTCTGACCAACTCAGGCGTAGCTAAGACCATGGTTGAGTTTTTTGGGGTGCGACAGAGGTCGTGGTGGCCTTGTCTAGCGCCGAGAGAGGCTGGATCTGAAAGTCAACCATGGTGCTGACCATGGTTGGTCTTCGCTCACAGGAGACAGGGATCACGAGGTTGAAGAAGCAATAGGGTAAAAGACCCCTTTGCCCTCGTGCTTGCATTAACCAGGTTAGGGTATTCTCACACTTTTCTTTAGTTTGATCTCTAGTGAGGCGCGCAATCATGGACCATTGGATCCCGCGTGGTCTAGTGGACCATAGATCGAGTGGCCGATGATTTTTCAGGAAATAATAGATAAATCAAGAAAATAATTTATCTTGCATAAATCATAACTTTTGATAGGAAGCTCCGATGAATAAAGTTAAAATATGAAAATTGATCCTCAGAATGAGAGGAACACAAATAAATTATATTTGAAGCTTAATTTTGCTTGAAATTTAAAAAGTATGTAAAGATGCTATCTTTAATGGTTTAATTGATGAAAAACCCTAATCTTTGATGATTAATGAATTAGAAAGGGTTATAAAGATGATTAAAGTTGATATTAACCTGTTGATTATAAAAAGATACATTAGATCTAAAAGGATGAACCTTGTGTGTGATTTGATTAATTTAGGGTTCCATGTATATAAATGAGTGTTAAGGGGCCTTGAAACCCTAATGCTAGTAATTAAGATTCTTAATGGCTTTAATTGTTCAAATTCGTGTATATAACTGAGATATAATGGTTCAAAGATATTTTGAGTATTAAAGTTCCAAATTGTAGATAAATACCCTTAATATAGTAATTAGGATTTTCTAATGGATAAAGGTGGAATTAATGATAAATAGAGTTCATATGTGAATTTGACCATAATGAACTAAGAATTATTAATTTGAAGGGAACCAAAGGTGATAATTGGGCCTAATGATCTTGTCATGAATTAAAAGGATAAAATCGGTAGTTTTAATGTAAAAGAGGCATAATGGGCTTAATTGATGGTTAATTGTGCCTTTAATCTAAAATTAAGGTTATATGTTGTTAAAAGGTAACCTTAATATCTTTTGTGAAGAGTAGATGAGATAATTAGGGTTTGTGAGTAATTGTATAAAATTGGGGTTTAAAATAGTAAAAATGAAGAGAAACCCTAATTGCAATGGAAACCCTAAAAGTGGACTAGAAACCCTAGGAAGCGAGCTAGGTTTAATAGATCTTGATGGCATGATCAATGATAGGAAATTGTATGCATATTTCAGGATCTCTTTGTGTGCTTGCTTGCCTATTGGATTTATTGCGTTGATTGGATTAATTCATTCTCAAATCTTCTTGACAGGTATGTGGTTAATTATGGTTAATCACATTAGTTTTCCTGAAGGTTTTACAGTTGGTTAGTCACATTAAATGCAACCTATCAATTTGGATGTTCATACTTGCAAATTATAAAGTCACTATGATTATCACAATTGTAAAATAAGTGTGTATTCTCGCACCTACATGCCTCCGTGATGGATGATGGAAAAAGGTCAAGCCTAGAAGGGAAGACCAATGGGAACCATGAGAGGTGACCCCAAACACCAAGCTCGGGAATGAGAAGGTGGTCTATGTTGCATGACTAATGGGCACCATGATAGGTGACCCCAAACACCAAGCTCGGGATTGAGAAGGTGGCCTTAAGTCAATGGCAAAAGAGAAACCCTAGAGGGGGTATTCCAGGGTTAGGGAAAAAGCGGTGGAGAATGACACATTGAAAATGTAAATTGGCTTGTTAATTACCTTGATTGTGATAATTAGATTGTTAGCCATATTTGTGAAATTTTGGTTGTCCCCACACAGCGACATATTCTGATATGCGGACCGACATTTTGTTTGTCGGCATTTTAGGTACAACCTTGAAATGAACAAACAGTAAAGTGATACATTGTGAAAATAAGAAATAAAGTGCAAGGAGGATTAGATAGAATAGATCCAAGCTGTGGATAGAAGCAGATTTCCAATTTTTTTGAAAAGGTATGCAAAGTTTACTTTTATTACAGCCTTTCAGTTTAGTTGGTAAAATTTCATAATTATCATTGATTAATTGTCAAACCTTTGATCCTGTTAATTGGGATAATGGCTCTGACCTTCGGGTCTCCCTTAATTGGGGGTTACTGGGAGGCGGGGTCGTTACATTTGGTATCAGAGCATAGGTTCCTCATTTAATCTGTAATAATTATTAAATTTTACAAACTCTATAGAACCCAAGGGAGTTATTAGAGGATTTTTTGAAAGATAGAGGTGTCTAGAAAAGGATCACGTTTAGGGGCTGACAAGATTTTCCTCAAAACCGCTAGTCGAAATACAAGGACTCCTGGATTAGTGTGACTGCCTGGCCAATGTCTCAAGATTTGACTCGAAATAAGATAACTTTAGGACTCTCTCATCTTGTTCATCCCTGCTCAACTCAAATGTTGTAAATGATTTTAAGGATTAGGGTTTTATCTCTTTTCCTCACCCTCTTGAGGTATGGGTAAGGTTGATAAGGTTTAAGGAATCCTCCACCAAATTAATGAAAAGCATGTAAATAAGATGTCATGGACATAAGCTTAATAGTTTAAGCATAAACTAAAGAATAGATACATGCTTAGGTCATATGACATATGTTGTCATGCCCTCGAGAGAGACCTGAGGCTAGACCTCCTTGTCAGGAGGATGAGTGGAGAAAGTTAGTCTTGGAGGTAGAGACCTCCATTATAAGAAGAGACCTGGCTCATCCTCTGAGGATGATGCAAACCCTAACCCAAAGTGGTGGTTAGAGAGAGATATGGCATGATGAGTTAGTTGATGATAGACCATGTGTGTGAGTGGACATGCTTTTGGATGCCCATGATGATATGCGCCATGTGAGTTTGGATGACCTAGTACCTTTGGCGACCCAACCTGGAAAAGGGTTGTGCATGTTAGGGTGAAGGATGGATCCTTCAATGAAGAGGTTAGTGAAGAACCTATGGAAACCCCATGATATTATATGGTCATGGAATAGTATGCACCCAGAGTACGTCAGTAGTGCTGACAGTAGGCTAAAACCCTTGCCAGGAAAGTATGTTGGATAGCTTATGAGATAAGTAGAAAGGGGATATGGATAATCTTGAGAGAACATAAGTTTGAACATAGAATTCACCCATGTAGGGGTACACTTGTGAGCTTGATCCTTCATGGAGAGAGGACCTCTAGTAGTAAGGCTGTTTGTAGGGTTAGCTCTAGAGAGAGAGAGCGAGACCCAAGAAAGAAGGTTGGTAGCTTAGACTCCGAGATATGAGGAACAATGGGGAGTTGAGGATGATGCGACCTAAGTGGATGATAGAGGTTGCCTCATGCTTGATCCCTGGCGGCTGATGATATCTTGTTTGCCTTTAGAGGAATCAAAACCTAGAGAAAGGATGAGGCTTCTGGTACATATGTGCCTATGGTATAGGTGTTTACCTTCTGAGATGGGAAAAGAAGTTCCTTAGACCATGGAGAGATTTAGTAGCAAGTTGTGAGGCCTTTTACTTAGTTGGTTGTCCTTGAGGAGGACTCCACTCTGAAGTGTTGTTCAAGTAGAAGGATCATGGGAAGTGCATGTCATACCTTGTACATGCTTGGTTTGTGGTTAAAAGTTGAGCAAGTAGTTGGATGTCAGATAAGTGAACCTAGGGTTCCTAGGCCTAAGAGGGGAAGTGGTATACCTGATGCTCCTGATGAGATTTGAGTTTCTATAGATTTGAACATGGCACTCCTCATGGTGAGAGGAAAGGGAAACCCCTTAAGTCTAAGGTATGTTTGATGAACCCCTCACGACTAAGTTGGTGACATGGGAAGGTATGTTCTTGGTCCAATATTGAGGAATGAGAACAAGTATGACCTAGCATGGTTTAGTAGGTGGTATGCTTGTGCCTTAGTAGTTGCTAGGGTTAAGCATGATGTAAACCCTAGACATAAGGACGTTGTGACCTTTGTTATCAAAGGTGTAGTTTCCTCCCATCCTGGGAGAGGGACCCTTTTATAGGGTGTATACCAGTTTTTGTTAGTTTTCAGGTAACCTAAAGAGGTCTCAATAGGATCTTGAGAAGCTAAGTGAAAAGTACATAGTAAGAGAATGAACCTGTAGACCCATAGATAACCATCTCTAAGTGCATGTGGACATGTTACCATCAAGATAACGGGTATGGGGCCTGACCAAGGTACACAGGTCGCCATGACCCCTATGAAAGGATGAAAGACAACCAAGATTGCAGAGAGCGATGATGAAGGCTTGGGTAAGGTTCTAAGTTGGACATGTACTATGTTAGAATCCTAAGTCTATCCGAGGGGCAGTAGGGATAAGACCGATGGAAGTAGGAGTTTCCTAATTCCTTAGTTGCACATGACCATAGGGTCGGGAGGTAACAACTATCATTGTCTGAGGGCCATGGGTTAGGAAATTGATCACCTTCAGGAACTCATGGGACCCAAAGGGTAGATGAGTAGGGCACTCTTATTGGGTTTTACGGGAGGTAGAGAAGCAGCAGAAACAAAAAATTTCTCCCTCAAACCCAAAACAAAAGGAATCGCGTCAACGTCTATACAATAGGAAAGATGGTTTTTGGATGCATACCTTGTCCCGAGGCTTGCTCGGTGAAAGTACCTCACGCCTTGTGCGGTCTTCACCTCTAGTCTTGGACGGTGTCTGTGCAACTCCTGGTCGCACTGGGACTGAAGACTCCTAGTCTCACCGGGACTATCGGGATTGACAGTTGTCCTCTGAGCGACAGAGGTCTCCTGCCTCTGCAGTCGTCCACACAGACTTCCTGGAACTCCGATCTCCTTGTCCCATAAGGAATCGAAAGAAGTCGCACCCTCCTATCAGCGTACTAGTCGCCGACACAGTCTCCTTCCACCAGTCGCTTTCTGCAGTTGTCTTTCCCTTGTTCTGCCTCCCTTATCCGGTAGCACTTGCTCGGGCTCTCTCGGTTACCAAAACCAGAGAGAACGACAACTTTACAGAGCAACTGGTTGCACTGAGTTGTACTTTGAGAAGCCCCCAATACCCCTATATATAGGAGGGTCATGGGACATGGTTCTCTATCCCGGGCAATGCGGGACTAAAGCAGTAGTAGAAGGGTTCAAGATTTTCCACAAAACAACCAACTGTGTAACCTGAACCGATCGTTTCACAACTGAAACGGTCGGTTGGGGATCTGAGCCGGTCGGTTGACACCTGAACCGATCGGTTGGGACCCATGAAACGGTCGGTTCACTTCTGAACCGGTCGGTTTGTTGTCCTGATCAGTTCCCGATTGACTTTTCTTCTTTTGTTTCGAATTGGTATCAAATACCAATCCTTGTTCCAATCAAATTGGGCAAGTGAAACGAAAGGAAATTTCTCACCAATCCTACTTCCCCAACTTTCTCGGTTGCATCAGTTGAACTGATCGTTTCAACACTTGAAGTAATCATTTCACCCTGTCCATGAGCCGATCGACTCACCACCTGAGCCGATCAGTTCACCAAGCTGAGCCGATCGGTTCATCACATGAGCCGATCGGTTGGGAGTGCAGATTGTGTAGAATCAGTCAACTGTAGTTTCAATCAATCCAATACTCCAATCAATGTGTCCAATACATTGAACTTTATGACATTGAGCTATCAATTAATTGAGTGTTTAATTGAACTACTAAACTCCTTTAGTAATCAATATGAACATGTTTGTGGACAAACTCCTATTCCAGGTTAAATCCTATGTGTGTGACCTTGCAGGTCCATTTCACGTTGGCAGTGAAAGTCCATAACACTTATGACTTCACAAGCAAAGAGCGGTACCTAGTCACACATCAGTGCTACCCAAGTGAAGTAGAAAGTTGGAGAACAACTTTCAATCCTACAATCCGTGAATGGTGTTATAGTGAATGTATAATTCCTTTGTCACTGATATCCTGAATGAACTCGAGGCATGGAACAGTCATCCTGTCAACGTTCATTCATTTTCTTGATCTCAGAGCAGACTGGGTGAGATGTGTGTGACATCAATATCACATATTGATTCACACGTGCATGCGCATGCCTTTCTCAATCCTACTCATCAAGTGGCCAATGACATCAAACTCCCTCAGGAGGGACAAATCCCATATCTATCACTCACCCCTCAAAAGCCCCATGTGTCAAAGCCACCCAATCATCACCTTTATAACAACCCATGTTTCAGGACTACGTTTGATGATGTCAAAGTGTACCCAATGACATGTGTTGAGTGTAGTGATTTTAGGTCTAAGAATCACACTCACCACCATCACTGTGAGAGATGACTGTGACTACCAAATCATGGTTCCATGTGTCACTCTCACGGTGGGTCTGTCCGGTACCTTGTTCTCTAACAAGTACCTATGTGCTTGGTTTGAAATCACTATATCATGACTAATGAGATTCTGTCATCAACCAACACACAATCTAGTCTTTAGTGTTATTGATGTCTATGGTTATTTACACAATAACAACCGACTAGGGACCAAACAAGAATGTATACTCTTAACATCCGTATGATCTCATCGTTTAGGTCCTCAACCCAAAAGCATACGTCATTGAGTAAAAAAATTCTTTAGAAATCTATCATGTTACACTATCATCTCAAAAATAGTTTAAACATATAGATCGGAAATTGTCATTATTATTATTCAAATCATTTACAAAGTATCCCATTACAATCATCATATGACTTGCTCTATGGGTATACATACCAACAGACTCCCACTTGCACTTAGAGCCAGTCACCAAGGAACGTTAGTCCTTGTGACCTAGCATGACCATCATGCTTCTACTGAGAAAGGGCTTTAGTCAGTGGATCAGCTATGTTGTCTTCAGTTGGTACTTTGCAAATCTTCACATCTCCTCACTGTACAATCTCTCGTATGAGATGGAAGCGCTGCAGTATGTGCTTGGACTGCTAATGTGATTTGGGTTCCTTAGCTTGTGCAATAGCTCCATTATTGTCACAATAAAGCTCAATTGCATCACAGCTACTGGGAACTACACCAAGTTCAGAAATGAACTTCCGGATCCACACAGCCGCCTTTGCTGCATGTGAAGCAACAATATACTCGACCTCTGTAGTAGAATCGGAAACTGTTTCTTGCTTAGAACTCTTCCAGCTCACAGCTCCATTATTAAGGCAAAATACAAATCCTGACTGCGATCTGTAATCATCTTTATCGGTTTGGAAGCTTGCATCGGTGTAAACCTTTACAACCAGCTCTTCCTCACCGCCGTAAACAAGAAACTGATCCTTAGTCCTTCGCAAGTACTTGAGGATGTTCTTTACGGCTGTCCAGTGAGCATCCCTGGGATCTGACTAGTACCTGCTCGTCATGCTGAGAGCATACGAGACATCTAGGCGTGTCCACAACATAGCGTACATGATGGATCCGATGACTGATGTATATGGGATCCCATTCATACACTCCCTCTCTTCACAAGATTGGGGACATTGAGCTCTAGAGACGGTGACTCCATGTAGCATGGGGATGTTGCCTCTCTTTGAGTTCTCCATGCTAAACTGCTTCATCACTTTTTTGATGTACGTGCTCTGACTTAGACTGAGAAGCCTTCTAGATCTATCTCTATAGATCTTAATTCCTAGAATTTAGGATGTTTCTCCTAAGTCCTTCATTGAGAAAGTATTCCCAAGCCAATTCTTTACCTTCTCTAAGGCTAAGACATCATTCCCCATCAAAAGTATGTCATCCACATACAATATGAGGAATGTGGTCGAGCTCCCACTAACCTTCTTGTACATACAAGGTTCATCTTCATTTTGAGTAAATCCAAACACTTTGTGTTACGACCCGCGTCGAGCGTATCCCGCAAGTAAGTTGTTCAGCACGTGTTTAGCTGATGTGTTAAGTTATAAGCCTGTTTTTGTTAATAATGCTTAAAATGGACACGATATGTGCTTAGTGTGTTTTCTAGCTTCTAAAGTGTGTAAAATCTTGCGCTTGAAACGTTGCCAGAGAAATCGTTCGAATCCGACCTTCGAGTCAAAAGTTGCAAGTTTTTGGGCTTCTAGGGACCCAATTGAAATTTGCGAAAAGTTTTGAAATTTGCGATTTGGCCCCTAAGTTTTCTTCCTTATCTTTCCTTTCTCCCTTTCTTGTTTCATTTCACAGAAACGCAGAACGCAGGAAGCGTTCTGTTCCTGCGAGAGAGAAAGAGAGAGAAAGAGAGAGGAAGTTGAGGAGGGAAAAGCTTCGGAGCTTCGTTTTGCTCCAATTAGTTGCTATAGATCGTCCTTTCTTCCCGTAGATCATCACCTTCATCGAATCGAATCAGTTTTGCAGCTGGAGCTGCGTTTGCAAGAAAAGTGGTCAAGGAATTGGGGTGCTCGGAGCAGCCCTAGCTTGTTCCTTTCTTCCTCTCAGGTGCGGTTTAGTTATATACGTCATATGTGATCGTTTCGCGGTGTTTGCTCGAAGTTTGCCCGTCGATTCGAGAGAAATCGACTTCTGCAGGCCGTTTTTGTGTTCTGCCTGTGCGCGGTTCGGCCGAGTTTCCAATTCGGTCGACCGAGTTCTTATTTAGGGCTTTTGTACAGCGTTTTCCGGATCGGCCGAGTTTCAGTCTGGATCGGCCGAGTTTCTTGAATTAGATATGCGAACAGGGTTTTGGTCGGCCGAGTTTGGTTCTGATCGGCCGAGTTTCCTTTGTAGGTTTTTCAAGCGGTGAGTTTGTCGGCCGAGTTTGGTCGGCCGAGTTTCAGGATCTGGGAAGTGATCGGCCGAGTTTCATAGTGTTCGGCCGAGTTTCAAGTGGTGAGTGGCAGTTCATTTAGAAATCATTATTTAACTCATTTTAAATGCCTAATTGCTTCAGTAATAGTATGATAAGTTCATTGGAACTTGGAATGCGTGACCTAAGTGATGAAAAGAGAGGAATTTTATTGTTTTATTGTTGTGCTATGATATCTCTGTTAAATTGTTTATCTGTTAATTAATTAATAGAATAGATGCCCTAACACCGTAGAACCCCTAAAAGAAGGTATGTTTCTTAGGGGTGAAACTCGTGTTGTAACATCATCCGTGCTTGTGTCGCGGACAAACGAGGAAAGAGAAAATGCAGTGTTTAACAACAATCGTGCTTGTGTCACGATGGCACTGGGCAAATGAAAACATGGTTATCTAACACAATTCGTGCAGCGTCACGAAGGTAACCCTGTGACTCTCCGCCGGTGTACTCAGGTTTAAGGAGAAGTCGGGTGCACTCAGAGAAGTGCTTTGAGGCCGTAGAGCCTATGTTTCTGGCCAGGGAGCCAGGGGTCCTGTAGCAGAGCAGGGCTGATGTCAGACTTAGCATTTCCCGGGTGTGTCGCTAAGTCTTGTACGGTGGGATCGTAGCATGGACTTGTTACGGATCTTTATATGCAGAGTACACTGCATATATTTAGGGCATATAATAAAATGATTGAGTATTCACTTAGGATTCACAGTAAATTTATGAATCTGTCTATTTATCCGAAATATCTGATAATGCATAGAATTGTGAATTTATATCTGTACAACTGCTATGTCCATAGAACTGCCCTGCTTAAACTGTATACCTGTCTATTTCCAGTTAATAAACTTGACGAGTTAATTATTGATAGCTATGTGAAATGTTATTCACTGAGCGAGTAGGCTCACCCCTCTACTCAAACATTTTCAGGTCAGCACCAGCTTCAGGAATTAGAAGGATCGTTCCATCCCAACGTTTAATAAGTAGAAGGTTTGTAGTTAGTCTAGTTAGAAGGTCTCTTAGTCCATTCCCCTCGATCTACGGGACAAGGTGTGAGTGAGAGAGAGAGAATATGTATATTGATGTAAATTAACTGTTGTGTTTTAGTTTATGTTGAACAATGTTTATGTTGTAGACTTGTTTAATTTCTTATCAGTTAATAGAAATGCTTCCGCAGTTTGTTTAGTCTTCATTTGCAGTAATATCTTTAAATGTTTCAAAAAGTAATGAATGGTTGGTTATGCGTTGATCCCACCTGCCGTGCCCTAATCCGGTGGTTTGTGCTTAATGTGAGGTTGGGGCGCGACAACTCTTGGTATCAGAGCCTAGGTTTGAGTACTTAGTTACTCAAGGTCAGGGGACGATAAGAGACCAATAGGAGTAAGGTTTAAGTGTCTTTCCTCTATCTGTAATTTTCTAATAGGAAATATTCTATTATATCATTGCAGATGGCAGGAAGAGGTTTTGATCGTGATGATCAAGCTGAGAGCCATGTTGGCCCTGATCCGCGGTACTTGGGTCCAGGTGGTGGTGACCACGTGGATGAAGCATCTCGGATGTACATGATGTTCTTGGAAACCAAAGAGAAATACAAGGCGGATAGGCGAGAATCTTCCTCTACTAGCAGTAAAGATCTGATGCGATCATATGAGCTTGTGAAGAAGCTTGGTGGCACAGAGTTCAGTGGCACCACAGATCCCGCAGAAGCTGATGAATGGTTTAGACAGATTGAGAAGGTCTTCCGTCTGATGGAGCTTCCAGAAGATAAGAAGATCAATCATGCAGTTTACCTTCTGACAGGTGATGCAGAGCTGTGGTGGCGTGGTGTGGAAGAAAAGAGGAGAGGCACAGAGCTTTCCTGGCAGGATTTCTCTGAGGAGTTTCATCTCAAATTCTATCCACCCACCTTTCTCAATGAGAAAATCAGGCAGTTGCAGAATATCAAGCAGGGGAATATGACAGTTACAGAATATGAAGCGCTTTTCACACGGTTGGCTAACTTCTGTCCACAGCTTGTTCCTGACAACATAGAGAGATGCAGAAGGTTTCAGGAAGGGCTAAGGCCAGAGATCCGACATACAGTTTCTGCTACTAGTAGGAGGAATAGAGAGAATTTTGGTGAGTTTGTTGAGGCCGCCAGACAAGTTGAAGAATCTGTGAATGCTGACAGGGTGCCTGAGTCTAAAAAGAGATCTGTAGAGTTCTGTGGGGGACAGTCCAGTGGTGGATACAGAGGTGGAGGTAGAGGTTTCTTTTCTAAACTTGGGCGTGGCTTGGGTTGTTTTGGCAGGCAGAGATCTGAGGATGCCACTACTTCTAGAGGCAGAGGAGGTTATAACCCAGGAAGATGGAGTAGTGCCGACAGTGGACAGTCATCTGGGTCGTCAATGTCAGTATCTGGTCCACGGAAACAGGAAAAGCGAGTATGTAATACCTGTGGAAAGTTTCATTCTGGTCAGTGTTGGGGTGTAAATCCTCAAGGTTGTTTTATCTGTGGACAAGTTGGACATTTCAAAAAGGAATGTCCTCAGTTTCGACAAGCAGCATCGCAAGCTTTCCAGCCTCAATACCAGGATGTTCCGAGTTCCTCTGTGGCTTCTGGTTCTAGAGGTGGTGAAGCGCCCAGTGGCAGGAGTGGTCAGAGAGGACAGCGTGGCAGAGGGAGAGCTTCAGCACGTTTCTTTTCTTTGACACCTCAGGAAGGTATAATCTCTTCACAAGTTGTTACAGGAGAGATGCTTTTGTTTAATAGTATACCAGTTTCAGTTCTGATAGATCCGGGAGCTACTCATTCGTTTATACGACGTTCTTTGGTTGTTGAGCTTAATCTGTTAACTCAAGAGTTGGCAGATGAGTTAGTGTTGAGGGTTCCACTAGGTGGACCAACGGTTTTATCCGAGTCCTGTCCTGGATGTTTGTTATCTTTTGGAGGTTTCACCTTTACTGCTGATCTTATACCCTTAGATGTAAATACCTTTCAAGTCATCTTGGGTATGGATTGTCTTGAAGCATATCGAGTGCAACTCGATTGCTGGAAAAAGGAAGCTACCTTTCAATTAGGAGAATTTTCTTGTGTCTTTACTGGAGACAGGAAAGTTCTGCCTACGTGCATAATATCAGCTGCTGTAGCTGATAAAATGTTACAGAAAGGATGTGAAGCGTTCCTTGCTCATGTAGTTGACACCAGAGCAGAGAAGAGCACCACCAGTGTATATGATGTACCTGTAGTTCGTGAGTTCTCTGACGTTTTCCCAGAAGAGTTACCAGGCTTACCTCCTGTCAGAGACATTGATTTTGAAATTCAGATATATCCAGGTAGTCATCCAGTAGCGTTGCCGGCCTACAGAATGGCACCTGCAGAGTTGAAAGAACTCAAGGTACAGTTGCAGGAGTTGTTAGATAAGGGTTTCATTAGACCCAGTTCTTCACCGTGGGGTGCACCAGTTCTGTTTGTTAAGAAAAAGGATGGTACCATGCGTCTCTGTATAGATTACAGGCAGCTGAACAAGATTACAATAAAGAACAAGTATCCTTTGCCAAGGATAGATGACCTGTTTGATCAGTTGCGTGGAGCGACGATCTTTTCTAAAATTGATTTGAGGTCCGGATATCATCAGCTCAGGATAAAGGCTTCTGATATTCCCAAAACAGCTTTCAGAACCAGGTATGGGCATTATGAGTTCTTGGTCATGTCGTTTGGGCTGACCAATGCCCCAGCAGCCTTTATGGATATGATGAATCGGATTTTCAAACCTTTTCTAGATCAGTTTATTGTAGTCTTCATAGATGATATTCTGATGTATTCCAGAGATGTGGGACAGCATGAGCAACACTTGAGAGTAGTGTTGCAGTTGTTGAGACAACACCAGTTGTTTGCTAAGTTTAGCAAATGCGAGTTCTGGTTGGCCGAGGTAGCATTCCTTGGGCATGTTATCTCGAGAGATGGAGTCAGCGTGGATCCCAAGAAAGTTGAGTCTGTGCTTCAGTGGGAGCAGCCTACGACTCCTACTGAGATCAGAAGTTTCTTGGGTTTGGCAGGTTATTATAGAAGGTTCATAAAGAATTTCAGTGAGATAGCATCACCTTTGACACGCTTAACAAGGAAGGATGTGTCGTTTGTTTGGTCTGATAACTGCGAGAGAAGTTTTCATATTTTGAAGAAAAGGTTGACCTCAGCACCAGTGTTGGTTCTGCCAGAAGCAGAAAAAGGCTATACGGTGTTTTGTGATGCTTCTAGAAGAGGTTTAGGCTGTGTACTGATGCAAGAAGGTAAAGTTGTTGCTTATGCATCTAGACAGCTTAAGAAGAATGAAGAGAATTACCCTGTTCATGATCTGGAATTAGCTGCAATAGTTCATGCTCTTAAGACATGGCGTCATTACTTGTATGGTGAGACATGTCAGGTGTTCACTGATCATAAGAGCCTGAAATATATCTTCACTCAGAGAGACTTGAATTTGAGACAGCGCAGATGGCTAGAGCTGATTAAAGACTATGATGTGACAATTGATTACCATCCCGGTAAGGCAAATGTTGTAGCTGACGCTTTGAGTAGAAAGTCAAGTTCTTCAGCCAATGCATTTTCTATGGCGTGTTTCAAGAGAGACTTGCTTGTAGATATGCGAAGGTTGAACTTGGACTTGGAGGTGACAAGACAGAGTGGGCTGATTGCACAGATGCAAGTTAGACCTACTTTTTATAATCAGATTAAAGAGTTGCAGCAGAGAGATAATGATTTATGGCAAATCATGCAGGAGATGTCAGAGGGTAAGAGGACAGAGTTCAGGTTATCTGATGAAGGCATGTTGTATCTTCATGATAGGCTGTGTGTACCTGGGAACAGTGAGTTAAAAGAGCAGATTCTTGAAGAAGCGCATACTTCTATGTATGCCATGCATCCAGGTAACACAAAGATGTACAGGAACCTCAAAGAGCTGTACTGGTGGTCTGGCATGAAAAAGGATGTGGCTGAATACGTAGCTAGGTGCGGGGTGTGTCAGCAGGTTAAGGCTGAACATCAGAAACCTACTGGTGTTTTGCAGTCACTTCCTATACCAGAATGGAAATGGGAACACATCACGATGGACTTTGTGGTTGGATTACCCAGAACGCCCAAGGGTTCAGACTTGATTTGGGTGATTGTGGATAGACTAACTAAGTCTGCTCACTTTCTTCCTGTCAAGTCAACCTTTGACGTTTCTAAGCTGGCTAAAGTTTATGTGGATGAGGTAATCAGGTTGCATGGGATTCCAGTCTCTATTATTTCTGACAGAGATCCAAAGTTTACATCTAGATTCTAGAATCAGTTACATCATGCATTGGGCACAAAGTTAAAGTTCAGTACGACGTTTCACCCTCAGACAGATGGTCAATCTGAGAGGACCATCCAGACCCTTGAAGACATGCTGAGAGCATGCGTGTTACAGTTTAGAGGCAACTGGGAAGAACACTTAAGCCTAATAGAGTTTGCTTATAATAACAGTTACCATTCTAGCTTGGGAATGGCTCCATTTGAAGCTCTTTATGGCAGGAAGTGTAGATCGCCAGTTTGTTGGTATGAGGTGGGTGAAAAGGAAATTCTCGGACCTGAGTTAGTCGATGTGACTACTAAAAAGATATCAGTGATTCGGGATCAGTTGAAAGCTGCACAGGATAGACAGAAGAGTTATGCGGATAGACGACGTCGACCTCTTGAGTTTGAGGTTGGCGACGAGGTTTTCTTGAAAGTTTCACCGTGGAAGGGAGTTCTGCGGTTTGGCAAGAGGGGTAAGTTGACCCCTAGATATATGGGTCCATATCCTATTGTTGAGAGGATTGGACCTGTAGCTTACAGGTTGGATTTGCCGTCTGAGTTGGCAAATCTACATGATGTCTTCCACGTATCTATGCTGAAGAAGTGTCACCCTGGTACAGATAAGATTCTAGATTCAGAACCGGTGCAACTTAGGACAGATGTGTCCTATGTTGAAGGACCTGTGCAGATAGTTGATTACCGGATCAAAAAGCTTAAGAACCGCGAGATTCATTTAGTGAAGGTTTTATGGAGAAACCACAATCTTGAAGAAGCTACGTGGGAGCTAGAGTCTGAGATGCGTGGCAAGTTCCCTTTTCTCTTCTAGGAATTTTGAGGACGAAATTCTTATAAGGGTAAAAGGAATTGTTACGACCCGCGTCGAGCGTATCCCGTAAGTAAGTTGTTCAGCACGTGTTTAGCTGATGTGTTAAGTTATAAGCCTGTTTTTGTTAATAATGCTTAAAATGGACACGATATGTGCTTAGTGTGTTTTCTAGCTTCTAAAGTGTGTAAAATCTTGCGCTTGAAACGTTGCCAGAGAAATCGTTCGAATCCGACCTTCGAGTCAAAAGTTGCAAGTTTTTGGGCTTCTAGGGACCCAATTGAAATTTGCGAAAAGTTTTGAAATTTGCGATTTGGCCCCTAAGTTTTCTTCCTTATCTTTCCTTTCTCCCTTTCTCGTTTCATTTCACAGAAACGCAGAACGCAGGAAGCATTCTGTTCCTGCGAGAGAGAAAGAGAGAGAAAGAGAGAGGAAGTTGAGGAGGGAAAAGCTTCGGAGCTTCGTTTTGCTCCAATTAGTTGCTGTAGATCATCCTTTCTTCCCGTAGATCATCACCTTCATCGAATCGAATCAGTTTTGCAGCTGGAGCTGCGTTTGCAAGAAAAGTGGTCAAGGAATTGGGGTGCTCGGAGTAGCCCTAGCTTGTTCCTTTCTTCCTCTCAGGTGCGGTTTAGTTATATACGTCATATGTGATCGTTTCGCGGTGGTTGCTCGAAGTTTGCCCGTCGATTCGAGAGAAATCGACTTCTGCAGGCCGTTTTTGTGTTCTGCCTGTGCGCGGTTCGGCCGAGTTTCCAATTCGGTCGGCCGAGTTCTTATTTAGGGCTTTTGTACAGCGTTTTCCGGATCGGCCGAGTTTCAGTCTGGATCGGCCGAGTTTCCTGAATTAGATATGCGAACAGGGTTTTGGTCGGCCGAGTTTGGTTCTGATCGGCCGAGTTTCCTTTGTAGGTTTTTCAAGCGGTGAGTTTGTCGGCCGAGTTTGGTCGGCCGAGTTTCAGGATCTGGGAAGTGATCGGCCGAGTTTCATAGTGTTCGGCCGAGTTTCAAGTGGTGAGTGGCAGTTCATTTAGAAATCATTATTTAACTCATTTTAAATGCCTAATTGCTTCAGTAATAGTATGATAAGTTCATTGGAACTTGGAATGCGTGACCTAAGTGATGAAAAGAGAGGAATTTTATTGTTTTATTGTTGTGCTATGATATCTCTGTTAAATTGTTTATCTGTTAATTAATTAATAGAATAGATGCCCTAACACCGTAGAACCCCTAAAAGAAGGTCTGTTTCTTAGGGGTGAAACTCGTGTTGTAACATCATCCGTGCTTGTGTCGCGGACAAACGAGGAAAGAGAAAATGCAGTGTTTAACAACAATCGTGCTTGTGTCACGATGGCACTGGGCAAATGAAAACATGGTTATCTAACACAATTCGTGCAGCGTCACGAAGGTAACCCTGTGACTCTCCGCCGGTGTACTCAGGTTTAAGGAGAAGTCGGGTGCACTCAGAGAAGTGCTTTGAGGCCGTAGAGCCTATGTTTCTGGCCAGGGAGCCAGGGGTCCTGTAGCAGAGCAGGGCTGATGTCAGACTTAGCATTTCCCGGGTGTGTCGCTAAGTCTTGTACGGTGGGATCGTAGCATGGACTTGTTACGGATCTTTATATGCAGAGTACACTGCATATATTTAGGGCATATAATAAAATGATTGAGTATTCACTTAGGATTCACAGTAAATTTATGAATCTGTCTATTTATCCGAAATATCTGATAATGCATAGAATTGTGAATTTATATCTGTACAACTGCTATGTCCATAGAACTGCCCTGCTTAAACTGTATACCTGTCTATTTCCAGTTAATAAACCTGACGAGTTAATTATTGATAGCTATGTGAAAGGTTATTCACTGAGCGAGTAGGCTCACCCCTTTACTCAAACATTTTCAGGTCAGCACCAGCTTCAGGAATTAGAAGGATCGTTCCATCCCAACGTTTAATAAGTAGAAGGTTTGTAGTTAGTCTAGTTAGAAGGTCTCTTAGTCCATTCCCCTCGATCTACGGGACAAGGTGTGAGTGAGAGAGAGAATATGTATATTGATGTAAATTAACTGTTGTGTTTTAGTTTATGTTGAACAATGTTTATGTTGTAGACTTGTTTAATTTCTTATCAGTTAATAGAAATGCTTCCGCAGTTTGTTTAGTCTTCATTTGCAGTAATATCTTTAAATGTTTCAAAAAGTAATGAATGGTTGGTTATGCGTTGATCCCACCTGCCGTGCCCTAATCCGGTGGTTTGTGCTTAATGTGAGGTTGGGGCGCGACAAAGGTGGTCATCTTGTGAGGATGTTTTTATCATGGGCTATGTGGAATTTGCAAGGTATACAAAGTTGAGTTTGATAACCAAGAGGATGAGCTCAGGGTGTTCTTGATGAAGGTAGACTTAGAGTCCGAGATGAGATGATAAGTGAAATACATGGAGGTGTATGTCTTCATCATTACCTTACATAGAAGGATGTGAGGTGGTAATCGATGCTCTAGTTGAGGTGCAACTACCTAGTTTAGCTGGAGGATAGAAGAGGTTGTTAGGTCAACCCTAAGTTTGTGGGATATGTTTGGCTAATACTAACGAAGTTGTTGAACAAGTTAGTAGTTGTTTGGTTAGCCAGCCTAGGCCTTGATGCAATAAAAGGATGGTTGTAGACCCTCATATGCACTTCTCTGGAAAGGAAGGTGATGAATCCCCACTAGAGTGTTTTAGGGTTTTAAGGAATCAACCTTAAGGAATCATGACATACAAGAGATCATGATTTTAAGTGCATCATACACCGTGGTACTACTAAGATAGTAAGTGACAGTAGTACTTTGGATGCTTAAGATGAAGATGCATGTGGCTCATATCCATGCATGTCAAGAGGTGAAGGACGAACACCAGTAACCCACTGAGTTTGTATATAGGATGAAGAGTCCTCGAAGGGGATTGGGAGTTGATCACTATGGATGTTGTGGTAAGCCTCCCCTATATAAAGGAAGGTCAAGATGCAATATGGGTTATGGTAGATCGCCTTACCTAGATGACATGAGAAAGGAAGAATACTATCAAGGGACAGATCCGGTTGAACTACATATGAGAGAGAGATGGTTCAACTACACCATGATGCGAGTTCAAAGGTTCTTGAGTATAACTTAAAGATTTACTTCCATGCAGTGGGAGTAGGTACATGAGGAACTCAATCTTAGTACAATTTATCACCCCTAACTAATGGTTAGTATGATCCATACTAGAGGGTCTGATGAGAGCCTATGAGCTCATTTAGGGTGATACATGGAGAAAGTTTTTGTCGTCTGTAAGATGTGATGATAACCACCATCGCCAGTATCGGGATGTAAAGAAGCTCGGTAAGTGAGGTTGTATCGGTCACCACTTCATTAAGATGATGTTGGTGAAGGGACCTCACGAAGGTCAAGAAAGAACCATAGTGTGTGCAGATGCAGTCGCTTTGATTGTGCAATGGCTGAGAAATAGCCCAGGGGAAACATGAATCGTAGGCTGATGCAAAGCAGACTGACATGCAGTTCACTATGGGAGAATATGTGATGTGAAATCCGACCCCTCTAAGTTATAGCTAAGAGAGCTGAGTCTCGGCTACATGGTCCATTTGAGATGGATTGGTGGAGATGGTTGTGTTTAGCCTTACTCCTCAGGATAACATGATGTATAATGTATTCCATGAATCTGATCTAGAGCACTATGTGAGGTACCCAAGCCATGTGCTGAGCCCTAAACCTATTCAGCTTTATGAGAGGTTGAAATGTCCTGAGTCACCTATGAGGGTACGATATACCAAGGTAAGAAAAACTTAGATGGAAGAATATGAGATGATGAAGGTTCTTGGAAAGAACCATGGAAAGGGTGAGGCCACATAGGAGCCATGATGGACATAAGAAAAGCTTATCCTGTTTGTTTGTGTGCCTGGTGGAATTTTGAGGGCAAAATTCCTATAAGAGGGGAATGATGTTACAACCCCAAATTTTAGGTTCTTTGGGTGAGAAATGTAATCTCTCCTATTAAAAATATTTGAACAAATAATGATATAATTTTTTTTGAATAAAAGAGTTTGTTTACAATAGCCTTGTTGGTTGTTTTCTGGGCTTTATTGGCTATTGGGCCCAATAATAAGGAAAAGAAAAAGGAAATTCAATTAGTAAATAAATAATTAAGAAATGGAGAAAAGAAAGATGTAGAAACCTTTAGAAGGCAAAGGAATTTTATCCAAAGGTGGATTTCATGCCTCTTTGGTTCCAAGGAGTCCAATTTGCAAAGATAATGCAACAAGAGAGGGAAAATATCAATTAAATATTGCTTTATTAAAGGAAATATGAGATACTAATAATATTAAAAGAAATATGTGGATATTTTGATGTTGGATCCATCTTGGATGAGATTTTGTGTCCACATAGTTTCTAATGGAAAAAGGAATCAAAAATCAAAAGAAAAACCAGAGATAAACACTTAATCAAGAATATTTGAAATAAAGTAGATAATGTAAGAATTAAAGAGTGAAGTGAGGGTTTAGTCATCATGAGTGATAATTAGAACCCCACTTTCTTTCTTGGACTACAAGTAATAGAAATAATGGAAAATAAGAAAATAAGAAAGAGAAAAGATGGGATAAATAAGCCTAATTGAGTAATATCTTACACCTAAAGAAAAGGCACGTTTTCTTTTAGATAATGAGTCCACTTTTGGCAGAGAGGTAGATTAAGTCATTATAGACTTTCCACTAAAATTTGAGATTAAAAAGATAAGCGGTTTGGGAGATACGATTTTTGAAAGTATTCCTAATGTGTGGAGGAAATCAATAAATGTCACGATTTGATTTAATTAGAAACCAAGGACCAATTTCCTTTGTTCTTCGTGTGGCACGTCAACCATTGGATCAAGATCCAAGGGTGATTCAGCCATCATCTACCCCAGGCAGAATAGGAAAGGGGAGCAGTACAATCAATTTTTCCAAATCAATTTTCTCACGAAAGGATGGATGAGAAGATTTAGAAATTGGATCAACAACTTCGGGAGGCCAGTCCGAGTTGTTTAACCCTAGATTTCTTAGGGTTTCATTGCTTCTAGCAAATTCGCCCAAACTGCCATAGAGGTAGGTTGGTTCCACGAGTTTCCTCCTACAAAAGGAGGGTTGCTGACCCCCAACTGTGATGCAAACATCTCTGAGAGATCCTGTTGGTCTTCGCGATCACGACCTTGTGAACAATTTCACTTTGGACGCTGGTCTTCACCTCTTCCTTGGTCCAAGCTACCTCACCGGAGAAGAGCTACTCCGTCCCGGTGACTCTAGCCAACTTGGGCGTAGCTGATACCATAGTTGAGTTCATAGGGGTGTGGTGGGGGTCGTGGTGGCCTTATCTAGCACCGAGAGAGGATAGATCTCAAAGTCAACCATGGTGCTGACCATGGTTGGGCTTCGCTCGTGGGAGATAGGGATCGCGAGGTTGAAGAAGCAATATGGGTTATAGACCCCTTTGCCCTTGTGCTTGCATTAACCAGGTAAGGGTATTCTCACCCTTTTCTTTAGTTTGATCTCTAGTGAGGCATGCAATCGCAGACCATTGGGTCTCTCGTGGTCCAGTGGACCATAGATCGAGCGGCCGATCATTTTTCAGGAAATAATAGATAAATCAAGAAAATAATTTATCTTGCATAAATCATAACTTTTGATAGGAAGCTCCGATGAATAAAGTTAAAATATGAAAATTGATCCTCAAAATGAGAGGAACACAAATAAATTATATTTGAAGCTTAATTTTTCTTGCAATTCAAAAAGTATGTGAAGATTCTATCTTTAATGGTTTAATTGATGAAAAACCCTAATCTTTAATGATTAATGTATTACGAAGGGTTATAAAGATGATTAAAGTTGATATTAACCTGTTGATTATAAAAAGATACATTAGATCTAAAAGGATGAACCTTATATGTGATTTGATTAATTTAGGGTTCCATATATATAAATGAGCTTTAAGGGGCCTTGAAGCCCTAATGCTAGTAATTAAGATTCTTAATGGCTTTAATTGTTCAAATTCATGTATAAAACTGAGATATAATGGTTCAAAGCTATTTCGAGTATAAAAGTTCCTAATTGTGGATAAATACCCTTAATATAGTAATTAGGGTTTTCTAATGGATAAAGGCGGAATTAATGATAAATAGAGTTCATATGTGAATTAGACCATAATGAACTAAGAATTGTTAATTTGAAGGGAACCAAAGGTGATAATTGGGCCTAATGATCTTGTCATGAATTAAAAGGATAAAATGGTAGTTTTAATGTAAAAGAGGAATAATGGGCTTAATTGATGGTTAATTGTGCCTTTAATCCAAAATTAATGTTATATGTTGTTAAAAGATAACCTTAATATCTTTCGTGAAGAGTAGATGAGATAATTAGGGTTTGTGAATAATTGTATAAAATTGGGGTTTAAAATAGTAAAAATGAAGAGAAACCCTAATTGCAATGGAAACCCTAATTGCAATGGAAACCCTAAAAGTGGACTAGAAACCCTAGGAAGCGAGCTAGGTTTAATAGATATTGATGGCATGATCAATGATAGGAAATTGTATGCATATTTCAGGATCTCTTTGTGTGTTGGCTTACCTATTGGATTTCTTGTATTGATTGGATTAATTCTGTCTCAAATCAACTTGACATGTATGTGGTTAATTATGGTTAATCACATTAGTTTTTCTGAAGGTTTTTCGGATGTTTAATTGCATTGAATGCAACCTATCAGTTTGGATGTTCATACTTGCAAATTATAAAGTCACTATGATTATCACAATTGTAAAGTAACTATGTATTCTCACACCTACATGCCTCCCTGATGGATGATGCAAAAAGGTCAAGCCCAGGAGGGAAGACTAATGGGCACCATTAGAGGTGACCTTAGATACCAAGCTCAAGAATGAGTAGGTGGTCTATGTTGCATGACTAATGGGCACCATGAGAGGTGACCCTAGGCACCAAGCTCGGGATTGAGAAGGTGGCCTTAAGTCAATGGAAAAAGAGAAACCCTAGAGGGGGTATTCCAGGGTTAGGGCAAAAGCAGTGGAGAATGACACATTGAAAATGTAAATTGGCTTGTTAATTACCTTAATTGTGATAATTAGATTGTTATCCATATTTGTGAAATTTTAGTTGTCCTCACATACCGACATATTCTTATATGCTGACCGACGTTTTGTTTGTCGGCGTTTTAGGTACAACCTTGAAATGAACAAACAGTAAAGTGATACATTGTGAAAATAAGAAATAAAGTACAAGGAGGATTAGATAGAATAGATCCAAGCTATGGATAGAAGTATATTTCCAAATTTTTTGAAAAGGTATGCAAAGTTTACTTTTATTACAACCTTTCAGTTTAGTTGGTAAAATTTCATAATTATCATTGATTAATTGTCAAACCTTTGATCCTTTTAATTGAGATAACAACTCTGACTTTCGGGCCTCCCTTAATTGGGGGTTACCGGGAGGTGGGGTCATTACAAACTTGGAGCTCAGTGAAAGCAAAATGATGATATGCTGATAGTGTTTTGTAGTAGACTCATATGCATCGACCCTATACTCTCAATTCTTGGAAGGGGTGTTTTGTAAATATTGTATATTGATATGAGGCTTTGGCCATAGACCTTGGTTGTACATGTATGGCTTGTATATGTGGATAAGATATCTTTTGTAACAGGTTTGTGGCAAGACGGCCATTGTACAATGATTTAATACCTTTATAGTATGGTATGTGATACATGCAGTGATAGGTTGTGAACTTTGATATATATATATATATATATATATATATATATATATATATATATGTGTGTGTGTGTGTGTGTGTGTGTTTCCGCTCAAGATGGTTATATAAGATCAATTTTAATATACCATGTTTTGTGATAATATGCTTATTTAGTAGTCGATCGTATGCTTTTGTTTTGAGTTATCTCGGTTGGTGTGTTCCGTGTGTCACATAAAAGGTCTAATATCACTTATGATGATGCACACAAGTTGTTTCCATTCAAATGGGAAGTTAAACACTATGACCAAATTGAATGGTAACCTAGAGAAGAATAGAGTTAGTTCCTAAGGAGAAGAGTCAATCCTAAATCTAAACTAGGTGTTACACAACTAGAATACATGAAAAGAGTCTCAACACATGCAAAAACAACACATATGTTATCAATTTGAATATATCTATACAATTGTAAACTTATGAAATAGTCGTATCTAGACTAGTGTGTATCTATTATACATTATACCTAGATCTAGTTTACAACATTAGAATATACAACTAGGCATGCTAGGTATGTATTATCTAATAACATGCCTCTGGAAGTACAAAATTGTGAGAACCCATTACGTTAAATGAGATTACTCAAAACCAAATCATGATCAATCACTAATTAATTACATTTCCAAAAATGAAGGTAAAATTAAACCGATTTAAACTTCACAACATGTCTAAGAACATTTACATAAAAGACCAACATCTTGCATGTATTCACATATCATACCAAGTATCTTTTACAACTTCTCCATGCCCTCAAACATAAAATATACATACAGAAGAATGTCATCCACATATACCACATGTACGAGTATTAGAATGCTACCAAAAGCTCGAGTCAATTGAAACATTGTATACAAACTTCCCCGCCCAGACCTGAGAGTAAAGGGAAAACTCTAGGACACACTTGACATCTAACAACCTTCTCTAAGGTTCATCACCACATCTCCTCCTTGCTTCCATGGTCTGCTACTGCTACTGCTATCAATCACCTAAAAAGATGTGGTGACCCATAAGGTGATACCCATGTCCCAATGAGAGATATAATTCCCAACAACACTTATTGATTACAACAAATTAATTAAATAAACAATTTAAACAGATTAAGCATGTTAAATAGATAGACCTATCAAAAGGCATGATTAACAAGGTTAATAAAGGAATAGATAAAAACTATCATCATAAGTCTGACTGATGTCATAAGCATAGCTAACATCATTAACATGGATAACAATATAAGTTTGGCTAACAATAAAGCATATATAGCAGCATGAGATAACTAATCAACATAAATCTGACCAACAATATCAGTATATATAACAACATAAGAAAGACTACTTTCTCTTATTTAACTATACATCATCTATATGTGAAAAGAGCAATACACGGGTTATCATCCAATGTGAAATGTTGTGTATAAACCTAACTGATATACTACACGACTAGATTACACCTTTTATTAAGCCCTGGGAATTTGAGGTATACCATTCATATTCCAACTAACCATCGCTTGGTCACAATCAGTTCCGTACAAGATCTAGGGGAGCTGGAATCCTAAGATCTCATCCGCCCTCAGTCAGTACGAGTCTTCCACAGTGACACATAAGGTCAAGCTACCAAACAACCTAGTCTGTCCTTGGTATATAGGTCACGACACTAGTAACCAGGGTATAAAAACCCTATCATCTGAGGTACAACAGCAGTTGTCCTCACTCACATCACATATAAAATTATCTGAGATATGACCGCAACCGTTCTCCTGCCGAGGTATGACTACAACCATCCTCAAAAAATGCATATACTCAATAGTATACGACTCCGAGTTCCCGATTTAGGAATACTCATTTCACCACTCAGAAAGTCCTGACACTGGAATGGATCTACAACACATTGCACTACATGATTAGGGTTTCACTCGATTAGTTAATGCCAATTGGGTGATTTCAGGCTGCATCAAACAAATGGACATACAAACCCTAATTCATTTCTAACAAGCATTAATATATAACAACTCCATAAGATATACCACATGAAACATAATCTTCATATCAACATCACATGGTATTATTTAATTGTCATTCATAAGACTATACTTGTCATCACACCATCCTCATCACATTATCCCAGGGTACCAACCATTGTTAATCATAAAGAGGGTTACACTTCCACTAGGGCTTAAATAATGCCAAAAGATCATTTAGACCACCATATAATCTCTTGTAAAACATAATTATCTTTAAACACCTTGTAATAGGTTCAACAACCACCATCTTACATGTGATACACATACTTAGCATACAATTGCATTAATCACAAGAGATATGGTGTTTATCAGCTAATATAGTAGGATCTCCATTAACATTTTAAGAGACAAATTCCATCATGACAACATAGAGGAAGATAGATAAACTTAAATTATCATATCTAATTACTTTTAGGTTATATTCAACAAGGTAGATTGAATTGGGGTTACACATTAACACTTTATTATGACCATCGATTTATGTTCACATGAGGGCAAAGCTAAGACCATCAGATCATGTATAACCAAGCACCAATGCTCACACTTAACATTCTCATCAAATCATATACTCAACCATCAGATCTTTGTACATCAAGAACAACCATTGGATTATGGTTACTTAGTCAAAACACAACTACCAAATAATATACATCAATGGAAACCATCAGATTCAAGATCATTGAATCATACACATAGGGAAACCATTGATTCATGACCTAGAGAGCCGTCAAAACTTGACTTAGAAATGCCATTGGTTGCTAGCACTAGAAACACCATCATTAATTGACATCAGAAGAACCATCTATTGTGGACACCAGGTCCACCATCAGATGTGGACACCATGTAAGCCATCGAATCTTGCACTAGTGAACCCATTGGTTGAGAACCATTGCCCAAAAACTGAGTCAAGCCATCAACCTTAGAGTCAGTGAAACCATCAAATGTTGGAACTAGGAAATCCATTAGATGTGGACCATCGAATCTTGGAACCAGTAGGTCCATTGGTTATGAACTCAGAGGGACTGTCGAATGTGGACCTAGTGAGACCATCGATTGTGGTCAACATGTGGGAAATAGATCCAAAGACCAACTAAAAATCACATTTTGAAGAGGGAGGAAAACCATCAAGTTGGACCACTTGAAAGAGCATTAAGACCAATGTTTCTCAAGGATAAGAAGGTCCAAAATAGAAACTAAGGTTCATTGGTTGGCTACAAGGAGCCCAACCATCGGATCATGAACAAGGTAGAAATAAGTTCAAGCACTCAGTCTCCTATTGGTTTGATGTAAGTCATGAGTTCCGTGGAACTTATTTTCTGGAATTCTAGTTCAATTTCTGGAACTTAAGTTCTATTCACTTTCATATGATTGGTTTGTTGTAAGTGTAAATACAGAAATCATTAAAAATATTGTTAATTTTATTGTATAATATAAACAAGTGAGGATGATAAAGGCATAAAAAAGAATCATATCTGTAAAAACTCATAACGTTCTTAATCATAATAGTGGTTATGGTGCATATGTTGTTCTTTCAAATATATTTTATTATGGTACAATTATAATCTTAATAAAAATATTATGATTAAAATCATATCATGATATTTTTATTCCACTTTGTGTATACACATTATTGGAATAATATCCACATTTCATGTGCTTGTAAATATAAATTTTGGTTTATAATTGTATAACACAATGTAGAACATTAATTTTTACTTTATTTTTGTAGGGAACTTTTACTATATTATTCGTGCATGGTTATAGTTAATTATAATTTTTCACATCATATTGTTTAAACATGAAGAATAAAAATATATTATGTAAATCACATTATTTTCACATGGTGCAGTGTGTTTCTTTTTCATGATGTTTGCATTTTTTATTTTGTGGATCATACTGATAATGGTGATTATAGTGCAAAATATTTTACATAGTGTGATTATAGTTTATGATATTTTTTCATACTATGTTATAGTTTTAGCAATGAACTATATTCATACCTCTAATATTTCTAGTCATCAATACTTTACATTACGTCACTTATAAAGAATGAAGAATATAATTGTATAGGAAATGTTGTTAGTTGTCCCGAAACTCATTTTTCATGCTTTTTAAGAGGGAATTCAAAAACTGTGTTTTGTGTGTAAGCATGTAACTCACGGAAAGTCACGAAACTCAAGTTCTAACACTTACTTTAAACTAACCATGAAAAATTGCTCAAGGAACTCCAGTTCATAAGTTTAACAGACCAGTTATGACAAACCAATCGGAGCTTAAGGGAAAGCCATCATTTGTCTTCATTAGGTGATTTTTTTTTTCAAAAACCAAGTAAAGCTGTCGATTGAGAGAGGGAGTAAAACCATTGACTTGAACCACTTGGGAGAGTATTAAGAACGTTGTTTCTTAAGCATCATAAGGGCAAAAATAGAAGCTAAGTCCAAGCCATCGATTGCTACAAAGAGGTCAAACAAAACATCACCAAAACCAAACCATCGAGTTGCATCACAAGGAGGGAAATCAGCTCAAAAACCTAAGAAAGAACCATCATTTGTGAGAGCAAAATCCATCACTTTCTGTAAAGACTCGATCTTTATGATCAAATAATTACAAAATTTGCATCAATTTTTTTTCATTCATACAATTTTCTCGAGTACATGATGTTTTCTTTTTGAAATGATACATATACATTGGATATTAAAACTTAGTAAATCTATTCTTCATCTTCTAACAAAGGGCTATCTCATGTAGTCTCTTCTATGTCATCTCTGGTCACCTGCCCATGAGTTCCTAGAAGGAACCAAAAACCACACATGGGCCCCAATAAGGGAAATGTTGCTGGCGAGGGGTTCAGATAGTGCTTAAGTAGGATGGGAGAGATGCTAGGTTTTGTGATATGTCCCTAGTAGTAAGAAAGAGAGAAGGTTGGGGTTTGTGTTCGGTCAAGGAGCATGGGTCGCCACTCCTTCCGTAATCGTCGACGTTACAGAGGAAGGAGAAGAACACAGGTTCTTCTAGGGCCCCAAGTGTGATGCTAATTGCTAAAACACCCCCAATCGATGAATTAATTGCTTCCTATTATAATGGTGCTATTCCATTTTCCTAGTTTCTTCATTAACTGATAATTTGGAAATGAAAAAGTCAATAGCCATGAGATTTTAAGCATGGATGCAACTTCTATTAGACTAGGCTACAAAAATATTAACTCCACATTCCCACTTCACCTAGTCCATTAAATTCTCTTGCACAACTATTAGAAGTTCAATATATGTCGATTTGACTAATAAATGGGTTCCAGTCTTATAGTGTGGAAATCGAGAGTGTTCCATGGATAAGAGGCTAGATCAAGGTATCCATGAATTAATGTTTCAAATTGACATCAAAGTGATTTGTTAGACCAAACTGAGGGACTATTTGGTAGATATCTCTCAAACAAGGAGAATAATCAGACAAAGGAAAGTCAATTGGAGAAAAATGAAAATCAGGGTCCATGATGATTTAAATAAACATGTTGAGTGGAAATTCAGAATGAAGGGAAACCTTGTAAATAATCTCAAGTTATGGGTAAAACATGAAATATAGCTCAAAATAGATTTGGTACCAAAAATTGAGTATGTTACACTTTCCACATGCATGCAAGCTCTAGAGTTACCACTTGCAAGGATGGTTGGTTCACAAGGATAAGGTGTTCATCCAAGGAGATAACTACTCAAGAACTACAACCTACGATCTAACCCTAAGTAAAGATATCATCTTTCTACTTAGAACTTCATTTTACAACAAGATCTAGTACATGCAAGCTGGGAGTAAGCAATACACGTGTAGAAAGTTATAAAACTCACCTCAAGGTTGAAAATGAAGCTCCAAATAGCAAGGTAGATCGAGGAAAGGAGGAAGAAACCCCAGCTTGAGCACTCTTATCAGCCAAGCTAGCTCCTTCTCCAAAAGCAAGCAAACCCTAGGTCAAGGAAGCAAGAAAGAAGGCATCTTCAACCTCTAGCTCAACCACCACCATGGTCCAACCAAGGAGAAGAGAGAGGACGGTAGGATAGCAAGGTAAACGAAGGAAAAGAGGGAGAACTTACCTTATTAGGTCAAGAACAAGCTAAGGAAGCTCCAAAAGCTCGAAGTGAGGGTAGATCCAAACCCTAGATGCACATGCAAGCAAGATCGGTCAAGCTTCTTCTACCTTGAGCTCCTTATTCTCCACCAAGCAAGAGGGATGATCTTCAAGAAGAAAGGGTGAGCTAGGTGTGTAAAGAACTCGTTTTCATGGAAGGAGGAAGGTATATAGAGTCTTAGGTGAGAGAGAAAGGAACGGTAAGGTGTCTAGCCAAGCATGCCATGTGTCCAAGGTCTAAAGGATCACGTCCATGAAAACTACGTGGACCATCAGTGTGGGATCTAGGAGGACCATCAAATCTTGACTCCAAAGTGAGCCATCAGCCTCCAACAATAGGGTGACCATTAGATCTTGACCCCTTGGTCACAAGGGTGGAAACCCTAGCAACACCATCTCTTTGAGCACCTCTCTCGGTGAACCATCAACACAGGGAGATTCAAGAGGGAAAACCATCAACCCTCACGCCTAAAAGGACCACCATCAGGTTCCAACACACAAGGGAAGCCATCAGATCCCACCAAACTAGAAGAACAATCAAGTTCTAGCACTCAAGGTCACCCATCTATGAGAGGAAACACTAGGAAGATGTCACACACAAAACCAAGGTGCAACTAGGCGCCCCAAGGTACAACTATATCAAGCATGATATGAAAATATGTGAGGCACAACAAGAATGTGACAAATTACAAGAAAAATCTTAGATATGGATAAATTGCATAAAAGTCTAAAATAAACATATAATTGGATAACTTGCTCAAATAGTGTCCAAACCGGACCAAATTTGAAACTTAACTTGATCACATGATATCAAAACGCATCTTAGGGTTAGATTACGATTTTAAATAAGATGCATAAATATGACATAAACTTCTATAAATAAGTAGAGTCACATGCGCCACTTAATACATAAGCAGACTAAAAATATACATTTTGCAATATAATTACACAAAGAGAGAATGAGTAGTTTTATACTACAAAGATGTTAGATTGAGAACCTTGTAATTTGAAGTTCTCTAACTGTTACCAAGTCTTAGTCGTGTTGGTTTGCGGCCCGTGCAACACAAGAATATATGGTATAGTTTTTTCTTGGATTAATTTAAAAAAAAATATAACATTTGCATATTTTAACAAATCTACCATAACGTTCTAAAAATTACATACATATCGTTGAAACCTTCTATACGTTTCACATTTATCAAAATCTAACGTTGTTAGCAAATCCATTAGAATTTTCTAATAAGTATGCTCCATACTGTTGGTGTCATCAGGACCTCGTTGCCTAGTGCTGGGAAACATCCGTTCTCTCGCTTCAGCTATGGCGGTATTGGTTGGAAGGAGATCAGGAATTGAGTTTTCATCAGGTTCAAGCAGCAGCAGCAGCAGCACTGCAGCTACTAACTGCACTTGGTTGAGCCTCACCTAAAAATGCCCGGGCCGTCATATTTTTTTATACCATTTCCGGACATGCAATGCCGGCTAACACCAGCTGCTGCCACTCCTAATGGACTCGTTGATCAACTCTCGTACCCATATTTGTAGGAGATATGTGCAGGGGTTATTTAAATCAAGACGATGGCCCCCAGTTCCCCCTAATGACTCCCACATCAAGTCATGCATGTACTTGGTTTGTATAGTCAAGGAAGGAAGAATAGAGGGACTGGGGAGAAACCCACAACCACACTCTTTCATCCGTTCGTATTAAAATGGAGTATCATCAGGCTCGTTACGGTGCCGGATTGTGAGCGGCTGGGAAACCACAATGCTCTCACCAATAGATGACCCGCTTGTGAGAGGAGCTGAACAAAATTTAATTTTGCTTTCTGGTGGCTTCCAGGAAATCGTGATTGGATAGAAATATAGCCTATCGAGTTGGTAGTGGACAGGTTTGTTGTGGCTTTTCAGATAACACCCAACAACTTTACTTTGATTGATCTTATCGTTGAATTCTTCCTTTGTGGCACTCTATGCCACCGCCGGGCTTTCTTTGCAACCGCCAAATGTGTCGTCACTAACTCAGGAAAGTTTGGGAGATTTTGGTACAGACGGAAGAGCTGTGGAGGGGATGGAAATAAGGATTTAGGCTGTGTTTGGCGTCCAATTTGTTTGTTGTGGGTAAGTTAACTGGTGGCAAGTTAACCTCATTTTCTGCCGTAAGAAATTGCTGCGGCACATTAATTGTATTTTTAACAATTAATTAGTCCATACAACAACTTACCTGACCGATTAACTGTGTAACAAACACAAGTTAGTATATCCGACTGCATTTATTTGTCGTGCCGCCGAACTGCCGGCATCCCAAACGGACTCTTAGTATTGAAAAATGATAAGCAGACGAGAATTGCTGGACCAGAAACCAGAAGACCATTGGTCTGTTGCTACACGTGGCCCGATGCAGTATTTGACGTTCATTGTTACTACTTTTTCCATCAATTACTACGTACGGGTGCTGCTGTTACTTTTGAATGTGAGGGAGAGAGAGGGGAGGGGAGGGGAAGTGGAGAGCGAATAGTGCAGAGAGAAGGTGGTTGTAGGTCAGAGAAAAAATGAGAATATATTTTTGTTAATAATTTTTTAACGGTAATAAATTTTTCGACGAAATTTGTTGTACTCCTTACAAAAAATACATTACAACAAGAACAAGATCGTCATATTTTGAAATAAAATAAAATATACATTGTAAAAGAAGAGCAATAATGTGATTGTAAAAGTAAAAAAAGAAGAGAGAGAAATTTATTTTGCTTATAATTCTCAAACTATAATAACTTTTGTAACGAAATAAAAATTGATGAGTTACTTACAAAAAATATTTTAAAATAAAACTAATGTCGACATACTTTGATAATGATTTTTTTAGCAAAATAAGTATAACACATGAGATAATATGTTACCCATATTTTTTGTATTTTTGCTAATATCTTTCAAACGTAATATTTTTTTTGAAGAAATACAATTCATTGCGTTCCTTACAAATAATAATTTAAAATAAGAGCAATATTAACATACTTTTGATTAAAAAATAAATCACACTACTTCTCTCCTTTCTAGGAGAGAGAAAAAAGTAAATTATTTTTTGTTAATATCATTCAAAACGTAATCAATTTTTAATGAAATAAAAACTATAAATTCTTTACAAAAAATATTTAAAATAAGACCAATGTTAGAGGGAGTGGTTGTAGGAGAGAGAAACAAGAATAAGTTATTATTGCTAATATTATTTATAATGAAATCAAATTTTTGACGAAATAAAAGCCGTTGTTCATGTTATCTATGTTAAATAAATTTTATAATACAAATATACATTATCTCCGGTCCATTGTACATTAACTGTGATTTAATTTATTTTTTAAATAGAGAGAAAGTATCAAAAATAGGAGGGAAGTAGTATCACACGTTATCTGATTCAATTGGACATTACAATCGATCTAATTGTACATTATTCTATGTCAAATTGTACATTATCCCATGTCAAATTTTATCCCGTATTGTCCCATGTCAAATTATATATTATTCCATGTGAAACTTTACATTATTTGATGTTATCCCATGTAAAAAAGTTTATATTATTAATGTTATCTATGTTATTCATGTTATTTCATATTATTCCATGTTATTCCTTGTTATTCATGTTATTCCATGTGAAATTCTATGTTATCTCTAGTCCAATTATATGTTATATCTGGTCCACTTGTACATTATCTCAAGTTTAATTTTACGTCATCACATGTTCAATTGTGTGTTATTCAATGTCAATTTATGTTATCCATATTATTCCGTGTCAATTCATATTATCCATGTTATTTCATGATATTCATATTATTCCATACTTTTGCATGTTATTCATGTTACCCATGTACGTTATCTCCGGTCTAATTATATGCTATCTCATGTTAATCTATTTTATACCATGTTTTATAACATGAATAACATGTTACAACATGTTATTTCATGTGTTATACTTATTTCATAAAAAATCATTCTCAATGTATGTTGATATTAGTCTTATTTTAAAGTAATTTTTGTTAGTAACCCATTACTTTTTATTTTGTTAAAAAATTCATTAAACTTTGAGAGTTATAAGCAAAATAAATTTCTATCACTTTTTTTAAATTTTTTTATAATCACAATATCTCTTCTCTTTTGTATTGTATATTTTATTTTTTAAAATTTATCGAACTTGATATTGTTGTAAAGTATTTTTTATGAGGAGTACATCCGTATTTATTTCTTCAAAAAATTCATTAACATTTAAAAATAATTGACAAAAATGTATTATGTTTTTCTCTCACTCCTATGACCAATTTCTCTCTCCACTCCCCTCCCCTTTTCTCTCTCTCCCTAACGTTGCAAAAACAACAACAACAATTTGACCGTCCCGTCACATGCAGCGTGAGTTGAGCAGCGTGAAATAAAAGGACAAAGGAGCTTGGAATCTCATCTAGGATGATCATCTACATAGCAAAGCTCTTTGGTAATTGGTTGATTCCCAAACCAACCGGAAAAGAAGGATTGTAATCGTTGACGACTTATCCATGACATTGTTAAGTTTTTGCCAAAAATAAAATAAAATAAATAGTTCAATGTAGTTATTTAAAATTTGTAATAAATTTATAAATATATGCAAATGTTAAGTATTTGAATGAAATTGATCCTTTTTTTTGGTAAATCAATTTCTTACTTCTTAGTTACTACATAAAGAAAATACTCTATTAATTTAACATAAATACGACTTTATGTGTAAGGCAAAATCACACAGTTAAACAAAACATCACATAACAGATAATCAATATAAATCATGATCACAAATATATCAAGCACAAATAGCGCTCTTCTTGTGGATTTGGAGGCAATCGATTACTTGCTCTCTTCCTCCATTAAATATTACTGAGTAACATCCACTGCCCTCTATGGAACTTCCGTATGCTTTTAGAACCGCATCGTTGTTGCGACCTTGATCCGCTCCTTTCCATCATTCTTAGTGGTCATCATCTTTTTAATCATCTTCCCAATCTTAACTTTTTCACCAAGCCGACCTAGTGTTGCTTCTTATTTTTTCTATTCTTCTTCTTCTTTATTGGATCTTGTCATACCCATTGAGCAATACATTCCGACATCAAACAATTAAGAAAGCTTTGCTTTTCCTCTTGTCTGGTGATGACGGTTTCACCTATACAACACAAAATGTAACTCTCGGTACTTACACTTGACAGTAACAACTATAAAAATCTCTTACAACTTCTCTTCAGTTACCTTGCTTTTCCTCTTTACGCACCGCTTCTTTTGGCCACCAATCGCTACTCGCTCCAGCGGTGGTTGTGGCCAGCAATCAGACCCCAGAGTGTTTATCTTTTCAGGGAACTAATGGAACATGGAGAAATACTGACCTCAAGCTATTATCTCGTAATCTCTTTTAAAAGGGTAGATAAAAGTTAGTAGTCCTTGGTTTGGTAGCTAAATCGTATTATCTACCATTTTGATGATTGACAAACACATACAAATAGGTAAATGAATCACAATATAGTAAGGCTGTTAATAGGTATTCACCACTAATACAAAGGTATAGGCTAAGCAATGGTAGGCTAAGCAAAAGTACTCATCATTGAACCAACAAGTAGAAGTAAATAACTCAGTTTGCCAACTCATATACAAAGTGGCGGATCCATAAAACTACATCAGGGGAGAAGAGTTAGACGAATAATCATCAAAATCGATAGTTTATGGTTAAAGTTGTTTTTTACCAATCAATAAAAAGTAGATTACATCGAAAAAAACATTACATAGTAAGTAATAATTACAAAGAAAAGAAAATTTAAGATAGCGTGAACTCTCTAAAAACTGCACCAATTTCACTCTAAAAAAAACTCTACATTGAGGCATACAACAACATAAAATATAAAGAAAAATTAAGAACATCTTCTATTCATTTTTTTCTTCTTTTATTACTTATTCATAGGGAAATATAAAAGATACATGACCAAAATTGGGCTCTCTAACTATTTTTTTAGATAAAAAAAAATTCATAAATCAATTCACAAAAAATAGACTACATAGAAAGAATACTAAAACACATACCTTCTTCTCAAACTTGCAAATCAAAATCTAAATAATAAGTAAGAAGAGAATATCAAGATAAGGAGAGCTCTTCGTACACCACTTCAAAATTACTCTCTAAAAAGACCTCTACACTAAAATATAGAAATAACAAACAATACATCCAAAAATTAAGAATATCGTATGTTTATTTCCTTTTTATTCTTTTAGTAGTCCACGAGCGGCTTGTTTTAAAAACAAACGAGCAGATTTTTATTACCTGAGGGTTAGGAAAATCATGCTTCCTTTCCTATGATATATAGGGGTATGACGAATGGATTTAGAGACTACCTCTAACACATACTCTCATACATGAACCATATCCATCATCGTCCCCAAACGAGAGAGAAGGAGAGCAACAGACGCTAGCACATCGTCAAGTAGAAGGCTACTCTTTCTCACCGACTTAAGAAGTGCTACATGGAGTTCTAGTCCATCTGTGTAGATAAAGTAAAGACATGGATATTGAGTTAACTACACTCGGAGGGCAAATGAGGACCGTCTATGCACACCAGGAGCGACACACATCGCCAGGCTAAGGGACGCTTCTGGAGTTGCTCTGGGATGAGGTATATCCCTACACCCTCCTTCCGAACATGCTGTTATCGACAACATCTACTAATAGGATATGTGTGGAGAAAACTTTTTGTTGCTTTCGATGTGCCTGTAGCCTCCACAAAACCCAACAGTGGTATCGGAGCCACTTCGACCTAAAGTTTATTTAGATTTATTTTGATATGATCGGATTTCTATATACCATTTCTTGTGGTTGCATGCAATGCAAACTTGAAACTATTAATGTGAATATCTAAACCTAATTTCACATACACCGCATACCTATTATTTTGACTTGATGGATGGGGTTGACTATGAAAAAATATGATTTTTCTTAGTACATGAAAGTGAAATTTCGCAGACCCTATGTGCCTTGCATAGTTTGCATAGGAGTCAAATTTTGTTTAATGGATAGTATCCTACATTAAATGGACTGTAATTTTAATCTATATATGTATATATAGATATACCTATAAAATCATACACGCCGCCATTGCAAATGTTTTGTGTGGTGAATGCATGCATGGTTATGGCCTAGAAACACCTTTTGTGAATGATGTGCTTGCTTATATATCTTGTTCTTGGATGTAAACGGTTGTGCCCAAATCCTTTTTATAAGTATTTGGCTTGCATGCCAAGCCTTATCTATTATCTCTCAATGTAATTAATTCTATTCCCTCTAAACTCCCCTTAAACGTTCTCCTTTTTAACATAATGTAATAGAGATAGGAATAGAATTAGTTTGGAAGACTATAAATGAAGAGGCAACTTGAAGATCTAACTCCAAGGAGCATCCATGGAGAGGAAAATCAAAGGTCCAACACCATGAAGCGTCCATGAAGTTGTTCATCTTGATGCTCATCAATTCCAGGTTCATGTGATATTCACAGGTTGTCACTGCATGAGATGCAAAAGACCATAGGTAGATAGTAATCCTTTGTGGCTCCAAGGATTATAGTAGTATGTCCATAACCAATGCTTATGTATTTGTGGATTTCATGTTTGTGGTTTATGATGTGTAAATATAGTATGTATATGATACATATAATAAGTATGTGGTATTTGGATATGTATATGTATATATAACCCCTAAATTAAAATATTAAGTCTTAGATGCTTTCCATAAGAAGCACACATGAAAAGTTTGATCGACTACGCATAGGTTACGCGTCATCCATCTCATGGAAGTGTGATGGTAGTAGATATGTAAATCTACCAAAGTAGGATGCATATTCTACCATGTTGGCTTTTGGGTCAGGCTTAACTAGGTGAACTAATGAGATTAAGTACCTACAAGCATAGAGATCTAATATGACAATGAGTTGTGCTTGCCATCTATCCAAGAGTTGCATATTATGCAATTGGAATATATTGCCTACCTAAATAGTCATGTTGTGGGTGGCCAACCAAAGCTGACTCATAATGTGATGAAATATGGATCTTGGCTCACTAGAAGATTCTACAATGCAATCATCTGAATTGATAAGTGAGGGTTATCTATTTTTACAAAATAGTTGGAGAGGTAATTAATTGAATGCCTAATCAAATATCATAAATTTTTATTTTAATCAAATCAAATCAAAATTATTTTAACAAATTGTAAAATTCTCTTGGAGAATCAAATGATGACAAATAACATGTTCCCTTGTGTTAATTCTTTGATAAGGACAAGTTGAATGGTAATAATTTCATGACGGGTTGAGGACGTTGAGAATTATTCTCACAAAAGAGCACAAGCTCTATGTCCTAGAAATACCAGAGCCAGATGAACCCACTCCCAATGTGCCTAAGGCTAACATGCATGCTTATAAGAAGAACTCTGAAGATGTCATGGATGTCAAGTTGTTGATATCATGCTCAATGAACTATGAGTTGCAAAGACAACATGAAAATATGTATGTGATTGAAATGGTAACACATCTAAAGAACATGTACCAAGATCAAGCAAGATAGGAGAGATATGTGTCTCCAAGGCATTAATCAAGTGCAACATGGCAGACGGAGAACCATGAGGTCCACATGTTCTCAAGCTTATTGGGTATGTGGAGATCCTTGCTAGATTGGGATTTCTCTTGGGTCAAGAGTTGGCCAGATATGTGATTCTACAGTCAATTCTAGAGTCATATATCCATTTTGTCATGAGCTACAACATGAACAATTTTGACAAACTGTTGTCAGCATTGTTTGGCATGTTGAGAATAGTTAAAGCGCAAATAAAGAAAGACAAGCCCAATTCTATGATGATGATCAACAAAAAGGAAAGTCAATGGACAAAGGCAAAGCTAAGAAGAGTTCTAATGATATCCAAAAACCTAAGTCTTCTGCACTAAAAAAAAGGGGGTGAACAAGGGAGGCAATTGTCACCATCGTAGACATTGGAAGAAAAATTGCCCTCTCTACCTCGAGCAACTGAGGAATAAGGAGGGGATAGATCTCGACTTTAGGTATATATGTTATTGAGATAAATTTCTCTACTTCTTCATGTTGGGTATTAGATATCAGATGTGGATCTCACATATGCTCGAATATGTATGATCTAAAAAGAAGTAAGCCTTTATCAAAGGGAGAGGTTGAATTGCATGTCACAGAAGGAAAAAGAGTTGTTTCAACTGTAGTTGAAACCTATAATTTATCACTGCCCACGGGGCTTGTAGTAGAGTTAAATAACTACTATTCCATATCTTCCATAAATAGGAATATTATTTTTATATCTTATATGGATAAGGATGGATATGAATTTCATATAAAGAATGGTCAATGTTCTACTTCAAAAGATGAGATCGTTTATGGCAGCGCCCGGATGTCCTATGGTCTTTATATACTAGATCTTAAGATAAAAGTTTATAATGTAAATATAAAAAGGTTAAAACTTGATAACTCAAACAAAATATATCTTTGGCATTATCGTCCAGGGCACATCAATGAGAAAGGCATATCTAGACTCCATAAAGATGATTATCTAGACTCTTTTGATTTCAAATCAATAGAGACATGTGAGTCTTGTTTGTTAGGCAAGATGAGCAAAACTCCTTTCACTGGTAACAGTGAGAGGACGAGTGATCTGTTAGGACTCATACATACTGATGTATGTGGCCTTTTTAGAACAAATGCTAGAGGTGTTTATCAGTACTTCATTACCTTTATTGATGACTTAAGTAGGTATAGTTTTGTTTACTTGATGAAACATAAGTCATAAACTCTTGAAAATTTAAGGATTTCATGGATGAAGTACAAAACCAACTTGGTAAAAGTATTAAGGCACTTTTTTATGATTGAGGTGGAGAGTACTTAGATCAAGAGTTTGAGGATCGTTTGGCAAGTCCGCGGTATCATATCACAATGGACTCCACCTGGTACACCACAACACATTAGTTTATAAGAAAGAAGGAATCACACATTTCTAGATATGATGCGATCAATGATGAGTTTTATTGATCTTCCAACTCCTTCTGGGGTTATGTTCTAGAAATCACAACGTTTACACTTAACCTGTGTACCTTCTAAATCAGTTCAAAAGAAACCATATGAGACGTGGACTCAGAAGCATCCCAATCTGTCTTTCATGAGGATTTGGAGATGTGAAGCTTATGTCAAGAAAATGTTTCTTGAAAAGCTTATACCTATGTCAGATAAATATTATTTTGTTCGTTATCCCAAAGAAACCAAGGGATACTACTTGTATAACCCAACTGAAAACAAAGTGTTTGTTTCCATGGATGTTGCATTCCTAAAAAATGAATTCATTTCCAAAGGATTCAATGGGAGGGAAGTAGATCCCGAAGAGGTTCAAGACCAATAGGAAATCATTGAACCTATAGAGGTACAAGGAACATAGAGAGTCACAAACTATTGTAGAATCTCAAATTCCTCATGTGATACAAGAACCTCATAGATCTAGTAGGACATGCCTTGAGCTAGATAGATTTGGTTATCTACTGACTCAAGAAGGTGATGAATCAGTCATTGATGACGAGTTAACTACCTATATAGAATTTGTTAAGGGACTAGATCCGAGAAATGGCTTGAGGCCATGAGATTTGAGATGGAATCCATGTACACCAACAAGGTATGGAGCTTAGTGGATCCACTTGAAGGGGTAAAACCCATAGGGTTCAAGTGGGTCTTCAATAAGAAGATTGACATGGATGGTAATGTACAAACTTACAAAGGTAAATTAGTTGCAAAGGGATTTGAACTAGTTCAAGGTGTTGATTGTGACAAAACCTTTTCTCCAGTGGCCCTGGTTAAGTCCATCAGGTTCATTCTTGCCATTGTAGCTTATCATGACTATGAGATCTTATAGATAGATGTTAAAATTGCATTCCTGAAAACTTCTAGAGGGGGGGTGAATAGAGTTTTATAGAGATTTTAAAATAATTTAAACTCAAGCAACCACAAAGAAAGATTGGACAAAGAGACACAAGGGTTTAGAGTGGTTCCTAGCCTTAGAAAATACTAAGGTAGTCAGTCCACTACCCGGTTGCTTACCCAACCGGGATTTGAAAAGAAATTATTTTATTACCTCACAAGGACTTTACATAAAATACATTTCTTTTCCCTAAACCCTTCAAGCAGCCTTCACCTAGAAGTAATCGCCCAACTCGAAGCAGCCTTCCCTTGAAGTAGATGCACCAACACCCATTGCACCAGCCTTCTGAAGTAGCTTCCCGTGCGATACCCTTCTTGAAGTAGCTTGAAGTCCCCTTCTCCACCTGAGAAGTCCACCCTCTCCAATCCGCAGCCTCCAACCCGTTGTAAGCACAAGGCTTGATTTTCCTATATCAAGCGTTTGGATCTCCCAACCAAGATATATAGCAATGTGATTATTATGTGTAGGAGATCCTAGTCTATAGGACACGAAACAGTAGCAATATGAATGTATAACAAGTGTGGGAATTGCACTATTGCTCTAAACAGATTGCCAATGTAGTGTATGCTCAAAGATTGCACAATTGAGTATGTAAGTGTATTCTAGTGTCCTATGGCTGGTCCTATTTATAGGAATGGCCTAAGTATGCTTAAGGACATTCTAGACAACTTCTAGGGGGTTCCTAGTGCTTAACTAGCCGTTAGGAATAAGTTAGGCGCTTTAGCAACGGCTAGTTAATTAATTCTGCAGTTGTTGTCAGAGACCATCTCGGTCGAGGACTTGTCGACCGAGATGCCCAGTCGGTCGAGGATTTGTCGACCGACAGGCTCTCTGGATTAACGTTTATTTGCAACTGTCAACTGCTATGTCTAACGGCTACTTTTGATCAATCTCGGTCGAGAAGTTTGTCGACCGAGAGTGTCTCGGTCGAGGAGTGTGGTCGAACGAGAATGACTCTGTTTTCAAACTTTCAATTAAGATACTAAGTGTGTGCATGAGTGTGCATTATGTGATCCTATTAGAAGGAGATGCCTTAACTAAGTGTGGTGTTTAGCTAGGGAGATCTAACTCTTGATTTACATGAAGTCTAAGTACTTGTACATTATATATTTGTACAAGTTTACAAATGATTACATTGCATGACATTTATAAACATTCAAGCGTAAGGATTCCCTAGAACTTTGTCATCACCTTGTTCCTGCACACTTAAGTAGCTCGTTAGATTAATAAGAATGAAATGTTTGTCATCATCGAAACAAAGGGATTTATCCAATTTATCCAACAATCTCCCCCTTTTTGAAGATGACAAACATTTCCTAAATATGAAATAAGGAAATATAAAGCATGTGAGTTTCATACCTGAAAATTTACCTTTTGTAGCCATTTATGTTTTTCAAGTGAGTGCTGGCCAAGATGTGATGAAACTCTTTTATATATATTTTTATATTCTTTCTCCCCCTTTGTCATTTCAAAAAGATATCCAAAGTGAATGTTTTATTTTTCTTCTCCCCCTTAATATAATGCTCCCCCTTAATTATATATCCTATGGATTTTTATCTAATTTATCCACAATTTGATTCTTAATCATTCGCAAAGGATGTGAAGCCTTGAAATGATAAGAGATTCCTTTAAGCATATGATGAATGTATATTGATTTCTCATGAATCAAAGGATGTTAAGCCCTAGATTAAATGAGAATCCTCTAAGCTTAGATTACATAAAAAAAATGTCTCCATCTAAAAGCCCTATTTTGGGTAGAGAATTCCTGTAAATACAAGATACCATTTTCAATAAATTCATAAATTTCTTGAAAATTTTCAGCTACACATAATATTTTTGTAAGCTTCTTTAATCAAATGGTCAAAGTTTTGATAATCTCCCCTTTTATGCTTTGCTCCCCCTTAGATAGATGAAAGTTTGAATACTAAGCAAATATATAAGATGTCCAAGATTTAACAAAGATGTATGCAATTTATGTTAATCTGAAAAACAGAAACCCAGTCGGTCGACAGTTGCTCGACCGACAATGTTCTCGGTCGACTAGTTGCTCGACCGAGAATGTTTCTGGAGAACTGTTTTGTTATTTGAAAATTTAATTTTGATTGTAATAGATGCCTGTTTGAATTATTATTATTCCCTTATTTGTTATGCTCTACAATAATGAACTGATAACCCATATTTTGAAGATGTCATCATAAGCCAAACAAATAACCATGCAAATTTCATTCAAATGCGAAGTATAAGTTCTGCAGATAGCTTGCAAATATCAATTTGAGACTCATTAAAGTGTACTAATTATGAGAGCTTAATAAGGACATCAAATATGATGAAGCATATTCAAGAATAATATCCATTCATGAATTTAAGATTACTTTGGATAGACTAAAATAAGTGATGCTTAATATAAAAGCACACAAAAAATTATTTGAAACATTTTATTCATCGCAAGTATTTCTGAAAAATAAATGTACAATAAAGGAATGATTAAATAGAAATGTAAGCATGATCAGTTAAGAATAATTTTCACATACAATGTAAAGATTTACAGCAGTCTGAGAACAGTGATATGCTCGGTCGACAATTGCTCGACCGAGGATTATTCGGTCGACAACTTCTCGACCGATCAAGTTTCTGGAAACTGTTTCAGAAATATATTTCAAGTGCAATATAGGTTGTATCTTATTCAGAGATCAGTTTGAGATAAACATATGTGTATCAAGGTGCTATTAACTCTTTTAATTTTTGATTTTGTTATCCCTAAATGTTAAGTTGAGATAGACATAAGGATATACAAATTAAGGTCTTTGGTCATATCTCAACTTAGTCAAACCTATTTAATTTGGGGTTTTTGGAACCCATACCATCTCGACATGCTTTTTCTTGTATGGGCATGAAAAAGAATAATGTCCAAGGCGTGAGCAATAATGACAACAAATTGAATCAACCTCAAGCCTTTTTCTATGGTTTTGATCTAGGTTATTCTTGGGTATATACATTTGTGTGCCTCTAGGTATATAAGCAGATTGACTCGCTTGTGTTCTTCTAGGTTGTTGATGGGATTTCTCATTAGGCTTATAACCTAGTCCTCTTCTCCCTATTTGATGATAGGAATTTTCTAATATTCTATCAAGGATTCCATTGTTGCTTAACTTACTAACTTCTTGTTGCAACTTAACGATCTCATCCATTCTTTTCTTGATATCTAATTTTGCTTGGTCTAGATTGGATGATAACATATTTTTTTCTTTCACTATATTGTCATAATCTACATGGGTGCATAATATGGGTTGTTTTTGAATATCATTTAATTTTGTAAGCAATTCAGCTTTTTCTTGACATAGAAGATCATAGTTTGTTTCTAGAGTAAAGATCTTTACTTCACTGTTACTTAGAGATGATTTCAAGGTACGATTATCAGACATAATGCTGTCTTTTTCAAAACCAAGAGTATTCAATTTAGCATATAAATCGTCATTTTCGGATGTAAGAGCAAGAAGTCTAGCGTTTAGATCATCATTTTCTTTACTAGACTTCTTTAACTTCTTTTTGCATTCAACATATTTATTGTGTGTTTCTTCAATAATAGCAACTAACTCCTCCTTGGGTAAATCAAGCAAGCTTACCTCTTCTTCTTCTTCCTCACTTATTGTAGCAACGAAACACTCTTTATGTGCATCTTCTTTCTTTGACCTCCATGGACATTTAGACGTAGAGTGCTTTGTTCCTAAGCACCAATTGCAACTAGTCGAACTTTGGTCCATGCTCCTTTTCTTGTGGTTGTAGTCACCTCCTCCCTTTATCTCTTCAAGACCTTGTTAGGGCTCCTTGAAGCCTGCTCTGATACCAATTGAAAACTTCTAGAGGGGGGGTGAATAGAGTTTTATAGATATTTTAAAATAATTTAAACTCAAGCAACCACAAAGAAAGATTGGACAAAGAGACACAAGGGTTTAGAGTGGTTCCTAGCCTTAGCAAATACTAAGGTAGTCAGTCCACTACCCGGTTGCTTACCCAACCGGGATTTGAAAAGAAATTATTTTATTACCTCGCAAGGACTTTACATAAAATACATTTCTTTTCCCTAAACCCTTCAAGCAGCCTTCACCTAGAAGTAATCGCCCAACTCGAAGTAGCCTTCCCTTGAAGTAGATGCACCAACACCCGTTGCACCAGCCTTCTGAAGTAGCTTCCCGTGCGATAGCCTTCTTGAAGTAGCTTGAAGTCCCCTTCTCCACCTGAGAAGTCCACCCTCTCCAATCCGCAGCCTCCAACCCGTTGTAAGCACAAGGCTTGATTTTCCTATATCAAGCGTTTGGATCTCCCAACCAAGATATATAGCAATGTGATTATTATGTGTAGGAGATCCTAGTCTATAGGACACGAAACGGTAGCAATATGAATGTATAACAAGTGTGGGAATTGCACTATTGCTCTAAACAGATTGCCAATGTAGTGTATGCTCAAAGATTGCACAATTGAGTATGTAAGTGTATTCTAGTGTCCTATGGCTGGTCCTATTTATAGGAATGACCTAAGTATGCTTAAGGACATTCTAGACAACTTCTAGGGGGTTCCTAGTGCTTAACTAGCCGTTAGGAATAAGTTAGGCGCTTTAGCAACGGCTAGTTAATTAATTCTGCAGTTGTTGTCAGAGACCATCTCGGTCGAGGACTTGTCGACCGAGATGCCCAGTCGGTCGAGGATTTGTCGACCGACAGGCTCTCTGGATTAACGTTTATTTGCAACTGTCAACTGCTATGTCTAACGGCTACTTTTGATCAATCTCGGTCGAGAAGTTTGTCGACCGAGAGTGTCTCGGTCGAGGAGTGTGGTCGACCGAGAATGACTCTGTTTTCAAACTTTCAATTAAGATACTAAGTGTGTGCATGAGTGTGCATTATGTGATCCTATTAGAAGGAGATGCCTTAACTAAGTGTGGTGTTTAGCTAGGGAGATCTAACGCTTGATTTACATGAAGTCTAAGTACTTGTACATTATATATTTGTACAAGTTTACAAATGATTACATTGCATGACATTTATAAACATTCAAGCGTAAGGGTTCCCTAGAACTTTGTCATCACCTTGTTCCTGCACACTTAAGTAGCTCGTTAGATTAATAAGAATGAAATGTTTGTCATCATCGAAACAAAGGGATTTATCCAATTTATCCAACAATTCCTTAATGTGAATCTTCTTAAGGATGTGTATATGACACAATCTAAGGGTTTTATAAATCCAAAGGATGCAAATAAAGTAAGTAAGCTACAAAGGTCAATATATGGATTGAAGCAAGCATCTCAGACCAGGAATCGTCAATTTGACAAAACAGTCAAATAGTTTGGCTTTAGTCAAAATGAAGATTAACCAAGTGTTTACAAGAAGGTTAGTTGGAGCATGATTGTATTCCTCATATTGTATGCAAATGATATATTATTGATGGGGAATGAGATCCCTACTTCTTAGAAAGTAAAGAGTTGGCTAGGAAATACATTCTCAATGAAAGACTTAGGAGAAGCATCCTATATTCTAGGAATCAAGATCTATAGAGATAGATCTAGAAGGCTTCTTAGACTAAGTCAGATCACATACATTAACAAAGTGTTAAAGAGGTTCAACATGGAGAACTCAAAGAAAGGCAACCTGCACATGTCTCATGGTGTTACCATCTCTAAAGAATAATATCCCAATTCTTGTGAAGAAAGGGAGCACATGAATAAGATTCCATATGCTTTTGCAATTGGATCTATCATGTACACACTATTATGTACTCATCCAGATGCCTCGTATGCGTTGAGTATGACGAGAAGATACCAGTCAGATCCTGGTGAGAGTCACTGTAGTTCCTTGAAGAATATCCTTAAGTACTTGACAATAACTAAGGATCAGTTCCTTATCTATGGTAGAGAGGAAGAGCCGATGGTAAAAGGTTACATTGGTGTCAGCTTCCAAACTAACAAAGATGATTATTGATCGCAACCATGTTTGTGCTTTGCCTCAACAACAATCTATGAGTTGGAAGGGTTTCAAGCAAGAGACAGTCACATATTATACAACAGAGGCAGAGTATATTGTTGCATCCAATGTAGCAAAGCAGGTTGTTTGGATCAGGAAGTTCAACTTAGAACTTGGGGTGGTTCCAAGTATCAACTATGCAATTGAGCTATATTGTGACAACAATGGATTTATTGCATAAGTTAAGGAACCTAGATTGCATCGACATTCCAAGCATATACAAAGGTGGTTCCATATCATATGAGAAATCATATAGTGAGGAGATGTGAAGATTTGTATAGTACCAACTGAGACCAATGTGGGTGACCCCTTAACAAAATGATTTTCACGGCAGAGGCATGAAGGTCATGTTAGATCACTCAGGATTCAGTTCATGGGTGATTGTCTCTAAGTGCAAGTGCGATCCTGTTGGTATGTATGCCCAAAGAGCCAATCATATGATGATAGTAATGGCATATCCTATAAACGATTTGATTAATAATAAAGGCAATCTTCCAATTTATTCTGTGTATCTAGTTATGAGATAATGATAATACATAGTAAATGTCTAAAGAATGATATTACTCAATGGCGTATGTCTTTGGGTTAAGGACCTGAACAATGAGATCATACATATGTCAAGAGTATATGCATTCTTGTTATGTCCCTAGTCGGATGTTATTGTGGAAGGCTAATAGACAACAATAACACTTAAGACTAGAGTATGTATTGGTTGATGATAGAATCCCATTAGTCATGATATATGATATCAAACCAAGCACATAGATATTTGTTAGAGAATAGAGTATCAAATAGAACCACCTTGAGAGTGACACATGGAAATTATGATTGGTAGTCCCATTAGTCATGATATATGATATCAAACCAAGCACATAGATATTTGTTAGAGAATAGAGTATCAAATAGAACCACCTTGAGAGTGACACATGGAAATTATGATTGGTAGTCTAAGTCATATCTCATAGTGATGGTGGTGATTGTGGTTCTTAGACCTAAAATTAATACACTCATCGCATGTTGTTTGGTGTGCTTTGGCATCATCCATTGTGATCTTGAATAAGGGTTTCTATAAAGGTGGTGTTCAAGTGCACTGTGACACATGGGATGAATGTGATTGATGTAGATGGGATTTGTCACTCCTATAGGAGTTTGATATCCTAGCCACTTGATAAGCGAGACTGAGAAATTCATGGCCATGTTGGTGTGAGTCAATGTGATATTGAGCTTACAATATCTCAGACAGTCTTCTCTAGGTCAAGGAATGTAGATTCAATGTTGAAGAGGAAGATGATTCCATGCCTTGGGTTCAATCTAGATATCAAAGACAAAGGAACTATGCTATCACTATAACACTAATTACTTATTGTAGGTTAAGTTGTTCTCCAAATTCTCCAATCACTTGGGTAGCAAAGTCTTTCTAGATACCAATCATTGCTTGTGAAATCATAATAGGATTATGAATATCACTACCAACATAGTTTGGAGTCTACCGGGTCACAGACATAGGATGTGGTTGGAATAGGAGTATAATTGTGGATGTGATTATAAATGTTATGAATCAAATCGATTACTAAAGTGTTTAGATAAACTACTAGATTTATATAATTAATTGGTTAATTAATTGATTCTAGAATATTCTTTTAATAGTCTACGAGTGGATTGTTTCTAATGTACCTAGAGCCTTTTGTTTCTCGAGGGAATTTAGAAACCCTACTTCCTTTCCTATGCTATTTATAGGGGTATGATGACTATATTTAGAGACTGACTCTGACACACACTCTCATATGTGAACACTAGCTGTCATTGTCCCCAAGTGAAAGATAAGGAGATCAACTGACACTAGAACACTATCGAGCAAATGGCTACTCCATCCTAGAAGCTTAAGAAGCGTGGCGTGGAGTTTCATTCCATCAGTGCAGATGAAATAGCAACACAAACATTGAGTTGCCTACATTCGGAGGACAGACAAGAATCGTCTATGTCTACTAAGAGCGATGCACATCACTAGGCGAAGGGACGTTACCAAATTTGTTGTAGGGTGAGGGTATATCCCTACACCCTCCTCCCGAATACATTGTTATCTACAAGATCTACTAGTAGGGTATGTGTGGAGAAATTTTTTTGTTGCTTCCATTACGCGTGTCGCCTCCACAAAACTGAACATTGTCTGCCTCCTTCCCATGAACTGAGGACTCATAGTGTTATGATTGGTGATCGACCTAAATCACATGTTTATAAGGAGTTGATATAGAGTAATCTGACTTTTAAATTTATTTCCTGACAGTCAAGCCCTCACAACTATAATACAAGGTCTGAAGTAAATCGGGATCGATCCATAGGGATAAGGGTGGTATGTGTTAAGAATGGAAATCCTTTGCTTAGCTACACCAACCAAAGAGTAAGACAAAGTTTTGGGTTCCTCACGGTTAAATAGTATTCCAATAAACAACAAAGTAAAACAAAGAAAACAAAAGTAAAAACTAAAATAGAAAAACAAGAAAGATCAAATACCAAGATATCAAGTATGGATAGGAAATAAGTATTGGGTTTCACCATCTAAGGTTTCTCTCCAACTTAAACTCACATCCATCATATACCCTTAGAAAGTTTACAAGTAATCATCTTAAATGTCTATTCCCTCCTCTCTCAAGCTTTAGATAGATCTAGATTATGAGGTTAATTCTCTCTCTCTCAAAATAGCAAACAAACAATCACAATAAAACCATATGATCATTATCTTAAGCGTTCTAACATTTTCATGCATTCATGCAACTCCATAACACTTAGATATATGTTAATAATACTCTTTTGAGGTACTAGCAATTAAACATAACAAGATGATAGCTAACCATGAAACTGATACATAAAGACTAAGAGTATGGAGATAAACATTGATAAGAGCATATATTAATGGATATAAGTATTTGTTGGGTAATATGACGTCAGAATAGGCACCAGAAACAAAAGTTTTACTACCATATTACTCATAATAGTGGATCGCATCAATAACTATAAGATGGAAAGGATGATTTTAAGGATATACCTGGTCCTTGAGAAAGTATAGCGAGATCTCCTCGCCGTTGTAGATGTGCAACTGTCTTCTAATTGCACTGGGACTCATGTAATTATTGCATCTCCTGGTTTGCACCATGGACTAGAGGTTGACATTGTCCTCCTAGCGATAGACAGTAGCCTCCACGCCTCTATGGAAGTCTACACGAACCACCTAGAACTCTTGTCATCCTACCAGAACAAATAGGAAGGAGTTTTCTCTCTCGCTGGTGTACTACTCACCAACTTTCTCTCCCACAATTGTTTCTCCCTTAATATCCCTCCCTTTGGTGGGTAGGACTTGCTCGATCTCTCTATTGGTTACCATAATAAGAGAGGAAAATAATTGTTAGAAGTGATTGAGTTGTATTCTAGGAAGCCCCCAGTGCCCCTCTAATTATAGGACGGGTTAGGGTCTGGATTCCCAATCTATGTAGGAGTGAAAGGGACCAGAAGATCTTGAATTTTCACAACTTCCAATCACCGAACAGGTTGGCTGGCAGTCGAGATGGTCATCTGACATGCGAGTAGATCATTTTGCTCAATGAGATAGTCATTTTGTAGTTTTCTAATTGCACCCAAATTTGGCAATCAGTTTCCAATTAATGCTAAACATCAATTCCTTGCATTAATAAAATTGAGCAATCAAAATGATCGAACTTTCTCACAAATTTGGAAAAATTACTAGAACCTTCCTCCAGCCCAATCAAGCCAATCGGTTCACTAGATGAACCCGTCATCTCGCTCTACCTAAGCTGATCATTTTCACCCCAGTGAGCCGATCGGTTGGTGCCCATTTCGCACAAAAATTTAGCCAATTCATTTCCAATAAACTTGACACTCTAAATGGTCATCTCACTGGGTGAGCCGACCGGTTGGTAGTCCAGTCAGTTGATTTGTTGTGTGAATTAAATAACAAAAACTTTAGCAATCAATTCAATCATCATTCAAGATTAAACTCCTCTTCGAGATCAAGACATATGTGTGTGACCCTATAGGTCCCATATTATGTTGGGAATGAATGTCCATAATAGCTTATGACATCATAAGCAATGAGAGGTGCCTTGTGTGGGGTTCCTACCCACACATCAATTCTATCCAAGTAAATGGAAAGTTAGAGAACAACTTCAACCTATAATTTGTGTATGGTGTTATAGTGCTTGTATAGTTTCTTTATCATTGATATCCAGATTGAATATAAGGCATGGAGTAGTCACCATCATCAACATTCAATCTTATTCCTTGAACCAGAGTAGACTTTCTGAGATATATGTAAGCTCAATATCACATATTGACTCACATGTGCATGTGTAATGAACCAGAACTTAGAATCCTACCCTATCACATGATTAGAAAGCTAGTTAGGTTTGTTCTTTAGATGTGACCAAACAAGGATTAAAATTTAGAACACATTTACATAATAATATAATTATGTGGCCACATGTAAATAAAATCATGAAATAAATTACATATATTTTATTTACTAAATGACTAAATAAAAATAAATAATTTGCTTTGGAATAACAAGTGGTAAATTCATTTTCATACATATATATTAATAATGTCTCATAATTTAAATAGATAAAGAATTAATGGAGATAATGTGTAAAATTAGTAAAATGTAGATTTTTGTGCATAATAATATATATGTCTTTTTGTAACAATGTGACATCAATAGGACATAATTAAGTAAGTGTTGATATAATGTTTTGATAAATATAATGATAAAGTGTAGAAATTCCTAATGGTGCGATAACTCATAAAAATAAATCTCAAAATACAAATATAATATTAAAAACATGTTCTTTGGTTCCCAATTTCCTTGGGATCCAAGTTTCACATTATTTACATAATAATAAATATTTTAATTCTTTTTGGAAAAGAAAATAGAATAAGAACCAAAAGTACTAAATAAATTATTAAAGTCTCAAAAAGAGAAAATAAACCTCAAATTCAAAATCCACATACGAAGTTTAGTCTATGTATAATTTTTCATCTAATTTGGACCATCTTAAATACTCTAATGTAGTTTAGGAGAGAGAATGTATATTTAAGCCAAAAATATTAAACAACATGTTGAATAACCCTGAAAGGGAAAATTAATGGTAAAATTGTATATTACATATTTTAGGTTGCTTATGGGATAAGTTCCATATCTTTTAAGAATTCTTAGATGCCTCACATTTCAAAAAAACATGTGATATGGTCTAAAAATATTAAATAAAATACTAAATATTTTTAAAAGTAAAAATTAACATAAAAATTGGAATGTACATGTTTTAATCATTCAATGTGTCAATTTTCATCTAAATAAGACTTTAAGGAATTAATCAACATAGTATTAATTAAGTTGGTCTTTCCATGCATTGAATCGACTGTTTCTTTTTAATCCCTTTTCCCTTTCCACAACCCAACCGTTCCTTTGTTTATTCGTTGTTTCTTTTTTCATTCTGTTTTCCCTTTCCACAACCCAACCTTTCCGTTGTTTATCCTTTCCATTATCACAATACAATTGCTAGTTTTATTTTTCTCTTTTTGTATAAAGCACAAGTATATTATTGGGTTTTCTTGGTCGTTGTTTCCATAAGATACGAACGACGCTCCTCATAATGAAGTAGCAGCCGTGAAAGGTTCTTAATGCTTTCTTCTACCCTCTTTGCCCTCCTTTTCACTCCTTCCTTTCTCATGCTCTGTCATCTGTTCTTCCTCTCGCCCCATGCCCTTCCAATCCATCTACCCTATAAAAGGTTATACCTCTTACTCCCCTGATCAACACAGACAAACTATCATCAACTTTTCCCTCATTGATAGATTTCCCTTGGTCCAACCCGATGCTTCTGTATCTCGTGTCCATGGCCTACAGAAGGATATTGCATTCAACTTTGCCTCTACAAAGTATTATAGACAGGTGCATAGTATTATATCAGATATTCAAGGAGTGCCACTCGACACAGATAGACTCACGCACGCATCCACAATTGCTTGGGAAGCCTCAATCACCGTCAATCTGATCCACAAGAACTAGTTAAGCTTCTATCTCCTTCTTTATTTTTGTTTCTCCTACTGTCTGTAAATGAATCGCGAGTTATACGAGATTTTGTTTCTGTTCTCCTACCTCCGATAGTTTTACACTTGGATCGCCTGTGGGGAGTTCTACTGTGTTACACCATCCATCCTACCCTTTGTTCTAGCCATCATGGTGGTGGTTATGTCGTATCTGACTCATCTTCATGCTTGTCGTAGTCGATAGGGATGTGCTGGGGTTGATGGTGTCATCCTCGACATCTACCCCTCACCAGCTTGTGCATTGGTTCCCTCGGCCTCACACCCTATAGAGAATGTGTATGCTTCCTTGCTTGAGGAAGATGATGCCATAGTTTTACGCTTTTTTTTGGAGTTCGATTTGATATGGTCACTCATCTAATGGATAGAACCATCTATTAGCTCTTTATTAATGTTGTCAACTACACGAACTTTGTTCTGATCAATGTACGTATTTTTCTAGTCACACATATAGTCTTGCATTTGTGATGCAAGGGGTAGTTTCACCTTATCTGGACTGGGTCTTAATAGTCAAAAAGTGATTTTTGGCCACCTTTGAGTGGTCTTGACTGAGTCTTCCCAAGTGGGTAGATCTCTACGCGTGGCTTTTCAGATTTTCTGATTGACTAAAGTTTCTATCATTCATAACTTAAGCACTAGTTATCCAAAAACTATGCAAAAATACTCGTTTGACTTAGAAAATTATTCTCTATATTTTGGTCTACTTTTCATTACATGATCCATGAGTTCTAAAGATTTGATTTTTATAGTTTTAAATCTTCATAATGTCACATTAATATTTAAACATAGGTTTTTAGAGATAAAATTGTGATCTTAGAGTCATATCCATGATTAGTAACCCTGAACTTACTCTCTGAGATACAATCATGTATCAATCTAGGTTTTTATCAAAGCTTTGAGTTTTTAAGATTTTTGATCTCACTTATAATCTTAAAATAACCAAAGACAACACCATGGATAAAGTTGTGATTTTGATTCAAGTTAAGGTATGTGCATCTTTTCTATTATATAGGCATTGTCTTTATGACCAAAATAACCTTTCCCATATGAAGCATGAATATATGTTATCTGTGTCATCATTTTTAAATTTTTATTCTCTTGGAAAATACTTATGGTTCCTTTGACCCCACATGCTTTATGTTGGATGATCTCATCCTGTTATTTCATTTGGACTAAACTTATACTTACCTTTTCCTATTTATGTGCATGCTTAGAATAGCTTAATTTCTTGTAGTGGTACATATGTACAACGATATTTATAGGGGCGTGCTTTTCTACCCAGGGTGTGGTTTTCCACCTATTATTTACACAAGCGTGATTTTCCACCTAGGGTGTGCTTTTCCACCCATATTTTTAGGTTGAGATCTAATGGTGTCTCAACCCTGCTTGAAATAATTTTAGTCATTATTTATTACATGAACAAACTTAATGTTGTTATTATTAATGGAAAATTTTAAAGGCAAGATTTCCCTATTTGATATTCCTTAATAGACATGCCTCATCTCTTGGCTTGATATATTTTTCTTGGCACTTATGTTTTCTTGACCATCCCTTATTTTGATATTCTTCTTTTGAACATTCTAAAGTAATGCCTAGTTGTTATTTTCTGCACATACTCAGATTTTCTGATATCCCTTCATTTTATTTTTCCTCCTCCTAAGTGTTGTCTTTCAATCCACCCAGAGGTGGCTCAAACTCAGGTGTAGGACTTGGAGGAGTGGACTTCATGACATGGACCTACTAGGTGAAGATTTTGGAGAGATAGAGATGACATAGTTAGATATCCCTCTAATTAGATCCTTATGTTGTAACTTTCATATAAACCATATATGGGAGATGATGATGCACTTCTATAAAATTAAATATAGTCACAATTTTTTTATTCTACTGCTATACTCTGGTCCCTTTTTGTATATCTTTATTTGAGAAAAAAATTATGCTTATTCGAGCATGCTTGAAAATATGTTTGGATGGATAGTTTATTCTCAAATTTATGTAGGAAGTGGATCCCCTCTGGGGTCCCACTCCTTACAAGATGCTATCAGAGCCACAATGGTCAGATTTCTGACTATTACAATTTTTCCACCAAGTTATAAGCCTTGCCCTACATAGTTGCCCTCTAAGTGATATGTTTACCCAATAATTGATTTAAAATTATATGAGGTACACATAAGAATCATGGTTAGTAAACCCTAACGTGTTAAGGATTTAGGTGATCTTACCTTACACTGTAGGTTGGTGGTTATATATCCCTTTGGATGTTAAGATCTAATTTTATGATGGAGATATGTTATGAGAATGAAGAAATATTTGGTAAGGGATTACCTCTTGATAAAATTGTGTCTTGGTTTCTCAGATTGACTTTGAGCTCATCTTGTTTTATTGCATTATTTCTCAAAAAAAAAAACTTATTTTCCATTATACTTCTATATGTAAAAAAATTTTCTTTGAAATTTTCGATGCTTTATTGAACTAAGTCACAATAAAAGACTGTATGAAGTCTGGGAGGAGAAACCCTAAAATTAGAATAGAAATCACAATCCTAGTTTTGACTATGAAGTGGTGACTAGGAATATGTGGCATGATATAAAGGTATAGTTGACCTACCCTATTGAACAATATGACCTTTGGGTTGCTATACTGAATCTTATGGTCGTTAGGTTAGAAACACAAGGACCTAAAACTCAACCCTGGTTTCTTATGACCTATTAGTTGAATACATGTTTTATGAACAACATAAACCCCTAAAACATTCACAACTAAAAGATACACAAGTAACCCATAGTCTCCTAGTTAGACTTTAAATAACTTTTTTTTTAATTTTGCATAATACCTTAAAATAAATCTCAAAATAAAAATATAATAATAAAAACGTGTTCTTTGGGTCCCAATTTCCTTGGGAGCCAAGTTTTACATTATTTTCATAATAATAAGTATTTTGATTCTTTTTGGAAAAGAAAATATGATAAGAGCCAAAAGTATTAAATAAATGACTAAAAGTCTCAAAAAGAGAAAATAAACCTCAAATTCGAAATTGACATACCAAGTTTAGCCTATGTGTAAATTTTCATCTAATTTGGACTATCTTAAATACTCTAATATATTTTAGGAGAGAGAATGTACATTTAAGCCAAAAATATTAAACAACATGTTGAATAACCCTGAAAGGGAAAATTAATGGTAAAATCCTATATTACATATTTTAGGTTGCTTATGAGACAAGTTTCACATCTTTTAGGAATCCCTAGATGTCTCACATTAAAAAATAAAATAAAATATGTGATACAGTCTAAAAATATTAAATAAAATACTAAATGTTTTCAAATGTAAAAAGTAATGTAAAAATTGGAATGTACTTGTCTTAATTGTTCAATGTGTCAATATATGGTCTATTAACCTTCCACAATAACAATCGACCAGGGATATAATGAGAATGTATACGTATACTCTTAACATTTGTATGATCTCATCATTCAAGTTTTGTACTTGAAAACATACACCACTGAGTAAACATCATTCTCTAGACATTTATAATGTTACATGATCATCTCATAACTGAATTAAATAGAATAAATTGGAAGATTGTCTTTTTTATAAATCAAATCATTTACATATTATGCCATTACAATCATCATATGATTGGCTCTCTGGGCATACATACCAATAGACTCCCACTTGCACTTAGAGCCAATCTCCCATGAATCATTTTCCAAGTAATCTAGCATGTCCATCATGTTTCTGTTGTGAAATTGCCTTTGTTAAGGGGTCAACAATATTGTTCTCAGTTGGTACTCTACAAATCTTTACATCTCCTTGTTGTACAATCTCTCGTATGAGATGGAACCACCTTTGTATATGCTTTGAGCATAGATGTGATATGTGTTCCTTAGCTTGTGTAATTGCTCCACTTTTGTCACAATATAGCTCAATTGCTTCAGTGATGCTTGGAATGACCCCAAATTCATACTGAACTTCCTGATCCATATAACATCCTTTATTCCATTCAATGCAGCAATATATTTGGCCTCTGTGGTATAATAAACAATTGTTTCTTGCTTGGAACTCTTCCAACTAATAGCTCTATTGTTTAAACAAAACACAAATCTTGATTGTGATTTGTAATCATCTTTGTCGTTATGGAAGCTTGCATTGGTGTAACCTATTACCACCAACTCTTCCTTTCTATCATAGACCAATAATTGATCCTTAGTCCTTCTGAAGTACTTGAGGATGTTCTTAATGGTTGTCTAGTGAGCATCACCTGCTCATCATGCTCAAGGCATATGATACGTCTAGATGGTACACAACATTGCATACATGATTGATCAAATTTTGAGGCATATGGAATCAAACTCATGTGTTCCATTTCTTGATAAGAACAAGGTCTTTGAACTTTAGAGATGGTAACTCCATGCTACATGGGAAGGTTTCCTCTCTTTAGTTTCTCCATGTTGAACCGCTTCAAAACTTTTCCAATGTTTGTGCTTTGACTTAGTCCAAGAAGCCTCTTAGATCTATCTCTATAGATCTTTAACCCTGAGATGTAGGATGCTTCTCCCAAGTCTTTTATAGAAAATTTATTTCCTAGCCATGTCTTTACCTTTTGTAAAGTAGGGATGTCATTCCCCATTAATAGTATGTCATCTACATACAATATGAGGAATGTCACTATGCTCCCACTAACCTTCTTTTACACACAAGGTTCATATTGATTTTAAATAAAGACAAACTCTTTGACTCTCTTGTCAAAATGAAGATTCCAGCTCCGAGATGCTTTTCTTCAATTCATAGATTGACCTTTGTAGCTTACATACTTTTTTTTGCAACCTATGGTTTTATTAAACCCTCAGGTTGTATCATGTACATGTCCTCAACAAGATTCCCATTAAGGAATGTGGTTTTAACATCCACCTGCCAAATCTCATAGTCATGATAAGCTGTAATAGCAAGCATGATCCTGATGGCTTTAACCATGGCCACTGGAGAAAAGGTTTCGTCATTGTCAACACTTTAAACTGTCTGAAACACTTTGTGACCAATCTACCATTATAGGTTTGTACTTACCATCCAAGTCAGCCTATTTCTTGAAGACCCACTTGCAACCTATGGGTTTTACCTCTTCAGGTGGATCCACCAAAGTCCATACATTGTTGATGTATATGGATTCCATATCAGATGTCATGGCCTCTAGCCATTTCTCAGATTATGGTCCCTCAATAGAATCTATATAGGATTTTGTCTCATCAACTATAACTAATTCACTGCCTTCTTGAGTCACAATATAACCAAATCTCTCAGGTTCAAGGCGTGTTCTACTAGATCTATGAGTTACTTGTGTTACTTGAGGAATTTGAGTCTTCACAACACTTTGTGATTCTCTTTCTTCCTTTTTTACACCTATCAGTTCAATGCTTTCCTATTGGTCTCAAACCTCTTCGAGTTCCACTTTCCTCCCACTAATTCCTTTGAAAACAAATTCCTTTTCAAGGGACACAACATCTCTAGCAACAAACACTTGGTTTTCAAATAGGGAATACAAGTAATATCCTTTTGTCTCTTTAGGATATCAAATAAAATAATATTTATCAAATTTCAGGCCAAGATTTTTAGAAAACATTCTTTTAACATAAGCTTCACATCCCTAGATCCTTAGAAAAGATATATTGGGACTTTTTCCATACCATATCTCATATGGTGTCTTTTGAACTGACTTAGATGGTACCCGATTTAGTGTTAAACATGGCAGTTTTCAGAGCATGCGCCCAGAAGGTAGTTGGATGCTTAGCTAAACTCATCATTAGTTGCACCATATCTAACAATGTGTGATTCCTTTTTTCTAGTACACCATTGTACATAGGTGTTCTAGGAGGAGTCCATTGGGATATGATCCCATGGGCTCTAAGAAGGTCCTCAAACTCTTGGTTTAAGTATTCTCCAACTCGATTAGAATGAAGTGCCTTAACACTTTTCCCAAGTTGGTTCTGCACTTCATTCATAAACTCCTTGAACCTGTCAAGAGTTTCTGACTTATGTTTCATTAAATAAACATAGCCATATCTACTAAAGTCATCAATAAAGGTAATGAAGTACTGATACCCACCTATAACATTTGTTCAAAAAGGTCTGCATACATCAGTATGTATTAGTCCTAGTAGATCATTACCCCTCTCATTCTTACCGGTGAAAGAAGTCTTAGCCATCTTCCCCAACAAATAAGATTCACATGTCTCTATTGATTCCAGATAAAAAGAGTCTAGATAACCATATTTATGGAGTCTAAATATGCAATTCTCATTTATGTGTCCTAGAAGAAAATGCCAAAGGCATGTTTTGTTTGAGTTGTTCAGTTTTAGCCCTTTGGTATTAATGTTATAAACATATATCTCTAGATCCGATAAGTAAAGACCATAATACATTGTTGCACTTCCATAAAAGATCCCATCTTTGTAAATAGAACATCAACCATTTTTAATACGAAATCAATAGAGAAATGCATGTAATTTACACACACACAAATATATATATATATATATATATATATATATATAGTTTGTAATTATGTGTGGTTTTTGATTGGACAAAATTATTCACATTGCATGCAATAATTAAACAATAAAACCAAAATATGATCATATCGATTATCCCAAAACATAGTAGATTGGCGTGGCTCTGATACCACTGTTGAGAAATATGGCATTAAAAAGGCAGCTTAAACAAAATGTTTACTACCATATTACTCATAAACTAGCAGACTATGTCAATAACAATAAGATGGAAAGGATGATTTTGAGTATATACCTGGTCTTGGATCAAGTCTAGTGACATCTCCTCGTCGTTGTAGATACACAACTGTCTTCTAGTTGCACTGGGACTTGTCTAATTTTTACACCTCCTGGTTTGCACCACAGATACCAAGTTGACATTGTCCTCCTAGAGGCAGACAATAGCCTCCACGCCTCTATGGAAGTCCACACAAACCACCTACAACTCTTGTCATCCTACCAGAACAAACAGGAGGGAGTTGTCCCTCCTTTTGGCGTACTAGTCACACACTCTCCCACAATTGTTTCTCTCTTTCTATCCCTCCCTTTGGTGGGTAGGACTTGCTCAGGCTCTCTATTGGTTACCACAACTAGATAGGACAACAATTGTCAGAAGAAATTGAGTTTTGTTCTGGGAAGCCCCCAACACCCCTCTATTTATAGGAGGGGTTAGGGTCTGGGTTCTAGATCTGTGTGGGAGTGGAAGGGACCAGAAGATCTTGAATTATCACAACATGTGATCACTGAACCGGTTGGCTGGCAATCGATATGGTCATCTGGCATGCGAGACGATCATTTCACCTAGTGAGACATTTTTTTACAGTTTCCCAATCACACATGAATTTGGCAATCCATTTCCAATTAATGCTAAACATATATTTCTTGCATCAAGAGAATTGAGCAGTCTAAATGATCGAACTTTCTCACTAATTCAGGAAAATGATTAGAACTTTCCTCTTGCCGAACTGAGCTGACCGGTTCAGTAGGTAAATGCATCATCTATCTCTACCCAAGCCGACCAATTTACCTAGTGAGCCGATGGGTTGGTTCCCATTTCAAGAAAAACTCTAGCCAATTTAGTTTCAATCAACCTGACACTCTAAACGGCCGTCTCACTGGGTGAGCCTACCAGTTGTCAGTCCAGTTAGTTGATTTGTTGGGTGAATTGAATACCTAAACACTTTATCTATCAATTCAATCATCATTCAAGATTAAACTCCTCTTCTAGGTCAAAACCTATCTGTGTGACCCTATAGGTCCCATGTTACGTTGGGAGTGAATGTCCATAACAACTTATGACATCACAAGCAATGAGTGGTGCCTAGTCACACATTGTCACTAAGTAAATGAAAGTTGGAGAACAACTTCAACCTATAATATGGGTATGGTGTTATAGTTTTTTCTATAGTTCCTTTGTCACTAATATCCAGATTAAACTCGAGGCATGGAGTAGTCACCCTCATCAACATTCAATCTTATTCCTTGAACTAGAGCAGACTGTCTGAGATATATGTAAGCTCAATATCGCATATTGACTCACATGTGCTTGGCCATGCATTTCCTCATTCTTACTTATCAAGAGGCCTACGATATCATACTTCTATAGGAGAGACAAATTCCATCTATATCACTCACATTCTATCTCCATGTGTCACAGTCACCCACTCATCACCTTTATAGTAACCCTTATTTTAAGATTATGTTTGATGATGTCAAAGCATACCGAACGATATGTGATGAGTGTAGTGACTTCCAGTTTAGGAACCACACTTACCACCATCAGTACGAGAGCTGACTATGACTACCATGGTAATGACTTCCATGTATCTGTATCATGGTGAGTCTATCTAATACATTATTCTCTAACATGTATATGTGTGCTTGGTTTGATATTGCCATATAATGACTAATGAGATTATATCATCAACCAACTCACACTCTGATCTTATGTCACAGTTTTCCATCAACCTTCCACAATAATAACCGATTAGGGACATAATGAGAATGTATATGTATACTCTTAACATTTGTATGATGTCATAATTCAAGTCTTGTACTTGAAAACATATGTCATTGAGTAAAAATCATTTTCTAGACATTTATAATGTTACATCATTATCTCATAACTGATAAATAGAATAAATTCAAAACTTGCTTTGATTTATTAATCAAATCATTTACATATTATGCCATTAGAATCATCATATGATTGGCACATTGAGCATACATATCAACAATTATTACATGTTGGGAGAGCCTTAGTGGCTACTCCCAAACCAAGCTATATGTTTTGCCACTCATTATGGTGAGTGGAATTACAAATTTACAAGTAAAAGGAGACATGGAGGTGAATGACAGAATGGAATGAAGGTGATGAAGGAAAGTGGATAGATTCAAAGAAGAAGGGGATATTCCAACAATGACCACAGATGGACAAGGTCAATAAAAGGATCCTCCAATTTTAATCTGGTGTGCACGGTGTGGAAGGGTGCTTGTCATTCTCCTTCTTTTGGAGGAGGGGTTGGGGTAATCTAGTAGCAAACGGTAGGGGCAGATCTTAAACTTTTGTTGTCTGACCTTTGCAAACTAATGGAAACATGTTCCCTGATGGCGAGAGTGCTCTCCACTAGTGCTTCGTGTATCCTCCATGTGGCAACCCCTTCATCGGTGCTTATAGGGCCCTATTTATAGCTTTGGTCTAGTGTACTTTATTTGCACCACAAGTCTGGGCACATCTCTTGAAGCATGCACTTAACGGGCTTGAATGACCGTTGTCCAGTACATCCATCAGTTGTTAGAACATATAGAGGAACCATCAGTTGTTCCCCCTTTGTCCTGCTTAGCCATTAGTTTGTGGGTTGTCAGAACATCAAGTCTTAGGATATGTCAAGCCATAGGGTTTGGGAATTGATGGTTTGATGGCTGGAGATCATTGTCCTTAGGTGGATGCACTAATGAACCATCAGTTTAGGGAACTGGTAGTGGCTCTGACTAGAGGAAGGAAGGACACCAAGTTAGAGAACTAATGGTTAGACTAGTTGTTGGAAATATGGCTTCAAATATCGGTAGTGGAAACAAAAACAATTTAACTACTATATTATCCTAGATAGTAGATCTCGTCAACAACTATGTAATAAAAATGAAGGTTTGCAAGGCATATACATGGTCTAGGAGCAAGTCTAGTGGCAATGCTTTCTGCAGTGTGCTTCTTTCTCACGTTGCACATGGACAACTATCAGTAGCAGCTGCCTGATTGATCACCATAGATGGTAGTTGACACGATTTTACCGTGCGTATAGCGCAAGTGCACGTGTCAATTTAGTATAGGCCTTTGTGAGGCCCGAGTCGAACTCAGGGACACTGAACTGTCGGTGGACTACTACTAACTATTCACAATCAGCTAGATCGGTTAAAAAGGTTTTAGGAGTTGATTAAAAAGAAAATAAAAAATAAAAGAAAACAAAGCAACCGATTAAATGTTGAGTTTAATCAATTTAGATGAGAATCTTTAGGATTGCAGTTTCACCGCGGGTTCTGGTTGTATGAATTTCTATATAGCTAAACAAATTCATCTCTCAATCCAGGTAGTGGCCTGTAGTCAAAATTGTTCACTGTCGTGATACAATTCACTACCTAAATCTAGGTTGGTTCCACCGTCATAGTAACCTATACCCTAAACTAGGTGTATTAGAAACGACCTCTGGGTTTCCACCATTAACCGTACATCACCTTGTTCAAGGGATTTGTTAATTAATGTGAATTTTGTCTCTTTTCAACTGTTAATTCTTCTTTCAAAGTAATTAAGGGCATTAGTTTATCATTAGGGTGATCAAGCATAATGATATTATGGAGAAAACAAAATCATACCACAGATTTAAGAGACAGATTATGATAAACTATGTAAAAAGTATCATACAGCGATTACCCAGGCTACTCCTGGTCCTAATGACAACGGGGATTAGTCCCGCATGGTTGACAATGGAAAATACATAGGAGTAGAGAAGAAAAACATGGGAAACATGGAGCAAACTCGTGTAAGCCCTGATACAAAGGTGTTCCTGGAGTTCCTCCTCTAGAAACGTGCGTTTTGCAGTTTTCTGGCTACAAAATCGCCCGTTGGAGGTGCCCGGATCGCTCAGTTGACGACCTTTGTCTCCCATCTCCTCTCTCTCTCCCTCCTTTTTGGATATTGTGCAACACAATATGAGATCCCCCAGTGCCGTCCATGCTCTTCTTAGGTCATAGGACCACTTTTTGGCTCTGAAAAAGCTCAACCGTCAGATTAAAACGCTCCGTTTTAGTGCAGAAAATCGCCAGATCCCGACACTGTCGATACCATCGACACTCAGGTCGATGGTATCGACCATGATACAAGTATTTTCTTCCAAAATCGCATTTTGGGGTTGCTTTCTGATGAACTGTCGATATTATCGACACCAGGGTCGATAGTATCGACTCTGGACAATGCAAAAGTGCCTGAAAAAGTACCGAAACATGTGTATAAGTCTGGGGATTATATAAAATCATATAAATATGATAAAATAAGTATAATTTATTGCAAAAAGAGTTTAAAGGCCAACTATAGTGAATTATGCAAATATAATCAAGAAAATGACAAATACATGCATAAAATAGATATCAAATAAGCCTATAAAAGTGACTCAAAACCCATGCATCAAACTCCCCTAAGCTTAAACCTTGCTCGTCCTCAAGCAACAAAACTTTGGATCTGGTTGAGATAAGTCAGTAACATGACATAAATACATGAAATGAATCTACATCATCCCCACTTTCTTTCCACAAACCGGCCCTCATTGACCATTGAACACTAACTGCCATCCAGGCGACCAATGAACTATGTAAGAGATGTTCATCCCCCAATCAATGAAACACTATCAATTAAAGTAGTTAATATGATAAACTCATCTGGTCCATACTTGATGCATCTTGTGATCTCCTATCTACGTTACTCATTTCCTAACTACCATCTAAATGGAAGCAGATCTCCTGATATTAATGAATGAGGAGAATATCATAGGTGGCCTACCGATTAGGGCAATGGGTGGATGGGATAGGTGGCTGTGGAAGAGATGGAAGCACATAACATTCAATCATGCAATACAAAAATTAATGACCTATCATGATGCAAAATGCAAGTGAAAATTTCCTAATGCTACATTTTTGGTGGAATGATGCATGCACTATCATTCCATCGCAAGGTGAGATGGAATATCTAAGAAAACTACACCATGTGCTTATTCTTCTTATTATGTAAGTGAGAACAGGTTCCTTTCTCCCTCTCATTCCTACTTCTCAATTCTTTTTTTTTTCTTCTCTTTTTTTCAATTTTTTTTCAAATTTTGTTTTCAAGCCCTTATTTTCATAGATGATAATGAATTATTTGTCGGGCTCACTTCTTGTTACATAACTTATACATTTGATGCATTCTATTTGGAGGGTATGGATCACACTCACCACCTTTAATCTTTCAGAAGACATAAGATGCATGATGTAGTATATGCTCAAAAAATTGTGAATGCAGCTACAAAATGACAGTTATGCAATTAAATGACACACACCTAAGGATAATGTGCATGTATAACTACTCTATCCTTTTTTTTTTCATTTTCATACAAAAAAAATATGTGAAAATAGATATAATGCAAGACCTATCTACATGGGATGCAATCAAAGAGTGAAAGATAGTAATGTGCTCGCATTTCTTATGGTGGAGTGTGAATGAAATTGTGGTAGATTAGATCACAAGACTAATTGACAGAACCTTCCGAAAATATCATATGTCCCTCTCTAAAGACCTGTGTACAGGGTAACTAAAGGATTTATCTCTTAAACTTTAGTCTAAATTCACGTTAGCATTTGGTCTGTTTGGGCTCAAACATCCTTGTCAATCACTTTTCCTTGGATAATAAAGATGGTCATTCATGTCCCCGTGTCCTGAAGATGACTCACCCAAGCACTTCCTCAGTTATGCAACTCAATTACTAACAAGAATAAGCTCAAAAAGTTCTCAATATGCTCATTTTTTATGTGCATACAACCCAAGAGTAAAACTTGCAATTGAAACCATGCATTTATTGCTCCACAGATTACACTAGATAGATGTGGATCCTACAAAAGTGGTAAACCTAGAAATAAAAACAACTAATATTTCAAAAATAAAAGAAACATGAATAAGTAAGTAAAAACTAAGATAAAGGGTTGTTCCAACACCCCCCAAGCTTGAATATGACTATGGCCTCATAGTTAACATTCTCAGTTAAGAGGTGGAACAGCGGTACCATTCGCTTCGAAGTGTGGTGAAGAAGGATGGTTAGATGCTCAAGTGGACCAAGTGATGCTTGCTATCTCCCTCTTTTTGGTAGCCCATTTTTGTTTCTTAGTGGTTCTAAGACGTGACTTGCTTCATCCATCTTTCCTATGCAAAAAACGGTTTGAAAAAATCTCATTTCGATACCTTTTACGGCCTATTTTATGTAGCTATCCTGCAGGTGTCGATACCATCGACACCAAGGTCGATGGTGTCGACCCAGACTCAGAAATTTGCTGAATCGATGCATCTAAAAGCCTGGGAACTCAAAAGTGTCGATACTATTGACCCTTGGGTCGATGGTATCGACTTTACAGTCACCAATTTTTCTAAAAATCTGCAAGAATCTCGATACTATCGACACTAAGGTCGATGGTATCGACTTTTCTTCAGCGTTTACTGATCCAAACTTGATACTATTGACATGGGTGTTGATAGTATCAACCTTAACATTCTGCACACTTCAAAACACGAGTTAGGGTACCATTTTTACAAAAACTATCAAAACCTAAGCAAAAACTAAGTACATAAACATAAAAGAACATAACCAAACATAAAAATGAACCTAAAGTTGGGTTGCCTCCCAACAAGCGCCCTTGTTTAATGTCCTAGGCTTGAAATAAGGATACCTTTAACCGGGGTTGTCAAGGGATGTCTCTAATGATTCATTTGGCAATTTGAATTTAACTCTATCATCACCAATCCTAAGTGTCAAGTAACCTCGCCCAATGGCAGCGATTACATCAGCCGTAGCTTGGAACGGCCTTCCCAATAGCATCTCACCTCCTTCCAACTCATGCATGTCCATGACCACAAATGTAACATCCCTGACCTGGGTTATGAATTAACCCTAGGTGTTTTGCCTAAATATGTAATTAAATCCTTGTGATTATCTTTTGGCATGTAATTAAGTTCCTAAGGAACATACATTTTCATTTCCGTCCTTTTAAAACAATGTTGTAGAATTTTGGTAATGCAGGGGCCTATGTGCAATTTACCCAAATGTGGGGTGCAACTTATAAAATACACCATCTTGAACATCTTTTATGATTTTTGACATCATTTAAACTAATAATGATGAAGGGGGCACTTCCTTTGAATAATCATATAATAAGGAACACCTTTGTAATTAAATCATCAAGATGTAAGTAAGGAGACCCTTATGTACATATGTACCTTAGTGATGAGTTGAACTTCCTTGCCTTTAGTTCTTGGTTTTAGAAGGAGTTTTACCTTAGAAAGAAGAGGAGGGACGTGCCTAAAATAAAGGAAGGACCTAGTTGTGAAAAGGAGGAGTAAGTTGTCCTTATGATGAAAATAACCCCAAAGGTACTTATACCCTTTCCTTTGCAATCAAAGGCAATGTTTCCCTTTCACTCTTCACTTATCTCTTGCTGTGGCCGACTAAGGAAGGAGCTCAGGAGCTCAAGGGGATGACCAACCTGTTCTAGGTAAGAGAACACCACCTTCTAGCTTGGATTCATGGAGGAAATTCATGTATAAGGTTGGTTCTATGGTTAATTCACTTAGATTCTTTGTCCTAGCCGACCGTCCACATCTTTTCCTTGGAGAATCACCTTTGGCCGAGTTGTGGAGCTCAAGACACCATTAAATACTTGAAGCTTGAAAGCTTGGAGCTCAAGGAACGACCTTAAGGTGGGTTTTATAACTCTAACTCTTAGCTTTGCTATGCATATCTTTGTTCTTGTTTTCTATGTTTAGTTCTTCTTCTACCTCCCTTCTTCCTTGCTCTTTTGCAAGCAAAATGGTGGAGGAACCAACCTGAACAGAGGTTGAGGATGATGGGCGTGGTTTCCTAGGTCACTTTATGAAACGACCTTGAATCCTTTTGGTCCAAACGGGTGCAACTCGTTTAAGGTCAAACGGGTTCAACCCGTTTGATCTCAAACAATCCTGCAAGATCGTTTGGATCAAAACGACCCCAAGACCATTTCATAGGGTTGACCAAGCATGGACCATTTGGGTTTTCTGTTCACTTTTATGTAGACTAATAACCCACCAAATTTTAGGGGTTAACTCCAAAGGAATCGTAGGTTGAAGGTCAATCAATTAGGCAATAGAATTGAATTAAGTACTGATTTTCCAAACTAATTAACTTGAACTTTTGGGAAAACGGGTTCCAACCCGTTTGAGTGAGTTGACCAAACGTTGACCGTTTGGGATACCTGTTCATAATATATTGAATTTCATTCCTACAAAGAATTGTAATCTAATTCCTAACCAATTAAGAGTTGAAGACACTTCAATAACCTAACCCTAATCGGGTGAAAGTTGCTGATTTCAGTATAGATCTTGTTGAGTTTTGGGTTGAATGACCCAAACGGGTTCCAACCCGTTTGGGGGTTCATCCAAATGATCTCACACTCGTTTAGTGACACCCCAAGATCGTTTGGAGGTCTAGGGTTAAAGAAATTTGATGGTTTGAGGGTCCAATTACAAGATGTTGATAATTGATGAAAAGTGCTGATTTCTAATTTAATTAGGGCTCAACCCTTATCAAATCATTTTGGTTTTTGGTCAAACTTTGGGCAAACGGTCTTAAGACCGTTTGGAGGTCATACAAACGACCTCAAGACCGTTTGAGCCAAGTTTGGGCCCATTTGGAGGTCAATTGATAGGTTCAACTCTGATTTGAATCATATTGTTGAACATTGATAATTAGCCGATTGGAAACCCTAATTGAGTTAGTTTTAACCCTAATTGGCTTTCAATTGAGGGTCAATTTGGTGTCCAATTGGTTGAGGCTCATCCTAATGGACTCAATTTGTAAGTGGTTAACATGGCTTTGGCCAATTAAAGGCTTCAACATAGGAAACCCTATTCAAATATAGACTATGTGTCACCTTTATGTTTATGCGGTTTGAACCCAAGTTGGTTTACACTCGTTTGAGTCCAAACGAGTCCACACTCGTTTGAGTCTAAATGAGTCCACACTCGTTTAAGCCCAAACGAGTCTACACTCGTTTGATCTCAAACGGGTTCACACTCGTTTGATCTCAAACGGGTTCACACTCGTTTGATCTCAAACGGGTTCACACTCGTTTGATCTCAAACGGGTTCACACTCGTTTGAACTCAAATGGGTTCACACCAGTTTAGACTCAAGTGGGTCCCAACTCGTTTAAGGCTGAAATGGGTCCAAGGTCGCTTGAGGTTAAATGAGTTCAAGGTCGTTTAAGAATCAAATGGGTTGAAGGTTGAAGGTTAAACCCTAAACCAATTGGAGACCTTCAAGGTCGATTATACTTAATCACATGAAAGTATAAAAGGTTCAATGATGATCTAATCTAAACCCTAATGATAACCTAATATGTTAAGGGACTAAGTGGCTAATGAATTGACCAATGATGATGGTCAATGGGTAAATTACCAAAATGCCCCTGAAAGGTTCAATTGAGTGATACTTTGTTTTAATCAAACCCTAATCACATGATAGTGATGAGTTGACTTATGTTAATCAATGAGGACTTAACCCAACCTAATCTAGAGTGGTGTAATCACTATCTACTAGTGAGAGGAGAGAGAAAGTACCAATTATAATGGAAACTCAAGTAAAATACCTTCAATATACATGAATGTGCAAGTTTAAGTATGATCCACTTATGTGAGATCATGGAAACCCTAATTATGATAATTGGTGAATCTTAATATTATCTGAGGTCTTTAATGATGATGTTTCTCATACATGAGGATGTTATGAGATCATTTCACCATGATGAGAATAGTAAACCCTAATTCTAGGGTGATGACATGTAATGTGAATAGTAAACCCTAATTGATGAAAACCAGGGAAACCTAGCTCTTGTATGAGTAGGGAGATACAACTTCTTTAAATGAGTTATTTACTATTATCAGTTGATTTAACCATGCAGGTTCCTTTATGAGGATGATCATATCCAGGTATGGATGATGATACTATATTCATTGAAAGCATGTTGTTAGCTTTATGAATAGTGATATATCCTGATGCCTTGTTAATAGCATCTTATGAGATTGATAGGCTATGAGAGCCATGAATACCATCAAGGTCATGCTTTAAGAGATGACTTGTGATAAGAATATTGAGAAATGATAATTGATGAGAGTTAGGCTTGTTACATTTAGTATTCTTCCTTCATAGCTACTATGCTAATGATTAATGTTTGAAAACATGTATGATGATAAAAGAATACTGAAATGTACCTAACTAATCAAGTATAATCATACCATGTAGAGCCCTGATCATAGATCCATCATTGTCAGGAGTTAAATGATGATGAAACAGGTTTTCCTAAGGGAATTCCTGGAGCACATACTTTTGAATATGTGGGGTAATATGGATGTGAAGTTCCTTACATCCTAGTGTAGGAATTGATGTAGATGTATCTTTATTCTATCAATCCTTCACTATGTGTTTATGCCGGGGTGATGTAATACTAATCTCCCAGGGAAATCTTTTATACCGCATCGATGAGAGATAAACAAGAAATCTTTCGATGGCGAAGAGAGTACAGAATGCCACTGTGACTCTAATAGCGAAGTACCAGAATACCCTGGTAAGCTATTGTAACAGAGACACTAGATGTCCTGCATGTTGATCCTCATACTAACCGAGGAAGATGAGGTCATAAGAATCCAGCTCTTTTGATGACCTATGTATGATACCGATGCGACTTAATAGTGATCGGTTGGAGTATGAGCGGTATACCTCATCTCCGCAGGGCATAATGATGTTTGTAAAACATAATCAACTGCGTAGCATATCTGCTTAGGTTGAACTATAAAATACATTGGTTGATGATACATTACTTAGTATACATGTTTTTCATATTCCTTAAATGTTGTTGTTCTAATTGATAACAATCTGCTGCTGACTACCTTAGAACTTTTACTGCCTATGTTATTCATGGTTGCTATAATAAAGCTTCCGGTGAATAGTTATAACTCTCGCTGGGACAATGATTTAAAATTGTCTCACCCCGTAGATTTCAACTTTTTAGGTGGTCGTCGAGGGCGAAGGAATCAATCTTCAGGTGACCAATATCAGCAGCAGCAACATCAGTAGCAGCAGTAAATATCAGGTGGAGATTCAGACTGCTGAGTTGTGTAGTTAGATGGTCTTATGTTGTCTCTGTACTCTTAGGTCCTTGGAGTCTTTTCGTCTTGAGTTCTTGAGATTTTGTATCATGTTGTATATAATTACTCAATAAGTAATTATCTGAGATGTAAACAGTTTATCTCCTTTTATGAAAGAAGTTTTTATAGATTCGAGCTCTTATCTCGAAAAGTTTTAATTTCCCGTGATTTTTGTCTTCCGCTGTTAATCGAATTGCTTCCGCTAGGTTTATATCGTGGTTTTGGAGATCAGAGCCCACAATTAGTGGTATCAGAGCTCTAGGTTCGCTGAGTCTAGAGAGACATATGACTTAGGATGTCGAGTCTATCCTTAGTATTTCTTTCTTATCTAATAGAGTCTTCTGCTCCTCAGTAGAAGGAGATAATTAAGGATGTCTGAACAACACGAGGAGTACGTGGCAGAAAGTAGTGTTGCTGCACCCCAAGGAGGTGCAAGGAACTCGGAGATAGAACAACCTGTACCTGAGCCACCCAGAGAGCCACCTCAGTTTGACCCAGCTGACATGGGAAACCCAACTGTTCAAACTATGTTTGGGAAGTTTATGACTGCTATGACACACATCACCGACAGGATGCCCATGCCTGCACCTAGGGCACCTGCCCAGCCTGAAGGACAAGGTATCGGTAAGACGTTCGAGCGACTTCATCGTGTCGGAGCAACCAAATACTTTGGAACAGCTGATCCTGCAGATGCCGATCTGTGGTTAACAGAGTTGGAGAAAGCTTTTAGAATCCTCAACATCCCAGAAGCTCTGAAGGTTAGACATGTTGTCTATCTTCTTAAGGGAAGTACTGGTCACTGGTGGACCATGGAAGAGCAGAAGAGGCCTGGAGTGGAGATCTCGTGGGAATATTTTCGTCGAGAATTTATCAATAAATATTTTCCAAAGACCTTCCTAGATGAGAAGATCTCTCAGTTTGAGAGATTGAGGCAAGACATGATGAACATTAGCGAGTATGAAGCTAAGTTTATGGAGTTATTGTGGTTTTGTCCGCACATGGCTGCCACAAAAGAAGAAAGAATCAGAAGGTTCGAGAATGGTTTAAACGCCGACTTGACTACTCCCGTGTCTGCCTTAGAGAATCGGGAGAGGTTTGCTACCTTCGTTGAGTCAGTCCGAAGGATAGAGAAATCTGTAGTCGAGAAGAGACAAACCCATAAAAGATATCTGCAGTTCCAGGGTTCTTCATTTAGAGACTTTAAGAAACCTAGATTCTCTGCACCTACACCTCCACCACCCAGAACTAGTGCTCAGACACAGTGGACACCGAGTAGAGGCAGGGGACGAAGCCTACCACTACAAGAGACTCACAGTTCAGCATCAATGTCAGTTACAGGACCACCCAGACCACAACAACTGGAGAGGAGTTGTTACAATTGTGGGAAGGTGGGACATTTGATGAAGGACTACCGATCTAGGCCTGTCAGTGTGACACAGCCTCCGAGACAGAGTCAACAGGGATCACAGAGAAGGCAATCTCAAGGAGCAACTCGAGGACGGGGACAAGCATCTCAAGCTGGATCATCAGCACCACCTCAACACCAGGCGACAGTGAGGTTCTATGCTATGAACCCACCAGATGCAGTGGTCAATCCACGGGTAGTGACAGGTCAGATGGAACTTTTATATTCTGATATGTCTAAATCCTACGTCGTATATGTTTTGATTGACCCGGGTGCTACGCACTCTTTTATCACTCGAAGGGTGATTCATAACTGCAATATTACAGTCAGTCATAGGGCAGATAGTTTGTTGCTTGAGACTCCGTTGAGAGGGTCTGCTGTGATGCAGGAGGTATGCTCTCCCTGTAACCTCTTCTTTTCTGAACATCGCATTCAAGTGAACCTTATACCACTTGATATGCAAGGATTTGATATAATCCTCGGGATGGATACCTTAGAAAGGTATCGGGTTGTCTTGGATTGTGAATCCAAGCAGGCTGTGTTTGCTGATTAAAGCAACACATGGATCTTTCAAGGAGAGAGAAAGATTCTACCCACCTGTCTTGTATCAATGATGGTTGCTGATAAGTTGATGAGACAAGGATGTTATGCATTCTTGGCCCATGTGGTAGATACTACCATGGAGAGTCCTAACCCTGCTGAAGTTCTTGTAGTCAGGGAATTTGAAGATGTATTTCCTGAAGAACTTCCAGGTGTGCCACCGCCTCGGGAAATTGATTTTGAAATCAATTTGATCCCAGACACACAACCTATAGCCCAGACACCGTATAGGATGGCGCCTGCTGAGATGGCAGAACTCAAGAAGCAGCTTCAAGAGTTGCTTGAGAAGGGTTACATCCGACCGAGCACTTCACCCTGGGGTGCTCCAGTTTTGTTTGTTAAAAAGAAAGATGGGTCAATGCGGTTGTGCATTGATTATAGACAACTCAATAAAGTAACAATAAAGAATAAGTACCCGTTGCCGAGGATTGATGATCTTTTTGACCAGTTGCGTGGTGCAACAGTCTTCTCAAAGATAGACTTGAGGTCTGGATATCATCAACTCCGTATTAAGGATAGTGACATATCCAAATCTGCCTTTAGGACACGATATGGTCACTATGAGTTCACGGTTATGTCGTTTGGACTAACCAATGCACCGACTGCATTCATGGAACTCATGAATAGAATTTTTCAACCTTTCCTTGATCAGTGTGTTGTCATCTTCATAGATGACATTCTGATTTATAGTAAGGATGCTCAGCAGCATGAACATCATCTCCAACAGGCTCTAACTCTGCTAAGAAAACATAAGCTATATGCTAAGTTTAGCAAGTGTGAGTTCTGGTTGCTGGAAGTATCTTTTCTTGGACATGTGATATCTACCTCGGGTATTCGTGTTGACCCTACAAAGGTAGAATCTGTTCTACAGTGGGAACAACCAAAGACACCAACGGAGATTCGAAGTTTCTTGGGATTAGCTGGTTATTATCGAAGGTTTATTAAGAATTTCAATTCTATAGCCTTACCCTTAACCAAGTTAACCCGGAAAGATGTTCCTTTTACCTGGAGTGATAAGTGTCAACAATCTTTTCAGCTGTTAAAGGAGAGGTTGACAAGTGCACCTGTGCTTGTGTTACCTGAGCAAGGAAAAGTATACATAGTTTTCTGTGATGCCTCCAAGAATGGACTCGGATGCGTGTTGATGCAGGATAAGCAAGTGATTTCTTTTGCTTCACGACAGCTTAAGAAACACGAAGAGAATTATCCGACACACGATCTGGAGTTAGCTGCTGTGGTTCATGCCCTGAAGATCTGGAGACATTAACGGAGAGACATTCCAGATTTTCACAGATCACAAAAATCTTAAGTATATCTTCTCTCAGCATGAGCTTAACATGAGGCAACGTCGCTGGATGGAGTTAATTAAGAGATAGTGCGTTTGCACGGAGTTCCTGTCACCATAGTTTCTGACAGAGGTCCTCAGTTCACAAGTCGTTTTTGGGAACAGCTACATAGGGCACTAGGCACCCAGTTAAGGTTTAGTACAACCTTTCATCCACAGACGGATGGACAGTCAGAAAGGACTATACAGACCTTAGAAGATTTGTTGAGAGCATGTGTTCTCCAGTTCACAGGAAGTTGGGATCTGCACCTAAGCTTAATAGAGTTTGCCTATAACAGTAACTATCAACATAGTATTGATATGGCACCTTATGAAGCCTTGTATGGCAGATGTTGTAGATCACCCTTATGCTGGTATGAGACTGGTGAGCATCAGTTGTTAGGTCCTGATCTTGTGCAGCAGACCACAGAGAAGATTAAAATAATACAACAAGAGATTAAGACTGCACATGATAGGAAGAAATCTTATGCTGATAAGCGTCATAGACCGTTAGAGTTCCAGGTTGGAGACAGAGTGTATCTCAAGGTCTCGCCTTGGAAAGGAGTCCTTCGCTTTGGAAGGAAAGGGAAGTTAGCTCCTAGATTTATGGGACCTTATCCAATCATTGAACGGGTTGGAAAGGTAGCCTATAAGCTAGAATTACCACCAGAGTTGCAGAGGCTACACCCTGTGTTTCACATTTCTATGTTAAGGAAATGTCATCCTGATACCGATTCAGTTCTACAACCTATGGAAGTAGAATTGAATGATGATATAACTTATGAGGAAGGACCAGTGTCAATCCTTGACAACAGAATTAAAAAGTTAAAGAAGAAAGATATAAACCTTGTGAAAGTCCTCTGGAACCACCATGGTGTTGAAGAAGCCACTTGGGAACTAGAGGATGAGATGAGAAGGAAGTACCCTGCTCTTTTCTCCTAGTATTCTTTATCGATTTCGGGGACGAAATCCTTGTAAGGGGTGGATAATTTGTAACATCCCTGACCTGGGTTATGAATTAACCCTAGGTGTTTTGCCTAAATATGTAATTAAATCCTTGTGATTATCTTTTGGCATGTAATTAAGTTCCTAAGGAACATACATTTTCATTTCTGTCCTTTTAAAACAATGTTGTAGAATTTTGGTAATGCAGGGGCCTATGTGCAATTTACCCAAATGTGGGGTGCAACTTATAAAATACACCATCTTGAACATCTTTTATGATTTTTGACATCATTTAAACTAATAATGATGAAGGGGGCACTTCCTTTGAATAATCATATAATAAGGAACACCTTTGTAATTAAATCATCAAGATGTAAGTAAGGAGACCCTTATGTACATATGTACCTTAGTGATAAGTTGACCTTCCTTGCCTTTAGTTCTTGGTTTTAGAAGGATTTTTACCTTAGAAAGAAGAGGAGGGACGTGCCTAAAAGAAAGGAAGGACCTAGTTGTGAAAAGGAGGAGTAAGTTGTCCTTATGATGAAAATAACCCCAAAGGTACTTATACCCTTTCCTATGCAATCAAAGGCAACGTTTCCCTTTCACTCTTCACTTATCTCTTGCTGTGGCTGACTAAGGAAGGAGCTCAGGAGCTCAAGGGGATGACCAACCTGTTCTAGGTAAGAGAACACCACCTTCTAGCTTGGATTCATGGAGGAAATTCATGTATAAGGTTGGTTCTATGGTTAATTCACTTAGATTCTTTGTCCTAGCCAACCATCCACATCTTTTCCTTGGAGAATCACCTCTGGCCGAGTTGTGGAGCTGAAGACACCATTAAAGACTTGAAGCTTGAAATCTTGGAGCTCAAGGAATGACCTTAAGGCGGGTTTTATAACTCTAACTCTTAGCTTTGCTATGCATATCTTTGTTCTTGTTTTCTATGTTTAGTTCTTCTTCTACCTCCCTTCTTCCTTGCTCTTTTGCAAGCAAAACGGTGGAGGAACCGACCTGAAGAGTGGTTGAGGATGATGGGCGTGGTTTCCTAGGTCACTTTATGAAACGACCTTGAATCCTTTTGGTCCAAACGGGTGCAACTCGTTTAAGGTCAAACGGGTTCAACCCGTTTGATCTCAAACAATCCTGCAAGATCGTTTGATCAAAACGACCCCAAGACCGTTTCATAGGGTTGACCAAGTGTGGACCGTTTGGGTTTTCTGTTCACAATTATGTAGACTAATAACCCACCAAATTTGAGGGGTTAACTCCAAAGGAATCGTAGGTTGAAGGTCAATCAATTAGGCAATAGAATTGAATTAAGTACTGATTTTCCAAACTAATTAACTTGAACTTTTGGGCAAACGGGTTTCAACCCATTTGAGTGAGTTGACCAAACGTTGACCGTTTGGGATACCTGTTCATAATATATTGAATTTCATTCCTACAAAGAATTGTAATCTAATTCCTAACCAATTAAGAGTTGAAGACACTTCAATAACCTAACCCTAATCGGGTGAAAGTTGCTGATTTCAGTATAGATCTTGTTGAGTTTTGGGTTGAAGGACCCAAACGGGTTCCAACCCATTTGTGGGTTCATCCAAACGATCTCACACTCGTTTAGTGACACCCCAAGATCGTTTGGAGGTCTAGGGTTAAAGAAATTTGATGGTTTGAGGGTCCAATTACAAGATGTTGATAATTGATGAAAAGTGCTGATTTCTAATTTAATTAGGGCTCAACCCTTATCAAATCATTTTGGTTTTTGGTCAAACTTTGGGCAAACGGTCTTAAGACCATTTGGAGGTCATACAAACGACCTCAAGACCGTTTGAGCCAAGTTTGGGCCCAGTTGGAGGTCAATTGATAGGTTCAACTCTGATTTGAATCATATTGTTGAACATTGATAATTAGCCGATTGGAAACCCTAATTGGCTTTCAATTGAGGGTCAATTTGGTGTCCAATTGGTTGAGGCTCATCCTAATTGACTCAATTTGTAAGTGGTTAGCATGGCTTTGGCCAATTAAAGGCTTCAACATAGGAAACCCTATTCAAATATAGCCTATGTGTCACCTTTATGTTTATGCGGTTTGAACCCAAGTTGGTTTACACTCGTTTGAGTCCAAACGAGTCCATACTCATTTGATTCCAAATGAGTCTACACTTGTTTGAGTCTAAACGAGTCTACACTCGTTTAATCCCAAACGAGTCTACACTCGTTTGATCTCAAACGGGTTCACACTCGTTTGATCTCAAACGGGTTCACACTTGTTTGAACTCAAATGGGTTCACACACGTTTAGACTCAAGTGGGTCCCAACTCGTTTAAGGCTCAAATGGGTCCAAGGTCGTTTGAGGTTAAATGAGTTCAAGGTCATTTAAGAATCAAATGGGTTGAAGGTTGAAGGTTAAACCCTAAACCAATTGGAGACCTTCAAGGTCGATTATACTTAATCACATGAAAGTATAAAAGGTTCAATGATGATCTAATGTAAACCCTAATGATAACCTAAGATGTTAAGGGACTAAGTGGCTAATGAATTGACCCATGATGATGGTCAATGGGTAAATTACCAAAATGCCCCTGAAAGGTTCAATTGAGTGATACTTTGTTTTAATCAAACCCTAATCACATGATAGTGATGAGTTGACTTATGTTAATCAATGAGGACTTAACCCAACCTAATCTAGAGTGGTGTAATCACTATCTACTAGTGAGAGGAGAGAGAAAGTACCAATTATAATGGAAAATCAATTAAAATACCTTCAATATACATGAATGTGCAAGTTTAAGTATGATCCACTTATGTGAGATCATGGAAACCCTAATTATGATAATTGGTGAATCTTAATATTATCTGAGGTCTTTAATGATGATGTTTCTCATACATGAGGATGTTATGAGATCATTTCACCATGATGAGAATAGTAAACCCTAATTCTAGGGTGATGACATGTAATGTGAATAGTAAACCCTAATTGATGAAAACCAGGGAAACCTAGCTCTTGTATGAGTAGGGAGATACAACTTCTTTAAATGAGTTATTTACTGTTATCAGTTGATTTAACCATGCAGGTTCCTTTATGAGGATGATCATATCCAGGTATGTATGATGATACTATATTCATTGAAAGCATGTTGTTAGCTTTATGAATAGTGATATATCATGATGCCTTGTTAATAGCATCTTATCAGATTGATAGGCTGAGAGCCATGAATACCATCAAGGTCATGCTTTAAGAGATGACTTGTGATAAGAATATTGAGAAATGATAATTGATGAGAGTTAGGCTTGTTACATTTAGTATACTTCCTTCATAGCTACTATGGTAATGATTAATGTTTGAAAACATGTATGATGATAAAAGAATACTGAAATGTACCTAACTAATCAAGTATAATCATACCATGTAGAGCCCTGATCATAGATCCATCATTGTCAGGAGTTAAATGATGGTGAAACAGGTTTTCCTAAGGGAATTCCTGGAGCACATACTTTTGAATATGTGGGGTAATATGGATGTGAATTTCCTTACATCCTAGTGTAGGAATTTATGTAGATGTATCTTTATTCTATCAATCCTTCACTATGTGTTTATGCCGGGGTGATGTAATACTAATCTCCCGAGGAAATCTTTTATACCGCATCGATGAGAGATAAATAAGAAATCTTTTGATGGTAAAGAGAGTACAGAATGCCACTGTGACTCTAATAGCGAAGTACCAGAATACCCTGGTAAGCTATTGTAACAGAGACACTAGATGTCCTGCATGTTGATCCTCATACTGACTGAGGAAGATGAGGTCATAAGAATCCAGCTCTTTTGATGACCTATGTATGATACCGATGCGACTTAATAGTGATCGGTTGGAGTATGAGCGGTATACCTCATCTCCGCAGGGCATAATGATGTTTGTAAAACATAATCAACCGCGTAGCATATCTGCTTAGGTTGAACCACGAAATACATTGGTTGATAATACATTACTTAGTATACATGTTTTTCATATTCCTTAAATGTTGTTGCTCTAATTGATAACAATCTGCTGCTGACTACCTTAGAACTTTTATTGCCTATGTTATTCATGGATGCTATAATAAAGCTTCTGGCGAAGAGTTATAACTCTCGCTGGGACAATGATTTAAAATTGTCTCACCCCGTAGATTTCAACTTTTTAGGTTGTCGTCGAGGGCGAAGGAATCAATCTTCAGGTGACCAATATCAGTAGCAGCAGCATCAGTAGCAGCAGTAAATCTCAGGTGGAGATTCAGACTGCTGAGTTGTGTAGTTAGATGGTCTTATGTCGTCTCTGTACTCTCAGGTCCTTGGAATCTTTTGGTCTTGAGTTCTTGAGATTTTGTATCATGTTGTATATAATTACTCAAGAAGTAATTATCTGAGATGTAAACAGTTTATCTCCTTTTATGAAAGAATTTTTTATGAATTCGAGCTCTTATCTCGAAAAGTTTTGATTTCCCGTGATTTTTGTCTTCCGTTGTTAATCGAATCGCTTCCGCTAGGTGTATATCGTGGTTTTGGAGATCAGAGCCCACAACAAAGTCAACAGGGAAGATAAATTTGTCGACCTTGACTAGCACATCCTCGCATATACCTTGGGGCTTCACAATGGATCCATCCACCAACTCAATTGTCATAGAAGTTTGTGTTGGCTTCTTCAATCCCAGCTTTTGAAAAGTGGCAAGTGGCATAAGATTAATGCTTGCCCCTGAGTCACACTGTGCTTGTGGAAAATGTTGGCCACCTATGGAACAAGGGATGTAGAAACATCCTGGATCTTTCATCTTCCTTGGTAGTCGTCCTTGGATTATAGAACTCACTTTTTCATCAACAACACAAACATCAGTGTTTTTTATCCGCCTTTTCTTGGTGATTATGTCCTTGATAAACCTTCCATATGCTGGAATATGTTCTATCATTTCCACTAACATAATATTAATATGGAGATTCCTAAACATCTCCAAGAATTTATTGTAATGTCTATGCACTTTCTTCGGTCTCGGACTATCCAGAAAAGACACAACTGCCTCCTTTAGACGCTTGTGAGGTGGCACATATGGGCTTTTCGGGGTATCCTCCCCTAAGCTTGTTTCAATGTCACCCTCTGGCGTAGGCTTTGGCACATCATTTACAACTGGTGCAACTTGTGGCTGCTCATCTTTCTCAGTGGTTGTAGCTTCACCATGAAGTATGGCCTTCACCTGCTCTTCTTGCCTAGGTGTGGGCACAACCGTGATGGGTTCTTGGCGGGATTTTCTGAATGGGAAATATCCGCCAGGTAGTCCATATAAACTGTGAGGATATGATGCTCTCGGTGTAGCCTCTGTGTCAAAAATCATTTTGCCTTTTTCCTGGACCTCCACCACCGGGGGCTCTGCCTCATTAATCACAGATATATACTTCACTTGATGATGTGCTTGAACAGACTCTGCATTATCATCCGATCTTTGTTGATTTGCTTGCTTCATGGCCACCACTTCATTGGAGATTTGAGTCACTGTTGTCTCTAGTGCCCTCATTTGTGCTCCATGACTTTGCAGTGTCTATCCAAATTTATTCAACATCTCACCCTACGACAGTAACTGCTTGGCGAACATACTCATCATCTCTTGATTTTGTTGCACCACTTGACTAAGCAACTCGATGCTTTTATCCTCTGCCTTTGCTTGTGGCTTTGCATTTGGATCTTGTAGGAAGTTGTTTGGATCCTTCCATGAGAATTTTCTGTCCTTCCTCCAAGCATAATCATTGTTCCTATAGCCCTGTTGTTGCATAAATTTGACTTGGGCTGCCTCATCGGATTCTTCCTCTTTCTCCACAAGCTTCTTGGCTATGAGATCTAATTTTTCATTCAGCTCCTTGATGGCCCTGGACTCACCTGCAACTTTAACTTGTTCTGGTGCATCCCTATCACCTCAGGACTGCTTTTTGGCCATGTTCTTCAAAATCTCCCAACACCTTGTGCCTGTGTTATTTAAGAAGAACCCCGAACCTGCTGAATCCCAGTTGCTTCTATCATGCTCATTTAGAGCAAAGTAGAAAATCTTCACTTGTTTCTCCTTGTCCAGCCCATGATGTGGGCACCTCCTCAACATTATTTGGAAATGTTCCCAAGTCTCCAAATACGTTTCTCCGGCTTTCTGGCTGAAATTATGGATCTTATATACCAAATCGTTGGTCTTCTCGGGCGGAAAGAACCTCTCAAAGAATACCTCGATCATTTGGTCCCATGTTTCAATGGTCTCATCATCCAGGTTATGCAGCCATTCACGTGCATTACCTCCCAGAGAGCTGGGGAATAGCTTCAGGTAAAGTGTCTCATGTGGAAACCTATCAATCCTGATCATATCACAATTTTCCAGAAATGTGCTGATGTGTGCGACAGGGTCCTCATTCTTCAGCTTGTGGAATGCTTGAGACTTGACCAGGTTGATTAGTGCCGAATCAATCTTATAGGTTGGAATGTTAACTGCCAGCTTTTTGATTGGCTCCTTTGAAGCAGATGAGGAAGAAGCCTTTATCTTCTCCCATATCATCTACTCTTCTGTCATGGCTTCTTGTTCTGAGTCGGAATCTATATCTTCCAGTTGGAGTTGAACGTTGTTCTCGTCGTCGTCAGGTCCCGGCAGTGGAACCTCTGGTGATTGCTACGTGTAGTCAGTACTACGCGTCCTCACCATGCACCAGTACCTGCGAAATGGTAATTTCAGTTCAGTACCGTGCTAGACGATTACAAAATGTGAAAGATAAACTATGAATTTTAAAAATGATTTCAGAATAATAAAAATTAAAAAGTGGCCTAGAATGGCCGCTTGCAACACTCATAGTGCCGACAATTGCCGTGGCCCCGACAACGGCGCCAAAAACTTGACACTATTTTACCATGCGTATAATGCAAGTGCACGCGTCAATGTAGTATAGGCCTTTGTGAGGCCCGAGTCGAACTCAGGGACACTGAACTATTGGTGGACTACTACTAACTATTCACAATCAGCTAGACCGGTTAAAAAGGTTTTAGGAGTTGATTAAAAAGAAAATAAAAATAAAAGAAAACAAAGCAACCGATTACATGTTGAGTTTAATCAATTTAGATGGGAATCTTTAGGATTGTAGTTTCACTGCGGGTTCTCGTTGTATGAATTTCTATATAGCTAAACAAATTCATCTCTCAATCTAGGTAGTGGCCTGTAGTCAGAATTGTTCACTGTCGTGATACAATTCACTACCTAAATCTAGGTTGGTTCCACCGTAGTAGTAACCTATACCCTAAACTAGGTGCATTAGAAACGACATCTGGGTTTCCACCATTAACCATACATCATCTTGTTCAAGGGATTTGTTAATTAATGTGAATTTCGTCTCTTTTTAACCATTAATTCTTCTTTCAAAGTAATTAAGGGCATTAGTTTATCATTAGGGTGATCAAGCATAATGATATTATGGAGAAAACAAAATCATACTACAGATTTAAGAGAAAAATTATGATAAACTATATAAAAAGTATCATACAACGATTACCCGGGCTACTCCCGGTCCTAAAGACAAAGGGGATTAGACCCGCATGGTTGACAATGGAAAATACATAGGAGTAGAGAAGAAAAACATGGGAAACATGGATCAAACTCGTGTAACCCCTGATATAAAGGTGTTCCTGGAGATCCTCCTCGAGAAACATGTGTTTTACAGTCTTTCGGTTACAAAATCACCAGTCGGAGATGCCCGATTCACTCAGTTGACGGCCTTCGTATCCCATCTCCTCTCTCTCTCCCTTATTTTTGGATGTTGTGCAACACAACGTGAGATCCCCCCAGGACCGTACATGCTCTTCTTAGGTCAAAGGACCACTTTTTGGCTCCGAAAAAGCTCAACCGTCAGATTAAAATGCTCCGTTTTAGTGCAGAAAATCACTAGATCCTGATGCTGTGGATACCATCGACACCCAGGTCGATGGTATCGAACATGATATAGGTATTTCCTTCCAAAATCGCATTTTGGGGTTGCTTTATGATGAACTATTGATACTATCGACACCAGGGTCGATAATATCAACTCTAGACAATGCAAAAGTGCCTGAAAAAGTGCAGAAACATGTGTATAAGTCCGGGGATTATATAAAATCATATAAATATGATAAAAGAAGTATAATTTGATGCAAAAATAGTTTAAAGGCCAAATATAGTGAATTATGCAAATATAATCAAGAAAATGACAAATACATGCATAAAAAAGATATAAAAAAAGCCTATAAAAGTGACTCAAAACCCATGCATCAGTAGTTGATTGTATTTTCTTAGCAGATGGCAAAAGCCTTCACTCCTCTATAGTAGTCCATACAGACCACCAAGAACTCCTATCATTCTTTTGGAATGGATAAGGAGTTGTCACTTCTAGTCAGCATGCTAGCATCAACTTGCTCTCCTAATTCTCTCTCCCTTACTATCCCTCCCTTTGACATGTAGGACTTGCTCGGGCTCTCTTAGTTACCACAACTAAAGAGGACAATAATTTTTCAAAGGTTGTTTTTGTGTCTCTGGAAGGCCTCCACTACCGCTCTTTTTATAGAAAAGTTACTGTCTAGTCTTCTAGTTGGAGCGGGAGTTGAAGAGACATATTTTCATGAATTTTCTGGAAGCTACAAATGATGAACTGGTTGGTTCACTATTGAACCAGTAGGTTCATTGGTGAACCAGTCAGTTCAACCCTTGAACTAGTTGTTTCAGTTGCTTTCCTTTTCCAAATCACATTGGCATTCAATATTCGATTAATGCACAACATGACATCAACATCAATCTCTAATGCAATCATATTGATCATTGAACTGGGTGGTTTACAACTTGAATCAGTTAGTTCACTATGTGATCCAGTCGGTTCATGCCCTAATTCACGTATTATTTGGCCAATGTCATTTCCAATTGACCTAACACTTAAATCAATCAGTTCAACACTTGAACCAATTGGTTAACAGTCCAGTCATCCAATTTCCAACCAATGTTGTTAAAATTGAATACCTAACACCTTAGTAATCAAGTTAAACACCATTTATAAATAAAATTAAGTTCCAGGTGCACCTATGCGTGTGACCGTATAGGTCCCAATGTATGTCGAAAGTGAATGTCCATAACTAATTTTAGACATCACAAATAATGAGTGGTATCTAGCAACACATCATTGCTACCCAAGTAATCTAGAAACTAGGAAAACAACTCCAACCTACAATCTCTGATTAGTGTTACTGTGATCGTATTGTTCCTTTGTCTCTAGTACCTAGATTGAACTTGAGGCATGGAATTGTCATCCTCTCAACATTTAATCCTTATTCCTTGAACTAGACCAGACTATCTGAGATGCATGTGTTCATAATGTCACATATTGAGTCACATGAGTATGGGTATACATTTCTCAATGTTTCTTATCAAGTGGTCATGATATCAATCTCCTATAGGAGGGACAAATCCCATCTACATCACTCACACTCAATCCCAATGTGTCACAATGCACCTAAGCATCACCTTTATGGCAACCCTTATTCAAGGTTACGTTTGTTGATGTCATAATAAATTGAACGACATGCGATGAGTGTAGAAACTTCATGTCTAAGAACCACAATCACCACCATCACTATGAGAGCTCACTTTGACTACCATTCCATGGTCTTCATGTATCACTATCAAGGTGGGTCTATCTGATACAACCATGTACATGTGTGCTTGACTTGATATCACACATCATGGCTAATGAGACTTTGTCATCAATCAACACACATTCTAGTCTTATGTATTATTATTGTATATTTTTCATCCATGGTAATACCTAATTTTGGAAATAACAAGAATGTATGTACTCTTATCATACATATGATCTCATTGTTTAGGTCATCAACTTGAAGACATATGTCATTGAGTAACATCATTCTTTAGACATCTACTATATCAGTGTCATCATCTCATGATTGAGACAAACATAATAGACATAATTACCTTTATTATTATCAAATCAGGTATCTAATGCCTCATGTCAATCATCTCATGATTGGCTCTCTAGGAATACATATCAATAGACTCCCACTTGCAATTAGATCCAATCACCCAAGAATCTTATTGTAAGTGATCATAGCATGTCTATCATGTTTTTGCTGTGCAAGCGGTTTAGCAACATTTGCTTCTAGTTGGTATTTTGCAAGTTCCACATCTCCTCGGTGCATGACTTTTTTGTATGAGATGGAAGTGTTGTAGTATGTTATCTGAGATTCCTTTCCTATCCAATAGTGTCATTGTAACATCCCAGGATTTGAGGCATTGGATAAGTTGATCTTAAAAGGAATGATTGGACTACCCATATCATCAAGGTGCACCTCCTTTTCCGGGGGCCCATCACTAAGAACTCCATAGTTAAACATGCTCAGCTTGGAGTAGTACCAGGATGGGTGACTTGTTGGGAAGTTGATCTTGGCATGCACGTGAGTGAGGAAAAAGTGTGCAATTAAGGCTAGTGGTGGTCTGTGGGGACAATTGTCATTCCTGAAACTCTACTTGAGCCTTGGGCAGTGGGCCCAAGCGTTACAAATGGTATCAGAGCCATAACCCTCCAGTAGGTGGGGCCCACATGGGGCATGTGACATGCTGGTCTTGAGCCGTACGGTCCAGGCATGTCGGAAAGGGCTATCCATGGTTGACGTAGCTACCCTTGCACTGGTATTCCGTGATCGGGAGCTGGGTTTCCATGGGCCATTGTGGGTCTGCACTGAAATGGGGTCAGATTATGAGGCCATATAGTTGAGACTTGACAAGGACGTCAAGAGTCTAAGTGGGGGAGATTGCAACATCCCAGGATTTGAGGCCTCAGATAAGTTGATCTTAAAAGGAATGATTGGACTACCCATATCACCAAGGTGCACCTCCTTTTCCGGGAGCCCATCACTAAGAACTCCATAGTTAAGCGTGCTCAGTTTGGAGTAGTACCGGAATGGGTGACTTATCGGGAAGTTGATCCTGACATGCACGTGAGTGAGGACAAAGCGCGCAGTTAAGGCTAGTGGTGGTCTGTGGGGATAGTCGTCATTCGTAAAACTCTACTAGAGTCTTGGGTAGTGGGACCGAGCATTACAACTATTATTGCCACACTATTTCTACTATGTCATCAATGGTTGGAACCTCCCATAAGTTCATCCAAATGAACTTCTTGATCCATATAGCATCCTCTAATGTTCTCAAAATAGAAATGTATTGACTTCTATTGTTGAATTAAACAACTGTCTTTTGCTCGGAACTTTTCTGACTTATAGTTTTCATTTTGAGGGCAAACACAAATTTAGATTGCAATCATTCATTTCATTTTTCATTTTGGAAGCTTGCATCAGTGTAACCCTTTACATCCAACTCTTCCTTATCACCATAACCAAGGAATTAATTCTTTTAAGTGCTTCTCAAGTACTTAAGAATGTTCTTTTATGGTAGTCCAATGACTTTCACTGTGATCTTACATATATCCACTCATCATCTCTAATACATATGAGACAACAGGATGAGTATATTGCATTGCATACATGATGGATGAAATTGTGAATGCATTTGGCATCTCACTCATGTTTACCATTCTTTACTAGAACTGGGACACTAGGCTCTTGAGAGACTAAACCCATGGAACATGGATAGATTTTCTCTCATGGCCGAGTCCTACATCCCAAACCCCTTTAACATCTGGCCAATGTGTGTGCTCTTTCTTATGTCAAGAAGCTTTCCAGGTCTATACCTATAGATCTCAATTCCTATCACATAGGATGCTTCTCCTAAACCTTTCATAGTGAAGGTACTTTTCTTGCCATGCTGTAGTATAAGGATATTATTCCCCATCATTATGTGGAATATAAATATGCTCCCACAAAATTCTTGTAATCACAGATTTCATATTCATTTTGACTAATGTCAAACTCTTTGCTATTTTTTCAAATTAAAGATTCCATCTCTGAGATACTTCCAAAATTTGAAAAAATAGTCTCAGAGATGGAATCTTTGTAGCTTACAAAATTTATTTGTGTTAATGGATTTATAAAAACTTTATGTGTCTCTCGTACATGTCCTCATTATTATTCCCATTAAGAAATGTGGTTTTAAGATCCGTATGACAAATCTCATAGTCATAATAAGGTGCAGCAACAAGCATGATTCTGATGGATTTAACCATGGCAACTAGTGAAAAATATTTCATCATGTTCAAAAACTTGAACTTGTTTTAAATCCTTTGCAGCCAATCTTCTCTTATAGGTATGTACACTACCATTCTTGTCAGTCTTCTTCTTGAAGACCCAATTCATGTAGATCCACCAAGGTCATACCTTATTGGTGTACATGGAGTCCATCTTTGATCCCATGGCCTCTAACCATTTCTCAAATTTTGGTGCGTCAAAAGCTTCTACATAGGTTGTTGTCTCATCATCTTATGACCAACTCACTGCCTTCTTGAGTCATAAGATATCATAATCTTTCAAGCTCAAGGCATGATCTAAATTGAACTACAAGTTTTGTGTGTTACATAAGGAACTTGAGATTCCATCACAATTTATGATTCTCCTTGTTCCTACTGTACCTCTTTAGGGTCAATGTTTTCTTATTGGTCTCGAACTTTTAAATTTCTATTATTCTCCCATTGATTCCTTTAGAAATAAATTTCTTTAGGAAAACAACTATCTCGGCAACAAACAATTTTGTTGTTGGATTGGAATATGAAAGTGGTTTTCAACAAAACAATGTTTATGTGATTTGTGGACAAAGCCTTTTAAGAAACTATTCTCTTATACAAGCTTTCAATCCTAATCTTTAAAAAGACATATCAGGACACCTCCCATACCCTATCTCATATGGTGTCTTTTGAACCATTTTAGATGGTACATAGTTTTAGTGTAAAGCATGTGCCCAAAAGGAATTTGTACGATTAGCTAGATTTATTGACAATTGCACCATGGCTTAACATGGTGTGATTCCTTCTTTCTAATACATCATTATATTTCAGGTGAAGTTCATTGTGATACACTATCATGGTCTCTCTAGAGGGTCCTCACACTCTTGGTTCAAAGTATTTTCAATATCGATCATATCAAAGTGTCTTAATACATTTACCAAGTTGGTTACATACTTCATACATGATCTCCTTGAACACTTCAAGAATTCATATATGTATTACATTAAATACAAATTACCATATCTACTGAGATCATCAGTAAATATAATGAGGTACTAGTAACCACCTCTAGCATATTTTCAAAAAGGTCTACATACATCGATATGTACGATCTGTAATAGAATACTCACTCTTCCACTACAACTAGTGAAAAGTGATTTTGTCATATTTACCAATAATTAAGACTTGAATATCTCTAACTATTCAATAAACAAAAGAGTCTAGACATCCATCAGGATGGATTCTAGAAATGCATTTCTCATTATGTGCTCTAGATGACAATGCTATAGGTATTCATTGTTTGAGTCATCGAGTCATTCAGTATATAAAGAGCTGTCACTAGAAGTATTAATATAAACTACGACACACTGGGGCACTGGCATAAAAGTTCTAATCTTGAAATCAAATATATTCATAATATTCTTGTCCATACCAGATTCATGATGTTTTTAATGAATGGTAGGTACATAATAACATTTCACTTGTTTTATTACATGCCATGTAGGCTTAGATGAATGACAAGCATCAACTATTGTTTTGCATAGTTCTAGCTTACTTCTTCTCAAGTCCTAAATTGGAGATATCTATCTCCTCCTCCTCCTTCCTCAGATTGTAAAGAACTAGAACCTAGAATCTTACCTTATTCCATTATTAAAAATCTAATAAGATTTGGTTTCTTAGATTTCACTAAACAAGGTTAAAAATTAAAACACATTTATATAATTACTTAATTATGTGCCAACATGTAATAAAATCATGAAATATGTTACATGTATTTCCTTTACTAACATAATGGATAAATAAAAATGAATAATATGCTTTGGAGTAACAATTCGTTATTCCATGTCCATAAATATTAATAATGTTATATAATTTAAATAAATATAAATTAATAGATTAAATATCTAAAATAAGTAAAATGTAGAATTTCATGCAAAATAAAAATATATATAGCTCTTTTGAAAATATATTAAAGATAATAAGACCAAATTAAGTGTTTATAATAAAGATATAATATCCTATTAAATACAATGATAATGTGTAATAATTCCTAATGGTGCCATAACTCATAAAAGGACATCTTAAAAATAAAATATAATGGTTAAAATGTATTCCTTGGGTTCCAATTAGCTTGGTTGCCAAGTTTCACTTTATTTGAACCACAATAATTATTTTAAATATAATTTGAGAAGAAAATAGGAGAAAAGTCAAAAGTGTTAAATAAATTACTAAATGTTTTCAAAAGTATAAATAAACCTCAAGTTCGAAATATACATACAAAAAATAGTCTATTTTGGACAATCCTATCTACTTCAATGTAATTATGAGAGAAAATGTATATTAAAGCCAAAAATATTATATAATATGTTAAACCATCCCAAAAGGGAAAATTAATTGTAAAACGATCATCCTCACATTTTAATATGCTTGTATGCCAAGTTTACAACAAGATAGTATTCCTATGTGCCCTAAATTCATTATGAGAATAAAACAAATGATAGGATCTAACACTATTAAATAAACAATGAAACACCCAAAAGATATGTAAAATGGGGCTCATAATATATAATGATTAAAGTGTTATATAGATACTATGGAAGACTATACATTGGAATTTAATAAAAAATAATAGAGCAGAATAGAATTCTAAGATATTAAAAGAGTATGATAATTTTTAACTTAGGTATTGCAGTAGTAACATGAAATGCTATATATATTAGTTAACTAAACAAATTAACACCAAAGTGGAAAATAATGGTAAACTACAATGCTCATTCCTTGAATAATTTTTATGTAAAAATTATTTGTTGTATAATGCTAGTTGCCTTGAATAAATTGTGGAAGAACATATGGAAGTAATAAGAAATAAAGGGATAAGACTGTTTTGCATCAGAAGATTTCTTAAATTTTTTGTTGTCTTGCATAATTTTGGATTTCTGTGTTTCTTTAACAAAATGTCTCTTATCAGACAATTCAATATTGTTTGCTTAAACCAAGAAATCATATTCTTTCATGGTTATAGAAAAGAAGGCAAGTAATTACTATTTAAGCGGCCCTTCTCTCCATGAATTCTCTCTCTCCACTCTAACCATCATGTTGAGATTCCATTTCTAGTAGTTTCCATTTTGTTTTATTTCGATAATGTTTAATGTTTTATGACTGACAGCCTGCACAATCTAAATTATATATATATATATATATATATATATATATATATATATATATATATATATATATATATATATATATATATATATATATATATATATATGGTGTGATGCCACTTCTCCCTATATTGCTACGACCAAATCTTTAGTCCTTGTATTTCTTCGGCAATCTAATGTTCCTTTTATTTTAGAGTGTCTCCTCCTTCTTATACCCAGCCCCACCTTTAGCTAGTAACCTTTCCAGTAGAATTCTCAATTTTAGGTCCCACTCTAGTGAATTACCTTGACCAAAACCATTCTTGCTGCTTCCCCAAGGTGGCAAGGGGATCATGCGTCTGGCTTTGACACGAGCATCAACCCAGGATGACACCCAGTGGTTGTCCAGGTTGGCTGTTTGAGTTTGTTCTTTGGATATTGTGGAGTCTCAGGAAAACTTGTGGATTTGTCCTAGTGAGGTAACAAACTCACCTTTGTTTTCATTATCTTATTAATTAAAGTATCTCAATTTTGTGTTTCCTCCTATTTGTGCTGTGACAAATAAGTTGTTTTCCCTTTCAGATATCTCCACTTTTGTCCTGTGTCTTTTTTCAAAATCAGTTTGTGTTCAGTGCACCATTACAAGGCAATATATATCGTTATGTTAATTGTTAGTTTCCTTTTTCCCTAGCTTCCCACTGACTGCTTCTTGCTAGCCATGGTAAAGAGGGTGATTTTTAGGTTATGTACCTTCAGAAACTTTGTTTGGGGTCTATGGAACCGTCCAAAATCGGACATTGTCAGAGTTGTCTTACAACGACTTAAGGAAGCAGAGATCCCAGAACTAAATCATTGATTTCTAGCTTCCACCATGGCATCAAACCTTTTCATTTTGGGTTCTAACCAAAGGAAGATGATAGTTTGTGATCTTTCGACTTGGCCCCTTACGTGGATTTTTAGGATTGTATGATTTGTAGATGTTTTAAAAATTAATAGTAAATGATTCATAGCCCAGAAAAATAAAAGAAAATATTTTCTAGAAATATTATATTTATCTCTATCAAATAGTACCGATCTTATTTCTGAACTTAAATAATAAATATGAGATTCTTTAAGGATTTTCTTAATTGTTTAATATTTTCTAAAATTCATAGCTAAATATTTATAACTTGAAAAAATGTTGTAAATTCAAATAGTTATAATCTATTCAATGGTACCAGTTGTATCGCCTAATTCTAACATAATAAATACAAAATTTTTATGGATCTATCTAATTATTTGGACTTCCTAAAAATTCATAATTAATAATCTATAAGCCTAAAAAAATTAAGTAAAATATGTCATGAACTCAATAAAATACAATCCACAACATAATATGGTTTTAAAGACCTAAATCACTAATAATAAAAGGATGTTTTTAGAGTTTATATAATTAATGCAAATGTAACCATGTTCTTACATATGTCTATAATAGGGTGTTTGTGGACTAATATGGAATTAGTATTTTGACAGGTTAAATTATGTGCATCTTTTCTATTTTCCAGGTACTATTATTATGACCAAATATCCTTTCCCAAGCAAGGCATGAGTAGTTATTCTCTTTTCATAATTTTGAATTTCTTATTTCCTTTGATATTGATTATGGGTCCTTTGACCCCACATGTTATATTTTTGTTGCTCTCATCTTTTTTTTGGTCAGTCAAAAAAATGTGTTACTATAATACCAAAAACTTTGGGCACAAAGTACCCCATACAACAAAGCTGAAACCTGAAAAACTTTGGGCACACAGTACCCCATATAGAAAAGCTAAAACCTTGATCCCAACAAGCTGGTAATCAAAGGTAAGATACTATAAAATACCTAAGATAGTACATAAAACTTTTACCCTAAAAACTCAACCTAATGAAATGAAACCTTGAGCATAGACAAGCACTCAATAGCATAAAAAAACACCTACAAAGTATGAGCATAAAGGTGATGCAGGCAGGGTACACCCCATCAGACCAAGATATCTAGGGACACAGGCCTACAAAACAAACCTAGGTATCAACAGATAACCAAATTTTAGACGAAGTCGAAGCCAGAGCATAGAAGCACGAGCACATCCTTCTTTCTAATCAGAAACCAGATCACTGGAGCAACAAAGAACAGAAGAATCTAATGTTGAAGACCACATACCTTTCATCACTAGCTTTTAAAACACCGACAAATTGTGATGCATGGGAACTGAGATCAAGCAGCAACATCATCTTCTACTCCCCGACAGGCTCCATCTTGCGATCCGATGAAAATAGAATGGACATACTCAGAAAGCTACTATTTGCACAGAAGCACCACCACCAACGTCACCACGCCAACGCTTGAGCGATGTTTCCCTATTGCAAGGAAGAAGAACCTAAGGGGAAAAGGAACGAACCCGCACTGCTCCCCAAAGCACCAATCCATCTTACAACCATCTAGTGTCCTGAGGCCAAACACAGGACGAGATGCCCCTATTTGCATAGAGGCATTACAATGAACACCAAGGGGGTGTTCCATCTCACAACAACAGGGGAAACAAGTGTCGAGCACCTCAGTCACCCAAACCAACAACAAAGTGCCAGTGTGAAGATGTAGAAATGCCTCTACTATGTCGGGACACCCCAGATCCGATGACCGAGGAGTCCCTGTTTGCACGAAGGCACCTCATCGAACACCTTGAAGGTGTTCCATCACACAGCACTGGGGAAGATTACTCGAGCCCATAGCCGCTTGGCAATTTCTGCCTCCTCTGGACTGCCGGCAGGAGGAGCTAGCATGATCCCTACCACATGGATCAACCACAGGACTAATCCAGAGATAAGAACCTAGCCGCCAAGTAGGAAAGCTCCAAACACCACCTTGAAGACGACCCAGATAGAAATCGACTAGCAAACTCTCTCTAAGGTCACTTTTGTAGATCCAGAGGATTCACCTGTGCGTGAGCACCTGTAATGGTCTATGGTTGCCATCTTATTATTTCAAATGTACTAAACTTATACTTACCTTTCTATATTTGTGTGCATGCTTAGACTATCCTTATTTCTTGTAGTGGTACATCTATACAACCATATATACAGGGGCGCGCTTTTCCACCCGAGTATACTTTTCCACCCATTATTTATAGATGCGTGCTTTTATGCCCGGATGTGATTTTGCACCCATTATTTTATATTGAGATCCAATGGTGTCCCAACCCTGCTTGAAATAATTTTAGTATTTTTTTATTACATGCACACATTTATTGTTGTTATTATTAATGGAAAATTGTAAAGATAAGATTCCCTACTTGACATTCGTTAATAGACATGCTTCATATTTTAGCATGATATAATTCTTTTGGCACTTAATCCTCTTGATCATCCTTTGATTTGATGCTCTTCTTTGAAATTTCTAAAGTAGTTCCTAGTTGTTTTTTCTGCACATACTCAGTTTTTTATGACAACCTTTCCTTTTATTTTCTTACTCATGGGTGTTTTTTTTTAACACACCCAGAGGTAGCACAACCTAAGGAGTTGGACATGGAGGATTTTGCTTGGAGTCATAGGTCTAGCTTATGAAGAAGACTCTTAATGGGAGGCATATTTGAGATAGATTAGACATCCCTCTACTTTGATCCTTATCTTCTAACTTTCATGTAAGCCCTATATGGGAGATAATGTTGTACTTTTATAAAATGGAATATAGTCAAGAAATATATTTTTGCTGCTATACATTGGTCTCTTTTTGTATATCATCATTTGAGTAATAAGAAAAAAAATTACAACTATTCCATCATACATTTTAGTGTGTTTGAAATAGATGGGTTTATTCTCAAATTTAGTAGGGACTGGATCCCCTCTTGGGTCCCACTCCTTACAAGATGGTATGATAGCCATAGTGGTTGGATTTCTGACTATTTCAATTTTGTCTCCCTAATCAGAACTCTTGCCTTGCATAGTCATCCTCTAAGTGGTGATACCTTAGAAATGACCTATAATAATTCATGAGATGATGAAAGGTCAATTTAGGATCATAGGAAGTACATATAAGGATAATTATGAGTAAAACCTTATGTGAAGAGGCTCTAGTTGGACAAACCCTATGATGTAGGTTAGTAGTGACATGTATCCTTGAATTCAATAGGGTTTCAATTGATGATAAAGTTAGGTTTTGAGGAAAATGAAGTAGTATGATAAGGAGATCTTAAATGGAAATTGGGACTTGGTTTTTCTCTTTGATTTTGGGCCCTATCTTTAATTTTTTATTGTAAAGTTTTTTCATCAAATTATTTTCTTCATATTTTTATATGTACAAAATAAAGTTTATTTTGGATTTATCGAGGTTTTCTATAACTAAGTCACAAGGAAGAGGTTTGTGAAGTTTTGGTAGATAAACCCTAAAATAAGTTGGGTAGAAATTTCAACCCTAGTTTTGTGCATGAAGTGATGACTGGGAAGATATATCTTATGATAAAAGTTTAGTTAAATTACCCTTTATATACTATGACCTTTGGTTGATTAAATGAATCTTTGGGTAGATATGTTAGTAACACAAGGACCAGAAATTCAACCCTAGGTGGTCTTGACTCGTCAGTTGAATGCATGATATATGAACAATATAAACAACTAATTTTTTTGCAACTAAAAGATGCATATGTGACCATCGTACCTTGAATTTGTTTAGCTTGATTTGTTAGGTTAAACATTTTTATGAGGTGGAGTATGGGTGATTGATAATGTTTGGATGTTTAGATTTCAAGGATGAAATCCTTTTAAGGGGTGGATCATTGTAACGAACTAGAACCTAGAATCTTACCCAATTCCATTATTAAAAATCTAGCAAGATTTGGTTTCTTAGATTTTACTAAACAAGGTTAAAAATCAAAACACATTTATATAATGGCTTAATTATGTGCCAACATGCAATAAAATCATGAGATATGTTACATGTATTTACTTTACTAACATAATGGATAAATAAAAATGAATAATATGATTTGGAGTAACAATTTGTTATTCCATGTCCATAAATATTAATAATGTTCTATAGTTTGAATAAATATAAAATTAACGGATTAAATATCTAAAATAAGTAAAATGTAGAATTTCATGCAAAATAATGTTTTATATAGCTCTTTTGAAAATACATTGAAGATATCAAGACTCAATTAAGTGTTTATAATAAATATATAATATTCTATTAAATACAATGGTAATGTGTCAAAATTCCTAATGATGACATAACTCATAAAAAGACATCTTAAAAATAAAATATAACGGTAAAAATTTGTTCCTTGGGTGCCAATTAGCTTGGTTGCCAAGTTTCACTTTATTTGGATAATAATAATTATTTTAAATATAATTTGAGAAGAAAATTAGAGAAAAAGTCAAAAGTGTTAAATAAATTACTAAAAGTTTTAAAAAGTAGAAATAAACCTCAAGTTCAAAATCTACATGCCAAAAATAGTCTATTTTGGACAATTCTATCTACTTTTATGTAATTATGAGAGAAAATGTATATTAAAGCCAAAAACATTATATAACATGTTAAACCATACCAAAAGGGAAAATTAATTTTAAAACCATTATCCTCACATTTTAATTGGCTTGTATGTCAAGTTTACAATAAGATAGCATTCCTATGTGCCTTAAATTCATTATGAGAATAAAATAAATGATAGGATCTAACATTATTAAATAAATAATGAAATGCCCAAAAGATATGTAAAATGGGGCTCTAATATATAATGATTAAAGTGTTATATACATATTATGGAAGGCCATACATTGGAATGTAATAAAAAAACATATTATAATATAATTCTAAGATATTAGAAGAGTATGATAATTATTAAAGTAGGTATTGCAGTAGTAATATGAAATGCTATATATTTTACTTAACTACACAAATTAATGCAAAAGTGGAAAATAATGATAAACTATAATCCTCATTCCTTGAGTAATTTTGTGTATAAATTATTTTTTGTATAATGCTAGTTGCCTTGAATAAATTGTGGAAGAAAATATGGAAGTACTAAGAAATAAAGGGCTAAGACTATTTTGCATCGGAAGATTTCTTAAAGTTTTTGTTGTCATGCATAGTTTTGGATTTCCATAATTTTTTAATAAAATGCCTCTTCTCAGACAATTCAATATTGTTTGCTTAAACCAAGACATCATATATTTTTGTGGTTATAGAAAAGAAGGCAAGTAATGACTATTTAAGCGGCCCTTCTCTATATCAATTCTCTCTCTCTATTCTAACCATCACGTTGAGATTCCATTTCTAGTTGTTTCTATTTTATTTTATTTTGATAATGTTTAATATTTTATGACTAACTTCCTGCACAATCCAAATTCTCTCCCTATATATATATATATATATATATATATATATATATATATATATATATATATGGTGTGATGCCACTTCTACCTATATTGCTACGGCTGATTCTTCTGTCCTTGTATTGCTTTGGCAATCCAATGTTTCCTCTAATATCACAATGTCTCCTCCTTCTTATACCCTACCCCACCTTTAACTAGTAACCTTTCTGGTAGAATTCTATATTCTGGGTCATGCTCTAGTGAATTCCCTTTGACTAAAACCATTCTTGCTACTTCCTCGAGGTGGCTTGGGGATCATGCGTCTGGATTTGACACGAGCGTCAACCCACAATGACACCTAGTGGTTGTCCAGGATGGCTCTTTGAGTTTGTTCTTTGGATATTGTGGAGTCTCAAGAAAACTTGTAGATTCTCACTAATGAGGTAACTAACTCACCTTTCTTTTCATTTTCATCATAATTAAAGTTTCTCAATTTTGTGTTCCCTCACATTTTTACTGTGACAAACAAGTTGTTTTCCCTTTCGGATATCACCATTTTTGTCCTGTGTCTTTTCTCAAAACCAATTTGTGTTCGGTGCACCATTATAAGGCAATATCTCTCATTAAGTTAATTGTTGGTTTCCTTTTTCCCTGGCTTCCCATTGGCTACTCCTTTTTAGCCATGGCAAAGAGGGTGATTTTGAGGTTATGTACCTTCAGAAACTTTGTTTGGGCTCTATGGATCCATTTAAAACCGGACATCATCGGGAATACCATATGACCCAATATGTCTGACACGTCACACTATACGTCAACCCAAATAGTATCTTCCTCTTCGGGACTTCGAAAAGGTACTTTTGGAACACCAATGAGTGTTAAATTAAAGAAAAAAATTAAGTACTATATTTTACTTTGATTTGGAAACATAATGTAATAATGAATTCATTATTTTCATAATTTGGATTTTCCTTCTATTTATCCTATTTCATATTGGATATAGATTTTATACATATTCAAACAAATACAAATTAAGATCATAAAAACATAAGCATGTAATATAGCTACACCTAATTCCGTACCGGTTAATGCAAGAACTATAAATATGATTTGAGGAAATCGAGTTCCCAAAATTAAATCATTGATTTCTAGTTTCCACTATGGTATCAAACCTTTTTGTTTTGTGTTCTAATGAAAAAAAGATGATAGTTTGTGATCTTTCGACTTGCCCCATATGTGGATTTTTAGGATTGTGTGATTTGTAGATGTTTTCAAAATTAAAAATAAATTATTCATAGCCCAGAAAAATAAAATAAAACATTTTTTGGAATCATTATATTTTTCTCTATCAAATAGTATTGATCTTATACCTGAATTTAAATATAATAAATACGTGATGTTTTAAGGATTTTCTTAATTGTTTAATATTTCTAAAATTCATAGCTAAATATTGATAACTTGGAAAAATAAAATAAAATATGTTAATAATTCAAAAAGTTATAATATATTCAATGGTATGAGTTGCATCACCTAATTACATCATAATAAATATGATTTTTTATGGATTTATCTAATTGTTTAAACTTCCTAAAAAATCATAATTAATCATCTATAAGCCTAAAAAATAAAGTGAAATATGTTATGAACTCAGTAAAACACAATCCACAACATAATATGGTTATAAAAGGAGGTTTTTAGACTTTATATAATTAATACAAATGTAACCATGTTCTTATGTATGTCTTTAATACGGTGCTTGTGGACTAAGATGGAATTAGTATTTTGACACTAAACATATGTAGACGCCATCTATGATTTTACAACTCAGGTTAAGATATGTGCATCTTTTCTATTATCTAGGCACTATTATTATGACCAAATACCCTTTCACGTATGAGGCATGAGTAGTTATTCTCTTTTCATCATTTTGAAATTCTTATTTCCTTGGATATTACTTGTGGGTCCTCTGACCCACATGTTATATTTTGGATGCTCTCATTCTATTATTTCACATGGACTAAACTTATACTTGTGTTTCTATATTTACGTGCATGCTTAGATTATCATTATTTCTTATAGTGGTACATATGTACAACCATATATACAGGGGTATGCTTTTCCGCCAGAGTGTGGTTTTGCACCCATTATTTACAGAGGTGTGCTTTTCTGCCTGTGTGTTCTTTTTCTCCCATTATTTTAGATTGAGATCCAATGGTGTCCCAATCTTTTTTGAAATAATTTTAGTTTTTGTTTATTACATGCACAAAGTTATTGTTGTTATTATTAATGGCATGTTTCCCTAATTGACATTCTTTAGTAGACATGCCTCATCTTTTGGCATGATATAATTCTTTTGACACTTAATCCTCTTGATCATCCTTTAATTTGATGCTCTTCTTTTGAACCTTCTAAAGTAGTGTGTAGTTGTTATTTTCTGCTCATACTCAGATTTTGCTGACATCCTTTCCTTTCATTTTCTTACTCATGGGTGTCATTTTTCAACCCACTCAGAGGTAGAAAAACATAAGGAGTTGGACATGGAGGACTCTGCTTGGAGACGTAGGTCTAGATAATGGAGAAGACTCCTAATGGGAGGCATATTTGAGATAGATTAGACATCCCTCTACTTAATCCTTATGTTCTAACTTTCATGTAAGACCTATGGGAGATAATGTTGTACTTTTATAAAATTGAATATAGTCAAGAAATATATTCATTGCTATGCATTGGTCTCTTTTTGTATATCATCATTGGAGAAATAAGAAAAAAATTACAACTATTTCATCATACATTTTTAGTGTGTTTGGAATATTTTATTTTTTCTAGTCATTGTAGACTTTTATTTTAATTTGTAACATCTAGTTTAGCATTTATCTTGGTCAAAATACTCACAACATGTATATTATGATTTCCTAAGTGTTTCCTATATATAGAGTGCCTTATGAGAACTTAGGACATACACACATACATTGATAAAACCATCTACATTATCTTTCTCAAAACATAGAATTCTATATTTCTATCTTCAATGGAGCCATAGATCAAAATAATGTCATACCCCACAAAATATAGACTTTCTTATCCTTGTGGGGAGATTTATCATCACTTGTTCATAAAGAGCTTCATATTGTAGTCCTTTAAAGAGTTGTCATATCTTCTTCCTCTCTTATTCACCATTATTGTTCTTAGCACTTCTTGCTACTTCTTGGGAGATGGTTGTGAAGAAGGTTCTTGGTTCTTCTACTTAAAAGAAGGCTATAACCAAGGAGGAAGCTGATTGAATCTATTCCATAGTGTGCTTCCAACTACTTTTTGGGAAGAAAGCTATTGGAAAGTGTTATTAAAAGCTACTTCTAGTGAGAAGTTTGTGACCAAGGATGAGGCCGATTTGTGATCTACCCCATAGTGTGCTTCCAACTACTTTTTGGAAAGAAGGTTTTTGGGAAGCAGTATTAGAAGCTACTTCTTGTGAGAAGGCTGTGACCAAGGTGGGAGGCTGATTATGCTCTACTCCTGCATGTAAGTTCTACTTGATCTAGAAAAGGAGGGTTGTATTGAACAAAAAAAGTCACGGGTAGATTTTTTGTATTTTGTATCATTACACAAAAGGAATAAAATATAGGCTTAAAAGTCATGGTTGGGAATAACCAAGTTGCAGACTGGCATATTTTGATAGTTCACTCTAAATTGGGTGTCTTTTGTGGTTTGCTTCCTCTATCAATATAACTTGCTTTACAATTCTATTAAATTATCTTTGTAAGAAATTTGCAATCTAGCCTCCTTGCATTTTAAATTGAACAAGTTTTTATATGAGATATATTCACCTCCTATAGTTATATAGAATGGTATCAGAGTGGGTCTTCAAGGAGCCTTAACAAGTCTTGAACATGGGGGAAAATGTCTTGGGTCAACTCAATCTTGAAGGATCACACATCTGGTGACCGACTATCTTCGATGGATCCAACTACACTCATTGGAAGAAATATATAAAACTCTTCGTTTGAAGTGTTAGCCTTGATATTTGGAAGATGGTCATCCATCCCTATGTTCATCCTATAGCAGATTTGGAAGAATGGGATGTGACTATGTAAGAAATGCTACTCTTAATGCTAGAGCTATAGCCTTGCTTTATAATTTTATTTCTATTGACGAATTTGATCATACTTCCTCTTGTGAAACTACTTATGATATTTGGAGGAAATCAGGTATCATTCATGAAGGAACCTAGATTCTAGAATTAATATTCTTACTCATAAACTAGAATTATTTCATATGAAAAAATACGTTACTCTTTCTGAAATGAATTCTAGATTTGCCTCTACTATAAATACCATAAAATCATTTCAAAAGAATATTGAAAAATGTAAAATAGAAGAAAATTTTCATCATATAGTTGAATGTAGAATCATCTAAAATGATGTATCTTCTACAAATTTTTCTAAAAATGAACTTGTTGAATTTAAATCAAGTATAGTTGAACAATATAAGAAAGAGAAATTGGTTGGTATTTTTAGTTCCTTAAATGTAGAAATAAATGAGATAAATGATGAATGTCATTTTCCATTTATTTACTTTAATTGTTAGACCACGATAAAGCTTTTGGCAGACTAATTCTCAATTAAAGTACAACTCAATCAAGGGACAAATCGGTCAAAACATAATTCGACCGAAATATTCAGTGTGAGTTTTAGTTTGTCTATCTTGTTGTTAGTATTTTTTCTACATGTTTATTTGGTCTTTGAATAATGAATGATTTATTATACAAATTCTAAATGTGATACTTTCTCATGTGCTCAGTCAAAGAAGCTTTGTTAAAGATGCTCAGTCAAAAATTATAAAAGTGAAACACAGTGCTATTTGAAAATTGGAAACAAATCATTTTATGTTCCATTATGTTTGATATGATCACCACCACAATAGATTTTATTGCCATTTTTAATTGTAATATACAAAGGCCTTTGACCATCCTTAATGAGATGTGATTCTTTACGAATGAGCGCATAAGGTAAGATTTATTTACCACATGGAATTTTTTGGCAATATGTTCACAATTGCTAAATTTCCATATTGAAATTTTGATTTCTTTTTTGTACATTCCATTCATCTTCCACTCTTTCTATGACAACCCTTAAATTTGGTCAAAGAGCTTGGACAAAGTTTGCAACATACCATTTTGGTCAATTTTTTTAGTTCAACAATATATTAATGACTTTGGATGCTTCACAAATAACATAAAATCGTTGCCTTTTGGTATTTTTTGATAAAAGGGGGATTTGTATTGAATGTATTTATTGACAAAATGTCCACAATGATAAATTAAAGGAATTTACATAATTCATATTATAAATTTTTGTATGTGGTTTGTTCACATTTTGCTTAAATATGTTGCACATTCCATTGTGATCAAATATATTTAGGATTTTTTATGATTTTTAAACAATGTAAAATGTATATTTATTTCCTTTTATTGGCATGAGCACCTTAATAGGAATACTATTCTATGGACATAGATAAATTAGTGTTACGGTGCATGCTACACAAAAATTAGAGTGATTAAGCATGAGTATGTAGAACAAATTATAAAAACACTAAGAATTAAACAATTAAAGGCATATCATGTGGGAGATTTGGGCATTATGCTTCTTGATGGTCATTTACAAAGAAAAGGGGCAGACATATGGTTTGAGTCCCTAAAAATTCCCTTCAAATGAGGTTTGAAAGATCAACAACTTAAATGGATATCTTTTAATCTTGCTCAAAAATTAAGTTTTTTTGGTAAGTTTATTGTTGCATTAAAAAAAAGTTTCATAGAGGTCATAAATTGATTGTAACAATTTTTCCTATTTATCTTAGAATTGGTTTTTGAATACATTCTATTTTTTTGATTTCCTATTTTTTAAATCTAAAATTATTGGTTTTACATGTTATACATGAAGTTTTTTGGTTCTTAATGGATATATCTATCTTAATTGTTCAATTCTTAGTTTGAGCTTATTTTAGAGAGCATGAGATGAAGGAGGGTCTCAAATTTATTTATTACAAACTGGCATATCTATATTTCTTTTTTATTAATGGCGTATCTATATCAATATGGGCTTAACTTCCCTTCTATTTGGTCTAGAGACTCTTCATTTTCTTCTCATTTTGTGCTTAATGGATCCTATATCATTTATGGGCTTAACATCCCTTGAAAATGATTGAGAAAATAGTTTTTATGTCAATCTATTTATTTTGTAGGAGTTAGCATTCCTTGCATTGATATTGAGATATTATTAAAAAAATGGTGTTTCTCATGGAATTTCTATATGAGGGTTTACTTAACATTTCTTGCCATTGGTTTAGAGTATTCTTTTAATCATTTGATCTTAATGGGATCTCTTTATCATGTAGGACTTAACATTCCTTTAATTGGTAATTAGACAACTTTTTAATTCCTTAATCAAATATGGATGTTTGTCTATACACTATACACTCTTTTATGAAATGTATGCAAATTGTTTTGGTACATCATTGTTTCAATGGGTACATATTTATTATCAAGTGAGTATATACTCCCTCCCCATAATGATTATCTTATTGAGGATGAGTGTCTCGTTGAGGGGGAGTATTGGTAACATAAACACCTTTTTGACTTTGACAAAGGTGGAAAAAATCCCTTGAAGATTATTTTGATTATTTGAAGATATGATGATCCAAATTGTTCTACTTTCAAATTATCTTATGTAAATATTTTTCATCATCAAAATGGGGGGAATTGTTGGCTTTTTGGGCATACCGCACTATAATTTTGATAATGCAAATATTTTCCATTTATGTAACTAACATTTTGAATGTAATATTTCAAGTGATAAAGGAACTTATACAATATTAAACATCAAGTTGTACCATGAATATACCTTGTATGAATACTTTTGTACAACTCGATAGGGATGATGTAAAAACAAGTGATAATCAACCATATTCTATCCTAAACCTTATTTTACACTTACACCAAGTCTTTAGGATAGTTAAATGTCATTAGAAAAATCATTTTATATGTTTTCCAAAAATATAATAGTATTATAACATGGAATATTTTGTACCAACTCTTCTTTGACTGAGTTCAATCCACATTCAAAATCGTCATTTATTTTTTATAGTCATTGTAAATTTGTATTTCAATTTCTAAAGGTTAGTTTAGCATTTAACCTGGTCAAAACACTCACAATAGAAACATTGAGCAGTCCTAACTATTTTGCATATATAGGATTTCCTTATGAGCGCTTAGGACATACACACAATTGACACACATAGATTTAAGCAAACCATTTACATGCTATCTTTATCAAAACTTAGAATTACATATTGCTATCTTTAGATCTAAGTCCTAGCACAAAATAGTGTCATACTCCACCAAATATAGCCTTGCTTATCTTTGTGAAGAAATTGATAATCACTTGTTCACAGAGAGCTTCATATTGAAATCATTTAAAGAGTTATAATTTCCTCTTCCTCTCTAATTCACCATTGTTGTTCTTGGTGCTTATTAGTACTTCTTGAGAGAAGGTTGTGAAGAAGCTTCTTGGTGCTACTACTTGTAAGAAGGTTGCATCAAGGGAGGAGTCTATCAATCCGCTCCATAGTCTACTTGCAACTACTTCCTGGGAAGAAGGCTATTAGAAGGCATTATTGGAAGCTACTTTTGGTAAGAAGGTTGTGACCAAGGACGAGACTTATTGTGATCTACTCCATAGTGTGCTTCAAACTATTTCATGGGAAGAAGGCTATTAGGAAGCATTATTAGAAGCTACTTCTTATGAGAAGGATGTAACCAAGGCATGAGGTTGACTGCGAGCTACTACTGTGTGCAAGCTTTCCTTGATCTAGAAAAGAGAGGTTGTATTGAGCCACAAAAGACACCAGTTGATTTTTATATTTTATATTGGTTAAACAAAAGGAATAAAATACATGTTGAGAAATTCTGGTTAGGAATATCTAGGTAGTGGACTGATGTCTCCTGATAGAACCACTCTAAATTGGGTGTCTCTGGTGGTTTACTTTTTTCATCCATATAGCTTTCTTTAGATTTCCACTACAATATTTTTTCAAGCAAGTTTCTATCGAACCTCCTTGTCTTTTAAATTGAATAAGTTTTATGTAAGATCTATTACTCCCCTGCTTTAGATCTATCAAAAATGGCCTCGATTGATGAATCCTAACAATGTAGGATTTGCATCAAGCCAAAGAGGTTACAAGCCATTCATCAATAAAGGATTTCCTAACCATGAAACCAATCATCCACAAGATCCATAAGTCTGAGCTATCATCAATTTAGAGTCTTGAAGACCCATCTTGCGTAAGCTGCATTGGGAATAATCCTCATCAATTAAGTCCATCACTAGAATCCCAATCAGTCCCGAGTCTCCATTAGCGTAGAGTGCCTCAATAGTCTTTGGCCTTTTTCACTCAAGATTTTCATCATTTGAGTAGTCCTCAGAAAAACTACAGAAGTGGTAGAGTGAAGATGCTTCTACATCAATGAAAGGATTGAATTCCCATCATGCACCTTCCATAAAAGAATCTAGAGAGTGAATGAGATTTTGCTTTATATGCCATTGATGGATCCTCCAAACTAACACTACACAAGACTTGGGCGCATGCTGTTTTTCTCTATGCATAATAAAAAGTATCGTGCAAAGAGTACAAGCATAATATTCAAGACCCAAACTAGATCTTAAAAATAGGTACCCAAAATGTCAGTGGGGCACCATTTTCCCTATGGGGAAGCTCTTCCAATTAAGTTTTCAAGAACCAAAAGAGTACTATATGCCTAATCGATTGTTCTTATCGACCATCAGTTGAGAACATTCTCAATGTCATAACTTAAGAGAGATAAGAAAACCAAGATGTTCTTCACCCTCATCAACCTTAAATAATAGTAGCAGGAGTCTATATATCACTATAAAGTCCTCTTTCACTTCCATTAATAATCAAGACTTCTTTGATCCTTAATCATCAATTATGTAGGAAAAATAATAGAATGTCTCAATTCTAAGAAAGAAAGGTGCAAAAAAATAGTTAGTATATCTGAGAAGAACTATCTCTCTGATGACTTTCATCTTCCTCCAACTACTTTACCATCCTATTTCACTATGTATGATCTCTATTTAGGAATGTAAACATGCCATTTTCTAAATCTATAATGCATATTACCAACCACGACTGGATCATTCATTAAACTTGGGTTGGGAGTAGCCACTAGGATATCTGACGTAGATACTTAGGATCTTTTTAAATACATATGTCGACATGTGTGTATCCTTACTCTTATTTTTATTGCATTTTATGTATGCTTAGCTACTATCTTACTATGTTTGGTTTATGAGGACCATGAGAGAGTGTTGGTTGATCATATTTAGAGTAAGGAGTAGTGTGAACCCACATGAATGTCAGATCACTAGATCATAGGGTCATATTGTTAGATTTTTTGGGTTGTTTGTTGTCATCTCAAGAGAAAGCGGTACACTTATAACCTTAGATGTAGACCTATCTTGAGAGAAGGAGGGAATATAACTAATAGTGATTGCTCTCAAAATGCACTAAGGGTACGAAATAGGTTTCAATGTTTGCATGTTTGGAGAGTGTGCTTGGTAGGTACACCCTGATACCCATTATCATATATTGTATCCTAATTCAAAATATTTATCTACTATTATTTTTTATAACTTATTTTTTTTCTAGTTTACTTTTAATCTAGTTTGATATTTTTTTTCCTATGTCACCCTTGTCTACTTCTTTATTCAACTTAGATATGCTAAGGCATAAGTTCCTACCACATACCACCCTTTTCATTGTGTTTGATCTTGTTTTCTACAATAGAATCCATATATTGTTGTAGGCATCTCTTGGAGTCATATACAAATTTAATGTATGATCCATAGAACTTGGTCCATTTTTGCTTGTGATATGGAACTATGCTTTAAGATGGACAAATGTATGCCTCTTGAAGTATAACCATGGAAGGAATTTTGATTTGCTAATAGAACAAACTTAGTCCCCTAGATGAGGGAGTAAGGTGTCACACAAGTCAGAGTGTAGGTAGAAGTTCTATATGCCCAAAGATCCATGGGCGACCTCTCATGCCACTTAAGTAGACTCGATGTTCTTATTAAGTATCTTGTTTAGCTTCTTATTGGATACTTCAACCATTGCATTCATCATAGATAGATAAGTAGATAACTTGTTGTGCTAGATGAAAAAAGAATTAAGGTACTTTCATACTAATTTCATGGTGATATGGTAAAGTTGTTTGATATAATATCACTTAGCACACCATAGGGGGTGATGATGTTGTCATGGAAGAACTTGATGACTTGTGAAGATGAGATGGAGACCAGAATTTATTCCACCCACATGGTGAAGTATTTGACGGTGAGAAATATAAAATAATGGTTTTTGAAGGCCTTAGGGAGATTTTTTCCAATCATATCCACCCCACCCCGCAAATGGACAAGGTACTGACATGTTTTTTAGGTGAGTTTTGGAGGTCCATGTATACCATAGGCATGAAGCTAGAAGATCTAGAACTTGTAGATGTGATGTATGCAATTCAACTCGTACACCAGTAGTATCCTAGTAATTGGATATGATTGGTGATGGTGACATCTCACATATGACTTCCATAAATGCCTTTGTGACTTCACACATCACATATTCATATTCATTCTTTTTGAGGAAATTTATAGTAGAATCTTATTGGCATAAAACTGGTAGAGTATGCCATCTTCTATGCTGTAATTGACTGCCAGGTGCTATATTTGTTTGTTTATTGTGACTTGGCATACAATTGGGGAAGGTTTGGCCTTTTAGAAAAAATTCTAATATTGTAGATCCATAGTTATTCACATGTCACAAAGGCACATGAATTTATATAAAGTAGGTCAATTATGATTGCATTTTGACTTCAATCAAGAAAAAAATTGTATCTTGAAAGTTGATCCAAGATACCAAAGCTTCTAGTACATCCATGTGCATGTTCTAGTCTCTCTTGTAGTGGGTGAATTTGATCTCATTTAACCATTCAGATAGCTTTAAGAGGATCTCTTATTTTGAAATAAGATGTACTTTCTTAGTCTTCCACAAAAATTGACTTGTGACACGATGAGTAGACAATCTCTATTGACTTGAAGATTTTGGTTACCCATCTTCTTGGATGCTTATAGGCCTAAGATGCGAGCTTCATATTCTATGATGTCATTAGTGGTATGAAACTACAGTTATAAGGAAATAGGGTTGTATTCTCCTACTAGATTGATGATAACTACTCCAACCCCATTAACATGTTGATTTGAGAAGCCATCAATTTGAAGAAGGTAGCCACTATGGCATTTATCATACTGACGTAGCTGCCTAGGAAGTTGAAAGCCTCATATTCTAGAGGGATGATAAGATTTTATTTCAATTGATCTACTAATGCCTGCCATTTGACATTCTTCATGGACAAAGAAGAACCTACCATTTGATGCATCTTGTAATTAATGGGGGTGATCACAAAGATAGCATAATGGATCATGAAGTTTTATTAGAAGCACTGGGTAAGACATTAGGTGATACCTCACCCTTATTTATATCATGAACTAGTGTATGCAATGATTCACAACTAGAGTCTATCTCTATGAAGTTCTTAGACATATAGTGGATGGTATGGGTTTAATCAACAATCTTCTATGTCAGGATTACTACCATAGATTCTTTAGTGACTAGAGCCTTAAGATAAGTGTGTGACCTTACATGGTAGGTTTGAAAATGGGAAAGGCTAGATGAGTATTTTTTTACTTGTTGAATGCAACTTGACATTATCATTCAAATTGTTGTTAGAATTCTTGCACATCAACTTGAAGATTGATTTGCAAACTAACATCATCTTTGGATGACTCAAATGATATATTTCAAATTTTTGAGTAGTTCTAATCTATTTGTCCGTACAAGGTGGAGAAAGATTGGGGATCTCTCAAGATTTCCTTATATTGACCTCTATACCTTGTTTTCTAACTATATAGCCCAGTAGGTTTTTGAATGTGAATCTAATGGTGTACTTTTATATATATAATTAGTAGATAAAATATCATAGAATTTGGAACACATTTTCAAAATAGGTCATGTTGTCTTCTTCTTTCTTTGACTTAGTGATCATGCCATCTAGACAGATTCTGATTTTGTTGTAAATGAAGTCATGAAAGAGAGATATCATGGCTCTCTAATTAGTTGTAGTCATGTTATTTAGTCTTGTAGCATAAAATGAACCATTGGGTTAAATAGTTTTCTCCACATTTGGTTACACCATCTGATTGTATCTTAGGAAAGTGCCATGAAAATAAGGAAATAATGTCCCACTTTTTTGTCCACAAGAACATAAATAGCTAGAAATTATAAATCATTTTTAGATTGGATTTATTGAGTTCTATGTAGACAATGCATATTTAGACATGTTGATCTATGTTTGAAACCAAAACAATATTGGTCAGCCATGATGGATATGGCATAAGGTTTATGAATCTTGCACATATTTTTCTACATTGTATTGCTTCTTCACTTCATCATGTATCATTACTCCTCATTTTTTTATGATGTGTCTAGGTTTCTTCTTGTTGGGAAACATCCTTGATGTGATTGGGAGTTAGTTTACATTAACTGACTCGTCAAAACCTAGAATGTTAGGATAGCTCCAAGGAAAGATGTTGATATTGATGGAGGAGATCAATCAGAGATGATTTAATGGATGGTTGTAAAGCCTTATCTTCAAATGAAGACTAAGTTAGCTCATGCCTATTTCGATGGCTTATATTGCTTTTGTGATGTGGAATGAATGTTGTAAATAGTCATGTATGATGGAATGACTATGTCCTCTGGAGTCTGTCAATGAGGATTGTAATGATATCTTCACATAATTTTGTTGGACTAGGTTCCTATGACGGAAGATTTCTAGCTTTTCCTTATCTGTCTTTGGATTAGGTTCTTGTAATGAGGGTGGCGAGTCTCTCATGGGACCCTAGGAGGAGTCTAGCTGAAGATCCAGAACGAGATCTCCTCTTCGATCATTCAATTTGCTTTGACAAGGTAGTCATTGTAGAGAACATGATGACTCCCAATTGAATTTAGTTCTTGGGGATTGTGATGGGGCTTCAACTTATGTGGATTTGCGTGCACCAACTAAAAATCCTAAAGATAGTAAGTCTTTAGGTTTAGCCTTGCTTATACTAGATAGAGAACTCCACCCACATATGCTAAGATACGTGGAAGTCTTATCGTAGTATAGTTAAGGGTCGAATCCTCAGGACAACGGTCTTGTTGCAAGCAACAAGATGGAAAACGTTAGAGTTTCACTTAGTCTCTTAATAGAAGGCACTTTAAATCGAAAGTTTGGTTTTGTCATTTTAACCTAAGAACATGTAATGTAATGAAAGCAAGTAAATCTAAGGAAGTTAAACAATGATAAAAGTCACTAGGGTGTGATCGGTTTTTCACCACCACTACACATGGATCAACACATGGAAAGTAAAACATAACCTGCAAAAAGAGTTTAGTCAGTTAGTATCTTTGTAGACTTAGTTTCCTTTCGGAGAACTAACTACGAGAAGTGCGGGAATGTTGCAAAGTCAGCCATCCCCGAACGAATGTTCAAATACTTTGCATCATTCCCTTTGCAAAGTGTGTTCCTCGACTCATCAAGGTTGTACTTTCACACGTCAACTGATTCCATTTCATAGCATGAAAGTACAACGATGGGAGTGAGTATACTCCACTTCTTGAAAGACACTCCTAGATACCGAAACAGATGCATGGTGGATACATGCACCAAGAACCAACATACAAACGAGTTTCAAATCTAATAGTACAAACGTAGACAATTCATACTAAAAGATAAAAGATAACACAAGTTGATGATCAGGCAACATGCATTCATTAAACGTTTGATGTTGAACTGAAAAGAAAAAAACTCTATATTACAAACTATGGATTATATTTACAAGATATGAAAACATGGGTAGCGGGGCTACTCCCCGCACCCTAGTGAAAGAGACTACTCGCTCATAACTAGGACAAAGAAGGAGGCAAGAAGAGAGAGAGAGCATCATCCCCACAAAGGAGAGAGGAAAGTCAACCCCTTGGAGAGAAGGAAACGATCCACCAGCTTCATAGGTTGCACGATGAAGAGATCTCCCTCTTCCCACCTTCTTTGAGGAGAGAGAGAAAGCAGCTTCGAGATGGAGTGTGGGTCTCAGACCGGCAGCCCCTGGGTGGAGGATGGAAGTCAGATGTGCCCTGGAGTGATTGAGGCAGCCTTTGGACATCTGAAACTTGATAACTGGTGGAGGACCCTTGGGGTCTTATTTATAGGCCTTAAGTGAAGTCCAAACGGTTTGGAGACCGTTTGGACCTCAAGACCGTTTGGACCTGAGACCGTTTGGATCTCAAGACCGTTTGGACCTCAATACCGTTTGGACCTCAAGACCGTTTGGCTTCATGCGGTCTCGGGATAGTGTGACTCCATGCGGTCTCGGGACCGGTTGGCTTCATGCGGTCTTGAGACCGTGTGACTCCATGCGGTCTCGGGACCGGTTGGCTTCATGCGGTCTTGAGACCGTGTGACTCCATGCGGCCTCAGGACCGATTGGCTTCATGCGGTCTTGGGACCGTTTGACTCCATGCGGTCTCGGGACCGATTGGCTTCATGTGGTCTTGGGACTGTTTGACTCCATGTGGTCTCGGGACCGATTGGCTTCATGCGGTCTTGGGAACGTTTGACTCCATGCGGTCTCGGGACCGATTGGCTTAATGCGGTCTTGGGACCGTTAGACTCCATGCGGTCTCTCGGGACCATTTGACTCCATGCGGTCTCGGGACCGATTGGCTTCATGCGGTCTTGGGACCGTTTGACTCCATGCGGTCTCGGGACCGATTGGCTTCATGCGGTCTTGGGACCGTTTGAGTCCATGCAGTCTTGAGGCTGATTTAGTCTTTTATGATTTTTTGTGTCTTTTTCTGCGAATATAAAGGGGAAAAGTTAGTCTAATAGTATATTTACAATAAGAGGGAATATTTAGGGATTATGGCTAATTTTAATTGAGAAAGAGTGTGGAAAACTAAAGAAAAGACTAAGATAATCATCCAAAATCGGAGGTTATCACCCCCCCTAACTCACAGTCTAGCTTGTCCTCAAGTTAGATAGAGCTGAGACATGTAATGGCGAGGCGATTTTATTTAGTTAGGATTTCCATACTCTTGCTTCAATTCTCAACCTGAGTTCTCCTAAGGTCATATCAGGTCTTATTGCTTGCCTTGACTCTTTCAGGTTTCGAGAGTTGCTTGGGTCTCAGGTTTCTTCCGTATCTCTTAGCTCGCATCGGGACCACCTTTATTCTGTGCATGTTGTTGACTCTAATCAGCTTTATACCTCTCTGAAGGACCTACTGGAAGCTAGAGAGTATGAGGGTTGGATAAAGGTTTGAAGTGTAACTCCCCCTTCAAGTGGGGGAGGGGTTGTCTATGCTTTTAGGATCTCACTACCGGGCACGACACATCTGCCTTTGTGAGGGCAGCTGAATGTACCGGCTGGGTGAGTCCTTTATAAGCCTTTCATATATTTAGATACCTTAGGGTTTCACTACCGGGCATGACACATCTGCCTTTGTGAGGGCAGCTGAATGTGCCGGTTGGGTGAGACCTTCATCGGTTCTTTATATAGATCCTTATTTATGTCACAACTCTCATAATTTTATTCAACTCTCTGGCTTTTATTCGAAGACTCGTAGGCTTGGGTTTTGGGGTTTTGTTCGGGAAATTATTTTGGGCAGCCAAGCCTCTTTTATTTGAAGGGAGGAAAGCTGTTCTTAGAGTTTTTCAACATGCACTTATTTGGTTTCTTTTTTTTTGTGGTCCACTTACAGAACTTCTTGATTTGGAAGTTTCCTGATTCCCCTCTCATCCTTGAGAGCCTGGCTTATTTCTGCCTTGATATTGACCTGTGGAGAGTCATATGAAGAAGTGAAGCAAAAGCATGAAAATCAATAGTGGAGGGACATTATTAAATGACCATTATATGTCTAAGTGCTATTTACTTTTGGGGACTAACATGATTCTAAAGTTAGCTGAGGGTGACTTTATTCAAAAAGGATTAAAAAAATAGAGAAAGGAGAAAATGGAAAAAGAGGGATTTAGAAATGATACCTCGCCCTTGTCTAATGTACCCCCTAACTTATCACTCACTCTGTCCTCAGAGTGTCAAAGTGATAGGTTGAGAAGTACGATGATAAGGGCTGCAGGCTAAGTTAATTCTGAATTTTCCCCTGGTGATTGAAGTAGATTGGCTGCGAACTGTCTGCGTAGAGCGTGGTAATCCACGTCAGTCATATCTTCTACTGGTCTTTGAAGGACGATGATGGTGTACATCCAGTAGAGGACGTGGAAGCTGCAACCATTTGATTCTCAGATTTGTTGGGGACATTTGTGGCTGAAGGAAGGGCGATGAAAATGTTCTTTGACTTAGAAAGGTGATTAATTTGTCAGCGCATTCCTTCGCCACTACCTCTATTGGTGTCCTTGGTGTCATGACATAGTTCTTCTACTGTGGGTTGTATTGGCTGTCAGAACTGTTATAGATTGTAGTTGTTCCTTCTGGTAGGTTTGTTAACAGGAGCATCAAGTGCTCATGATAGAGGAAGGGTAGCATGATGAACTTTGGTGTTATGTGTTGGAGAAAGGATATTAGCGCTTCAGTTGTTCTGAAGTTCTTTAGCTTTAAAAGATCATCCTTCATGTATGGGGATACCATATATGTTGTGGGGTTATTTTGGCTGAGGAGAAACTGATAAGCGGCCATTAAGCTTACGGAGAGGGATCCTTCAAACTGCAAAGTCTCTCGAAGCGTGTCTTCCATTACTAGAATGTCACTAGACATGAATACGAGTTCATCCTTCTTAGCTGAAAGCCGCGACATAATGAGACGTAGTTCGATGTCGAAGAGACCCTTGCAAGCACTGTGGTCGAAGTCAGGAAAGGTTGGTTCTATGGCAGAAAAAAGATCTATGTCTCTTTTACTTTGCTCGGTAGCTAAGGCTGGCTCCTTGGATTTCTCCAACTCTTTCAGAGTTTGTTGGAAAGGTCGCCTCTGCGGGCATTAGACAGCTGAAAAAAGGTAACGAGGAACGTCATCTAGTGCCATTGTCGGGTCCTTGAAGAACCTTCTATCACAAATGAGCTCCATGACGTAACGCCCTCGCAAGGAGTGAAAATCGTCAGCAACTAGGTTAGTAAATGGGATTTCTTGGTTCAACACTTGGATGTGATGTATGGTGCAGAAAGCACAGTCCCCAGATCCCTCGGCATCTTGAACTTGAGGGTTAATTATTTGGAACCAGGACTGGCTCCAGTCTTGTCGGAGGGGTGGGCGTGCAACCCAAATTAACTTAAGTAGCCGGAAGGGTATACATCTCACTTCACCTGCTGCTTCACCAACAAAGTTTATTGTACCGGCGGGTAGCTCAGCGCTGCAAAAATTATAAACCTTGGCATCCCGAGCCTAGGTGTCTACAATCATAAATAGCTAGTGATCCGAAACTTGAAAGGGCACGGTTAGATAACGTGCCCGACGTGCTAAACCGGCACACCGCCGCTCGATTGACTTTTCTCGTATGTCTTTGTATAAAAGGCTGATAGACAGAGCAGGCGAGGTGTTGAAAACTGGCTGCTGCCTCTTAGAACTTCTGTACACTTCTATACAGTTGGCAAGAAGGACAAAGAAGATTGCTATTGGCATCATGGACCGTGGTCGCAGGATGTTGCGGAAGTCTTCTCGTGTCAGCTTGCGGTTAGTTTTGGTGTTATGGTAGATGATGTCTTCCCCCGCTTTTGCATCATCGACAATAGTGTTCAGTATAAAAATGTCCTGATCATATAATGTGGAGATGGCCGCCATATCCAAATCGTGCATTTTTTGCGGTAGTGGCGGCGGCGGGGGAAGGTTCTGCGGAGGGGGAGAAGAAGGTTGTACCAAGGCTTCTGCATAGCCTTGTAGATCGTCTTCCGAGTCAGAGGCAGAATCAAGGTCTTCATCTGTGTCTAAGCTTACTCGTTCTGCCTCGTCCTGGTCATGGGGGGAAGGCACTGACATGTCGAGTGCGGAGAAAGGTGGAGCGGTTGTTGTGGGTGGGCTTGTGCTGGTTCCTAATATACATTGGTGGAACGCAGTGAAAGCCACGTATTTAGCAGACTCCCACGTCATGGAGAATCTCAGGCTTGTGCTGATAAGTGGCTGTTGATGTGCTCAACTTGCTTAGCCACCTCATCTTGTCGTTGCTGAAAACCTTGGAGGATGTTGGGCAAGGCGTGGTTTTGTTCGTCGATCGTGGCCACCTGTTTGGATAATCCTTGCACATAAGAAAAAATAGAATGTAAAATGTTAGAAGGATCAGTGAGGAGGTTTCTGACGACGTCGAATTGACGTCTGAATTCCTCACCGATATTGGAAAAGGGGACCCCAGAAGCGGAAGGGTGGGATGGCTGGGGTCTGTGTGGGAGAGTGGTAGTGTCTTGCATAAGAGACACTGATGGTGCCCCGAACTGCGTGGTGACTACGGATGGGGTCACCAGTGGTGTCGGGGTGGTGGTGGATGTGAAAGGTGGTTGTATCTCAGGTGAAAGTGGTGGGAGTGATAGTGATGGGGTAGAGACTGTGGAGGTGGAGGGGAAAGTGGTAAAGTCGGGCATAGGGGTGGAGAAGGGAGAGCCCGAAGGGAAAAGGGGTGAGGAAGAGGATGCGGGTGGTTGCGTAGATGTGGTGAAGAAAGGAAGAGTGGTGGATGTTGGAAAGGTGGAGGGTGGTGAGGTGGTGGCAGTTAACTAAACATTTAGACTCATAATGAAAGAGTCTAAAGATGAGGAGGTGATGTGATCGTCGGGAAGTGGGTTGTCTTCAGGATGTGGTTTTGAAGTTGGCATCCCCGACAACTGTTGATTCTGTGAAAGTCTTGTGGATGGTCGTTTCACAAGAATTTTTGATATTCTGGCTGTCGGGGCGTTGATGCTGAGTTCAGTCTGCCCTGCCTTTATTTTCTTTGCTGGTGCTTTTACCATAGCTTAGAGTTTGGTAGGCTCCTCGTCAGTGAAGAGGAGCTTTTCCTTGTCATAGTCTGCGAGCTCCGGCAGCGGTAGTAGGGTTCTGGATGATTTGACTGTAGGGCAGAAAACATAATGTAGTTTCACATCCTTTTCCTTGATAATGAAAGAGTTCTTCAAAGTTTGTTCATTAGTAAGGATGTCACCCTTTATTTGCGTGCAGCGCGGTAGGGGTCTGTCCATCTTGAGGTATTTTATGATGGATGTGACATGACCCCCCATGCAAATTTCCTTTCCTGTGGCGTAGTTGGAGAACTTTTGTATCAAATACCGTCCGATGTTGACCGACTTTCCATGCAAGATTGACCATAGGATTAAGAGGTCGGCAGTAATAACATTTCCTCCCTCTGATATGGGGAACAACGCACTGGTAATGATTTTGTGAAGCGTGCACACGAACCCTGAGTGAATATTGGAGGCTTTACATGTCTTTGCCTCGTAGCTTGGGATCCCTGTTAGTGACTTCCAGAAGGTGTGTTTATTGAACGAGTAGATCTCCATTCCTACAACTCCGACTTTTTTGAGCTGCTCAGGATTGTCGATGAAGATTTCGTTTAGAAGATTTTCTGTTGTCACAATGTCATTCCCAAAGAGCTTGGTGACCAGCCGGCGATCACCACCATCCCTTGCTCTGTGTGTAATTTCCACCGTTTCTTTAGTAAGATGGGTAAAGAATTCTATGGTGGGCTCGACATATGAGATTTCGGAGATGAAATAGAGTCTGGATAAGTTGGCGTTGTCGAGCATTGTGAGTACTCTGTCATAGATCCCCATCTTCAGTAGTACGCTTGAGCAGACGTACTTTGTTGGTTTCAGGACTTTGTCAATGGATGGGATGGTGTGGATGTAAAGGTTTTCTGGTGGGGGCACGATGGTGGTGAGAATTGAGAAGGTGGGGGTGGTAACAGGGATGGTGGTGGTAGGTGTTGCAAGGGTTTGGTCCCTAGCAGAGGCAGGGAGAACTTGTTTTCTTGCCCGTTTCTTGGAGGGTTGTCCGGTTGCAGTGTCCTGGACCTTTCGTTTCCTCTTTGATTTTTCAGGTGGGGACTCGTCCTCGGGGTTTGACTCGTATTCTGAGCCTTCATCATCATCGGAAGAAATTTCAATTTCTTCTTCAGGTGCCTCAGCTAGGCACTTGTTGAGGCGATCAAGGTCGTACAAGACCTCCATGATTTTGACATTTGGTGGGGCCTTTCCAGTCCTGTTGTAGTCGTCTACGATCTTCTGGAGTTTGGCCTGATCTACCCTCAGTTGCTCATTGGTCCAGATTGGAGCGTCTTCAGATCCGGTGGCCTCCTTTACAGGTGATGCCATATCTGCAAAATGGGAAATCATGAGTTAGAACAACATGTTTAGAAAAATTTGGATTTTATTTGTATTTATGTGGTTTTATATGTTTTTTAGAGATTGTGGAAAGCCAAACGGTTTGAAGACCGTTTGGTTCCAAATAGTTTCAGGACCTTTTGGTTCCAAACGGTTTGAAGACCGTTTGGTTCCAAACGGTTTCAAGGCCGTTTGGTTCCAAACGGTTTCAGGACCGTTTGGTCCCAAACAGTTTGGAGACCGTTTGGTCCCAAACGGTTTCACGACCGTTTGGTTCCAAACAGTTTGGAGACCGTTTGGAAGGTGAAACGTCGGGTAATAGCCGGAGAAGGGAAGGCGGAGGCGCCGACGATGAAGATGAAGGCGGTGATTGAGAAGGTGGAGCCGACAACGATAAAAACGAAGGCGACGATGGAAGGAGCCGATAGCGATAAAGACGAAGATAAAGAGGATCGCGGCGGAGCCGGCGGTGATGGAAAAAAAGTGTGGAGGGTGCCACGCCGGCGCCGTAGACGATGACGGAGGTGAAGACAATTGCTGAAGCAAAAAGGTCAGACATTGCCGCGGTGGCAAAAGAAGGCGTTGCAATGGTGGATGGACTACCTTGTGGCTGTTGGTGGAGACGACGAAGGAGAAGCAGAGAGCGGTGGTACAGAGGTGAGGTCGCCGTGAAGAAGTACGGAAACTAGGTCGACGGAGGCGAGCTGCGTGGGAGCAGGGGAAACAGATGCAATGGAACAACTCTTGCGCAAAGGTTTGAGAAAACTCGAGAGTCGAAGAGAGGAGAAGGAGGGGGTTGGGTTTATATTTATAGGAAACGGGGGTTGACCTGACAAAAACCCTGGGTCAAACGGTTTAGCGACCGTTTGGACTCCAAACGGTTTGAAGACCGTTTGGTCCCAAACGGTTTCAGAACCGTTTGGCTCCAAACGGTTTCGAGACCGTTTGGCTCCAAACGGTTTGAAGACCGTTTGGTTCCAAATGGTTTGAAGACCGTTTGGTCCCAAACGGTTTCAGGACCGTTTGGTTCCAAACGGTTTGAAGACCGTTTGGTCCCAAACGGTTTCAGGACCGTTTGGTAGGGTTAGGGTCGAATAGATTTTTATATTTTTTTATGTTTGTTTTGGTTATGTGAATTTTTTTTATATTTTCATTTTTTGTATTTTTATGTTTGTTTTGGTTATGTGAATTTTTTTTAATATTTTCATAAGATAAACCTAGGGTAATTAAAAGAACGGAAAATAAAAGAAGAAGCTGAAATCTTGGGTTGCCTCCCAAGTAGCGCCTGGGTTTTACGTCGCTGGCTCGACGAATCTTTGATGTTGTTAATCTGACGTCGTGGCGTCTTTGATTTCGATGGTCTGTCTCGACATCTTATCTTCTGGAGTGTAGTATCTTTTTAAACGATGGCCGTTGACCGTCCTTTCTCCTCCATTATTGTCTACAATTATGACAGCTGCAGTTGGGTATATATGCTTTATGGTGAAGGGCCCGGACCATTTTGTTTGAAGTTTTCCAGGGAACAACTTGAGCTTGGAGTTAAAAAGGAGTACTTTGTCGCCGATGGCGATGTCTTTCCTCTTAAGATGACCGTCATGCCACATTTTGGTCTGCTCTTTATAGATTCTGGCACTCTGATAGGCGGTCATTCAGAGCTCCTCTAGGTCCTGCAACTGGAGTTGTCTATTCTCTCCTACATTTTTAAGATCGAAATGTAGTTGTTTGATGGCCCACCAGGCTTTGTGTTCCAGTTCTACTGGAAGATGACATGACTTCCTGTACACCAAACGGAACGGGGTTGTCCCGATTGGTGTTTTATAGGCTGTTCGGTATGCCCAAAGGGCATCGGGATGTTTGGTGGACCAGTCAGAGCGGTTTCTATTAACTGTCTTTTCTAGGACCGCCTTTAGTTGTCTATTTGATACCTCAACCTGACCACTGGTCTGTGGATGGTAAGGCGTTGCTACTTTGTGGTTGACTCCGTACTTTTTCAACAGGGTTTCAAAACTTCGTTCCAGGAAATGGGTCCCGCCATCTGATATGACAGTTCTGGGGACTCCAAATCTGGGGAAAATGATATCTTTGAACAATTTAATAACTGGCTTGGAATCGCTGGACACAGTGGGTATAGCTTCGACCCACTTTGAGACATAGTCCACCGCAACCAGGTTCTAAGAGAAGCCATAGGAGGAAGGGAAAGGGCCCATATAGTCTACCCCCCACACGTCGAAAAGCTCAATTTCTTGCCACATTGTAAGGAGCATTTCATCCCTTTTGGATATGTTGCCAGAAAATTGACATTTATTGCAAGATTTCACAAAATCATAGGAGTCCTTTTCTATAGTTGGCCAGAGGAAGCCTGACTGTATAACTTTTAAAGCGGTTTTCTTTGCGCTCATGTGCCCCCCCGTGGGTCCTGAATGGCAATGTTCTAGGACGGGGGTAATCTCTTCTTTCGGGAAGCAACGATGGAAAAGTCCGTCAGCACATAGGTGAAACAGGTAAGGTCGTCCTAATAATATTGCTTTATATCATGGAGAAACTTCCTTTTGTCATGGTAAGAAGCGGAGGGGTGAATGATCCCAGTATCTAGATAATTGACAATATCCGCATACCAAGGGAATCCATGGGTAACCTTCATTAATTGGTCGTCAGGAAGAGAATCTCAGATGGGGATTTTATCTTCATTATGCACTTCAATACGAGTGAGGTGGTCGGCTACAATGTTTTCCACTCCGCTCTTATCTTTAATTTCTAAATCAAATTCCTAAAGCATCAACACCCATCTGATAAGTCTGGGTTTGGCATCTTGCTTCTGAATCAGGTATCGAATGGCGGAATGGTCGGTGTAAAAAGTAACCTTGGATCCAATCAAATAAGAGCGGAATTTCTCAAACGCGTAGATGACAGCCAGAAACTCCTTCTATGTGGTAGTGTAGTTCTTCTGTGCTTCATCTAGCATTTTTGATGCGTAGTAGATTACGTAAGGTTTGTTGTCAATCCGCTGTCCTAATACAACCCCTATGGCGTAATCGCTTGCGTCGCACATGATTTCAAATGGATGCGACCAATCTGGGGTTCTCAGAATAGGTGCGGAAATTAAAGAATTCTTGAGGGTGGAGAAAATTTGCATGCATTCTTGGTTAAAGATGAACTCAATGTCTTTAGTCAGGAGTTGGGTCATGGGTTTTGCTATCTTTGAAAAATCTTTGATGAATCTTATGTGAACCCCGTATGACCCAAGAAAGCCCTTACTCCCTTTATATCTTTCAGTGGTGACAGTTTCGAGATAACATCAATTTTTGCTTTATCGACCTCGATTCCTCTGTCACTAACTTTGTGCCCAAGGACGACACCTTCAGTTACCATGAAGTGACATTTTTTTCCAATTCAGTATAAGGTTCGTTTCCTCACAACGTTGTAAAACTTGTCCAAGGTTGATTAGACAGTTATCGAAAGAATCTCCGTAAATTGAGAAATCATCCATGAACACTTCCATTATGGATTCTGTTAGTCCTGCGAAAATGGCGGACATACATCTTTGGAACGTAGCGGGTGCGTTACACAACCCGAATGGCATTCTTCTAAAAGCATACGTTCCAAATGGGCAGGTGAAGGTAGTTTTTTCTTGTTCTTCTGGGTGTATGGTTATTTGGTAGAACCCGGAATAACCATCAAGATAGCAGAAATATTTCTGATGAGCTAAACGCTCCAGGACTTCATCGAGAAAGGGTAGAGGGTAGTGATCTTTCCTCGTGGCTTTGTTGAGCTTCCTATAGTCAATACACATCCTCCACCCTGTTACAGTCCTGGTGGGTACTAACTCATTTTTGTCGTTAAGCACGACAGTAGTGCCTCCCTTTTTAGGAACAACCTGGACAGGGCTGACCCATTGGGAGTCAGAGATAGGGTAGATTATGCCATCTTTAAGTAATTTGAGGACCTCCAGGCGAACCACCTCTTTGAGATTAGGGTTCAGTTTCCTCTGATGTTCGTGAGATGGCTTAAATTCTTCAACCATTGTAAGTCTGTGCATGCATAGGGAAGGATTTATGCCTGTCAGGTCAGTTATCTTATATCCAATGACCTTTTTGTGTTTCTTCAGTTCTTCTAGAAGCCTTTCTTCCTGATCTTCTGTTAGGTTGGAGCTGATGATAACCGGACATAATTTCTCCTCGTCCAAGAAAACATGTTTAAGCCCCATGGGCAGAGTCTTCATTTCAGGAGCCTTAGGTGGCTCAGTTGCTTCTATAATGGTGACAGCTTTGAGTTCTTCAAAAGTGGTCATCAGTGCTTCTTCGGCCTTTTCTAAATGTTGCAGACACTGTTGAACTAGTTCATTCACAGAGAATTCGACATCTGGGTTGGTTAGGACATTCTCTAGCTCGTCTGATGTGTCAGAAATTTCTAATTGAGACATTTGCTGTATTGCGTCTAGAAGAAAGACCTCCTCTTGAATACTAGGGCCTTTCATGCTGTTAAGAACTCGGAATTGAATTGCTTCTTTTCTGAGTCTTAGAATGATGGTACCTGCTTCAACATCGATAAGCGCCCTGGAAGTGGCGAGGAAAGGTCTGCCAAAAATTATCGAGTATCTCATATCTTCTTTGATATCCATGATAACGAAGTCGCACGGGACATAGGCATCCTTGCCTATCCTTACTGGAATATCTTCAATGATCCCCAGAGGTGCGGTGATGGTGGAGTCAGCTAATTGAATTGTCATTGATGTAAGCAGCAATTTGGTGAAACCCAATCATTTGCACATAGAATAGGGCATAATGGATATGCTGGCCCCTAGGTCAGCTAATCCCTTTTTGGTAGATGCATTTCCAATGCAGCATTGAATTCCGAAGGAACCTGGGTCCTCCTTCTTCTTTGGCATTTTATTGAGGATGATGTCAGAGGTGGTCTCGGCAAGCTTGACAGTTTCTTGTTCCTCAGTGATGTACTTCCTTGATAACAAAGTTTTGAGGTATTTTGCCCAAGTCGGTACCTCGGAGAGAGCATCAAGGAGCGGGGTATCGATGTAAAGTTTCTTCATCACCTCCTTGAATTTTTGGAACCTGGTATCATTTTCGTTTCTCGCAGTCTACCCGGATATGGGATCCTTGGTTTATATTGCAAGAATTCTGGCTCTGTGGACACTTGGTCTTTATCTTTGCCCTTTGTGCCCTCTGTGGGCTTCTCCGTTCCTTGCTACGGGCTCTCATTCATCATAAAGGCAGGTGTATCATTATTATCAAGAGTGATCCTTGTAGTTTCATGAAGAGTGCGTCCAGATCTCGTGGTAACGACATTCAATTGTTCAGGCCTATTCTGTCCATGCCTAGGGTTCGATTCGGGCTGTCCTGCAAATGTGCCTGCTGGAGGCTTCAGTTGTGCAGCAATCTGGGCAAGTTGATCTTCTACTACCTTTTTCTGCACTTTTTGATTAGCGAGCATAGTCTGTTAGGATTGCAACATCTGCCTTATCAAAGTCATTTCATCTTCCGACTGAGAAGGAGTGTTTTTCTGAGGAATTTGTTGTTGTCCTTGTTGAGGTTGTTGTGGTGGCAGCGCTAGCTGAGGTTGCTGCAACTGAGGGTGCAGCTGTGGGTGTAGAGGAGGATGAGTATACTGATAGTAGGCAGATTGGTTCCTGGGGTAGTTAGCTCTCGGGAAGTTATTCCTGGGGTTCCCTTGATTTTGATTGAAATTGTTTGGGAATCCAGGTGGTAACCTACTAGAGGATCCTCCCTGTGTCTGGTGTTGCGGATTTGCGGTCCCAGCAGGATTCCCATATTGGAATCATGGGTGGTTCCTTGGCTAATTAGGATTATAATAGACTTGTCTAGGAATGGAATGGATAGAGTTGACTTGTTCTGGCAGTTGTTCTTCAGACTGGTCAGTGATAGGTTCATACTATTGTGGTGGTGGATGCAGATCCGTCATCACATTATAAATCATACCGCATGAAAGGGTTGGATGGTTAGATGCATGAAAGGCTTCACAATTTCTTGTGGCAGCCTTGACTTGTTGAACCAGAGGATTTTTCTTCTTATCAAACTCTCCAGGAGAAGTTTCAGGAGCTTGTTGCTTATGAACTATGGTTTTCAACGCTTTGGAAATAGCCTTCATCTCTATTGATTCTTCGGCTTTATAGACCTTGAGGACACCTTTGCCAGCTGATTGTCCCCAGTTGGACTGATTCTCAGCTCCGAGTGTGACTATTTTCCAGGCATCCTCATAATTCTTTCTCATAAAGTTTCCTCCAGATGAGGAATCTAGAAATTGCTTTATGTCATCACTCACTCCCTGATAGAAGGTTTCAATCAAATGGTTTTGGGAGATGCCATGATGAGGGCACTTTCGCAGAAGCTCTTTGAACCTTTCCCATGCTTCAGCAAGGGATTCTCTGGGAAGTTGAGAGAAGTGATTAATCTGCCCCCTGATCTCGTAAGTCAGTGAAGGGGGAAAGAACTTCTCCAAGAACTTTTCTTCCAAGGGAGCCCAAGTGGTGATTATTGGCTCCCTGTCAAGTGAGTTATACCAGCTCAGAGCTCTTCCAGATAGAGTGAAGTGAAACAGATGAAGCATTATTGCATCGAAGGCAACTCTAGCTTGCGGGACCAGTCGACACAGTGCCTTAAACCTCTTCAGATGATCCATGCAGTCATCTCCAGAACCTCCAGAGAATGAGATGCCCTGCATGATCTGGATCCATTGGGTCCGGATCTCAAAGTTAGGAATGTTGATGATCGGAGGTCGGACCCGATGGTTGTCTTCGTAGTTCTTTGGGACAACATAATCCCTCAGCTGCTTGTTCCTTAGTTCCAACTGAGCAACTTGGTTTGCTGCCTCATTTTTAGCTCTGATACGGACCTGTTCTTCCGCACGAATCTCCGCTTGAATCTAGGCACGAGTATCAGCGATGAGTTGTGCCCTTTGAGCGGCGATGGCGGCGTTGACCCTCTCCATCACCAATGTAGCCTGGCATTGATCTTCATCCATTAGCCTGGCGCTTTGGCGATTGAGTCGAATGCGGAGATGGAAGCTTCTCTCTACCTCTGAGTCAAACTCCAGATCAGGGGAGAATCCGCGGTTATGCGATGATCGCATACACATTTTCTACCTGAGTAGAGAAAAGAAAACACCTTAGAGATAATGGTAGAGATATAATGGTTTCATAAAGATATATACTAATGATTAAAAGAAAGTGTAAAATCCTAACCAACTAGCAAGATACTAAATGAAATCAAAACGTTCCGTTATCCCCGGAAATGGCGCCAATTTTTGATGGGGCTTCCACTTACGTGGATTTGCGTGCACCAACTAAAATCCTAAAGATAGTAAGTCTTTAGGTTTAGCCTTGCTTATACTAGATAGAGAACTCCACCCACATATGCTAAGATACGTGGAAGTCTTATCGTAGTATAGTTAAGGGTCGAATCCTTAGGACAACGGTCTTGTTGCAAGCAACAAGATGGAAAACGTTAGAGTTTCACTTAGTCTCTTAATAGAAGGCACTTTAAATCGAAAGTTTGCTTTTGTCATTTTAACCTAAGAACATGTAAAGTAAAGAAAGCAAGTAAATCTAAGGAAGTTAAACAATGATAAAAGTCACTAGGGTGTGATCGGTTTTTCACCGCCACTACACATGGATCAACACATGCAAAGTAAAACATAACCTGCAAAAAGAGTTTAGTCAGTTAGTATCTTTGTAGACTTAGTTTCCTTTCGGAGAACTAACTACGAGAAGTGCGGGAATGTTGCAAAGTCAACCATCCCCGAATGAATGGTCAAATACTTTGCATCATTCCCTTTGCAAAGTGTGTTCCTCGACTCATCAAGGTTGTACTTTCACACGTCAACTGATTCCATTTCATAGCATGAAAGTACAAAGATGGGAGTGAGTATACTCCACTTCTTGAAAGACACTCCTAGATACTAAAACAGATGCATGGTGGATACATGCACCAAGAACCAACATACAAACGAGTTTCAAATCTAATAGTAAAAATGTAGAAAATTCATACTAAAAGATAAAAGATAACACAAGTGTATGATCATGCAACATGCATTCATTAAACGTTTGATGTTGAACTGAAAAGATAAAAACTCTATATTACAAACTATGGATTACATTTACATGATATGAAAACATGGGTAGCGGGGCTACTCCCCGCACCCTAGTGAAAGAGACTACTCGGTCATAACTTGGACAAAGAAGGAGGCAAGAAGACAGAGAGAGAGCATCATCCCCACAAAGGAGAGAGGAAAGTCAACCCCTTGGGGAGAGAGAAACGATCCACTAGCTTCACAGGTTGCGCAATGACGAGATCTCCCTCTTCCCACCTTCTTTAGCAGAGAGAGAGAAAGCAGCTTCGAGATGTAGTGTGGGTCTTAGACCGGCAGCCCCTGGTTGGAGGATGGAAGTCAGATGTGCTCTGGAGTGATTGAGGCAGGCTTTGGACGTCTGAAACTTGATAACTGGTGGAGGTCTCTTGGAGTCTTATTTATAGGCCTTAAGTGAAGTCCAAACGGTTTGGAGACCATTTGGACCTCAAGACCGTTTGGACCTGAGACTGTTTGGATCTCAAGACCGTTTGGACCTCAAGACCGTTTGGACCTCAAGACCGTTTGGCTTCATGCGGTCTCGGGACCGTGTGACTCCATGCAGTCTCGGGACTGGTTGGCTTCATGTGGTCTTGAGACCGTGTGACTCCATGTGGTCTCGGGACTGGTTGGCTTCATGCGGTCTTGAGACCGTGTGACTCCATGCGGTCTCGGGACCGATTGGCTTCATGTGGTCTTGGGACCGTTTGACTCCATGCGGTCTCGGGACCGATTAGCTTCATGAGGTCTTGGGACCGTTTGACTCCATGCGGTCTCGGGACTGATTGGCTTCATGCAGTCTTGGGACCGTTTGACTCCATGCGGTCTCGGGACCGATTGGCTTCATGCGGTCTTGGGACCGTTTGACTCCATGCGGTCTCGGGACCGATTGGCTTCATGCGGTCTTGGGACCGTTTGAGTCCATGCGGTCTTGAGGCTGATTTAGTCTTTTATGATTTTTTGTGTCTTTTTCTGCGAATATAAAGGGGAAAAGTTAGTCTAATAGTATATTTACAATAAGAGGGAATATTTAGGGATTATGGCTAATTTTAATTGAGAAAGAGTGTGGAAAACTAAAGAAAAGACTAAGATAATCATCCAAAATTGGAGGTTATCAGATTGTTCTAAGTATCATATTTTTGATGGAAGTAGTGGGGGTGAGTTCCATTGCCAACGAGTGTCACTTCTTTAGGATGTTCATACTTCTAGATGACCATAAGGAGTTGACCTTGGTTTCCTCCTTCATGGTCATCATGCAATAAGTGTTCTTACTCACGATAATTGTTACACACAGTAGACATTTTGGAGAATATCACTTTATTACATTCAATAGACACATTGGAAAATATCACCAAATCCTTATTGCTCTAGTGATCTAGGTACTCCTGAGTTGTATGTACTATGTCTAGGTGCCATTACAAAGACCATAAAGTGAGGTGGATCCCCTTTTCTATGAGGGGTCCTTCATAACTATAAAGAGTGGGGACCGAGAGGGGAACACTCCTTACTTGATTTAAGAAAATAATTGAATAATACACCAACCATTCACAATCATAAAATAAAACCATCCAAATTAATGAGTTACACAATATTTTCTCAAACAGAATGATAACATGAACATAGTTTTGTCGCAGCGGAGGTAAATCTAACTATTAAAAAATTTTTTGGGTTCAACAAAGGGGCCATGAATGACATCTTAACGATATTTAAAACCTAAACTAATTGGATTAGTTTGTGCTAAACAACTTGTCCATCTTAGAAGTCCAATGGTATCTAGATATGAGCATCAACCCTTATCTCCTGGTCCTCTGACTGTGCAACCTCTAGGTGGGGTGAAGGCAACATCTAGGAGGGAGAAAAAAAGGAAGTGCATTAGCAAAAAATGAGTATGTGCAGAGTAAAATAATTGGGCATTGATTAAAGTGATAGAATATTTGAATAAAGAGACAAAATAATGGGATATACAAAAGAAAAGAATAAAGAGATGACAATAATGGGATATACAAAAAAGAAGGGTTTGACAAATACTTGAAATGTCAAAAAGATGAGGCAATTATTAACAAGAATATGATTAATAAAATGTTTCTTGCCATACACATTCACATCAACATACTCACAACGATAAATAATTACATAGTGAAAAAATACCGACTAGCATATACTAAAAAGCATGGTAGGAACCCATATATTCCATACCAAGGGTAGGAGGACTAAAATGTCAATGCCAAATAAATATATTATTTTGTAGGGGAATAAACCCTAGTGCATGGTAAAGGGATAAATCCCAATGCTTAACAAGATATGTGGAAGGGGAATAAAACCCAGTGCCTGGCATGGGAGTAGGACCCAGTGCCTGATTATTAAACATTATAAGTGGCAGGGGAATATAACCTAGTCCCTATATGGTGTCACTACTTCTTGTTATGATTAGTCATCCAAACATGCACATAGGGTAGAAAAGAACAAAATATAGTTATTTTCATTCAAATTATGATAATATCAAGTTTTCACCAAGTGGGATCAAAGGATCCTTGTCATTAACAAAATTAGGTCAGAAGACTATCAATATAGTATGCACATATCAACGTTAATAAATTAGGAAGACATCCACAGGGAATGGTACTTTCACAAGATGATATGAATGACCACAATTTAATGAATGCTTCATATGGGAAAAGGATATTTAGTAATGATATTATGCCCAATTTAAATAGAATATATGTAAATACCTTGACTTGAATATTAGTGACGGAGGTCGACTTCTATTCTTACGGGTTGGAGATAAGCAGACTCAAACCACTGACATCCACCATAGGATAACCCACCGCCTATCAGTCCTCCCTTGAGCCCCCCTCACCTTCGTCAAGCCTTGAATTGATAAGTTTAAAGTCAACTGAGGCCTACATATGGTGTTTTGCACATTAATTAGGATTCAATTTATGTCAAATAAGCAGAAACCCTAGAAATCCAAACCTTTAATAAAACCCTAGATGACTCATGATTTTGACATAAAATAGGGTCCAAAGTTACTGTTTATGGCTTTGATCCAAGATCCCAATTTTATACACAAAAATTGTCCGTAGATTATAAATAAGAGACTAAGACTGATTAAAACCCTAAAAATAATGACTATAAAACCTTGGAATCAGGAAACGAAAACCACACCATAAGATAGAGAAAAGTCTCATGATTCTAGAATATATTTATTTATAATTTTTGTAAAACGTTATGAATTATACAGGATTTATATCATTTACTAATTTATTGATGATAATTGATATTCAAATTAATTGTTTACCCTTGCATTGTTATTTTAGAACATGGGTTATGACAAGGAATTATAGTCCCATGTGAATTCATCCCATAGTGTGACAACCTCATATGAAACAACTCATGCAAAGAAAATAATTACATGAGATCTCGCAAGGGTGAAATCATAAAATACCCAAGGAAGGTCATCTTCCTCGCGATCCAGCTCCATGGTCGTGGCCATGTTTGTAGTAGCTTTTGGGTGTGAGATTGGGGGAATCCAAACAAAAAAAAACTCGAATCTAACAAGATGAAGGCTAAGAACATATACCAAGATGTTTTAGCCCCAAAGTAATTGCTCCACGGCATGAGGGGCTAGCAGTGCCAAGTTCTAGAAGACTAGGTAGAAGAACAACTCAGTGGAGGCAAAACAAGAAAGACTAGGGAAATCAGTGGTGCCAAATGCTTTTGTATGATGGGGTGAAACCTTAGTATATGTTAGATAAATATAGGGTTGGGTCCTATAGTGTATGGATTTGGAGCTCCATAGTAAGCTTGGGAGAAAGTTTATATGATTTGCAGATATTAGATTAAAAGATGGGATATGGTTCTAGATAGATGCAGAATTGAATACAATTCAATGCAACACATTTTGTGAAGTTTCATTAAGAAATGAAGGAGTTATGCTTAGAAAATTGGACCCTTCCGTCGGTTTACTGTTCATGCGTGCATGTATCTTTGACTGAAGGTAGAAGATAATCTGTGAGTTTCTCAATCCACAACCCGATCGATAGATGACGATTGCATGTTTAAGAACCAAATAGACAAGTATTAAATGCCCAAGACCATATTCTTTTGATGTATTAAATGTACAAAGCTTTCCATGATCATTTGAGGGTGCATTTAAAGCCCAATAAAGCCCAAATTTGGTAGATTAGCAAATTGAGGGATGAGGTTTCTGATTCTAGTATGAATTTTAGTATTTTACTATTATAAATCCATCAAAACTTAACTAGATTCCTATGTAAATTTTTGGCTTATTTATTTATTCTTTTATCATTAAATACTCAAAATTTTCACGAGACTATCTATTACCCATACTATCCATGGAAAAAATCTAGAAGATTTATTCTAAATTTAGATCCTTGAATGTGGTGAATTTACACAATTAAAATTGGCATATTATTCCTATTTCTTGTTTTAAAGCCTCAAATAATTATTCTACTGGTTAAAACTCTAATAATTTAAAATTATTAACATCCTAGTTCAATCTAACTTTAGAAGAGGGTTCAAAGATTAAATTAATATGGTAAAGGGGAAACGATATTACTTACTTGACTTTGGGTTCATTACAACACTCCAACCCTTAAAGAGGATTTTGTCCCTGAATTCCAAGCTACATATATCATGAGTATTACGATTACCTATATCATGAGTGAAGTTTAGATTGGTGCAACATCTTCTCAAGAATGTCATATATGTCTACCCATGATGATTCTTATATCAAGGTCTACTTAGGTGCCCTAAATAAGATGTAGTTATATCCATGTGTTATTAGTTTGGAAACTAGCTCAAGAGTTAGCTAATGTATTTAAGTCAAGCATCCGTAACTAGATCTCTATTCTTAAACACTAAGGGTTTGGGGCCTCCAACAAGAAAATGGTTTAAAATCTAACTAGTAATGTATATGGATAGCATGAGGTATGAAAACTATGTCCCAACTACTTCCCTACTATAGATCTTTTCTAGGTCAAGGGTTTATGTTGACCTAATAGGTTAGAGGTTTTGTATTATAGGGTATTTATTTACCCAAACCTTACATGGTAACTTGGTTTTGAAAACATAAAAAAATTCAAAACTTTTCTTTTGTATTCATAAGATATAAATATATAAATTATTGGTGAAGAACTTGTGACGAAAATCTGAAAATTGCCACAAAAATCCATAAGAAGCCAAGTCACCATCTATAACCTCTCAACTAACAATCAACTTTAGCAGGTTCAAGGTGGTATTCAAAACCTATGAATACCCAAGATGTCCCCTAACCATACTTCTGACTCGGGAAAAATCTATTCTCTTCTTAGAACCCTTGAGACATGCACTACCATATACTAATATTCATCTAACCCTTACAAATATTTCTTTGCTTTTATATACAAATGTGAAAAATCCTAAATTGGTTTCAAATAAAGATAAGGGTTAGGTGCATGCTACCTTCATGTTCTTCCCGGGCATCTATAACATCTATATCTTCAAGTGTAAAAACTCAACTTGCACGTCTCTTAATAGGAGGTCCCCTTTGATTATTATGGTTATTCCTTGGAAGATGATGTGGTGGCTTTACCAGCACTTGGCACTGTTGAATCTAAGGACATTCTATTTGAATATGCCTAGGTTGACTGTAGAGGTGGTGGGTAGGATTCTCATTGCCATTCTAGGTTGTACACTTTCCTAGAATATGGTGTCGATGGTAGTGTTTTCACTTGAAGGCCTTCGTTCGTCACTAGCATGCTTGTGTTTGTTGATGTTCTCACTCTGTGTTGGGGCCTAAAAACTTGGATAGGACTCAACGAATAAGTCTTTATCAATCATTTTCTAGAAGGTGAGGGAGATATATGTGACTAGAGAATGAACCACATGGTGGTTAAGTCATTGCAAGGATAGGTTAGACCTACAATCCTCACTGAATCCAGTAGCATAATGTTCAGGCAGTAGGAATTATTGTACATACAAAGGAACAGATAGGGAACCTTGCTTCAGATTGTAGAATTATTCTTCCTCCTTCCTAAGGGTGGTAGTGCAGATGTACTTCTCACATAATAGTGCCAACAATTATTCCCAAGATAAGGTAGAGGTGTTACAAGTCCATGCTATCCCATTCCACCAGACGCATGCTAGTCCATCCAACACATAGGAGGCAAACCTAACCTTATAGTGAGGAGGGCATGCCATACCATCAAATGTCCACTCTATTACTAAAAATGAATCATTAGCCTTATCAACCATCTCCATTTCCCCCTCACCCTTGAAGTAGGGTGGTTGCATCTTCATGAAACCAGTCCGTGAGTACTCCTTCAACTTATCAAGCATAGGAGGAGTGTTCAACTTTCCCACCATAGCTGTGGAGACATATTTTTGCGGGAAAGCTAACTCCTACTCAGGGGTGAGGGAAGTCAAAGAAGAGGTGGTGGTGTTTCCAACCCCATGAGTAGAGTATGAGTTGTTCGTAGGAGATGGATCCATGCCAAAACGAGGCCTTTTCTATGTAGTGTACCCATCTATAAAACGGTAGCATCAGTGTCGTCAAACAAGTTGGTTCTCCTAAAACATAGATATAACTTAGAAGGTAAATGTACTAAGGAAAATTCTAAGATATTCAGATGATTGAGCACAAACATGTGCTGATACCATTCTTGTAAGGCGTGGAGCCCAAGAGGGGGGCACTCCATACTTGATTTTAAAAAAAAATTGCATGATACCCCAATCATTCATAACCATTAAATTAAACTAAATAGATGGGGTAAAAAATATTTTCTAAAGTAGAATGATAACATAAATGTAGTTTTGTTGCATCAGAAGTATATCTAACTATTACAAAATTTTTGAGTTCAACAAAGGGGTCATGAATGGCATCATAACGATATTTAAAACCTCAACTAATAGGATCAGTTTGCAGTGAGCAACATATCCATCTTAGAAGTCCCCCAGTAGATAGATCTGAGCGACAACCCTTATATCCTGGTCTTCAGGCTATGCAACCTCTGGGTGGGGTAAAGGAAACACCCAGGAGGGAGAAAACAAATGGACGTGCGTCAATAAAAGTTGAGTATGTCAGAGTAAAATAATTGTGCATTGACTAAAGTAAGAGAAAATTTAAATAAAGAGATGACAATAATGGGATATCCAAAAGAGAAGGGTTTGCCAAAAGATTTAAAATTTCTAAAAGATGAGGCAAATATTAACAAGGATATGATTCATAAAATGTTTCTTGCCATACACATTCAAATGATGGAAAACACTTGATAAATGAGTTCAAAGAATTTGGGATCATTGATCTATTCCATAAAGATTTGGATGAATCGGTGTCGGTCGATGGTGTAAAAACATTTCCTGACCTTGAATTCAAATACCATTTAGAGCTTTCCCGCTCTTATTTGATTCGTCTTAGGGCCAAGTGGCTGCCTCAATCTGAGCGGAAGTGTGATGTGTCAAGAATCTCATAACGATAAATGAATTTGAGTACTATTAGGATCGCCTCCTTCATGATATTTTCTATGGGTAGAAGTACTGTGAGCGGTCTCAACTTTGACATCTTTCCTTCTAGGGACCTAGCAATCATTACAATCTAAACTGAACTATGAAAAAAGAAAATGTTTTCCCTCTACTTGATAGCCATTTTCTTCTTTGATTGCATGGAGGTGACATATGCAAACATTGACGAGTGACCCTATTCTACAAGGAAGGAAATGTGCCCCATAGGCGTCAGCTACACGAAAACAAAATAAAAAATGGGATCAAAATTGTATGGAATGATTCGCCGACATCACCTACTATGGATTGGATAAGAAGATATGGGGAAATTAGGGGTAAGTAACATATTTTATAATGAGGAGGACGATAGACCCAATCATGATATCCCACTAGCACTAGCTTTTAGGAAATGTTCATTTGCTTCCTATTAGGTATTAGTGTCGTCCCTTAGTCTCCACTCTTACTTTATATCAAGGTTTAGAGTGGAAGCCAATGGAAGGCATTGCCTACCCATAAAATGACTCAACAAATTTAGTTTGAATGGTTGAAAATTTGTACCACATCTGTGGCCTAGCCCTTAAGGGCAATGTAGACTTCACATCATCCTCACCTTCCTCCAATCTCACTAATAGACCCTCATGAGAGTGGCACATGCCTTTTTTTGGAGCAGGATGTAGTTCTATGATGACTATGTAGCACACCACTGGGAGGCTCACTAGATCGTCAACTCAATGTAATATGACCAACTAGGCCATGACTTCTTATTAGCGAGTGGCAGATACCAAATTCTTTTAAGAACTAAATCATGACTAGCATTTGATGAATGGACGCTTCTTCGAACAACACACGATCATTTGCAAAGCTGACATGCATATGATGAAGTCTCAATCATGTCGAGATGGTTTCCAGATTCCATCTGGCACCCTTAACACTTTCGAATCAACAAACATCCTACACACTAGATTGTCGGCTACAGTGGCCCACCTGTTTTTCTTTTGGACATTCAGATTTAATGTGACAGACTCAATAGGTTGGTTGTTTTCCTATGACTATTGTCCCATACAGAAAAAACTTCAAACTAGATTTGATGTTTTAGAATCACCCTAAAGAGCATGTCAGACACTTATCAAATCCTAAGAGTTCTGTTCCATTTATATATATAAGAAAGTGTTTAGTGTGATTCTATCCACCCCTCCTCCAATTGTCCTTGTTAGAAGAGTGATCAAGTGCATGGGAAAGGGCAAGGGCATGGGCAAGAATCAACATGCCCACAAAGATAAATAATTGCATGGTGATAAAAATAATGAATAACATATAGTAAAAAGTATGGGAGGAACCCATATATTTCATACCAAGGGTAGGAGGATTAAAATCCCAGTGCCAAATAAATATAGTAGTTTGTAAGGGAATAAACCCCAGTGCATGGTAGGGGATCAAAACCTAGTTCCTAATATCATATGTGGTAGGGGATTAAACCTAGTGTATGGAAGGGGAATAAGACCCAATGCCTAAATATTAAATACTGTAAGTGGTAGGGGAATATAACCCAGTGCATATATGGTGTCACTACTTCTAATTATGACTACTCATGCACACATGCAAATAGGGCATATAAGAACAAAGTATATTTATTTTCATCCAAAGTATGAGAATATCAAGTGTTCATCAAGTGTGTTCAAAGAACCCAAATCATTAACAAAATTAGGTCAGAAGACTTTCAATGTGGTATTAACATATAAACATTAAAAAATTAGGAAGATATTCACAAGGAATAGTACTTTCAAAAAATGATATGAATGTCCGCAATTTAATCAATGCCTTGCATGGGAAAAGGATATTAGTCATTATATTATGCATAATTTAGATAGAGTAGATGCATGTACCTTGACTTGAGTATTAAGACAAGAGATCAAATTCTACCCTTCAATTTTAAATTCAACCCAGACCAACATATAGTGTTTTGTACGTCAATTTAGGATTCAATTTATGTCACATAAGATGAAACCCTAGAAGTCCAGTCCTTTGAAAAACCCTATATATACATACATATATATGTGTGTCTATATATATATATATATATATATATATATATATATATATATATATATATATATATATATATATATATATATATAGGGTATATCTTCGCTACCCATGCAGGTAACTAAGATTTACTACCCATGTATTGGTTTTGTAATAGGAAGGCATGCATTTGTAATGAGATGGTCCAAATTGTAATAGACATACTCATTTTATAAATAGAATGTGATGTTTGTATTCTCTGTCTAGAAATAGTAATATATATATATTTATGACTGTAACAATGTTGTAATACAAAATGAGTCTTTGTATTACAATTTTGGTCCTCTCATTACAAATTTGGACCGTCTCATTACAAATACATGCCTTTCTATTAAAAATCCGATGCACGGGTAGAGAATCTTAGTTACCCACATAGGTAGCGAAGATATACCCATATATATGTATATATATATGGGTATATATATATATATATATATATATATATAGGGAGAGAGACTCATGATATTAACCTAGAAGAGGGTCCAAAGTTATAGTTTTGAGTTTGATGCTAGATCCCAATGTTATTCATAAAATTCTTCCTTAGACTATTAATAAGAGAATAAGATTAGTTAAAATCCTAAAAATCATGTCTTTAAAACCTTAGAATTAGGCAATGAAAATTGGAGCAAAAGATGAATAAATGTCTCATGATTCCATAACAAATTTATTTATAATTTTTCAATATTCTAATAAAAAGTTATGAATTTTACAAGATTTATATCATTTACTAGCCTATTGATGATAATTGATATTCAAATTAACTTTTTACCCTTGTATTAATATTTTAGAACTTTGGTTGTGATAGGGTATCATAGTCCCATGTTCATCCATACCATAGTGAGACGACTTCAGATGAAACTACCCAATCGAAGAAAATATTACATGAGATCTCATGAGGGTGAAATCATAAAATGCCCAAGAGAGGTCATCTTTGTCGTGACCCAGCTCCATGGTCGTGGCCATGTCTACAACAACTTTTAGGCACAATATTGGGGGAATACAAACTAGGAAAACAAACTCTAATTTGATGAGATGATGGTGAAGAATAGATACTAAGATGTCTTACCCCCCAAAGTAATTGTTCTGCGGTGTGAGGAGCTAGCATTGCCAAGACCCAGAAACCTAGGTAGAATAACAACTCTATGGGAAAAAAGTAAGAAACACTATAGGTGATGGTCCCAAAATCTTGTATATGATGAGGCGAAACCCTAGGATATGTTAGATATATATCGGGTAGGGTCCTATAGTGTATGGGTTTGGATCTCCAAGGTAAGCTTGGAATAAAGTTTCAGTAAATCACATATAATTGATTAAAAGATGTGATCTTGTACAAGATATATGTTAAATTGAATTTGCAATCCAGTGCAACTTGCTTCATGAAGTTTCATTCAGAAAAGAAGGAGTTATGCCCAAAAAACTGGACCCTTCCGTTGGTTTACTGTTCACGTGTGTGGGTGTCTTTGACCGGAGGTAGAAGACAATCTACAAGTTGATCGGTCTACAACCAGAGCGGTTGGAAACTGCTCTGTGTCCAAAAACCAGACATGCAAGTACTAAATGCCCTACACTATATTTTGATGCATTAAATGTTCAAAACTTTCCAAGATCATTGGAGGGTGCATTTAAAGTCCAAATAAGCCCAAATGTGGTAGGTTAGCTAATTGATGGGTGAGGAATCCAATTCTATAATTATTTTTAGTATTATACAATTATAAATCCATCAAAACTTAACTTGATGTCTACGTAATTTTTTGGCATATTTATTTATTCTTTTATCATTAAATATTAAAATTTTGTATGAGACTCTCTATTACCCATACCTATCCATGAGGAAAATCTAGAAGATTTATTTTGAACTTAGATCCTTCAATGTGGTGAATTTACACAATTAGGCTAGAATTATCATATTACTCCTATTTCTTGTATTAAAGCCTCAAATAATTATTTCATTGGAAAAAAAACTCTTATAATTGAAGATTATTAACATCCTTGCTCAATCGAACTTAAGAAGAGAATTCAAAGATAAAAAGATCATATGGTAAGGGAAAACCATATTATTTACTAAAGTATGGGTTTATCACAATAACCAATTAACCCATTTCAATCTTTCTAAGACATTCAAATTCCAAAATATCACAGATTATATTTCCTAGCCTTCATCTTAACTCTAGGCTCATGTGCTAACATACTTGTAAATAGCGGTTGTGTTCATGTTGGATTGAAGAAAACAATAGAAATTACTCTAAAATATAGTTGATTGTATCTACTAGACAAGAATGAAGGCATATATCTAGGTCCATAGACATTATGGGAGATATTGTCTCTAGAAAGATATCTCCATTGGTAGGTATCAATCAGTCACCATGTCTAAATTTGAGCTACTGCTATAGGGAAGAAGTTACCACTTTATTCTTATGTATCTAGAGACTTGCTAATAAGATTTTGATGGAGGTGTTGATCTCTTTGATGAAAAAAAAATTGTAAATATTTTTGGTCCCACCTAGATCAGGAACTTATTGTCCCCCATGACTTCTTTTAGAGACCCTCAAAGGCAGCCATCATAGTTCTACAATATTATATTTAAGTTGATTTGATTCCAAGCATATTGATGTCTTCACCATAAGGTAAATGAGACTAGAACCATTGTCAATGAACACTAGTGGTACCTTCTCATCTCCATGCTTGATTATGATGTATAGTGGTGTACTAGTATCGAGAACCAGTGAGATATCATCCTCAAAGAATGTGATAAACTTATTTTGGACAATTAAGTAAATTGTGTCTACCAACTTATTGAGATAGATGTTCTTGGACATAAACACACATTTAAGGATCTTAAAAATGGTTGATCGGTGTTTGGGTGAGCTTTATATTAAGTACCACATGGAGGTGTATGTATATTTCTTATTAATATGTGACACTACATCATAGTGGATTGATTGTAGCAGTCTATAGTGTTGATGCAGCTGGACACACTCCTACTTGTTGATATGTCATGAAGGACTTATTTACACATCAAATTCCCTAAGAATGAAATCCCTAGGTTGTATGTATACCAATAGTATGACAATTCCCCCATGAGTGGATGGATCTTGTCATAGTATAATTATAGGATCAAACCTAATGCTAATACATTTTCAAGAATTCTCTAATTAACATATCACATAAGAACTACTATTTACCAAAAAGCAATGGTCTTGTTTGATTAAACTAAATTTTTAATGAGAAATGGATTGATTGAAGTTCTAGATTATCAAATGATGAAAACACTAGGGTGAACGGGTTTTACTACTAGTATATATTTTTCACTATCTTGTTGAATCACAACACACATGAACATATTACATTGAGGACAAGTAATTCCATATTTTCAAAATTGAGATTTAAACCAGACAAATGGCACTCTAATCCCACATCACATTACCTAGAGATCATATATCTATTGCCTCTGGAACCATCTATTTTGATATTCTTGTCAAGGGTTAAACTATAATCTAATCTATATATGTGGTCATAGGTTTGAATTTATCTACACCCAAGTCTATATAAACATGGATATATTTCTTCTAAATACATCAATAAGATAGATCGATCAATTAAAAATATAAAAAAGTTCACATGAGTTTAGATGCAAATAATGTAGCAAAAATAGGTGGTTGGGGTAGTCCATGTACCTAATGAGGGGACTACTCGCTCCTCATGGTAGATATAAGATAAATAACGTATATAGAACTATATTGGATAGTCATAAAAGCAAACAGATGAGCAATCATGATGTGCAAATGCTTATCTTCTTTCTTAAGGAAATCTTGAGAGGAGAGTCACAACATAGTAGTTGATTGGATAGTAGAGCAAATGCCAATTGGTGTTGAATGGGGGTTGATCAATCTGTCTCTTTCAAGGGGGATCAATCTGTGGAATGACACTAGTCGATTTAGTTATGGTGGAGGTTAATCGATTGCCCTATCTATTTTGAGGGTGGTTGATGGAGCTATTGTCATGGATGTCGATTGTACTAACACTTTCAATATTGATCACTCAAGATGCAACAAAAGTCAATTAATATAAATTTTTTGAGGTCGATCAATCGAGCTCCGATGAGTATATTATACCCATATTTGCATACTATTTTATTCACTTTTTAAGGGCTTTTGTGTTTCTATTTACAAGTTTTAACTTTATATTTACTTAAATGTGGTCATCTCCTCTTGTCTGAACCTTAATGTACTTTACATATTTATCATGCAGAACCAGCCAAAAAATACGCAACAGTGCCTGGGCAGATGATCAAGCCCTCATGATGCTACACCTTAAGGGGAGGAAGGTCTTGAAAGCTTTCCATTGTCCACCTTCCAACTACCTAGTCAAGCGATCAACTTCATCACTCACCCGACTCGAGTTACTCTCTATCTAGAGTCTTCTAGATTCTTCAGTTCTAACATGTGCTCCTAGCATTGAGCCTAATCAGGTTCATTCAACACTGGTCCTCTAGAGGACCGAATGTGAGGTCCAATTTGAGTAACCCATGTGAGTTGCCTATTGGACCAAGTACGGGCCATGAAATTAGCTACCTTCGACGACAAGTATTAGGGTTTTGGCAATGAGGAATGCATTTGTAAAATGGAACCCTTATCATCCATCCTAAGGGGTCTCTGATTGGTGATTAGAATCCACATTGTGTAGTGTGAACCCTAGCGAGGAGCAAGGAGGAGGAGGCGACCATAGTGGAGAGATTGGTCTTCCTGTACCAAGCGTCATGACCTCCTCTATTATTCCTTCTATCTTCTATTGTTGTCTATCACCATGAGCAAGTATACCTTTGTGTTGGGGCATGGGGATTAGACCTAACAACATATTTATATCCTAGATTGTATCTAAACTCAACAATACTATTCCTAAATAAAGTATCATTCTTCTTATTTCCTGGCATTCCAAATTGACGACTTGCTTTGCACACATGTTATAATAGTGGATATGCAAGTTGTTGTTGGCATGATTAGAACACCAAAATGATCTTGTCATCCCCCTGAGGTGTCAATAATGAAAAGTGAGGTGATTGGTCTATGATCTGCTAATGTGTAGATGATACTTAGTTGTAAGTGAGGGAGTCCAGTTGGAATAAACTGGGAATTTGGGTGCCAAGGGTGGTTGGTTCCAAGGGAGTTTAGGCCAAGTGATGATCTGTATCCCGTGAGGGTGTAGTAGCTAAGCCTCTATTTAGCAATTTATACTGAAGAGTTAGATCTTGTTAGGATAATTATGTAGAATTTAGTAGTGAAACCCCATTCCCTAGTCCTCCTTATTATCATTCATTTAGTACTTTAATATATCTTACTACTGACAACAATTTAGTTTAATCAATCAATCAACTTTACAATGTTAAATATTCCTTTAAGACTACTGAATTTATATAACAACTTAAAATGGTTGTCTTTGGGTTTAATCCTAAAGTATACTGCAATAAGGATTCCACTCATGTAGAGTGGGGAATTAGTGCACTACTTTTGGTTAAACCTAGGATTTATTCTTTTAGGGGTTTCCTTGGTGTGAAATTCGGAGCCCCATCAAAATTGTATCATTGTTGGGGACAACAGTAGTTAAATATTTTTGGAAGTATAAGTGTAATTTGGGTTTTTTTTCCGCTTAATATTATTTAAAATCTTCTCGAACTCAACACATCAACCATGATCAAGCTACCATTTTTCTGATACTCGTAGATCATGCAAAGATCCAAATGTCTTGACTCAGGATTTCTTTTTGATCCTAAAATTGAGAGAACCCTCAAGGGGCTTCACAAGCAGAAATCCATGGAAGATGCATCACCTGTAGAAGTAGCTATCTATGAACGAATTGAAGTGGCTATTGCAGCACAAAGAGAATTACTTACTGTGGAATATAGGGAGCGGGAGAAAGTATGAATTCAAAACCAACCTAGAAGTTTCCCAAGCCGTAGAAGTGCCTAAGAATTGTGGGATTTATCTATCCCTAAAGGCACTGACTTGACTCATCCAGTCCAACCTCCATGCGATCTGATCGAAATCAGAGCCCGGTGGGTCATCCTATTGCAAAACTCTGCTGTTGTAGGAAGGATTGGAGATGACTATCAGGAACATCTCCTCAAATGCATATACCTTTGCTCGATGATGAATCCATTCAGCTCCACTGATGAAGCCATGCAGCTGCAACTCTTCAAATATTCCCTTTCTAACAAAGCTAGAGTGTGGTACAATTCTCTTTGAGGGGACCCGATCACAACATGGGAGGCCCTAGAAAACAAGTTTCTAGAGAAATTCAACCCCCCCCCCCCCGATGACATATTAGATCAGGGGACAAATTACAAGGTTTATTCAAGTGCCTAAAGAATCTCTATATGAAGCCAGGAAGCAATTCAATGAACTCTTACACAAGTGTCTATATCATGGCATCCCCGTGAATCATATCATCGATTTTTTCTATCGGGGGTTGATGACAAGACAAAGAAGTACCTTGACTCTTCATCTAAAGGAAACTTTATGCGATAGAGCTTCGACAACACACTAAAGGAAATCAACCTTATGGCTGAGAATTCGACTCACTGGACAAGACCCTCGAGAAAGGGTAATCTTAAAGTATCTATAGTGGAGGATTGATGAAAAGTTAAATCAATCTCCAAAAAACTGAAAGATCTCTCTCTCAAGTAGGATAATCTTGAAAAATCCTACAGTGCGTATGAGAGAAAGAACCAGACGCCTCAAGTGCAAAATCATTACACCTTCTTGTGAGTTTATTCCATGCAACGAACCACAAAACAATCCATTGTCAACTATTGTATGTTGCATTCCATGAGCACACGGCTGAGCAATAGTATATAGTCACCCAAGATGAGGATGTGAAGTCAATCCACAACATCCTAGGGAAAGAGTACTATAATCCGAACCAAGCTCGTAGTCATCCTAGGTTCCAATACAGAAACCCCACCGGAGCTGAGGGTCCAAACCAGTAGACCTCAACACAACCCACTCAGGATAGAGAACCATAAAACTATATTGGCCCATGTAACTAAGGAAATTTTAGAATTAATTTTACTTATAGGAACTACCAGTAGTGGCAGAAATATTAGAATCTGAATTGGGCCCCACTGCTTCAAATAGAGGTAGCTTTAGCATAGGACCTGATGAAGACACATCATGAGATGATGGCATCATACCGGACTCAACTAGCCAATGCCCCAACCAATAAAAATACATTAAAATCTCAAATTTCCCGTTTGGCATCTAATCAACATCCCCCAACGGGCACAATCACTGGTCAACTGAAAACAATCCCAAACATCTACATCAGCCAGAGAAGTTAAACATTGTAATGACTTGGCTAGGGAACATGTACTTGACAGCCACAACTCCACTCTTGCCTCTACTCCTAGAAGTAATGAAGGTACTTTATTGTGGCCCTCAGTCAGATGAATAACCATCTAATGTTCAATCTAGTAGAATTCCAAACAACAAGTCCACTTCAGACATTGATCCAGCTAGACACCAGTAAGAATTGAACTGTTGCAACATCGATAGTTAAGCCTGAACCACCGATGACACACGAAGCACATGTATACTAGCCCTAGGTACCATATGTAGGTCACCTCAAGTAGACCAAGCAAGTGATTGATTCATGAAATTCAAAAACACTATGAAGAATCTCCACATTGACATCATGTTCCTCGATGCACTAGCTGAAATGCTAACCTGGTCCAAATATCTCAACACCCTTCTATCCAAGAAGTATATGACTGAGGAATGTGATATTATGAAGCTGGTGTAGAGTGCTTATGACATAGTTAAAAATTAGATGTCTCAGAAGCTAAAATATCCTGTCTCATTTGGGATAAACTGCTTCTTAGGAGATGACACTTGCCACAAGGGATGAGATGACTTGGGTGTAAGCATATCTATCATGCCATACACTTAATGCCAACGTCTAGGGTTCACCGACCTCCTACTCACAACTATGACGATTCAACTAGCAGATGCATCCATTATGAAACCCTTAAGAATAATCAAAGACATCTTAGTGAAGTTAGGACATTACACCTATGTACCATGTGATTTTGTGGTAATGTAGATCAAATAGGACAATCTTGTCCCTTTCATTTTGGGGATACTATTCTTTGGCACTGCATGAACCTTTGTAGACACTAAAGCCAACAAACTCATCCTATGACTAGGAAAGAAGACGATTGAATATCAGGTCCTCAAAGATCTAAAGAAGGTGCATTATTCAATTGAAGCTTTCAAGGAAGAAGGTAATCTGGAACAAAAAAAATAGACCTCCAGGGAGCCAAAAAAGGTAATAAGGATCACCCCTGAGCAAGGTATGTACACCATCTAACCATGACCCATGGACTGTGGATTTTAAAGACAAGGGTTCTGAAGCCCTACTCACATATCTGATGGGACTAATACTATCACACAGTCAGGTTCACAACATTAAACCTGGACACTTTCTGGGAGACAACCCAACCCTTTTTATTATTGTTTATTTTATTTTGTTTTTATTTAATTCTTCTTTTCTTTACACAAAATATTTTCAAAAAATAGATAGAGATCGATGGGAGAGAAGGAGAAGGGGAGGGCCATGCCCATTACAAATAAATCTAATAGATGGATAGTTGACATGGTGTAGCAAGCTCATGATGAAAATACACATCAACTCCTCAGTCCAGTTTCCTGTTTGATAGCAATAGATCTAGCAATCTTGAGAAATGATAAGGATAAAAAGAGTGAGCAATGTGGCCCGACGAGGATTGCTCTTTTTATTTTTAACGAAGAATTTTATTTCCTTCTCTTTGATAAATATGTCTTTATCTTTCAGAGAAGTATTGTCTCTTAGAATTAGTAGACTTATCTCAATCCTATCATCAATATTCACTACCATAATATCTTGATTGGGACTTTCCAGGTTGCAATTGACGTGCAATACCTATGGACTAGGCGTAATACATGCATGGTTTGTAACCAGTGACTTTTTGGGCATCCCTAACATCTCTTCTTTGTAGTTATAGAAGGGACAGGAATAGGGCTTGGAAGCACTGAAATCTTCCTTCTGATGATTAGAAATAAGGTGAATCATCCGTACTCTCTATTCCTTGACACTTCCAATGGCATCATCGACTATCAACATCAACGACAGACTCTAGAGTTAATGTGGTGGAACCTCAAAGACTGAGCAGATACCATCCGATCAAAATCTACAACTCTACTACTCCCAGTAAACTTATGTCCCTTGCAAGTTGCACTTCGTGCACAAAACACACCAACAAGGAATGCCATCAGTCGATCCATATCTATTGATCAACTGGCTAGATGATCAGTAAGACATTGTCCTGGATATAAGGCGACAGTTGGATGCAACCAGTAGAGAATGGGGAATGTGTCTGCAACCACCCTGGCCTCCACTGAACAACGATCATGGCAACTAGTGGACATGATAGTGTCCATATGTGGGCATTGCCAATGGGAGATGAACCCATTGTTAGGGTTTCTATTGTGTGCTCTTAGACAAAGAGCATTTTCCACTCCCTCGATCTCCAACCTAGTCACCCTCCATATTAAATCCCCCCATCTCTAACTTCTATCTGCCTGAGGACAAACATAATTTTGAAGTTGGTGTGGAGAGTGGGTGGTACGTCATCTCCACCACCTCAACTCTAAATGTTCCCTTTCTCCATATTTTATTTGCATCTATCTTATTTTCCATTTTATTTTTTATTTTTTGTGTGAGTTGTGGCCTTTACCTAGCCGGCCATTTTGATGTATGAAAAAATTGGACATATATAATTAAAATGTTCCCTTTTTCTTGAGCTAACCCATGCTAAAGGAAATTCTAAAAAACAAACATGACTTGAACAGATCTGAGCCCCTATGACAACAATTGAGAATTATTTTCCCTTGGAAATGATGATATGAGTTATGTGCATGTTAATACCATATGTCTTGCAACAAATTCATAAACACTCCTTACCCTTCATTAACTAAATTAACTGATAGAATATGATGTTCTGATTCCAATGCAACAATAAAATGAATAAGCACAAGTCAGCCTCTTGTTACCACTCATCTCCCACCACTTATTATCTCTTTGTCATTTAGAAAAGGAAATATATATTCCCCATTGTAGGCCAAACCCTAAGTCCGGGGTGGCATCCATTCCATAAATATACCGCCTTTTCAATATTTTTCTACAGACATGTCATAAATAAAAGAGGCCAATGAAGAGAAAACAAAACATGCATTCAATTTAACCTCAACCGAATAAAAAGTATCGAGTGGAATAGAGGAGTAACAATTAAAATAAATGAATCCCAAATAAGGTCTCAAGTCTAATAGAGGAGAGATCTAGGAATTGAGTTTGTGTCATGTCTTTCTTCCCCTTTCATCCAACATTTCATGCCCAGGGGACTTATCAAAACTCTCTCCAAAATAGCCAAACAACATTGACTTATGCTACCTTCGATTTAGAGTATTATGAGATGAAATTAGTTCATTACAAGTTCTGGAGTTTAATAATGGAGGAACAAGCCCCAACCGGGGGATATCCAAGTGCGTCTTCGTGACCCCAAAGGGATAGGGTCTCTTGATCGTGTTTGGTGGAAGGGGCCCACAAAGTGTGCTTGTGTTGGTAGAGGAAAGTTTGGATCCTAGTAACAATTGTTTGACCTCCTTTTTATTTTTATTTACTTGGGATGAGCAAATGATTACATCTAGGGTAGTTTGATGAGTATATTTATACCCATATTTGCATACTATTTTATTTTCTTTTTAGGGGTTGTTGTGTTTCTATTTCCTAAGTTTATCTTTATATTTACTTAAATGCACTTATCTCCTCCTTTCAGAACCATAATGCAGTTTATATACTTTTCATAAAGAACTAGCCAAAAATATGGGATAGTTCCTGGATAGATGATGAATCCATCATGAAGCTACGCCTCAATGAAAGGAAGGTCCCAAAAGATTTTCATTGTCCACCTTCCAACCTCCTAGTCAAGTGATTGACTTCTCTGCTCACTTGACTTGAGCCACTCTCTACCCAAAGTCTTCCAGATTCTTTAGTTCAGATATGCACTCCCAACATTCGTCCTAATCCGATTCATTCCTTGATGGTCTGCCAGAGGACCGAATGCAAGGTCCACGTGGAATAACCCACCTGAGTGGCCTGTTGGACTGAGTACGAGTCATGCAATTGGATGCCTTTAACCACAAGTATTAGGGTTTTGGTAGCAATGAATGCATCTATAATAGGGAAGCCATTTTGTCCATCCTAAGGGGTCTCTGATTGGTGATTAGAAGCCACATTATGGATCTCCAACCCTAGTGAGGAGAGAGTAGGCGACAGCCGCAACAGAGAGATTGGTCTTCCTGCACCAGGCTTCATGACCTCCTCCATTATTACTTGTATCTTTCTTCTACTGTCTCTCACCATGAGTGAGTAGACATTTGTGTTGGGGCATGGGGACGAACCTCAACAGCCCACACTTTATCATAGTTCATATCTAAACTCGACAATGCTATTGCTGAATAACGTATCATTATGCTTATTTCCTTGTCTTGCAAAATGACGACTTGCTTTGCACATATGTTATAATCATGGATATGTAGGTTTCTATGAGCGTGATTTGAACAAGAACCATCTTGTTATCCCCATGAGGTGTAAGCAAGGGATAGTGAGGTGATTAGGCTATGATCTGCTAACACTCTGAGGATGGTAAACCATAAGTGAGGGAGTCCATTTGGAATAAATAGGAAACTTGGATGCAGAGGATGGTCGGTTCCAAGGGATTTTAGGCCACACAATAATCTATATCCCATGAGGGTGCAGTAGCTAATCATCTATTTAGCAACTGTTATTGAAGAGTAAGATCTTGTTATGATAGTTTTGTAGGATTTAGTAGTGAAACCCCATACTTTGGTCCTCTTTATTATCATTCAGTTTTTGCTTAATTTCTGTTGCTACCAGTAACAATTTAATTTAATCAATCAATCAACTTTTTGGTGTTAAGTATTACTCTTAGAACTTCTGTGTATATATAACTACTTAAAAAGGTTGTCCTTTAGGTTCTTTCCTATAGTATAGTGCAATAAGGCTTCTGCTCATGTGGAGTGTGAAATCATTGCACTACTTTTGGTTAAACCTAGGAGTTACTCTTTTAGAGTTTTCTCAGTGTAACATTTGGAGCCCCATCAAGCTCTCTTTTAAGGGCGGTCAATCAAGCCATGATGTGGATGGATGCAAAATGGATCTTTCGCTAGAGATATGCAACCTCTATGTGTCTTTGAATCTCTAAAAATGTAAGGCTAATAACATCCAAGAAATGTGATGATGTACTTGTAGTGAATGCAGTAATCGCAAGAAGATGAAGGGATGTTCATTTAAATCCTGATAATGAGCTAAAAACTGAATGACAAAAAACCATGAAAATATAGTAATATAGAACTAGTATCTTTGTTGGCACATGGAGATCAATGAGTCGACATCGACCAAGGGAGATAAATTAGTCAAGGTTGATTATTGGATGGTTTTTCGCCAAGTAGTCGATCATCAAATGCTCAACCAAGGGACCTCAATCATAAGAAGGTTGATTAATTGGCGTCAATTAGTGGTTTGTCGATCATCATAGCTTAATCAACAAAGGTCAGCCAGTAGAGCTTTATTAGTTGATGTCAATCACCGAGTTGACATGTGGCTTGTTGATAGGGTGATTGATGGGTGGACCTCAATTAATAAATCTTGATGAGAAGAGCTTGATAGTAAGACATTAATCAATGAAATTTAATCACTATATGTTGATCTGTAGATCTTGATCAATATCTTGATTGGAAGGCTGATCAAAGAGTCTAGACAATCACTCATCGATTGTGGGTTTGAGCCATTTTTTTGATAAATTTTCCTTTTGAACATGCCCAAAATCCATTGTGATTCAAGGAGTTGCCTCACATCTTGTGACAGGCATCCCATCTCGACTACCACCCACTGAAGGGTAGTGGGATTACCTATCCCACGCTGATATGGAGAGATAAAAGTGCCGAACTTGTAAAGGGATTCAAGAAAAGTATCAAAATCATTATAAGCTGACAAGGAATCTATGTGGAACTAAATGAAGCTATTTCTAGGTAAAACTAAGAGATCTAAATGAAAGCTATACTAAAAAGGAACTAAAATAGGATTTATGCATTCCTCAAGTAACCCCAAACATCACTGGTACCTCAAGTAATAAAAAATTTGAGACACTCACCAAATGAATACTTTAAAAACGTGATTTCTTCACCTTCACATCTTGCATTGTTCCCCAGAACCTGATGGCCATGATGCCCAATTTTATGAGATCACTAAATACATGTATCCATATCTTCATTTCTAATCCCCCCCCAAAAAAAAAAATTTCCTCACCACTATCCTAATACCAAGAACTTCTAAGAGTTTTAGTCAAGTTTAAAGAATCATGTAGAAAAACAAATATGTATATGGTATGACTCTAGAATCTATAAAAAAAATTGCCAAATGAGGCATTCATTGTGTCTGTGGGTGGAAAATTGAAAGAAGAGGGGTGTTGAAGGAAGATGCAAATCTCTCATCTATTCAACTTGATATTGTGCTTCTATTTATATTTCTCCTTTAATGCTTGACAAGATTGCTTGTTGTGCATATTGGATCTTTTTGGTGGTATGTCCCTATTACATAGAGAGGGGTATGGAAGAACTGTATAGAGAAGGACATGGGTGTGCCACCCTGAACTTAAGGTTTGGCACCTTTTGTGATTTTTTTTGGATGGAAGGTAAAAAGATGGAAGAGGAAGTATAGAAAACTACTTGAAAATTGATTTAAAATTTCATGCTTAGATTGTTCTAATATTCCCATTAAGATAAAATAGTGGCATTAGATGGGAAAAGGTGACCATTCCATTAATTTGTTTCACTAGTCAATTAAACAATTATGTATTTGATCCGTATGAGTTCATCAAACACTTAGCATCTTTTCCATAGAAACATAATCTTTGGGTTTGTAGGCCACATATGGTGATTTATAAATATTAGTTTGCTTCAAAATTTAATCACTAGGTTTTCCTTCAAATAGGGGGAGTCAAATGATGAAACATGCATAGATGCAAGAAAAAACATTAGTCTATATCATTTAGATAATGGCTTCCTTTATGCTAAAAAGTTGAAATTTTAGCTAAATGGAACGCAAAAATGAAATGATGATATTGTAAGTTACAAACATATAAATGTTAGTGGAATGTGGAATATGTACCAGCCACCCTGCATCCGAAACTTACATGTTTGCTCATCCTTGAGCAAAAACTAAATCCAAAACGGAGGGGAAGAACTATGTTGGTTAGACCATGATTCATGGTTGCTCTCCATTCAGAATAAGTCATTCATCTACAATAAAAATGTTAAAACTTATGATCTTGTGATGATATGCACTAATTAACTAATGCAAACGTGGAATGATATGAAAATGTAGTTGAAGATGAAGGTAGCATTAAGGTTGCTATTACAACTCCAATTTTTGGGTTCACATAGTTGGAAATGCAATTTCCCCAATAAATGTATGATTATGGGAATTGTATGATTTGTGTATTGAATGGATTTCCTTTGTGCATGTGATTTTGTGGATCATAATATGTTAATGACTCTAATATGATTAAAAGAAAAGAAGAAATCAAATAATGCATTATTAAGAAGGAAATTTGAGATAATGAGGAAAAAATAAGAAATATGTGGAAATATGGATAATGGAATCATCCTGGAAGAGATTTTGAGTCCACATGGTTTCTAGTGGTAAAAGGAATCAAAATAAAGAATATAAACGAGTAAGAGAGAGAAAATATGTATAAAATAAGCCTTTATAAATAAATTGCATATGAAGAAAAGTCACTCATACTTTTGAGTTGAGTCACAAACTTAATACACATGTAGTTTAAGTCAATATGGACTTTCTATAAAATTTGGGATTAAAAGGATGAACAGATTAAGAGATATGAATTTTTTAAGTTTTCCTAAAGTGAGAAGTATAAACATTAAATGTCACAATTCAGTTTTGACTTTGTTCTATTATGTGGCTTGATAGTCGTTGGATCCCTGATTTAACGATAGCTGCTTTCCAAGTTAGATCATGAAAGAGGAATATTAGGAGGACATTTCCTACTCGATTCTCTCCCCATACGATCAACGTGCGAGTCTGGAACTCATTCCATTGGATTCAGGATGTGAAATTGAACTAAGCTATCCTAATTTTGTGTTGTTTCTATGTGGAAAAGGGATTTGCCCAATATACCTATCAGAACCAGACATCCAGGCTTGGATTGTCAAGAGATATTTCTATATAAGGAATGCTAATCCCATGCGTGAGGCAATGAGAGGATCATATCTTTTCCCCCCAGCCTCGCGGAGAGCATGTTGCTCTTGGGAGCTGTTTTGGGCGCATAACTTCCTTGTAGTTTGGATGCTCTATTCCTACGGAGGAACATGGGATGCAACACCTACGGAGAACTCAGAGGTCCAGTCTCTCCTCACTACTAGTGACCACTTGTGGGTTGGCAGGTAAGGGGGAAGGTGGCCAAGGCAGAGGGGGCGTCTTGGGCAGGTAGTGCTCGCAGGGAGCCATCAGGCGACAACGATCAGTGGGACCTGCGGGTGGGAGATCTTTCACAGGAACAAGGCATGGGAGATGGGTCCATGGGTTGGGAAGAAGCTGGATCCTGTGGCACAATCCACGAGCCAAAATAAGAGAGGAAAAAGCAAGGAAATAAAAGAATAAATAAAAGGGACACGTGGCAACCAGTGATTGGCCCCAAAGGTAATTACTTTACAATTTCATAGCTAATTATTGGTAGCTCAAATGAAAACAAGATATATATGAAAATTGATCAGAAAAATGCAAGGAATCCAATACAAATAGTTTTAGAGCATAATCTAATCATAGTTAGAAAAGTTCCTAAAGTTGCTGCCTTTAATGCTTTTATAACTAAGAAACCCTAATTTGATGTTTTATGAAATTGGGAAAATTTATATGCATGTTCCATGAGCATATTAACATGTTGTTAATAATAAAGACATTTTGATGTCTAAATAGAGGATCCATATGCCTAATAGGTTAATTTAGGGTTTTATATGTTTAACGTGCATTAATGGGTTTAGAAACACTAATCTAGGTATTAATGACTTTTAATGAGTTATATTTTGAGATCCTTTGCATGAGATCATATTAGGATGATCCTAAGAAAAATTGATGATAAGGAGGCTTTAATGTGGATAATTTGAGTAATCAGGGTATTTATGAGTAGAAAGCTATTTTAGGGTTTGTTGACCTTAAAAAAGGATAAAGTTTGAGAAATTGATCTAAGAAGCCCTAATGAATCCTAATGAGACTTAGAAACCTTAGAAAGGTGTCCCAAGTCAATAAGGAGTTGTTTGTGATATGTTTGTGACAATTAGACATTATACATGTTTTCAAAATAAATGTTTGCTTACTTGATTGATTGGCTTTCTTGATTGGACATCTAGTTAGATTTGGATATATTACTTCTTTCAGATCTCCAAAATAGGTATGTGGTTACACTTATGACTAATCTCTCTAGTTTCACGGTGATTTCTAAGGTTTTATCGATTGCTTATAAATAACTGTCGGGTTGACTTTTATGTAATTGTAAAGTGACTATGGCTGTCATCATAAGTATATGTTCATGACTAGCTCAGATCCTAGTCCCCCTATGTAGCTTTGATGATGATATGGATGACCTAGTACATGGTCTACCCTTGGGGTGGGATCATCAGGTTATCATGAGTTGATGTGTTGGTCTACCCTTGGGTAGGACCATACGACTACACAACCCTATGTAGTGATCTACCTGTAAGGTAGGATCATAGGGGTTATTTGAGATCTACCATATGAGAGAGGTAGTATCCATGTCCACTTCAGGGACAACACAAAGGCAAGGATGTGTAGAGATTGAGTAGTTATGTTTAATATGTAAAGCTTGATCTGTTAAGTAATCATTTGGTTGCATTATTGTAGGGACAACACAAAGGTAAGGATATGTAGGGATTGAGTAGTTATGTTCAATACATAAAGTTTGATCTGTTAAGAAATAATTTGGTTGCATTATGTTGTTACAAATAGATGCAAGTTTTTGGTTCCCCCACATACCGGTATAATTCATTATACTAACCGACGTTTTGTTTGTTGGCATTTTAGGAATATCTAAAATTTGACAAATAGTAAAGTGGAACTTGTGAAGAATAAAGTTAAATCATAAAGGAGGATTTAGTTAGAAGAAGTCTACAGTGGGTAGAAGTTCCAGATTCCTATTTTTTAAAGGTATGTGAAAAGTAATTTTTTTATCCTATTTTAAGCTTAGTCCTTGGTAGAATTTATTAATTATTTTTTATTATTTGCAAAACCATAGATCCTATTTTGGGGGCTACTGGGAAGTGAGGTCTATCATAGTTTGTATCTCCTTCGTTGATACTCAAGCATATCTCATCCTTTAATCCTCACCTGCATCGCCATCTCCTCTCAGGGGCATGAGGATATGTTGCCATGGAAGTAGCTTGTATGGGGCCAGACCGAGTTAGGTAGGTCACCATAGTTCCTATGAGGGATGCAAAGTTAACCCTTAATTCCCAGAGAGAGGATGGAGATTCAGGTGAGGATTCAAGGATGAGATATGCTTGAGTATCAACAAAGGAGCTACGAACTATGATAGAATCCTAAGTCAATACTAAGGACAAGTAGGGATAAGACCAATGGGAGTAGGAGTTGTCTGTTCCCTAAATGCACAAGATCATAGGGTTGGGAGGTGACAACTACCTTTGCTCGAGACCCATGGGTTATGAGGTTGGCCACCTTCATGAGTTCATGGGGCCTAAGGGGTAAAAGTGAGAGGCAGTCCATAGATGCATATGGGTCAGATCACCCCAAAAGTATTGGCACCCTAGGGACCTTGAGGTAATGACTAAGTATTGTACATAAGAGAGATGTTAAGATCCCTAGGTGATGGGAAAAGTCTTCCCATGGGTGTAGACCCATAATGGAGATGTTCATGGTGAGGAGTTATGTGAGGTATGTTTCAACTCAGATTGGAAAGAGTGATGGCGATGTGTGATTCACCATCTCTACTCTTAGAACTGGATGAACTTTGTATTTGGACTACAGTCAAATGCTTATTTCTTATTATGGGTGTGAGAGATAGGACAAAATGCATGTCGTATACTAAAGATAGAGGTGATATGAGTTGAAACCCTTCTATGATGATGAGAACACAGGGAGTACCACACCCTTTGGAGAATATATTGGATAGGTGATTTGAGAGCATACCTTACTATAGAAAAGGCCTTTGGCATTGGTTATTTACAGACTTTAGCATCGGTTTCCAAGCGACACCCAAGTGGGCGCTGCTAAAGGTCGACAGAAACCGACGCCATAACCCTTCCCGCCACCAAAAACGCGCCAGCAAGGGAACTATAAGAGTTGGTTCTTAATGAAAACTGACATTATATCATGATCAAAGATGTCGGTTATTAAACAAACACCGACACCATAACCCTTCCCGCCACTGAAAATGCGCCAGTAAGGGAACTATAAGCGTCGGTTAGTAAAGAAAACTGACACTATATTATGGTTAAACATGTTGGTTATTAAACAATAATCAATGCCATATCCCTTCCAACATGGCCGTGCTTCCCAACATGGTCGTGGTACCTGGCCACAATAGGCATTGGTTCTTATAGATTACATATACCGAAAATGGAAAAGACGTCAATTTTTGGCTAACAACTAATGTTTTATGTCCTTGTTGTCGGTTTTATACAAATAACCGACGCCTATGTTCTGATTTTTGTGTCATCAGTTTGCAGGCCTGTTGTATGGCTGGTCAGCATGATGTAGAACCTACAGTTCAGTTCTAAACTGCATGTTTACAACATCCATTGATATCAGCCAACAACAGGCCACAAACCTGGAAAGTCATTCACTTTCAGACACATGTATTGATCAGATACATGTAGAAACCTGCAAAGTCATTTAAATTCACATTCAGTTCCATTCATTTCATCTCTTTTCACATTCAGACATTCATGCATTGATCAGAAAAAGTCATTCACATTCACACATGACAATTCAGAAAAAGTCATTCACATTCACACAAAAATAATTATGAGAACAATGTTTAGAAATATCATTATTTATTCATCATTGTCATCAGATACCCAATTATATTTAAAAATTCCCACTACTTGTAGGGCTTTTATCGATTCTTCTCTTACAACATCTAATTTCTCCCTCGTCTAGGGAGTATGTACATGTAATAACTTTCCACATGTACTGAAGTTAGTTTTAAACACCTACAAAGAGAATGACATATATATATAATTAATAATATATAATAAGATTGATATATTTCATATTATCTAATGAGACTATATATAATACCTTATGTAAGTATCGATTTCTATTGTGGCATATTTGATGATTAGGTCCATAAATTGTATCACATTGTAGGCACATGCCCGCGTTGTCTTGTGTAGCACACTATAAATTGAAACAAACAAAATATTCAAAAATACAAACAAGCACAGTTCACATAAATAATATATACATTGGATTGGGGAAATTACTTTCACATTCTCCCAAATTAGTGGCTGATTCTTTTCCTGGGGACCTTTCCTCCAGCTTTTTTGAACTCTTGTAAAGCCCTACATGTTAATGTAACACATTAAATTGCATAATTAAATAGTAATGTAATAACATACGTTAACTGATATAAAAATATGAAATATTTCTCATGGGAATAATGACCTTTTCATTGTCTGTCCATATAATGTATTCAATTCATTCCCTGCAGGATCTAGATAATAGACAGTGAACGTCTTGGGGACAATAACTAGTAACTCCCAATGCCTACCACTACAGGTAAGAAAGTTAAAAATTAATAACTCAAAATCCACAATAAAAACGTAATTTTCTTAAGTCCAAATTATAAGCAAACTTACTTGACATTGAATGGAGCTATTATCACCGTCTTCTTATTTTTACCAAAATATTCAAAAGCAACACAGTAGTATGAAGTAACTGAAGAAGGGTCTGTATCTACAAGACTAATCAAAGATGGAACTAAAAAACCCACATGGGAAAATGCAAAATCTGTACATATCATGTGTAAGTGGCTACAAAACATGTATTACGTATGCATTAATATATAAGAAACTACATCACCATATATAAAACAAGGTATGCAAATGTATAAACAAGATCTCACCATATTTATAGCTCTATCATAGATGTGTTCAGCCAATCATAATAAAACAACTCCAAAATATCTTGTATAAATAGCTTGTTATCGTATGATTGACCTGCATTAATATGTATGCATTAATGCATATGCAAAACTTGTATTACGTATGCATTAATACATATGCAAAACTTGTATAAATAGATTGATATCGTATGATTGACCTGCAATATCCTACAGAATAGTAACATTTATAGGGAAATTTGAATCATGTTCTCCTATCCATATTTCCATACCCCTACAATTAGGACCTAACGAGGCGTGTAGGTCCCTTGGAAGCCAACTTGGTACTTTAGGAAATGGAGGTGGAGGCTGAGATGTAGCGGGTGTCTTTATTTTGACCTGTATATATAATTTCAGATCAATTGACTCATATATACACATTAACAAATTAACGTAATGTAAATTTACCATACAATATTAGTATAGACGACATCCACTTTGGGCCACATTATCACTCCGCCTTCTGCCTCACCAAGCGTTTCAAAATCTGGGTGGGCATATTGCAGTGGAAAATCCCTCCAATTGGGGAGTATATGTATCAGGCTCACACGAACCACACCAGCTGGTACTGGAGTCCAATTGGGGAAGGGCTGGGTAAGCTTGCCCCTCTGCAATGATATATTCTTGACTTTTTGGATGACATGGCTTCAACCCCTACAAATTTACGCAAAGAATGCTATATATATACATAAACATATCATTTTAAAAAGACTAGCTACTATATGTCATAAAAATACTTACAACAGACGTGCTAGATGGTGGGTCTATAGGATTACTCCCAACCTCTGCAGTAGGAGAAGAGTGGGCTACCACATGTACGATCTGAGTGGCAGTCTGAGATGCTTGCCACTTGCTAATTGCTTCATTGACTCTCTTATCAAGTGTTTCCTCGACTCTCCTATCAAGTGCTTCCTTGACTCTCCTTTCTATTAACTGATCTACCTATACATGGATAAAAGAAATGCTAGCTGCTGATTATTGAATTCTCTTTCGTAATAACATTCTAAAAAAAGAATAAGTTACCTCAGCTTGTGAAAGTCCCGCTATTGGGACTGGTTTGCGTTGTTATGGCCCTGTAACATACTGAATTCTAAAATTTTATATTTTGACCCTCTTTCCCATCTTTTCCTTTCATTTCTATCCTTATTGGACTTTCTATTTAATTAGTGGAATTTATAGTCATTTAGTGAATATTTATTCACTAATTGTACCAATATAAGGGTTTATGCACAAATACCTCAGTGAAAGCTTAATTACCATAATTAAGATCTCTAAAACTTAATCTAGATTTTTGATATGATTTGAAAACATAAAATGAACCTAAGTTTCAAAATTGGTTCTATTTGGATGTTGTTTGTGCAAGTTATGCAATATTAGGTACATTCTAGACTTTTATGCAATTTACCCAATTGGGAGGTTTTCTTTGCAACTTATCAACTGAATTTTAATCCTTATATATTCTCTTACCATTAATGAGATTTTAAACCATTGGATAACCTAGTTTCAGCTTGGTTTGATGCTATTTCTTTCCAAGGGCATTATAGGGATTACCCTCTTTGTAAAGGTGCTTATCTTTACAAGCTATCAACCAATGAGGTTATTTCTTTCTTGAAAAATGGTGGGGATGGACTAGAAGGATCTATGGGATCTTAGGACCGAATTTTGATATGCATGAAGCATCTATGAGCTGTCCTCTTGTATGGCCATCAATCCCTAGGCTAAAGACACATGGAAAGTCCCTTAGACACCTCATGCTTCACCTCTTTCTTTATATAGCCATGTATACCCCTTCCCAACTCACAATTTGAAAACTCTTTCTCTCCTTTTCTTTCCTCTAGCTTAGATAATAGTTCCTTCTGTATTTGGCCACAAAGTTGCTGTCCCAAGGTAATACAGAGAGCCTACCTTGATGAAGAAGGCTCCTAAGGCTTCCAAATTGCTCTATTAGGGTTTCCAAAGCTCCTCCTTGGTAATTTTGACCAAAACTAGTAAGTTTCCTCCCTTTCTTCCCTATTTTCATACTTTTAGTCTTCCTTACACCTTCTTCTAGGTCGGAAACATGACCATACATGGTACAAATCCACCTAAAACCCTAAAACATCTCGTCTCCATGCTCTTTTGCTAGGGTTTGCACCTCTAAAGTGGAGAAGGTGATCTTTGCTCAAGAAAGGAGCTTAGCTTGGAGCAAACCATACCTTATAATCTCGGGATCATTTCTGTTTGGACCTTCTTACATTCCTAGAGGCAAGTTTTTTTAACCCCCTTCTCATATATTGGTTAAGTACATGCTTAAAACCCATGCTTCTATGTTGATAATCGATGATTTCCATCTCTTTTTACCATGTTCTTCTAGGGTTTTGGTTTCTTGCTGTTTTACCTTCTCTAGAAGCTATCATTTGATTACCTATGCAACTTCAAACTTGATCTTGTGTCAAATGGTGTTTTCTCCCTCTCCCTTTTTCTTCAATTATCTCGATCGGTTTAATGATGTGGCAATTTCCTATTGGTTAGTATTGAAAAATTCAGATCTTCTAAACCGCTTATCCAAATTGGACAAATAAAAATGTTTTGGAATTGGAAAAATAATCTATATATAATAAAAATATTTTCAAGGTCTTATTTAATGGTTTGACTAAGGGTGATTTTTGTAAAACGAATTTATTGCATAAAATCCATAAAAATTACATCTTAATCATCATAACTCCAAAATTAACATAAAAATATGTTTTCTTGATCGAGAGAACTTAATAAGTTTATTGGTGATGTTTTAAGAGTATAAATCTGAGTTTTTCTAAAAAGGTCTAAAATTAGGGTTTGTATACATTAATGTGCACTATGTAGTCTAATACATGTTAATACATTGAAAATAGGCAAAGTGGAACTTGGACTCAACAAAAGTGGTGAAAGTTAGTAATTGATATCAGTAAGAGAGGTATGTGCAATCCCTATTTATGTATGTGCATTTACAACTTCAGTTGAGAATAATTGTGCCTTAACCTACTTTTCTATAATGAGGCTTTATTAAACCCTTTTTCATATACTCTTGAATCTTTTGCTATACTTATAAATCAGTTTTGGAACATTATTCTTGGGTCTTGGTACCCCAATGTCATGCTTATTGATTCATATGATTATTCTTTCCATGACTACTTTTTCTAGCATGTGGATTTATGTTCTATTTAATTTAAAGTAGTAGTACTTATGTACAACCACCCACAGAGGGCATGTAAATAATCACCCTGGAGAATGTCTTATTCGCCCCATAATATTGTTGATGACTGGGAATGTCTTATTCTCCCCTCACCTAAGGTTACAGGTCATGTAGGTTCCTCAACCCTACTTAGTTAGATAGACATAAATATCTTACATGCAAATCCTATTCAATATAATTGTTATGGCAAGTTTCTTTTGAATATAGCCTCATACTCTTGTTATCTTCATCTTATGATGAACCGTAGCATACTATTATTTGCTTTACTTATCTTGTTATCCTAGACTAGTTTTATGACACATACTTTGTTTTCTTTCCCCTTTTGCTGGGTGCTTTCCCAACCACCCAGGTGTTGGTGCTGAGTAAGGAGAAGGACAAGTTTGAGGGAAGTCATATTAGGAGTAGATCTAAAGCTATCTGAAAGGATGTCTAGGTTGTTATATCTAGATCCTTTTCTCTTATCTTTTTCTTTTGGGAATAATCATGTAATGAATAATGAAATCCATGTAATAGGCTTAGTACTTTTATTTCTACTGCTATTGACATTTTGTAATGTATCTGGTGCATGCTTATTTACTTGGAATATTATACATGCATCCCTTAATATCTTTTGTCTTTCTAAAAATATGGATGTTTTTTACTTCCTTTAAATTTTAGTAAGGAGGTGATCTTGCATCTTTACAGGCCCAAAGAATGCTTTGATGCCCACACTAGCACCTGCACCCCTAACACGTCCAAGATGCTCTGGGTTACCCATAGCAACTTTCAATTCATCCCTTGTTCCCTCAGGGATGAACTTGCCTTCCTTCCTCTGCTCGTGCAGCTCCCGCTAATCGACATCAATAGAAATTGGTAAGTAAACATAACAATAATCAATATCGATCGATTGCTCTAAGAGTTGAATTTTACCATTTTTGCAGTCACCTCAGCAGTTGCAAGCTTTGTTATATCTCCCTTCTTATTTTGCCTCCCAGCTATCCACATAGCACGGCGAGGCAGAGGTGCGGGACCAATGGTAGAGGACTCCTGAGTAGTAGCAGACTGAGCAGTAGACTCAGCCTGTAGTCTTTGGCGAACGCTTGCATAGCCTCTTGGACCCATTGTGTGGTCATACACATTCAATGCACGCCTTGCTCTTTGAGCATCGCTCATAGCCTTGTTAGTTGGCACATTGATTTGGTTAGCAACACTAAAGGTTAATCTTGAATAGGTGAATACATAAGAACATATACTAACTAAATTGGGAGTGGTGCTTAATACCTTGAATTCATCCATTTTTCTTTGGGTAACAAACTCCTCCCGGTCTTTGGTGTCCACGTAGTTCCATCGCTCAGTGGTTTCCTTCTGCCTAAATTTATTTTTTAAAGAGAATACAAACAAAAATTATTAGTGTAGAGTTAGTCAAAAAGTGATCAATGTCTGGAATTGGAAATCAATCAAGAACCTCTTCTCAGCATTGTGCATGTAATCTCAGGTGAGATTTGTCCTATAATTCCTTAGGACCCTCCCACAGCGTTGCATCATGCATTTACGATGCAACTTTTCATCCAGATCAAATATACTCTGCAAAATAGAATTGCTATTAACTAGTATCCTAAAAATTAGTAATCTACAAAAATAGAATTGCAAATAATAATAACTCACGCATAGTTCCTTCCATACTAAGTATTTCTCCCCCTTAGGAACTTTATGCCAGGATTAAAAAATAGGACTACAACGGATGTGAGTAAGAACCCAAAGATATGAAATAAATGAGTTGTGGTTCACTCCAACTGGATTTCCTGCATGATCGAAATCCACAACCAATTTGGGTCCATTGTCCCTTTGCTATAGTAACTTGTTCATCATTGTGATCCCCTCCCTTTCTCAATTTTTTCTTTGCTCATCAAGTGCCCCGATTTCTTCAAGGGGTACATCACCAACCTAAAATTTGACAAAAAAAACACACTTACAGGATATAACTATAAATGAACATATAGTTAGAAACCTCAGGGATATATTTTTAAAACTTACATTGTAAGGCGGCGCATTGACGTCCTCACCCTCACAGTATTCATCAACACGGTCATCAGGAGAATGCTCATCCATCTGAAAGCTCACATTCACATTGTAAAGTTCACATTATAAAGTTGTAAAGTTCATATTGTAAAGTTCACATTCACATTGTAAAGTAATTAACATTGTAAAGTTCACATTCACATTGTAAAGTTCACATTCAGAAAAATAAAACATATAAAAAATATAAACATGCATGCCTCTAATGTTGCGATCTTTTATCAATTAACAATCCTTCATTGTGATCTCTGTGCACATACAAGTCATCATTAGCTTCAATATTTGGTGGTGTTGGCAACCCAACTGAGAATGGACTGGAGTCATCATACTTATCATAGTACTCTTCTTCATCTATAGGATCTTCAATGAACTGTCTTTTACCATGAAGAATAACTGACCATTTATCATTTGCAGGATCATTGATATAAAATACTTGTTTCTCCTGTGATGCCAATATGAATGGTTCACCCTTATCACCAATCTTTTCAAAGTTCACTAATGTGAAACCCAATTCATCCACAATAACTCCTTGGGTGTTATCAACCCAATTACATTTAAAGAGAGGAATTCTGAAATATACGTAGTCAAACTCCCATATGTCTTGAATGACACTGTAATATGACATTTTAGCTTCACGTGGACTCTTATCCTTTGCACTTGCAAAAAACAATGAAGATGCTTGAAGGGTGAAACCACTATTTTGGACGACACTCTTATCATCTTGACACTTTGTGTAATATGAGAATCAATTTATGTCAAACCCTTCATAAGACATAACATTCAATTTTGGTTTAAAGGTGAGGCATTTGATAGTTTTAGTAAGATTATCTGGTGTTTGAGATAGTTGATGTAAGACTTTATCTTCAAACCACTAAATAAATGTCTTGTTATGCTCTTTAGCAAGCCACATTGAATTGGCTTGAGGATATTGTCTCTTGATGAAATTGGTCTGTTCCTTGATATAAACACTCACTTCATTGATGTTGTGTAAAATATACAAGTGACCTTGTTCCAACTTTTCAAGGCTGATTAACTTTCATCCATGATCCCAAAATTCCTTTGCCAAAAGGCTCCTCATTATTCTTGTCATTAACAGGAGCATCACTAGCACTCAGAAAGTCATTGCAAAAATCCATAACCTCTCTCGCCACATAACCCTCAGTAATAATCCCTTTAGGCTGATAACGGTTTCGAACATCACCTTTAAAAATGCTCATGCATCGTTCAAAGGGATACACCCAATTCAAGAAAATTGGTCCCAACATTTTCACTTCCCTAGTCAAGTGGACAACATGATGTACCATGATATAAAAGAATGAAGGAGGAAAATACATCTCAAGTTGACATAGGGTAACAACCACTTCTCTTTGAAATTTATCGAGAGTATCAGGGTCAATAACTTTGCTACACAAACTATTGAAAAAGAAACAAAGTCTGGTGATTGCAAACCTTACATTCTTTGACAATATAGATCGAATTACCACGGGCAATATTTGTTGCATTAGAGTGTGACAATCATGAGATTTAAGACCTATCAACTTCAGATCTTTCATTGATACCAATGTACGGATGCTGGATGAGTAACCCTGTGGCACCTTAACATTTACCAAGCATTCAAAAAAGCTTTCTTCTCCTTTCTCGACAACGTGTAACAAGCGGGAGGTAAGTATGTTCTCCGATCGCTACTAACTACTTCTGTTAATTCTATCCTTATTCCCATTTCACGTAGGTCCATTCTAGATTTTATCCCATCTTTAGTCTTACCTGGTATATTCAACAGAATATTGATGACGCTATCATAGACATTTTTCTCAATGTGCATGACATCGATACAATGTCTGACTGCCAAAGAATTCCAATAAGGAAGATCCCAAAATATTGACTTCTTCTTGAATACAGATTTGTCACTCCGTGTGGCCATCGTACATTGTGATCTCTTACCAAATTCATTGGCAAAGTCTTTTACTCTTTCATAAACATCCTCCCCTGGTATAGGTTTAGGTACACTCTGTTCCTCATTTTGTCCATTGAATGCTTTGCACAACCTATGATATAGATGGAATTTTGGAAGAAACCTTCGATGACCAAGATATATAGTCTTGTTGCCATGTTTTTGTCATATTGAATCAATGTTCTCTTCACATATAGGACACGCTTTAGATCCTTTGACACTATATCCAGAAAAATTCCCATATGCTGGAAAGTCATTCACAGTGCAAAACAACATAGCGTGCAAACGAAATGTCTTTCTTTGTGAAGCATCATAGGTCATCACACCTTCACCCTAGAGTTTCTTCAAGTCATCAATCAGAGGTTCAAGATAAATGTCGATATCATTTCCAGGTTGTTTAGGGCCCGATATCAACAATGACAACATAATGTACTTATTTTTCATGTACAACCAGGGAGGAAGATTGTATATAACAAGCATAACTGGCCAAGTGCTATGTTGGCTGCTCAATGTCCCGTACGGATTCATACCATCTGTACAAAGCCCAAGTCTTAGATTCCTGACTTCTTCACCGAATTCAGGGTACAAAAAATCAATCTTCTTCCACTGCGGAGAATCAAACGCATGTCGTAGGATCCCATCATTATTTTTCTTAACATCAGCATGCCACCTCAAATTCTTTACATCTATTGTATTGGAAAACAAGTGTTGAAACCATGATATTATTGGTAGATACCACATCACCTTGGCAGGAGAACCACTTTTGGACTCCCCCAAAGTATTCAATTTATACCTTGATGCACCACATTTGGGACAATCTTTCAAATCCACATAGTCCTTTTCAAATAATACACAATCATTCGAGCATGCATGTATCTTCTTGGCCTCCATTCCCATTGGGCACAACAATTTCTTTAACCGGTATGTTGAGATTAGCAGCTCGTTTCCTTCAGGAAGAATTTCTTTCAACAAAGACAACAATGACGTGAAGCTTTTGTCATTCCATCTATTGTTAGCCTTCAGCTTATACAATCTCAACACAACGCTAAGCTTTGTAAATGTACAACCTGTGTATAACGGTATCTCAGCATCATGGATAATGTTTCTAAACATGGGAGGTGGATCGATGTGCTCTACCCCACAACTATCCAGCATCGCATCAACGATGTCTATTGGAACTGGTTCATTTACATCTACGTCATCGGAGGCAATTTCTTCTTCCACACAAGAACTGCTATTGATATCCACTGATTTCAGGTTTGAAATCTCTCCATGACAGTGCCTTATACAATCCTGTTGCACATGACATGACTTTTGATTTCGTCACCAGTGCTGACTTTCAAGTTGTTACCGCAATGCCTACATGGACAGTAGAACCTATCTCCAGGTTGTTTCCTATGTTCCTCGACAAATCTAATAAACTGATCAAGACTAGAAATAAACTTTGGGGTGCAACAATTTGGAATGGACATCCATGATCTATCCATTCTATGATCAAAGAGAAAACAAGTATATATTAGAACAAGATTAGGGTCTAGGGTTAAAAGATTAGGGTTTAGGGTTTAAGGTCTTATATATAATAAATGTGTACCACCTATCCCATTCTTGAACATCTAATCTCACTAGTAAGTGTATAATGTGTATTGGGTTTTCAAGAAAATTTCGGCAACATTTCCCCACTGTTCTCCAAGTACATATGTACTTAGAGAACAAACGGGGAAATGCTACTGAAATTTTCTTGAAACCCAATACACATTATACCCTTACATCCTAAGTGAGATTGTGTTCAAGAACAGTCCCAAACTAGGGACTATACAAGATTTACTCCTAATTAATGAGTAAATCTTAGACGAGCTTCTAGGCCAACAAATACATGTGTTGTCATTCTTATGCCTACAATCCTAGTTTCATCATTCATATCCTTGTTCTTCAAGTTAAAGTGATTATTGATGTCTTTAGAAGCATGATTGGAAATCTAGGGAAAAGTTCATCATTTACATTCCAAGCATGTCACATGAGTGCATTAGAGTTCATCATTAAGCAAGAAGGGTGATTAGAATTCTCAATATACTCAATAAGGAAACAAGTTACCAACTTCATAGTTAGGAGGGTAGAGATACCCTAAGATCTAGATCTAATGGTTCATAATGAGTCTATGATAAATTATTGAGCTTGACACACTACCTAAGAATGGAACTTAGTCCAATATGATTTAGATATCTACTACATCATCATCTAATTAGGTTTATTTTCTATTCTTATTCACTCTTTTCCCTACTATTATTACATATAGATAGGGTTAATTACCTGATTTACTTCAAATTTGGTAGAGTTGCTAATTGGACTATGAATAACCCAAAATTATAATTAGATTCTAGGTTTGAGCTAGGGGATTATGTGATTCATAATATTAGATACCTAGGGTGATTAATGAATTAATAATTATTCGAGAGGAGTTATATTACCAAATTGTATAGGAGGCTATAATATATCACTGCATATTCATATACCAAGTAATGGAGAATAGATGAACACATATGGAGTAAATTGATATTTAGCCCACTTGTACATTATTGTATAACCATGGCTAAGTTGTGTACATAATTAAGTTAATATGTAGTATGTAAACTTTTCCCGAAAATTAAGAGGGGTTGTGCTCGTGTTCGCGAATCAACAAAGAGTAACACTACATAGTCTACACTATTTGGTTAGTTGATGGTACCTGTCATATATCGATAGGAGGGCAGTGGCAGCGGTGGCGGCGGCAGTGGCATAGCAGGAAGAAGAGGGGGAGCAATGCGGCAGCAGCAACAGGAAGTAGAGGAGCAGGCAACGACAATAGTAGGAAGAAGAAAACCAGGCGGCGACAGTAGCAGGAAGAAGAGGCAGAGCAGTGCGGCGTGACAGTAGCATGAAGAAGAGGAGCAGGTGGTGACAACATTAGGAAGAAGAAAAGCAGGCGATGGCAGTAGCAGGAATCAGAGGAGCAGGCGGCAGCAGGAGCGGCGGTAGGCGGCAAGAGCAGTTGCGGTAGAGAGAATCGCCAGATAGCCCTAACTCTTGAAATCGGGAATGAAACAAAGAAAGGGGAAGAGTTTGGTTTCCGCAGGTGCTATTAAGTTAACAATAGACGTCAGTTATTATAAAAAAATGATGCTTAAATCCATAGGCTTTGGTTACCACAAAAAAACCGACATCTATGTTCAATGATAGTCGTCGGTTTAAACTAGAAAAATCGACGTCTATCTACATATGTCGACAAAAAAATTGTTCTCGAATTATGACCATAGTCTTCGGTTTCCGTATCAAACCGACGCCAAAGGGGGGTGAAAATTTTTGGGGGGACAACACACGAAAACACATCGGCATCAGTTATTGCAATAAACCCGACGAAAAAAATGGGCCCAATTTCTGTATCGCGACAAACCTTTGTCGTCGGTTAATTTGTCAACAACCGACGCCATATGTTAAATTCTAGAGGTAATTTTTTTCACTGGAAAATTTGGATTTGGTGAGAGATTTTAGGCATCAGTTGCTTATTGAGGAACCGACACTAAATAAAAAGTGATACCCGTGTCTGGCCGCTCTTTACATATAGATGTCAGTTTTTGTATTCAACCGACAATGTAGGGTGTAGGTTTCAGTTTCTTGTATACAACTAACACATCTAAATGTGATGTTATTAGCCATTTCTATAGTAGTGATAAGAAGAACAAGGGTAATATGAGAACGTACCTATCCAAAGTAGTTTGGAATCTATGAGATATAAGTTTTGGTTTGATAACTGAGATGATAAGCTCAAAGTTTTCTTGACTCAGTTAGACCTAAACCCAAGACATGGATGTTGAGTGGAGTATATGAAGGTTTATGTTTTCACCACCACCTAGCACATCAGGAAATTAATGTGGTAATAGATAATCTTAGCCGAGACACAACTTTGGTATACAATTGCTTTGTCTAGCCGATAGAGGGGGTTGAAAGAGGTTACTAGGTGAACCATGTGATCTCTAGAAGACTAGAACTATGTGGCTAACATTCAGATACAACCAGACCCATTAGTCAAGTTGGTAGATACTCAGATAGCCAGCCTAGAGCTTGATGAGATAGAAGGATGGTTGTAAGAACCTCTGATACACCTCTCGAGAAAAGGAAGGTGGTGAATCCCACTACTAGAGTGTTTTAGGGTTTTTGAGGAGTCAACCTTGAGGAATCATGACATGCAGGAGATCATGATTTTAAGTACACCGTGGTACTACTAAGATAGTTAAAGTTTACAGTAGTACTTTGAAGGCCTGGAATGAAGAGGGATATAGAGGTGCATGTGGCCGGTTTCCATACATGTCAGAGGGTGAAGGCCGAATACCAGTAACCCTGTGAGTTGCTACAGACAATGAAGAGTCCCTGAGATGGAATCGAAGTAGATCACCATGGACAGTGAGGTGGGTCTCCCCTGGACCAAGAGAGGTCATGAGCCCATATGGGTTATGGTAGATCGCCTTACCAAGTTGACCTAATCCCTTACCTAAGAGAGAGCATTGTCAGTTGATAGATCCGGTTGAACTATATATGAGAGAGATATATTTCAACTACATAATGATACATGTTTGAATATTCTTGAGCATGGCCTTAAGTTCTCTTCCATGTTGTGGAAGTAAGTACATGAAGAACTCGATGCTAGATTGAAGTTTAGTGCTCCATATCACCCCTAACTGATAGACAGTCAAGAGAGTATCATCTAGACTTCATAGGGTATGATGAGAGCATGTGTGCTCGTAAAGGGTGATTCGTGGGAGCAGTTCCTGCCCCTAGCAGAGGTTTCTTGTTATGATAGCCACCATAGCCAGTATCGGGATGTAAGAAGCTCTATAAGGGAGGATGTGTCAGTCACTGCTTCATTAGGATAATGTCAGTGAGACGACCTTGGGAAGGTCAGAGAGACCACGATGTATGCAGATGAAGTTGCTTTGATCTAGCAATGGTTGAGAAAGCCCAGGGTAGACAAGGGTCATGTGTTGATGTGAAGCAAACTGACATGCAGTTCACTATGGGTGATTAAGTGTTATGAAAACCCGACCCCTCTAAGCTATAGGTGAGGAAGCTGAGTCCTTGATACATGGGTACAGTTGAGATGGATTGGTGGAATTGCTTATGTTTAGCCTTACCCCTCATGATAATATAATGTATGATGTGTTCTATGTGTCTGATCTACAACACTATGTGATGTACCTAAGCCATGTGCTAAGCATTGAACCTATTGAGCTTCAAGGGAGGCTGCCATATTCTGAGTCACCTACGAGGGTATGGGATACCTAGGTAAGAGGGAACTCAGATGTAAGAATATAAAATGATAAAGGTTCTTTGGAAGCACCATGGAGAGGATGAAACCACATGGGAGCCAATGATGGACATGGAAAAGTCTTATCCTGAATTGTTGTATGCTTGATGGAATTTTGAGGGAAAAATTCCTATAAGAGGGGAAGGATGTTACAACCCCAATTTTGAGTTCACATAGATGGAAATGCAATTTCCCCAATAAATGTATGATTATGGGAATTGTATGATTTATGTGTATTGAATGGATTTCCTTCACAATATTTCCTTTGTGAATGTGATTTTTTGGATCATAATATTTTAACGAGTCCAGTATGATTAAAAGAAAAAGAAGAAATCAAATAATGCATTATTAAGAAGGAAATTTGATATAATGAGGAAAAAATAAGAATCTATGGAAATATGGATAATGGAATCATCCTGGATAAGATTTTAGTCTACATGGTTTCTAATGGTAAAAGGAATCCAAATAAAGAATATAAAAAAGTAAGAGAGAGAGAAAATATGTATAAAATATGCCTTTTTAAGTAATAACTTGTATATGAATGAAAGTCTCTCATACTTTTGATTTTAATTCCCAAACTTGGCACACAAGCAGCTTATGTCAGTATGGACTTTCCTGTAAAATTTGGGATTAAAAGGATGAATGTATTAAGAGATATGAATTTTGTAAGTTTTCCTAAAGTGAGAAGGATAAACATTAAATGTCACAATTCTATCCTGACTTTTTTCTATTATGTGGCTTGATAGCCGTTGGATCCTTGATCCAACAATAACTTTTTTCCAAGTTAGAATGGGAAAGAGGAATAGTAGGGGGATATTTCCTACTCATTCTCTCCCCATATGATCAATGTGCGAGTTTGGAACTCGTTCCATTGAATTTAGGATGTGAAATCAAACTAAGCTATCCTAATCTTGCGTCATTTCTGTGTGGAAAAGGGATTTGCCCAATATCCATGTTAGAACTGGCCATCTAGGATTGGATTGTCAAGATATATGCCTATATAAGGCATGATAATCCTAGGCGTGAGGCAATGAGAGGATCATATCTTTTCACCCCAGCCCAGCAGAGAGCATGTTGCTCTTGCGAGCTATTTCGGGCATGGAGCTACCTTGCGGTTTGGATGCTTTGTTCCTATGGAAGAGTGGGGGACGTGACACCAGTTGAGAACTCAGTGGTCCAGTCTCTCCTTGCTGCTAGTAACCACTTGCGGTTTGGCATGTAAGGTAGATGGTGGCCGACAGAGGGGGCGTCTTGGGCAGGTTGCACTCGCAGGGAGCCACCAGGAAAAAGCGACCAAAGGGTGGGAGATCACGTGCAGGAACAAGGTAGGGGAGATGGGTTTGAGGGTCGGGAAGAAGTCAGATCCTGTGTCATGATCCGCGAGCCAAAAGAAGATAAGAAAAAGCAAAGAAAGAAAAGAAGAAATAGAAAGGGGCATGTGGCAGCCAGCGATTGGCCCCAAAGGTAACTACTTCACAATTTCATAGCTAATTATTGGTAGCTCAGATGAAAACAAGATATATATGAAAATTGAGCAAAACAATGCAAGAAATCCAATAAAATTAGTTTTAGATCTTGTATCTAATCATAGTTTGAAAAGTTCCTAAAGTTGCTAGCATTAATGCTTTTATAACTAAGAAGCCCTAATTTGATGTTTTATGAAATTGGGAAAATTTATATGGATGTTCCATGAGCATATTAACCTTTTGTTAATAAGAAAGAAATTTTTATGTCTAAATAGAGGATCCATATGTCTAATAGGTTAATTTAGGGTTTTATATGTTTAATATGCATTAATGGGCTTAGAAACCCTAATCTAGGTGTTAATGACTTTTAATGAGTTATATTTCAAGATCCTTTACATGGGATGATATTAGGATGATCCTAGCCCAGATTGATGATAAAGAGGCTTTAATGTGGATAATTTGAGTAATCAGGGTTTTTATGAGTAGAAAAGCTATTTTAGGGTTTGTTGACCTAAAAAAATGATAAAGTGTGAGAAATTGATCTAAGAAGCCTTAATGAACCCTAATGAGACTTAGAAACCTTAGAAAGGTGTGTCCCAAGTTAATAGGGAGTTGTTTGGGATATGTCTGTAACATCCCTGACCTGGGTTATGAATTAACCCTAGGTGTTTTGCCTAAGATATGTAATTAAATCCTTGTGATTATCTTTTGGCATGTAATTAAGTTCCTAAGGAACATACATTTTCATTTCTGTCCTTTTTAAACAATGATTGTAGTATTGTTTGGTAATACAGGGACCTATGTGCAAATTACCCAATTAGAGGGGTTAACTTGCAAATTACACAGGTTAAGATGTTCCTATAATAAAGAGACATCATATGAAGGAATATGATGAGGTATGATGGAATTCCCAAGTTTGGGCACCAAGGTGCATCTTGTGGAGCAATCCTTGTGCTTAAACCCTAATTTTGGTGTAAAGTGCAATTTACCCAAAATGTGGGATGCAACTTGTACTATACACTTTCTAGAATATCTTTTATGACTCTTGACATCATTTAGAGAATAAAGGATGAGAGGGGCTCTTCTATTAAATAATTAGATAAGAAGGATGATCTTTGTAGTGAAAACACCTAGTATGAGTAAGAAGACCCTTCATATATATATATATATATATATATATTTATATATATATATATATATATATATATATATATATATATATATACCTTAGTGTGCATATTGGTTTTCTTTACCCTTAGATCTTGAGTTTTGATGGGATTTGATTAAGTTTTGATAGCTTGAACGTGCCTTAGAAATAAGGAGGGACGTGGATGAGAATTACATGCTTTAGAGGTCCTTATGGTGAAAATCAGCCTAAACTATATAAGCACCTTTCTTTCCAAACCAAGCGAATGTTTCCCTTCACTTCCTCACTTCTTATCTTTCTCAACCGACCAAGGCAAAGCTCTGGAGCTCAGGGAAACGACCAACCTGTTCTAAGGTAAGAAAGCACCATCTTCTAGCTTGAATTCATGGGGGAAATCCTAGTATAAGGTTGGTTTCATGGTTAATTTTCTTAGCTTTCTCTTCCTAGCCGATCCTTCCCAACCTTTCTTGAAGAAACAACCTTGGATGACCTGTGGAGCTCAAGCCACCATTAAAGTTTCGAAGCTTGGAAGCTTGAAAGCTCTAGGAACCACGTTTGAGGCGGGTTTTATAACTCTAACTCTTAGCTTTGTTATGCATATCTTTGTTCTTATTTTTATGATTAGTTCTTCTTCTACCTCCCTTCTTCCTTGCTCTTTTGCAAGCAAAACGGTGGAGGAACCGACCTAAACAGAGGTTGAGGATGATGGGCGTGGATTCCTAGGTCACTTTATGAAACGACCTTGGACCCTTTTGGTTCAAATGGGTGCAACTCGTTTAAGGTCAAACGGGTTCAACCCGTTTGATCTCAAACGATCCTGCAAGATCCTTTGGATCAAAATGACCCCAAGACCATTTCATAGGGTTGACCAAGGTATGACCATTTGAGGGTCTGTCCATAATGTATTGAATTTCTTTCCTACAAAGAATTATAATCTAATTCCTAACCAATTGAGAGTTGAAGGCACTTCAACACCCTAACCCTAATCGGGTTGAAATTGCTGATTTTAATTATAGATCTTGTTGAGTTTTGAGTTGGAGGATCCAAACGGGTTCAAACCCATTTGGGGTTCACCCAAACGGTCTCACACTCGTTTAGTGACACCCCAAGACCGTTTGGAGGTCTAGGGTTAAGGAAAATTGATCAATTGTAGGTCCAATTTCAATAGGTTGAAGAATTGATAAAAATGCTGATTTTAGACCTAATTAGGGTTCAATCCTAATCAAATCAACTTAGATTTTGGTCAAACTTTGGGCAAACGGTCTCAAGACCGTTTGGAGGTCATCCAAACGATCTCAAGACCGTTTGGGCCAAGTTTGGGCCCAATTGGAGTTCAAGTGATGGGTTCAATTACAATTTGTTTCACATTGTTGAGAATTGATGATTAGCCGATTGGAAACCCTAATTGAGTTAGACTTAACCCTAATTGGCTTTCAATTAAGGGTCAATTTGGAGTCCAATTGATTGAGGCTCATCCTAATTGACTCAATCCATAAGTGGTTAACATGGCTTTGGCCAATTAAAGGCTTCAACATAGGAAACCCTATTCAAACATAACCTATGTGTCACCTTTTATGTTCATGCGGTTTGGACCCAAGTAAGTTCACACTCGTTTCACCTCAAATGGGTTCAACTCGTTTCACCTTAAATGGGTTCAACTCGTTTCACCTCAAATGGGTTCAACTCGTTTCATCCTAAATGGGTTCAACTCATTTCAATCCAAACGGGTTCACACTCGTTTCAATCCAAACGGGTTCAACTCGTTTCCTCTCAAATGGGTTCAACTCGTTTCACCTCAAATGGGTTCAACTCGTTTCACCTCAAATGGGTTCAACTCGTTTCACCTCAAATGGGTTCAACTCGTTTCACCTCAAATGGGTTCAACTCATTTCACCTCAAATGGGTTCAACTCGTTTCAGCCTAAATGGGTTCAATTAAAGGATACCTTGTTTTATGTAAACTCTAATAACATGATAGTGGTGATTTGGTTTATGTAGATCAAAGGGGACTTAACCTAACCTAATCTAAGTGGTGTAGTCATCATCTACTAGTGAGAGGAGAGATAAAGTACCATTTATGATGGAAACTCAAGTAAAATACCTTCAATATACATGAATGTGCATGATTAGGGTATGATCCACTTATGAGAGATCATGGAAACCCTAATTATGGTAATTGGTGAATCTTGATCTTAACTGAGGGCTTTAATGATGATGTTTCTCATGCATGGTGATGTAATGAGATTAATTCACCATGAGGTGAATAGTAAACCCTAATTCTAGGGTGATGACATATATTGTGAATAGTAAACCCTAATTGATGAAAATCAGGGAATCTAACCCTTGTAAGAATATAAGGGTACAACTCTTGATATGAACTGCTTACTATTATCAGTTGAATTAACCATGCAGGTTTCTATACATGATGGTGATTATATCCATGTAAGGATTATGATTTCATATTCATTGGAAGCATGTTATTAGCTTTATGAATAATGACATATGTTGATGCCTAGTAAGTGGCATCTTATGAGAATGATAGGCTGTAAGAGCCATGAATATCATCAAGGTCATGCTTGTCAAATGACTTGTGATTGGACGATTGAGAAATGATAATTGATGTGAGTTAGACTTGATACATTTAGTATTCTACTTTCATAGCTGCTATGTTAATGATTAATGTTTGAAAACATGTATGATGCTAAAATAATACTGAAATGTACCTAATAATCAAGTTTAATCATACCATGTAGAGCCCTGATCATAGATCCATCATTGTCAGAATTTAAATGATGGTGAAATAGGTTTTCCTAAGGGAAATCCTGGATCACATACTTTAGAGTATGTGGGGGAATATGGATGTGTATATCCTTACATCCTAGTGTAGGAGTTGATGTTGATGTATCTTAATCCATCAACCCTTCACTATATGTTTATACCGGGATGATGTAACACTATTCTTCCAAGGGAATCTTTTATACCGCATCGATGAGAGATAAACATGAAATCTTTCGATGGCGAAGAGAGTGCAGAATGCCATTGTGGCTCTAATAGCGAAGTACCAGAATACCCTGGTAAGCTATATTAGCAGGGACACTAGATGTCCTGCATGTTTATCCTCATTCTGACTGAGGTAGTTGAAGGTCATGAGAATCCGGCTCTTTCGATGACCTAGTATAATACCGATGCGACTTACTAGTGATCGGTTGGAGCATGAGCGGTATACCTCATCTCCGTAGGGCATAATGATGTTTGTAAAACATAATCAACCGCGTAGCATAACTGCTTAGGTTGAACTACGAGGAACATTGATTGATATTACATTTCTTGCTTTTAATATCCTATTCAAGTATTAGTATACATGTTCTTCATATTCCTTAATTAAAGATGAGTTTTTGTTATCAAGCCTGTTGTGAGTAACCTAAATTACTTGCTCATGATATTCCTTTGATTGCTTCTAACAAAGTTTCTGGCGGAGAGTTATAACTCTCGCTGGGACAATTATTTAAAATCGTCTCACCCTGTAGATTTCTATCTTTAGGTGGACGTCGAGGTCGAAGGCACCGATCTGCAGGTGGACAGCAGCAACAGCAGCAAATTCAGGAGTAGCAGTGACTTCAGGTGGAAACACTGTGTTGTCTAGTCTTGTAGTCAGAATAGTCTTATGTCGTCTCTGTACACTCAGGTCCTAGGAGTTTGTTGATCTGAGAATTTTGATATCTTGAGATTTTGTATCATGACGTATATAATCACTCGAGAAGTGATTTATCAGAGATGTAAACAATTCATCTTACTTTTATAAAAGGAGTTTCAGGTTTTTAAGATCTCGTTTTCGAAAAGTTTTAATTTCTCGTGATTTTCGTATTCCGCTGATTAATCGAATCGCTTCCGCTATGTTTATCTTGTGTTTTGGAGATCAGAGCCCATAATTAGTGGTATCAGAGCTCTAGGTTCACTGAGTCTACAGAGACATAGGACTTAGAGTGTCAAGTCTATCCTTAGTACTTCTTTCTTATTTAATAGAGTCTTCTGGTCCTTAGGAGAAGAAGATAATTAAGGATGTCTGGACCACAGGAGGAGTACAAGGCCGAAAGTAGTGTTGCTGTGCCTCGAGAAGGTGCAAGGAACCTAGAAATAGAGCAACCTGTGCCGGAGCCACCTCAGTTTGACCCAGCTGATATGGGAAGCCCAGTGGTTCAGACCATGTTTGGGCAGTTTATGACTGCCATGACACATATCACCGATAGGATGCCCATGCCTGCACCTAGAGCACCTGTCCAGTCTGAGGGTCAAGGTATTGGTAAAACGTTCGAGCGACTTCGTCGGGTCGGAGCAACTGAATATTTTGGAACAGCTGACCCTGCTGATGCTGAACTGTGGTTAACTGAATTGGAGAAAGCTTTCAGAATCCTTAACATCCCCGAAGGTGAGAAGGTTAGACATGCTGTCTATCTTCTCAAAGGTAGTACTGGTCACTGGTGGACCATGGAAGAGCAGAAGAGGCCTGGAATAGAGATTTCGTGGGAAGACTTTCGTCGGGAATTTGTCCGCATATATTTTCCAAAGACCTTCCTGGATGAGAAGATCTCTCAGTTTGAGAGACTGAGACAGGGTATGATGAACATTAGCGAGTATGAGGCTAAGTTCATGGAGTTGTTGCGATTCTGTCCGCATATGGCTACCACAGATGAAGAAAGGATTAGGAGGTTTGAGAAGGGTTTGAATGCCGACATGACTACTCCCTTGTCTGCACTAGAAAACCGAGAGAGATTCTCTACCTTTGTTGAGTCAGTCTGAAGGATAGAGAGATCCGTAGTCGAGAAAAGACAAACCCAAAAGAGATATCCACAATTCCAGGGATCTTCATCTAGAGACTTTAAGAAGCCTAGATTCTCTGCACCTACACCTCCACCACCCAGATCAAGTTCTCAGACTCAGTGGTCCCCAAGTAGAGGTAGAGGACGAGGTTTACCACCACGAGAGACTCACAGTTCAGCATCAATATCGGTCACAGGACCGCCAAGACCACAACAACTGGAGAGAAGTTGCTATAACTGTGGGAAGGTGGGACATCTAATGAAGGATTGTAGGTCTAGGCCTGTCAGTGTGACACAGCCTCTGAGGCAGGATCAACAGGGATCACAGAGAAGGCAGTCTCAAGGAGCAGCTAGAGGACGCGGGCAAGCGTCTCAGGCTGGATCGTCAGCACCAACTCAACCTCAGGCGACAGTGAGGTTCTATGCTATGAACCCACCGGAAGCAGTAGTCAATCCACGGGTTGTGGCAGGTCAGATGGAACTTTTATATTCTGATATGTCTAAATCCTGTGTGGTATCTGTTTTGATTGACCCAGGTGCTACGCACTCCTTTGTCACTCGAAGAGTGATTCGTAATTGCAATATAACAGTTAGACATAGGGCAGATGGCTTGTTGCTTGAAACTCCGTTGAGAGGATCTGCTGTTTTGCAAGAGGTATGCGCTCCCTGCATCCTCTTCTTTTCTGATCATCACATTCAAGTGGATCTTATACCACTTGATATGCAAGGATTTGATATAATCTTGGGGATGGATACCTTGGAAAGGTATAGAGTTGTCTTGGGTTGTGAATCCAAGCAGGCGGTGTTTGCTGATGAGAGCAACACATGGATCTTTCAAGGAGAGAGAAAGATTCTACCCACCTGTCTTTTATCTCCTATGGTTGCTGATAAGCTGATGAGGCAAGGATGTTATGCATTCTTGGCCCATGTGATAGATACCACCATGAAGAGTCCTAACCTTGCTGAAGTTCCTGTAGTCAGGGAATTTGAAGATGTGTTTCTTGAAGAACTTCCAAGTATGCCACCGCCTCGGGAAATTGATTTTGAAATCAATTTGATCCCAGATACCCAACCTATAGCACAAACACCGTATAGGATGGCACCTGCTGAGTTGGCAGAACTCAAGAAACAACTTCAAGAGTTGCTTGAGAAAGGTTTTATCTGACCATGTACTTCACCTTAGGGTGCTCCGGTTTTGTTTGTTAAAAAGAAAGATGGATCAATGCGATTATGCATCGATTATAGACAATTAAATAAAGTAACAATAAAGAACAAGTACCCTTTGCCGAGGATTGATGATCTCTTTGACCAGTTGCGTGGTGCAACCGTCTTCTCAAAGATAGACTTGAGGTCTGGATATCATCAACTCCGTATTAAGGATAGTGACATATCCAAGTCTGCCTTCAGAACAAGGTATGGTCACTATGAGTTCACATTTATGTTGTTTGGACTAACTAATGCACCGGCTGCATTTATGGAACTTATGAATAGAATCTTATGACCTTTCCTCGATCAGTGTGTTGTTGTCTTCATAGATGACATCCTGATTTATAGTAGAGATGCTCAGCAACATGAACAGCATCTTCGTCAGGCTCTAACTTTGCTAAGACAACATAAGCTATACGCTAAGTTTAGCAAGTGTGAGTTCTGGATGCCGGAGGTATCTTTTCTTGGACATGTGATATCTGCATCGGGTATTCATCTTGACCCTAAAAAGGTAGAATCTGTTCTATAGTGGGAACAACCGAAAACACCGATGGAGATTTGAAGTTTCCTAGGGTTAGCTGGCTACTACCGTAGGTTCATTAAGAACTTCAGTTCTATAGCCTTACCCTTAACAAAGTTGACCCGGAAAGATGTTTCTTTTGTCTGGAGTGATAAGTGTCAACAGTCTTTTCAGCTGTTGAAGGAGAGGTTGACAAGTGCACCTGTACTTGTGCTACCTGAGCCAGGAAAAGGATATGTAATCTTTTGTGATGCCTCCAAGAATGGACTTGGATGTGTGTTGATGCATGATAAACAAGTGATTTCTTTTGCTTCTCGACAACTTAAGAAACACGAGGAGAATTATCCGACACATGATTTAGAGTTAGCTATTGTGGTTCATGCCTTGAAATTCTGGAGACATTATCTTTATGGAGAAACCTTCCAGATTTTCATAGACCATAAGAACCTTAAGTATATCTTCTCTCAGCATGACCTTAACATGAGGCAACGTCGCTGGATGGAGTTAATCAAGGATTATGATTGTCACGCCCCGATCTCACATTAACCACAAACCACGAGATTAGGACGCGACAGGATGGGATTTACTCATAAGTCAACCACTCTTCACTTTTTAAGACTTTTTAAAGAGATTAATAGGATAATCTGATTTATGCTGTAAAATGAAACTAAACAAACTGCGGAAGCATCTTTATTAAACTGACTAGCAAAATAAACAGAGTCTACAGCATATTACATTGTCCGACATAAAATAAAGCATAACAGTTAATTTACATCTCTGTACACATTCTCTCTCTCACTCACACCTTATCCCGAAGATCGAGGGGAATGGACTAAGAGACCTCTAACTACTAACTACATATACCTTCTACAGACTAAGCGATAGGATGAAAGGATCCTTCAGATTTCCTGCTGCTGATAATAACCTGAAAATGTTTTGAGTAGAGGTATGAGCCTACTCGCTCAGTGAATAGCATTTCACTTAGCTATCACTAAACAACTCATCAGGTCTATAAATTGAAATTAAACATAAATGCAGAACTAAGCAAGGCAGTTCTAATAACATATCAGGTTTGCAGAATATAATCACATTTCACGCAATAGCACATAATTTGAACAGATAATCAGATATAAAGAAATAGCACACAAGTTTGAATACTTTAAATTTACTGTGATCCTATATGATCTCATATTTATTTTATTATGCCCTAATCATATGCAGTGTACTTTGGATATAAAGATCCGTAACAAGTCCATGCTATGACCCCACCGTACAAGACTTAGCGACACACCCGGGAAATGCTAAGTCTGACGCCAGCCCTGCTCTGCTACAGGACCCCTGGCTCTCCGGCCAGAAACATAGGCTCTACGGCCTCAAAGCACTACTCTGAGTGCACCAGACTCCTCCTTTAACCTGAGTACACCGGCGGAGGGTCTCACAGGGTTACCTTCGTGACACAAGCACGAATGGTGTTAGATAACCAAGTTTTCTTTTTCCCAATGCCATCGTGACACAAGCACGATTGTTGTTGGACACTGCCTCTCTTTCTATCCTCGTGCCACCAGAATTACTCAACCGGTTGATGTTGGACACGAGTTTCACCCCTAAGAAACAGACCTTCTTTTAGGGGTTCTACGGTGTTAGGGCACCTAGGTCTATTAACTGATTAACAAATAAACATTTAAACAGGAATATCACATTTCATGCATATTGCACAATCTGAATAATACATGAAGCAAATATATATTCATTATCATCATTAAACATGTTTCAGTATCATTTATCCACTTTCGATGCTAAACATCTATTTTTAAATCAGCAAATACATAACACTTATAATATAGGAAAATTTCATCATTTTCACTAAGCAAATTAAGTAATTCAAGTTCCAATGAAACTAACATACTCTATTGTATGTACTACACTGTTTAGAAGTTATACTAACTGATACAGAAGTAATTAAGCATTTAAATTGAGTTAAATAATGATTTCTAAATGAACTACTACTCACAATACTGAAACTCGGCCGACCAATCTGGGAACTCGGCCGATTGGCCGGAAACTCGGCGGATTCACTCTAGGCAACTCGGCTGATCGGCTGACAACTCGGCCGATCAGTCTCCAATCTCAGCCGATTGGAACCCTGTTCGATTTCCTTATAAAGGAAACTCGGCCGAATCATACCTAATTCGGCCGACCAAAACACTGATCCTGCAATAGAATAGTAGCATCATACACGAGTCTAAAATTGATTCAAACGACAACTAGGTCTAGCTAAGGCTACGAATTCATGATCAAAACCTTATGCCGAAGTCAGAACTACCTCTCTTTATTGCCTTTCACCCAGGTCGATTCTAATCAAACATGCTGCTGCAAGCAGCAGCTCCTTCACACGTACAGGTTGGAAGGGACCAAGCTAGTTGCTAGATGAGGGCTGGGTGGCTGCGGATGCTTGCTCTATCCTCATAGCCGAAATCAATGGTGGTGATTTGGGGTGTTGCTCGTGCCCAAGGTGCTCCTGCCCAGACCTGCTGCCGCAAGCAGTAGCAGCTTCACGTACAGGTCAGAAACAAGCTCGGCTAGGAGCTAAATCATCATTGGGGCTACGGATTTGAGCACAGACCTCATGGACGGATTCAAGAGCAGCGTTCCGGAGAGTTGGCTGCGCCTAAAAGGGTCTTTGTCCGGCGCCCTGCTGCTGGCCGGCGCAGCACCTGCTGTAGGTCGGTCGCTGCTTTCTCCATCAGGTAGGGCACCACTAGGGAGAGGTAGAGGAGGAAGGAGAAGAGAGGAGGACGACGCGCAAACTGGTCGGAGGTGAAGAGCTCGAGAATCGCCCCCTATCGCGCCTATTTCTCCCTCTGCTGCTCGGTCGAACACCGGGTTTGGGGCACCGCTTTTGCGGTTCTGTTCTAACGAGAAGGAGAAGATAAAGGAAAAAGGTAGCCGACCCACTTAAAGGGTAAATAATGGGAAAGTTGCATCTCAAGTCCAAGATTCTCAAAAATTCCATAACTATGGCCTCGGGGTCCGATTTAGATGATTTCTTTTTGCATTATTTTAAGCACAAACTTCTCTACCTTCTCAAAGCACAAGATTATGTTAACTAGCTTGTCACAACTGGTCAAACCACCAATTGCAACAGTGAGTACTCAACTCAACTTAATTAACCTAACAATCATCATTAATATTTTCATTAATTATCTCAGATGATTCAAACTCAACTATCTATTCACATATTAACCTATCTTAATTAACCATGATGTTTAACAAGATTCTTAGCACTAATCAAGGTATTTACTAGTTAATCATGGAGTGGGTCGTAACAACCTTTTCCCCTTAAAATAATTTCGTCCTGAAATTCCTAAAAGGGAAAGAAAACTTGTTATGCATCTCAAACTCAAGTTCCCACGTGGCTTCTTCTAAGTTATGGTTCCTTCATAAAATCCTCAGTAATGGTATCTCACAATTTATGAGTTTCTTGATCCTCTAATTAACCATCTGTATAAGTCCATTAACCTAGGACATACCTGATCTGATTTCCAGATCGACCCACAAAACATTGTCTTTCCAAAACTGTTATAACAGTATCTCAATTATGGTAATTACCAAGAAATTATTATAGTATACATGCAGACAACTAAAGTTCTTAAATAAATAGAATGCATGTCAATTTGGTACTAAAATTAAAATCATGCAATTTAACTGTTAAACATCATCACATCTTATAATAAAAATTGATATCAAGATACTTGATTCATCGTACACCCCATCCTTAGGGTTTCATTTGCCTTGTTCATTCATCACATGCCAACACCCTACTCTTAGGGTTATCTCATTCACTAATCACATGGCAACACCCTACTCTTAGGGTTTCCATTATCTCATCTGTTTGATTGCAATTCAAATCTCAATACGGTATCATTCTAAAACTGGCAGAGCAGTATATTTCAAAATCATTGTAATTACTGAGTAATCTTTATATCATGCATGCAGGCAGATTAAAAATTCATAAATATCTCAAACTCAAATCAATTTCAGTACATACATACTGAATTCATGTAATTGAACATTTTATTACACCAATAAGAGTAATTTACTCCACTTATAAGAAACCATCTGTAATATTTATCAATTGTCTGCAATTTCTCGAAGTACGTGCATATTAACCCCAAATCCTGGTTTATACATCACATAACTCAATTAAGAGTTATTTTTGTATCATATCACAAATATTTAATAGTACTTGAGAATTTCTGATAATAGCTCAGAGAAATGCGCCAATCATGTAAATGTTAAGTCATACACGTTAACATAACAGGAAGCATGTAATTAGGTTTATCTACATATTTTAATACTATCTTACTATCTTGAAATCATGCATCTAATGGTTTACTAGATTTGTATTGCCTGGTTTCATACCCAAACCGTACCATTATCATTTGTGTATTTCTAAACTCAACATTCACATTAGGCAAACTTCTATAAGACTTAAATATTCATTCTTACTTCCACTGAAAAGCAAAACACATGCTCTCAGCATGTCCTCAAGAGTCTGAATGGTTCTCTCAGACTGGCCTTCCGTCTGCAGTTGAAAAGGTTATATTGAATCTTAACTTTGTGCCCGAAGCACGATGTAACTGTTTCTACAATCCTAAATGTGAACTTAGAATCTCAATATGATATGATTGAAACTGGATTACCAGGCAACCTAACTATTTCATCCATGTATATCTTGGTCAGGTTTCGAGACGTCAAAGGTTGACTTAATATGAAGAAAGCGAGCAGACTAAATTAGTCTATCCACAATCATTCATATCAAATCACAGCCTCTAGGTGTCCTGGGTAAATCTTATCACAAAATCCATTGTGGTAAATTCCCATTCTCATTCAGGTATAGAAAAAGATTACAAGGTATCTATAGATTTCTAGGGTTCAGCTTTAACCTACTGGTATACACTACTTTTAACCACATACTTAGCTACATCCTTCTGCATATCTGATCATTCGTTTCAACTACTTGAAATTCATATACATCTTAGTGTTTCCTGAAAGCATAGCATACATCAATACATACACTTCCATAAGAATCTTTTCTTTCAGCCTTTTCCCCTTAAAAGAATTTTACTCTATCTCGAGGTACACACAACATGTCATGCTAATACAACATCTTATCATCTAAAAACTTAAACTCTAGTCTCTTTTCCTCCTATCAGGTCATGCATGGTCTGGCTTAATTCACTATCACCCTTTTATAGTTCCTTGATTTGATCATAAGAAGTAGGCTTAACTTACATCTATACAATCAAATCACTTTGTGTTGTCACCCCTAAGCCTAAGTTCAACTTCCACATTTCTACTAACAGGTCTCTATTGAAACCTGTCATAGAGAATGCATTAGTTGTTGAACTTGACTTTCTGCTGAAAGTATTATTCACTACATTCTCCTTACCAGGGTGATAATCTATTGTCACATCATAAAGATAATGACACCATGTCTTAAAAACATGAACTTCATCAGCTATCTTTATATCATATATCGGATAATACTCCGCTTTCTATGCTACTCTCTTATTGTTATATTTCAAGTTTAAGTCTTATTCTTTTCTCTAAGTCATTACATGTTTCTCAGGTACCGTTCAGATTATCTACCTCAAAACCCGAGATCACTATCAAAGCCAGTTTACTTTTCATAGAACAAATCTCAAGGTCTTATTTTACAAGGTTACTAGTATTCAAGGTTACATCACTAATGATATCCCTTAAACTACTACAACTTTAATCATTCTAGGGTTTTGGTCTATATCAGTAACATAGCTTTATTGTGTGTATGTGTGATCGATCATATAGATCAATTTGAGTTGCTTGGGTCAATAGCATATTAACCCAACACTCAACTTTAATTATAGTAGCTGAAAATTCAGTTTTCACAATAGTTTCTGTAATTCGCTTATTAAATGGCTAACAGAAGCTCCAAAATTTTTGGAAATTTTATATGTTATTCCAAATGAAGTTTCAGACCTCCAGTAAAAATTTCAGATCATTTCAAGTTACCAATAATTAATTAAAAATCGAACAGTGCACTGCTATATTTCAGTCTGCAGCAGGTTCGGCTGAGTTACAAACTCGGCCGACACCCTTACTGTAGAGGTCAAAAGTCATCCAAAAATTTCACCAATTTAACAAAGTGTCTAAAATTGTATTTTTCAAGCACAGTTAAAATTTGAGATCAATTGGATATACCAATAAAAAGATAAAATTCAATTACCACACTGCTATATTATTCAGAAAATGTGATCGGTCGAGTTTGAAACTCGGCCGATAAACAGGTCAGAACATTCTTCAAAAATTCTGATATTTTCCAATGTTGTTTACATTTTATATATCCAAATCATATCCAAATTTAAGCTAAATCAGAGTTAAAAATAAAATACTAAAAATCATTTAGTGAGACATTCTATTTATCAAATTATGTATTCATATGTCATTAAAATCCTAATTTGGGCCAATTAGGGTCTATGCTTCTCAAACCCTAATTCTCAAGACAAAAGAACACTTAGACTTCTTATCATAATTAAAACATCCTAGTGTATATACATTCTCACTATGTTACGGGTCTAAATCATCCAGAGTCTATTCTTATTTTACTGTTAATAGAAGTCGTTAGATCCCAGTAACGCATCCTGCCAGCCGGACCAGGCCGAACCTGTAGTCCTGAAGCCAAGAGCTACTCGGGATTAATCAACCCCTATTAATTTTAAACATGTGGAAAGAATATCCACTTAGGGCAACTCATTTATACATAATTTCGGGTCTACTTTAATACAAAGAAAACAAACATTAAACAATTCACTTCATGTCACAACAATATAAAAGAATCATACTTATTGTACAAACTGAAAGTCTAAATTCATGCATATAGGAGCGTTTCTAATGATCTTTAATCAATAAGCAATATAAAGTAGGAGTTATATCACATCCTTTATTTAATCTCTTACTCCTACATTAATTTCTGATCTCTTAACCCTAAGATTTCTAGGGTTTTCTCTCTAGCCTATCCTTCCTCTGCATACCTGGCCAGGGCATCCAGAGAAGAACAGACAGAGTAGCTTGATACTAGTCAATCTAAGTATTCAGACACCTGGCCAGGGTATCTAAACACTCAGACCTTCCAGAGCTAAAACACATCATTTATTATTCGTCTCACTTATAACTTTATCTTTTGACCCTAATGAATCTTAACGACTTATCTTAAGCTCATTACTTGATTCTCATGACCACATCCTCTCCCTGCTATCTGCAATAGTATAACAGAACATTTCCTGTTAGAAAATTACAGATAGAAGAAAGACACCTAAACCTTAATCCTATTGGTCTCTTATCGTCCCCTGACCTTGAGTAACTATGTACTCAAACCAAAGCTCTGATACCAAAATTGTCACGCCCCGATCTCACATTAACCACAAACCACGAGATTAGGACGCGACAGGATGGGATTTACTCATAAGTCAACCACTCTTCACTTTTTAAGAATTTTTAAAGAGATTAATAGGATAATCTGATTTATACTGTAAAATGAAACTAAACAAACTGCGGAAGCATCTTTATTAAACTGACTAGCAAAATAAACAGAGTCTACAGCATATTACATTGTCCGACATAAAATAAAGCATAACAGTTAATTTACATCTCTGTACACATTCTCTCTCTCACTCACACCTTGTCCCGAAGATCGAGGGGAATGGACTAAGAGACCTCTAACTACTAACTACATATACCTTCTACAGACTAAGCGATAGGATGAAAGGATCCTTCAGATTTCCTGCTGCTGATAATAACCTGAAAATGTTTTGAGTAGAGGTATGAGCCTACTCGCTCAGTGAATAGCATTTCACTTAGCTATCACTAAACAACTCATCAGGTTTATAAATTGAAATTAAACATAAATGCAGAACTAAGCAAGGCAGTTCTAATAACATATCAGTTTTGCAGAATATAATCACATTTCACGCAATAGCACATAATTTGAATAGATAATCAGATATAAAGAAATAGCACACAAGTTTGAATACTTTAAATTTACTGTGATCCTATATGATCTCATATTTATTTTATTATGCCCTAATCATATGCAGTGTACTCTGCATATAAAGATCCGTAACAAGTCCATGCTACAACCCCACCGTACAAGACTTAGCGACACACCCGGGAAATGCTAAGTCTGACGCCAGCCCTGCTCTGCTACAGGACCCCTGGCTCTCCGGCCAGAAACATAGGCTCTACGGCCTCAAAGCACTACTCTGAGTGCACCAGACTCCTCCTTTAACCTGAGTACACCGGCGGAGGGTCTCACAGGGTTACCTTCGTGACACAAGCACGAATGGTGTTAGATAACCAAGTTTTCTTTTTCCCAGTGCCATCGTGACACAAGCACGATTGTTGTTGGACACTGCCTCTCTTTCTATCCTCGTGCCACCAGAATTACTCAACCGGTTGATGTTGGACACGAGTTTCACCCCTAAGAAACAGACCTTCTTTTAGGGGTTCTACGGTGTTAGGGCACCTAGGTCTATTAACTGATTAACAAATAAACATTTAAACAGGAATATCACATTTCATGCATATTGCACAATCTGAATAATACATGAAGAAAATATATATTCATTATCATCATTAAACATGTTTCAGTATCATTTATCAACTTTCGATGCTAAACATCTATTTTTAAATCAGCAAATACATAACACTTATAATACAGGAAAATTTCATCATTTTCACTAAGCATATTAAGTAATTCAAGTTCCAATGAAACTAACATACTCTATTGTATGTGCTACACTGTTTAGAAGTTATACTAACTGATACAGAAGTAATTAAGCATTTAAATTGAGTTAAATAATGATTTCTAAATGAACTACTACTCACAGTACTGAAACTCGGCCGACCAATCTGGGAACTCGGCCGATTGGCTGGAAACTCGGCCGATTCACTCTAGGCAACTCGGCCGATCGGCTGACAACTCGGCCGATCAGTCTCCAATCTCGGCCGATTGGAACCCTGTTCGATTTCCTTATAAAGGAAACTCGGCCGAATCATACCTAATTCGGCCGACCAAAACACTGATCCTGCAATAGAACAGTAGAATCATACACGAGTCTAAAATTGATTCAAACGACAACTAGGTCTAGCTAAGGCTACGAATTCATGATCAAAACCTTATGCCGAAGTCAGAACTACCTCTCTTTATTGCCTTTCACCCAGGTCGATCCTAATCAAACATGCTGCTGCAAGCAGCAGCTCCTTCACACGTACAGGTTGGAAGGGACCAAGCTAGTTGCTAGATGAGGGTTGGGTGGCTGCGGATGCTTGCTCTATCCTCATAGCCGAAGTCAATGGTGGTGATTTGGGGTGTTGCTCGTGCCCAAGGTGCTCCTGCCCAGACCTGCTGCCGCAAGCAGTAGCAGCTTCACGTACAGGTCAGAAACAAGCTCGGCTAGGAGCTAAATCATCATTGGGGCTATGGATTTGAGCACAGACCTCATGGACGGATTCAAGAGCAGCGTTCCGGAGAGTTGGCTGCGCCCAAAAGGGTCTTTGGCCGGCGCCCTGCTGCTGGCCGGCGCAGCACCTGCTGTAGGTCGGCCGCTGCTTGCTCCATCAGGTAGGGCGCCACTAGGGAGAGGTAGAGGAGGAAGGAGAAGAGAGGAGGACGACGCGCAAACTGGTCGGAGGTGAAGAGCTCGAGAATCGCCCCCTATCGCGCCTATTTCTCCCTCTGCTGCTCGGTCGAACACCGGGTTTGGGGCACCACTTTTGTGGTTCTGTTCTAACGGGAAGGAGAAGATAAAGGAAAAAGGTAGCCGACCCACTTAAAGGGTAAATAATGGGAAAATTGCATCTCAAGTCCAAGATTCTCAAAAATTCCATAACTATGGCCTCGGGGTCCGATTTAGATGATTTCTTTTTGCATTATTTTAAGCACAAACTTCTCTACCTTCTCAAAGCACAAGATTATGTTAACTAGCTTGTCACAACTGGTCAAACCACCAATTGCAACAGTGAGTACTCAACTCAACTTAATTAACCTAACGATCATCATTAATATTTTCATTAATTATCTCAGATGATTCAAACTCAACTATCTATTCACATATTAACCTATCTTAATTAACCATGATGTTTAACAAGATTCTTAGCACTAATTAAGGTATTTACTAGTTAATCATGGAGTGGGTCGTAACAATGATTGTACAATAGATTACCATCCAGGAAAGGCCAATGTAGTTGCAGATGCCTTGAGTAGGAAATCCGCAACATCATCCTCTGATAGGGCACAATTAAACTCTTTAGTATGCCCTAGGAGAGATATGCTTATCTCCTTAAGGCAAGACAATGTACAGATGAAGGTGTCATGGATTGTCGGGTTGTTGGCTGAGATGCATATCAAACCCACCCTAAGAGAGCAGATTAAGGAGGCACAATAAGTTGATGTTGCAGTTCAGCAGATCAGATCTGAGTATGGTGATGAGAAGCGGGAAGGTTTTCATGAATCAGATGATCAGGTGGCATGCTATCATGGGAGGATGATAGTACCAGATGTAGATAACCTGAGGAAGTTAGTCCTGGAAGAAGTTCATTCTTCAATGTATGCTATGCATCCAGGAAGCACCAAGATGTATCGAAACTTGAAAGATATGTATTGGTGGCCTGGGATGAAGAAGGACGTAGCTGAGTTTGTTCTAAGGTGTCCAGTGTGTCAGCAAATTAAAGTTGAACACCAGAAGCCTGCAGGAACAATGCAACCTTTACCCATACCACAGTGGAAGTGGGATCATGTAACCATGGACTTTGTTGTTGGTCTACCTAGAACAAACAAAGGACATGATTCCATTTGGGTAATTGTTGATAGGTTGACTAAGACAGTGCATTTCTTACCTGTCAAAACAACCTATTCTGCTGAAAGGTTATCCCAGTTATATGTTCAAGAGATAGTGCGTTTGCACGGAGTTCCTGTCACCATAGTTTCTGACAGAGGTCCTCAGTTCACAAGTCATTTTTGGGAGCAGCTTCATAGGGCACTAGGCACCCAGTTAAGGTTTAGTATAGCCTTTCATCCACAAACGGATGGACAGTCAGATAGGACTATACAGACCTTAGAAGATCTGTTGAGAGCATGTGTTCTCCAATTCACAGGAAGTTGGGATCTGCACCTAAGCTTGATAGAGTTTGCCTATAACAATAGCTATCAACATAGTATTGATATGGCACCTTATGAAGCCTTGTATGTAGACATTGTAGATCACCCTTATGATGGTATGAGACTGGTGAACATCAGTTGTTAGGTCCTGATCTTGTGCAGCAGACTATGGAAAAGATTAAAGTAATACAACAACAGATTAAGATTGCACAAGATAGGAAAAAATCTTATGCTGATAAGCGTTGTAGACCGTTGGAGTTCCAGGTTGGAGACAGAGTGTATCTCAAGGTCTCGCCTTGGAAAGGAGTCCTTCGCTTTGGAAGGAAAGGGAAGTTAGCTCCTAGATTTATAGGGCCTTATCCAATCATTGAACGGGTTGGAAAGGTAGCCTATAGACTAGAGTTACCACCAGAATTACAAAAACTACACCCTGTGTTTCACATTTCTATGCTAAGGAAATGTCATCCCGATACCGAGTCAGTTCTACAACCTATGGAAGTAGAATTGAATGAAGATATAACTTATGAGGAAGGACCGGTGTCAATCCTTGATAACAGAATTAAAAAGCTAAAGAAGAAAGAGATAAGTCTTGTAAAAGTTCTCTGGAATCACCGTGGTGTTGAAGAAGCCACTTGGGAACTAGAGGAAGAGATGAGAAGGAAATATCCTACTCTTTTATCTTAATATGTTTTATCAATTTCGAGGACAAAATCCTTGTAAGGGGTGGATAATTTGTAACATCCCTGACCTGGGTTATGAATTAACCCTAGGTGTTTTGCCTAAGATATGTAATTAAATCCTTGTGATTATCTTTCGGCATGTAATTAAGTTCCTAAGGAACATACATTTTCATTTCTGTCCTTTTTAAACAATGATTGTAGTATTGTTTGGTAATATAGGGACCTATGTGCAAATTACCCAATTAGAGGGGTTAACTTGCAAATTACACAGGTTAAGATGTTCCTCTAATAAAGAGACATCATATGAAGGAATATGATGAGGTATGATGGATTTCCCAAGTTTGGGCACCAAGGTGCAGCTTGTGGAGCAATCCTTGTGCTTAAACACTAATTTTGGTGTAAAGTGCAATTTACCCAAAATGTGGGGTGCAACTTGTACTATACACTTTCTAGAATATCTTTTATGACTCTTGAAATCATTTATAGAAGAAAGGATGAGAGGGGCTCTTCTATTAAATAATTAGATAAGAAGGATGATCTTTGTAGTGAAAACACCTACTATGAGTAAGAAGACCCTTCATATATATATATATATACCTTAGTGTGCATATTGGTTTTCTTTACCCTTAGATCTTGAGTTTTGATGGGCTTTGATTAAGTTTTTATAGCTTGAACGTACCTTAGAAATAAGGAAGGACGTGGATGAGAATTACATGCTTTAGAGGTCCTTATGGTGAAAATCAGCCTAAACTATATAAGCACCTTTCTTTCCAAACCAAGCGAACGTTTCCCTTCACTTCCTCACTTCTTATCTTTCTCAACCGACCAAGGCAAAGCTCTGGAGCTCAGGGAAACGACCAACCTGTTCTAAGGTAAGAAAGCACCATCTTCTAGCTTGAATTCATGGGGGAAATCCTAGTATAAGGTTGGTTTCATGGTTAATTTTCTTAGCTTTCTCTTCCTAGTCGATCCTTCCCAACCTTTCTTGAAGAAACAACCTTGGATGGCCTGTGGAGCTCAAGCCACCATTAAAGTTTTGAAGCTTGGAAGCTTGAAAGCTCTAGGAACCACATTTGAGGCGGGTTTTATAACTCTAACTCTTAGCTTTGTTATGCATATCTTTGTTCTTATTTTTATGATTAGTTCTTCTTCTACCTCCCTTCTTCCTTGCTCTTTTGCAAGCAAAACGGTGGAGGAACCGACCTGAACAGAGGTTGAGGATGATGGGCATGGATTCCTAGGTCACTTTATGAAACGACCTTGGACCCTTTTGGTTGAAACGGGTGCAAATCGTTTAAGGTCAAACGGGTTCAACCCGTTTGATCTCAAACGATCCTGCAAGATCGTTTGGATCAAAATGACCCCAAGACCGTTTCATAGGGTTGACCAAGGTATGACCGTTTGAGGGTCTGTCCATAATGTATTGAATTTCTTTCCTACAAAGAATTATAATCTAATTCCTAACCAATTGAGAGTTGAAGGCACTTCAACACCCTAACCCTAATCGGGTTGAAATTGCTAATTTTAATTATAGATCTTGTTGAGTTTTGAGTTGGAGGATCCAAACGGGTTCAAACCCGTTTGGGGTTCACCCAAACGGTCTCACACTCGTTTAGTGACACCCCAAGACCGTTTGGAGGTCTAGGGTTAAGGAAGATTGATCAATTGTAGGTCCAATTTCAATAGGTTGAAGAATTGATAAAAGTGCTGATTTTAGACCTAATTAGGGTTCAATCCTAATCAAATCAACTTAGATTTTGGTCAAACTTTGGGAAAACGGTCTCAAGACCGTTTGGAGGTCATCCAAATGATCTCAAGACCGTTTGGGCAAGTTTGGGCCCAATTGGAGTTCAAGTGATGGGTTCAATTACAATTTGTTTCACATTGTTGAGAATTGATGTTTAGCCGATTGGAAACCCTAATTGAGTTAGACTTAACCCTAATTGGCTTTCAATTAAGGGTCAATTTGGAGTCCAATTGATTGAGGCTCATCCTAATTGACTCAATCCGTAAGTGGTTAACATGGCTTTGGCCAATTAAAGGCTTCAACATAGGAAACCCTATTCAAACATAACCCATGTGTCACCTTTTATGTTCATGCGGTTTGGACCCAAGTAAGTTCACACTCGTTTCACCTCAAATGGGTTCAACTCGTTTCACCTCAAATGGGTTCAACTCGTTTCACCTCAAATGGGTTCAACTCGTTTCAGCCTAAATGGGTTCAACTCATTTCAATCCAAACGGGTTCACACTCGTTTCAATCCAAACGGGTTCAACTCGTTTCCTCTCAAATGGGTTCAACTCGTTTCACCTCAAATGGGTTCAACTCGTTTCACCTCAAATGGGTTCAACTCGTTTCACCTCAAATGGGTTCAACTCGTTTCACCTCAAATGGGTTCAACTCGTTTCACCTCAAATGGGTTCAACTCGTTTCAGCCTAAATGGGTTCAATTAAAGGATACCTTGTTTTATGTAAACTCTAATAACATGATAGTGGTGATTTGGTTTATGTAGATCAAAGGGGACTTAACCTAACCTAATCTAAGTGGTGTAGTCATCATCTACTAGTGAGAGGAGAGAGAAAGTACCATTTATGATGGAAACTCAAGTAAAATACCTTCAATATACATGAATGTGCATGATTAGGGTATGATCCACTTATGAGAGATCATGGAAACCCTAATTATGGTAATTGGTGAATCTTGATCTTAGCTGAGGGCTTTAATGATGATGTTTCTCATGCATGGTGATGTAATGAGATTAATTCACCATGAGGTGAATAGTAAACCCTAATTCTAGGGTGATGACATATATTGTGAATAGTAAACCCTAATTGATGAAAATCAGGGAATCTAACCCTTGCAAGAATATAAGGGTACAACTCTTGATATGAACTTCTTACTATTATCAGTTGAATTAACCATGCAGTTTTCTATACATGATGGTGATTATATCCAGGTAAGGATTATGATTTCATATTCATTGGAAGCATGTTATTAGCTTTATGAATAATGGCATATGTTGATGCCTAGTAAGTGACATCTTATGAGAATGATAGGCTGTAAGAGCCATGAATATCATCAAGGTCATGCTTGTCAAATGACTTGTGATTGGACGATTGAGAAATGATAATTGATGTGAGTTAGACTTGATACATTTAGTATTCTACTTTCATAGCTGCTATGTTAATGATTAATGTTTGAAAACATGTATGATGCTAAAAGAATACTAAAATGTACCTAATAATCAATCTTAATCATACCATGTAGAGCCCTGATCATAGATCCATCATTGTCACAATTTAAATGATGGTGAAACAGGTTTTCCTAAGGGAACTCCTGGATCACATACTTTAGAGTATGTGGGGGAATATGGATGTGTATATCCTTACATCCTAGTGTAGGAGTTGATGTTGATGTATCTTAATCCATCAACCCTTCACTATATGTTTATACCGGGATGATGTAACACTATTCTTCCAAGGGAATCTTTTATACCGCATCGATGAGAGATAAACATGAAATCTTTCGATGGTGAAGAGAGTGCAGAATGCCACTGTGACTCTAATAGCGAAGTACCAGAATACCCTGGTAAGCTATATTAGCAGGGACACTAGATGTCCTGCATGTTTATCCTCATTCTGACTGAGGTAGTTGAAGGTCATGAGAATCCGACTCTTTCGATGACCTAGTATGATACCGATGCGACTTACTAGTGATCGGTTGGAGCATGAGCGGTATACCTCATCTCCGCAGGGCATAATGATGTTTGTAAAACATAATCAACCGCGTAGCATAACTGCTTAGGTTGAACTACGAGGAACATTGATTGATATTACATTGCTTGCTTTTAATATCATATTCAAGTATTAGTATACATGTTCTTCATATTCCTTACTTAAAGATGAGTTTTTGTTATCAAGCCTGCTGTGAGTAACCTAAATTACTTGCTCATGATATTCCTTTGATTGCTTCTAACAAAGTTTCTGGCGGAGTGTTATAACTCTCGCTGGGACAATTATTTAAAATTGTCTCACCCCATAGATTTCTATCTTTAGGTGGACGTCGAGGTCGAAGGCACCGATCTGCAGGTGGACAGCAGCAACAGTAGCAAATTCAGGAGCAGCAGTGACTTCAGGTGGAAACACTGTGCTGTCTAGTCTTGTAGTCAGAATAGTCTTATGTCGTCTCTATACACTCAGGTCCTAGGAGTTTGTTGATCTGAGAATTTTTAAATCTTGAGATTTTGTATCATGACGTATATAATCACTCGAGAAGTGATTTATCAGAGATGTAAACAATTCATCTTACTTTTATAAAAGGAGTTTCAGGTTTTTAAGATCTCGTTTTCGATAAGTTTTAATTTCTCATGATTTTCATATTCCGCTGATTAATCGAATCGCTTCTTCTATGTTTATCTTGTGTTTTGGAGATCAAAGCCCACAATGTCTATGACAATTAGACATTATACATGTTTTCAGGATCAATGTTTGCTTGATTTATTGATTGACTTGCTTGATTGGACATCTAGTTGGATTTGGATATATTGCTTCTTTGAGATCTCCAAAATAGTTATATGATGATGCTTATGACTAATTGCTCTAGTTTCATGATGATTTCTGAGGTTTTATTGGTTGCTTATAAATAAATGTTTGGTTGACTTTTATGCAACTATAAAGTGACTATGGTTGTCATCATAAGTATATGTCCATGACTAGCTCAGATCCTAATCCTCCTCTATAGCTTTGATGATGGTGAGATGGATGTCCTAGTACATGGTCTACCATTGGGGGTAGGATCATCAGGTTATCATGAGTCGATGTATTGGTCATCCCTTGGGTAGGACCATACTACACATCCCTATGTAGTGATCTACCTGTAAGGTAGGATCATAGGGGTTATTTGACATCTACCGTATGAGAGAGGTAGTATCCATATTCACTATAGGGACGACACAGAGGCAAGGATATGTAGGGATTGAGTAGTTATGATTAATATGTAAAGTTTGATATGTTAAGTAATAATTTGGTTGCATTATGTTGTTACAAATAGATGCAAGTTTTTGGTTCCCCCACATACCAGTATAATTCATTATACTGACTGACGTTTTGTTTTTCGATGTTTTACGAATATTTGAAATTGGACAAATAATAAAGAGGAACTTATAAAGAATAAAGTTAAATCATAAAGGAGGATTTAGTTAGATAGAACTCTACAGTGGGTACAAGATCCAAATTCCTATTTTTGAAAGGTATGTGAAAAGTAAAAAAAATTATCTTGTTTTTAGCTTAGTCCTTAGTAGAATTTATTAATTATTTTTTATTATTTGCAAAATCATTGATCCTATTTTGGGATAACAACTCTGACTTCTTGGTCTTCTTTAATTGGGGGTTACCAGGAAGTGGGGTCTATCATAGTTCGTATCTCCTTTGTTGATACTCAAGCATATTTGTCCTTGAATCCTCACTCAAAACTCCATCTCCTCTCAGGGGCATGAGGATATGTTGCCATGGAAGTAGCTTGTATGGGGACAGACCGAGTTAGGAAGATCTCCATGGTTCCTATGAGGGATGCAATGTTAACCTTGAATGCCCAGAGAGAGGATGGAGATTTAGGTGAGGATTCAAGGATGAGATATACTTGAGTATCAACAAAGGAGCTAAAAACTATGATAGAATCCAAAGTCAATACTAAGGTCAAGTAGAGATAAGACCAATGGAAGTAGGAGTTGTATGTTCCCTCAATGCACAAGACCATAGGGTCGGGAGGTAACAACTACCTTTACCTGAGGCCCATGGGTTATGAAGTTGGCCACCTTCTTGAGTTCATGGGGCCTAAGGGGTAAAAGTGAGAGGCACTCCTTAGATGCATAAGGGTCAGATCACCCCAAAAGTACCACACCCTAGGGACCTTGAGGTAATGACTAAGGATTGTACATAAGAGAGATGTTAAGATCTAAAGGTGATGAGAAACGTCTTCCCATGGGTGTAGACCCATAATGGAGATGGTGAGGAGTTATGTGAAGTATGTTTCAACCTAGATTGGAAAGAGTGATGGTGATGTGTGATGCACCATCTCTACTCTTGTAACATGATGAACTATGTTTTTGGACACAGCCAAAAGCTTATTTCATCTTGTTATGGGTGTGAGAGATAGGACAAAACACATGTCCTATACTAAAGATAGAGGTGATATGATTTGAAACCTTTCTATGATGATGAGAATAGAGGGAGTACCACACCCTTTGGAGAATATATTGGATAGGTGATTTGAGAGCATAAGAAAAACAAGGGTAATATGAGAACGTACCTATCTAGAGTAGTTTGGAATCTATGAGTTATAAGTTTGGGTTTGATAATTGAGATGATGATCTTGAAGTTTACTTGACTCAGTTAGACCTAAACCCAAGACATGGATGATGAGTGGAGTATATGAAGGTTTATGTTTTCACCACCACCTAGCACATAAGGAAATTAATGTGGTAACATATACTCTTAGTTGAGACACAACTCTGGTGTACAATTGCTTTGTGTAGCTGATAGAGGGAGTTGAAAGAGGTTGCTAGGTGAATTCTGTGATCGTTAGAAGACTAGAACTATGTGGCTAACATTCAGATACAACCATACCCGTTAGTCAAATTGGTGGATACTCAGATAGCCAGCCCAGAGCTTGATGAGATAGAAGGATGGTTGTAAGAACCTCAGATACACCTCTCAGGAAAAGGAAGGTGGTGAAACCCACTACTAGAGTGTTTTAGGGATTCTAAGGAGTCAACCTTGAGGAATCATGACATGCAGGAGATCATGATTTTAAGTACACCATGGTACTACTAAGACAGTTAAAGTTTACAGTAGTACTTTCATGGCAGCTAGGGTTGACCCAAGGATAGGTGGCGAAGGTGTCCACCATAGCGATCGTGGTGTTCCAGAGGATGAGGGGGGCAGGGACCCTGTACAAAGGAAGAGCACCATCTCATTGGGAACGACCAGACTCCATCTCAATTTTGTGTCGAGCAATTAAAGCTAGACCCAGATGCAAGGAACAAGCGCAAGCACAACAGTTGGGTGCTTTATGGACGTGGATGTCTAGAACATTATTTTGCAATTCCCCCCACTACCCAGCAATGAGAAGACTCAGAACGCAATCCCTGAACCTACTTGTATCTCCTACAAGGATTCTATGGGAAAGAGAACTGAAGACAATACTCACAACTTCATCCATATTGACGTCGATACCTGTGGTGTCCGACTAAAACCTTCTGATATTGAAGTGTCCACCGACAAGGGTTTCTCGACCTTTCACCTCTGAAAAGAAGCTCTAGACGAACTGTTAAAACCCTAGTAATATACCGTCATTGTCAATCTTCTGTCATGTGAGATCATATATCTCACCTTGTACGACAGACTAACAACCCTATGGAGGCCACTAGGGGGATTCAACCTAATCGAAATTGCCAATGACTACTTCATTGCAGAACTTTATGCCAAAGAGGATTATGTCAATGCCTTTGCAAGAGGACCTTTGCCCATCTTAGGTTTGTATCTTACAGTTCAACGGTGGCTCCCATGATTCTCTTCAGACATTGCTTCACCCCCCATGTGGTGGCCTGGGTCCGCATCTCGAACTTACCAATCCATCTTTATTAAGAGGTCCTTTTGAAAGAGATTGGTGATCGGCTAGGGATGACCATCAAGGTTGACATGAATAGAAAACTGTAGAGAAAATGATGGTTCACATGAATTGCTATTGAAATAAACATGGCAAACCCATCAGAACCTGCCATCATTATAAATGGACAGAAGTATACTGTCGAGTATGAAAACATCCCATACATCTGCCTACATTGAGGGAAAGATGGACACACAGAGAAAGACTATAGGATCATGTTTGATGCTGAAACCAAAGCTAGAAAAGCAAGCATGGAAATTGGCAATCTCATCCCAGAGATCCCTCAGAGGCGAGAGGGATTCTCCGAGTCCATCCATGCAAGGCCCATACCGAGGAAACCACAGAAGCCGGATGCTACATCTTCAGCTCAGAAAAAGACTAAGTAGGGCTCAAACAGATTTCAAGGCCTCGAAGACATAGAGAAGGAAGATGAAGTCCACGAAGTGATTGACACAGACAATGTATCATCTAGAATTACTGAAAGCATCGACTGGAACCATAGGAAGAAACAAGAGAAAGCCTCCAAGAAAGGAGGAGACTCGAGTGCCTCCCAGGCACCACCACAGACGGCCCAAGTGCCACCATGCACCACCACAACACATGAACGTCCACCGCGGGTTGCTCAAGGGTCCAAATCCACACAGGATCACACAGTAGTTACCCCAGTAGGAGACAAAGTGTTACAAGGAAGAGGCAATCAATCCCATTCCTTCATCACATCCACCTTCCATATAGGCACACAAGGGATGGAGGGAGGCAACTATGTGAAGTACAGGAGCCCTACAAAACCATCTATGGGAATTCATCTTCATAATGGGAAGGTAACTAGTGCAGGAGATCCTGGATGTGCTTCAACACGGAAGAAAGGTAAACCATCTCTACTTCGGGATCTGGAGAAGGAGGCACAAGGGATGGGTCTTTCCACCATTGATGAGATTATCCAATGAAGTTCATGTATTGGAATGTTCAGGGGGTCTGTGATAAGGACACCCGAAACACTGTGAAGGATCTAGTCAGCAGATACCAAATTTCTGTGTTGGGACTGTTTGAAACTCGGTGTAGCGGTTCTCGAGCCATTACAATCATCAAGAAGCTTGGTTTCACCCAATCCCATACAGTGGAAGTTGTCGGCTTCTGTAGGGGAATTTGGGTGCTATGGAAAGCAAACGTAGATCTTGAAATCATTCTATCTCATAAATAGTTCATTCACTACCGCATTGACAAGAATTTCTTCTTCACTTTTGTGTATGGGGGAACCACAAGGGGCTCTAAGAAATTCCTATGGAACTACCTCTCTGTTCTTACCTCCTCCATATCCTCTCTATGGGTGGTGATAGGGGACTTCAATGTAGTTATGTTCCAATCAGAAAAATTTGGAAGTAATGCTTTTGACAAGGCAAATAGCAAGCATTTTGTTGATACCATGCATTCATGTGAGCTCTACAACCTTAGAGCCAATAGCACTCTCACTACTTTTAGAAGGGGACTTTTATACGAGTGCCTGGACCATGTCATAGGCAACTCTTTCTGGCTAGACTCTCCCCTTTCTGGTCCGATGATGGTCCTCTAGAAGAACCATTCCGACCACGCCCCCTCCTAATCTCCACCACCAGCCCGATCCCAAGGAGACATAAAATTCCCAGAAGTCTTGCTAGTTTGAAGGTGACAGATGAATTCAAACATTTCCTAAAACAATATTGGGACATCAACATTCCTCTATGCAAAGTTGGGACGGCGTTTCTCAAGCATGCTTCTTTTTGGGCTTCATGTAAGAAAATCAAAGAAAGAAGAAAGAAAGACCAGCTAGGCAATAAAATTCACTAGAACCAACTCCAACTATCCCTCAATTTGGATCTGGCTATTGCAAAAGAAACTGTGGATCTCCAATTAGAATTAGACTCGATTCTAAGATGTGCAGAGATGGACTGACAACAACGGGCATGATGTGATTGGGTGGCTATTGGCAATAATAACACAAATTTTTTTCACTCTACAGTTAAAGAAAGAATAAGACGCAACAAAATCACCAAGTTGAAAGACAACAATGGCGACTGGGTGGAAGAAGGTGATAATTTGAATAGTCTTGTTCTTAATTTTGTTGCTAACGTGTATCAGGAGCTACCCTCTGAAGAATGACACCGAGCGAGCACATCATTCATTGGGGCCTTTACTCCCCTCTCACCTCAAGAAGTTGTGACACTAGCTGCGTGCCCTCTTATGATGAACTTTGGCAATCGCTATGCGCTATGGCACCTCTCAAGGCCCCTGGGCCAGGCAGCATCGACACATCCTTTCTCCATAAAAACTAGCAACTTCTTCAACACCAAACAAGCCTTTTCATCCAAGCACCCTTCACTGGGTCTCCCATCGAAGCTGGGTGCGCAGACTCAACTTTGGTTCTTATCCCTAAAGCGCCTTAGTCGGAAACCTGTGGCCAACTCAGATCGATATCCTTGAACAACGTATGCGCCAAGATCCTATCCAAAGTCATTGCAACCAGAATCAAGCATCATCTACCCTCATGAATATCTCCTTTCCAGTTGAGTTTTGTGCAAGGGAGGAAGATAGGTGACAATGTGGCTCTTATTCAAGAAATTATCAACTCCATGGAATCAAAACAGTGCAGGAAATAACACTTTACTATCAAGCTCGATCTAATCAAGGCTTTTGACAATATGAGTTGGACCTTTGTCAAGGACACTCTTCAACAAACTTCAATACCACAAAATGTGATTGACATCATAATGCAATTAATCAGTGTTGGAGAAACATATGTCCTCTGGAATGGGGAAATTATTGGCTCCTTTAAACCCTTGCGTGGGGTAAAACAAGGGGACCATTTGTCCCCCTATCTCTTTGTCTTGTGATTAGATGGATTCAGACAACTAATAAATGAGGAGGTCATCAAAGGATCTTGGAAACCCATTTGCCTTACAAGACATCAACTCCCCTACTCGCACATCAGCTTCGCAGATGACATTATCCTTTCCAGGGAAGCTTCTATACAACAAGCCCGGACCCTTAAAAGATGTCTCAAGCTCTTTAGCAAGGTGTCGGCATAGTTTCTATCAAATGACAAATTGTCTATTTTCTTCTCTACAAACACAGCCAGAAATACCAGAACACGGCTTTGTCGGATTCTAGATATCAAGGAGATATCCAACCTTGGCCGCCACCTAGGAATTCCCATCATTCACAAGAGAAAGAGTAAAGAACATTTCCAAAATCTCCTCGAGAACATACATAACAGAATTACCTACTGGCAGCACAAATTTCTTTCTCTAGCTGGAAGGGTGACCTTGGCTAAATCCATCTTATTTTTGCAGTCCTGCTACACCATGCAATCAGTCCTCCTTCCTGTGTCCACAACTGAAAGGATATACCAGCTTACGAGGAATTTTATATGGAGTAGTTCACACATCGCTAATAAACTAAACCATGTCACATGGGGCAACGTCATCAAACCCCTACACATGGGAGGCCTCGGCATCAAATCGGAAAGAGAGTTCAATAGAGCTCTCATAGAAAAACTGGCATGGGATTATATACAATTTAAACAAGTCCCTTGGGTGGCCCTCTTGCATGCAAAATATGGGAAACATAATGGAAGGAGCTTATCCGGTTCACACATATGGAGGGGAATCAAATCCATGATCCCCTTTCTCCTATCCAACTCCAGAATTGTACCTATTTCTGAACTATTGACAAATGTCTGGTCAGATCGATGGGTGTTCACCCATTATGCTTCCAGGCTGCACTATACTAGACGAGATTCAAGACATGAAGGTAGCAAGCCTAGTGTCCGATGAGGGGCACTGGGATCAAGGTTTTCTCTATGAATGGTTCACAGAGGAGACATGTTTAGACATCCTGAGCATTCCTCCCCCGAGACCATTATACAGCTCTGATGGAAGAGTATGGTCACACTCTACAGATGGCCTTTTCACCTCCAACTCGGTATATAAAATCCTAATGAACTTCACCACCCGAGCAAATGTGGATTGCTAGGCAGACATATGGGCCCTTCCAGTTCAACAGAGAGTTAAAACCAACCTATGGATGATTCATAGAAACTGACTGGTTACTAACGAGCTCCACCTCAACAAAAAACTTAGTTCTGATGTGAAATGTCCAAGAGGCCTGATCCATCTCGAATCCATCCTACATGCCATTAGGGACTATCCGGAGTCGATAGCTTTGTGGATGAAAATGATCCCAGGCGAGGCAGACCGTTTCTTCAACATTAAATCTCTCAATGAGTGGATATACTACAACTTGAAAGTGCAGAACAAGGTGGAATGTTGGCCCCCAACTTTTGCTATCACATGTCGGTGGCTATGGAAGAACAAATATCTTTACATCTTTGAAAGCAAGCAGCTCCCTCCTGTGGTCATCGAGGCCCACTGCCTAGCAGATCTTCGCACGGCCCGCAAGGCCTTCCAAAAAGAGCTTAGCTCAGGCCCCAGTGTCCAAGCCCATGGCATCAACGCACCCCTCCCCTCAGTAGACTTCTTTCTGCACGTTGACACCGCAGTAAACACTTCTGATAACTGGCTAGCCACGAGCTTTGTTGCGAGAACAAACAAATGTATATGGATCTCAGGCAATGCATGGAGAGGTCGCGACTTTGATTCTATGCGGGGAGAGCTTATGGCTATCGGGGATGGGTTGGAACATGCCACACTAAAACCATGCAAAATGGATTAATTGTCACTGATTGGCTGAAAGTTGTGCAGTGGATACACCAGGCAGAAGAAACCCCCATGAAATACTGCCTGCTTGTCCATGCCATCCAACAGCTTTGCCAGAATACCACCTCCATCAAGATAGTATACATGAGACGAAGCCAAAACAAACTAGTTGACTGGCTAGCCAAAAAATGTCTGAAGCAGCCCGAACATAGATATGCCTGGCCATCATGCCTCCAGCAGCTAATGTCTGATTACCAAGTCGAGATCACAACATTTCCTTCCTTTCTCAATCCTTCTCATGTAAAATGGACGACCCTGGAACCAGCTAGACTGGTATTCATTAAAAAAATGATCATATTTTGGGATAACAACTCTGACTTCTTGGTGATCTTCCTTAATTGAGGGTTACCGGGAAGTGGGATCGTTATAGTTTCCTACTCAGGAGCATCTTTGTTTAAAGTTGATGGCTCTATGCCTGAATCTCAATCATGATATGTATGCAGGAAGGACAATGAAAAGTTGGTTGGACTACATAAATCCATTATGAAGTAGCATTTAGGACATTGTCCATTAACACCAGTCTTATCACTCCAAATTATAGTAGCTCCATGAGGAAAGATGTGCTAGATGATGAATGGACCCAACCATTAGGTTCAAGCTTTCAAATAAATAGTTGGAGATGAGAGTTGTGAAGTAGTAATTTATCTCCAACCTATAGATCTTTCCTCTTCAAGTGGTCATGCCACATCTTGGTGTGTTCCTAGTAAATGTGTGCATTTTTGTATGTTGTTAATCACAGTTCTTCTAGTACTTGTTGAAGCAAACAATTTTCTTTTATTGTACATAGATCAAAGTTGAGATGTTTGATGTTCCATCGATCCTTGTTCTCAAGATCCACATGAAGGTGACTAGACTTCCCAATAAATCAAGAGGAAAGGTATATTTTCTAGGGAAGTGTTGTCATCAGATTTATGAGCCTAAAGTGTGTCATTCATCTTAGGAGCCCAATTCCACCCTGCATGACCAATTATCTTCTTCAGAATGTCCTTGATCCAACAATTAGAAACTTATACCTGACCACTCATCTAAGGGTGGGATTTGCAACATGGTGACTGACATCGTACTTGCAAAAGAGCACTTCAAAGTTGCACTCTAGGAAGATTTATCATCCATCTAAAATGACAATATGTGGGACTCCAAAATATGGGAAGATGATGTCTTTGAAAATTTTGATGATTGGTTTGGAGTTGAAAGAAACTATAGGCATGGCTTTGACCCACTTAGAAACATAATCAATAGAAAAAAGGATGTACAAGAAGCCATAAGAGGAGGAAAATGGACCCATGTAGTCCACACCTCAAATGTCTAAGATCGTAATTAATTGGTGAAGATTGAGTGACATCTCATCTCTCTTGTATATATTATCGAATCTCTAACATTGATCACAAGATTTGACATAGATATATGCATTCTTGAAGATAGAAGGCTAGTAGAACACACATTGGAGGGCTTTGATTAAAATCTTTTTGAAGACCGTGTGGCCTCCTACTGGGATAGAGTGACACAGTTCTAGAATGAGAGGAGCTTCTTCTTTGAATATGCACTCATAGTAGAGGTTGCTTGAACACACTAGGAATGGATAAGATTCATCCCAATATTAATGGAGGGTTTTAGACATAAACTTTACCTTTTCATTCCCAGTGCAATCTTGATGAAGCATTATTGCATCAACATAGTTTATAGAGTCAGCATAGCATGGGAAAACGTAGACAACTTTAGTGAGCTATCGTTAGGCAAAGAGTTACCGATGGGGATTGGGTCACTATCTTAGATGTGTAATCTCATTAGGCGATTTAAAACAATTTTCTCAGTTCCCTTTTTATCCTTGATTTCTAGATTAAACTCTTGTAGCAATAAGATTCATATGATCAACTTGGGCTTTGAATCTTTCTTTGAGTTGACAAAAACATGGTTGGTGTAGACTATTACTTGTGACACAATTAGATAGGAACATAATTTTTCAAAGGTGTAGACAATGTGAATAAGATCTGTGTAGTCAGTTTCATGCTGGCATAACAAATGGCATCATGTTTTTTATTGACATGGTGCCCTAGAACAACACCCTACGGTGTAGTAACTGGAATCACATATGACCTAAAAGGGAGGAGACCAATACAGTGTGTGAAGAATGGGGGTATAGATGTAAGCTGATTTCAAAATTTTAAAAAACTCAATGCAAGCTAAGTCAAAGAAGTTTGAGTCTTTGAGAAGTAGATTTGTTGGAGGTTTGGCAATCTTTGGAAAGTACTTGATAAAATGGTGATTCTAGCTTCCTTGAACATAGATGGTAGAGTTCATTTTGTGATGACTTTGATTTTTTCTTTGTCCACTTCAATCTCCTACTACAACCTTGTGGCCAAGTACTATCCAATTTTTCTATATAAACTAACATTTGCCCACTTGAAAACTAGATGAGTTTCTATACATTGGGTTAGAACTATAGAAAGATGATGGAAACTTCTATCAAAAGAACCCTCATATATGAATAAGTCATCCATAAAGACTTCCATAACTGTCTCTATCAATATTGGGAACATGGCTTCCGTGTATGGCTAGAAGGTGGAGAGTGTATTACATGAACCAAATGACATCCTTCTAAAAGTTTAGATGTCAAAGGGACAAACAAACATAGTCTTATCTTATTTGTCTAGATGAATTGGAATCTGATAGAAGAAGGAATACCATCATGATATTAAAACAATTCCTGGTCTGATAACCACTATAGAACTTGATATAGTAAGGTAAAAGGGAAGCAGTCTTTGTGGCTGGCATTATTTAATTTCCTAAAGCCCAAGCAAATTCTCCAACTTGTAACTGTGTGAGTTGAGATCAACTCATTGTTGTTGTTAAGAACCACCATGGTGCCTCCTTTCTTTGGAACCACATGAATAGGACTCACCCATGGAGAGTCAAAGATAGGATATATGACCATCACAATGAAATTGACCACCTCAAGGGAAACCATTTCTTTCATGTTGGGTTTTAGCTTCCTTTGTGGGTCTCTAGAAGGCTTGTAGTCTTCTACTGCAAGAAGTTTATACATGCAAATAGCTTGACTAGACCCAATCAGGTCATCCATCTTGCAACCAAAGACTCTTTTCCTTTCATGCAACTTATTCAACACCTTTCCCTCTTGATCTTTAGTAAGATCAATATTTATTATCACATCTCATCCTTGGAAGTCATCAAGAAATATACATTTTAGTTCCTTGGTCGAGCGCTTCATATCATGGGATCTAGGGGCTATTTGTTGTTCTTCAAAAATAGATATAGCCTTGGGTTATTCAAATTCATCCATTGAATTTGCCTTAAAAATGTTGAAATGTAGGAGGCATTGTTCACACTATGGATTTATTGACTCATTGGCTTTAGGATGAATAATAGACATCTCTAGCAGATCATTTAGGATTAAAAAAAGGATGGGGTTTGTTTGCTTGATCTAGGACATCTTATTTATGTAGTCTAGCAAGAAAACTTCTTCATGAATGATATGTCCTTTCATATTGTCAACAACTTTGAATTATAATATGTCTATGCCTGATCTCAAAGGCAAGGTTTCAGCCTCAACATCTATCAAGGGATGTCTTATTTCTAGGAAGGGTCGGCCAAAGATGATGACGGGTACTAGGGGTCCTCCTTGATTTTCATGAAAGAAAAATCACATGACATACAATAGTCCTTTTGTAACTCAAATCGAAATGTATAAAATAATCCATGTGCTTTGTCATGGAGAACTCAACAAGATGAATTATCATGGGTTTTTGTAGTAACTCAGTGAACCCTATCCTCAGGCATAACATGAAGATAATGATAGAGATGTTAGACCCAAGATTGGCTAGTCCCTTCATGTTCTCCCCAATGTAGCATCTAATGCCAAGGTATCTCATATCTTTATGCTTTTAGGGAATTTTATTTAAGATGATGTTCAATCTAAAACAAATGTTTGTCTCATACTCTTCTATTGTGTATTTCCATGTTAGAAGCATCTTTAATTTATGCCAAGTCATTATTTTAAATAAAGCATCTAGAAATAGGATATCACCTTGGACCTATGAGTTATTCACCATGATGTTGAATACCAAATGAAATTTTTGAATGGAGTGGTTATTTCTCTTGCATGCTTTACATAACAAACTTTATACCTTCACTTGATGATGAAGCAGTTTTGGTTGTCCTCTCCACTGATAAGAACTAAAATATGTCCCTAGGCTATCCTATTTCAAGGCCAGTTTCTTCATAGATTTGTCGATGGACTTGAGCTCAGAACTATCTTCAACTCTAGAAATCATGAGAATACCACCACATCCTCTTCCAGAATGAGACTGGTTTTCAGCACATGTCTCACAAAATCCCTAGTTGTATTGTACTTTTAAAACATTAAGTTTCCTCCCGATGAGGAGTCCAACAAACTTTTCATGTCTTCATCAACACCCCAGTAGAAACCTCAATTAGTAGTACTTGTGGGATGCCATGGTGTGGGCATTAGTAGAGGAATTCCTTGATATTGTCCTAAGCTTGGACAAGGGATTCTCATGGGGACATTTCAAATTAAGTGATATGTCCCCTTATTTGGTACATCAGAGAGGGTATGTAGAACTTCTCTAGAATCTTTCTTTGTAGTGCTTCTCAAATCATAATATTGTCTCCCTCTATGGTGTTGCACTATCTCATTGCCTTGTCTGTCATGGAGTATATGAACAGCCAGAGCTTAATGACATGCTTGTTCAATGCATAGAGATCTAAGTATCTCTATAAGCGGTCTTGACATTCATTGTCTTTTTACCGATGAGTGTGGTGCTCAGAATCATAGTGACCCATTGAGAGCATATCTTGAATTGTGGTGATGTAATGGATATTGGAACAAAAGGGTGATGGTCGTCTTATTCCTTAGGCATTAAAAAGTCCCTAAGATACTTCTTACATTTGGCTTCAAGGGCTACAACTTTTGATAACCTATTTTCTTATTCAATAGATGCCTTGGTTTCTTGATCAAGTATTTCTCTTTCGGTGAAAAGGGCTTATTTCACACGATGAGGGACTTCTTTCTCATCCATCCAACCTCTATTCAGTAGAGTCTGTAAAATTTCCTATGTGACATGTTGACTCTCTCTGTGTAAGACCCCTTACCTTTCTTTATTGTTGAACATGCTTTCTTATCATAATTGGATTCTTAAAACATTTTTCAAACCTAAATATGTCCTTTGATATCATATGATAAGCTCATGTTTCAAGTTTGGTCCAATTTGGACACTGTTTGAGCTAGTTATGCATGTATATGCCTGTTTTGGACCTAATTGTAATTTACCCATATATAGGGGTTTTATTGCAATTTTTCACATGCTTATTGTGCCTCACATGTTTTCACATAAATTTTTACATGGTTGTTCTATAAGGCACCTAGTTACATCTTGGTTTGAGTGGTGACATCTTGTGTTGAGATTAGGGTTTGCATGGATGCCCTAACCCATGGTTGACTTTTAGTGATGAGTCACCTACGACTAGTGGTCGCCAAAGTTTTTCTTGAGTCTCTAGGGTTGGCAGTCGATGAGGTTGTTGAACCACCATGGTTTCCAACTTTTTCCTAGTGATCACGGTCGATGAGCTTCTATACAGTCGCTAGGTTTTCTGATGCCTCTTGATTTATGAGTTTTCTAGGTGGGGTCACCTAGTTTGTGTTTAAATTAGATGCATGGATGAGATGCTTGCATGGAAAAGATCTCTTGTACACATGGCAAGCTTGTCTAGACACCTCTACCTTCTCTTTCCTCTCACCCATGGCTATGTATACCTCCCTCCTCTCATGCAACCAAACCCTTTGAACCCTCTTTCTCTCTTCTTGCTTTTGGGAGCTCATCTCCTCTTGCTTGGTAGTGAAGGAGAAACCAAGGTTGAAGGAGAACTTGGTCGATCTACCTTGCATGTTGATTAAGGGTTTGGATCTACCCTCTCCTTGCGCTTGTGGATCTTCCCTACTTTGATTCTTGGTCTTGGTAAGTGAGATCTCCTTTTTTACATTCATTTTCTTTGTTTTCCTACCCTCTTCTCTATTCTTCTTGGTCAGATCCATGATGTTCCATGGTCAGGTTTGTTCTAGAGCTTGAAGAACATCTCTTTCTTACTTCCATAACCTAGGGTTTTCTTCCTTGTTGGAGGAGAAGCTCGACTGGCTGAGAAGATTGCTCAAGCTCGGGTTTCTTCCCCCTTTTCCTTTAAGCTACCTTATTGTTTGAGGTTGCTTCATCATCTCCAATGTGAGTCATATAATTTTCTCAACAATTATTGTTTACTCTTATGTTGCATGTACATGGTCTTTATCTTAAATGAAGTTTTAAGTGAGAAGAAACTACCTTTGCCTAGGGTTTGAACTTAGGGGATGGTTCTTGAGTATTTTATCATCTTGTATGAACCCTACACCGTGTGCATGATTTTATTAATGGAAGTGATGACCCTAGACCTTTCTAGCATGTGGAAAATGTTGGCTTTTACTCTCCTAACAAATGGTTTATTTCTTGGGTTTCAAGATGGTTTTTCCTCCTTGAAATGATAATCGATGATTTGGTTTTGCTTCAGTTTACTTGACTTCCTTGTACTAACTGATGGCATTGACTTTGTTGTTGTTTTGTATCTTACGTGGTCGCCAATGTTTTGAACCCATGATTGTCACCATTGTTTTGTATTCATGATTGGTCGCCAAGGATTTTGATCTTACATGGCCACCAAGAATTTTTTTTCTAAGTGGTTGATGAGATTTTCATCCTCTTTGGTCGCCAAGATTTTAGTCTTGGGGCCACCAAAATTCTGATCTATGTGGTCGTTAAGGTTTCACCTATGAGCTCATTGAGTTTTTCACCTTATTTGATCATTGAGAATTTGAACTCTTATGTGGTCACCTAGGATTTGGTCTTATGTGGTCTCCAGGTTCTGATTTCATGTTGGTTGATGAGACTTGAACCTTGTTGGTCGCTAAGGACTCTAACCCTAATCCTAGTGGTTGCTAAAGTGCCTAACCCTAGTGGTCAGGAAAGTGAACCCTAACCATAGTGGTCGCCAAGATGTCTAACCTTAGAATTTGCCAAGGGCATAGTCCCCTAGTGGTCGATGAAGTTCCTGACCATATTGGTCGCTATTAATCCTGACTATATCATGGTTTGTGTTTGAACATAAGCAAATAGATGCACCAATAGTTAGTTGAGGGCTGATTTGTAACATCAACTTGATCTGCCATGTTGAACATAACCCTAATACAAGTATGTAATGATGATACATATATTTTTATGTGGTTGTCATGATGATGGAATACTTTCCCTCTCTATATTGTTGTAACCCTAATTTGTTGTCATATGAACATCATTGCCCTTAAATGTAATAATGTATCAAACTTATGAGTCTCATGTATGGTGATGGTAAGATGAGCCTTGATGAGCCATGGAAAGATAATGATGTTCTTACAGGGAATGATGTGATGGTTTTATTGACCTTTAGGCATGGTTGAGCCTTTAGTGAGGTGCCATCCTCTTCATGATGTGACAAGGATTTGTATCCTATGATGGTATGATGATGATTATGGTCTCCTGTATGGCGATGAAATAGTACCATGTGATAATGTGATAAACGTTATATTTCATATGTTTTATATCTTTTGAAGTTGCAATCTACCCATGTTTTGTATAACTCTTTTAGGGTTTGTATGTAACTTGTTTGATGTACCCTTAAATCACCGAAATGGACTTAACTAATCAAGTAAAACCTTAATCATGTGGTGCCCTCTGCCATAGATCCAATCTAGTGTAAGGATTTGCTGGATGGTAAAATAAGTATTCCTCTAATGGAAGCTCGGAGTCATATGATATTGAGTATATGAAGGTTCTTGAGGATGCTTGTAGTCATACCTTGGTAGGAGAGCAGTTGCAGTCATATCTCATATTATTGGGATTCAATGTATGACCTATGATTGAGGACAACTTGAGGTTGTGCCTCGGATGATAGGGGTTGTCTACCATGGTTACTAGCGTCGTGACCTATTTACCAAGCCAAACTAGGCTATATTGTAGCTTTCTGTATATGTTGCTATGGCTGACTCATACGGATTGAGGGCGGATGAGGTCTTAGGATTCCGGCTCTCCTAGATCTTATACTGCACTAATTTTGACTTAGCAGTGGTCAGTTGGAATCTGAGTGGTATACCTCAAACTCCTTAGGGCTAAATAAAAGATGTAATACAACAGTGTAGTATATTTGTTTAGGGTTAAACAATATTCACATTGGTTGTTAACCCTTGACTTGTTTCTTATGTTGCTTAGTTGTTATATAATGCAACAAGTGAACTTAACTGTTAATTAAATGGTTGTTACATCTAGTTCTTATTATGAACCTTTTAATTATGTTTGTTGCTATGCTTATCAGTTTAATTGGTTTATCTACTTAGTCTACTTTACTATTTAATAAATATATCCTGCTATAATCAATAACCATTGGTTAAGATTTTATCTCTCACTGGGACATTGGTCTCACCTTGTGGGTCACCACATCCTTTTAGGTGATCATAAGTGACATCATTAGGATCATGGTGGTGAGGAAGAATAGCCTAAATAGTAGTAGAAGTAGAAGGTTGGATAGTAGTTGTAGAGTCCTAGAGTCATCCATGTACTCTCAGGTCCGGGCAGGGGATGTTTTCTAGATGATATGTTCATCGACTCGAGTTTTTGATAATGTGCCAATGTTTGTATATGTCATGTATAGTTTATGTGTGGTACATCTCTTTTGTATATTGGTTGTGGTTGATGCCATTGGACGTACATGTAAGTAACTGGTAAGTGATGATGTATAAGTTGTGGACCTTAATTTAAATGTTTCAAACATGATGGTAATGTTGGAATCACATTTAGCATTATGAGGTTAATTATCAGTTGATCATGTGTTTTGTTTTGAGTAATCTCATTTAGCGTGACATGGAATCACATTTTAAGTTGGTATTAGAGCTTTAGGTTTGTTGAGTCTACCGGGACATCAAACTAGGTTTGTGTTTGTTCCTACATAATCCAACATATCTAATCATGGCTTATGCTTATGCAGATATGTCAGGAGAACATGAAGAGCATGTAGAGAGTAGCTATGTCACGCTAGTAGGTGATGGTAGGAGGTAGGCACAGGATAAGAGAGTGCCTGAGATGGGGTCGGAACAGCCCTCGATGCCCCCATTTTGACCCTGTAGCCATAGCCAATCTTGCCTTTCAGTCCATGTTTGTAGAACTCATGGCAATGATTAAGCATATAGAGGATAGTCCACTCGTACCTCAAGCCAGTACAACTATCCCTAATGCAGAATCTTAGGGTTCTGGGAAGACGTTCGAGTGACTGAGTTGTGTTGGAGCGATTAAGTAAGAGGGTAGGGTAGATCCATCAAATGTAGATATGTGGTTGATAAATCTCAAGAAGGCTTTCAAGATCCTCAACATTCTAGAAGAGGACAAAGAGAATCACGCAGTTTACCTACTGAAGGTCACTGATGGCCATTGGTAGGCCATAGAAGAGGAGAAGAGACCTAGAGTTGTGGTAGGTTGGAAAGATTTTTGATGGGAGTTCATGAGCCGATACTTCTCAAAGATGTATATGGATGAGAGAATAGCTTAGTTTGATAATATACAACAAGGTGTGACATCCATCAACAAGTACAAAGTGAAGTTTATGGAGCTTTTGAGGTTTTGTCCTCATATGAAACCAAGTTAGAAGGAGTGGATCCATAGGTAAGAGAAGGGTTTGAGGACAAAGTTGTCTATGAAAGTTCATCTTTCGATAATAGGAAGATGTTCTCTACCTTTTTGGAGTCATAAGGAGGATCGAGAGTTCTGCTATGGAGAAGTGTGAAGCTAATGCTAAGAAGAGGCCAGCTCAATTTCAAGGGCAGTCATCTAGTGGCTTTAAGAAGACATGATTTTCATTACCCTAGTCACTACAAAGATCTACCTTTTTTGGGCAGAGATCAGGAGTGTCATCACATTGGTCCTTGAGAAAGGGCATGTCATAGTTTTCTGCCAGCTGGAGCATGTTGCACACCATCTATGTTAGTGATAGGGATGTCTAGGCCACAATATGATTTGAAGACTTGTCAAAAGTGTGGACAAGTAGGGCATATCAGGTGGGCTTTCCATATGAAGGACGAAGAAGTAACACATCAGCCAAGGCAGAGTCAGTGAGGTTTGTAGCAGTAACAATTCAACAAAGGTGGTGGAAGAGGATGTGGTTAGGCATCACAGGCGGGGTCATCTAGACCATCTAGTAGAGAACGAGGATGACAACTAGAGATGGCTAAATTCTATGCTATAAGTTAGTCGAAAAGTGTGGTCAATCCATAGGTTGTGACAGGTTATATGGAACTTTTTCATTCTGACTTATCTACTTCTTCTTTTATATCTATTTTGGTTGACCCTGGTGTACGCACTCTTTTATCACTACAGAGGTGATAAGTAGTTGTTATCTTCCTGTTTGTAGTAGATCTGATAGTTTTCAGCTAGAAACACCTTTAGTTGGTTCCGCTGAGTTGTGGGAGGTGTGTCCATCCTATGTTCTTTCTTTCTCGGTATGCAACATTCAAGTGGGCCTTATAACATTTGACATACATAGATTTGATGTGGTCCAATGGATGGATACCTTAGAGAAGTATAAGGTTGTTTTGGATGTAGTTCCAAGGTGGTTATGTTCTGTGATGGAGAGAGTTCTTGGATCTTCCAAGGAGATAGGAAGATTCTTCCTATGTTCTTGGTGTCACCCATGATAGTAGATAGGTTGATGATACAAGGGTGTGATTCCTTCTTGGCACATGTTGTGGATACCAAGGTGAGGAGTCCTAGTATCCAAGAGGTTCTAGTAGTGCGAGAGTTTGAGGATGTCTTTCCTGGAGGGTATCCTGGTGTTCCACCTCCTAGAGAGATTGATTTTGATATCAATCTTGTTCCTGGAACATAACCCATAGCTCAAGAACCTTATATGATGGAATTGACAAAGATGCAAGAGTTGAATAAGCAGTTGCATGAGCTATTAGATAAGAGTTTTATCAGGCCAATCACTTCCTCTTAGGGTTCTCTCATGTTGTTTGTAAAGAAAAAGGATGGTTCCATGAGCTTTTTAAATATCATCGACAACTGAACAAGGTCATGATAAAGAACTAGTATCTATTACTGAGGATTGATGATTTGATTGATCATTTGAGAGGTGCTACTATGTTCTCAAATATAGATCTAAGGTTAGGTTATCACCACCTGAGGGTCAAGGTGGATGACATATATAAGATTGCTTTTAGGACTAGGTATAATCACTATAAGTTTGTGGTTATGCCGTTTGGGATAATAAATGCATCGAAACTTTCATGGACCTGATGAACATGGTGTTTAGACCATAAATAGATCATCTTGTGCCGTGTTTATCGACGATACCTTGATATTCCAGTAATACTCAGCAACATGAGCAACACCATCACCAAGCGTTGACATTGTTGAGGTAACACAGATTGTATGCCAATTTCTATAAGTGTGAGTTTTGGTTAACAAAGGTATCTTTTCTTGGTCACATCATATCTTCTAAGGGTGTTTGTGTAGACCCTAAGAAGGTACAGTCAATGTTGGAGTGGGAAAAACCCAAAACACTGATGGAGGTATGGAGTTTCCTAGGCTTGACAAGCTACTACAGGATATCCATTAAGAATTTTAGTGTCGTAGTGTTACCCCTAACCATGTTGGATAGAAAAGGTGTTCCTTTTATCTAGGATGCCATGTGTTAGTGTTCTTTCTAGTTGTTGAAAGAGAAGTTGACCAGTGCACTAGTGTTAGTTCTACCAAAACAAGGGAAAGGCTATTTCATCTTTTATGATGCTTCAAAGAATAGTTTGGGATGTGTGCTGATGTAGGACAAGAATCTGATTTCTTTTGCTTCATGACAACTTAAGATACACAAGGAGAACTACCCAACACATGATTTGGAGCTTGCAGTAGTGATTCATGCACTGAAGATTTGGAGGCACAATCTTCACCGACCACAAGAAATGTCAGATCTTCACTATCCAATTTGTCAACACGTTAAGGTAGAACATCAGAAGCACATAGGGATGTTACAAACTTTGCCAATACCATAGTGGAAATGGGATCATATAACCATGGAATTTGTAGTTGGTCTTCCAAGGACAGCCAAAGTCGTGATTCCATTTGGTTGATAGTTGATAGGTTGACCAAGTCAGGTTACTTCTTACCAGTCAAGACAATGTACACAATGGAGAAATTGGCATAGATATACGTCAATGAGATAGTTCGTTTGCATGGTTTTCCAATTACCGCAATATTTAATAGAGGTCCACAGTTTATAAGCAGGTTTTTTGAACATTTGCATAGAGACATGGGGACCCATTTGAGGTTTAGCACAACTTTTCACCCTCAGACTGATGGTCAATCAGAGAGGACCACTCATACGTTGGAAGATTAGTTGAGAGCATGTGTTTTTATAGTTTCTTCAAAGTTGGGATGTACATTTGAGTTTGATAGAGTTCACATACAACAACAATTATCATAAGATCATAGTCATGTCACATATGAATCCTTGTATGGAAGATGTTGTCGATCACTGCTTTATTGGTATGAGATAGGTGAGTATCAACATATGGATCATGAGCTAGTGCAGTAGACTACAGAGAAGATTAAGGTGATACAGTAGTAGTTGAAGGTTGTCCTAGATATATAGGAGTCTTATTCTAATAATCATCATAGACCTCTTGAGTTCCAAGTTGGAGATAGTTTGTACCTTAATGTTTTCCCTTCGAAAGGTGTGTTGAGGTTTGGTAACAAGGGTAAGTTGGCTCCTAGGCATATGGGACCATACCCTATCTTGAAACATGTTGGAAAGGTGGTTTACCAGCTGGAGTTAATGACGGTGTTGTACATGTTGCACAATGTCTTCCATGTCTCCATGCTAAGGAAGTGACACCCATATAAAGAGTTGAAGTTGCATCCAGTGGAGGTTGAGTTGGAGGAGGGTGTATTGCATGTTGAGGGTCTTGTGTTGATCCTGCGTAGGAGAGTGAAGAAGCTAAAGAAGAAGGATATAGTTTTAATGAAGGTTTTGTGGCATAACCATGATGTGGAGGAGGCCACGTGGGAGTTAAAGGATGAGATGTATAGGAAGTACGCATCTTTGTTTGCGTAGGATTTTGGGGGCAAAATCATTGTTAGGAGTTTATGGTTGTAAGAACACTGACCTTGCTTTATTGTTGAACATACCTTTTTATCATAATTGGATGCTTAAAACCTTAATTGAACCTTAATATGTGCCTTGATATCAAGTGACAAGATCATGTTTCAAGTTTGGTCCAATTTAGACATTGTTTGAGCTAGTTAAGCATATATGTGCTTGTTTTGGACCTAATTGCAATTTATCCATATCCAAGGTTTGTCTTGCAATTTGTCACATGATTGTTGTTCCTCACATGTTTTCACATCAATTTTTACATGGTTGTTCTATAAGGCACCTAGTTACATCTTGGTTTGAGTGGTGACATCTTGGTTTGAGATTAGGGTTTGCATGGATGCCCTAACCCATGGTTGACTTTTAGTGATGAGTCACCAAGTTTATCTTAAGCCTTTAGGGTTGGTGGTCGATGAGGTTGTTGAACCCATCATGGTTGCCAACTTTTTCATAGTGATCATGGTCTATGAGTTTCTATGCAGTCACTATGTTTTCTAATGCTTCTTGGTAAATGAGTTTTCTTGGTGGGGTTGCCTAGTTTGTGTTTGACTTAGTTGCATGGATGAGATGCTTGCATGGACAAAATCTCTTGGACACATGGCAAGCTTGGATACAAATCTATATCTTCTCTTTCCTCTCACCCATGGCTATATATACCTCCCTCCTCTCATGCAACCAAACCCTTTGAACCCTCTTTCTCTCTTCTTGCTTTTGGGATCTCATTCCCTCTTACTTAATGGTGAAGGAGGAACCAAGGTTGAATGAGAAATTGGAAGATCTACCTTGCATGTTGATCTAGGGTTCAGATCTATGCTCTCCTTGTGATTATGGAGCTTCCTTGCTTTAATTCTTGGTCTTGGTAAGTGAGATCTCCTTCTTTACCTTCATTTTCTTTGTTGTCCTACCATATTCTCTCTTCTTCTTGGTTGGATCCATGGTGTTCCACGGTGAGGTTGGTTCTAGATCTTGAATAACATCTCTTTCTTTCTTCCTTGACCTACGATTTTCTTCCTTATTGGAGGAGAAGCTATACTTGGCTGAGAAGAGTGCTCAAGCTAGAGTTTCTTCCCCTTTTCCTTCAAGCTACCTTGTTGTTTGGAGTTGCTTCATCATCTCTAAGGCAAGTTGTATAAATTTCTCCATGATTATTGTTTACTCTTACCTTGCATGTACATTATCTTGCTCTAAAATTAAGTTTTAAGCAAGAATAAACTACCTTTTTCTAGGGTTTGAACTTAGGGGATGGTTCTTGAGTAGTTTATCATCTTGGATGAACCCTACACCTTATGCATGATTTTCCTTATGGAAGTGGTGACCCTAGATGTTGCTTGCATGCGGAAACCATTTGATTTTACTCTCCCAAACAATGGTTCATTTCTCTTGTTTCAAGATGGTTTTTCCTCCTTGAAATGATAACTGATGATTTGGTTTTGGTTCAGTATACTTGACTCCCTTGTACCAACTGATAGCATTGACTTTGTTTCTATTTTTTATATTATGTGGTTGCCAATGTTTTGAATTCATGATGGTTGCCAGTGTTTTTGGGTTCATGATTGGTCTCCAAGGATTTGATCATACATGGTCGCCAAGAATTTTTTTTCTAAGTGTTTGATGAGATTTTCATGCTATTTGGTAACCAATATTTCACTTTTAAGGTCGCCAAAATTCCGATCTATATGGTTTCCAAGGTTCAATCTATGTGGTCATTGATTTTTTTACCCTATGTGGTTGTTGAGGTTTTAACCACTTATGTTGTCACCAAAGTTTGGTCTTATGTGGTCTCTAGGGTTTGATTTCATGTTGGTCGATGATACTTGAACCTTGTTGGTTGCCAAGGACTTTAACCCTATCTCTAGCAGACATTGAAGTGGCTAACCCTTGTGGTCTCCAAATTGAACCCTAAACCTAGCGGTCACTAGGATGGCTAACCCCAGTGGTCACCAAGGGTACACACCCTAGTTGTCGAAGAAGTTCTTAACTATAATGGTCACTATGTTCTCCTGACTATATGATGGTTTGTGTTTGATCCTAAGCAAATAGATGCACCAACAGTTAGTTGAGGGCTGATTTGTGACATCAACTTAATATGCCATGTTGAACCTAACCCAAATACAAGTAATGATGATACATAGCTTCTTGTGTGGCTACCATGATGATGGAATACTTTCCCTCTCTATGTTGTTGTAACTATAATTTACTATCATATGAACATCATGGCCCTTAAATGTAATTTTGTATCAAACTTATGTGTCTCATGTATTGTGATGGTATGATGAGGCATGGAAAGATAATGATGTTCTTATAGGGAATGATGTGATGGTCTTAATGACCTTTGGGCATGTTTGATCCCTTAGTGAGGTGTTGTGACCTTCATGATGTGACAAGAATTTGTATCATGTGATGGTATGATGATGATTATGGTCTCATGTATGGAAATGAAATAATACCATGTCATGATGTGATAAATATAATATTTCATAAGTTCTATATCTTCTGAAGTTGCATTCTACCCATAGTTTGTAGAACTCTTTTAGGGTTTGAATGTAACTTCATTGATGCAACCTTAAATCACCTAAATGGACTTAACTAATCAAGTGAAAGTCTAATAATGTAGTGCCCTATTCCATAGATCCAATCTAGTGTCAGGATTTTCTGTATGGTGAAACAAGTACTCCTCTAATGGAAGCTCAGAGTCATATATTTTTTATTATATGTAGGCTCTTGAGGATGGTTGTAGTCATACCTTGGAAAGAGAGTAGTTGAGGTCGTATCTCAGATGATTGTGATTCATTATATGACATGATTGAGGACAAGTGCGGTTGTACCTCAGATGATAGGGTTTGTAAACCCTAGTTACTAGTGCCTTGACCTATATACCACATGGAATAGAGTATTTTGCGACTTGATTGCATATGTCACTGTGAATGACTCGTATTGACCATGGGCGGATGAGATCTTAGGAGTATGGCTCTCCTAGATCTTGTATGGAACTTATTTTGACTTAGCAGTAGTCAGTTGGAGTCTAAGTGGTATACCTCAAACTCCTTAGGGCTTAATATAATATGGAATACCATTGTGTAGTATATATGTTTAGGGTTAAACATGATCCACATTTCTGGTTAACCCTTTTCTTATTTATTATGTTCCTTAGTTGTAATATAATGCAATAACTGAAGTTAAGTTCTTATTAGATGGTGGTTCCATCTTTCCTAAATATGAACCTATTAATTATGCTTGTTGCTATGCTAATAAGTTTAACTTGCTTAATCTTCTTAGTCTTCTTTACTATTTAATAAATATAACATGATGTAATCTATGACCGTTGGTTGAGAGTTATGTCTCTCGTTGGGACATTGTTCTCACTTTGTGGGTCACCACATGGTCATCAGTGATGTTGTCAGGATCGTGGTGGTGAGGAAGTGTAGCCTGAAGAGCAGTAGAAGTAGAAGGTTGGATAGTATTTTTAGAGTCCTAGAGTCATCCCTATACTCTCAGATCTGGGTGGGGTATGTTTTGTAGATAATATTTTAATTGACTCAAGTTTTTGATACTGTGTCGATGTTTCCATATGGCATGTATAGTTTATATATAGAAAATCTCTATTGTATACATGTTGTGGCTGATACCACTAGACTTACATGTAAATACCTAATATGGTATATGAGGACGTATAAGTTGTACCTTTATGAAAATGTTTCTTAACATGATGGTAATGTTGGAATTGGTTTTAGTTTACCCTCTTTTTAGTTATGAGGTTAATTAGTAGTTGATCATGTGTTTTGTTTTAAGTAATCTCATTTAGCGCTACAAGGCATCAAACCCTCTCCTCTACTTATCAACCCATCTTTCTGTATCAATTTATGACTCATATCACTTATTTCAATTCTTATTTCAGAGTTTGTTTGATTGTATGTTCCATTAGAGTCACATTGATTTTGTATTCCAATATGTGACATTTCTTGCATGGTTTACCTAAGTTACATGTCTTAATGTATCATGCACATTTTTTTATCCACATTCCTATTCTGTCTTGGAATTATAATGTACTTGAAGATGTAGAGGATTCAATTTTGAATCCAAAGGCACAAAAATAGTCTCAATTGGGCCATTACAACCCAAGATATGACTTTGTGAGTGTACATCATTAATCTTTCATCTAAGAATCTTTTACTATGTTTTTGGGTCAGGTCGTCCTGGGCCTAGTAGGGGTGTGCGGTCTAGCACAACCCCTCCACCACTTCACTCAACTCAAATGCTATCCAAAACTCTCTTTCACATCCAACGATGGACAGTAGATCTGGTTCCCACTGATGGGGGCCCTGATCCAGGGTTTCCATTCATATTTTACCTCCATACAACCTATGAATAGGGGAAAAGGAGGATTTAGTGAACTATGACGCCACTTAGGTCACTTCCACCAATTTTCCTCCCTCCCATTCTCTTCGTATCACTATTTTGACCTCTCCCTTTCCTGATTTCAATAGTTTTCATGGCCTATGTGTTCATCTTCTTCCTCCTTCCTTGCTCTCACTCAAGCCACCATGGAACTTAGGACCTTATACCCAATCCTTTTGATCCTCCTTTCCACCCCACATATATCTCTTTTTTACCTAACTGTGTCACCTCTCTCTTCTCCTCTTTATTCTGACTATAGTGAGGTCCTTACGCCCCCTTTCTTCTTCTTTTTAGTGTGTTGTAACTAAGTATAGTTCCACCACCACCATGCTTTGGGGATTCCGTCCCCTCCTTCCTTAGGAAAAAAAACAATGCTTGCCGAAGTCTCAAGCCTTGAGCATATAGGAACGAATGCAGATCGGCCTTCACCATGGCCTTCATTTCCTAGGTACAGGGGCTTACTGGCACTCCTGCTCATGGTGGGAGAGTTGGGACATACCACACTGGTTTGTTCATGGCATGCAACTGAAGGGGTGGGGATGAGTTGCGGTTCACCTGGCTAGACTATCCCACTCCTTTTGCATGAGGGTGGGTCCAAGCACTAAAACCATAGTCCAGCAAAGACTTAACCACCAAATAATCATCCAACAATTGCAGCATAGAAGCAACATACCCAAAGGCCACATAGAAAAATCCGAGGGTTGGGACCACTAGATCAACAATCATAAGAGGTTATATTGTAAAAGCCATAAATGATGTTAGGTTTGGCCAATTAATACAAAATTATACCTTTTTATTTGAGTTCAATACAAAATTATACCTCATTTTGATCAAAAAGAAACTATCTATAACATGAGATTCAAACTCACATGCCTTAAAATATCAATGTTATCCCTAATTGTATTCACTTTAGTTTGTTGAAGCGACTAAATATACGATTATACTTGACATATATGTTCTAAGATCAAATCTATCATAAATCTTCTAATGCACTTTGGAACCAAATATGGCTCTAAACCACCTCTGTTGCTCTTACGATATCCTTTAATTTAAAATGTGACATAATATGGACATTAATGTTAGATCTTTGTTTCATTTTCCAATCTTAACTCAAATAAACTAAAAGTCATCCTAGATTTGAAAATTTGTAATATGTACCACTTCATGACACATTTTACAACCTATGATCTCCTTGTGTCCTCCCTTGTCCCTTATGACATATAACTAATGAGTATGATCCTCAATGTCTATATATGCCACATACTTTTTTTTTAAAGTGTGGACTTTGACCCAACTGATACATCAACTCTTTCATATCACATTTGCCAATTATAAATCTTCTAATCAGACTTTTGATTGCCCTATCAGAATGAAATGATGACATTAACCATCTTTGTACATGTAGTGACCCTTTTGGATGTTAACTGTCCTTACGACCTTGTATGTTAATACCTTGGTCAAAGAGTTGACCTTAAATTTTTATGCCTCAAACTTTGTCTCGCCTTTCCAAATAGAAATCTTATGATATGCAGTGACCTAATTTGACTAGTTTTATATCTTTGCACTTTTTGTCTCCTTACCTTGATTATATAATTTCATGATGTGATGAACCCTAGTATTGTTTGCTCCATTATGAACCTTTTGACCCTAAAATGCATATAACTGAATCAAACCTCATAAAAATTATAGATAATGAATGACACATAAAAATGACTTGAAACTTGAAACACAACTTAATGATGGAATCTAAAATTAGTAAAAGGTCATCAAACATATAAATAAGCAACTTGAACCTAACTTGATCCAAAACCCTAATAATTGAGTTATGCAGGGTTAATAATGAGAATCAGATACATGCATGTACCTTGTTCTTAACTAGATGCACCTTAGAACTCAGGTACATTCTTTAACAATTATATGATTATGGATTTCTTTCTTGCAAGTTGATAAGTATTTATGCTTGATTACTTTCTCAAGTATTGCCATTTAGCATGGTACCAATGTACTAGATGTTTTGTCTCATTGATTTTATAACTTGAACACATAATATAGAACTTTTTTATATAAACCTTGTGCATTTGCATGTATTCTCGCGATAAAAACACAAGTTCATTCATCCTACTTTATTTTTCAAGATAGGAAGGACCATATTGACAAATATGGTTAACTAATGGCATTGAGCCTTAAGCACCCTCATAGACCTTTCCAATGGGAAAATGGTCAAAGGCCTTATGATACATGATATTTTTGGGATATTTGGAGTAAAATGATGTAAAGTATGGGCTCTCTTTTCGATATATACTTAACTTCTTCAATCTTGTTCATTTACTTCTAAAAATGTTTTCAAAATTATTAAAACCTTTAAATATATGTATCTTTGTACCTTGTACTCAATAACTTGTGAGTTGAGATGCTTGTTTGTCATATTGTTTAGTTCCATAGATGTCCTGGGAGTAGTTGTCTTATGAGCAGGTGTTCAATTTTTACTTGTTGTTATATCCTAGGTAGTTTACATGAGTAGACTTGTATAATTTGACTCTCATATTGTAATTGAAACTATGTAATAAATGATGTTCATTTTAAAAATACTTGTTGAGTGTTGATTTTATGTTGATGGTTTTGTCTTGTTATTTGTTCATGTATGATAAGATTTTATTCTTTCACATTCATGATTTAATATTATCATCTTAGGGACTGACGCTCGGGTCCTTCAACCATTGACTTTCTAGTCATTTGGAGGTTGTATTTGAGTAATATTTGATTCCATGATAGATGGTATCAAAGCATGAACAATAACTACAATAAAACATTGCTTATGTTGAACATAAACTAAACTCAACCTTATATCTAAAACCAAGTAACATAATATGTTTTCATTCCTGGACTAAGTTGACATAGACTCGAGGCTAAAACCTAGTTGTTACAGAACTAGGTGTATACTGGTATAGTCTTGAACCCTTTCTTTTATCCTCCTTATCATGTAGCATGGGATGTAGGTTTGGGAGGGAGAGAAAAGGGAGATCTTACTATCACCCAAGACAATAATCGTGGCATGTGCTTAGAATAGCTACATAAGTATGCATCATGTTCTCTCTAGTTCTCTAGGCGTCATGGTACTAGATTGCCTAATGAGTGCACTAACTCATTTTTAATTTTTATATTAATTTAATGAAGTATGGTGGTATCCATCATATCTTACAACACTGGAGAAAATCTATTTCAAATACTAATATATGTACTTATGAGAATTATTACCACATGTAGAAAGGTGGTGAGTTTCCATGTAACCTAAGAGAAACAAATGTAACATCAGTCTAGATAAGAGTGTTTAGATGATAGTGTAGTCTATAGAATTTTTGAGATCCATGAATAATGATAGTCTAGTAAGTATCATAGATGATATAAGCTTGATGTTGATGTTGATGTTGATGTTGATGTTGATGTTGATGTTGATGTTGACATTAATGTTATGACTCTTCTTCAAGATGACCCAAGTTTGTCATGGAGGATTTATGTATTCTTTGATGACATGAAATGAGGTTTACCATGAAACCCTAGTTAGGTCTTGCACTATGTATATACACACAACTTGGTTGGTGTGCTACACATAGCTAGTGGGTTGGCATACTTGCTTGTGCCTATTTTCATATGTGTTGAGAAGTGGTTAGTGAGATATAGTTAATTACCAACACGTTCCTCAATCTCTTCAAAAAGGAGGACCTATAACTTGGTACTTACGAAAATGTTGAACTCTTAGTATGGGTCAAACTGACAAGGGAGAAGGTCAGAGTACCTAACCTCCAAAATATGTGAAATGTTGATATATGTGCTCATTAAAATGTATGACAATGAGTCTCTAGTTATAGGGGGTAACCCATTGTGTCATTCCTTTGGTAATTTTGATCCCTAGATTTCTAATGTAAAAATATAACCCTAGAGAAAGAGGCATTTGAATATATGTCAATTATCCATCTAGGCTAGGAAGATGTCTCAAAACCCTAGATTATGCATGTGATGTGCAATCTCCATGACGAGTCTCACACTTGGGTTAGTGGTTCAATGAGAAGGAATCTAGTGGTTTCCCTTGTTCTCTAAAGGGATGTAAAAGCTCAGTATGGGAAGACGTTGGTGGTTAGTATGTTTTTCCTTGACATAGATGGGTCATAGGTTGAGTGGCTCAGTCTTGTGAAACCCATTTTAGGTACAAGTGAGATAATAATGAAATCTCAATGTTGTTGATGATGTTTTTCCTCAAATGATGCTAGATACATGAAAGAATCTCCCTTAAGTTAAAAAAATGGTTATGATAAGTCACTCACTTAAGATTGACCTAATAGAAAACTATACCTTGAAAGATATAAGTTTGACTTCATGAACCTGATATGATGGCTCTTTGAAAACTTAGATTGAATACTCACAAAATATAAATGTTCAATTTCAGACCTAAAATGAAAAATAATTAACCTAAATTGTGATAATTAATTTAACCTTGGGGGAAGCTAAAACATGCAATTGATCTCACTTTATGAAGAAATACAATGGTGATGTTAACCTTAATCGAGAGTCCTAATAGTGAACATGTTCATTTGAGTAGTTAAAGATATGAATCTCAATCACACACCTTGATTTGGGATAAGGGTATTCGAAAGAAAACTAATGTACTGGTGATAAGGGTTAGGATATCCTGATGTTAAAAGATGTCATGTTGTAATAAAACACGATGTAATATGTTTATAATTGGGATGGGTACACCCTTGATATTTTGTAAGCACATGATAAAAGCCTAAGTTTGGTTACCCTTTTTTTCTACACAAAAGGGATACCAGTTTTGACCATTGAATATGATCTTGGATGAATTTTGAGGACAAAGTTTTCTTTAAGGTGGAGATGATGTGACAAATTGACTCTCTCTCCTCTAATTATCAATCACTCTATTAATGACCCATATCACTTAATTCAATTCTTATTACATAGTTTGATGTTCCATTAGAGTCATGTTGATTTTGTGTTTTATGATGTGACATTTTTTGGCATGATTTACCTAAATCACATGCCGTAATGCAACATGCATTTTCTTTTGTTAATTATCCTCATTCATATGCCCTCTTGTCATTATAATGTACTTCTAAATGTAGAGGATTCAATTTTGTATCCAATTATCTAAAAGTAATCTAGATCGGATCATCATATCCCAGTATATGACTTTATGAATGTACCTTATTAGTCTTTGATTTAAAACTATTTTCCTCTATTTTTGGGTCGTCCTATGTTGGGCGCAGTAGGGGCATGCGGCACAATAGAGACTCTCTCCCACTTTGCTCAAATAAAATGCAATCCAAAACACTCTTTCCCATCCAAGGAGGGATCTTAAATTAGGTGCCCACAGATGGGGTTTGGTTTCAAGGAATCCCCTTCGTCTTTAACCTTTGTACCATTCATGAAAGAGGATTGGGTTAATGATGACACCACCTAGATCACTTCCAACATTTTCCCTCCCTCTCACTCTCCTCCTCTTACTATTTTAACCTTACCCCTCCCTAATTTTAGTTGTTTTCATAAGCTATGTAGGGAGTACTTCTTCCTCCTTCCTTGATCTCACTCTGCACACCATGGAATCGAGGATTTTAGATTGAAGCCCTTTAAGCAACCTTCCCATACCACATATGCTTTTTTTTATTGTGGTGCACCACCTAACTCTTATACTCTTTGTTCTATCCACAAATACCTTACTCCCCTTTTCTTCTTCCCATTGGTGTGCTACAACAGAGTAAAATGACGCCACAACCATTCTTTGAGGATTCCATAACCTCCCCCCTCAGGCCACAAGAACGATGCTTGCTAATGTTGTGAGCCTCGGGTGTATAGGAATAACTAAAGCCTAGCCTTCTACATGGCCTTCGTCACCCAGTTGTAAGGTTTCACCATAACTCCTCCCCATGGTGGCAGACCTGGGGACAAACCATGTAGGTATGTTTGTGCTAAGCAATTAAAGGGGTGGGGTGGGATGTGGTTATCCTGACCAAACCGTCCCTATCCTCTTACTTGAGGGTGGATCTAGGATCTGAATTGGGCCCTAATAAGGCCTTCATTGCCTAAAAGGTGGCCTGTAACTATGTAAAGAAGCCATTAACCCAAAGTCCACGTGGCAAAATCCTATGAGTGGGACCATTTGATCAACAATCATAAGAGGTAATTCTTGTAAAAGCCATAAATAACACTAGGTTTAGTCAAATAATACAAATGTATACATTATTTTGACCGAAAAGAAAATATCTACAAGATGAGAGTGTTTGAACACCTTATATCCCAATGAAGTCCTTTTGTTACCCCTAATGTATGAACTTTAGTCTTTTGATGTAACTAAATGCATGATTACACTTAACTTAAATATTTTGTGTTTAATTCTAACCTAAATCTTCTTATGTGTGTTGGAAAAAAATGTGGATTTCAATCATCTCCCTTACGCTTATGATGTCCTATCATGCAAAATGTGAAATTATATGGACATTGATGTTTAAACTTCGATTCATTTGCTAATCTTGACTCAAATAAATATGGAACTCATCAAACTAGTAATATGTAGCACTTGAAGATAGCTTTTTTCACTTATGATTCCCTTGTGTATCCCTTGTCCTTATGACATCTATTGCATGAGTATGACCCTAAGTGTCTTCTTATAACACATAATTTGGTTAAAAGTGTGGACTTTGACCCAACTGATGCATCAAATCTTTCATATCACATCTAGTAATTCTACATCTTTTAATTAAACTTTTTATTACCCTATCAGAATGAAATATTGACCTTAACCATATTTGTACATGTATTGACCATTGTGGGCTTTAAATGTTGTTATGAACTTGTATATTAAAACCTTGGACAAAGAGTTGACCATGGTTCTTGTATGCCTCAAACTTTGTTGCACCCTTGAAATCATAAAGCTTATGATGTGTAGTGACCTAATATGACTAGTTTTCTATCTTTGTGCTTCTTAAATTCTTAACTTGCTGATTTGATCTAACAAATTGATGAACCCCAGTCTTGTTTTCTCTATTACAAGTCTTTTGATGCTAAATTGCATGTAAATGTTTTGAACCTCACAAAAATCATAGAAAATGAACGGAACATTAAAATGACTTTTGAATTGGACCATGCCTTCATGATGGACTCTAGTTCAGTATAATACCATCCATGTGTAAATCAGAAAATTGAACATAACTTGACCCAAAACCTTAATATTGGAGGTATATAGGGTTAATGATAAGAAAATAATACATGCTTGTAATCTTATTCTTCACCAGATGGTTGCTTGTGACCTAGACAGTCAATTATAGGTTACGAACCTCTAAACTCGAATAAGGGATTTAATCATTATGTAAAATGGTTTTGTTGGTTGCAACTTGATATATATGTATCTTGTTTACTTGCTCAAATATTTCCATTTAGTATTATAGTATTGTACTCGATCCTTTGTCTTGTTGATGTTATAACTTGAGCACATAATATACAACTTTATTAAGCAAACCTTGTGCACCTGCATGTATTGTCGGGGTGAGGACACAAGGTTGTACATATTACTTGTAACATACCAAATCTTAGACCCTACCCTGGAAATTTGACCATTTGGGTTTGACCAAACAAGGTTGAGGTTAGAATGACCTTAATAATCTAATACATGAATAATGTAATCTAATATGTCACATAATTCATTTGGATGATAAAGGACTTAACTGGTTAAGTAATATAGCTAATGGGCCATATGCCATATCTCATAAAAAGAAATTCCAAAAGTGAAATATAAGTTTAAAATCATGTTCCTTGGGTCCCAATTACCTTGGGAGTCAAGTTTCACATTATTCACACAATAATAATTCATTTAACTCAAATTAGAAAAGAAGATGTGAGTTTTCCCTAAAAATATCAAATAAAATAATATATGACTCCAAAAGAGGAAAATAATCTTAGATTCGTAATATACATAATAAATTTAGCCTTGGGGTATATTTTCATCCAATTTGGAGAAAGTTTGCCTAAAAGGTGAAATCAGGTGAGAGTGTAGAACCTTCAAAATATTAAATAAATGCTCAAACAACTCCAATATGTAAAATTGATGGGAAAAACGTATCCAACACATTAAATATGACTTGTTGGTCAAGTTTCATCAAAATTGGATAATCCTAATGCCATTAATGAAGGAGGAAAGAGAAAATGAGAATTGATTTATTTAACCCATTAAAAGTTTCCAAAGGGCAAAAATAAGTGCATAATCGGAATCTACATGCCTTAATTGGCTTTTGCACCAAATTTCACTTAATTTGGATAATGTTTGGACCCTTAATTGAAGAAAGAGAAAAAATAAATAGTTCAATATCTCACTTTATTCCGATTTCCTTTTGGATAAGGTTTGGCCTTTTAATTTCTGTCACACTGAACTTGGATGCAGGGGGTCCGATCGGCCCGTCCGATCTTGATCATACGGCATCAGGGTTATCTTCAACCCCGAGTTGGAGACCTCTATTGGCCGCTAGGTTTTGTGATGATTCTTTTGTTGTTTTCTCCTGCTACTGATGGTCTTTCCACAAAATTTCTTCACCATTGTATTCCTCTTACGATTCTGCTCAAACCGACCCCTAGCACCACCTCTATCGTGACCAATAAAAGGAACCCCCAATTTCCTTCTTCTCCATGGTTTTCGTAGATGCTTCCTTACCACACCCCGCTTATATTTTTGGGTTCCCTCGGCTCCGTTAGAACTCCAAGATCCCTCCTCACACCTCAACTGGCCTCGTTGGAGAGCTATGGACCCTCGTCGATCAAGTGTACCCTCTTGTCTTGCAGCGGCTTGTGCGGATCGTGGACATCATGATCATTCCGATTCTCTTCGGTGGTGAGTTCATTTTGCCTTAGGCTCTATTTTGGTACCTTCATTTTTTTAATCGTGCTATGTTTTGTATTTGCCCAATCTTGCACCTAGCAGTATCCAGGATGCTTGTAGACATGACACGCTCACTTTGGGGAAGATGACCCCAAGGGAAATCACCTACCTGCCCTTTGTTTCCCTTTCTTGTTTTATTTTTTGATAGGGCAAAAATGTCTTTCAGCCCCTGGTTTCCTTTGTTTGAGTCGAGTTCCAGGTTGGCTAATGAGGCCGAACGGGTTGGCCAGCACCCATTGGGCCAACTCAGCACCTCGCTCTCACTCTCTCGGTCTCTCGTTTGAAAAATACTGATGTGGATTTTTTGTGCACTCCGATTGGTGGAATTTCAAAAACCCATAACTAATTATTTTTGGCTCAAAAAAATAAAATAAAATATGTTCTAAAATAACAAAAATAATGGCTTTCTAATGATATTAGTTTTGAGGGTTAATTTAATGTTTAATAACATGTGTTCTTAATGAATCTAATTAATGATGAATTAATTTCTAAAGTACATAACTAATTATATATAAGTCAGAAAAATGTAATTAAATATGTTTTTGACTCCTTATGATATATACTAAAATATGGCATAGTTTTGGAAACCTAAGTCACCAATAATAAAAAGGCAAGTTTTAGAGTTTTGAATAATTAATGGAAACCTAATCTGAATTCCACATATATGCTTAATAGGTTCTTTGGATGCCTAGGCTTGGACCTATATGTGACTTTGGACTTTGGACTCTGAAGTTTAGGTATGTTGTATCCTCTATTACTTCATGTGAAGTAATTCACCTATATTTTGTCTTTCTCTTGGTCTTATGGACAATAGCCTATACACATTGCTCTTATCTCTTATTATCATGGTTCGTGTAAACTATCTTGCTTGTTATGGACTTGGATATTTTCTTAATATTTATCTTGAGCCTTGGTGCATGTTAGTCTCCTATATTGATATGTGCCACTTTGAAGTGGATGTTATATGTTTGTGTTGTACATTGTGTGATGGCAACCTTTGCATCATTTTATGACTATACTTTTCTACTTGCCTCTACATTAAACAAGCTATGTGATTCAGTAGAACTAGAGTAGTGTAGTTGCATTGGTTTTGGGGTTATGTTCCCTTTATATTTTTGGGATGGAGGTTATGTGCCCTTTATGTTTTTGGGATGGAGGTCATGTGCCCCATACCCGAGTTTCAACTTTATGAGGGTTGGCTCAATTTGATATATTTGGGAGTTTGATTATGTGCCATTCTCTATCAGGTTTCAACTTTATGAGGGTTGGCCACCAATTGTTTTATATTGTTCTAGGGCTATGCTTACATGCATGCAGGTTGATGATGTTTATGATGGGTTATGTGCCCAAAAATATTGATGGGTTATGTGCCCAAAATCTTGATATGTGCTTATGTGGTGTTACTTTATTGTTTTGATTATGGCAAGTATCTTCTTCTATGATGATGATGATTCTTTTCTTTTATGCCCGATTCGGCAGTTCTTATCTCTTGCAAGGGAAGCCTTTTATTTTGATGTCCCTTTTTCTTTATAAATTGCTCAATTTTCTTTTTAGTATGTGCATACCAGCCTTTGCTGATGTCTACTATTGTTTCTCTTTTGCTGGGGTATGCTTCCAACCCTAGGTGGAGGACTTGGATGACCTGACATGTTGACCTGGACATAGATTGTGAAGTTAAAGCTTGGAGACAATCTTGAGGTGGTTTAGATTTCCTCTACATGGATCCTTGTGATGTAAGTTTGTAACCCTTTGTTTTATAATTGAATATAGTCATGTTTTTATTCCGCTACTATACTTTGGTCTTTCGTTACCATTATATAATGATTTGAAAATTTTACACCCACTCCATCATACCTTCTGAGTGTGTTCAGATTGGAGGTTCTATTGTTCAATTTTTTAGTATAGGTGTGGTTTTCGCTTCTTTACAGCATGGTATCAGAGCCCACAGTAGTCAGAATCTGACTATTTCAATTTTGTCTCCCCATTAGAACCCTTAACTTTGATAGTTACCTCTAAGTGATATGTTGACCCTAGATTTGATCAATGATGATCTTCTTATGCAAAAAGGTTTGTTTTGAGGATGAGATTAGGTTATGAAAAGCTAATTGGATAAGGTGGACTAGTTATGGAAATATTGTGACTTGGTTTCTCGCTTTGATTTTGGGCCCTAAATTTCAGTTTTCAACTGCAAAGGTTTTTCATAACAAATTATTTTCTGTATAATACTATACGTACAAAACAAAATGTTTTCTCTGGATTTTCTGAAGTTCTTTTGAACTAAGTCACAATGAAGAGAAACTCTAGTTTGAATAGAATCTAACCCTAGTTTTATGACTAGGAATGATATAATGGTGTAGTTGACCTACCCTATGACTTTTGGATGTTCATGTAGGGTTGATAGCTTAGAGACATGAGGACCTAAAGCTTAACCCTAGATGGTGAATTTAGTTGGATACCTGAGAAATATAATTCTCTAAAACTTTTATGAACTAAGAGATGTCGATAGCTCTAAAAAGTTGTTTAGTTTTACTTGTTAGGTTGAACCTTTTTAAGGGGTGGAGAGTAATTAGTTGTTGATGTTTTGATCTATAGATTTTGAGGACGAAATCCTTTTAAGTGGTGGAGTGTTGTAACATACCGGATCTTAGACCCTACCCTAGAAGTTTGACCTTTTGGGTTTGACCAAAGAAGGTTGAGGTTAGAATGACCTTAATAATCTAATACATGAATAATGTAATCTAATATGCCACATTGTTCATTTGGAGGATAAAGGACTTAACTGGTTAAGTAATATGGCTAATGGGCCACTAATGGGCCATATGACATATCTCATAAAACAAAATTCCAAAAGTGAAATCTAAGTTTAAAATCATGTTCCTTGGGTCCCAATTACCTTGGGAGTCAAGTTTCACATTATTCACATAATAATAATTCATTTAACTCAAATTAGAAAAGAAGATGTGAGTTTTCCCTAAAAATATCAAAAAAATAATATATGACTCCAAAAGAGGAAAATAATCTTAGATTTATAATATACATAATAAATATAGCCTTTCGGTAATTATCATCCAATTTGGAGAAAGTTTCCTAAAAGGTGAAATTAGGAGAGAGAAAGTGTGTAGAGCCTTCAAAATATTAAATAAATTCTCAAACAACTCCAATATGTAAAATGGATGGAAAAATCGTATCCAACACATTAAATATGACTTGTGGATCAATTTCATCAAAATTGGATAATCCTAATGCCATTAATGAAGGAGGAAAGAGAAAATGAGATTTGTATTATTTAACCCATTAAAAGTTTCCAAAGGGCAAAAATAAGTGCATAATCAGAATCTACATGCCTAAATTGGCTTTTCTGCCAAATTTCACTTAATTTGGATAATGCTTGGACCCTTAATTGAAGAAAGAGAAAAAAAATAAATAGTTCAATATCTCACTTTATTCTGATTTTCTTTTGGATAAGGTTAGGCCTTTTGATTTCTATCACGCTGAACTTGGATGCAGGGGGTCCGACCGGAACGTCCGATCTTGATCATACGGCACCAGGGTTATATTCAACCCCGAGTCGAAGACCTCTGTTGGCCGCCAGGTTTTTTGATGATTCTTTTGTTGTTTTCTCTCGCTGCAGATGCTCTTTCCACAAAATTTCTTCAGCATTGTATTCCTCATACGATTCTGCTCAACTGACCCCTAGCACCACCTCTATCGTGGCCTATAAAAGGAACCCCCAATTTCCTTCTTATCCATGGTTTTTGTAGATGCTTCCTTACTGCACCCTGCTTATATTTTTGGGTTCCCTCAGCTCCATCATAACTCCAGGATCCCTCCTCACACCTTAATTGGCCTCATTGGAGAGCAATGTACCTTCGTCGATCAAGTTTACCCTCTTGTCTTGCAGTGGCTTGTGCGGGTCATGGACACCGTGATTATTCCGATTCTCTTCGGTGGTGAGTTTGTTTTGCCTTAGGCTCTATTTCGGTACCTTCATTTTTTTGAATTGTGCCATGTTTCAGATTTTCCCAATCTTGCACCGAGCAGCAGCCAGGCTGCTTTCAACCATGACATGCTTACTTTGGGGAAGATGACCCCAAGGGAAATCACCCTCCTGCCCTTTGTTTCCCTTTCTTGTTTTGTTTTTTGGCGGGGGCAAAACCGTCTTTCAGCCCTTAGTTTCCTTTATTTGAGTCAACTGCCAGGTTGGCTAATGGGGCCAGACGGGTTGGCCAACAACCATTGGGTCAACTCAACACCTCACTCTCTCTCTCTCTCTCTCAGTCTCTCATTTGAAAAATGCTAACGTGGATTGTCTGTGCTCTCCGATTGGCCGAATTTCAAAAATCCATAACTAATTATTAATGGCTCAGAAAAATAAAATAAAATATATTCTGAAATGAGAAAAATAAGGGCTTAATGATATCAGTTTGAGGGTTAAATCTAATGTTTAATAACATGGGTTCTTAATGAATCTAATTAATGGAGAATTAACTTCTAAAATACATAACTAATTATAAATAAGTCAAAAAAATATAATAAAATATGTTTTGGACTCCTTATGACATATACTAAAATATGGCATAGTTTTGAAAACCTAATTCACCAATATAAAAAGGCAATTTTTAGGGTTTTGAATAATTAATGGAAACCTAACCCTAATTCCACATATATGCTTAATAGGTTCTTTGGATGCCTAGGCTTGGACCTATATGTGACTTTGGATTTTGGACTCTGAAGTTGAGGTATGTTGTATCCTCTATTACTTCATGTTGAGTAATTAACCTATATTTTGTCTTTCTCTTAGTCCTATGGAAAATAGCCTATACACATTGCTCTTATCTCTTGTTATCATGGTTCGTGTGAACTATCTTGCTTGTTATGGACTTGGATATTTTCTTTATATTTATCTTGAGCCTTGGTGCATGTTGGTCTCCTATATTTATATGTGCCACTTTGAAGTGCATGTTATATGTTTGTGTTGTCTATTGTGTGATGGCAACCTTTGCATCATTTTTTGACTATACTTTTCTACTTGCCTCTATAGTAAGCATGTTATGTGATTCAGTAGCACTAAAGTAGTGTAATTGCATTGGTTTTGGGGTTATGTGCCCCATACCCAAGTTTCAACTTTATGAGGGTTGGCTCAATTTGATATATTTGAGAGTTTGGTCATTTGCCATTCTCTATTAGGTTTCAACTTTATGAGGATTGGCCGCCAATTGTGTTTATATTGTTCTAGGGATATGCTTATCTCACATGCATGTAGGTTGATGATGTTTATGATGGGTTATGTGCCCAAAATCTTGATATTTTCTTATGTGGCACTACTTTATTGTTTTGATTATGGCAAGTATCTTCTTCTATGATGATGATGATTCTTTTCTTTTATGCCCGATTGGGTAGTACTTATCTCTTGCATGGGAAGCCTTTTATTTGGATGCCCCTTATTCTTTATAAATTGCTCAATTTTCTTTTTAGTATGCATGTACCAGCCTTTGCTGATGTCTATTGTTGCTTCTCTTTTGTTGGGGTATGCTTCCAACCCTAGGCGGAGGACTTGGATGACCTGACATGTTGACCTGGACATAGATTGTGAAGTTAAAGCTTGGACACAATCTTGAGGTGGTTTATATTTCCTCTACATGGATCCTTGTGATGTAAGTTTGTAACCCTTTGTTTTATAATTGAATATAGTCATGTTTTTATTCTGCTGCTATTCTTTGGTCTTTTGTTACCATTATATAAATATTTGAAAATTTTACACCCACTCCATCATACCTTCTGAGTGTGTTTGGACTGGAGGTTCTATTGTTCAAATTTTTAGTAGAGAGGTGGTTTTCACTTCTTTACATTACTTGAGTTGTCAGGATAGGTTGGACCATGTCGATAAACAAGGTAAGCTAATGGAATTGAGCCTTAATCACCCTCATGGACCCTTCCAGTGGGGAGTTGGTTAAAGGCCTCATGATACATGGCAATGTTGGTATAATTTGTGTAAATGATATAAAATATCAGTTCTCATTTTGCTAAGTACTTAACTTACTTATTCTTATTTCTTACTTCTTTAAATATTTTTGAAATTATTAAAACCTTCAAATACATATATCTTTCTATCTTGTAGTCCACACCTCATGAGTCGAGATACTTGTTTCTAGTATGTTTTAGGTTTAAAGATAGACTGGGAGAAGTTGGATTGTGAGAAAGTGTTCAGGAGGTACTTGTTGTAAAAACCTAGCTAGTGTACATGAGTAGACTTTATATCTTGAGCCTCAAATTGTAATTGAAACTATGTTATGAATATTGTTCCATTTAATAATACTTGTTTAAGGTTTAGGTTATGTTGGCAATTTAATATTATTATTTGCTTATGTATACTAAGATCTTATTCTTTCACATTCTAAATTTTATATTAGCATCCTAGGGACAACACACAATTTCGTCATCCAATGATTTTCTAGTCATTTAGAGGTTGGATTTGAGTAATAAATGATTTTGTGACATCCTATCTATTTAGGGATACAAATTCCAAGTTCCAAATTTGATGTTGTTCGGACGTCACATGCACTAACCACAATACCTAATGAGGGAATCACAAGGTTTGTATGGATTTTGCAAGTTAATAACTCAAGAATATAAGAAATATTTTCAATTATAAAAGAAAAACCCTAACTAATCTGAGTTGGTTAAACTAATCAAATTTTTTATCTCCATCCATGGTAACAAAATTTGATGCATAATTTATTCACAATATGAATTCCCTATGGTTGAAATCCCTAAGTTTACCTAAAACAAATGTTCAACAATCCCATCCACAAGCTTTCAGATCTTAACATTGTATAATTATAGTACAAAACCCAAAGGACAATGTTTTCAAGAATCATGTGATCAAGGCAACCACACAATAACTATCATTGAACACAAACGTCTAGTGTTTTAGAGAAAAATATATAATGATTAAATGGTTGAATTAAAGTTGTAGATTATTAAATAAAGAAACACTAAGGTGAATGGGTTTCACCACATCTATCTGTTGTTCACTCTCTCACTACATCACAACATGCATGCACCTACTACATTGAGGATGGGTAATTCCATCCCTTTGGAATTGAGATTTAAAACCTGGCATATATCACTCTAAGCTCATCATTGCATTACCTAGATATCATGTATATATTTCCTAGGGAAACACTTATCCAAAATTCTAATCAAGGGTTAAGACAAAATATAATCAATATCCTCTTAAATACACCCAAGTCTAGATAAACGTGATTATATATCAAGTAAGAACATAAACAAGAAAATAATGAAAAATTCAATATGTAGTAGAGTTCACATCAGTTTAGATGCAAATAACATAGAAAAAATAGGAAGTGGGGCTACTCCCCATACTCTAGCATGGGGACTACTTGTTCATCATGGTAGATACAAGATAAATAATGTATATAGAACAAACAGACATAACCATAGAAGTAACAGATAAGCAGAAACGATGTGGATATGCTTTCCTCCTTTCTAAAGGAGGTCTTGAGGGGACCAAAATAGCACAGTAGTTGACTGGATGGTAGAGTGGAGGTCGATTGTTGTTTAATGGAGGTTGATCAATCTCTATCTCTAGGTCTATCAATCAAGCTATGTAGTGGTAGATGCCAATTAAGATATCAAAAGGTGCTATTGATGGAACTGAGGTGGAGGTCAATCGATTGTGTCATGAAATATGGTATCAGATATGGTAGTAGAAATAAAATTTTACATCCATATTCCCCTTAGACAACAGATCACGTCAACAACTATGAATTGGGAATGAGGGTTGCATGGCATATTATTGGTCCTGGAGCAAGTCTAGTGACTATCATTGTTGCAATGTGCTTCTTTCTTCAAGTTGCATGTAGAAGGCTGTCAATAGCGGCCTCCTGGTTGATCACCATGGGCGGCGATTGACAAAATCCTCCTAGCGGGTGGCATAGGCCTCCTTGCCTCTATAGTAGTCCACGTAGACCATGAGAACTCCTGTTGTTCTTTAGGAATAGACAAGAAGAATTTATCCCTTCTTGTCAACGTACTAGCATCGACTTGATCTCCTTATCGTCTCCCCCATTCTATCCCAACCTTTTATGGATAGGACTTGCTTGGGTTATCATGTTACCATAACTGTGACAAGGCTATAATTGTCAAAACTTATTGTTGTGTCTCTAGAAAGCCTCGACTACACCCTATTTATAGGAGGGTCAGGGTCAGGATTTCTTGATCAATCAAGAGTCGATGAGATGGAATCTCATGAATTTTTTAAAGCTACAAACCATGAAACGGTCCATTCATAGTTGAACCAATAGGTTCACATGTGAAATGATCAATTCAACACTTGGAATGATTGATTCACGTGCATTCCTATTTTCAATCACAGTAGCTTTCAATATTTAATTAATGCACAATATGACATAAGCATCAATCCATGATCCAAATGTTGATCATTAAACCTTGTATTTCATAACCTAAATTGTTTGTCTCAGTGTCTGAACGGTCAGTTCAGTTTTGAATCGGTGATTTCAGATTTCAAATTCATCCCATGTCATTCAAAATGACTTGACATGAGAATTGACTAGTTCAACACTTGAACATGTCATTTCACAATCTTGTCATTCAGTTTCAACCATTGATGTTTAAATTGAATACCTAAACATTTTAGTAATCAAGTTAAACCATATTCATGAGTAAACTCCTATTCCAAGTGCATCCTATGTGTGCAACCCTATTGGTCCCAAGTTACATTGGTAGTGAATGTCCACAACCAACTTATGATATAATAAGCAATAAGTGATATCTAGCAACACATCATTGATATCCAAGTAATTAGTTAGTTGAAGAACAACTTCAACCTACAATCCATGATCAGTGTTATAATGATTGTATCGCTCCATTATCTATGATATCTAGATTTAACTCAAGGCATGGAATTTTCATCCTATTCAACATTCAATCCATGTTCCTTAAACTAGAGAAGACTGTCAGAGACACACGTGAACTGAATATCACATATTGACTCACATCAGCATAGCCCTGCATTTCTCAGTATCACTTATCAAATGGATAGGATATCAAACTCCTTTTTGAGGGACAAATCCCATTTACATCACTCACAGTCATCCCCATGTGTCAAAATGCACCCAAGCACAACCTTTATGAAAAACCATATTTAAGATCACAATGGATGGTGTCAAAACACATCGAACGTCATGTGATGAGTGTAGTAACTTCAGGTCTAAGAACCACAATCACCACTATCACTATGAGATTTGATTCTGACTACCATTCCATGGTCTTCATATATCATTCTCATGGTTTTTCTGCTCGGTACACTATTCTTTGACGAGTACTTATGTGTTTGGTTTGATATCTTATATCATGACTAATTAGATCATGTCATCAACCAACACACATTCCAGTCTTATATATTATTCTTATATATCAACTTCCATAATAACATCTGACAAGGGAGATAACAAGAATGTATATACTTTTTACATCCGTATAATCTCATTGTCCAGTTCCTCAACCTGAAGACATATTTCATTGAGTAACATAATTCTTTATAAATTTATTATGGTGCATCATTATCTCATAACTGAATAAAATAGAATTGCCTTTATTATAAATCAAATTGGTTACATGATATGCCATTACAATGATCATATTATTTGCTCTCTGTGTATACATACCAACAAAATCCCACTTGCACTTAGATACAATCACTCATGAATCTTGGTCTAAGTGATTTAAAATTTCCATTATGCTTATGTTGTGGAAATGCTTTCGTCGATGGGTCAACAACATTGCCTTCTGTTAGTATTTTGCAAATCTTCACATCTCCTCATTATACAATCTCTCATATGATATGGAATTGTCATAGATTATGCTTGGAATGTTGATACAATTTGGTTTTCTTATCTTGTGCAATAGATCCATTGTTGTCACAATTCAACTTTATTACATCACTAATGATTGGAACCACCCCAAGTTCATTGATGAACTTCTTAATCTAGACAGCTTCCATTACTCCATTGGATGCAACAATATACTCAGCCCATGTTTTAAAATAAGAAATTATCTCTTGCTTGGAACTCTTCCAACTCACAGATTTGATTGTTGAGGCAAAACACAAATCTTGGTTGCAATAGATAATCATCCTTGTCAGTTTGGAAACTTGCATTGGTGTAACCCCTTACACCCAACTCTTCCTCAGCACCATAAAGAAGAAACTGATCATTAGTTCTTTTCAAGTACTTAAGGATGTTCTTTAAGGAAATAGAGTGACTCTCACCATGATCTAACCGATATTTGCTCGTCATGCTCAAGGCATATGAGATATCATGTTATGACCGCATCTGAGCTTAATTGGAAAATTAGGGTTTAATTGGATGATTACATGCTTAATTAGATTGATCATATCTTAAAACTGATTGATGATGGTAGATCAATTGTGATGTTTTGAACCCAATAAGTAACTTTAATCATGATTTTACTTTGAAGTGTAAACTGTAAATTTCCAAAATTATGGTTTTGATAGTATATAAATACAAATTTTGATAGTATTAGCAGTGTGGTAAATGATTGTTTGTATTTTCTATATAGCTTGGATTTAGCTAAAATTCATATGTGATATGGATAACTCAAACATTCATGTTAGTACAAAAGTTTAAAATATTTGGGTGTTTTTGAATGTGGTTCTCGATTGAACTACACTACAATCGACCATGCTACAGACTGTTGTTTAGTAGTGTAGTGTTTTAGTTTTAGTTATTTATTGATAGTTCGAAATGATTTTAAATTTTTAGTGGGGCTCTGAAATTGTTTGTAAGATTATATCTTAATTTTTCATAATTCTTGGAGGATTTTAACCTATTTAGCAAACAAATTACAATAACATTTTTATGACAAAAAAATTCTGCTAAAATAAAAGAAAGTATAAGTAGGGTCAATTTGCAATTGACTCAAGCACCTGAATTGCTCTATATGATAAACCTAACACACTAAGATCTCCCATATTTAGTGATTAATTCTATAGGAATGAAATCCTAGTGAGAGGGAGATTTAGGTTTTGGATGGAGAAAGTGGTGAAGATAGTGATGTAGGGTTTTCCCTTCCTAGAGTTGATGAAATCAAGTAAGTTTGTCATCTTTGTATATCTTTTCATGGTGATCCCTCTCTCTCAAGTTAAGATTACACCCCTACTCTAATTTGATGTGAAATGATATCAAATCTCTCCCTTTTCTCACGCTTTCTCCATTATTCTCCATTCATAGGGTTTCCGAGTTGAAAGGATGAAGAAAGTGGTGATTTGCTAGGGTTTTGATATGGATTTGAGAATTTTAGATGTGGGGATACGTTTTTAAGGTGTTTTCACAACCTAGGTGAGTAGGTACTTCTTTTAAATAGTAGATTGCATAAAATTCATTTAAACCCCCGATAGCCTTTAGTTCCTTTGTTTGCAACTACAAACCCTAAATCTACCTTCAAGTTTAAGCTTATGAAATATGATCTAGAATTGGATTGTTTTCCTATTGTGATGTATCTCAGGTGATGAAATCATATTATAAATGGATACAAATCATATAAAATATAATTCCAAAAGTTATTACATCAGTTATAAGAATATACTAAAATCTAGGGCTTTCAATTATGTATGAAATTGTTGTATAGTTGAATAAAGAACTTTGCCTATTTGAATCTCCTTGCTTATGAATGATTATTTTATATAAATGTGTAGTACATATGTGTCGGATACTATCTTGGATTTCATGTGATGTTATCATCATTTTCTTGATATCTCAGTAAAGAGGGTGAAACGCTAGCTTAATGGAAAGTTGGAAGTGTGTGAATAGGCATTATGAAGTATAACTCATGTGGTTATATATCCTTTGAAATTCATTTATTCAAATTTATTCTTGAAACATGATATTTTAGTAAATGGTGTGGAAACACTAGTTCAGTTCATTCTAGGGTTTCATATATGTGTTTGGTTATGTGTGAATTATTGAAAGCAGTCCTTATTTAGTGTGAAAGTTTATGATGCATTAAATACTTATGCTAGCCATGTGATATGCGAATGAGGCAAATGAATCCCTAAGGATAGGGCGTTCAGTGAATCAAATATTTTCATATTAGTTTTTCTCAATATGTGATGTGGTGATGCTCAATAGTGTAGTATTGGTACATATTATAGATGATCTATGAAATGAACTATTTACAAAGATAAACTAAGAAATGGTGATGTGATGATTGAACCATGAATTCAAAGAGTGAATTTGACACTTAGATTCCCTAAACACTATATAATCCTCACAACAGGCATGCGCTATGAGGACAAAATATGCATCCTGACTAGAGGTTTCATGTAGATCGAGGTAAGACGAAGCACATTAGTTGGGTGTGGGGGTCTACGCTAGTGAGGGCAGACTCCTTAGATGACTAGTATCTAACACTAATTGGGGATTTCGATGGTACCTAAGTGATGTAAGGTGGCTATCAGTGGACATCTTCGGTGGGTCCACTGGTGCACAAGTCTGAGGGATTTGACTCCCACACCAAAGTATGTAGGTTGAGAGAAGGAGTTGAGATATATGGTCACTCCCTTTAGCTACCGATAGCTATACGTGGTGATGCTAGCCACAGATGTGGTATTCAGACTAAAGACCTAGGATCCCAAGCATGCTTTGAAGTTTTATACAATGAGATCGTAGCTTTCTATGATAATTTCACATTTTGTGCTACACCACATGTGGGTTCATGACATAATAAGATGAATGAGAGGTTGATTGACTGTGTGCATTTAGTCATATGTTCTATGTGGTAATCTCTAATAACTTTCCATTTGTATGTCTATGAGAAATGATTTCCTTTATGATTGATCAAGAATGTTTAGTGATTGATTTACTCTTTGTAGTCATCTAGAGTAACATGCAACATATATGTATGTGAATGATAAGTTCTTCTATAGTTCATTTTGTTGTACTTTTGATTCACTTTCCCACTAATATATCTTTGACTGTTAAAAGTTTTTGATATTTTTTATTTGAAGTCCTCAATTACAGAGCCAGTAGGCTTGCCCCTCTGCTCACAAATTTTTAGGAAAACCACATGGATTTGAAGAATGACAGTGCCAGAGTAGATCTGCCACTAGAGCTATGTATCAGATTAGTTAATTTTAGTTGATCCTTGTCACTCTAGGTCCTTGAGTAGAAAAGAGAGAGTTGTAAATGATGATGTGTAACTTTTCATCATTAATAATAGAGAATGTGTCTAATTATCATGTCATATGTACATGGAAATATGAGAAATAGAATGAATGTCTTGATATGTATCTTGATACTTGAGGTCAGATTAGAGTAATTAAGTTTTAGTTTCCCTTGTAAAGTTGTTTATGTGATTGTATGTGAGTAATCAAAGAGTTTGAAATGTTTGAAATAAATGAAAACATGTTAATGGTGATCTTTGTATTATTCTTAATTCTCAACTTATGCCCTAATCTCATGATTAGGGGTAATCGTGGGATGTGGGTGTAACAACTTGGTATCAAAGCTTAGGCTGAGTCATCAGGGACCATTAGGATAGAAAGTTAGAGTTATAAGTGTTGCACTTAGAAGGTGATGTGTCTACAGCTCTGGGAAGTCTGAGTATTTGGATACCCTTGCCTGGTATCTGAATACTTCGGGTTGACCAATATCAAGCTACTTCATCTATTCTTCTCTGAATGCCCTGGCTAAGTATGCAGAGGGAGGATGGGCTAGAGAGAAAACCTAGAAATATTAGGGTTAGAAGACTAGAAAGTAATAATGGAATAGAGCACAAATATATAATGTGATACAGATTATGATTTATATTTCTGAAATTACTTGAGATGAATAGAAATGTTATTGTTCATATGAATTCAGATATTCAGTCTTTGGAATTATATATGGTTCTGCAAGATTGATGTTCAATATGAAGCTTTTCCAGTTATTATTTACATTCTTTGTGTGAAGTAGACCACAATTTATATTTAAATGAGTTTTCCCTAAGTGGGTATTCTCTCTACATGTTTGAGATAAATAGGAGTTGGTTAATCCTTAGTAGCTCTTGGCTTCAAGACTGTAGGTTTGGCATGCTCTGACTTGTAGGATGCATTACTGGGATCTAATGACTCATATTAACAATGTAATAAGAGTAAACTTTGGACAAATTAAACATAGATTGCCGTGAGCATGTAAATACACTAAGATGTTGTAATATAAGGGAAAGACTGGAACAACTAAGAATTAGTTGGAACTAATATCTATAATCCAGCATTGGAGCCTCAGATAAGAAGCCCCAAAATTGGGAATGAAAGAAGAGGGAATATAGATAGAAGACATGGGTTAGTATGTGATATAAAAATTGAAGAAGGAAGGATGGATAAAGAGAATTGAATCTCATAACTAATTGAGGCACTTTATTCAATTTGAAATCAAGGAAACATAAGAGAAAACTACATAGGAAGCCAAGATAGAAAGAATCAATTATGATGAATGGATCATATAATCAAGTAAAATGCTTTTATGTACTCCAAAAAAAGGGAAAATAAGATAAATGAGTTAAGTAAACAACAACTACATAGAAGTGGAGAACTTTCAGAAGACATAAAGTGAGGAGAACTATATGAACTTGTAGTTATAAAATTAGTATGAGAAACTTAGACAAAACAAATAGAAATGATGGAGATGATGAGTTTGATTAAGGAATGAGGGTTACATGATATAATAGAGAGCATTGAATGTGTCATTATATTATGAACAATAAGGCATTCATCAATCATCCTTACTACAATTTTCATTTCAATTCTTTGTAGAATAACTACCTAGTTTCAATTAGATATATATTATAGTAAGTTCCTTGACATGAAATGAAACTAGTTTTCAAATGAAGAATAAAGGTGCAACTAAAAAAATGATCCGGTTGTATAAAGGTGAATTATATTCAAAACAAAAAAACTTGATTATAGGAAAAACAAATGTTTGATTCCTACATGATTTGTTTGATTTAAAATGAAAGGAATGTAGTGTATAATGAAACTATTACGGAGAATGTTGATTTAGAATTTCAAGTTTGTATTAGTAAAAGCATAACAAGAAATATATGCAACATGGGATACATAATCATACACATGAATGAGAAACATGGTCATAAGTGATAAGTAAAACTTAATATTGATAGATGGAAGAATAAACATACATGGATAGAATGATGTAAAAGAAAGAAGAATTTGAAACATAATGGACTAACATCGATGATAAAAGAGAGAGATCGTGAAATGTGAGAAAATTCTAAATAGTTAGTCTCCTTGATGATGACTAATTAAACCTAGATATTAGAAACGTGTTAAGGCACACTTGAAGATCAAAATTCTAAATCTCAAAACCATCTTCTTTTTGTATCTTCCTTAATGAGAGCAATGTGGAAATGAAGTGATAAGAAAATGAATTCTATATGCTGAATAACTCTTCATGGTAGATACATCTATTGAATCTATTAATGACACATAATATGATGATGAAACTGTGGTAGGGTAAATAAAGAAAAAGTAACATTTCATAAATGTCAAGTAAGAGAAGGATATTCAAGTGGTAAAGATAAGGAAGACTTTAGTAAAACTTTACGAAAGTTGACGTTCGCATATCAAAGTAAGGGAGTAAAATCATGTCACAGTAACATCTTCTTATTGATAAGGATCAAACTATAGAATGTTTTGGGTTCTAATGACTTTAGGGGATATCACTAGTGATTTGGCCTTGAGAATTGATAATTTCACAAGACAAGATATTGTGATTAGCAATATGAGAAGTAACTTAGCAATGATAGTAACTGAATGTGTATGGGTTGTAGATGATAAAGATAGATAACAATATGGAGATGACTAAGAATGCAGGATAAGAACATATATATAGATGATAAAGATAGCTAACAATATGGAGACGACTATCAATGGAGGATAAGAAATAGATCTGAAATGTAGTAGTGCATTTTGAGAAAATGGAGAAGTGTAATATGAGAAAGGTATGATATGAAATAAATTCTTGCAATGATATATTAAATTGAAAATAATGTTATAGTTTTAGTCATTGATGTTGTTAAGGTATTCCTAGAGAGACAATCATGTGATGATTGACATGGCATAAACCATAAAGGATTTGATTAATACATACAAAGGAAAGCTTCCAATTCATTTTCTTTCACTACGTTATGAGATAATGAGGAAATATTATGAATGTCTAAAGAATGACAATACTCAATGATGTATGTCTTCAAGTATGTGACGTAGAAGGATGAGATCATATAAATGCTAAGAGTATGTACATTCTTGTTATGTCCCTAATCATTTGTTACTGTGGAAGGTAGATAGACACCAGTAACACATAAGATTAGAGTGTGGGTTGGTTGATGACATAATCTCATTACTCATGATATCAAAATATCAAACCAAGCACATAGATACATGTTAGGGAACAATGTATTGGACAAACCCACCTTTATAGTGACACATGGAAACCATTATTCGTGGTCATAGTCATCTCTCATAGTGAAGGTGCTGATTGTGATTCTTATACCTAAAATCACTACACTCGTCACATGTTTTTGGGTATGCTTTGACATCATCAAATGCAGTCCTAAAACATGGGTTGTTATAAAGGTGATGAATGGGTGACTTTGACACATAGGGATAGACTGTGAGTGATAGATATGGGATTTATCCCTCCTACTGCAGTATGATATCCTGGCTACTTGATAAGCGAGATTGAGAAATGCATGTGCATGCACATATGAATCAATATATGATATTGAGGTCATATTATCTCAGATAGTTTGCTCTTGGTTTAAAGAACATGGATTCAATGTTGAGAAGATGACCTTCCATGCCTCGAGTTCATCTAGGATATCAGAGATAACGGAATTATACAATCATTGCAACACCTTATATAGATTGTTGGTTGAAGTTGTTCTCCAACATTACTTACACATTACTTGGGGTACAAGAAATTAATATGTGTTATCAATTGGAATCAAAACTGCCAAATTCATATGTGATCAACAAACTGCCAGATGACTATCTCATAGTGTGAGATGACTATCTCGTGCACCACATGAACATCTAACTGTGCCATATGACCATTTGGAGTTTCATAGTTTGCAAAAATTAAAGATCTTCCAGTCCCTTATGACAATTGTTGTCCCCTCTGGTTGTGGTTGCCGAGAGAGCCCAAGCAAGTCCTACCTGACAAGGGAAGGATAGCTATGGGAGAGAACAACTGAGACTCTTTGTTGTGGGAGAGCAAGTTGGTGAGTTGTAACGTTCCCAGATTTCTCCGTCTTGAGACATAGAAGGCCTAAGAGGACAAATCTGAAAATGTTAGGCAATTGTTTCAGAGTGCAATGTGTAGTGACATACACATACATGGACATACAACTATAGTCATACACTGTAAACATTCTCAGCATTCAACATGTGTATATTACTAAATGAGTATTTACAACATGATTTACAATTACATATTGAAAGAATACTTATAAGTCTATGAACATGTATGCTAATCGGGATCGACACAATAGGTACAACATGTACAAATACTCACTTTCTATCTTTTCTCCCATGCTAGCTTTGAACCTAGAAAATACGTGAAACAAACAAATCAACATAAAGTTTGTATGTGGTTGAAAAGATATAGATACTATGTTGCATACTTAACATAATTGAAGAAAGAAGAAAGGAAAGGAAAACATTATTTAAGGCGAAGGATCAGGTAAACCAAGTTATCAGTCATATTTCAATGGACATGTATTACTATGATGGACTTAGCACAATATCACATATATTATTGGTCCCTATCCACATGTACCTTGTAGCATTAGGGATCTCCCCGCACACCTTGTACCATTAGGGAGTGCTAGTCAACATTAATACTTTCCCCCTTTAATAGGGATATTAATGAACCATCAGTAAATACATTCCAATTTCTTTCCTTAGTGTTTATAATGTTCAAGGTAGAAAAGTGACAATATGTGTATATATATACATCCAACAAGATTATATAACTATATGCAAGCAATTTCTCATAATTATATCACCCAACAAAAACTAGTCTTATACTTATATCCATGTACCTAAGTTTAGAGATTGATTATACATCCATGATCATCTAGAACTTTATCCATGACCTATTTTAATATAAATGAGCATCATTAATATATGATTATCATTATTCTTTGCATTGTTAGGTTATAATTAGGGTTTAGTCAAACCTAGGTCCAACTAATCTAAAACATGTTTCTATTATTTTTCTACTGATCAGGGGATCACAATAAGGGTCTGGTTTGATTTTCATATTTTTCTTATGACTGGTCTATTTTCTAGAATTAAACTGAGTTTAGAAGCATCTAATTGGTCATTAATAGGAAAAGATCTATTATCTAGTTATATTACTCAGATCAGAGTTCCTATTTGGTTATGACATGATCTTAGGGTTTAGAAATATTTTTCTAAAATTTTAATAATCATCATATACTAATTACTATATTTGAAAGAACCCTAAAGTGAAGAATTGTCATCTTTATTAGAAACCATCATTAATCATTGTCCAAAAGAGTGATCTAGGGTTCCTAAAATATAGTAGACATCTTTATGATTCTAGTGGTATTCATTGGGAATTTATAGACTGAATAAGCTATTTATTAGGCATTTTCTAAGTTTCTACAGATTTCTGATGATGTAAATGGAGATTTACCTTTTTAGGGAATTCTCCAGCCGTCAGATCTATATTTTTGGGTGCCTGATAGGCACCACATGACTCAAAGGGAGGGGATGCAGTTCACAGTCTTCGACTAGTTGGACTGACCGGTCTAGCTTGATCTAATCCCAGCACAAACTTGACTCCCTGATTCACTGTCTGGCTCGCACACCGCTTCTTCCTTTTCTGTCGTCTCTTCCGCCACAGAGTTGGTTGGTGGTAATCAAAGGGATGCATGATCATCAATTCATGTGGCTCCTAGAAGATTATGGGTCACCTTTCACTACAAAAAATTGGGCTATTGTTCAAGAACATTTATGAAGAACCAAGAACCGTGAATAATAAAGTCTATTTGTGAGGACTTGTCCCTCAAATACGAGATTAAATCCCTCAAGCGTGTTTTTAATGTAAGTAGACCTTTTTGAGGGACACTAATCCCTCACAATTTCATTATTCACTCCCCCATTCCGTGAAAAATGGTTTCCCACCATACGGGTCTTAGTTTCCCTCCACAACTTTCCCAAAACCCCTACAAACAACCTGTCGGTGCCCTGTGCTCGCTGCATCCCTCCCGCTCCAGTTTGGCTGCGCTCTCGACGTCACCACAAGGAATCGGTTTCCGCCATCATCCGTGCCGCGCTAGATCCTGCTCTGCCGCCGCCGAGGATTGATCGTCTTCTTTGCTTGGACGGCCGTGGTCTTGGCTTGGACGGCGATCGCAGCTGAATAAGGTAGGTTCCAACATCTTTCTCCTTCCCTATTCTCCTCCCTTTACCCCCTGATCTGGATGGTCCAATGATGGCGGGTGGACTCCACTGATGGCAAGCGGACGCCTAAGGTGTGTGCTACCATGGAGGTTCGTGAGACAGGCATGTCCCCTCCCCCTTCTTCTATTATAGGTGGGGATGGTAGTGATGCGGGGGTGGGCATCCTGGATGGGTGTCGCTCAGAGGGGAAAGGTGAGATTGAGGGCTTGGAGAAGCCCTACTGCTCTGATCAGGTGGCACGGGGTTCCGACAGGGAGGGGGGGAAGTTCCTGGTGGTGGAAGATACATGTAAGGGGTTTGAGATTTTGCCTCAAAGATCCAATCCAGGTCCTATAGAAGTTGCATGTAAGGGGTTTAATATATGTATGATTATTGTGAAGTTAATATTTAATTTAGGATCCTACAGAAGTTGAATAGTAGGATGTAGCTAAGAGAACAACTACAATACAGACTCTGGTGATTGGTTTTCCTTATCAGTCTCTGTCTGTAGGGTGACTCTAATCACAGAAGCAACAAGCCTTGTTTCCTTTGTAATTATCATATTTTTGAGATCTCTAACAAAAAATGCTTTGTTGTTTAGGTGGTTTTGAATTTTGAATCTGTCAGTCAATGCTCTTGCCCATATAAATCCATGAATGAGCTTGTTGATCATTTTTTCCCCCTTCCCCAACCATCAACATCAGTATCTTACTCATTAGCTAGATCCTATTATTTTGTCATGTAGAATATAGTATTTCCTGAGTTTCTCTAGGAATTCCTTAGCATTTATCTTTGAAAGACAATCCTCTTGACCTATTTAAGGATATTATATGCTTGTAACTACATCACATATTACTTTCTCTACAGAATACACTTTGGACATCACATTTTTACCATTGTATCCTCATTGTTATTTTTATGCATGTGACGTTTACCATTGTATCCTCATTGTTATTTTTATGCATGTGATGCTTATTACTCTACCTTTTGCAAATAACTCTGGGCACATTTTTTATGAATCCAAAGAGTATCTTAATGTCTTTTGTGGTTTTTGTCTAGAGTATGTCCACTTCACAATTAGTTATCATACGATCATGCTTATTCTTTCTTCTCAATAGAATTGAAATTGTTTCAGTCTTTTGATGATGTGAAAATCAACTATCATAAAAGTTGTCCTGGTGCTTTAGGGAAAAGTCAGTGATGAGCATGAGGAAAAGTAAATATGAGACTTCTTGTTCATTCAAACGTCATTGGTTGTCATCTCCATGCATCAGGTCTTCTTTCTACTTGGTACTTGTTTCTCTCACAAATGAAGGATTACACATAAGCACACTTGATGATAATTCACTAACCATAAATTCTTCAAAAAATGTGGCCATGGAACTGCCAATGAGATGGAAACAAGTCAAGGGTGTTAGGTAGACATCATTGCCCTTAAATAAAATGTCTCGAGCTCTATTTGATCTTCATTATGATGCCAATGATAACCAGTCACCTCTACTTTCTTCTTCAAAAGAGGTAGCACTAAAGTCATCAGCCATGTTATGGAAGCATCAATAGCTTCTTCATATTGATTGAGCCCTTGACCTTCTCCTTAGTCCTTAGATAGTTGATTTCAGCATTTAATTCTTCTGAATTTGTGCCTCCTTCAGATACCAACTTTTTGGGAAGGTGTGTTATCCTCAGTGATGGTATTCCAATGTGTCTATCAAATTCTTGTCCTCTAAAGGTGGCTACATCCAATGGGAAACAATTTTATTGCCTACAAAATTGTTAGCAAATGCATACCAATTGCAAATCAGACCCTATTAGGGATAGCTTTAACTAAGGACCACAGGTATTGTTGACAATTTGGCTAATACTTAACAATGCATGGTCACAAGTATGCCCAACAATTGGTATTGAACACTCAATGTCATCATTTGGTTTGCTCAAAGTTGATGTTCAGGACTATTAAATGAACAAAAAATGACCTCTCTCACCCACAAAACTATAGACATCCAAAATACATGGCATGTGCCACCTGGATCTGACGCTAGCCGCGACACAACACTGATCCAATGACTGTGCTCATTAACGGGGTAGTTCATGAGCGCGAGCGCTTTACTGGTACACTTACTGGTCACTATGCCTTTTTATACCCTTGGAAAGATCTCGCTCTAGCTCTGGTTGGTTGCTAGAGTCCCTAGGGAGATGGGAGGGTGGCTGGAGGCGGCATCTACTAGGCCAGCGATGCTACAATACAACACTATAGCAACTTACCTTTAGTAGGAACGAGGAGGAAGAAACAAAAAGGGAGAAAAGGTATAATCCTAATGGATTAGGGTTAGGCTATGATACCAATTGATGTGTTACACATCATAAAGGAGCAAAGGATTAAGTAATCAAAGTTATTCTATTTCTTAAACTTGAATTATCTACCTAGACAAGACCCATGGATTGTTATTTATAATAGCTATCTGAGTGAACACCTAAGCGCTGCTAAAATTGCTTAAATTACCATTTTTTTTAAACTTATAACAATGATTATAAACTTCTGAACATCCCTTTAGACTTCTGCAGTTGATAGTAGGCAACCATGGTGCCATGACAATCAGCACACCCAAAAGAATGGACATGGTCGTCCAACCACCAGCCACATACATGCAAAACATAAAGTTAAGCTTGTCGGCCCTTTCTATCTCTAGGGTTTGCTCCCCCTTCTCTCTAGGATCTCCCCGGCGGCCATCGCTGGGGGGAGGGAGCGTCTTCTTGATGGCTTCCTCCCCCTGGCCTACTCACATCTTTTGTGGATTCTCCTAGAGTTAGGGACTGAGATCCTTGGAGTGTTTTGTCATGGAGAAGGGGAAAGAGGGGGGTTATGGAGTGGTGGGCAGTCTGGGTGGAAGGGATATCGGCATGAGCTTGCATGCAAGCCCCATCTAGTTAAAGGTGATTAGATGGTGAGGAGTCGATGCCACCCGCTGTCTCAACCGCAAATGGCGACCGGTGAGTAGCCAAATGCCATGCCCCACCCCTGGCCCTTTTCTTCGTGACTCCTACCTCTTGCTCGTTTGTCTTCACGTTGGAGGTGTCTCTGCTAGCTGACTATGGGTTTGATCCTTTGGGCTCATTCCCCTGGGGGCTACCTCGTCGTCGAGACTCCTCGGTGGCACCGGGGTGTGCCGTGAGCTCCGTTGCGCCTCGCGGTCATCCTGCGTCCAAGGCTCCTCGTGTGGTGCAGCTTTGACGTCATGCCCACTCAGCATCTCCACGATGGTCTCGTTTGCACCGGTGTCAATGTTGCCTTCTTGCTTGGAGACCAAGGAGGTGGTCGAGCCCCTCATTGGGTGGCCTGGGTCATTACCCTTACTGCCCTAGCGGCGGCGCTCCCCCGCTAGTCAGCAACGTTGTTTCCCTCCAGGGTCCTCATCAACAAAACCTTGGTGATAGGGGGCAGATCTACACTCTTCCCCTGTTGGTTCTAGATGCTGCGTGATGGAATGCCCCCTAGGTGTTCAAATCGGGCTTGCCCTGCATCGCCTTTGGGGTCGATTTTGTCCCCCTAGCTGCTGCTATGTGGGGTTCTGCTCCAGGCTGCTTCTTCACGCGAGGCAGTTTTGTTTCCCTGCTCTGTCGATGGACTTGCTGCTCGTGGGTGGTGTCGCATTGGAGGGGAGATTCTCTCCCAAGTTGTGTGTGATTCTCTAGAACCAGAGTCGGACGCTCTCTAGGTGTTCGAGGAGGGACTTTGTGCAAGCAGATGGCCTTCGTAGGGTTGGATTCTAAGGACGTCGGATTGTCTCTGTCTTTCCTTGTATCCCCCTTCTGCTGGGTGTTGCTGGACCATGTGTAGCTGAGCGAAGGATGTTTTCAACCTTCTTGGTTCCTGGTGCTCAGTGCTACCATGTGGTTGTTGGTAGCTTAGTTCCAAATGGACAGGTTCCCATTCAATCTTTGAGGATGGTGTTGGTTGACGCTTTCCCTCTGCTACAATTTCTGGGTGTATTTTCTGTCAGTTAGTTGGAGTTGGAGCTGCCGGCCAGTATATTCCTAAAGGCTAGATGGTGACCTCCTATTTCTTGCTTCCAGCTGCCGTCCATTGCCAGGGCCTTCGGGTCTCTTGTCGTGATGTTTCTGTGCAAACAGAAGGTGTAATATGATGGTTGAATGGAGCTTTGTTCCAGTCTGCTTAGTTATTCTCTGGAGTCTTATTTGAGAAGATGGATTGATAGGGGGTTCACTCCCTTGGGTGCTTGTGGGGTGTTGTTATGCAAACAGCAGCATTCGATGCTTGGTCTCTGGTTATTGCTTAAAGAAATAGCCAGGTCCTCTTGGCGGTTTCTTTTGCTTGCCAGAAACTCAATGACCTGGATGAGAGCAGTGGTGGTCTCTGCTATATTGCTCCTGAGGTTCCCAAGTTGCTGAAGGGATGTTTTCGGCTGCCCATGTTGCCACAATTTCAGAGGATGAGCCTAATGCCAGTGTTGGCATGTGTAGTTTGGAGAGTCGGTTCAGTTTCTCTGTTATCTCTTGAGTTGGTATTGCGAGTCTGTTTCTTTTCTTTTATCTAGGTAGATGGCTACTGTGTAGCTTGTTCTAGTTTGTTTCTCTGGTTGTTTGGATGTGTTCATCCAGGATTGTAATGGGGGCGCAAAATGTTTTGTACCTAAAGTTTTGGTAATACATTAACACACTTTTTGGACTGACCAAAAAAAAAGATTATAAACTTCTGAACATGGAAATATGCAAATACAACACTTAGATGGAATATTTATGCTATTTGGGTTTTGTCTGGATCTGAACAAGGGATGAACAGGGCTCGTCATACATCACTTGTGTAATGTATTATGCAATATCTTAATGGTTCATTCTCTCTTTTAGGAGTTTTATGTTGGGGATCAGTTTGAAGAAGGTATTTTGTTTTATTCCCTTGTTAATATGATTTGTTTTGGCCTGAATGATCTTTTATAAGGCAGCTAGTTGCTATCTGAAGTTATTACGGATGCCTTGTCTTTGAATGATTTTTGTTAGGCCTCTAATCTTAGTGTTGTATAAGGTTGGCGAGTTTGAGTAGGCCTTTTGTTTGGTAGGATGGTGGTATGGTCAACATTTGTGGTCAAAGGTGGGCTAATTCTTACCATCGTATGTGGATTTGTTGATTGAAGGTAGTCTATATGGTATTGTTTAACTTTAACCTCCTTTAAGAAGGTTGTGGTTGTTCTAAGGTACCACATATGATATATCTCTTTGTTTGCAAGGCGTGTTCTTGGACCCCTTTTGTAAGAACCACTTCTTGTTAGGTGAAATGGGGAAACTCGATAACTTTCTTCCTGGATTTCATTGGAGGTCTGAGGTACTCCCTTATTGACGTACATCATCTTAAGGATTATTTAATGTAACATGATGTGATGCATGGTCGATTCTAGTGTTGGATCATCTGGTTAAAAGCTGTGTCGGGCAAGCAGTGTAATGAGAACTGGAAATCTGTGGCATGGTTTTGTTTTAGGAGGGTTTTGGTTGGGTTAGGTGTGACAGTATGGGTGTTAAACAGTGGGCATGATAACTGAATAATAATAAACTCCTAAACATGGAACTTTGCAATTACAACACTTAGATTGACTATTTGGGCTATCTGGGTTTTGTTTGGATCCGAACAAGAGTTGAACATGGCTCTTGTCCCACATCACTTGTATAATGTGATGCAACTTCCTGATAGTTCATGCTCTCTTTAATGAGTTTTATGTTAGGGGATAAGTTTGTAGAAGTTACTTTGTTTTATCCCGTTGTTAATATGCTTTGTTTAGATCCGATTGATCCTTTATCAGGCAGCCAGTTGCTATATGAAGTTATTATGGATGCCCTTCTCTTTTGGAAGTGATCTTTGTTAGGTCTCTCATCTCAGTGGTGGATAAGGTTGGCGAGTTTGAGAAGACCTTTCTTTTGGTAGGGTGGTGGTATGGTCAGTATAAGATGGATGCAAATGTTTTACAATTTCACATCCAGTTGCATCTTTAGAATTCAGATCCAAATATATATATAATTCTTTCTAATCCCTATGTTCGATTGGGATTTGGGTTGAGTCCATCTTTTTGCGGATATATTTTTTATTTAATTATGTAAAACTCTATTTTTTTTATCAACACTTTTGTCTTAATTCTTATTTATGTTAACATTGTTGCCTTTGCATTTCCAGTTGGATCTTCTCTAGAAAATGGCCAGACATCATCCAGGGACATCTTTTGAGTATAATATGCTCTTCTCTCTCTCTTTTTGCATGGTTGGTTGTGCTTTCTCCTGTTATCATTCTTATTATCTGGGGAGGTTGCCTCATTACTATCATGGAGCGAGATTTGATTGGTTTGGCCATAATAATGGCTGGTACATCTCTTTTGCTTGCTTTCTATTCTATCATGCTTTGGTGGAGAACCCAATGGCAAAGCTCAAGTATGTTGCCTATATCTTATATGACACTTTTTTTATTGGATGTTTCTTTTTGTGCTTTCTGAATATTGCTAAAGGTTCTTCATTTACTAGTTCCATTTGGATGAACCCAAAGAGCTTGTCAATAGTGTAGAGTGCTAGTTGTCCCCAAGGCTGCTTTTTGATTTTATCCTTTCTTGAAGAATTGAAGTTTTGCTTGATAGGGTTCCTACTTTATAATAGCATCGTAAATTTGCTTTTGTTTTATTTCTATTATATTCAACTGAATCGTGCTGTGAGAACTCAAGTATTTTGATGCAATAAGTTTATTCCAACGCAATAAACTTGTAGGCATGTGTATGAACATGAGGCAAAGTAGGAGTTACTAACTACACTTTTTGCATTGTATTTGTTCACTAAATTTTTTTATCGTGTTATAAACCATGCGCAACAAGATGATGTGGTATATGTTAGGAAGATATAACTTTGCACAACAATGTGAGACATTTAGTTTAATTTTGTTGTTGGACGTTTAATTAAATCTTAATATTATCTACTATTGTAACTAGCTATGCTATTTGCACATGTTAAATTTGAAATTCATGAATGTAAAATGTGAATCCTGTCAAAAGATGTGTACGGTTCTGGAGATGAACTTTTTCAGGTGTATACTTGTTTTGTTTCATTGATTTTTTTCTTCTTCTTTCTGTTAGCATATATTTCTTCATCGGAACTTTGAATGTCACACTTATTTTGGGTTTCCATTGTCTACCTGTCTTATTTGATCTTAAACTTATAGTATTATACTGATATTAGTTGTTTCTCTTGCACCTTAGCATCGGAAGATAAAGATAAATACTTGATAAATACATGATCTTCAGTAATTCCTGGTTAATACCTTCTAATTGTCATCCTAAAAGTTTATCAAATGTTTGGCATTGCTAATTTGTTGCCAACAGAAAGTAAATATAAAAATATATCTTATGCTGCCAATATTTTCTTCTGTTACACTAGTAGTTATTTTCTTTATATTTCTTTGTAGGGGTTGTTGCAATTCTGCTTACAACCACTGTGGCGCTCCTTTGTGGCTATGAACTCTGTGCCGTATATGTCACATTAGGGTCTACTACTTCTGAGCAATATTCTCCATCAGGCTTCTTGTTTGGCGTATCGGCAATAGCACTTGCTGTCAACATGCTATTTATTTGCAGGATGGTGTTTGATGGTAATTAGAAATTTCTATTTAAAACTTTTCCACTACTGATTACTTCATGCATATTTTATGATATCTCTATTCGCAGGAATTGGTTTGGATGTCGACGAATATGTCCGCAGATCTTATAAGTTTGCATATTCTGATTGTATTGAAGTTAGACCAATTGCTTCTTTGCCCGAGCCACCTGATCCTAATGAGTTGTATATACGGAAATCCAGCAGGTCAGTCTCCCTTTTGCATCAGCGATTCTATGAATTTGAGGTTTTTAGCTCTTTAGATAATTTCTAGAGAAATTATCTCATCTCTTGCAATTCTACTCATTTTACTTTATGATATGAAATTTATTTTTAAGTTCCATGCAGAGTATTTATTTATAGACTCACCTCGAATTCTTAGTTTTTGAAAGTTTTCTTGGCTATCATTCATATTGTTTGGGTTCATTGCTGGGCAATACGTCTAATTCTTTTATATGTTGGATCTCTAGTTGTTCTTCTTGTCTATTCTGTGGTGTATGCTTTGACAGCTAAAGAAGCACATTGGCTAGGAGCTATTACATCAGTTGCGGTTATTGTATTAGGTATGTACTTTTTCAGTGCTTGAATTTAGTTGGTTTTCATATATATATATATATATATATATATATATATATATATATATATATATATATATATATATATATATATATATATATATATATATATATATATTCCTGGGCCAGATATACCTCATGATTTGACTCTTTTATGTTATTTGGGACGTTCTTCTATTTAGTATATGTTGTCAACTTTCCATTTTCTCCCTAGATTGGAATGTTGGAGCATGTTTGTTTGGGTTTGAGCTTCTCAAGAATCGGGTTGTTGCATTATGTGTTGCTGGAATATCTAGGATATTTCTTATATGCTTTGGAGTTCATTACTGGTATCTCTTGTTATTTCAATTTTATTTCTTCAAATTGTCTTACTCAATCTGAATCCATGAGTGATTTGTTAATCTATGTCTGGTCAAACTTTCTCCCAGGTATTTGGGTCATTGCATAAGTTATGCAGTTGTAGCATCTGTTCTCTTAGGTGTTGTAGTCTATCGCCGCCTTTCTATCGCAAACCCACTTGCTGAAAGGAGAGATACAATACATATTTTTGGATGAAAGGAGAGATGCAATACAAAATGTATTCTTTTTTCTTCCTATAGTCCCTTTCTCTCTCCACTCCCCTCTCTTTAAATATTACATATGTTCAGGACTATTGTTTGGTGGAGGAGTGAGGTGGTAGCTGTTGGGTGTTGGTTGGTGGTAGCTGTTGGTGTTGTTGGTTGATGGTGGTTGCTATATGGTGTGCTGGTGTGTGGAGGATGTATGGAGTAGCAATTTGCTATTGTTGGTGCTATTTTGTGGATGGTGGTGTGACGGTTGGTGGCGGTGGATGTTGGCTGGTGGTGGTGGTGTTGGCTGGTGGGTGGGAGTGCTGATGTGTAGGTGTTGGTGGTGGTTGATGGTGTGGGTTGTTGGTAGTGGCTGATGGTGTGGGATGGTGGTGGTGTGTAGTAGCATGCTTCTAGGAGATGATGATGTTATGATGGAAGATTGGGTGGTCTGTAGATTTGTAGGTGGTTTCTAGGAGATGGGAGGAAGTAGTAGGATGTTGCTGATGTGGAGGTGGTTTCTTGGGGTGGTTGCTGGCTGACGTGGAAGCAGCATCTTGCTGCTGTGTTGAAGATGGTTCAAGAGTAGAATGTGTAGGTGTTAATAGGCATATAACCCACTGAGTTTTTTGTTTAATCATGTACTATTTACTGAGTTCAACCATAATTTTAGTTTACAAGTGCATGTTGCTGCTATGTTGGTTCACTTACATTTATCTCGACTTCACACTCACTCTGATTCCTTTTTGTATTTATATTGATAGGGTAGAATTGCTTTTAATGATGGATTTTGACCGACAATGCACCTTGGAGTACACCAGAACCGAAATATAAGAGTAAGTTGTTTGTTTTACTATGATAATATGATTTATATATAAACTTTAAATTCTATTAATATAATGATTTGTCATTTTTAGGAGAAGAATATTCAAGTACCTAACCGTATGAGGCCTGGCATTGATGAAGAGCACCACACCATTTGAAGGAATATGGAGACATTATAGATCTTAAGAGTTTCTAGCATGATATGTTGATTGTCATCAATCTCAAATTTTTGAACCATATGTATTCTTTATTTATATCAACGTTGAGCACGCAATGTATGGATAATATTTTTCTTCAATAACAAAATTTGGTTTGAGGTGATTTAACATTTTTATGTGTCATTTTGGTGTTGAATCTTCTTATGATGTCATGTGAATTAGTATAAAAATTTTGCTTGAGGTTATGTATACAAAGTTTTCATTTAAAATTTGATATTCACTATAGTAACAATTAATTATCATTTAATAAATCATTCAATAATCAATAAAAAAATCATTTACAGTAGTCCCTCATAAATATATTGATGAAGGTCCAGATTGACCATCAAAATTGCATTGATGACGACCACATAGCCCCTCAAAAATAATATTAATGAAGGCATTATCCCTTCAAAAATATATTCTCCAGGACCATCAAGTCCCTCAAAAATGTATTTATGAGAACTAAATAGTCCCTCAAAAATGTATTTATGAAGGCCAAATAGTCCCTCAAAAATGTATTCATGAAGGCTAAATAGTCCCTCAAAAATGTATTTATGAAGGCTAAATAGTCCCTCAATATAACATTCTTGAGGGTCAGTTGGTCCGTGACAATTGTATTCGTGAGGGCCACTGGTATGTGTCACGTGAGTTCTCTTCACGGACCATTTGTGAGGGCCAGACCCACAACCATCCCTATTTGTGAGGGCATGTAGAGAGGGGTTTGTGATAGGACTCACTCGTGAATAATGGCCCAATTTTTACTAGTGTTTCTAGCCTCCTCAACAAGCATCAAAGGTGTGGATGTATTGCTAGCTCATTTCCCTATTCATGTTTGAAGTCGTGGCAGAGCAGGAGGTCGATTGGGGGTTTCAATTTCCTTCTCCATTGCTTGCGCCTTGGTCAGTGGGAGATCCAAAAGCCTTGAAGTCATAACCGTCAGTCTTCCTTGGCATTTCACCCTTATTCGAAAGGCCCAAAATGCAACCCAGATGAAGAAAGCTCGCCAACTATGAAGATTTGTTTCTTGATCACCATGGTGGAACACAGGTGATGTGTTTTGGGGATTTCCTCATCAGCACTCACCTCGCCCCACCGATGAGTCAGGATGCCATGAGATTGTGCTCTGAACTCATCCATGGTCTTTTCCAATTGTGGGTGTGCCAACAAGTCCAGTTGTGTGGTCATCTCCCATGATCACAAATGACGAGATCAGAGGTTCATGGTCACCCTCACCAACTAGGTTCTAGGTAGATAAATAGGATCTAAAGGTTTCCTAGGAGATATCCATCCCAATGTTAAACTCTTGCACCACTTCCATCCCCTTCCCTACCTTACGATCATGTTGTAAAAGCCAGAGGAGAACTGAAAGAAAAGGAGGGTTCAAACTTGCCTAATACTCCACGAAAATAGTAGTCTAAGGGTTTAATAAGATCCAGAATAAGCGGCAATTTCAAGTAATCCAATGGATGTTCTTAACAACCCTTGACCAGGTCAAGCATCAATGGCCTGAGTTTGGTGGGTAATGGCACCACAATCCCAATTTTCACAGAGTTTGAGGACAACTCAGATGTCATCATATATTCATCCAAGGGCAAAGCCCATCACTATGCGTGAATGTATTCATGCTCAAGAAAGAAGCACATGGGACTTGTTGTATTATTGGCATCATATCATACAAATATTGATTTATTTTCCTAAATAGAGCCCAATCTTAAACTCTAATATCTTCTGATTTCATTTATCTAATTCACATGTAAATTTGGACAAAGATCACAATACTACAACACTTAGCTTCCGACCAAGTTTCTCATTGAAAACTAAATATTTGATTGTCTAACTTAATAGATCAAATCACCTCATAATGTCTCATATATAGGCATATTAAATTCTAATGCATATTGAATGACTTCTACTATGACCAAAATAACTTTATGAAGTCACACTTCCACCCCATAATTATGTTGTTTGGATCCATATATGTCATTAATTGAAAGCCTAACTTTGCAAGTACTCATGAATTCATCATTTAGTTATATAGATCATCACAGTAAGCATAACAAATATTAGGTGAAATAATTATCTTGTACTAGACCTTCAACCATATTTCTCAAATAAAAGAAAATCTTTTTTTTGTGGATTAAACAACTAAAGCATATTCATGAACCTCAAATACTATATAGAAAATTGAATCCTAAAATCAAGGTCACCACATTCACCCCACCTTACATTGAATTTCATCCTCAAAATTCAATAGGCCTAATACTTCAAGGTGATATCAAGAATTCAAGATTCATATAGTCATTGCTCCTAGGTAACAAGATCATTATAGTTCCAAATATATCCTAAGTTGTCATCTTAGGTTCATAGTATCAAGGGTGTACCCACCCCACCTTAAATAGGTCGAAGCATCATTTTCTGTTACAACAAAGGAAACATCACTTAATGTATTAGTTATAACATAAAATTATTATATTTCAAGATTTACATCCTCATCATCCCTTAAGTGTAAGGGTTTGTTTGTAGTTTTCAAGTTGAGAAGGAAATACCCATGGTTTCGTGATTCAATGTACTCACTAATGTAAGGTGGTGTCAGTATTCCATGAGTACCCTTAGCATAGAGGTTATATTTCCATATTCGATGTTTAGAAGGCATTTTTCAAGGATTTTATTTCACCCCACTAAACTATGCAAGGTTATATCACAATTTCATGTTTACCAAAACTATCATACTTAACATCATTAATGTGGTCTATGATCAACATCATATTATTATTTTATCATTAGAGAAATACTTACTTATATACTTAAATATTAGGGGTTCGCCCTATTGAGTGAGTTGTCCTCAACTAGAAACTTAGATTTATAAGGATTGATGTTAGCACTATATTTTGTGATCATTTAATCTATGATCCAAAGATATATTTATTTTAATCTCATGATTTCAGACTTACATCTATCATGTATGATATGAAGGGAAAGAGAATATACTCAACCAAGATTATCATGATTTCAAACACGGATACTACATGTAAGATGTAGGATGAGAATATAGAATTGGTCAGGCTTCTATGAGTGACTCCCCATACATAAATTGTCTATATAGATCAAGTGAGATTTCTAACATCATATACTAAGAAAGAGAATTGAAGGGAACAACGTTAATGAGTATCTTATGCACAAGGAATTATATTCTCAGAACCAGAGTTTTATATATCACCTTACTTGAAGCTAATGATGAGCTTCACAAACATAAGTCACTCAAGATAGGACCTAACTCAGTCAAAGAATTGACTTTTTCATTACTAGTCTTCTACCCGTAACATTCTTTTACACCCAAGTCTCACATCTAGGATTTAAATTATATACACGAATCATACATAAGGACTCAACTCATATACTTAGGTGCAGCCCAGCTTAGGAATATCATTTCACATATGTCTCATATTTTCATATATTGTAGGGTAGATCCTATGACCCTATCGTTGTGGGTCTCACTCTCTCTAGAGTTCACCACATTTCTCATCCTAACACTTGAGGTTATCCTTTGTAAACGAGCTTGAGGCTCATGCATATTCAACTTTATCTTAACTTAGCTTATCTTAAATAAGAAAAGGAAATGTACTTTCATCATCAAGATTTTTCTTAAATTCTCCAAAATTGGATTCAACTAGTATACAACTTAAACCTTTATAAGGAAACTTATACCATCAGAGATCAAATTTAGATAAGATTGCACATACTTGTTTCAACTATCATTCTATCATCTACTCTATATATCACATATCTTGATAAGGCTTAGGACATCTAATCTAGACTACTCTCTCTTCTAGACTGATGTCACTCCCTTTCATTTAAGTTACATGAACACTAACTACTCTCCAGCATGAGAGACACATTTTCATATTTACATATATATAATAAAATATTATATAGTTTTTCTATGAGAAAGAGGACGTCAGAGAAAATCGTCGAGGCATGAGCCGATTGGAAAAAAACAAATCAGCAAAATGAGTGTCCCACACACACACAGTAGATAGTCTAGTACCATGTCACCTAGTGAAATGGTGAGAAAAAGGTGTAGACCAATGTAGCTACCCAATACATATGAGCTCTACATGTAATGAGTTTCACACACTTGTCTAAACCTAATTCTTGAACATCTAGGTTCTAACCTAGAGGCTAAGTCAAACCTAACCCTTACTCAACATCTTTCTATGTTTCTAGGGTTTTAAGTAAAATGTGAAATTTGGTTTTATATCTCATGGTGAGTAATTATCTAGTGTAGCTATTGTTCATGCTCTGATACCAACTATAACATCCCCAGATTTTGCCATCTCAAGACTTAGAAGGACTGAAAGGAAAAATCCGAAAAATGTTAGACAATCATTTCAGAGTGCAATGCAGAAGCAGCATAGGCGTACGTGAACATATAACTATAGGCATACACCGTAAACATTCTCAGCATTCAACATGTGTATATTACTAAATGAGTTATTACAACACGATTAAAAATTACATATTGAAAGAAGATTTATATGTCTATGAACATGTATACTAATCAAGATCTACACAATAGGTACAACTTGTACAAATGCTCACTTTCTATCTTTTCTCCCATGCTATATCTGAACCTAGAAAATATGTGAAATAGACGAATCAATATAAAGTTGGTACGTGGTTAAAAAGATATAGATACTACAATTCATACTTAATATAATTGAAGAAAGAATAAAGGAAAGGAAAACATTATTTAAGGTGGAGAATTAGGTAAACCAAGTTATTAATCATATTTCAATGGACATGTATTACTATGGTGGACTTAGCACAACATCACATATATTATTGGGCCCTATCTTGTACCTTGTATCATTAGGGATCTCCCTGTGTAACTTGTACCACTAGGGAGGTTCTAGTCAACATTAATACTTTCCTTCTTTAATAGGGAGATTAATGAACCATCAGTTACTACATTCCATTTTCTTTCCTTAGTGTTTATAGTATTCAAGGTAGAAAAGTGACAATACGTACATATATACATCCAATAGGATTATACAACTACATGAAAGCAATTTCTCATAATTTTATCATCCTGCAAAAACTAGTTTTATATTTATATCCACGTTCCTAGTTTAGAGATTCATTATACATCCATGATCATCTAGAACTTTATCCATGACCTAATTTAATATAAATGAGTATCATTAATATATGATTATCATTATTCTTAGCATTGTTAGGTTCAACTCAGGGTTTAGTAAAACCTAGCTCCAACTGATCTGAAACATGTTTCTGTTATTTTTCTACTGATCAGGGGATCATAATAAGGGTCTGGTCTGATTTTCATATTTTTCTGATGACTGGTCTATTTTATAGAATTAAAATGAGTTTAGAAGCATCCAATTGGTCATTAATAGGAAAAGATCTATTATCTAGGTATATTACTCAGATCAGAGTTCTTGTTTGGTTACAACATGATCTTTAGGTTTAGAAATAGTTTTCTCAAATTTTAATAATCAACATATACTAATTACTATATTTGAAAGAACTCTAAAGTGAAGAATCTTAATCTCTATTAGAAACCATCATTAATCATTGTCCAAAAGACTGATCTAGGGTTCCTATAATATAGTAGTCATCTTTCTGATTCTACTGATATTCTTGAGGAATTTATAGAATAAATAACCTATTTATTAGGCATTTTCTAAGTTTCTACAGATTTCTGATGATGTAAATGGAGATTTACCTTTTTAGGGAATTCTCTAGCCATCAGATCTATATTTTTGGGCACTAAATAGGCACCATGTGGCTCAAAGGGAGGGTACGTGGTTCACACTCCTGGGCTGGTTGGACCGGTTGGTCTAGCTTGATCTAATCCCAGCACAGACTCGACTCCCTGATTTCCTCCTCTTGCGTGGTGTGGCTCGCACACCACTTCTTCCTTTTCCGCCATCTCTGCCACCGTAGAGTTGGTTGGCGGTGATCAAAGGGATGCACGAGTGTTAGTACCTGTGGCACCTAGAAGCTTTCGGGTCACCTTTGTAGCCTCCCAAGCAAGTGCCAAAGGCGTGGAGGTATTTCTAGCTTGTTGCCCTATTCTGGTTTGAAGTCGTGGCAGACCAGAAGATCGATTGGGGGTTTCAATTTCCTTCTCTATTGCTCGCACCTTGGTTAGGGGGAGATCCACAAGGCTTGAAGTCGTGTACTATCGTTCTGCCTTGGCATTTCACCCTTAGCCAAAATACAACCTAGATGAAGGAAGCTCACTGACTTTGAAGACCTACTACTTGATCACCATGGCGGAACACAGGTCATGTGTTTTGGGGATTTCCTTACCAGCACTCACCTCTCCCCACCGATGAGTTAGGAGGCCATGAGATTGTGCTTTGAACTCATCCACGCTCTTTTCCAGATACAGGAGTGCCAACAGGTCCATCTGTGCGGTCATCTCCCATGATCACAGATGACGAGCTCAAAGGTTCATGGTCACCCTCACCAACCAGGTTCTAGGTAGATAAATTGGATCTAAAGGTTTCCTAGGAGATATCCATCCCAATGTAAAATTCATGCACCACTTCCTTTCCCTTATGTACCTTACGATCATGTTGTAAAAGACAGAGGAGAATTGTAAGAAAAGGAGGCTTCAAACTTGCATAATACTCCATGATAATAGAATTTTAAGGGTTTAATAAGATCCAGAAGAAGTGGCAACTCAGGTAATCCAATGGATGTTCTTAATTACCCTTGACCAGGTCAAGCATCGGGACCTCACTCAGTCAAAGAATTGACTTTTTCATTACGAGTCTTCTACCCGTAACATTCTTTTACACCAAGTCTCACATCTTGTATTTAAATTATATACACAAATCATACATAGGGACTCAACTCATATACTTAGGAGTAGCCCAGCTTAGGACATATCATTTCACATATGTCTCATATTTTCATATATTGTAAGGTATTTCCTATGACCCTATCCTTGTGGGTCTCACTCTCTCTGGAGTTCACCACATTTCTCATCCTAACACTTGAGGTCATCCATTGTAAACGATCTTGAGGCTCATCCATATTCAACTTTATGTTAACTTAGATTATCTTAAATAAGAAAAGGAAATGTACTTTCATCATCAAGATTTTTTGTAAATTCTCCAAAATTGGATTCAACTAGTATACAACTTAAACCTTTATAAGGAAACTTATACCATCAGAGATCAAACTTAGATAAGATTGTACATGCTTGTTTCAACTATCATTCTATCATCTACTCTATATATCACATATCTTGATAAGGCTTAGGGCATCTAATCTAGACTACTCTCTCTTCTAGACTGATGTCACTCCCTTTCACTTAGGTTACATGAACACTAACTACTCTCCAACATGAGAGACACATTTTCATATTTACATATATATAATAAAATATTATATAGTTTTTCTATGAGAAAGAGGACATCAGAGAAAACCATCAAGGCACGAGCCGATTGAAAAAAAAATCAGCAAAATGAGTGTCCCACACACACAGTAGATAGTCTAGTGCCATGTCACCTAGTGAAATGGTGATAACAAGGTGTAGACTAATGTAGCTACCCAATACATATGAGCTCTACATGTAATGAGTTTCACACACTTGTCTAAACCTAATTCTTGAACATCTAGGTTCTAACCTAGAGGGTAAGTCAAACCTAATCCTTACTGAACATCCTTCTATGTTTCTAGGGTTTTAAGTGAAATGTGAAATTTGGTTTTATATCTCATGGTGAGTAATTATCTGGTGTAGCTATTGTTCATGCTTTGATACCAACTATAACGTCCCCAGATTTTGTCGTCTCGAGACTTAGAAGGACTTAAAGGAAAATTTTGAAAAATGTTAGGCAATCATTTCAGAGTGCAATGCAAAAGCAAGATATGCGTACTTGAACATATAACTATAGGCATACACCGTAAAAATTCTAAGCATTCAACATGTGTATATTTCTAAATGAGTTATTACAACATGATTTACAATTACATATTGAAAGAGGATTTATATGTCTATGAACATGTATACTAATCAAGATCTACATAATAGGTACAACCTATACAAATGCTCACTTTCTGTCTTTTCTCCCATGCTATATCTGAACCTAGAAAATATGTGAAATAGATGTATCTACATAAAGTTGGTACGTGGTTAAAAAGATATAGATACTATAATTCATACTTAATATAATTTAAGAAAGAATAAAGGAAAGGAAAACATTATTTAAGGTGGAGAATTAGGTAAACCAAGTTATTAATCATATTTCAATGGATATGTATTACTATGATGGACTTAGCACAACATCACATATATTATTGGGGCCTATCCCATACCTTGTACCATTAGGGATCTCCCTACGTACCTTGTACCACTAGGGAGGTGCTAGTCAACATTAATACTTTCCTTCTTTAATAGGGAGATTAATGAACCATCAGTTACTACAATCCATTTTCTTTCCTTAGTGTTTATAGTATTCAAGGCAGAAAAGTGACAATACGTACAGATATACATCCAATAGGATTATACAACTACATGCAAGCAATTTCTCATAATTATATCATCCAACCAAAACTAGTCTTATACGTATATCCACGTACCTGAGTTCAGAGATTCATTATACATCCATGATGATCTAGAACTTTATCCATGACCTGATTTAATATAAATGAGTATCATTAATATATGATTATCATTATTATTAGCATTGTTAGGTTCAAATCAGGGTTTAGTAAAATCTAGGCCCAACTGATCTAAAACATGTTTTGGTTATTTTTCTATTAATCAGGGGATCATAATAAGGGTCTGGTCTGATTTGCATATTTTTCTGATGACTGGTCTATTTTCTAGAATTAAAATGAGTTTAGAAGCATCTAATTGGTCATTAACTGGAAAAGATCTATTATCTAGGTATATTACTCAGATCAGAGTTCCTGTTTGGTTACGACATGCTCTTAAGGTTTGGAAATATTTTTCTCAAATTTTAATAATCATCATATACTAATTACTATATTTGAAAGAACCCTAAAGTGAAGAATCATCATCTTTATTAGAAACCATCATTAATCATTGTCCAAAAGACTAATCTAGGGTTCCTATAATATGGTAGACATCTTTCTAATTCTAGTGGTATTCTTTGAGAATTTATAGACTAAATAACCTATTTATTAGGCATTTTCTAAGTTTCTATAGATTTCTGATGATGTAAATGGAGATTTACCTTTTTAGGGAATTCTCTAACAATCAAATCTATATTTTTGGGCACTAAAAAGGCACCATGTGGCTCAAAGGGAGGGGACGTGGTTCACACTCCTGGGATGGTTAGACTGGCTAGTCTAGCTTGATCCAATCCCAACACAGACTCGACTCCCTAATTTCCTCCTCTCGTGTGATCTAGCTCGCAAACCACTTCTTCCTTTTACGCCATCTCTGCCACCATAGAGTTGGTTGACGGTGATCAAAGGGATGCACGAGTGTTAGTACCAGTGGCACCTAGAAGCTTTTGGGTCACCTTTGTAGCCTCCTCAGCAAGCACCAAAGGCGTGGAGGTATTGCTAGCTTGTTGCCCTATTCAGGTTTGAAGTTGTAGCTGAGCAGGCGGTCGATTGGGGATTTTCAATTTCCTTCTCTATTGCTCGCACCTTGGTCAGGGGGAGATCCACAAGGCTTGAAGTCATGTACTATCGTTCTACCTTTGCATTTCACCCTTAGATGAAATGCAACCCAGATGATGGAAGCTCACTAACTTTCAAGACCTGCTGCTTGATCACCATGATGGAACACAGGTCATGTGTTTTGGGGATTTCCTTACCAGCACTCACCTCGCCCCCCCCCCCCCCCCCGATGAGTTAGGAGGACATGAGATTGTGCTTTGAACTCATCCACGCTCTTTGCCAGATGCAGGAGTGCCAGAAGGTCCATCTGTGTGGTCATCTCCCATGATCACAGATGACGAGCTCAAAGGTTCATGGTCACCCTAACCAACCAGTATCTAGGTAGATAAATTGGATCTAAAGGTTTCCTAGGAGATATCCATCCCAATGTAAAACTCTTGCATCACTTCCTTCCCCTTCTGTACCTTACAACCATGTTGTAAAAGGCAGAGGAGAACTGTAAGAGAAGGAGGGTTCAAACTTACTTAATATTGTACGATAATAGCAGTATAAGGGTTTAATAAGATACAGAAGAAGCGACAATTCAAGTAATCTAATGGATGTTCTTAATTACCCTCGATCAGGTCAACCATCGAGACCTAACTCATTCAAATAATTGACTTTTTCATTATGGGTCTTCTACCCATAACATTCATTTACACCCAAGTCTCACATCTAGGATTTAAATTATATACACAAATCATACATAATGACTCAACTCATATACTTAGGAGTAGCCCAGCTTAAGACATATCATTTCACATATGTCTCATATTTTCATATATTATAGGGTAGGTCCTATGACCCTATCCTTGTGGGTCTCACTCTCTCTGGAGTTCACCATATTTCTCATCCTAACACTTGAGGCCATCCTTTGTAAATGAGCTTGAGGCTCATGCATATTCAACTTTATCTTAACTTAGATTATCTTAAATAAGAAAAGGAAATGTACTTTCATCATCAATATTTTTCTTAAATTCTCCAAAATTGGATTCAACTAGTATACAACTTAAACCTTTATAAGGAAACTTATACCATCAAAGATCAAACTTAGATAATATTGCACATGCTTGTTTCAACTATCATTCTATCATCTACTCTATATATCACATATCTTGATAAGGCTTAGGACAGCTAATCTAGACTACTCTCTCTTCTAGACTAATGTCACTCCCTTTCACTTAGATTACATGAACACTAACTACTCTCCAGCATGAGAGACACATTTTCATATTTACATATATATAATAAAATATTATATAGTTTTTCTTTGAGAAAGAGGACGTCAGAGAAAACCATCGAGGTGCGAGCCGATTGGAAAAAACCCAAATCAGCAAAATGAGTGTCCCACACATAGTAGATATCTAGTGCCATGTCACCTAGTGAAATGGTCTAAACCTAATTCTTGAACATCTAGGTTCTAACCTAGAGGCTAAGTCAAACCTAATCCTTACTCAACATCTTTCTATGTTTCTAGGGTTTTAAGTGAAATGTGCAATTTGGTTTTATATCTCATGGTGAGTAATTATCTGGTGTAGCTATTGTTCATGCTCTGATACCAACTATAACGTCCCCAAATTGTTTCGTCTTGAGACTTAGAAGGACTGAAAGGAAAAATCCGAAAAATATTAGTCAATCATTTCAAAGTGCAATGAAGAAGCAGGATATGCGTACGTGAACATATAACTATAGGCATACACCGTAAACATTCTCAACATTCAACATGTGTATATTAGTAAATGAGTTATTACAACACGATTAAAAATTACATATTGAAAGAAGATTTATATGTCTATGAACATGTATACTAATCAAGATCTACACAATAGGTACAACTTGTACAAATGCTCACTTTCTATCTTTTCTCCCATGCTATATCTGAACCTAGAAAATATGTGAAATAGACGAATCAATATAAAGTTGGTACGTGGTTAAAAAGATATAGATACTATAATTCATACTTAATATAATTGAAGAAAGAATAAAGGAAAGGAAAACATTATTTAAGGTGGAGAATTAGGTAAACCAAGTTATTAATCATATTTCAATGGACATGTATTACTATGGTGGACTTAGCACAACATCACATATATTATTGGGCCCTATCTTGTACCTTGTACCATTAGGGATCTCCCTGTGTACCTTGTACCACTAGGGAGGTTCTAGTCAACATTAATACTTTCCTTCTTTAATAGGGAGATTAATGAACCATCAGTTACTACATTCCATTTTCTTTCCTTCGTGTTTATAGTATTCAAGGCAGAAAAGTGACAATACGTACAGATATACATCCAATAGGATTATACAACTACATGCAAGCAACTTCTCATAATTATATCATCCAGTAAAAACTAGTCTTATACTTATATCCACATACCTGAGTTCAGAGATTCATTATACATCCATGATGATCTAGAACTTTATCCATGACCTGATTTAATATAAATGAGTATCATTAATATATGATTATCATTGTTCTTAGCTTTGTTAGGTTCAAATTAGGGTTTAGTAAAACCTAGGTCCAACTGATCTAAAACATGTTTTTGTTATTTTTCTACTGATCAGGGGACCATAATAAGGGTCTAGTCTGATTTTCATATTTTTTCTGATGACAGGTCTTTTTCTAGAATTAAAATGAGTTTAGAAGCATCTAATTAGTCATTAACAAGAAAATATCTATTATCTAGGTATATTACTCATATCAGAGTTCCTGTTTGGTTACAACATGATCTTAAGGTTTATAAATATTTTTCTCAAATTTTAATAATCATCATATACTAATTACTATATTTGAAAGAATCCTAAAGTGAGGAATCGTCATCTTTATTAGAAACCATCATTAATCATTGTCTAAAAGACTGATCTAGGGTTCCTACAATATAGTAGACATATTTCTGGTTCTAGTGGTATTGTTTGGGAATTTATAGACTAAATAACCTATTTATTAGGCATTTTCTAAGTTTCTACGGATTTCTGATGATGTAAATGGAGATTTACCTTTTTAAGGAATTCTCTAGCCATCTGATCTATATTTTTGGGCACTAAATAGGCACCATGTGGCTCAAAGGGAGGGGACGTGGTTCACTCTCCTGGGCTGGTTGGATCGGCTGATCTAGTTTGATCTAATCCCAGCACAGACTTGACTCCCTGATTTCCTCCTCTCGCGCGGTCTGGCTCGCACACCACTTCTTCCTTTTCCGCCATCTCTGCCACCATAGAGTTGATTGGCAGTGATCAAAGGGATGCACGAGTGTCGGTACCACTGGCACCTAGAAGCTTTTAGGTCACATTTTTAGCTTCCTCAGCAAGTGCCAAAGCCGTGGAGGTACTGCTAGCTTGTTGCCCTATTCCGGTTTGAAGTTGTGGCAGAGCAGGCTATTGATTGGGGGTTTTGATTTCCTTCTCTATTGCTCGTGCCTTGGTCAGGGGGATATCCACAAGGCTTGAATTTGTGTACTATCATTCAGCTTTTACATTTCACCCTTAGCCGAAACGTAACCCAGATGAAGGAAGCTCACAACTTTGAAGACATGCTGCTTGATCACCATGGAGGAACACAAGTCATGTGTTTTGGGGATTTACTTACCAGCACTCACCTCGCCCCACCGATGAGTTAGGAGGCCATGAGATTGTGCTTTGAACTCATTCACACTCTTTGCCAGATGCAAGAATGCCAACAGGTCCATCTGTGCGGTCATCTCCCATGACCACAGATGATGAGCTCAAAGGTTCATGGTCACCCTCACCAACCAGGTTCTAGGTAGATAAATTGGATCTAAAGGTTTCCTAGGAGATATCCATCCCAATGTAAAACTCTTGCACCACTTCCTTCCCCTTTTGTACCTTACAATAATGTTGTAAAAGCCAGAGGAGAACTGTAAGAAAAGGAGGGTTCAAACTTGCCTAATACTCTACGATAATAGCAGTTTAAGGGTTTAATAAGATCCTGAAGAAGCGGAAATTCAAGTAATCCAATGGATGTTCTTAACTACCCTCGACCAGGTCAAGCATCGATGGCCTGAGTGTGCTAGTATGACAACACAATCCCAATTTTTATAGAGCTTGAGGACAACTCAGATGTAATCATATATGCATCCAAGGGCAAAGCCCATCATTATGCGTGAATGTATTCATGCTCTATATAGAAGCATGGGGGACTTGTTGTATTATTGGCATCACATAATCCAAATATTGATTTATTTTCCTAAATGAAGCCCAATCTTAAACTCTAATATCTTCTAATATCATTTATCTAATTCATGTGAAAATTTGGACAAAGATCTCAATACTACTACACTTATCTTGCAACCAAGTTTCTCATTGAAAACTAAACATTTGGTTGACTAACTTAATAGATCAAATCACCTCATAATGGCTCATATATAGGCATATTAAATTCCAATGCATATTGAATGACTTCTACTATGATCAAAATATTTTCATGAAGTCACACTTCCACCCCACCATTATGTTGTTTGGACCCATATATCTCATTTATTGAAAGCCTAACTTTACAAGTACTCATGTATTCATCATTTAGTTATATTGATCATCATAGTAAGCATAACAAATCTTAGCCGAAATAATTATCTTGCATTAGACCTTCAACCATATTTCTCAGATAAAAGAAAATCAATTTTTTTGTGGATAAAACAACTAAAACATATTCATGAATCTCAAATACTATATAGAGAATTGAACCCTAAAATCAAGGTCAATACATGAGTAGTACGCCAATGAGATGGACAACTCCTTCCTATATGTTCTAGTTGAATGACATGAGTTCTAGTTGGTCCATGTGGACTACTTTAGAGGCAGGAGTCCTTTGGTTGTTGTCGGGAGAGTAAAGTTAGTTTGTAGTCTGTGGCGAGACCACGGGAGCACTACGGAAGCTATTCGTGTTCGCTGTATGTGGTGAAGACCAGGATCTATACAACCATGTTTAGCTTGCCAAACCATCATTCCTATTTTATAGTAGTTGATGAGATCTTGCATTTATGGGAATATGGATATATAATTTTTTTGTTTCTGCTGCTATACTTTGTGCCTTTATTTCCCAACAATTGAGACCAATAATTCAAGTCATTTTTGTGCAATTGTTGTTAAATCTAGTGTTGTTGGTATGAGTGCTTTACTAATGGAGTAGCACAATAGTAAACTTCAAAACAACATAGTCAACTCTCATTAGTAACTCTGATGTGATGTACAATTATAATATAGATTGAACTTTATGAATTGAGATGGTTGCATCATATTTCTAGTACTAAGACAACACCTCAAGAGAGTATGATAGAATTCAAAATGGTTATTTCTTTTTGTCTTTCCTATTATTAATTGTGACATAGAAAATACATTTTCTATCATTGAGAAGCCTTGCTTAAAATTTGTTGTAATTAGAAGAGAAATAAATGAGTCAATGTTGAAAGCAACATTCATATATAAAATACAAGAATACAATGACATATAAGATTTCAGAAGTTTAAAATAAACCTTAAATGTACTTTGTTTGTGTATTTATGTTTCTAGGATGAAACCTTTTTAAGGGAGAAGAATTGTTATGACTACATTTGATCTTAATTCATAAACTAGGGTTTACTTGGATGATTACATGCTTAATTAGATTGATCATCACTTAAACCTAATTGATGATGGTATATCAATTGTGATGTTTTGAACCTAAGAAGGAACTCTTATCATGATTTTACTTTGAAGGATTAGGATTTGAGAAATGTAAATCCTAATCGTCAAATTTATGGTTTTGATAGTATATAAATACAAATTTGATAGGTATAACAGTGTGGTAAATAATTTTTCATATTTTCTATGTAACGTGGAATTTATTTGACATTTGGATATGATATTGATAACTCAATCATGGGTGTTAGTATAAGATTTCATAATATTTAGATGCTTTTTGAATGTGGTTCTTGGTCGAAATACACTTTGACCGACCATGTTACAAACATTTTGGTCAAGAAAGTATGAAACTTTATTATTAGCCAACTTTAGGTACATACAATGATGTGCCCCCAACTTATAATGACCATGAGTACCTAACACATCAAACACCATGTTCCTTGCATGTGAAAAAAATAGATCAAAGATCCTAATCTAGACAAAACACCAATGGCACGCAAGCCACAAACAACATAGAAAAATGAAACATAAAATATGTAGGTCAAATACCACACATGGAGTTGGATGCAAAAAGGCAGAGACCCAAGAAACAAAACATCAATATCTTCATATTGATCATAACATATCCATACAGGTATGCATACCTGCACAAGACACCCCAAGAAATAGAAAATCATAGCAAAGTTGAAAGATAACCACATCAGAACCCCATCTCCCACTCTAGATTAAGGCTACCAACAATAGAAATGGGAGTAGAATCAAACCCCCATTCCTCTGTATATTTATAGATTTACTCCAATCTAGGATATGGAGAACTAAGATTATCCCATCACCAAGCTTGGTCATTTTCACAGAAACTTGATGAACCTCTAGTGAATTCCCTTTGTTAGTCTAAATCACTACCATGATCATGTCCTTTTCTTCCTATACCATACTCCACATCAAATGCAATTTGTCGAGATGCTAGTTCACCGTGACCAAAAATCGCCATTAGAATAGCATCCTTCCATTAGTGACTCTTAGGAATTGATCATACAAGCAACTAATCAAACACAAGTTAGGCACAACTGTGAGGACAATCTACCAGGTGTGGACCCTCTCACTCAAAAGCAGAACATGAGGAAGTCCAGAGCATGATGACTCTAGCCAAACAACACCAAGACAAAGACACAACTACATTGGACCCTGGTATGAACTACTTCCAAAAGCCTGAACCACATCAAGGAAGACCAAGAACCCACGATTGGCTCAACAATCTACCATCGAGAATAGCATGTTGCGAGATGAAACATAGCCACCATACCAAGCTATCAGCCTTCCAAGCCTCTCATTGGGACAGATCTACCAGATCTGACCGTAAGCCAAAACCTCATGTGTAGTCTTTGGAAATAAGAGAGAATGACACTGAGAGGGAATCACCATTATCCTGGACCCTAGTGTGCATATATGTAAGGAGCTCAAACCACATCCATAAGGAAGCCATGGCCACACACAACTGTTGCTTGAGGAGAGAAACATCCTATCATCAATGCCACAAGAAATCTTCCAGACTTTACTGTGCTTAAAGAAGACATAGAATCCTAGATCCAAGGCCAAATTTGTTGGTATGTATGCCCTGAGAGCCAATCATGGGATGATTGGTGGGATACATTAAGATTGATTTGATAAAGATCAAAGGCAAGCTTCCTATTCTTTCTGGTTCAGTCATATGAGATAATGATAGAATAGATTGAATGTCTAGAGAATGATAGTACTCAATGACGTATGCCTTCAGGTTCAGGACCTGAATGATGAGATCATAAAGATGCTAAGAGTTTGTAGATTCTTGTTATGTCCCTAGTCGGATGTCATTGTGGAAGGTAGATAGATAGAAATGACACACAAGACTAGATTGTGGTGTTGGTTGATGACAAAATCTCGTTATTCATGATATGGAGATACCAAACCAAACACATAGGTACTTGTTAGAGAACAAGTGTATCGGACAGACCCATTGTGAGTTTGACACATGCAACCATGACATGGTAGTCACGGTCAGTTATCACCGTGATGGTGGTGAGTGTGATTCTTTGACCTGAAATCACTACACTCAACACATGTCGTTGGGTACACTTTGACATCATCAAACGCAGTCCTGAAACATGGGTTGTTATAAAGGTGATGATTGGGTGTCTTTGACACATGGGGCTTTTGAGAGTGAGTGATAGATATGGGATTCATCCCTCCTGAGGGAGTTTGATATCCATGGCCACTTGATGAGTAGGATTGAGATAGGCGTGCGCACGCATGTGTGAATTAGTATGTGATATTGATGTCATACATATCTCCTCCAATCTACTCTGAGATCAAGAAAGTGAAAGAACGTTGACAGGATGACTGTTCCATGCCTTGAGTTCATTTGGGATATCAGTGACAAAGGAATTATACATTCACTATAACACCATTCATGGATTGTAGGATTGAAAGTTGTTCTCCAACTTTCTATTTCACTTGGGTAGCACTGATGTGCGACTAGGCACTGCTCTTTGCTTGTGAAGTCATAAGTGTTATGGACTTTTACTGCCAACGTGAAATGGACATGCATGGTCACACACATAGGATTTAACTTGGAAGAGGAGTTTATCCACAAATGACGTTTATATTGATTACTAAAGGAGTTTAGTAGTTCAATTAAACACTCAATTGATTGATAGCTCAAAATCATAGTACTCAAGGTGTTGGATCGATTGATTAGAGTATCAGATTGATTGAAACTGCGATTGACTAATTTTGCATAGTCTGTTGTCCCAACCGATCGGCTCATGTGATGAACCGGTCGGCTCAGGTTGGTGAACCGATCGGCTCATGTGATGAACTGATCGGCTCAAGATAGGCTAAGATGATCAGTTCAAGGGTTGAACTGATCAGCTCAACTGACCAACCAAGATCATTTGGAAATTCAGAAGACGATTTTGCAAATACAATTTGTTTCACTTGTACAAATTCAATTTGGACAAGGATTAATATTTGATTAATCGGAGACAAATTTGAAAGTCAATTTGAATTGGATCAGGACCACAAACTGATCAGCTTAGAAGTGAACCGAGCAGCTCAGGTGCCCCAACCGATCGGCTGAGGTGTGAACCGATCGGCTCAGCTCCCCAACCGACCATTTCATGCATGAAACGATCGGTTCAAGTGGCGCAGTTGGTTGTTTTGCGGAAAATCTCGAACCCTTCTACTCCTGCATTAATCCCGCATTTCCCGGGATAGAGAACCCTATCCCATGACCCTCCTATATATATAGGGGTAGTGGGGGCTTCTCAGGACAACAACTCATTGCACCAGTTGTTATACAAAGTTGTCATTTTCTCTAGTTTTAGTAACCAGGAGAGATCTCGAGCAAGTGCTACCCCATAAGGGAGGTACAGCAAGGGAAAGACAACTGCAGAAAGCGACTGGTGGTAGGAGAGTGTGTTGGTGACTAGTACGCCGACAGGAGGGTGTGACTCCTTCTGATTCCTTGTGGGATAAGGAGATTGGAGTTCCAAGTGGTCTGTGTGGACTACTTCAGAGGCGGGAGACTTCTGCCACTCAAAGGACAGCTGTCAATCTTGACAGTCCCGGTGAGACCAGAAGGTGCCAGTCCCAGTGTGACCAGGAGCTGCACAGACACCGTCCAAGATCGGAGGTGAAGACCACGCAAGCCGCGAGGTAACGTTGCCGAGCAAGCCTCGGGACAAGGTACGTCTCTACAAACCATCCTTCCTACTGTATAGACGTTGACATGTTTCCTTTATTCTGGGTTTGGGAGAAGAAAATTTTTATTTCTGCTGCCTTCTCTGTCTCCCCTAAAACCCAACAGTGGTATCAGAGCCACGTCAACTGCTCTATACTTTAGGATAATCAATATGATCAATTTTGGTTTGTCACCTTTATTTATTTCATACAATGCGAATAAAATTGGCTTTATGCATGTCCACTACTAAATCCACAAATCCCAAAATACATATATGATATGTAATATTAATGCACTCGATCTGCAACGCCCTTAAACGAGTTTTGTGGTTGATGTATAGCGTTGTTATGACCAATAAACCCTATGTTTGTGTTCTTGGTTGAATGTGGTTGCTTGCATCTCGGTCTGCACACCGATCCCTATCTCCTATTCCTGATGTAACTCGAGATAATTAGAGATTTCTTTCCTACCTTTCCTCCCCCCAAATGTAACTCAGGGTTTCCCAATTTATTTGTAAAATAGGATAGATCTTTTATTTCATGTTATGTCAAAGAACGGAGGACATCTGATGACGACTGAGACGATCGGTTCAAGGAGTGAACTGATCGATTGGCGATCCATACGATCAGGTGGAGGGCATGAGGAGATGCACGACGACCAGGCGAACCGATCAGTTGGAGGAGCCAACCGATCGGCTGGTGGCACCCAGACAACCGGCCTGATGGAGAGCCAATCAATCATGGAGATGAGTTGATCAAACCCAGTAAAAGCAAAGCACAGACTTCATCTTGTACAAGTTTCATGTGATGTAGACCTAGATGACTGTGATAACTCTTGGCTCAAGGAATCACATTAGGATGGCCATAATCATCGCTTTTATCATTTCATATGTTTTCTGTGGGATATAACATGTATATGATACGTACTATATATTGTGGTGATTGGATATGTATATGTACCTATAAAACCAAATCCCTCATTAAATATTAAAGTTTTAGATGCCTTCTAAATGCGACACATGTGAAAAGCTTGATCAGCCAAGTGTGGGCACGCCCTAGCGTGGTGCACCGTCTATCTCATGGAAGCGTGAAGGATGGATATGTGGGTCTGTCCTAGCATGGTGCATATTCATCATGTTGGCTTTGGGTCAGACTTAACAAGGTGACCTAGATAGGATCTAGCACCTTGAGGCATGGAGGTGATCATGGCAAGGAGTTGCATATGACATCTTTCAAGAGTTGTATATGATGATATTGGCAAAAGTTGCCTACTTGGAAGATCTAAGTTGTGGGTGACAGCCCTAGCCGGTCCATGACTTAGAGGATTTCAGGATCTTGACCCACTAGAATATTGTACGCTATAATCTTATGAATTGATGGTGAGGGCTATCAATTTGAACAAAATAGTGGGAGCGATATTTAATTAAAGTCCTAATTATATCGTTAACCTTTCAAATCAATCAAATAAGTGAAAATTGAGTTTTGGACTAAATTGCGTATATTTCCTTTTGTAGTACAAATGACAACAAACAACAATCACTTTTCGTTGCGATCAGTCCTTGAGAAGGACAAGTTGAATGGGACTAACTTCCATGACTTGTTTAGGACATTGAGAATTGTTCTCACTCAAGAGCGTAAGCTCTATGTCTTGGATACTCCAGTTCTAGAGGAACCAGCTCCTACCACACCAAAGGTAGAAATGGATGCTTACAAGAAGCATTCTGATGATGCCATTGATGCAAAGTACTTGATGTTGTGCTCCATGAACCACGAGTTGCAGAGACAACATGAGAACATGGGTGTCATTGAGATGATTCAGCATCTCAAGAACATGTATGAAGATCAAGCATGGCAAGAGAGATGTGATGTCTCTAGGGTGTTGTTCAAGTGTGTCATGACAGAAGGAGATCCAGTTGGTCCTCACACACTCAAGATGATTGGGTATGTGGAGAGCCTGGCAAGACTAGGATTTCCCCTTAGCCAAGAGTTGGCTACTGACGTGATACTGTAATTGTTGCCAGAATCCTACAGTCAGTTTGTGATGAACTACAACATGAACAACTTTGACAAGTCGTTGACAGAGTTGTTGGGCATGTTGATGACAGCCAAGACATAGATGAAGAAGGACAAGCCTAAGTCTGTGATGATGGTCAGTAGCAAGAAAGGCAAGTCCAAGCGCAAGGGCAAGGGCAAAGCTAAGAAAGGTTCTGATGCTAGCCAGCAGCCCAAGGCGTCTTCATCTCTCAAGGCCAAAGGAGGCATGACCAAGAGAGGCAATTGCCACCAATATCAAAAGTCAGGACATTGGAAACGGAATTGTCCACTCTAACTGGAAGAACTAAAGAAGAAGGAGGCAACGGATGTCTCCACCTGAAGGTGTCATGAAATAAACTTGTAACATTTTTTAGGTATATGATACCAAAATATAAAATGTAAAGCACTCAATAAATGGGGCAAGTGTTGCCACCATAGATAGGAGTACTTTAGTTTATTTTCAGCCTTAAAGGCATGTAATAGAGTTTTGAACTGCTATTTCATATTTGCCAATGGATAGAAACACATTATTTTTGCATATTGTATGACAATGATAGAAATGAATAAAGTTGATGTTTCAATCTTTGTGGGAATGCCTTTTTTTAATCTTGTGGTACTTGGTATGCATAAGATAAAATGATACCTAAAATTTATTGATAACTCAAACAATCATATTAGCATAAATCATAAGAAATTCACTTCTAGTTTCCATATGATGGATAAATCTAGACTCTTTTGGTCATAGAACCAGTAAGAGACATGAATCTCTTAGACATGATTAATCAATCTTCACTAGTGGTAGTAGGAGAATGATTATCCTGTTAGGTATAATACATGTGATGTATCTGCATACCTATTGGAGTTAATGCTAATACTTCAAATGGTGTTTGGAAAAATACCAATATGAATATCTTAAAGTGTTCAAGAGTATCATAGATGAAGTACGAACTTGGTAAAGTGTTAATTCTTGATGAGATCAATGAATGAAATACTTGGACCAAATGTTTGAGGTTCTTATGAGTGATTGTGATAGTGTGTCATAGTGAACTCATGATTAAGGCATGGTGATGTCTAAATCAAAAAAGAGTCATACTCTAAGGAGTTAGAGGATGATTATCAAATAACTAATTTCTTCTTAAATAAAGAATACCCCACACTAATAAAGGACATTAAGAATCACAAGGAGTTGTGAGTTCTTATATCCTTGACAGATACACCTCGATTGTCTATATGATGAGTTGGTCATGTGATGAGTCAACTATCTAGATGAATATGAGGAACCAGATTTTGAGTTATGGTTTATGACCATTACATCCTAAATGACTTCTATGTGAACCATAAGGTATGACCTTGATGGCAGCACCCATTGGGATAAAATCCATAAGTGTGAATGAGTCTTAAGTGTTAAGACACATGGATGACATTTTGAGAAGGATGATGCTTGTTTATTGCAACTTAATGACTAAGACATTTAGCATACGGATACTGAAACTGCATTCCTATGAGGAATAAAACTAGGATGTGTATGTGACCGAACCTATAAGGTTTATGAATCCATTAATGCAAATGAAGTATATAAGTTACAATGGACTAATCAATATGATTGATTGAGAACAATAAACTCAGAGTTGGATCTTTCCTTTGATAATATAGTCAAGGTGTTTGACTGATATGACAAAGATAAAGAAGGAATCTGTGATTTAGTGGGAGCATATTTGCATTCCACATGTTGATATGAAATGGAAATGTTCTAGAATGGAAATCCAAAGTGGAAATTATCTTTAAGAAAGATAGAGACATTTCCTATATGATAGGAATAGAGATCTATAGAGATAGTTCTCGAAAACCTCTTGACCTGAAAAGAGAGAGCATACATTGGCAATCTATACTGAAGAGTTCAGTATGCATAGATTCAGTGGGAGAAAACTTGTCCATGTTACATGGAGTTGGTATCCCAAGGCCAAGTGTCCAATTCTTATGAAGAATGGGAACACTAAGAATAGATATGGATCTATCATGTATGTAATCATCCCATTACCTTGCATGTATGGACATGGCAAGAACAAAATGCATCCATCATCTTGTATGTAGGACATGACAATATGATATGCTCATCCTGATAATTCGTATGTGGGACATGACAATTGGATGTATGTCTTGTTCCAGTAAGGGTTACTGGAATACCATAAGAACTTGATAAGTACTTGAGAAGTACTAGTTCTATGGAAATAAGGAAGAGTTCACTGTAAAGAGTTACACTGATGCGAACTTCCGAAAAGGACTGAAAATTAATCGCAATATATATGAAATATATAAAAGTGAATGTTTGTTGATAAATGGAAACGTTCCAATAAAGTTGTTTAAAAGGAAAAGTCGAGTATTCATGTGTTAGAGAACATTAGTGGATACTATAAGGATCTGGAAGTTCATGAGATGAACTTAAAACTATTCCGGTCATTGATGACAAGTTAGGAGTACTTGGTCATGCAATGTGGCTAAAGATTAGCAAAAGGAATACTAGATCACATATTACGGCAACTCCATCTCATACATATGACGTACAACGAAGAGATGGGAGACATGTAGTTAATACCGACTTTGGCAAAGTGTTGCCATAACTCACTATGTTAGCACTAGAGTACAGTAACATGTGGGACATGTTTGAAGATCACTATGAATATGATTCAAGGGTGATTGGCTTGTAGTGCAAGTGGGAGTATGTTGGTATGTATGCCCTGAGAGCCAATCATGGGATGATTGGTGGGATACATTAAGATTGATTTGATAAAGATCAAAGGCAAGCTTCCAATTCTTTCTGGTTCAGTCATATGAGATAATGACAGAACATATTGAATGTCTAGAGAATGAAAGTACTCAATGATGTATGCCTTTAGGTTTAGGACCTGAATGATGAGGTCATATGGATGCTAAGAGTTTGTACATTCTTGTTGTCCCTAGTTGGATGTCATTGTGGAAGGTAGATAGACAACAATGACACACAAGACTAGATTATGGTGTTGGTTGATGACAGAATCTCGTTAGTCATGATATGGAGATATCAAACCAAACATATAGGTACTTGTTAGAGAACAAGTGTATCGGAAAGACCCAGCGTGAGTTTGACACATGGAACCATGACATGGTAGTCACAGTCAGTTCTCACAGTGATGGTGGTGAGTGTGATTCTTTGACCTGAAATCACTACACTCAACACATGTTGTTGGGTACACTTTGACATCATCAAACGCAGTCTTGAAACATGGGTTGTTATAAAGGTGATGATTGGGTGGCTTTGACACATGGGGCTTTTGAGGGGTGAGTGATAGATATGGGATTTGTCCCTCCTGAGGGAGTTTGATATCCATGGCCACTTGATGAGTAGGATTGAGAAAGGCATGTGCACGCATGTGTGAATCAGTATGTGATATTGATGTCATACATATCTCCTCCAATCTACTCTGAGATCAAGAAAGTGAATGAACGTTGACAGGATGATTGTTCCATGCCTTGAGTTCATTTGGGATATCAGTGACAAAGGAATTATACATTCACTATAACACCATTAACGGATTGTAAGATTGAAAGTTGTTCTCCAACTTTCTATTTCACTTGGGTAGCACTGATGTGCAACTAGGCACCGATGTTTGCTTGTGAAGTCATAAGTGTTATGGACTTTTACTGCCAATGTGAAATGGACCTACAGGGTCACACACATAGGATTTAACCTGGAAGAGGAGTTTATCCACAAATGATGTTTAGATTGATTACGAATGGAGTTTAGCAGTTCAATTAAACACTCAATTGATTGATAGCTTAAAATCATAGTATTCAAGGTGTTGGATCGATTGATTAGAGTATCGGATTGATTGAAACTGCAATTGACTGATTTTGCACTGTCTACTATCCCAACCGATTGGCTCATGTGATGAACCGATCAGCTCATGTGATGAACTGATCGGCTCAGGTTGGTGAATTGATCATCTCATGTGATGAACTGATTGGCTCAAGACAGGCTGAGACGACCGGTTCAAGGGTTGAACTGATCGGCTCAACTGACCAACCGAGATCGTTTGGAAAGTCAGAAGACTATTTTGTAAATACAATTTGTTTCACTTGTACAAATTTAATTTGGACAAGGATTAATACGTGATTAATCGGAGACAAATTTGAAAGTCAATTTGAGTTAGATTAGGACCACAAACCGATCGGCTCAGAAGTGAACCGATCAGCTCAGAAGTGAACCGATCGGCTCAGGTGCCCCAACTAATCGGTTGAGGTGTGAACCGATCGGCTCAACTCCCCAACTGACTGTTTCATGCATGAAACGATCAGTTCAGGTGGCACAGTTGGTTGTTTTGTGGAAAATCTCAAACCCTTCTACTCCTGCATTAATCCTACATTGCTCGGGATAGAGAACCATATCCCATGACCCTCCTATATATAGGGGTAGTGGGGGCTTCTCAGGACAATAACTCAGTGCACCAATTGCTCTGCAATGTTGTTGTTCTCTCTGGTTTTGGTAACCGAGAGAGAGACTGAGCAAGTGCTACCCGATAAAGGAGGTACAACAAGGGAAAGACAACTACAGAAAGTGACTGGTGGTAGGAGAGTGTGTCGGTGACTAGTACACTGACAGGAGGGTGTGACTCCTTCTGATTCCTTGTGGGATAAGGAGATCGGAGTTCCAGGTGGTCTGTGTGGTACTTCAGAGGCGGGAGACTTCTGCCGCTCAGAGGACAGTTGTCAATCCTGATAGTACCGGTGAGACCACGAGGTGCCAGTCTCGGTGCGACCAGGAGCTACACAGACACCATCCAAGACCGGAGGTGAAGACCACACAAGCCGCGAGGTAACATCGTCAAGCAAGCCTCGGGACAAGGTATGTCTCTACAAACCATCCTTCCTACTTTATAGACGTTGACATGTTTCCTTTATTCTGGTTTTGGGAGGAAAATTTTTGTTTCCGCTGCCTTCTCTGTCTTCCCTAAAACCCAACAAAATCCATCTATGAGAGGTCATGAACCAAGCAGATCCAGGAATGTCACATACAAACGTTCTTGAATGAGCTTGAACCGCAGTGATTGCCCTCCATGGAATGTCAGAAGCTCCACAACCTTAGAACATCAGAAAATAGCTAAAGCCTTCAGTTGAGCCCCACCAAACAAGGTGTGATCCATGGCTGGTAGGCATCCATCAATGCAAGCAGCATACGATAGAGCATTTGAGCCCTGATTAAAAGACATCCCAGCTAAGTGCCCCCAAGATAGTGACCAGAATGCTTAAGATCGCACTTGACGCTCGCCAGACTACATGTTAGAGGATCCATCCAACCACGGTGTTCTGTCATCACCTTCCAAATGTGCGGCAACACGGAGCGCATTTGGGCCAAATCTGAGAGCATATTCATGCCATAATCTTCATCAGAGATTTGGATAGAGGACAAGGCAGAGAGAGGTTAGGGCAATGGGGAGATTAGGGCGAGGGGGAGGAGGCGTGAAGGAAACACACTCCTCCTTCCATAGAGGAGTCTCACTTGGGGTTTGCTAGAGAGAAGGTAGAGCAGATTCTAGAGAGAGAGAGATCGTGAAATTACCTAAGATGACCACCATGTTGCAGACAATTATTTAGTAGTGTAGTGTTTGATTTTTAATTATTTATTGGTAGCTTAGAATGATTAGAAATTTTTACTATAGCTTTGAAACTATGTGTTAGACAACATCTCAATTTGTCATATTTTTGGATGATTTGTAATGTATTTAGTAAATGAATTAAATTAACATTTTTATGATAGAAAATTCTATAGAAATAAAAGAAAGTATAAGTGGGGTCAATTTGGAATTGACCCAAGCACCTCAGTTGCTCTATATGATCAACCTAATATACTAGGAACTCTAATATTTTGTGATTCATTCCATAAAAACGAAATCCTATAGAGAGAGGGAGAGTTGGGGTTTGGATGGAGAAAGTGGTGAAGATGGTGATCTAGAGTTTTCATTTCCTAGAGTTGATGAAATCTAGTAAGTTTATCATCTTTTTATAGCTTTTCTTGGTGATTCTTCTCTCACATGTCATCATTCCACCCCTCCAATGATTTAATTTAAATCTATATCAGATCTATCCCTTTTCTCACTCTTTCTCCATAATTCTCCATTCCTAGGGTTACCTAGTGAAAAGGAAGAAGAAAGTGGTGATTTTCTAGGGTTTTGATATGGATTTGGGAATTCTATATGTGGGGATATGTTCTTGAGGTGTTTTCGTATCTTAGGTGAGTGGGCACTTCTTTTAAATAGTATATTGTAGAAAATTGAATTAAACCCTCAATAATATTCAATTCCTTTATAAGTGACTACAAAACCTAAATCTACCTTCCAGTTTAAGCTTATGAAAGAAGATCTAGAAATGATTTTTTTCCTATTTTGACTAATTTTGGATGATTATATCATAATAGAAATGGATACAAATCATCTAATGCATAATTCTAAAAGTTACTACAGAAGTTATAAGAATATACTAAAATATGGGGTTTCTGATTATCTCCGAAATTGTTTTATAGTTGAATAAAGAACTTTGCCTATTTGAATATCCCTATTTATGAATGACTATTTTATCTAAATGTGTAATGTATATGTGTTAGATACAATCTTGGATTTCATGTGATGTTATTATTGTTTGCTTGATGTCTCTTTAAAGAGGGTGAAATGCTTGATGAATGGAAAGTTGAAAGTGCGTGAAGATAGTATGAAATTTAACTCATGTGATTCTTTATCCTAATAAATTCATTTATTCAGAGTTATTCTTGATGCATCATATTTTAGTAAATGGCGTGGAAGGAATATTTTAGTTCATTCTAGGGTTTCATATATATATATATATATATATATATATATATATATATTTGGTTATATGTTAATTGTTACAAGTAGACTTCATTCAGTGATAGTTTATGATGCATTAAATTCTTATGTGAGTCATGTGTTATGTGAATGAGGCAAATGAAGCTCTAAGGATAGGACATTCAGTGAATCAAGTTTTTTCATATTAGTGTTTCTCAGTATGTGATGTGGTGATGCCCAAAATGTAGTTGTGGTACATATTATAGATGATCTATGAAATGAACTATTTACAAAAATAAACAAAGAAATGGTGATGTGATGATTGAATCATGAATTTAAAGAGCGAATTATACATTTAGATGCCCTAAACACTATAGAATCCTCATAGGAAGCCTACGTTGTGAGAAAAAATTGTCCTTCCTGACTAGAGGTTTCATGTAGGTCGAGATAAGCTAGAGTGCACTAGTTGGGTGTAGGGGTCTACACCAGTGACGATAGACTCCTTAGATGATTGGTATAGAACACTAACTGGGGATGTCAGTGGTACCTGGATTATGAGTTGTGGTGGTTAGTGGACATCTATGGTAGGTCAACGGGTGCACAACTAGCCTGAGGGTTTTGACGCCCCCCTGAGAACCCAGGCTGAGAGGAGTCGAGATATTTGGTTGCTCCCATTATTCAGTGAGAGTCAGATGTGGCGATGCTAGTTGTAGACATGGTATTGATACTAAAGACTTAGGATCTTGAGTAAGATTCTAAGTCTTGTATGTGAGATCGTAGCTTACTGAGATACTTTCACATTTTGTGGTACACCTCATGTAACATTCCACAATTTAACATGAGGGTTTTAATAAAAATAAATTTCCACTAATTAATTTTAAATCTTGGATCTTGATGTAGTTTACACAAATAATGAATATTTCATCTGAAATAAGATATGAGCAGAGAAAAGGAAATATATTTATTCTTCCCCTTATTTATGCATAAATGAATTTGAGGTTTATGAAGAAATAGCTTTCACTCTTTTTCTCTCCTCCATAAATCCACAATCTTCACCTCATGGGGAAAGACATGACTAATGTAAATTGATTTCAATATAAGATTAAATATGGACGTAATTGGTCATTATTGATTTTGAAACCCATTATGTGATTCACACAACATTAATCATTCAATATTAATATTAAGGTAAATATTCACTAATTGGAAAACAAAATTGGAAATGGACTATTCCAAAATGTTATAGAACCTATTATGAACCTATTATTGAAATTTGTGACTAATCAGACCTTAAATGACCCCTCAAATAATATGGTGAAGTTTCCTATATAGTCATTGCTACATATTTTCAATTAACTAATCAAAACAAGAGTTTGGCCTTAAACAAATGTCAGGCGGCCCTTTTGTTTTCATGTACCACACACTTGGGAAGGAGCCCAGTCCGGGTTAGACTCAGACTCAGAGATAAATAGGTGTGTGAGAGTCCTCTCCTTTGCCCGATGCTATGAAGTTTGTAGCACACTATAAAGATATGATTCCATCAACTATCAATCTCACTCTCTACTTTATCCCATGAGGTTTTGAGATAGTATTCATGTTCCTCTTTGCATAGAAAACTAGTAGATCCCAATTTTGATAGGGTTTCATCCTTCAAGTTTCCCTAACCATAGGGGACTCCCTTCTTTCCCTTATTTTCATCACCCCAAGCGATCCAGACTCCTTTGGACTACAAATTATATAAGAAAGCCCTCGAAATTGTTCTCTAAGAATCAGAGAATTCAAACCCTATACCAATTTGCCCTCGAGTGCTCCCGCCCTAGTCTCCCCTTCTCCGCCTACTAGTTTCTTCAACCTTCGGTTCACCTTGACATTTTGATCATCCTCGAGCCCTTTAGATTTTCCAAAGATCTTTGTGGATTCATAGCTAGGATTTCCTAGTGTTTTGTTCATCTGGAACCAATGTGACTCTTGGCTTCCTAGTTCTCCCCTTTTTCATACATGTTATAGTTTTTTTTTTGCATTTGCCTCCTTGGAACTTGGTTGGGTTCATTGTCCTACCTTTCATATTGGACGACATGTTTCAAAAGCACCCATGATTCTCATGTCTATCCAGGCTTTCTTTCTTTCTGAATCAAGCCTCAACTGCTCACCAGTCATGGAGGAGAGGTGCTTTCTCTCCTGCAATCACCCCAAGCCATGATTCAGGGGTTAGTTGATATTGCTGAGTCTCAATGAAGATGATGCCACTTCTTGGCACGATCTCCACTAAATTTTTGGCTTTCCATTGTGGATTTTTCATGGAGCTCAAACTACAGGAGGTCTAGGTTTATCATTGGTTCTAGGAAGGAGATCCCTGGTAGAAGAATAGCTCATTTTTCCTCACCTATTATGCATTGGTGTCACCCCCTCGTGACTAATTTTGGGATTTCAAGTCACTGTTTTGATTTTAATTGTGAAACATATGGTCAGATAATTTACAAATTTGACCTGCCAAGCAGCCAATATTTGGCTCATGATGTGAGGGTGAACGAGTCCTTTCAACATTATTTCTTTTCTTTTCATTTAAGAATTTGTCAAGTTTTTCTGATTGGCTAACATCTTCAAAAAAATGTAGAATATTCATATGATGTCATAAAATTTTGCAAAAAAGATTTTTTAGAAAGATAAAAATAAGGGCAACAATAATATGGTTTTTTTTTAATCCTGATTTAACTCCAATTGTACATGGATAATTAAAGAACCCTAAAACCTAAGAAATCAAGTTAATATAAAATATTATTGAATTCTAAATTGTTCCAACATGGTACCTAGTGTTTTGTTAGCCTAAAGAGGGTTATTAGGAGTTGATCCAATCTTTGTAAGTGGTTCATGTACTTTGAACATAATTATTGGATGTTTATATGTTACTATGTACAATGTACATGTTATTATGTGAATGTATTAGATATGTTATGGTTTTATAGATTAAAGATATAATGTATTGGATAAATGAAGTTCTTTTACTATTTATCTTCAAGAATCATCATATCATGTCATATTCATGTTTAAGATAAAGAGTAAAGAGTATTCAAGAGTAAGAGTAAATATAATGAATGCACCTTATATAATATCCTAGTCATGGGCTTTCCTAGCATACAGTTTACTTCAGTAGAAATCATGGGTTTTCCTAACATACAGTGCACTTTGATATGAATCATGGGCTTTCCTAGCAAACATTGATCTTTGGTGCAAAGAGAAGAGGCACTTCGGTTTAGAATTTGAGGATGCAAAGACATATACTTCAGATAAAAGACAATGATAAAATGCAATCATTTATTTTCATGATGTAAAATGTTCTCCTTTCAAAGTATATGTTATTTCAGTTTTATAATATTTTCAATTCCACTAACAAACTATTTTATGCATGACTGGAGGCATGATGCCCGCAGGAAAGCAGCAACGTCAAGGTTAGAGCCACATGTTGATAAGCTTAAGCAATAGATCTATGTTTCCCAAAAACCAGCCTGGTGGGGTGCCATCTACATTGGAAGATCCTAATGTTTATAGATTATTTCATGTATGTCTCAAATAAGGTTCAATCATGTTTGGCTTAGTTAGTTTCAATTCATAACTCAATTGTACTAGATTTCCTTTGGACAACGTATGAATCAATTTTAATATTAGCATGTGGTGATTGTTTACTTTGTTTGCAATGTTATTATTCTTGTGAAATCCCTTTGACCTAAAGTCCCTCATGTTATGAAAAACATGGGAGTTTCTTCCACTGGTACATGTATGCTTAAAGGGGGTGTTACAATAATGGTATCAGAGTAAATAAGTAGATGGCCACTTGGAGAATGTGATTCATATATGGCTATTCTCAAGATGAAAATATGAAATTAGGTTTTAGGAATGACTCCAAGGAAGATTATCAAACTCTAACATAATTAGAGTTTCTACCCCTAGAGTAGAATGACATGTTAAGAAAGGATGTTTGTCTAGTTTAGATCTCAAGTATTGACCTAATCTTAGATAATGACATGTCCACTCCTTTCTCAATGGAGGTTTGCCAACCAATTGAATATTTTTGAGGAAATATCATTACATAAGTCTTATTATGCATCTCTTCCTTTCTTGTTAGCACATAAGGTATGGGACATGTGTATTATTAGGTTGGTAGGGTAGCATATTAAGATACGACGTCGTTGTATATGTGCCTAATGAACACCTACCAGGGGATGTCAAAAAGATAGATAATACAAAATATCTAAAATAGTGAGTCATCTAGACCTAGTGTAGAAAGTTACCTCTAAGTCAAAGATAGATCCCTTTAGTGAAACGATTGACTTCCATAAACCCTAAGTAGAGCTCAAAGGAGAAACCGATGATTCAATATGATAAACTATGAAACCAAATGAATTTAGGAAAATGCTACACTAAGTAAGGGATAACTAATACCCTAAGGTGAAAAGCCTAATAAAAATTTGAAGGACGAAATTTATTTAATGTGGGTGAATTGTAGTGTCTCAAAATTTAATGAGGGTTTTAATAACAAACTTCCCACTAATTCATTTCAAATCTTGGACCTTGATGTAATTTACTCACATAATGAATATTTCATCTAAAATAAGATATGAATAGAGAAAAGGAAATATATTTATTCTTCCCCTTCTTTATTCATAAATGAATTCAAGGTTTATAAATAAATAGCTTTCACTCTTTATCTCTCCTCCATAAATCTACAATCTTCACCTCATGGGGAAAACCTAACTAATGTAAACTGATTTTGAGATAAGACTAAATATGGACTTAATGGGTCATTACTGATTTGGAAACCCTTTATCTGATTCAAAGAAGATTAATCGATCATATTAATATTAACATAAGTATTTACTAATTAGTCAACAAAATTGGAATTTAATTGTGTAAGTATGTTGTAGAACCTATTATGAACCTATGGTCGATATTTGAGACTAATCAGACCTTAAATGATCCCTCAAATCATATAGTGAAGTTTCCTATGTAGTCATTAATGGATTTTTCTCAATTAACTCATCAAAACTATAGTTTGGCCTAAAAGAATGCCATGCAGACTTTTTATTTTCATGTTTCACGTGCTAGGGAAGGATCTAGGGCCAAATCAGACTCGAACCCAGAGTTAAACGTGTGTGGGAGAGTCCACTCCTTCACTCAATGTCCTGAAGTCTGTAGGACTCTATAGAGATATGACTTCATCAACTCTCGATCTCACTCTTTGCTTTAACCCATGAGCTTTTAAGATAGGATTCATGTTCCTCGCCGCAAATAGAATCATTAGATCTCTATTTTGATAGGGTTTCATCCATCGAGTTTCCCTGACCGCGGGGGACTCCCTTATTCCCCTTTTTTTCATCATCATAAGGGATCCATACTCCTCTGGACTACAACCTATATAAGAAAACCCATGAAATCATTCCCAATCATCAGGAAATTGAAATCCTATACCAATTTTCCCTTGAGTGCTCCCACCCTAGTCCCCCCTTCCCCTCCTATTGGTTTCTTCAACCTTCGGTTCACCTTGCCATTCTGATCGTCCTCGATCCCTTTGTAGTTTCTAGAGATCTTCGTGGATGCATAGATAGTCTTTCCTAGTCTTTGGTTCATCTGGAACAAGGGTGACTCTCTTGTTTATGGTTATCCCCTTTTTCATACTTGTTACTATTTTTTTACATTTGCCTCCTTGGAACTTTATTGGGTTTGTTTTCCTACCTTTCCTATTTGACGACATGTTTCAAAAGCACTCATGATTCTTATGTCTGCCCAGGCTTTCTTTCTTTTCAACTCCAGCCTCAACACCTTGTCAGTCATGACGGAGACGTGCTTTCTCTGTTGTGATCACCCCAAGCCATGAATCAGGGTTAGTTGATACCGTCAAGCCTCGATGAAGATAATGCCACTTCCCAGGATGATCTCCACTGAATTTTTGGCTTTACATTGTGGATTTTCCATGGAACTTAGACTACAGGAGGACTGGGTTGATCGCTAGTTCTAGGAAGGAGATCCCATGTAGCAGAATACCTCCTTTACCCTTGCCCATTTTACATTAGTGTCACCCCCGCATGACTAATTTCGGGAATTTGAGTCCCTATTTTGATTTCAATCGTGCAACATATGGTTAGATAAAGATACAAAATTGCCTTGTCTTGCGACCAATCTTTGGCGCATGATGCGAGGGTGAACGAGTACTTTCAACATGATTTCTTTTCTTTTCATTTAAGAATTTCTCATATTTTTCTGATTGGCTAATATCTTCAAAAGTTCATAAAAGATTTTGCAAAAAAACATTGGAAAGATAAAAATAAGACCAACAATAATATGGTCTTTTTAAATCCTGATTTGACTCTAATTGTTCATGAATAATTAAATAACAATAAACCCCTCGAAATCAAGTTGATATTAAATATTAATCAATTCTAAATTGTTCCAATAGGGTACCTAGGGTTTCATCATCCTAAAGAGGGTTATTAGGAGTTCTTCCAATCTTTATAAGTGATCCATGCAGTTTAAACATAATTTTTGGATGTTTATATGTTACTAAATACAATTTACATGTTATTATGTGAATGTGTTAGTCATGCTATGGTTTTATTGACTAAAGATAAAAGTCATTGGATAAATGAAAATATTTAGTTGTTTATCTTCAAGAATCATCACATCAATTCATATTCATGTATATGAGAAAGAGCAAATAATATTCAAGAGTAAGAATAAAGATAATGAATAAACCTTATATAATATCCTCATCATGGACTTTCCTAGCATACATTGTACTTCAATAAAAATCATGGGCTTTCCTACCATATAGTGTACTTTGGTATAAATCATGGGATTTCCTAGCATATAGAGCACTTCGGTGTATAGAAAAGAGGCACTTCGGTGCAAAATTTGAGGATTCTTATATAAGTTAGATAAAAGACAATGATAAAATGCAATCATTTATTTTCATGATGTTAAATATTTTCCTTTCAAAGTATATGTTATTTTAGTTTGTAATATGTTCAAATCCACTTGCAAACTATTTTTTGCATGATTGGGGGTGTGATGCCTGTAGGAAAGGAGCAATGTTAGGGATAGAGCCATATGAAGACCAGTTTAAGGAATAGATCCAGGTTTCCCAAAGACTTGCCTGGTGGGGTACCATCTACATTGGAAGATTAATGTTTATAAATTATTTCATGTATGTCTCAAATAAAGTTTGATCATGTTTGGCTTAGTTAGTTTCAATTCAAGAATTCAATTGTACTAGATTGCCTTTAGACAATGTATGAATCAATTTCAATGTTAGCGTGTGGTGATTGTTTACTTTATTTGCAATGTTACTATACTTGTGCCATCTTTTCAAGATAAAGTCCATCATGTTTTGGAAACCATGGGAGTTTCTTACACTAAAACATGTATTCTTAAAGGGGTGTTACACCTCATGTGGGTTCAAGGCATTATAAGATGAATGAGAGATTAACCGAGTGTGTGAAGTTATTAATATATTCTACGTGGTTATATCAGTTAACATTCCATTTGTATGTTTTTGAATTATTAGTTCCTTTATGATTGATCAAGAATGTTTAGTGATTGATTTACTCTTTGCACTCATTTAGAGTATCTTGTAATATATATCTTTGTGAATGATAAGTTCCTCTATAGTTCATTGTTGTTGTACTTTTAATTCACTTTCCCAATAATATATGTTTGACTATTAAAGTGTTTTGTATTGTTTCTTTGAAGTACTAATTCACTGAGAGAGTAGGCTCACCCCTCTACTCTCAAATTTTTAGGGAAACCACATGGATATGAAGAATGATAATGCCAGAGTAGATTTGCCTCAAGAGCTAAGTATATGATTAGTTATATTCAGTCGGTCCCTGTCACTCTAGATCCTTGTTTAGAAGTGAGAGAGTTGTAAATGATGATGTGTAATGTTGCTTCCTTAATAATAGAGAATTTATAGCATTATCATGCCGTATGTACATGGAAGTGTGAAAAATAGAATGAATGTCTAGATATGCTTATTTTTGAGATCATATTAGAGTAATCAAGTTTTAGCTTCCCTTGTAAAGTTATTTATGTGATTGTATGTGAGTAATCAAAGAGTTTTAAATATCATAAAAAAGGTTAAGGGTGATTTTTGTATTATTTTTAATTCTCAACTTGTGCCCTGATCTCATGATTAGTGGTAATCATGGGATGTGGGTGTAGTCCATCAGGATGAGTGCATAAAATTACATACATGATAGATCCAATTGCAGATACATATGGAATCTTGCTCATGTAGTCCTTTTGTAAATAGGAATTGGGAAATTGGGCTTTACAGAATCCAATTCCATGTGATATAGGCTAATTCCCTCTCTTCAAGTCATGCATGTTGAACTGCTTTAGCACTTTTTTCAATGTATGTACTCTGCCTTAATCTAAGAAGCGTTCTAGATCTATCTCTATAGATCTTGATTCCTAATATACAGGTTTCTTCGCCTAAGTATGTAATAGAGAAGGTACTTCCCATCCAGTTCTTTACCATATGTAAGCTAGGAATGTCATTCCCCATCAAAGTATGTCATCTACATACAATATGATGAATAAAATTATGCCCCACTAACCTCCTTGTGCAAACAAAGTTCATCTTAATTTTTACTAAAGCCAAACTCTTAAACTGTCTCATCAAAATGAAGATTCTAGGTCTGAGATGCTTACTTCAATCTATAGATTGACCATTGTAGCATACAGAGTTTATTGGCTTCCTTTATATTTATAAAACCCTGAGGTTGTGTCATGTATACATCCTCAAGAAGATTCCAGTTAAGGAAGGTGGTTTTAATATCCATCAGACAAATCTCATAGTCATAATAAGCTACAATGGCAAGCATGATCTTGATGGACTTAACCATGGCAACTTGAGAAAAAGTTTCATCATAGTCATCACCATGAACTTGTTTTAAACTTTTTGCAATCAATCTCCCTTATAGGTTTATACATTACCATCCATGTCAATCTTCTTCTTGAAGACCCACTTGCACCCTACGGGTTTTACCCCTTTAGGTGGATCAACCAAGATCCATACCTTGTTGATGTACATGGATTCCATCTTAGTTCTCATGGCCTCAAGCCATTTCTAAGACTTGGATCCCTTAGTAGCTTCTAGGTAGGTTGTTAGCTCATCATCTATAACCAACTTGTAGCTTCTAGGTAGGTTGTTAGCTCATCATCTATGACCAACTTACCACCTTCTTGAGTCACAAGATAACCAAATCTTTTAGGCTCAAGGTGTGTCCTACTAAATCTATGAGGTTCTTGTGTTACATGAGGAACTTGAGATTCCACAACAGCTTGTGAGACACTTTGTTCCTCGTGTAGCTCTATAGGTTCAATGTTTTCTTATTGATCTCAAACCTCTTTGAGTTGACTTTTCTCCCACTGTTGCTAGGAATTCAACATCCCTAGCAACAAACACTTTGTTGTTAGATGGGTTATACAAGTAGTATCCCTTGGTTTATTTGGGATACCCAACAAAATAACATTTATCAGATCCGGGTCCAAGCTTTTCAGAAAGCATTTTACTCACATAAGCTTCACACCCCCAAATCCTCATAAAAGACATTTTAGGACACTTCCCATTCCATATCTCACATGGTGTCTTTCAAACAGGTTTAGATGGTAACGGTAAGTGTAAATGTTTTGGTTTCAAGAGCATATCACCAGAAGGAAGTCGGAAGATTAGCAAAGTCACTATTGATCACACCATATCTAGTAATGTGTGATTCCTTCTTTCTGATACACCATTTTGATGTAGTATTTCAGGTGGATTCCATCGTGATATGATACCACGGTCTCTCAAAAGGTCCTCAAACTCTTGGCTTAAGTGTTCTTCACCTCAATCAATACAAAGTGCCTTAATACTTATACCAGGTTGGTTTTGTACTTCATTCATGAAATCCTTGAACTTTTCAAGGGTTTCTAACTTATGTTTCATCAAGTAAACATAACCATACCTACTTAAATCATCAGTACAGTAATGAAGTATGAATAACCACCTCAAGCATTTATTCTGAAAGGCCTGCATACATCATGAGTCCTAATAGATCACTTTCCCTCTCATTATTTCTAGTGAAAGAAGTCTTTGTCATCTTTCCCAACAAACAAGATTCACATGTCTCTATTGATTTGAAATAAAAATAGTCCAAATAACTATCTTTTTGGAGTTTGGAGATGTGTTTCTCATTTATGTATCCTAGACAACATTGCCAAAGGTATGTTTGGTTTGAGTTATCTAGTTTTTGTCTTTTGGTATTTATGTTATACATGCTTGTCTCCATATCTATCAGGTATAGACCACAAGACATTGGGTCATTGCCATAAAAGATCCCATCTTTACTATAGAACATTGACCATTCTTTATAAAAAAAATTTAATCCATTCTCATCCAAACAAGATATGGATATAATGCCCCTATTAATGGCATTTTTCTCTAACTCTATTATAAGCCCACTTGGAAGAGATAACTCATAGGTTCTAACTACACTGACATCAACTCGTGGTCCATTAGCAACACACAGTTCAACCTCACCTTTCTTTAAAGGTCTACTTCTTTTCGAATCCTTCACATTTGAGCAAATGTTTGATCCACATCTAGTATCCATTACCCATTATGAAGAAGTACTGAAGTTAATATCAATTATGTATATACTTGAAGTAGAGATATCTATCCCTTACTTCATCTTCCTTAATCCTTTTGGGTGAAAAGGATAGATTCCTTTTGCACCTACCCTTCTCCTTATCTTGACTTCAAAAGAATTGGACTTTAGCTTACACTAAGAACACTTCTTTGTCTTGCATTTGTCCTTGGACTCTATTCTGATGATCACCATTATAGGTTTATCCTTCTTCATTTGTGCTTCAACACCTGTCATGATGTGAAGCAACTCAGATAGTGGTTTAGCCATGTTTCTCAAGTGATAACACTCGATAAACTGGCTATATGATTTAGGCAATGATTTTAAAATCATATCTACGACCAACTATTAGCCTTTAAGAAATCTCAATCTCTCTAGATGTTTTGCTTTCTCAATCATATTGAGCACATCGGGCTCTATTGGATCTCTCTCTGTCAGTTTTCACTCAAACAGTGCCTTAGAGACATTACATATTTCTTGCTTATCATGTTGTTTATACAACGCATTGTGCATACAACCCAACATATGGTTTTTGTTGTCTACAAAATCATTGGCATGCTTCAAGTGAGCATCCATTTCATCCCTAGACACATATTGAATGGGTTCCATTAGTACTGGTGTTTCAAGAACATAGAGAACACTTCTCAAAGTCTTGAACTAATTATGTAAGTTTATCCCATTTAGATTGTCCTTCTGAAGGACCGACCGCAATGATTGTGTGTTTTCTATTTATCTACAAGTGTAAAATTTGCACTTTATCAAAACACTTTTGATTTAGTTTGATAATATTGATGATATTAATTAGGCATGTATTTAATTATTGCTCCCACTATTTTGTTCAAATTGATAGCCCTCACTACCAATACGAAAGATTGTAGCATATAATCTTCTAGTGAGCCAAGATCCATATTTCATCAAATCATGAGTCAGCTTTAGTTGATCGCCCACAACTTGACTATTTAGGTATGCAACTTTTTCCAATTGCATCCAAATACAACTCTTGGATAGATGATGTGCACAACTCCTTGTCACAATCTACCTTCATGCTTTTAGGCCCTTATCTCATTAAGATCACCTAGTTAAGCCTGACCCAAAAGCCAATACGGTAGAATATCTACCCTTCTTTGACAGATCTACATATCTACCATCACACTTCTACGAGATAGACGGCGCACCATGCTTTTGTATGACCTACACTTTGTCGATCAAGCTTAAGTGTGTTGCATATGGAAAACATCTACAATTTAATATTTATGGAGAAATTTTATATGTATAAACATATACATATCCAATCACCACATACTTATAGTTTGTATCATATACATGTTATATCCACAAATAAAACATGCAATATAAAACATGGGTGATGGATATGGCCATACTATTATAATTCCTTGGAGCCACAAGGAATTATTACCACCTAAGGTCCACATTATATGTATCAACGTGTTGTTGATGAATATCTATGTTGAAAACCATCTAGGTTGATTGACTCAACTCTTGAACCAATCAGTTGCCCTCCTGCTCGGTCAGTTGATCTCTTGGATCAGTCGATTGTTCTCTGGACCAAGTGATGTCTGGACTCCTCTAATCGATTGGTTGGGCCACTAGTCAATTGATCGGTTCCCCCTGTCATATGGCCTCATTGGTCCCAGTCGATCGGTTCAACTCCTGAGTGGGTTGGTTAGCTGGAGTAGAACATCATCTTCGCCATAACAGGAAATATAGTTATCATATTTATATTTAACATATTACATTGTAAATGGGAAACATTGATTTACATTTAAGGGGAGCATAGGAAGGAAAGTATTAATACTTTTACATATAGAAAAGGAGAGAGATGCTCGATCTGCAAACCTAGAGAGAGAGAGAGAGAGAGAGAGTCGAGCTAGAATACGCTAGTGTACATATCACATGAATACACTCAAGTGTGTTTGCATTTTAAGACAATTTTTTACAAAATGTAAACCATTGATCTTCACCGTCATACTATAACTAAGCTAAATACAAATTTTGAGCCCATTTGAATGAGTGTAAGTCACTCATCCAAGGACAGCAAAATCGATGCACGAAACTGATTTAAAATGCATAATTTTTGCGGTCTTTATAACATGACCTATAAATGTCCAAATGTGCTCAAATTTGCGTATGAGCTATTCACAAGATTTTTAAGAAGATCAATGGATTAGAATTTTGAAAAAAATATTACATCATGAAAAACTACTTGAGTGTATTCTACTCCGAATACACTCAAATGTATTCTAGACTAACTCTCTCTCTCTCTCTCTCTCTCTCTCTATATATATATATATATATATATATATATATATAGAGAGAGAGAGAGAGAGCAATTGTATGTGGTATTTAATTGGATATTCACATTAATTATGTAAATATTTTCATTGTATGTAATAAATAAATAATAAAATCAAAAATAAATCATATCAATTAAATCCCAAAATATAATGAATTGACATGGTTCTGATACCATTGTAAGGAAATATGGCATCAGATATGGCAATAAAAATAAAAAAATACCGCCATATTCCCCTTCAACAGCATATCATATCAACAACTATGAACTGGGAATGAGGGTTGCAAGGTATATATTTGGTCTTGGAATAAGTCCAGTGAATAGTCTTACTGCAGTGCGCTTCTTTCTTCAAGTTGCATATGGACGGCCATCGGCAGTAGTCTCTTGGTTGACACCACGGACGACAGTTGATAACGTCCTCGTAGTGGGTGGAAAAGGTCTCCTCGCCTCTGTAGTAGTCCACGCATACCACTGGGAACTTATGTCGTTCTTTTAGAATGGACAAGAAGGAGTTGTTGCTTATAGTCAACGTGCTAGTGTCGACTTGCTCTGCCTTGTTGTCTATCCCTTGCTATCCCTCCCTTTTACAGATAGGACTTGCTCGGGTACTTATGTTACCACAACTGTGAGAAGATAATAATTGTCAGAGCTTATTTTTATGTCTCTAGAAAGTCTCGACTACCTCTCTGTTTATAGAAGGGTCGGGATTAGGATTTTAGACAAATCAGGAGTCGAAGAGACATAATCTCATGAATTTTTTAGAAATTACGAACCACGAAACGGTTGGTTCACAGTTGAACCAGACGATCCACAGTTGAACCGGTCAAATCACATGTGAAACGGTTGTCCAACACTTGAACTAGTCGGTTCACTTGCTTTCCTATTTTCAATCACACTGGCTCTCAATATTTGATTAATGAACAGCATGAGGTCAACATCAATCCTTAATCAAATTGTATTGATCATTAAACTAGCCGACTCATAACCTAAACTAGTTATTTCAGTGTTTGAAACGGTCGGTTCACTTATGAACCGGTTGTTTCAGATTTCTGATTCAGCCAATGTTGTCCAAATTGATCTGATACTTTAGTCGCTGATTCAACAATTGAATCGGTCAGTTCACGGTCCTATCAGTCAATTTTCAGCTATTGATGTTTAAATCTACTCTTTACCATTCTAAACACGATGACTCGTTTCCGCCCATACGGGTTACGGTGCACTTTTGGACACACTCGGTATTATCTTACATGCCAGGTTTTCGTGGACTCTTGAATATCTTCTAATCATTCTACTAAGATTAAATGCCAGTACGCGTTTCTGTTATATCTATAGTATGTTTATATGAGGACTTGTTTACAATCATCCTATCAATATCTTGCAGCAGTACTCTGTGTTGATATGTGTGGCGGTGCTCTTACGCCTTCTTCCCTGCGGTGAAACTCAGGCGGGTTGTACAGGTCTGTAGTCTGGCGATGAGAAGTTGAGAATCAAAACATCAAACAGGCACACATCTGCTCCGGTTGTGCCGAGAGAGAGCGCAGGGAACCAAATACTCGTTTGCGGGATAGCTACGACCCTCGGAAAGAGTATGTTTCTTTTTCTGATTTACGGTGTAGCATCTGCAAGAATCGGTGTAACATTACGTGTCGACGTCATCACACAAGAAAAAAGCTAAACATGCTACCAGATCTCTGGTTCATAGATGGGAGCTGCCTCTGACATCTAACTACATGCGCCAAGGACATAGCCGCAAGACTATTTAACAGTATATACCAATGAATTAGGAGGACTACTGTTATCTGCATGAACCTTCAGATACATCATGGTAAGGGGCGCACGCGCGAGCACAACAGGAGATTCTCACAAAAGACAACTGCTAATGTCATTGATAGAGAGTATCTGGCGATAGAATATAATTATTGACGTCATGGAAGAAAGGTTGAGACCAACAAGTATAGGATCTTGATCATAGTGCAGAAAGACACAACAAGTGGACTGGAGCACACCCTCTCATGTCTCCAGAGTTTACCATTTTGGCTTCATCCGGGATGGATTCTCTCGGTCATCAAGAAAAAACATTTGTTGTGGAAACCGTGGCGTCAACGTTGTTTGCCTGATTGTTGGACTTCTTTTCTCTGCACGGTCACAATGGTTTTATGATCAACGCTCCTATGCTTTCTCTATTTCAACAGCTGCGTAGAAGAAGTTCTATCTCTGCCTACATCCATTGTAATCATTAGGCTTCTCTATATTAGCATGCATAGTTCTCAGTGGCATATAGCAATTCCTCATATATCAAAGTCATACCAAGTTCGGATTCAATATGGCAGCTACGTACTACTTTTCCTGGCAGGTAATTCTTCCTTGTCCAATAGTGGCCGCAGCAGAAATACTGATTTTGGATTCATAATTATATTAGTGGTTTGGGCAGACACAAAGTGTTGTTGGTAAATACTATATTTACACTGCCACCCGGGACTCTCTAGCTTACCCATCTTACTGATTGGACACAACAACTATACAAGGTTATCATGTTGCATATCATCATACTTCCCCCGTTTGTAGGTTGTGAATTCTGCTTCTACTATGCTCTAATCCTCGACCACATATGCATCATGTAGATAACAAATTAAAGAAATATTTTTTCATGAGTTCTGAAAGTACAATACTAAAAACAAACTTTGGATTTACTACATAGAGACAATGACGGTAAATTTTCTTCCCCAGGAATCAAATAATCTTTATACTATCTTATTGGGTTATATTCAATGATTTCGTCATATATATTCTGTTTGGTTTGTGTTGTCATTTCCCTTAGACGGTATTGTCTCTCCTTGATATGTGTCTTTTATCATCATGGTTGTTTATAATGGCTCTTGAATATCAATCAATCGGTCAAGTATTATTTTGACACTAGGTAGGATTTCTCATATCATATTGTAGTCTTTGGCAATATTCTAACTATGACAACTCAAGTCACAACATTATCCATAGATAAATCTAACTACAAATTTCTAACCTAAAAAATGTCTCCATGCACGACGTTGCGTGCCTACTTTAATACATCTTTCTATGCTCATTCCAATCTTGTCCAACTTTGCTAACTCTCACTTCTCCACTCCATTCCACACCATTATGACTCCTGGAATTACAATATATACTTTACAAAGAGACTACAAAATATACATTCCACTAAATGTCATAAAATATTAAATATTGCATTCATTTTGTATTTGGATGTTATATGAGGTTAAATTAGCAAAAATAACACCATGTTGTAGACCAATGAATAAAACAATCACTAAAACATGGAAGTTTTATTTCATGTTAACATTTCTTGATGTCAAGAAAGTATTTCATTTTCTTAAAATCATAACTTCATATAATTAATATTACATTAAATCTGTTAACTCTTATTCTTACTTCTTTATAGCCACATATTATACGATTTGTAGCATTTAACATTTCATGTGTGGGTTTATTGCTACATTATTTTTAATTACTAAAAATGACAGAAATCATTTATTCATAATATGTCGATACATAATTTCTCTATTTGTGCATGTCATCCATTAAATGCACCTCATAATATATAGACACACAATTTTAAATTGTTTCCTAATACAATTTTGAATCAATTAATCAAATAAATTATTTATCAAAATTTTGAAAAATATTTTAACATGAGATCTAAAGAAAAATAATGAACATTATTTCTCTAGCTCAAGTCAAAATTATATGGTTGCAGACTGAAAATCATTCTTATTATAACCTATATAGGAATGCATGTTTTCATGAATGATGCATTGCTATATCATAACATTTCAGAATAGGTCACCAATTGATAAGGTCTAGAAATATTTCTTGTTCAGATATTAAAGGTAAAAGCATGTTTTCCTAAAATATGTACTAAAATATAAAAAATATACATGTCTTAAAACAAAATGATTTTAATGTGTATCAAATCAATTCAAACTTCTTAACAAATAGTAAATTTATAACAATATTCTCTATCCATTATTAGATATTCGCAGATCCCTTATCATGGAGACTCTAAATATGAGAATAATGTATAACTAATTGCATCATGGTTGGAAGCCCAAAGATAGTAGGTCGCTTGCGTCTACCTTCTCTGGCACTCCGGGCGCCGGCAGAGGCCGACCCTCTCCCCCTGGCCTTTCTCCTCACTCGCTGGCTGCTGGGGTCGCCGGGACGAGAGCGGGCGGTGGCTTCTACTTCTTTTGTTCCTCCTAGGCTGACGGTGTGGCTCTCTGGATCTGCAGATCTGAAGCCTGGCGGCACTCTTGCTGGATGATCGATGTGAGAGGTTGAGTAGAGTTGACCGGGGCATGCTCTGATCTCTCTTCTCGTGCCGTTCTGATGGGTTTTGTGCCTCCGCTTTCTCCTATCTCAGACCCTTGTGTTGGCGAGTTCTCCTTTCTTACATCTTTCCCTCTTTAGTAGTTAGCGGGTGTTGGGCGGCGGGGTCTTTGCTTGTTTTTTTGTGGTGTTCATTTGTTGGTCGCGTCGTGCCTTGGTTTCCTTCTTGGGTGGCCGGTGAGATCGGGCGCCCCTTGGTGCTCCAGGCAGAGGAGGAGTAAGATGGGTTTAGGCTTCGTGCGGGTCTTCCACCCCCTGTTCGCAGTGGTGGTCGGGAGTGGTGGTGGAGTTCTCGACACCCTCTACTCCCCACCTTTGTATCCGCATGAGCCATCCTTCATTTGTATCTGCATCGCTGGGGTTTGGCCTCCTTCCCGGGTCTACTGGTTGGTGCAACCTTAGTGCTCGTCGCTGGTAGTTGTGTTTCTCGTCCTGTTTGTGGGGCGTTGTGTATGTGTTGTTAGGTCTGTGTCATTGCTTTGGGGTCGAGCTCTTTGTCTGGAAATCTTTTGTTGTCTTCATGATGGTAATCTTTGTCAGCGGATTTGCAAACTCCTCTCCAGATGTACTCATAGGTTCTTGTAGATTTATGAATTCCATCCCAGATAGCTGTTTTAGACAGCCACTACAAGAGGTGGACGGTGCAGAAGCGTACCTATCACATCCCAATCTGAGCCGTGTACTATGTCTTTGTGCAAAAGGAGTTGTTGCTTGGTTACTTGATGAGAGATGTCTATCTTGTAGATGTCGTATGGCTTACTTTTAAAGATATTGAGTTTTTTTCAAAAAAAACTAACATATGCGAAGTTTTACTTAGTTGAATATTGATTACATTACCTTATTGTACAATGAATAATTAATTTATGTGAAATTTCTTCATAAAATGCACACTAAACATCATTTTGGTTCTAAGTATCATATATTTCAAAAAAAAAAACTCATTCATTTATTTATTCATTAATAAAATGGCATACATAAATTTGCATAACTGTTATATACTATAAATAATGACAATGTGCATGTGCTATTTTTGTACTTCTATAGTAGATTGATATTGATGTATTATGCACAAAAGGAATCTTGTTGTGGTTTCACTAGATAACATTATCTTATTTAACACCAAAAAAATGCATGATTAATGTTCGTTTTTTATCCAAATAGGTAAGACAAGGTGTATAATATCACAATCAAGACTCATACATGAACCTAAGCCAAACTAAAAATTAGTTTCTTATAACTATAAATGTTTTATCTACTACTTAGAAAAATAGAAGATATGGTGATAGTATGGCATATAGGTCCAATATTATATAGTGATTATCCACATGCCCACACTTACATACACACAAAGACAAAGTCACTTATATACATTGTCAATTGCATAATTTAAATGTCAATTCCAAGATTAAAAAAAGGTGAATTGTTCTTGACATATTTAACAAGTATTATTGTTGATTAACAAATAATTTGCATTACTTTTTACAAGATGGTTTTCTTACACCAAGATTAAAAGAATTTTTTTAGTTTTCATAAACAGATAACTATGTATATGACCAACTAAGTGATTAAATAAATTTGGCACACACTCTTCTTTAGAATAAATGCTCATAATATGATTTTGTCAATTAGTAATGATATAATAAATATGTTCACAAAAGTAAACAATGCGAGATTTCTCAAGGTTTCCCTCTGTAAAAGATGGTTATCATTAGTCAATAGCTTACACTAATGCATGGATTTACATCTCTAACATGTCCAATATTTGTGGAACACTCATCCTTTATACCACAAGGTGATTACTTTATTTTGTGCATGGTCTTGCAATATTTATTAACATGTACTTTGCATCATCATCATATTTTATTATTTCTATTAAAAGGAAATGTTTTCAAAAGTTAAATATTAAGAAATTTTTTATACAATCTTATAATCATAATTGTATACAAGTGAACAATTACAAATATTCAGTGATAATTTATAATTAAAGTATATAGATAGAATGCTAAAAATGCATTTTATTGAACATATGAGTAGTAATATCTATGCAGCTATATATTTTCATAAAATGGTTTTCAGATATGTGATGGGTAACTTAGTTCCAACTTGAATCCACTTTAATACAACAATAGTTATAGATGGTATAAAATTCTATTGTAAGGCATGCTACACATATGACCAAGTGAATAGAAATGTGGAATCATTGCTAATAGTCTAATTACCTTTATAGTAATTTAGCCACACAACCAAATCGACTGAAATCTTTCCAAAGTGAAAGATGAATGCATAGAATATTTAAGATATGGTAAATGTTTACTTGACATGAAGTGGATAACATTTTGGATATAACTTGACTAATTTATTTGTTATTGAATTTCTAAAAATCTAACCAACTTGAAATATTCAATAATCAACTAACTTTGTTTTAGATGTTATAATAATTCATAAGATATAAAGACATTTATAACTATAAATTTTTCCATGAAAATAGTTTTCAATCATCTCAACTTTAAATAGAATACTTTGCAGACATCTCTACAACTTTGACAAAATAATACATAATTGAGATTGATTTCTCAACTAAAAGAGTAGAGGATGTTACATAACAAGTTATGTATATCATTTTTTTTCCGATGTATTAATTATCTCCAAAGTATTAACTAATTCAGAATTTCCATATAAAGATAATAATTTGTAATGAGTTTCCTTGATGAGAAAAATAAACTCCATCAATTGAGTTATCAAATTGAAGATGTATATTTCAAATTATTACTCAACTGAGCTTGATTGTGAAATTTACTTTGCGCTCACCCAAAATCAAAACCCACTAACTAAGAAAACACTTTTACTACATATTCTAAGTGGTTACATTTGTTTGACAACTATACTCTTATCTAAAAAAAATGTTGAAGCTCCAAAAACAAAGATCAATGTATATTTTATATCTATATTTAGAAGATAAAAAATGATAAAAATAGTGGAAAACATTTCCTCTATACAAAAAATGTATATAATTAATATCAAAGTAACTTCGATTAGGTTTTCTTCTCAAAATATTGTGCCAATCATACATTTTAGACCCCTATTTTCATTTTGCGAGACAAGATAGTTGGTGAAACCCATCATTATAGATATCTTTTTATTGGAAAAGGAATTAATCTAACAAGTGATATATCACAGTAACCTATAATGAAACAAAGTATTTTGTATTGGCTTATACAATATCCTTATGCTTTTGTATTACCTTATATAATATCCTAAAGCATAAGTTGCACATCTTAAAATTATTCTATTCATTTTGAGAGTTATACCTCTTATGACTAGAGAGGTAGTCATTATTTTAGCAAGCAAGTTTCAATTGGAATAAAATTGAAACTTAAACTTTAAGATAACTATTCATGCATTAATTTCTAAATAGTGTAAAAGTCAACAAAAAGGTGATCCATGGCTATATTAGTATAAAATTTAATATAAATTTATGATGCCCAGAGCATGTGGGACAAATTCAAGAGGAAACTACATTGTCTTATAGAATTCATACTAAAAATATAAGAAACAATTATATAATAAAATGAATGATAAAGATATATTGATGAAAGAAGGCGTCCAATAAATAGACACATGAAACTGTATCGTTGTATAGAATCTAATGGCATGCTTATTTTTAAATATAAAGAGCCACAATTGTCATTAAACAATTATTGATCATTGGATAGTGCAACTTGATAAAAAGATAATAAAAGAATATATTATGTATCTTTCTTCTATCGACGATGAGCTACCTTAAAATATGTCGATACACCTATAGTAATATTTATCTGAACAAATGAGTTATACATTAGAGAAATGTGCAAAGCACGTGAAATTACTAGTTGAATACTTTAACACTTTAGTAATAAACCAGTTCATTTGTAAACTCTTATTCCAGGTATATCCTATGTGTGTCACCCTATAGGTTCCAAGTTACATTGGCACTGAATGTCCAAATCAACTTATGACATCATAAGTAATGAGTGGTATCTAGAAACACATGAGATTTTGTCATCAACCAATACACACTCTAGTCTTAAGTGTTATCGTTGTTTATTAGCCTTCCATAATAACACCTGACTAAGGACATAATAAGAATATATATACTCTTAACATATATATTATCTCATCCTTCAGGTCCTCAACCTCAAGACATTCGTCATTGAGTAATATCATTCTTTAGATATTTATTATGTTTCATCATTATCTCATAACTAAAGAATAAGAATAAATTAGAAGATTGTCTTTATTATTAATCAAATTATTTATAGGACATGTCATTACAATCATCATATGATTGACTCTCTGGGCATACATACCAACAGACATGATAATATTTTATAGTAGGTGACATTTCTATTTCATACTCTACCTCACACACCTCTATAGACAATGCACTATTTTTGGGCATGCTCTTCTTCTTCTTTTGTTCCATACACTACATTCCCAACACCGGTTATCAACATAGTCGACCATCACGTCATACCACATATTCATCAACTCCGTTTGAAAATGTAGTTTTGCACCCCATCGGAGGACACGCATCCTAATTTTCAAAGGCCCTCATCCCAACTCCACCATTTCATTTATATGATAGACCTCATCAATCTTTTGCTACACTTTTGACACCCATTAAGCTGTGTCTAGATGAGATCCCTACTCATGATTTAGAGGTGAAAGGATGTGGGCAAGGACGGAATGGACATCGAAGATGTGATTTTTTTTTTGTAAATTCTATACAATTTTGTATATCTGCCTATGCGAAGGCATTGGTATATTTTGTATTTGACTATCATATACATCCATCATCTATGATTTATATACTTGGATCATGATTGATGACTATATTTTTTTATAAATCAATTTTTGAAAATAATAAAAATGTTGTTTTCATTATATTAAATACAAGTTAAGTTAAAAAAAGGCGGATTTGAACATTGTACGTACACCATGGTCTACTAGCCCAAGTCAAGTATTATGTATTCCATGTTAAAAAAAACAAGGCTTTGTGTAAAAAAAATATTTTTTAACGGACATAATTTTCCAGGTGTACTAGCCATTTGCTACCGCTCTTATAATTCTTCTATATTTTTATGTGAACATATTTCTTTCATTCTTTCTCCTATTCTATATCAATAAATTTGAACAACTTATCTTGTTACGTTGTTGATTTTGCAGTAAAATCATTATAAAAAGCTTCAATTCTTAGGTATCATTCCTAACTAGTGAATTCATATTTATTTTACATTATTTTTTTAGTATGTTTATAATGTTACTTGAATTTAAATGTCACTTTTGAATATGTTGTACATTCATTCTATTTTATTTCTCCATAAATGGCTTTCTAAAGAATATGGACATTTCACATTTCAGCAGTTAATTCAAATAATTGTTGCAAAGTGTCAAAAGAAAAAAAATGACTCGTCAAATTCTATTGGAGGACGACTGGAATAGAGTACCAAAATTGTTTTATAACAAAATAGAATTCATGGTGACAAAAAATAGGAAAAATTTCATTAGCAATCATTAAATGTCTCACATGCATGGGGAACTTCTTGAGTTACCTATTTGGTGTTGAGATCATACTATACATAAAGAAATGTCACTCAATTTATAATTTACAAGGCAGTTAGTTGTATCACATCCAAAGACACATCGATATGTACAACAAATATGACCATTTCATGAATTATTAGATCAGATATTGAATCAAATGCAGCAACATATTGTACTATTTCTCATTCATGTTGTAATTTTACTATTATTTGATACTTAGTATTTTTAAAATATGTTCTTTTTTATCTAATAAGACCAACTATCATGATCTATTTGCAGCAATAAGATGTCTTTGATCCTTAGGTGTGTTTGGATCTATTCAAATTAACAAGTTTATAATAAATAAACAAAATGGTATAACAAAAATAAAGTCAACTAGTATTGCTTATGAATAAATACAAGATATATTCTTATAGTATATATAAATAATAAAAAATCCTAATAAAACAATTGAATATTTAAAATGAGTGGTATGCATCCTGCATAGGGCACATTGTTTCTGTAGGAGGAAATGTATCATGTATGGAGATGCATGCTCTCCTATGGAAGCAATGCGTCCGGTCCCACCTCCAGTCAATACATCTCGACGGGTGACCCATTTCTCTCTTAGCGGGCAATACGTCCCCATCCGAGACATATTTGCCCCAACATTACGGATGAGCATTGAATCGGTCCATCCTGATCTGACCCATATCCTAGCCCGCATATCTTGACCAAGACCCGATCTATGTACTTTACATGGGTGGGTCAGGTCTAACATATTTACTTAGATTTTTATACGGGCCAACAAGGGCCAAGCTAAACGTAGGCTTGAAAACCTAGATACTCAGATTAGTTATATACATGTATATACATAATCACACATTTGGATATAATATATAACTTTATAAGATACATTTGACTATAAAATCATAGAATTATATTTGATTGAAATTATATTTAGTCAGTTATATTAGTAAGATTAAAGAGCAATACACAACAACAAATCTAGTAAATGTGCATCCATTTTGTATTAACCTATTTGTGATAGTTTAAAAAATATAATCTTAGATATTAGATTTATACTACTTATAATTATTGTACTTTAAAATTCATCTTAGTGAGACATTATTAGACTATATTGAAATGGAAATGTGCTACTTCTATTCAATGTTACTTGTAAAAATCCAATCAAGTGTCGAATGATTTTAGTTATATTTCATAAATAGATGGAACATGTTCGTCATTTTAAACGTCTCGTCTATATTATACTCTTTTCATCCATGAATTTATATAATAATTTATAGGTATATTATGTTGTACACATTCTAAAATTATGTTATAATTTATCCCATATATGTTAGAAATGTTTTCATTTAGTATGTTATTACGCCGTTTCGAATCTGATCCGAAACTCATCTATGTTATGTGGGCCGTTCCGAATCTGATCCGAAACTCATCTATGTTATGTGGGCCGAGTACGAGCCGAGTTTTCCAAACATTAGCTGGGCCTAAATCCAACCCACAACCCAACTAAAAATATGAGTTTAGACATAGACTTGCCCATCCCTACTGAACATGGACCAATAAATCCTAGTCAGAAATTGTACCCAAAGAGTAATGCATCACCCACGGTACGCATTGTTTGATAAATATATCAATTTTATAATTAAAAACAAACCATACTATATTGGTAATAAAAATAGCAAAATAAACTACTCAGATTTCAGATTTTGTGAGCGATTTCTTATTATGGCTCGGCTCGGTTAGTGGTGCATTGGAATGTATGTCTGGAAACCGAAAGTAATAGCGTCAAAGAGGATAGCCGATTGAGTACATGCCTTGGCCATGCAACAAGGGCCAGCTGCGTCTAGAACTACTATAAGCTTTTCTTTGTGTTTCTGATTTCAATGTGGAGCGTCAACCTTCAATTATGCTGGCGACTAGGTGCTTGTGTAATGGCATCGTCTAAAGAAACTGGGGAGACATGACGTTCCGCAAATGCGTTCAAAATTAAGATGGCCATCAGGAAGAAGGGTTATATATCTATAGTACAACTATAAAAAGAACGAGTTTGATGTCGAGCTCTCCTTAACTCACTCTCTTCTCTCCTTTTTTTAAAGAAATTTGCTCCTACAAATATTTATTCTACATGATAATTCCTTCTCAAATTGCCGCTACGAGCCACCTCTCATTTTAAATATCCATCACGGTTCCTTAACTACTCATCACATTTGCAACGTCTTCCCCATAGTCTTCGGTCTCCTTCTCTTCATATCTCCAACCACTCCTGATTCTCTCTCCCCATTATCTCCATTCTATTCATCCATCCCCAATCACCGAGACTCCCTCGACTCTTTCGTTGCGCTTACAAGTTTAATACTGGTGAACTTTTATCCGCCATGGCAAAGTAGAAGTACACCCATGAGGCTAGCAACAACTGCGGTGGTTCGCTAGGAACGACGAGTCCAGTTGTTGTTTCTTTTCAAGCTACAACGCAAGGAGATTACCTGCTGCAGATCTTTGTCTTGATTTGTCACATCTTCCGCTTCATTTTAGATGGTATTCCCACAACATATGAAAATCAAGTTAGTGGTCTAACGACATGGTACCAATTTATCACGTTTGTTTCATAGATACATTGCATTTGGGAAGCCTATTTTCTATATATTGCAGGGTATTTGATTCCCATGCATGAGTCTAATAATTCTAAGTCGTGTTTCCAGCTGCATGTTTGATTGATACATTTCCTTGCAGTTTCAACCGATTTCAATAATCTTTGTGTAGTAGGAAAACATTTGTTGATAAAGATCGCCAGACAATGTGCTCAAACTTCTGTGTTGATCTCTGACAACGAACTCCTCCATCCTTTCATGACCCATTCGACAATACAACAATTGCTAGATAGACGCAGAGACAAATCTACAGGACGTGTGTTCAACGTGGCAGGCTATGTTATTAGAACTTATTTTCTGTACGTTGTTGTCTATTGTGTTGTTGATCCTATCTTATTTATGGAAATGCATAGGTAAAACCATCAACGTCCATGTTGTATTTTTTAAGAAATTTTTCCTTCTAACCCTCCCGCCAATCTGTATGTACAAATAAATTACATAATAGTTTCACCCAGTTCATACATGCATTCACTAAAGATCTTTATTATAAACTTCAGGAGTAATCTAAATGGACGCAATGGCCAGGGCCGGAATGTGAGATGGAAATTATAAGGTACTGCCCATCACCACAATCATCAACACCATCAAGAATGACAATGAAATCTCTTTGTTGCTCCATTCATAAGTAGTTGAAATCATCGGCGTACCTACACTTAGGCTACATGACGCCACGACATGATGCAGTCGTCAACAACAAAATGGTTATCATCTTTCGTTTAATCCATGGCCTCAAAACTTTTAAAAGTAGATTGATGCGTCAAGGGAGAGAAATCCTCTAACCAATTAGGAGACGAGTCTAGAGATGGAGAAAGATAGTTAAGACAAAACGGAAATGAGTTGATTTGTGTGATTAAGAGGGAGAGAACGACGCAGTATGACCGGGATAAAATAAATGTGTAGCACCTACTTATTTTCCCAAATCAGTTACTATACGTGTACTAAAACTCATCGGAAACTAATCAGGAAAGTGATATTACTATTCTTACATCACTTTTCATCGGAAACTAATCAGGAAAATGATATTACTATTCTTACATCACTTATTTGTTCATTGGTTTAAGAAAAATAAAGGACAAGATAGGATTATGACTAGACTCAAATATATTCCCTTCAATTTTTAATCTACTTGTCCTAGATTTTATTTAATATAATAATGTATTTGAATTTAACTACCATTAATATCATAGATAATAACCAAAACAACCTTTCATGTGTCTCACCTTTGACCCATTGTAATTTATGCACAACAATCTCTTCATTTTTTCCCTTTCATTTTGAATCCTTTTTTTATGAAGTAAGAAATTATTATTGCACAATTGGTTCTCACACACAAACTTGGTCGAAGATGGTAAGAGGTTTGAATAAAATGTATTTAAGAGATAAATTAATTTAAATAATGTCAAGGAAAGATATTAATGGATTGAATATGCAAAAATGATTTTAAGTTATTTCCGATTGGAGATATTTAGTAATGTTTGTTGATGAATCGATTGAATGGTACATTTCTCTTGCCCATTATCTCATTTAAACGTGATGGCTTTCCGAAATCTTACAACTAACTATTATTTTTCCTAATTCAGCGTACATAAATGAGTTGTCTTGGGGATGATTATCTATCCCAAATTAACATTAAAAAGGAAACAGACCGTTGACTGCTTCTGGGTTGATCGGCAGTGAGAAGGGCAGTGGGGTAGAAATGGTGGTGGAGGAAGAGGGGGGATCCAGGTGGGACAAGGCCATTTAATGAGTCCTAAACTCTTTCTCTTCTCATAATTTTCCTCGCATTTTCTTTTATTTATATCTTTATCAAATATTAGTAGTGTCTTTATAAAGAAGTTACCCACACGAGGGATGTGATTAAGAGGGAGAGTACGACGCAGTATGACCGGGATAAAATAAATGTGTGGCACCTACTTATTTTCCCAAATAAGTTATTAAACGTGTACTGAAACTCATTTGAAACTAATCAGGAAAGTGATATTACTACATGTAATCAACACATCAAAATTAGCCTACATGTAAATTTTCATCTAATTTGGACAACCTTGAAATATTAGGATAAATTTAGGAGAGAGAAAATGAGTAAAAAGTATAATTAATGAATAATGTGATTATATAACTTCAAAAGATGTAAACAATTCAAATGTGTATTCAACACATCAAAGTTAACTTGTAGCTGAAGTTTGGTCCAATTTGGATGTTGTTTGTGTAAGTTATGTAATTTTAAGTACATTCTGGACTTTTCTGCAATTTACCCAATTGAAGGGTTTTCTTTGTAAATTGTCACATGTATTAAAATCCTTATATATTACCTTACCATTCTCGAGTTTTTGAACCATAGGGTGCCTAGTTGCACCTTAGTTTGAAGGTGTTTCTTTTCAAGGGCATTTTAGGGATTACTCTCTTTATAAATGAGCTTATCTTTAGAAGCTATCAACCAATGGGGTTATTTCTTTGACTAGAGGTCATTTGGGATGACCTAAAAGTGTCCATAAACTAAAATTTGATATTTAATAAGCCTCTATGAGCTGTCCTCTTACATGGCCCTGAAGCCTTAGCCTAAGGACACATGGAAAGTCCTATAAACACCTCATGCTTGCCCCCTTCTTTATAAAGTCATGTCTATCCCTTCCCACCTCTCAATCCAAGAAGAAATCATATCCTTCTCTTCCCTCAGCTTATAGCATCGTCCCTTATATATTTGGCCATGAAGTTGATGTCCCAAGGTAAAAGAGGGTGCCTACCTTGGTGAAGAAGGCTCCTAGGGTTCCAAATCTCTCTATTTAGGATTTCTTAAGCTCCTCCTTGGTGATTTCGACCAAAACTAGTAAGTATCCTCCTTTCCTTCCTTGTTTTCATGCTATTAGTCTTCCTCACACCTTATTTCAGGTCGGAACCATGACATTCCATGCTAAAAATCCACCTAGAGCCCTAAAATATCTCATCTCCATGCTCTTTTTCTAGGGTTTGCACCTCTAAAGTGGAGAAGGTGATCTTTGCTCAAGAAAGGAGCTTTGCTTGGAGCAACCAAACCTTCTAATCTCGGGATCCTTGTTGTTTGGACCTTCTTACCTTCCTAGAGGCGAGTTTTGTTAACCCTCTTCTCATATATTGCTTACTACATGCTTAAAACCCATGCTTCTATGTTTAAAATCGATGATTTCCATCTCTTTTTACCATGTTCTTCTAAGGTTTTGGTTTCTTGCTATTTTACCTTCTCTAGAAGTTCTAGTTTGGTTACCTATGCAACTTCAAACCTAATCTTGGATCAAATGGTATTTTCTCTCTCTCCCTCTCTCTTCAATTATTTTGATTAGTTTGATGATGTGGCAATTTCCTATTGGTCAGTATTGAAAAATTCATATCTTCTAATCAGCTTATCCAAATTTGACAAATAAATATGTTTTAGAATTGGAAAATTAATCTATATCTAATAAAAATATTTTCAAGGTCTTATTTCATAGTTTGAAGTAGGGTGATTTTTGTAAAATGAATTTAATTCATAAAATCCATAAAAAGTACATCTTAATCATCATAACTCCAAATTTTACATAAAAATATGTTTTCTTGATCCGGAGAATTAACCTAATTAGTTCATTACTTATATTTTCAAAATCTAAATCTGAGTTTTGATAAAAAAATAAGTTCTAAAATTAGGGTTTCTGTACATTAATGTGCATTTTGTACTTTAATACATGTTAATACATTAGAAATAGGCAAAGTGGAATTTTGACTCAATTAAAGTGGTGAAACTTAGTAATTGATACTTGTAAGAGAGTTATGTGCATTTCTTACACCCTAAGTTGAGGTATTTACAAACCAAACCCTATATTCCCTAATGAGGCATTATATGAACCCTATTTCCTCTATTAATGATTCATTTTTTAAATTGCATCAAAATCAGTAATGATATTCTTTTTCTTGGGTCTTATACCCCACTGCCACGTTTTAATTGAGATGATGCTTTTACTTGCCATGCATTCTTTTCTAGCATGTTGATTTTATGGATTGTTTAGCAATAGTAGTGGTACTTATGTACAACCACCCATAGATAGGGCATGCATTAATTTTCCCTAGGGAATGTCTTATTCTCCCCCATAAAATATGTGTAGGTGACTAGGAATGTATAAATTCTCCCCTCACCTATAGGTTGAGGTCTGGTAGGTGCCTCAACCCCACTTAGTTAAGGTAGTCATAATTGTAACATCCCTGACCTGGGTTATAACCTAACCCTAGAAGTTTTACTTTTGAATACTCCCTGGCATGTAATTAAGTTCCTCAGGAACATAAACTTTCAATTTTGCGCCTTTTTAAACAAAGTTGTAGCATTGTTTTGTAATGCAGGGACCTATGTGCAAATTACCCAGTTAAGGGGTTTAACTTGCAATGTTCACCGGTTAAGATGTTCCTCTGATGATGAGACATCATATGAGTGAATATGATTAGGTATTATGGATTTCCCAAGCTTGGGCATTAAGATGCAGCTTGAGGAATGATCCTTGTGCTTAAAAACCCTAATTTGGAGTAAAGTGCAATTTACCCGAATTGTGGGGTGCATGTTATAAAATACACCTTCTAGAACATCTTTAATGACTCTTGACATCATTTAGAGTAGAAATGATGAAAGAGACACATAAATGAGTAATCAGATAAGAAAAATAATCTTTGTGCATAAAATTCACTTAATATGGGTATGGAGACCTTTCATGTATGTACCCTAGTTGAAAGTGGCTTTCCTTACCCTTAGATCTTGAGTTTAGATGAGATTTGCATAATTTTTTATGGTCTTGGACGTGCCCTTGAACAAGGAGGGACTTGGATGAGAAATCCATGTTCTAGAGGTCCTTATGCTGTAAAATAGCCTAAAGTATATAAGCTCTTGTCCTTGCAAACCAACCAAACGTATCTCTTCTCCTTTTCATTTCTCATCTTTCTCAAATGGCTAAGGCAGAGCTCTGGAGCTCAGGAGAACGACCAACTAGTGCTAAGGTGATGGGGAAACCATCCTCAAGCTCGAATTCATGGTGGAATTCTTCTTAAAAGGTTGGTTCTATGGTTAACAAACTTAGGTTTCTTGTTCTAGCCGACCATCCCCATCTTTTCCTTAGAGAATCACCTATGGCCAAGTTGTGGAGCTCAAGACACCATTAGAGGCTTGAATCTTGGAAGCTTGGATCTCTAGGAACAACGTTCTAAGGCGGGTTTTATAATTCTAAACTCCTTGCTTTATATACATGTTTTTGTTCTTGCAATTTATGCTTTAGTACTTCTTCTTCTACCTTCCTTCTTCCTTGCACCTTTGCAAGAAAAACGGTGGAGAAACTGACCTGAACAGAGGTTGAAGATGATGGGCGTGAATTCCTAGGTAGCTTTATCAACCGACCTTGGACCCTTTTGGTCCAAACGGTTGCAAACCGTTTAAGGTCAAACGGATTCAAACCGTTTGATCTCAAACGATCTTGCAAGACCGTTCGGATCAAACCGGTCTCAAGACCATTTGATAGAGTTGACCAAGGGACGACCATTTGAGGGTCTGTTGGTAACATATTGAATTTCATTCCTACAAAGATTCATAATCTAATTCTTAACCAATTGAGAGTTGAAGGCACTTCAACACCCTAAACCTAATCGGGCTAAAATTACTGATTTCAAGTATAGATTTTGTTGAGTTTTGGGTTGAAGGACCCAAACAGTCTCAAGACCATTTGGGGATTCATCCAAACGGTCTCAAGACCGTTTGGTGACAACCCAAGACCGTTTGGAGGTCTAGGGTTGAGCTAATTTGAAGAATTGAGGGTCCAATTGCAGATAAGATGATGAATTAATAAGATTGCTGATTTTAGATCTAATTAGGGTTCAACCCTTATCCAACCGACTTGGTTTTTGGTCAAACTTTGGGCAAACGGTCTCAAGACCGTTTGGAGGTCATCCAAACGACCTCAAGACCGTTTGAGCCAAGTTTGGGCCCAATTGTAGGTCAATTGATAGGTTCAACCTTGATTTGATTCACATCGATGAACATTGATGATTATCCATTTGAAACCCTAATTGAATTGGATTTAACCCTAATTGGCTTTCAATTGAGGGTCAATTTGGTGTCCAATTGATTGAGGCTCATCCAAATTAACTCAATTTGTAAGTGGTTTACATGGATTTGGATAACTGAGGGCTTCAACATACATAACCATAATCGATTGTAACTTTTGAACCTTGTTTGAGGTCCAAACAGTTTGAGCCCATTTGGACCAAACGGTCTCAAGACCGTTTGGATCCAAACGGTCTCAAGACCGTTTGGGCTCAAACGATCTCAAGGTCCTTTGGACCAATCGATCTCAAGTCATTTTGATCAAACGGTTTCAAACCGCATAAGCACCAAATGGTTTGGAAGTCAACCTTCCCAAACGGTCAACACACCCAAACGGTCTCAAGACCGTTTGGTGATTGAAGGTTAAAACCGTTTGAAGGTTTTCAAGGTTGTTTGTACTTAATCATTTGAAGGTGAAATTGGTTCAATGGTGATCTGATCTAAACCCTAATGGTAACCTAGGACATTAAGGGACTAAGTGACTAATGAATTGACCCATTATGGTGATCAATGGGGTAGTTTACCAAAATACCCTTGAGGGGTTCAATTGAGTAATACCTTGTTCTAATTAAACCCTAATCACATGATAGTGATGTTTTGGCTTATGATAGTCAATGAGGACTTGACCTAACCTGATCTAGAGTGGTGTAATCACCATCTACTAGTAAGAAGAGAGAGAAAGTATCATAGGAGAGAGAAAGTACCCTTTTATGGTGGAAACTCAAGAAAAGTACCTTCAATACACATGAATGTGCATGTTTCTGGTATGATCCACCTATGTGAGATCATGGAAACCCTAATTATGATAATTGATGAATCTTAATCTTATCTAAGGACTATAATGATGTTGTTTCTCATACAAGATGATCTTATGAGATTAAATCACCATGATGTGAATAGTAAACCCTAATTCTAGGGTGATGACATGTAATGTGAATAATGAACCCTAATTGATGAAAATCAGGGAACCTAACTCTTGAAAGAGTAGGAAGATACAACTTCATTCAAATGAATTGTTTACTGTTATCAGTTGAACTAACCATGCAGGTTTCTATATAAGGATGATCATATCCAGGTAAGGATTATGATACTATATTCATTGAAAGCATGCTTTAGCTTTATGAAATAGTGAAATATCCTGATGCCTTGTTAGTGGCATCTTATGAGATTGATGGGCTATGAGGGCCATGAATATCATCAAGTTCATGCTTAACAGATGACTTGTGATGAGATGATTAAGAAATGATAATTGATGTGAGTTAGACTTGTTACATTTAGTATTCTATTTTCATAGCTGCCATGCTAGTGATTAAATGTTTGAGAACATGTATGATGTTAAAAGAATACTAAAATGTACCTAACTAATCAAGTATAATCATACCATGTAGAGCCCTGATCATAGATCCATCATTGTCAGAGACCAAATGATGGTGAAACAGGTTTTCCCAAGGGAACTCCTGGAGCACATACTTTTGAGTATGTGGGGGAAATGGATGCGTAAATCCTTACATCCTAGTGTAGGAATTGATGTAGATGAATAATCCATCAACCCTTCACTACAAATCCAAACTAAGAGATGTACCACGAATCTCCCAAAGAAAACGCAAACACCGCATCGGTGAGAGATAAACAAGAAATCTTCCGATGACGAAGAGAGTACAGAATGCCACTGTAACTCTAAAATAGCGAAGGACCAGATTACCCTGGTAAGCTATAACAGAAGAGACACAAGATGTCCTGCAAGCAATACTCTTACTGACTGAGGAGGATGAGGTCATAAGACTCCGGCTCTTTTAATGACCTGTGTATGATACCGATGCAACTTACTAGTGATCGGTTGGAGTATGAGGGGTATACCTCATCTCCACAGGGCATAATGATGTTTGTAAAACATAATCAGCCGCGTAGTATAATTGCTTAGTTTAAGCTACGAGATTCTTGAATGGTATTACATTGCATAGTAGATATGTTCTTCACCTTATCTATATGTTGATATTCTGCTTAATACCTCTCTGCTGTTGATTACTTTAAATTGCTTATATTGTTCTTTGACTTGCTATATAAAGCTTCTAGTTGAGAGTTATAACTCTCGCTGGGACAATTTGTACATTGTCTCACCCCATAGACTCCAACTTTTTAGGTGGTCGTCAAAGACGGAGGAACCGGCCTACAGGTGACCAATCCCAGCAGTAGCACCAGGAGCAGCAGTGAATCTCAGGTGGAGATACTGACTGCTGAGATAGTTGTTAGAAAGTCATTCCTATGTCGTCTCTATACTCTCAGGTCCTAGGAGTTGATGGTCTGAGATTTTGGTTTTATCTCTTGAGATTTTGTATCATGATGTATATAATTACTCAAGAAGTAATTATCAGAGATGTAAACAGTTTAATCCTTTTTCTATGAAAGAAGTTTTAAGGTTTCAAGCTCTTATCTCAAAAAGTTTTAATTTCCCGTGATTTGTGTCTTCCGCTGTTAATCGATTGCTTCCGCTAAGTTTAAATCATATTTATATTGTGGTTTTGGAGATCGGAGCCCACAATTATGTGGTATCAGAGCTCTAGGTTCGCTGAGTCTACAGAGACATAGGACTTAGGATGTCGAGTCTATCCTTAGTGTTCCTTCCTTATCTAATAGAATCTTCTGCTCCTCAGGAGAAGAAGATATATAAGGATGTCTGAGCCACATGAGGAGTACGTGGCAGAGAGTAGCGTAGCTGCACCACAAGGCGGTGCAAGAGTACCAGAGATAGAGCAACCCATACATGAGCAACCCAGGGAGCCACCTCAATTCGACCCAGCCGACATGGGTAACCCAGCTGTGCAAACTATGTTCGGGCAATTTATGACTGCCATGACGCACATTACCGACAGGATACCTATGTCTGCGCCCAGGGCACTTGTCCAGCCTGAAGGTCAAGGTATCGGGAAGACGTTCGAGCGACTACGTCGTGTCGGAGCTACCGAATACTTTGGGACTACCGACCCCGCAGATGCTGACCTGTGGTTGACAGAGTTGGAGAAAGCTTTTAGGATTCTCAATATCCCTGAAGCTGAGAAGGTTAGACACGTTGTCTATCTTCTCAAAGGAAGCGCTGGTCACTGGTGGACAATGGAAGAGCAGAAGAGACCTGGAATGGAGATCTCATGGGAAGCCTTTCGGCGGAAATTTGTCCACAGATATTTTCCAAAGACCTTCCTAGATGAGAAGATCTCTCAGTTTGAGAGACTGAGGCATGGCATGATGAACATTAGTGAGTATGAGGCTAAGTTCATGGAGCTATTGTGGTTTTGTCCGCACATGGCTGCCACAGAAGAAGAAAGGATCAGGAGATTTGAAAAGGGTCTGAATGCTGACATGTCTACCCCTGTGTCTGCCTTAGAAAACCGAGAGAGATTCTCTACCTTCGTTGAGTCAGTCCGAAGGATAGAGAGATCTGTGGTTGAGAAAAGGCAAACCCAGAAAAGATATCCACAGTTCCAGGGTTCTTCATCTAGGGACTTTAAGAAGCCTAGATCCTCTGCACCTAACCCTCCACCACCTAGATCTAGTTCTCAGACTCAGTGGTCTCCAAGTAGAGGTAGAGGACGAGGTCAATCACCTCAGGAGACCCATAGCTCTGCATCAATGTCAGTTACTGGACCACCAAGACCACAACAACTGGGGAAAAGCTGCTACAACTATGGTAAGGTGGGACATTTGATGAAGGACTGCCAATCTAAGCCTGTCAGTGTGACACAGCCTCCAAGACAAGGTCAACAGGGATCACAGAGAAGGCAATCTCAAGGAGCAACTCGAGGACGTGGACAAGCGTCTCAAGCTGGATCATCAGCACCACCTCAACACCAGGCTACAGTGAGGTTCTATGCTATGAACCCACCAGAGGCAGTGGTCGATCCACGGGTAGTGGCAGGTCAGATGGAACTTTTATATTCTGATATGTCTAAATCCTGTGTAGTATCTGTTCTGATTGACCCGGGTGCTACGCACTCTTTTATCACTCGAAGAGTGATTCGCAACTGCTATATGACAATCAGTCATAGGACAGATAGTTTGTTGTTGGAGACTCCGTTGAGTGGGTCTGCTGTTTTACAGGAGGTATGCTCTCCCTGCGTCCTCTTCTTTTCTGATCATCGCATTCAAGTGGACCTTATACCACTTGATATGCAAGGATTTGATATAATCCTCGGGATGGATACCTTAGAAAGGTATCGAGTTGTCTTGGATTGTGAGTCCAAGTTGGCTGTGTTTGCTGATGAAAGCAAAACATGGATCTTTCAAGGAGAAAGAAAGATTCTGCCCACCTGTCTTGTGTCAGCTATGGTTGCTGATAAGCTAATGAGGCAAGGATGTTATGCATTCTTGGCCCATGTGGTAGATGTTACCAAGGAGAGCCCCAACCCTGCTGAAGTTCATGTAGTCAGGGAGTTCGAAGATGTGTTTCCTGAAGAACTTCCCGGTATACCACCACCTCGGGAAATTGATTTTGAGATCAATTTGGTCCCAGATACAAAACCCATAGCTCAGACACCATATAGGATGGCGCCTGCCGAGATGGCCGAACTCAAGAAATATCTTCAAGAGTTACTTGAGAAAGGTTTCATTCGACCGAGTACCTCACCTTGGGGTGCTCCGGTTTTGTTTGTTAAAAAGAAAGATGGGTCAATGCGGTTGTGCATTGACTATAGACAACTTAATAAAGTAACAATAAAGAACAAGTACCCTTTGCCGAGGATTGATGATCTCTTTGACCAGTTGCGTGGTGCAACAGTCTTTTCAAAGATAGACTTGAGGTCTGGATATCATCAACTCCGCATTAAGGACAGTGACATATCCAAGTTTGCCTTTAGGACTAGATATGGTCACTATGAGTTCACGGTTATGTCGTTTGGACTAACCAATGCACCAGCTGCATTCATGGAACTCATGAATAGAGTCTTTCGACCCTTCCTTGATCAGTGTGTTGTCATCTTCATAGATGACATTCTGATTTATAGTAAGGATGCTCAGCAGCATGAGCAGCATCTTCGCCAAGCTTTGACCTTGCTAAGAGAACATAAGTTATACGCTAAGTTTAGCAAGTGTGAGTTCTGGTTGCCAGAAATGTCTTTTCTTGGTCATGTGGTATCTGCCTCGGGTATTTGTGTTGACCCTAAAAAGGTAGAATCTGTTCTACAGTGGGAACAACCGAAGACACCGACGGAGATTGGAAATTTCTTGGGATTAGCTGGTTACTATAGAAGGTTTATCGAGAATTTCAGTTCTATAGCCTTACCCTTAACCAAGTTGACCCGGAAAGATGTTCCTTTTTCCTGGAGTGATAAGTGTCAACAGTCCTTTCAGTTGTTGAAGGAGAGGTTGACAAGTGCACCTGTGCTTGTGCTACCTGAACAAGGAAAAGGATATGTGGTGTATTGTGATGCCTTCAAGAATGGACTTGGATGTGTGTTGATGCAGGATAAGCAAGTGATTTCTTTTTCTTCCCGACAGCTTAAGAAATACGAGGAGAATTATCCGACACACGATATGGAGTTAGCTGCTGTGATTCATGCCCTGAAGATCTGGAGACATTATCTCTACGGAGAAACATTCCAAATTTTCACAGACCACAAGAATCTTAAGTATATCTTCTCTCAGCATGAGCTTAACATGAGGCAACGTCTCTGGATAGAGTTAATCAAGGACTACGATTGTACAATTGATTACCATCCAGGGAAGGCCAATGTGGTTGCGGATGCCTTGAGTAGGAAATCAGCAAAATCAACCATAGATAGAGCACAACTAAGTTCCTTAGTATGTTCTAGGAGAGATATGCTTATCTCTTTAAGGAAAAACAATGTACAGTTGAAGATGTCATTGTTATCTAGTTTGTTAGCTGAGATGCATATCAAACCTACCCTAAGAGAGCAGATAAAGGAGGCATAGCAAGTTGATGCTGCAGTTTAGCAGATCAGATCTGAGTATGGTGAAGAGAAATGAGAAAGTTTTCATGAGTCAAATGATCAAGTGGCATGCTATCATGGGAGGATGATAGTACCTGATGTGGATAATCTAAGGAAGTTAGTCCTAGAGGAAGCTCATTCTTCGATGTATGCTATGCATCCAGGGATCACCAAGATGTATCGAAATTTGAAAGATATGTATTGGTGACCCGGGATGAAGAAGGATGTAGCTGAGTTTGTTCTGAGGTGTCCTGTGTGTCAGCAAGTTAAGGCTGAACACCAGAAACCTGCAGGAACAATGCAACCCTTACCCATACCATAGTGGAAGTGGGACCATGTGACCATGGACTTTGTTGTTGGCCTACCCAGGACAAGCAAAGGACATGATTCTATTTGGGTAATTGTTGATAGGTTGACAAAGATAGCACATTTCTTACCTGTCAAAACAGCCTATTCTGCTGAAAGGTTATCCCAGTTGTATGTTCAAGAGATAGTGCATTTGCACGGAGTTCCTGTCACTATAGTTTCTGACAGAGGTCCCCAGTTTACAAGTCGTTTTTGGGAGTAGTTACACAGAGCCTTAGGCACCAAACTAAGGTTTAGTACAGCCTTTCATCCACAGACTGATGGACAGTCTGAAAGGACTATACAGACCTTGGAAGACCTGTTAAGAGCATGTGTTCTCCAGTTTACCGGGAGTTGGGATCTACACCTGAGCTTAATAGAGTTTGCCTATAACAATAGCTATCAACATAGTATTGATATGGCACCTTATGAAGCCTTGTATGGTAGACGTTGTAGATCGCCTTTGTGTTGGTATGAAACTGGTGAACATCAGTTGTTAGGTCTGGATCTTGTGCAGCAGACTACAGAGAAGATCTAAGTTATACAGCAACAGCTTAAGACTGCACAGGATAGGCAGAAGTCTCATGCAGACAGACGTCGTAAAACCTTAGAGTTCCAGGTTGGAGACAGAGTATACCTCAAGGTCTCACCTTGGAAAGGAGTCCTTCATTTTGGAAGGAAAGGGAAGTTAGCTCCTAGATTTATGGGACCTTATCCAATTGTTGAAAGAGTTGGAAAGGTAGCCTATAGACTAGAGTTACCTTCAGAGTTGCAGAAGTTACACCCTGTGTTCCACATTTCTATGCTAAGGAAATGTCACCCAGACACCGAGTCAGTTCTACAACCTATGGAAGTAGAATTGAATGAAGATATAGCATATGAGGAAGGACCAGTGTCAATCCTTGATAACAGGATTAAAAAGTTAAAGAAGAAAGAAATAAGCCTTGTTAGAGTCCTCTGGAACCACCGTGGTATTGAAGAAGCCACTTGGGAACTAGAGGATGAGATGAGAAGGAAATACCCTGCTCTTTTCTCCTAATATGTTTTATCGATTTCGAGGACGAAATACTTATAAGGGGTGGATAATTTGTAACATCCCTGACCTGGGTTATAACCTAACCCTAGAATTTTTACTTGTGAATACTCCCTGGCATGTAATTAAGTTCCTCAGGAACATAAACTTTCAATTTTGCTCCTTTTTAAACAAAGTTGTAGCATTGTTTTGTAATGCAGGGACCTATGTGCAAATTACCCAGTTAAGGGGTTTAACTTGCAATGTTCATAGGTTAAGATGTTACTCTTATGATGAGACATCATATAAGTGAATATGATGAGGTATGATGGATTTCCCAAGCTTGGGCATCAAGATGCAGCTTGAGGAATGATCCTTGTGCTTAAAAACCCTAATTTGGAGTAAAGTGCAATTTTCCCAAATTGTGGGGTGCATGTTATAAAATACACCTTCTAGAACATATTTAATGACTCTTGACATCATTTAGAGTAGAAATGATGAAAGAGACACATAAATGAGTAATCAGATAAGAAAAATAATCTTTGTGCATAAAATTCACTTAGTATGGGTATGGAGACCTTTCATGTATGTACCCTAGTTGAAAGTGGCTTTCCTTACCCTTAGATCTTGAGTTTAGATGAGCTTTGCATAAATTTTATGGTCTTGGACGTGCCCTTGAACAAGGAGGGACTTGGATGAGAAATCCATGTTCTAGAGGTCCTTATGGTGTAAAATAGCCTAAAGTATATAAGCTCTTGTCCTTGCAAACCAACCAAACGTATCTCTTCTCCTTTTCATTTCTCATCTTCCTCAAATGGAAAAGGTAGAGCTCGGGAGCTCAGTAGAACGACCAATTAGTGCTAAGGTGAGGGGGAAACCATCCTCAAGCTCGAATTCATGGTGGAATTCTTCTTAAAAGGTTGGTTCTATGGTTAACTAACTTAGGTTTCTTGTTCTAGCCGACCATCCCCATCTTTTCCTTGGAGAATCACCTCTGGCCAAGTTGTGGAGCTCAAGACACCATTAGAGGCTTGAAGCTTGGAAGCTTGGAGCTCTAGGAACAACGTTCTAAGGTGGGTTTTATAATTCTAAACTCCTTGCTTTATATACATGTTTTTGTTCTTGCAATTTATGCTTTAGTACTTCTTCTTCTACCTCCCTTCTTCCTTGCACCTTTGCAAGCAAAATGGTGGAGAAACCGACCTGAACAGAGGTTGAAGATGATGGGTGTGAATTCCTAGGTAGCTTTATCAACCGACCTTGGACCCTTTTGGTCCAAACGGTTGCAAACCGTTTAAGGTCAAACGGTTTCAAACCGTTTGATCTCAAACGATCTTGCAAGACCGTTTGGATCAAACTGGTCTCAAGACCATTTGATAGAGTTGACCAAGGGACGATCGTTTGAGGGTCTGTTGGTAACATATGGAATTTTATTCCTACAAATATTCATAATCTAATTCTTAACCAATTGAGAGTTGAAGGCACTTCAACACCCTAAACCTAATCGGGCTGAAATTGCTGATTTCAAGTATAGATTTTGTTGAGTTTTGGGTTGAAGAACCCAAACGGTCTCAAGACCATTTGGGGATTCATCCAAACGGTCTCAAGACCGTTTGGTGACAACCCAAGACCGTTTGGAGGTCTAGGGTTGAGCTAATTTGATGAATTGAGGGTCCAATTGCAGATAAGATGATGAATTAATAAGATTGCTGATTTTAGATCTAATTAGGGTTCAACCCTTATCCAACCGACTTGGTTTTTAGTCAAACTTTGGGCAAACGGTCTCAAGACCGTTTGGAGGTCATCCAAACGACCTCAAGACCGTTTGAGCCAAGTTTGGGCCCAATTGGAGGTCAATTGATAGGTTCAACCTTGATTTGATTCACATTGATGAACATTGATGATTATCCGTTTGAAACCCTAATTGAATTGGATTTAACCCTAATTGGCTTTCAATTGAGGGTCAATTTGGTGTCCAATTGATTGAGGCTCATCCTACTTAACTCAATTTGTAAGTGGTTTACATGGATTTGGATAACTGAGGGCTTCAACATACATAACCATAATCGATTGTAACTTTTGAACCTTGTTTGAGGTCCAAACGGTTTGAGCCCATTTGGACCAAACGGTCTCAATACCATTTGGATCCAAACGGTCTCAAGACCGTTTGAGGCCAAATGGTCTCAAGACCGTTTTGGGCCAAACGGTCTCAAGACCATTGGGCTCAAACGATCTCAAGGTCGTTTGGACCAATCGATCTCAAGTCGTTTTGATCAAACAGTTTCAAACCGCATAAGCACCAAACGGTTTGGAAGTCAACCTTCCCAAACGGTCAACACACCCAAACGGTCTCAAGACCGTTTGAGGTCAAATGGTCTCAAGACCGTTTGAGACCAAACGGTCTCAAGACCGTTTTGTGATTGAAGGTTGAAACCGTTTGAAGGTTTTCAAGGTTGTTTGTACTTGATCATTTGAAGGTGAAATTGGTTCAATGGTGATCTGATCTAAACCCTAATGGTAACCTAGGACACTAAGGGACTAAGTGACTAATGAATTGACCCATGATAGTGATCAATGGGGTAGTTTACCAAAATACCCTTGAGGGGTTCAATTGAGTAATACCTTGTTCTAATTAAACCCTAATCACATGATAGTGATGTTTTGGCTTATGATAGTCAATGAGGACTTGACCTAACCTGATCTAGAGTGGTGTAATCACCATCTACTAGTAAGAGGAGAGAGAAAGTATCATAGGAGAGAGAAAGTACCCTTTTATGGTGGAAACCCAAGAAAAGTACCTTCAATACACATGAATGTGCATGTTTAGGGTATGATCCACCTATGTGAGATCATGGAAACCCTAAATATGATCATTGATGAATCTTAATCTTATCTAAGGACTGTAATTATGTTATTTCTCATACAATATGATCTTATGAGATTAAATCACCATGATGTGAATAGTAAACCCTAATTCTAGGGTGATGACATGTAATGTGAATAATGAACCCTAATTGATGAAAATCAGGGAACCTAACTCTTGAAAGAGTAGGAAGATACAACTTCATTCAAATGAATTGTTTACTGTTATCAGTTGAACTAACCATGCAGGTTTCTACATAAGTATGATCATATCCAGGTAAGGATTATGATACTATATTCATTGAAAGCATGCTTTAGCTTTATGAAATAGTGAAATATCCTGATGCCTTGTTAGTGGCATCTTATGAGATTGATGGGCTATGAGGGCCATGAATATCATCAAGGTCATTCTTAACAGATGATTTGTGATGAGATGATTAAGAAATGATAATTGATGTGAGTTAGACTTGTTACATTTAGTATTCTATTTTCATAGCTGCCATGCTAGTGATTAAATGTTTGAGAACATGTATGATGTTAAAAGAATACTGAAATGTACCTAACCAATCAAGTATAATCATACCATGTAGAGCCCTGATCATAGATCCATCATTTTCAGAGACCAAATGATGGTGAAACAGGTTTTCCCAAGGGAACTCCTGGAGCACATACTTTTGAGTATGTGGGGGAAATGGATGCGTAAATCCTTACATCCTAGTGTAGGAATTGATGTAGATGAATAATCCATCAAACCTTCACTACAAATCCAAACTAAGAGATGTACCACGAATCTCCCAAAGAAAACGCAAACACCGCATCGGTGAGAGATAAACAAGAAATCTTCCGATGACGAAGAGAGTACAGAACGCCACTGTAACTCTAAAATAGCGAAGGACCAGATTACCCTGGTAAGCTATAACAGCAGAGACACAAGATGTCCTGCAAGCAATTGTCTTACTGACTGAGGAGGATGAGGTCATAAGAATCTGACTCTTTTAATGACCTATGTATGATACTGATGCAACTTACTAGTGATCGGTTGGAGTATGAGGGGTATACCTCATCTCCACAGGGCATAATGATGTTTGTAAAACATAATCAGCCGCGTAGTATAATTGCTTAGTTTAAGCTATGAGATTCTTGAATGGTATTACATTGCATAGTAGATATGTTCTTCACCTTATCTATATGTTGATATTCTTCTTAATACCTCTCTGTTGTTGATTACTTTAAATTGCTTATATTGTTCTTTGACTTGCTATATAAAGCTTCTAGTTGAGAGTTATAACTCTCGCTGGGACAATTGGTACATTGTCTCACCCCGTAGACTCAAACTTTTTAGGTGGTCGTCAAAGACGGAGGAACCGGCCTACAGGTGACCAATCCCAGCAGTAGCACCAGGAGCAGCAGTGAATCTCAGGTGGAGATACTGACTGCTGAGATAGTTGTTAGAAAGTCAGTCCTATGCCGTCTTTGTACTCTCAGGTCCTAGGAGTTGATGGTCTGAGATTTTGGTTTTATCTCTTAAGATTTTGTATCATGATGTATATAATTACTCAAGAAGTAATTATCAGAGATGTAAACAGTTTAATCCTTTTTCTATGAAAGAAGTTTTAAGGTTTCAAGCTCTTATCTCAAAAAGTTTTAATTTCCCATGATTTTTGTCTTCCTCTGTTAATCGATTGCTTCCGCTAAGTTTAAATAGTATTTATATTGTGGTTTTGGAGATCGGAACCCACAATAATTATCATGCATGCAACCTTCTATTAAATTTTGTTTATGGCAAGCATCTATTTAAAAATAGCATCATATTCTTGAACTCTTCATCTTATGATGAATAGTAGTCTTTATTTACATGTTTTCTTTTCCCTGATATCCTATTCATATTTGTTGACACATACTTTCTTTTCCTTTCCCTTTGACTGGGTGTTTTCCCAACCACCCAAGTTTAGATCGATGTGTTCAATATGAGCAAGGAGAACATAGCTTCCAACATGGACCTAGCTCTTGGAGATGTTGCTTGGAGACATATTTGAAGTAGTTTAGATTTCCCTCCACTTAGATCCTTATGTTGTATCATAAATGTAAGCCCTTATGGGATATTATGATGTACTTTTGTAATCTTTTGTGAAAGTTGAATATAGTTAGTTATTTTTATTCCACTGCTACACTTTGGTATTTTGCATACCATTATAATCAATTTGGAAAATTTATACCTATTCCAACATACCTTTGAGTGTGTTTGGAATGGATGTTAATTCTTCAAATTTTTATTTTAGTAAGGGGGTGATCCCACACTTCTTACAGTAGTCCTCCCCACACGAGAATAAAGATGAGAAAGAAGAGAATCACACCCACTGTGTACAAAACCTCCCTCTTTACTCATCTCCTCATGAGGCCATTGTCGTTGTTCAGGACTGCTTGATGCCGTTGTAACCACTGAGTAATCAGACCATTGCCGTTATGGTAACATTGCATCTGTAACCTCCAACTGCTATTTTACTTCAAGGCAAAGTCGTTGGCCCTCTCTTATCAACCAAGATAGTTGCTCTGTCAGTGCACCCAATGTGTCACCGACTGTCAGCCACTACTTCGTTTCAAGGCAAAGTCGATGACTCTCTCTTATTCAACCAAGAAAGCTCCTTCAATTATTCTTGTTCTCTGGCTATTCTACCACATAAGGCACCAACAAGCAACTGGAGGAATCACACCTCAATCGGTGGATGATCTCAATGCCCTCCCACAATGCCTCTATTTATAGGTATGCATGGCATGTGATTGCAACTAAGAATCTTTGTCCAACTCTGAGTCTAACGTTGAGTCCAACTCCATGTTGCACATAGGAAACCATCTTGTTTCCATTTTAGATTTGACTCCTGTTAGGATTTGTAGCACAAGTCAACTCCTACTCAAGTCCAAATTCAATAAGGCATGGGTCGGATCCTTTTCCTATTCCCAACAACTCTAGCATATTTTATGGTGATATAATCGGCTGTTGTAATCATTTTTTGTGTTGATAGTCTTATGCAACTATTGCATCAGAGTTAGATGGTGAGAAAAGAAGTTTTCAATTGATAGCCCGGAAAATTGGTTGTCAAATTGGCATTCTATTTAAGGGAAAATGGTATGCAACATCCCACCAACACCTCGTTGCATACCCTATTTTCCCTCTCAAATAGTTGGAACCAATGAGAATGCATCTTTTGCAGTGGTCTTGCAGTAAGCAATAAAGAGAAGAGAGAGAATAAATTGAAGTAAAGTATGAAAGAAAATTATTTCACTTATAACTTTCAAACCGCAATGAACTTTCTAATGAAATAAAAACTTATTGGATTTCTTACAAAAAATTTATTCCAACAAGACTAACACTGATATATATTAGAAAAAAATTAATAAAAAATATAAAATGAGTATTATTATGTATATATGTATATATTTAACAAAGGAGTATTATCTGGAAAATATATGCAATACTTATTTTGTATAAAACATATAAGAAAATGTGTACAATCTCATAAAAATAATGTTATTTTAAAATTAATCTGCATATAATACTCATTTTGGAGTAATACACTAATTCAAAAATGAATATTGTTTCATTTTTGGTATATTGCTTATTTTTTGTGATTATTTGTTAAATTATTATTTTGCTTTATTTTGTGAAGACAATTCATAAAGACATTAAAATTGAGCGCTATCATTAAAAATATATTGCAATATTCATCCTAATACTTGTTTTCAAATATAATGACATAAAAAATGAGTACTATACAAAAATGAATATTAAACCAAGAATTAGAACGACATGCAATACTTATTTTTGAATTAGTGTATTATTTAGAAAATGAGTATAACTTTAATAGGCAATACTTTTTTATATTACATATTAATTTTTTAAAAATATGTCAATATTGGTTTGTTGGATTATATTTTTTATAAGGATTCTAATGATTTTTATTTTGTCAAAAAAATCTTTTTAGTTTAAAATATATAAAAAAAATAAGTTTCTCTCCTATTTTTCCTTTTTTCTAAGCTCTTTTCTCCCTCTGATTTTTCTTTTTCTTCCCTACCACATAGCACTCAATCCTTATTTGTTGGAAATAATAGACTGGGAATATAATTGGAGGTTTGAAAATGAGTATGTGCATCATTACTCCTATTCCAGCTCGCCATAGTTAGTGGTTGAACATGCTCAAGGGTGAGTGGCATACCTGGTGGTGCAGAAATACATACACATAAGTTGTTGTTGGGACAAAAATAATACAGTCAAAGTTTTTTCACCGTGGGTTGCTGACAACATCAATGGTGTTGATGATAACAAAGAGTTGATGCATGCAAGAGATGATTTAGTTCCCACCGATGCGATCCTTAGCCTGAGATATTACATAATTCTTAATCAATTATTTTGTTCATGAGCAATTACCTACCACGCCTTACCCACAGTCAGCGGGTAGTGGGAAATGGTGGTATGTTCCGACAATTTGTGAGTCATGGTATAAAAATTGAGAAAAGTCAAGAAAATTCATGGGAAGAGAGAATCAAGAGAAGACATCATTTTGAATATGTTGTTCCTTATTTTGCTAGTACTTTCTATAGACAATAGTACACAATCTTAATTAGTGTAAATTATTCACACTTTTTATAATATAATAGCCACAATTTTTTTTAATATAGAGGAAAGGACCCCATAGATTGACCACTTTGTGACCATCCACATTAAGACCATTGGACCCCATGTGTTACATCCACCTAAAAATCGATTAAAGTGCATAGTTGTCGGCTTACACGACATTGTACCATTTTGGAGGAGGCTGATGGATTTCGAACCCATGGTCCCTTTGTTAGGGTATATCTGTAACCTTGTTTGGTCATTTCAAAATATCCAAGAATGTTAACATCCAAGTTATGAAATTATAATTTCTAGCAAAAGGATAGGTAGATTTTGGTAGGTTGCACCTCCTCCCCTCCAAAGACTCGTACAATAGCTAATGTCCCCAGTATAATGACCCCGATCTAGACAATGGCATTGGTTAAGAAAGCATCAACAATAGCTTTAAAGATCCCTCCAAGGTGCAATCTCACAGATCCTCTCCACAATTATTTCAAAGGTTTAGTCCACTTGGGTTCACCCACACACATTTGTTACCCAAAATTCAATATGTTCTTAAGTTTCTGATGCATCAACTACATCCAAACCCACTCCTAGATAACTTTGAATAACAATCTTATATGAGTGTCAATATTCTATGGGAACATCATAGATGTATGTTGACCTTCATGCATGCTTTACAAGACCTGGTAGATGATGGAACACTCAAGACAACACATGACCTTGATGATGTCCATAATGTTGTGGTAATTTTGAAGGAACTTATTGATTCTTCCCAAATCACTCAATCTACAAAGACCTTGAAGAACTGGAGTATCCAATGTCAGCATGAATAAAGGAGATGGACAAGTTCTCTTACTCATAAAGAGAAATGTGGGACACCTGTACAATCCATACTAAGCATATCTCACCTCAAGAGACCCTTGAAATATTATTTTCTTACTTAAGAGGATGGATGAAAGTGCCTTATCTTTTATCACCACCTACATTAAGAAAATATTAAAGGCAGGTCAAGAAAAAGAAATATAAGAGTAGTTTCATGCAGAACCATGCCCTGAGCACTGGCCTCCTATTAATCAATGACCGATGTGATAACCACATGCCTAATACAGTCCAAAGGTCTCTCAAAAACCAACTACCCCTTTGAAGATTTAGGGGTTCAAGGTGACTAAGAGCTAACTCCTAGCGGAGCTGTGAGAAAATTTACAGTTCCCAAATCAAAAGGGCTCACTACCTCATCTAACTAAGAACCATGACACTCTCACTTCATTCCTCTTACATAGGCTCAACGGCATGCCGTGAACAATTAGAAGTCTTTATAAAGTGAGCTTATCTGATGCACAGAGGATAACCCCTATGAGTGTAATTGGTCAGAAAAATGCATTATATCATAACACCTCACTTTCATAGGGGACATTAAAGTTACTAAACAACAAAGGATATCAAAACTAATGTGTAAGATAAAAATCCACAGACCATCTTCAAAAAAAATGACATCATCAACAAGCATCAAAATTCTAGAATCAACACCCATTACATCAACAAAGGGAAGTACCAATGGTTGTATCCAAACTCAACCCATGAAGACACCACTTGTTCACAATCAACAAGCACTAGTGGTCCCTTCATCATAGAAATATACTTCTCAAAAAAACTTTATTCTGATATTAACATTGGCGAGGTAGGTTTCTATGACACTGCACAAGAAGCATATTAGACATAGGAGAAATCCCAATATTGCTGGTTTATTTTTCTAATGATCAATCATATGCATAAACTAAGAACTAAATAATGGAATACAATAGTCACCACGTATATGGGATTGGATTTGACATCTATGGCTTACTCAATAACGAGAAAGCTCTAGTAGCTATGCCTATTGCATCTAAAAAATAATAGGGTTGTTCAAATTTAGTCAAGTGGCACCATTGCCTGAATTCTTATGCTCCCAAATTGGTGAATGCATATTGATGCTAGTGTGTTTACATTTTTAGTACAATTTTGGATTTATATCTCTTATTTTCCCCTATAAATAGCTTCATTTAGTTCAGTTTAGATTTAATGTCAACTTGTAAGGTTTTCTATACTTTTGTTGACTCCCTTTGCAAAGTTTGGGGTTTTATCTCTTGATACCAGTGTGGCCTAGGGGGGTTCCCTCACCCTTTAGTGAGCCAAAATTTATTGAAGGATGCCTCTCTTGAGATTTGGGATAGTTCCCTACCCCAAAATGGATTTGGGGCATGTACAAAAGGAAAATCAATAAAAAAGTATTGGATCAAATCTGTGATTGACCATTAATCTATTAAACCTTAGTTTGACCTTTCAATCAAGCTACTGATTGAGCTCCATCAATCGATTTATATTGATCGAGATCCATTAATTGATGTCTTACTATGAAGCTTTTCTAATTGAGCTCCATCAATCAAGGTCCACCAATCAATCACCCTACAACAAGACATATGTCGACCTCATGATCAAACTCCACTTATTGAGCTCCATTGATCATCATTCACTGATCGACCAACCACTAGTTAATATCAACCAATTGAACTGCTATTGATAAAGGTCTACTAGTCAATCACCTGACGGTCTACCATATAATAATTGACCATCCAACAATTGTCCTTGACCAATTGACCTTCCTTGGTCAACGTCAACTGGTAAACCTTCATGTGACAACTAAGCTTATGATGTCTTTGTCTTCTTGCTGTTGTTGAATTCAGTACATGTATCTCATCACATTCCTTGGAGGTTTTTATCCTTCCTCTCTACCTCCTCTAGAAAGAAGGCCATTTCCTCCATTTAAGGAGATCTGGAGACACCAAGACGTTGAAACTCTCTGCCCACAAATCCACTTTGCATCCATCCATATCATGACTTGGTCAACCATATTATAACAAGAGTTCAAACAACCTAACATCAATTATTCAAACTCAAAAAGTAAGATCAATCGACTTGTGATCCATGTTGAGTGATTGACCACCCTTAAAAGATATAGATCAATCTGTTAGTATGTATGCCTAGAGGGCCAATCATATGATTATTGAAATCACATATATTGTAAGAAATTTGATTAATAATAAAAGAAATCCTATTTATTCTATTTGATTCAGTTACGAGATGATGGTTTAGATACAAAACTGATATTATTTCTTATACCGTCCTCTTATGTAAGTAAATATGAATTTATATATGAAATTTTGATTTTGAAGGGGAGGGGCTTGAGCCCCGACAACCCCTCTAGATACGCCTCTATATGTATGTCATTTCAACATTGCAAATCATAATGTCTCAACTAGGCATGTATTTAAATTTCAGAGTACAGAAGAAAACACCATTGATCGTCATTCAAACTCATTTTCATTGATAAAAATTTCTTAAAATGATGTGGCTCATATCATTTTGTCAATAGTAGTACAAATATATATTGTTGGATATATACAACCTCTGCCTATAGTATATTGATCACCTATAATTGACCAAAGCGATATACCCATAAACATATTTCAAAGGGCAACTGTACAATTTTTTTTTGGATCAGGTAAAATATTACTATCTCAAAAAAGGCGTATAGGTGAACCTATATTGTACAGAGGGATAGGTAACTACAAAAAACCCCACTGTGTACTGGTGACCGGGTCTAAACCTTTATAAACAACAGGTTTAGCCCTTTCATTAGCAACAAGTCTACCAGCAAGGGACTCAAAAACACCAAACATATCAGTAGCCCGACCACCGTGGATTCTGGTATTTCTCTCAAACCAGATACAATAGACGATAGCAGCAATACCCATACCACCAAAAGCTCTCATAGAGGCGCTCCTGTTAGTTATCTGCCTTATCCACTTCAGCCCATCATCCAAACAACCGGGTGGGTTACCGCCCCAACCATTTTTGAGGGACCATCTGCACCAGATGTACCTAGAAAATCTACAAAGAAAGGAGAGGTGTACATGTGTTTCAGTGGCGTCACCACAAAGCACACATTTAGAGTCGACATTAAGACCCCAAGCAGCTAGTCTGTCGAATGTAGGGAGACGCCCAAGTATAGCCCTATACAAGGTGCACCCCCATTTCGGCAACTGACCTTTGTTCCAAATGATATCGGCCCAAGGCACCGGCGGGCCGCATATCTTAAGCTCCCAAGGCTTGGCAACCAAGCAGTCCCAAACACCATCACTCCTTACCTGGTAAGCATATTTCACTTCAAGCCAACTTATCAGCATTCTTTTCCAAACAACAGAGTTGCATCCCGCAGCCACTATGTCCAAGGAGCAGCCATATCTTTCCTTCATCCACACCGTCCAAATAGAGTCATGTTGGGTGATAAACTTGTGGATACATTGGGCAGTAGCAATCATAGCCAACCCGATCGGATCAACCACTCCCAAACCACCTTGAGATCTCTCTTTGTTTATAATATCCCAAGCAATCCCATGCATCTTCCCACCCCACAGGAAGCTACTCGTCAAGCTTCTAAGCTTAACCAAAATGAACCCGGGAAGCTCAGCCTGTCTACACCAGAACCTGGTCTTAGCACCCAGAACCGAGTTACACAAGACTAATCTCCCCGCCATAGAAATGTGAAGACCAGCCCACTTGTCGATCTTGGATCTCATATCATCCACCAAACTACCATAGTCTTTTCCTCTACCTTTACCACCAGAGATAGGGACACCTAGGTACTTAGCAGGAAACCTCCCCCTCGTAATACCCGTTGCTGCCTTCATTCTCCCCCGCCTCGAGTCACACGATCTTGAAAAGAAGACTTTAGATTTTATATCATTAATGTACAACCCAGTAAGGCGCCAAAAACTAGTAAGGATCAGTCTGACCTGTCTAAGGTACTTGCAGTGACCAATTGTAAACACCATCACGTCATCAGCGAACACAAGATGTGAGATGACCGGAGTATTTTTAACTTTGAACACCTTCAATCTACCCTCACGGACGGCTGTAGCAATGGAGGAAGACAGAGCCTCCATAATAAGCACAAAGAGCAAGGGAGACAAGGGGTCACCCTATCTCAAACCATTAGAAGCAGAAAACAAGCCGTGGGGGACACCATTCACCAACACCGAGAAAGAGGTGGCTTCAACACAGTGAATCATAAGCTTGATCCATCTTTTAGAAAACCCCAAAGCTTCCATAATAACCCACAGAGTTGTCCACTCCACGTGATCGTAGGCCTTAGTAATATCTAATTTAAAGCAGGCCTTTCTATTGGAGTTCTTAACACCAAAAAGGTTCAAGAACTCATCCGCAAGAAGAGCTTCGTCTGTAATATCCCTGCCTTGAACAAAGGCCAGCTAGTTGGGGGAGACAATCTTGGGCAGAATTTTCTTAAGGCGTCTAGAAAGCAACTTCACAAAATCTTATATAGTACAGAGCAGCACGCTATAGGCCAGAAATCCGCCATGGAGGACGTAAGTTTCTTCTTAGGAATGAGTTTAATAAAAGCATGCTTGACCTGCTTGAGCATAGTGCCACCAACCATGAACCAACGGACGGCCCGGCAGACATCCTCTTTAATAATGTCCCAACAGAACTGGAAAAACTTTCCGTTAAAACCATCAGGTCCAGGCGCCTTGGACGAACCAATAGAGAAAACCGCCTCCTTAATCTCATGTTCCGACACTGGACCACATAAAGCTCTATTCATCTCGTCATCCACCTTCAAATCCGGCATCTCTCCCTGCATCACCCGGTGGTCTTTGTTGTAAAGATTTTTAAAATAAGTAATAGCTTCCTCCGCCACTTCTCTTTGTCCTCTCACAGTGGTACCATCTTCCTTCATAAGCCCATGTATACAATCTTTCATGTGATTTTTCTTTGTAGCAATATGGTAGACCTTGGTATTTCTATCACCATCATTTATCCATCTAACCCTACTTCTTTGCCAATGAAACAACTCTTCAGACTTTTCTAACTGCAACAGCCTACAAGCACTATCCGCTTCCTCCTTTATTTTATCTTCATCCAACGGGTTAAGCCGAAGAAGACCACCAGCTTCCTTATAGTTCTCGCGAGCTTTGTTCACCATATTAGGCAGGTTAACCAAACCAGCTGACCAATCTTTGAGGCCTTTCTTGGTTTTTTTAAGTTTTTCCACCACACAGAAAATAGGATTGCCTATCACCTTCTCATTCCACACCTCTTGGACCACATCTTTAAACCTGGGCCACTCCACCCAAAAATTGAGGAACCGAAAAGGTTTGTTCTTCCTCTTGTTCACCCCCATCTCCAGGACCATCCAAGAATGATCGCTATTGGGATGACCCCCTAAAGAAATATTAGCTTCAGGGAAGATGTCTAGCCATACGGAATTGACCAGCCCCCTGTCCAGTTGACTAGAAATCCTATGAGTCGGACTCCTATTATTCTTCCAAGTTGTGATCCCGCCATTCATATTCAGCTCAATCAAACCAGCACTATCCACGGCATCATTGAACCTGTTGAGAATAGAGTCAGGTATGGGAAGCCCACCAAACTTCTCGCCCGCCTTTCTGACATGGTTGAAATCACCCATCACCAAATGAATCACCTACTGTTGGGTAGTCTCCCTAATGGTATCCCAGCAAAATCTTCGTCTACCTTCATCATTATGTCCATAAACACCAGTGAAGACACAATGAAACCCCCCATTATTGATGCAGCTAGCAACCATAACCTGGTCAGTAGCGTGGATGATCTGCACATCCCATACCTCCTGATTCCAACCCAAGGCCATTCTACCACCATCAATCTGCTCCAAGTTAGTTTCCATTCCCCACCCCTCAGGAAAAAGGCCCGTGACTTTCTCTTTATATTGCCTCTTGATTTTGGTTTCTAGCAGTAGCACCAAATCTGCTCCGGTCTCTGAAATAACCTTTCTTACTCTCCTCTGTCTCTTGGGCCTCGAAGCCCCCCTCACATTCCATGTGAGTACTGGCAACAGTACAATTGAACTGATGAAACAATGCTACTTCTCCAACAGATTGACTTTCCCCATCAATTGCATCATTGTACTCATATTTTTACATGCACCTTGCATAGTGGATGAACGTAAAACATACAGCCAGAAGATTTCAAATCCATTCAAGATGTTGGTGTTTACCACTTAAAAGATGCGTGAAAATAAAAATTAATCATATGCATCAATGCATTCAACTCTTTAGTATCGTTCAACATTAAAAAGGCATGGAGGTAACAAAGTATTAAAATAAACACATATGAAACCACAACAACTTGAAATATTGAGATAAGTATATTCTTTCTACAATAATATGCAAGAAACAAATAGATATATCAATATCAAAGATGGTAACCATCAATTATATGGACTTGGAAACGTTTAAGTGAATTCTTCAATAAAACATTATAATAAGATACGAGATAGTAGACAAATTAACCATATAAAAAGGAAGAGAAGTTGGGGATATCTTTGATTAATTTGAAGATTATATATACTTCAAAAGCATTTCATTCTTACAAATTATGGGAGTTTTCCAAATGCTTTGTATACAAAATATAATGAGCAACATCTATTCCACTAAGCATATTAAAATCATAATAAAAATATAGCATAATAAAATCTAAGTTGGGATGACCAAATGATGTGAAGACTTGATCAAATATAGCATTAAACTACCTAAAAAACAAAATGTGACAAGTGTTCAACCATTCATGTCGATATAAACCTCCTGTGTGATATTGAAAGTATTCGATCTCCCAAAGGTACTATATATGCTCATTTTTTTCATATATTCAAACATGATTCTAGAAATTTGGAAAAGTTGACACCTACCCATTACCAAAGTTTTAAATTGTGTGACACAAAACCATGTATTTTCATCTCTGTAAGACAAAGTGAGGAGAGACTTAATCCACAAAGAATTTGAAGCCTTAAAAATGTTATATATATATATATATATATATATATATATATATATATATATGTTTATAATTAGATATACAATGAAATACAATAACAAATCATTGCATCTAAGAGAAACACCAACAACATCCATCATTGTTGGCACTACAACCTATAAACTCCTTTACTGCCATTGCAACTAGACTACAATGACTAAGATGCAATCATGAGAGAATAGCAACAGGTACACCTACCCTTAACAAATGAGTGATGTACCCTTTCTACCCATGCTCTTTCCTTATTCTCCTCATTTTCATTTTCTTCAACCTACTCCCATATTCTTTTTAGGCTTACCCAAGGCAGCTTGTGTTGACTCAAGGTCAATTAGGTCAATGTTGACTCACGTCTAAATTGACTAAACACGTGTTTTGATGATGACTAACCATTCCACATATTGGTTTATAATGCCTCTACTTGAGTGTTTTCAAATTAGGTATAGACACACTCCAATTGCCCTAACTTGCGCATCTCAAATTGGAGAAAAGACAAGTCAAAGTCAATACAAGTGCACATTTTTGTAATATGATGTATATCCATTAGAATCATGTTGTAAATCACTTGTAATGATTGTATGACTTGTAATTAAGCTTAGAAAAATATCAGGAGCACTTAGATCGAATATTAGAGCACTTTAGATGCAACTTTGAAAATTGATTACAGGCACTTTGTCGGTCGAGTTTCCCAGCCTGAAAACTCGACCGATCATCCTTGATCAATTTTCTGGAGATTGCATCGGTCGAGTTGTGTTTACACAAAACTCGACCGATGGAGTAATTGACCAAATTGATTTTCATTGGTCGGTCGAGTTTTCTCAGGACAAACTCGACCGATGGTCTGAATATCGGCTTTGTCTTTTACTCTATCGGTCGAGTTACCCATATAGAAACTCGACCGATTGCACTGTACGGAAAAGTGCAGAAAAGTGTTTCTAGCCATTGTGGAGTTGCAAAAAGTGAAAATATATCTGTTGCAAGCCACAAAACGGCTAGTTTTCATTCACAAGTGTTCTAAAAGGCTAAGAGGCATCCCCAGCTATAAATAGGACCCCTTGGGCTTCATTCCAAGGATGAGCATTCACTATGAAGGTTCCTATTCTATAGTTGAGTGATCCTATAGCCTCCTCTCTCTCTCTAAGATTAATCACTTGCTACATCCATTAGAGTGAGTAGGAAATCTGTAAGAGAGCTAGTTATATATGTATATCTTGTGAGGCTCTCACTTTCACCACCTCCCCATCTCTCATTTGCAATCATGAAGATGAAGGTTCTCTCTCTTGTCCAAGAGAGGTGAAGAAGAACAAGGGAAGGAGTCCCTTGGTGAAGATCAAGGCTAAAGACTTGGAGCTAGAGTGGGTAAGCCCTTGGAGAAGGCATAAGACTCAAGCTCAAGTGGGTAAGACCTTGGTGAAAGCTTCTCTGAGTGAAGGTGAAGCCAAAAGCTGAAGATCCAAGAAGAGTGGGTGATCCCTGCAAGGCTGAAGACTTGTGCAAGAGTGGGTAAGTCCTTGGAGAAGGCCGAAGACTCTTGCAAAGTGGGTAAGTCCTTGGTAAGGTTGAAGACTCTTTGTATTGGATAGGTAAGTCTTTTGTTTGGATATGCATTGTATGTCTTATGAATGAATATAAGAGTGCAATAGTTTGGAAGTCCTAGAGGTTGACCTCTCTAGGCAAGTGGACTGACACACTTCTAGTTTGAAGTGTGGAACCACTCTAAATAGCTTGTCTAATTGGTGCATGTTCAATCTCTCTCTCCCTTGCTATGTATGTTTTAGTTGCACTCAAATTACCTATTTAGCAACCTTATCTTGTGATATATCTTGAAGGTTTAATTAATTTTGTTTAAGTGCTTTCATCTCTATTCACCCCCCCTCTACAGCACCTAATCACCCATCTAGGATCCAACAATTGGTATCAGAGCATGTCTTCTCCAAGCATACTTCAACAAGTAGGAGAAGATGGGTGACTACCTAGGAGGGAGATTCTCGACCAGCCTTCCAATCTTTGATGGGAGCAATTTCCTCTATTGGAGAAGAAGGCTTCAATACTACATCCAAGGATCAAGTCTTGAGATGTGGCAAATGCTGAACAGCCCATACATGCTACCAAAGACAAAGATTGAAGAATGGGATGAAGCTACCTTGATGAAAGCAACTTTGAATGCTAGAGCCATGCACATCCTATATGCCTCTATGACCCCCACTGCGTTCAACCAGATTTCTTCATGTGAAACAGCCTATGAGGTATGGAGAAAGTTGTGCATCACTTATGAAGGGATAGATCAAGTGAAGCAAAGCAAAGTCTACATGCTCAAAGGGTTGCTTGAGAACTTCAAGATGAGAAAGGAGGAGAGCATAGCCAACATGTACTCAAGGCTCAACACCATCTTGAATGGTCTTGCCATTCTAGGACATCCTATGTCTAGTGGAGAGATCAACTCAAAGATCCTTATAACTCTCCCCAAGAGATGGGAACCCAAGGTGACTTCCATTGAAGAAGCAAGGTCTCTTAAGGATATTCCTATTGAAGAGCTCATTGGAAATCTACAAACACATAAAGCCACACTTGGCAAGAGGGGGGAAGTAGAAAGACAAGAGAAGAAAGAGCTAAAGAGAATGAATAAGGCTGAAATTAAGGCTCAAATTGAAGCTATCATGGAACAAGTCTCTCCATCCTCTCAAGCTAAAGAAGATGCCATGTACTCCAAGGGTAAACTCTACAAAGGCAAGTCCTCCTCCATCTGGTGCTTCACATGTGGAAATAAGGGTCACTATAAGGAAGATTGCCCACAAGGAAAAAAGACCCATCTTCATAAGAAGAAATGGCAATCAAGCTCAAGTGGCTCCTCCAACTCAAGCTCAAGTGAAGATTCAAGTGAAGGATCAAGCTCAAGCTCTAGTGATGAAGGAGAATGCCATTTTGCTCTTATAGCATCAACAATTGAAGACTCAAGTGAGGTAAATCTAAACTCTTTAGATAAAGAATCTTTGATTTCTATTATTTATGATATTTGTGCCTCTCTTAAGTCTTCTAAAAGGAAAAAGAAAAAGCTTGCTAAAATTGTTGATAATTTGCATGTAGAATTAGATGATCTTGAACATGATAATTCTTGCTTACTTGATGATAAAAAATGATTGTCTTAGTCAAGTAGACTCTCTTAAACTTGAAAATGCTAGTTTACTTGATAGGATTGGATTTCTAGAAGCTCAACCTCTTATGACTAGTTCTAATGAAGAGCATATATTAATTGTTGATTCTCTCATGCATGATATTGATGTTCTTAAATCTGAAAACAAGGACAAAGATTTTGTTTTGCATGAATTAGAAATAGAAAATGCCTCCTTGCTTGCTAAAATCAATGGGCATGAATCCTGTTCTAGTTCTACAAATAGAGAGAATGATGTTGCTGCTCTTCATATTAATAGAGATTCTTATTTAACTAAAGCTCTTTGCTTAGAAAATGATCTTTTTCATGCTAGAGAAAATATCAATAATTTGTCTTCTACTATTGCTTCTCTTAAGCATGATAATGACAGTTTGAGATCATCGTTGCAAAGATTCTTAGTTGGTAAAAAGAGTCTTAATGACATCCTACACCATACTACTAAACAAATTGGTAGACATGGTTTAGGGTATGATAGTAGTCAAGGGAACAACAAACATAAAGGACCTCCAATATTCCATGGAGAATCCTCTAGTTCCAAGACTATGGGCACATGCAACTATTGTAATGAAATTGGCCATTATTCTACTTTTTGTCCTTTTAGGAAAGCACCCAAGAGCAATAGGACTTGGGTTGCTAAACTAACCCCCCCCCGGACCCAAAAACATGATTAGGGACCATTTCATCTTTCTTCCTGTATGTACTTGCAAATGGATTGACTTGAGCTATTGAATTACAAATTGACTTGTCAATCCACATGAAAGAAGAAAGGTGAGATGTGTAGAGGGTGACAACAAATGGAAAAAGGAATGGTAAGCACAAAGGTAAAAGTTTTCTTGCTTATAACCTTTTCCAACTTGTTTTTGTCAAGTTAGTGTGCACTATACATGTGGTTTTTGAGTCAAAAGTGGTATCTTGTGATTCTCTTCACACTCTTGCTCAAAACCTGTTTCTAATGCTTCTATAGTGTATTACTAACTTGCTTAGACATGTTTGGATATGGTTTGTATATTTAGCATGCCTTTAAATATGTTTTTATGAAATATATGTGCTTTTTGACAGCTGCTCTGTCGGTCAAATTTGCCCTGCTTGAAACTCGACTGATAGGCACCAATGGGTGTTGCCAACAGCTGTCAACGGTCGAGTTGTCAATGCACAGAACTCGACCGATAACACTGTGCACAGAATATACATTTGGCTTATTGAATGAGAATTTCCCTCTCAACAGATTTTCTCAACCAATAGCCTTATTCTTTGGCACTCTCATTTGGTACCTTTATATATGCATATTGTCATGTTCTAAATTGCCTATCTTGCTTACAACTCTATCTCTCTAAGTGCTCTAAATTGGTATATCTATATGTTGCAATTATTTGCTTTGAGTTGTTTTGCAGGTTTTGATGATGATCTCTTTGGATCTCTTGGTTGTGTCTAAAAATTTCTTCCATTGTACTCTAACTTGCTACATCTATCTAGGTGTATATCTTGTTTTGATGCAACCTTGAGGTTCATAGGGGTAATCATCTTATGGTAAGGATGCATATTTAGTGAGTTATATCATTTCATGCTTCTGAAATTGCTTATCTCTTTGTTTGGATATATCTCTACATCTACTCATAGCTTGTTTTATCTTGTGTATCCTTTGGTATCTCTTGCTATGATCTAGATCCTACTAGTAGTCCTAACTTGTGATATCATCTACTAGTAGTTCATATACATGTAGTTCTAACCTTGTTTATAATTAGCATCTTTTCTCATATATATGCTATTCTTGTATCTTGTCTCATACATGCTCAAGCTTGTTCCTTGAATTGCATATCTACTATCTTGAGTTGCTTGCATAACATTGTGATGCAGGGTACATAAGATCTACATTATATGAAGAAATTGGAGTATTTTTGGATTTTATGCAGCTTTTGCTCCAGTTTCAGTTTTTGTTGCAAGACTAGTATTTTTCATGCAGAAACGGCCTTCTAAGCAAGACTCATCGCTTTGCCATGAGCTCTGATGGTTTTTGGTCAAATTCCGTCATCTTGAGGGTCAAAATTGTGTTTTATTATTTTTCTGCAACACTTCATCTTGCATGTTGGGTTGTTCAAGTATATGCTTTAACTTGCTTTTCTTTATATGCTTGGACAAGCCCCTACCTGTGCTCTTCTACTCTCCTTATATATATTTGTGTTATCTCCTTTCTCTTTAACAAGTGATGTTTCTTATTTTCTTCATAACCCCACCGTTTTGAAATGACAAAGGGGGAGAAAGGTATGTCTTCTTTTAAAAGAGGAAGAAGGCATGTCTTACATGAAGAGGAGAAGCATGTTCATGTAAAGGGAAAAGGTAAAGGGGAGAAGAAATATATGTGTAGAACATATATGAGTAGAAGTCATAGTATTCTATAAAGTTATGAAAGCTAACCATGCAGGAGAAATAGCATCAATTGAGGGGGAGTATGAAAACTCCATGCACATCAATTGAGGGGGAGCATATGAACTCAATTCTATTGAAACCCCTAGGTTTCTCCAAAGGTATGACTTTACGTAAAAGCTTTCACTACATTTATGGAATGGTTTGTCATCTTCAAAAAGGGGGAGAATGTTGACTCAAGGTCAATTAGGTCAATGTTGACTCACATCTAAATTGACTAAACTCGTGTTTTGATGATGACTAACCATTCCACATATTGGTGTCTAATGGCTCTACTTGAGTGTTTTCAGATTAGGTATAGACACACTCCAATTGCCCTAACTTGCGCATCTCAAATTGGAGAAAAGACAAGTCAAAGTCAATACAAGTGCACATTTTTGTAATATGATGTATATCCATTAGAATCATGTTGTAAATCACTTGTAATGATTGTATGACTTGTAATTAAGCTTAGAAAAATATCAAGAGCACTTAGATCAAATATTAGAGAACTTTAGATGCAACTTTGAAAATTGATTACAGGCACTTTTTCGGTCGAGTTTCCCAGCCTGAAAACTCGACTGATCATCCTTGATCAATTTTCTGGAGATTGCATCGGTCGAGTTGTGTTTACACAGAACTCGACTGATGGAGTAATTGACCAAATCGATTTTCATTGGTCGGTCGAGTTTCCTCAGGACAAACTCGACCGATGGTCTGAATATCGGCTTTGTCTTTTACTCTATCGGTCGAGTTACCCATATAGAAACTCGACCGATTGCATTGTACGTAAAAGTGCAGAAAAGTGTTTCTAGCCGTTGTGGAGTTGCAACAAGTGAAAATATATCTTTTGCAAGCCCCAAAATGGCTGTTTTTCATTCACAAGTGTTCCTAAAGGCTAAGAGGCATCCCCAGCTATAAATAGGACCCCTTGGGCTTCATTCCAAGGATGAGCATTCACTATGAAGGTTCCTATTCTATAATTGAGTGATCCTACAGCCTCCTCTCTCTCTCTAAGCTTAATCACTTGCTACATCCATTAGAGTGAGTAGGAAATCTATAAGAGAGCTAGTTATATATGTATATATTATGAGGCTCTCACTTTCACCACCTCCCCATCTCTCATTTGCAATCATGAAGATGAAGGTTCTCTCTCTTGTCTAAGAGAGGTGAAGAAGAACAAGGGAAGGAGTCCCTTGGTGAAGATCAAGGCTGAAGACTTGAAGCTAGAGTGGGTAAGCCCTTGGAGAAGGTAGAAGACTCAAGCTCAAGTGGGTAAGACCTTGGTGAAAGCTTCTCTGAGTGAAGGTGAAGTCAAAAGCTGAAGATCCAAGAAGAGTGGGTGATCCCTGCAAGGCTGAAGACTTGTGCAAGAGTGGGTAAGTCCTTGGAGAAGGCCGAAGACTCTTGCAAAGTGGGTAAGTCCTTGGTAAGGTTGAAGACTCTTTGTATTGGATAGGTATGTCTTTTGTTTGGTCATGCATTGTATGTCTTATGAATGAATATAAGAGTGCAATAGTTTGGAAGTCCTAGAGGTTGACCTCCCTAGGCAAGTGGACTGACACACTTCTATTTTTTCTTTTGGTCGGTCAAAAATCTTGTTGCTATAACATTTCCAAAAACTTTGGGTACAAAACCATGCGCCCCCATTACAAACAGGGATAAAACATCCGAAAAAAGAAACCACAAGGTCTTAATAAAGACCTCCTAAAAGGAAGATGAGAAGAAGAGCTATGTCTGCTGTAGAAAGACACAGACACCTACCAAATACTATGGAGCAACAACCAACACAGCCAAAATAACACTAACAATAAAAACACCTTCAATATGTGCCATCCTGGATGTCTGAAAGATGAACATAGATACTTGAGCAGTGAGAGTCTTCAAGAAGAGACATGAAACATCATCTGCCACCAAACCTTTGAAACCTTCTGGTCTCCATATGGATGAGCATAATCAATCATCAAGGACACCCTTACTGCTGAGCACTAAGGTGCATCAACCAAGACCAGGGACAAACCCAGGTCAGAAAACAACCAAAATGCAGGAGATAACAGGATCCATCCATGAACTGACCATCGAACGATGTCCTTGAACCAGACATCTACCTTTTCTCCGCTGGTGTTTGGCTCATATCCTGAAGATGTGAAGTCCAGGTAGGTATCCAGTCCCTCTTCAGCAGTCGACGATCAACATATATATGGACCCTGTGAGCTCAGCTACACGTGGCAACAGGAAGGATCCAACGGAGAGAAGAGGAAGATAGTTGCCCCCCCTGAACCCATCCCCCACGAAGCTTCTGCCTATACAATAACACTTCATCGAACACCTAGAAAGTGTACAAGCCCTCATCTATAGAGAACACACACAACATAAGGGAGTGTGGAAACAGCCCCCTGCCACCAAAGAGTTGGCGAGTCACCCATCAATCGACAGCTGAAACTCCATCTCCAAGCATACACCCAAATAGGGGAAGAACCTGAGCTGGGTATGACGCCTGTAGGGTGAGGGGGAAGCCACCAGAGCCTGGAGAAAGATGCTCCATCGAACCTGGAGGGCTCCGCTAGACCACCTGCCGTCAGGGACGCCAATAACCCAGCCGTAATCACAGATCGCCACACCCTGGATAAGCCAACACCTCGGGAGAGAGCACCCTACAGGCGTCATAATCACCAGGCATGAAACTAGACAGAGACATGGCCGTCAGCACCTGGATAAACCAGGGTTCACTCGAAGGAGCAAAGGAGAATGTACTGGAGCCGACAGGAAGAGCACCCATCACAACCCTAGTGCGGCGGAGTAGCAACCTGAGCTCGGATCTGGCTGAGAGCGACCTCTCTCCACCCATCTCGCTTGAACGGAGTAGAGTTTGACATGGTCGAATCACCAGACTCTGGTCTAGATCGTGACTCCTTGCAGCAACCGCACTTCCTTCACCCCAAGATCTACCGAGTAGGCCCAACAGCTTCGACCAGCTTTCGTCTCCAGAGAAACGCTCCAAATCATCCCATCACAGCGGCCACGCCGCGACTACTGGAGGCCAGGGGAGGAAAGCGCCGAAGAGACGCTCCCTCCCCCCAGCGGCAGCCGCCGGGAGCGACTAGAGAGACGACAGAGAAAAGCCCTAGAGAGAGAGCGGAAATTGAATAGACATCATGTCAACACACTTCTAGTTTGAAGTGTGGAACCACTCTAAATAGCTTGTCTAATTGGTGCATGTTCAATCTCTCTCTCCCTTGCTATGTATGTTTTTGTTGCACTCAAATTACCTATTTAGCAACCTTATCTTGTGATATATCTTGAAGGTTTAATGAATTTTGTTTAAGTGCTTTTAGCTCTATTCACCCCCCCTCTAGAGCACCTAATCACCCATCTAGGATCCAACAGCTTGTGCTTTTCCATTGCCTCATAATATAGTTGAGGTGCACACCCACTTGTGCTAGGATGATCTCTCATTTCATACTTTTTACAACTTATCTATCTGATGACACTATCCTTCCACAGTAGCACCACTTCAAATGAACTTTGTAAGGTCTAAATTCTAACATAACATGGTTGGTATAAATTCTGGAAATACCATTAATTACTTCTTCAACATATTTACATTGAAAAAGTTTTATTGATCTATAATTATTAATATTAATTACATAAAAATACACTGTACTATAGATTAGTGATTTGAACTTGAAGTTATCGCTCATTGTTAAACATAAAATAATTTTATTTTTTATTTTTTTATTATGAAAAAATTACTACTATTGCTATGCATTTTGAAGTATCATGTCATTGATAAAATATGGTCATTATGATTTATAATTTAAATAAATTTAATGGCTTTAAAATGCAATTTGTAAGATATTTATGTATTTTATAATGATAGGAATGACATCTAGTTTACCTATATAAATTGTCAAGCTTTGATATGATGGCCAATTTCTCTTTGATGGATCTTACTCTAGTTGATCTGTTAGACCTGTTAGTATTGTACTAATGATACTTAGTCTGAATCGAAGTCGTATATTCATATACTACTTGACATCAACCACAATTACTTCTCCACCAATATTATACTATTTCCCAACATAACGTCATATGCTCATGCAAGTTTAGAATGATGATGCTCTATAACTTTTTTCTACATTTCATATGATGCTTATATTGATGTCTTTCTTGATTAAGTGCCTATTCACAAATATTATAATTCTAGTTATATGAATATGTTGAATCATTTCTGAACAAGCAACAATATTGTAACTTCCAATTATCAAATCAACCACCTAAATTTTGTCAAGAACCTAATATTGAGAATGAAAATAGTGGTCAGGAGGTTCATGAAGAAGAACAAAACATTGAGTAGGAAGGTGCCTCAATAGGAAAAACTAATGATGATCATGACATGAATGATCCTGGTTTAGAAGGGTATCAATATCCTCTCCTCAACACTATAGTTGTGTTGAATTCGATCCCAGAAGTATTTTCCAATGATTTAATTTACTTCAATACTTATGGTGTCATATTGTATATGACATGTGATATATTCCATTTGTGATTAATAGATATAGAGAACTCCTTACATAGAGGATATTTTGTAGAGGCTTGCAATACTGTATCAAGAGGGTCGTTGTAGCGACCCTCCCCCTATTATCCCCAATTAAGGTGGACTAAGAGGGCAAGGGACATTACCATTTTAGAGGATCAATATTTAGCAATTAACCAAAAACAATTATAAATTTCATTGAATGAAAAATAGTTTGATACAATATGAAAGGTAAACTCTCCAAAAGGAGTTGCATGATGTGGAAAGTTATTGTTTGCAACTGGAAATAAAAACTATCAAACTAAATCCTCCATGGTAATTTTAAGTATCTTTCCTTTTGGTGCCTTCTTCTTAGGTTGTCCATTTTGTAGAATAACAACAATTTAGCCTAAAACATCATGGAACAAAACAATGGTCAATATAACAAGTTATAATGGTGTGTGTGAGAAACAAAATACTCACATGTAGGTATAACAACATAATTAGCCATAGCAACAATTGTGATTACAAAATTGAACATGCTTTTTCTTTCTACCTTCTCAACTCAATCTCTGTGGTACACTCCCTCTCTAGAGTACTCATTGTGGGGTACTCTCTCTATCTCTAGGGTTTAGTCCCTACAGTGGACTTCTCATAACCTTCATGTTCTTGGGCTTGATTTATCGTGGCTTTCCTCTCCCGGCTTGGCCTCATATCACCATCCTATCCCGACTTGGCCTCAAAATGACCATCCTATCCCAACTTGGTCTTATTGATGATCTTCCTGTCCTAGCTTGATCACCCATCATCACAATGACATTTCAAACATCCCACTTGTATCAATTAAATCCACCAGATATAGTTGAACGAGTTATACTTATATAATATGATACTCAAGCTTTAAAGATTTTAGGAATTAATAAATAGCCAAAAATCTATTTGCAATCAATATAGAAAACCTCAGAAAATTACAAAAGACATTTAATGTGAGTAGTCATAGGCATAACCACATAACTTTCTCATATGTAACTAAAAGTCGAAGTAAACAGGTTCAGTTGAGAATAGGCAAGCAATCACCCTAGAATTAATGCATAACACCCAAGTACTACTATTTGTCCACAATCTAACATTAAGACTGACTTGGGTTCTAAGTTAGGGTTTGGGACCAAATTAGGGTTTCATTAGGATTTTGTCTTTCCAAACCCAAATTAACACATTTTATGTCCTTTTAACACACAAACCCTAATTTTGATATTATATTCATTGTTAATCTCAAAGTAGGTCAAAGATATCCTTTTTATCCAAAAAGTCTCAACTTGATCCATTGAAGTCATTTGAGTATGGTATATTCATTAAACTTAAGAAATTAGGGTTTTCATGCTTTAGATACATTAAAGTTAACAACTTTAGTCACTTTCGAAATTGGGTGTAGATCTAGATCTTGAAACTATTTTAATTGAATTCACTGCATTTTTTGTTCGGCTTTCATATATAAATTATCATCATTCGACCTTCCCATTATTTTCTATGATTTGAGAAAATTTAATTAGTCCTGGCTAATAAGGGCTCGTCAGCTAATTGATGAACTCGGATCCTAGCCTTGCCAACTAGGTTGGGTCGAGCCAATGGGCTCATTCCAGCTTGGTGGTCTGGACTCGCTTGAACACTCACTAGATAGAGTGAAGAAAGAGAGGAAAATGATAGAAAAGTCCTAACCTATATGAAGAGGAGCCAGGGGCAAGGGAGTCTTTTCACCCCTCAGATTGTCTTCAACATCGCTGCTTCACAAGCAGCTTGGGCAGTCAATAGTGAAGGTAGATTTTGGAATTTGATCTCTTGAGTGACGAGTGAGGGTGCCAATAGCTTTGTCTCACCCCAACAAATTCACGAGGGCTCCAATTGTCCATGAGATGGTCAGATTTGATAGGTCGACAAGGAGGGATCTCTAACAAGGTTCATGTGAGAACTTGTTACACTAAACGAGATTACTCAAAACATAAAGAACAATCGGTCACTAATTATTCACATACCCAATAATATGGGTAAATTAAAACCAATTTCAACGTCAGCCCCTGCTCAGAAATATTTGCATAAGAGCCCAACGTCTTTCTTATATCCATACTATGCCAAGAATTTGATACAAATTGTTCGATTGCCTTAGCCACAACATATATACATAGGAGAACAATATTTGTATATGCCACACAACAAACATTAACACGCTAACAAAATTTTGATTCATTTGAAACGCCATATACAAACTTTTTCTCACCCAGACCTAAGAGTACAAGGACGACTTTAGGACACACTAGACATCTAATCAACTTTCTCAAAGATTCATTACTATAGCTCCTCTTTGCTGCCACATGTTTGTTTTCGTCACTTCTGATTACCTAAAAAAATGTGGCAAACCACAAGGGTGAGACCCATGTCCCAACAAGATATGTAACCACCAACAATGCTTATTGATTACAACATTTTAGGTAATGAGACAGTTTAAGCAATTTAATCATATACAACGAATAGTCTCATCAATACTGATGATTAACAAAATACATAAAGGAGCTAAAAACAATTACCATCATCAAGCTGACTATCATCATTTTCCTTATTAACTGTATAAGAGATTCAATAGCATATGCATAACTAACATAAGCAAGTCTAGTAGCATATTATCTCTATTAACATGAATAAGTCTAGCATCATAAGAATATGTAACAACATTACCAAGATAACAGTTTGAACATATCAATATAATAATCAGAGCTACCAACATAAGCATGAGTATTTGCATAAGCATGATTAGAATTGTAGGCATTTATTATTATAGAGGCATGGCTAGCATGCTAAACATAACTAACAACATGATATAGCTAGCATCCTAATTAGAATCAGCAGTAGCAGTATAGATATCAACATAACCATGACTATTGTATGTACACATTTACAATCTTATGCATATTCACAACATAAGTATAATTATTATCTCTTAATTGCACTAAGCATCATATTTATGTAAAGAGAACAAACAACAGTTATCATCCAAAGTGAAGCATTGTGTATAACCCTAAACAGATATGCTATGCAACTGTATTACATCTTTTATTTTTCCATGAGGAATTTGAGGATACCACTCAAAATCTAATTGACCATTGCTAAGTCAAAATCAGTTCCATACAAGATCTAGGAAGAGTCAGACTCCTAAGATCTTCTCCGCCCTCAGTCAATACAGGTCCACCACAGTGACACATAAGGTCAAGCTGCTAACAGCCTAGTTCGTCAATGGTACAGGTCATGACACTAGTGAAAGGAGGTAGGTACGCATACCCTACCATCTGAGGTACAACCATAGTTGTCCTCCAATCTTGTCACATATATAATCACCGAGACACGACCAGAGTCGTTCTCAATCACATCAGGTGTATGAGGCATGACCATAGCCAACCTCCACAATCTGCATTGTGGATGACAAGGATATATCCTCAACTTGCCACCCCCACATACTCAACAATATGTGCTCTGAGTTTTCCTTAGGAATACTCGTTTCACCATCTGACAAATTCTGACACTCAGATGGATCTATGGAACATGGAACTACATGATTAGAGTTTCACTTGATTAGTTATTCCAATTGGGTGAATTAAGGTTGCATCAAACAAGTGGACATACAAACCCTAATTCACTTCTAACAAGCACATAAATATCACAACTTCAAAAGATATAAAATGTGTGAAACATAATTTCTCATCTCAGCATCACATGGTACTATTCACTTGCCATTCATGAGACCACACTAGTCATAATACTATCACAAGATATAAATTCTTTTCACAATATCACAGGGTATCAACCCTTATCAACACAAGAGGATTATACCTCATTCAGGGCTCAACCATGCCCAAAGGTCATTAAGACCATCATACTATCACAGGATATAAATCCTTTTCACAATATCATAGAGTATCAACCCTTATCAACATAAGAGGATTACACCTCATTCAGGGCTCAACCATGCCCAAAGGTCATTAAGAGCATCATACTATTCCCTGTAAGATCATCATTATCTTTGCATGACTTATAACAAGGCTCAACAACATCACTTACATATAATACATTGGATCAACACAATATTACATTAATCATCTAGGAGATATTCATAAACAATCATAGTAGGGTTATATTAATGTTAAGAACATTCCTTTATTACATCAACATGCAAGGAATCTAGATATGATTAACCCGCATCATATTCATAATGCACATGTTTAGCATAAGAAAGTATCAACCATGTGGCTATGATAACCACCAATTAACATATTAAGGTTATGATCATATTAAGGAGGTTATTCCACCATCATTCCATCATATAAGAATGTTAAACATGAATACTCATCTTTATCTATTTGCATTAGAGTTAGGTTCAACATGATAAATTATATCAATGTTACTAATCAACACTTATACCCAAACCCTAACTCACGACATCCCCATTGAATCATGGATGCATAATGTGAAGCATCAACATCACATTCCATACTATTCTCAAGTATGAACCCACACATAAATCAATATGTAACCATCAGGTTATAGAATAGTAGGGTTTCAACAACAATAAGAGAGTACCCCATGATTGCATTAGTCATTCAAGGACTATTCATACCTAATTACCATCATTTAGTTATACTAAAAAAAAGGTTTAACAAGCTATACCTCATTAGGGTTACATATCCACACAACATGGTTATCATCCCTTCTATTCATATGAGTGAATAGGTAATACTACCTTATTAAGGGTAACCCTCCATTTGTTCCATCATCATTCAACCCATGTCACCATACCACAATGTCACCCAGAACCATTGGATGTTTAAAAGGTAAGACCATTGGTTATTTATATAAGTAAACACCTTGGATAAACCACCTATGAAGTCTTTGATTTGTTATCTAGAAAGAGTCACCATCTAACCCTAGACATCCCTTGATTAACAACACAAAAAGTTCCATTGAGAGTAGGGTAAAACCCACAATCGGCTGTTCATTTAAAATAAGCCATACATTGTCAACAAGTAAGCTCCTTAAGTTGATCATATAAAGGAAACCATCTAAATCAAATTATTAGGACCAACATATTAAATTATCCATAATTCCACTTTATTTGAGGAATAAACATTAGATCTTGACCATTGGGTGAAGTTGATATGTTAAAACCATCAATTACAGTATAGGTCTGACCATTGCATCAAGTGACCCAAGAAACCATTGGTCTAAGGCTTAATTGATGCTAAAACTATAATTCTTAACTCACCATAGGTTGTAGAGACCTGATCCACCATCATTAGTGACCATTAAGTCACCATAGGTTGTTAGATCAACACTATATTCATTAATTAGCATCAAATATTAAGCTAATGTCATCATTGATTGATAACATCAGTAGGGTACTTAATAGTTGATCATTAAACTTCTAATAGATCCAAAACATGACCTAAGGGGGTGAACATAGGTTGTCACAATCATCTGACACCTTTGATCCCGACCATCAGTTGTCATGAAGACAATACCATAGGGTTGTTGCAATGGTACCATCATCGGGTAATGGGTTTATAAAAGAAATCAACTTTAAACCCTAAAATTGACCATTGGTTGTTAGGTGCTTAGCACCATATGTTGTCAAACAAACCTGATCCAAGTCATATTATACCTTAGGAATAATGTACACATGATCATAGGTTCATCTAGAACTGAAATCAGAATAGGGAACATTATAAAAATCAAAATCCAAGTCAAGCATAGCTTTTTAGTGCATGGATCATCATTTTCAAGCAAGAACATGAGCTAGTAAGCTTATGGTAAGTAATAAACGTGGATCAAGTTATAAAAATTGCCTCTAATGAGAAGATGAAATCTCAAATAGAAGAAAAATCGAGCAGGTAGGTTCATCTAGTACCTTTCTTCATCAAATGAGCAAACCCTAAGCATAAGGAGCAAGAAAGGTAGGGTTTTAGAGCTTTAGAGAAATTTCTACAATGTAACAGCAAGGTTCCGACCTGTAGAAAGGTAGGAGGAAGGATAAAAAAGACATAAATGGAGGAAATAAGGGGATTCTTACTCTTTTAGGTCAAGATCACTAGAAGGAAGCTTTTTGAACCCTAAAAGGAAGTCAATTGCAACCCTAGATCCTTTTTCCAAGAAGGTCCCCACTTTATTCTTCCTTGGACAGGAAAATTCACAGCAGCACAGAGGGAAAATGAGTTTGGGAGAAGGACGGAATTGGTTGAGAGCAAATGGCTCATCTTGGTGCTTAGGGATAAGTATATGAAACTTTAAGATAAAGAAAAAGAAAAAGTTGAAGTTCTAGTATCCTTCCAAGTGTCCATGGCCTTAAACCATTAAGAATATACAAGCACACACACAAGAAGCTCCCACACCGTCCATAGAGAGATGATTAACCCTCGTTTCTTGAATTTCCAAGAAAAACAAATAACTCATTAGTTGACTGCTACTAAAGGTAGCTCATCCATGAAGGGGTAAACCCTAAAATACCCTTGTAGAAAGCACATTCAAACCAAGGATAAAATGGGATCCCCATGGCTCAAAAATATCAAGAATTATGACATAATATCCAAGGAACATAATGCAAGTGATAAATTGCAAATAAAATCTCTCAATTGGGTAAATTGTAGAAAATTCCAAAATGTGCATAAAATTGCATAACTTGCTCAAACAGTGTCCAAATTGGACCAAATTTGAAACTTAAGCTTGCCTTATGATTTCAAAGCATATCACAAGTTTCTATTAGGGTTATAAGAATTAATGTATGATAATAAATCTTATTTAACTCATTAAGCAAGTTTAGGGGCCTTACAACTATAAACCCCTAACAGGGATTTCACCCCCGAAATCCAAGGTAAACAAAAATGGGTACTTCCTTTGCACCTCATAATATTACCTTCACATGGTTACTTGAATATCATGGTGATGTCACATAATTCATACATATCTCATCTTGGGTTAACACAAAAACCCCCACCTAAGAAGACATTCTCAATATGGAATGTAGAAACTTGTTGTGTCATATGTACAACTCTAGTAGTAATGTTCAACTTTAAATTCTAGCTATCATCCTAAAATTATATCTATTGTATCAACTCATTGCTCAAAATTCATACTTGCTAAATTTTTATCAATCATTCCATGTGTCCCATACCATTCCTTAAAGCATTAAAAAAGGTGATGTGTCCATCCTTTTTTTTCTAGATACACTGACACTGGAACACTTGTCAGTTCTTTTTCAGCATCAAAAGAAATGCTGACGTTGGCACCTATCATTCCATACAAGGAAACATCATTCCTAGTCAACCTTTTTAGGGGTGAAACAACAACACTATCTTCACCTTACTAGGGTTTACACAACCTACTTAGAATACATATCATGATCCCATAAAGACATTTAATCAACCCCATCTCACGCTTGTTCAACTTATCTCATAGCTATTGCTGCCTCGGAAACCCTAAGGTTTTTGAAGAAATATTGATCATATTTTTTACCATATTTGAAATACTTTGACATGTCATCATTCAAAGCTTGATATAACTTGTATGACATGACTGGAACACTTTGTTCCTCCTATTCATAAATTCTATTTGTACATTGGTTAGTCTAAAGGACATAACTCTAAACTCATCATGGTCATGTGAATTGTGTCATCCAATCTAACTCTTATGCATTGATATTTAATCATATGTTTATCTTAAAGGAACACAATATCACATATCTATTGACCAACAACCATCTATCTTTTATAGTGGTCCTGCCCATCTATCACTGAACCATACACAATATTATAGAATCACTTTTTTTTATTTTTCCAAACAACATTTAGAGGGTCATCATCAACTCTCTTTCTCTCTCTAAGGGAGAGAACCATATAGAATGTTCATTTAATAAACATCTCCAACCTTCACATATTTCTCATATTGTTGATACATCTTGGATACTAGGATTCACTACCTTAGTATCCACCTCATGTGCTATAAGGAACTCACATCCTTATCTCATCTACTTTTACCAACATAACAAATATTAAGACATATAAGAGGAGTCTTCCTAATTATTGGAAGGATCAAAATAAAAATCATCACAAACTTTATGATTTTGGAACCATAGTCTAAACAACCTTATGCTATAATAAGCTATCCACCCTCATGTTTACAACAAATCCAAGCATACCAAGTGGCAAGGATCTACTTGAAAGTTGTGCCCTAGAAAGGAAAGACACAAAGTGAAACACACTTCTCATACTATAGTAGTATTTTTCAAGGGTCACTAACAAAAAGGTAACCAATTCTATTTTCATTATGCAAGTTACAGTTTCTTATGTATCATTTTACCCTTTTCATTTTGGGTTCCTTGCCATTAGCATTGGAATCATCATGATTAACATATCTCATTACTCCTTCCTTGATGACTATTTATCACACTTGGGTATGTTCTATTATTTTATTATGTTTTTCAACCACTTATCAATAGGTAAATCATCATATACCACATTTTCTTCATTAAACATGGATCATCTGCCTTAGTTTCTTTCAAATTCCATGATTATTTTACATTAACACTTTCTTACACACATAGGTTGGTATGAGATTAACTCAGGTTCCACCTTATTCCTTTGTCATTGTTCTCATTTATCTTCTCATTTTATACTTATCATTGGAGTTCTCTCCATCTTATGTGGATTTCATACCTTGAATCGCTTTATAAGCATAGGCTTATCTGTCTTTTACTTTATTATCTTCTTGAATCACATCTTCAAGTACTCCTCTTTTCCTTATTTGTATTCAGATTTAGATTTCATGGTGTTGTATATTTCTCTTATAGTTACCAATCATTAAAGTTTTGATAGATAATGATGCAATTCTCATCTTCTTTAAGGTAGGATTGAGATATTCACACCATGATTTCTTATTCGTTATGCTCTTTAGATTGTCTCAAAATGACTAATTGATCAGAGTAATCAAAAATATAACAATCTAAGAGTTCCATACTTACTGTTTCTTCAATAATTGAATACCTGGCCAGGGCATCCAAGTACTGAGATTAGGCACTATGCACCATGTTTTTGTGTCATGTTCCTAACATAGACATCATCCTAGTCCTAAGTCCTAGTATCCCTATAGACTCAATGCACCTAAAGCTCTGATACCAACTTGTGAGAACATGTTACACTAAATGAGATTACACAAAACATAAAGCAAAATTGATCACTAATTAATCACATAACCAAAAATCTGGGTAAATTAAAACTGATTTCAACGTCAGCACCCGCTTAGAAATATTTGCAATAGAGCCTAAAATCTTTCTTATATCCATACTATGCCAAGAATTTGATATAAATTGTTCTATCACCTTATCCACAACATATATACACAGGAGAACAATATTTCTATATGCCACACAACAAACATTAACATGTTAACAAAATTTCAATTTGTTTGAAACACCATATACAAACTTTTCTCGCCCGGAACTGAGAGTACAGAGATGACTCTAGGACACAGTAGACATCTAATCAACTTTCTCAAAGATTCATTACTATAGCTCCTCCTTGCTGCCACATGTTTATTTTCGTCACTTTTGATTACCTAAAAAAATGCGGCGAACCACAAGGGTGAGACCCATGTCCCAGCAAGAGATATAACCTCCAACAACGCTTATTGATTACAACATTTTAGGTAATGAGAAAATTTAAGTAGTTTAATCATATACAGCAAATAGGCTCAGGAACACTGATGATTAACAAAATACATAAACGGGCTAAAAATAATTATCATCATCAAGATGACTATCATCATTTTCCTGTGTATATGGTGTTTCAAACAAATTGAAATTTTGTTAACATGTTAATGTTTGTTGTGTGGCATATAGAAATATTGTTCGAGTTGTAGACTTGATATAGGAGCCTTATATGTGTTGTATCGAGTTGTAGACTTGATATAGGAGCTCTATCGGCCAAGGAGCCATAGTAGAAGTCTCCTATCAGTTTATTGAGCCTTGGAAAAGGCCATTACGGGCAAAGCACCTCAAGGGGGTGGTCCATGACGAGTTGCAATCTCCTTGCAAAAAGTATATCGGTTTGTTTTATTGATAAGACAAACATGAGATAACTTATCCAACAAGATAAGGAATGGCCGAGATATTGTCTCTAGATTATCCTCAAGACTCTTGCATGGAAAGATAAATATGTGTGCATGCATGGACACGTGTCAACCATGCATGGCCACGTGTCATTTAATAGCATGAGGTGAAGACACCTCTTATACACTTTATCTCATGAGCCCAAGTATATATACTTCACATTCCACTTACTTATGGAAGTTTATGAACCCCACAACCCTCTTCCTTGGAGATATCATGCATAGACTCTTAGATATCATGAAAATTAGCTCAAGGAACAAAGGGATCTCGAGCACCAAGCTTAAGGTAAGGCTTTGATCATCTTCAACATTTGTTGAAGTAGGATTTCGGGTTATGGTTGTTCTTAACTATGGAGATTTTTTTGGGGGGAATTTTAAAAAATTAGTTGTTAAAAAGGTATAATTCAGTCATTTCTTATAATTATAATTATATTCAAATGTTTTGACTACTCAAATTAAGGATAGAGCATATTAGACATAGTATCACCTGAATAAAATTGTACATTGGGGGTTTTTAGTTATTAAGGCACTTGATTACAGTACTAATGAAAAGGTCATTCTAAAGGAAAATTAATGCTAATAAATTAGTTATAATTTCAAATGAAAGTTAAATGTTAAAGTATGGTATTGAATTCATTTAGTTACTACTATTTATCGTATCCAAGCAAATAGTTTTTATATGTAAGAGCATACAATTATTAATTGGGATCTAATAAGGGTAAATTATTTACCCATATTTCAGTCTTACACACATATTGGGCATTCCCCATGGAATCAATAGACAATACATAGTTGGAGATGAAGATCATCTTCAACTACTTGAGCGAAGTAAAAAGAGAAGCAAAGGAAGATGTGGATTCATGCCTTATGTGGCTCTACAAATGATTTAAGACAATAACCTCTTCTTCATCATCACATATCAACTACAACATGTACATTAGACTTTACACTTGAGTTGTGAGGTTTGTCTACCCATAAAACACACTTCTAAGGAGAGCCAAAGGGAGATCTAATTGGGCACCCCCAAGATTGTCTCTTTTCAAATAAAATAGGCAGAATCACAATGTATCTAACAAACCCTACTGCTTCCACATGAGAGGGCTTGGACTGGTTGTGCACCTTCTTGAGTCTATTCCTTGGGAAAATTTGTGGGCCAGTCATGCTTGCCACATGCACCCCATCCACTCATGCCATGATTCCATGCCCAAAAATGTCGATTTTATGCCTTTTAAGCCCTTTTTGAAGGTATTTCACATGTCATTTTCTCTACAAATCTAGAACATGTTGAGGATATCTAGATTGGGCCTTTTGGCTTCAACTACCACATAAAATAAGCCCTGCAAATATGAGCAACTCTATTACATGCCTTATATTATAGGCATCCCACATCACGACTTGTATTTGCACATAGTTTTGTCGATTCCTTCAAAGCTTGAGGCAAGAGGGTGAGATGAGTGTATCAGTTCAAAGCTTTACTTAGGTGAGGAAAATACGACTGCTAAGATTGATCTTGCTCCTTTCATGAGTATGATTGCATCATATATAAACCCATTTTTGGTGTTTTCAGCTGACACATATGACCGAAAATGACTACCCATTGGTCTCAAGACTTCAACCCTCATCACGAATGGATTCATGATCATGCTTTGGATCTTGTCTTAAGAGGGGAAAATTGATTACAATCCACTTTTGAGTTTTACCAATCTTGTTTCTAAACGAGTAAAATTGAAAAAAGGATTAGACAAGATGATTAATGAATCAAATATAGATATGCGAGCAAACTTCAAAATCAAAGTACATTTAGTGATGAACTATGGGTACACCCATAGTCACCAATTTCTAGTTGAAAGGTTCTAAACGTCACACTAGGGTGAGTGAAAACAACGAGAACAACTAAGATACACAGGTAACATACCAAGAGATGTTAGGATAAAGACAGATTATTCAAATGCAATGCTCATCATATCCAACCAACAATGAGACTTTAGTCTAGATTGACAATCAAATACCAAATATGATTCAATAATCAAGCATACAACAAAGTCACGTGATGAACTAGAGAAAAACAAATATATGTCTCTCAACTTTTGGAAAACATTTTGTACAATTTAAATATCAAATTCCATCAATGGGAAGGCAGTCAACTAGAATGAACATTCAAATAATGAATGAATCATTACATACTACTTTGCCTGGATGTTGTAATCAGGGTCCCAACTTGATATTGTCCCAATAACATTGTCCTTGTCACCAAGGTGAGATTATCCATGAAAATGCAAACCAAACATGCATATGTATATGATCCATGTCGATAATCATGTCAACCAACTTGCATACCCACCATGGTTGAGGCAATTGGGTGCATATTAAGTACACCCTACTTTCAATAACTAATTTCTACCTTACATCAATCGTGAGTTATCCAGATCAAGGCAGATCAGGCATCAAACGGAAAGGCCATTACCTATCATTTTCCCTTCCTTTCTTGCTTGCTCCAAGCCCACCAGAATGCCTCGTATCAACACTGGAAGCCTCTAGAAGAAGGGGCACACAGAAAAGCATGTGCTCACTAGGGTTGTAAATGATGTGGGTAAGGTGTGAATATGACCATACCCAGAACTGTACCCTTTTAATTTTAACAGGTATGGGTATGGGTCCAAACCTACATAATTGAAAACTAGACCTGCATCATACCCCGAGCTTCTCTACAAAGAGGGAGTAAATAATGTACATGTGAAGAACAGTGGTGTAGTTGCAGTAGAACCGGATCAGAGGCACATTCTTCCTAGGCAAGCTCCTGGAGTCCAACATCACCTAGAGCTGGTTGTCATTAGGAGTTAGGCACCACTAGATCCGTGGTAAAGATAGAATGGAGGTGGTTGGGTTGGATCCTCTAGTTGGATGTCGCCTAGAACCTGTTGTCTACAAAGTTGGGCCTGGAGATGGTTGTCGTGGGGAATGGCATTGCTTGAAACTTCTTGTCACTAGAATTTGGTTGCCTCCTGAGCTAGTTGACAATGGGGAAAGGGCACTTATTAGAGCTTCTTGCTTCCCGGGGTGTTGCATTAGAATGATGGCATCATCGGGTGCAGTTATTATCAAGACGAGCGTGAAATGACCAATGACAGAGCTAGAAGCAGTTGGAATTTGGATTTTTTGGACCTTGTCTACCACAGCGCACTGCTCAGTGCATGAAATTAAGAGAGAATGAGAGACTCAACTCCTATGACATGAGTTTGTCCTGTGTGGGTATCATTTTACTAGGTTATAAATTCTAACCATTGGGTCATAGAAAGATGTATCATGATCTTTAGCATCTAACAAGTATATATGTATAAAAAATTGACATTTATTTAATGCAGGTACACGAGTATATCGGGTATGGGTATGACCATACCCATTATTATACTCATACTAATATGGGTATAAAGGTAACCAGGTAAGTGGGTCTATGGGTACAAACAAGTGGACTCATGATGGGTTTTAGAGGGTAAGGTTTTGTGGGTAAACGGGTATACTTGTACCACTTACAGCCCTAGCACTCACATCCCCCACACCGTTTTCCTTGACGAGTAAATTCCTTTCATTAAAATGCACCTTGGAAGGATATAAAAGGAATGGTATGCTCCTCACATTGCACTTTGACCGGCTAGCTCAAAATTGTTTTAACATTGCCCAAAAGACTCTTAAAGGAGGACGGTCACCTAATCTTATTTCTCATGCTTTCCAGACTCTTTTTGGATCAAGAAGCACTACAAACTAAACCATGACCCTAGCTATCCCCTTGTCAATATAAATATAGCCCCAATCATCATTTATAGAGGTTGGATAGAGATAAAGGCTAGAGTTTTAGCTGGATACTTGGTGAGAGATAGATAACGAGGATGGAAATAAGAAACACTTGTTGACAATCTATTAAGAGAGAGAGAGATGAGATTGAACTTTTCCCTAGCTTGAGAGTGGAAAACACATCTTATCCTCCCAACAATGGAAGCAAGGTAGACACGTGGACTGGACTAAGTGTAATCGATTCTTTTCTCTCCACTTTTCCAACCCCTCATTGGTGTGAGAATATGAGCACTAGGGATTGATGATCACTCGTATACTTTTATTACCTCTAACCTTTTCTCTTGTAGAAAGATCTTATGTACATGCAAGCCTTCTTATCAGAAAAAATAATATACTATGACCTATTCAGGACTTATGATATGGTAAGGGATTCTAGGGGATACCTAACACCTTTGTCACACGTAACTTGATGCCTTACCCTTATTCTCCAATTTTTGTTTGCATTATCCATCAAATTTTTAGAAGTGTGTTTTCAAAATTTTCCTCATTTTTGACATAAACATGGTGGAAACTCCATCTTTCAGACTCGTCCATCGGCGTACACTTTGATTTCCTTCACACACCGAAATCACACCTCCTCAATGGCATGTTCCCCAATCTAGGATCCAACACTACCCACCTTTGCAATGGATCCCTAGACATCCTCAATCTCTAGGTGGAAAATAATGTCAAGGGATTTGAACTCCTATCTAATATAGACATAAAGGACAAGCAAGGTTCCACAAATATTAATATTTTTCCAGAGGAGGGGACACTCTTTACACTAAGGGTAGCTAACATGCTTGAGCACCTTGAAATTGAAGACCACCTTATAGAAGACGACGTCTTCATCAGTCTTGTGCTTAGGGATGATGAGTCGGGGGTGAAGATAAATAAAATTTTGGGGTCTGAGGCTTTTTTTGGAAGAGTCTCAGGTATGACAACAAAGAGGAGACTCATATGCCATTGATTGTAGGTAGAGCTTGTTTGATGGTATGTTAGCGTCAATTCTAATGACAGAGGCAATGTCCATGATGATGGGGTGATTGGAGAAGTTGGACACATTGAGAAGGTTGTATGTGGGGTTCCTTGGGATGTCATAGAACTGGGACATGGCCTATGAATCCCTCCAAAAAGTTGAATTTGTGTGGTAATTGACAATCTAGATGTTGTTATCCTTGAAAGTGCAGTGGGAGCACTCACCAAACAAACATCAGTTTAGTATGTGCCACCCCTGTTAACATTTAGAACCCAAATGGTGAGACTAAAATTGGAATAACAATCACTCACTAAAAATTCAATAAAATATTTATCAGATCAACAAACTATAGTGGAAACACAAAGGTAGCACGTCTATAAATTAGATTGGCTCAATATATAATATTTACATGCTATTTAACAAGAGAGAAGAGTCAGTATATATTTCATAGACATTCCAAAAATCAAACATGCTTCTTGTATGATAGGGTATTACCTAAGTGTCTTCTTAATATTAAATCATGATCGTTAGCATAAAAACTATTATAAGATTCATAAGATAGATACATGTTAAAAAAGCATAAAATACAAACTTCCTTAAACTATGACTTAAGTGTACAAGGACTAGGACTAAACAGGAAGAACCACAACACATCCTTCAAATGACGCCACACCTTAACTATGCAACTTTGACACTTGAAAATTATTGGCAACATATTTTATGAGGTCTTGTCACCTCAATGAGTGTGTACTTTGCCACTCAACAAAGAAGCATATCCCAAGATTGAGAACAAGTATATAGTTTGGTAGCATTATAATTGAGTAAGATATATGTCAATATCCTAATCATACATAACAAACATCATATATTACTTATCTCTTATATTTCTTATCATTTAGGTATCTTTTCTTATATATCATAGCTTAATATCTTCCCTCCCATCTCATACTATCTCACCATTCATGTGGTACAACACAAAGTATTATTGAGATACAACCACAATTTGAGATTCCAAACCTCACATGAGTAATGTCTCAAAGGACCAAGTAAGAAAAAGTGGATAATACTATAGTATAACATCTTGAAAGGAGAAAAGTTTGCAACTATGACTCAACTTACTTCCTTATAGGGTGAAGAAATACCAACATACAAGGAGAAATTTAATAGTAAATACAAAAAATCGTCATTTAACCATCCACTAATTGCATTCCCTCCCCCAACATCCCTTTCCTACTTTAAATCGGTGAGGGAGAAGTATCCACTTACCAAAAAATACAAGCTCTAATAGAAGGATACAACAAGACTGCCTCCCATAAGACAACAAACATTGAGGGGATCTCAAACTACCTTGAGCACGCCTTATAGCTTGGTGGTAACCATAAGAGCAAGAAAGAGAGGTAGAATAAGAATAAGGGTCAAGCTTCAAAGGAACAAACATATAGAAGATCATTTGTGGTGCCAAGGAGAGGAGATAAATAAGTAGAACTTAGAAGAAGGGAACATCTAACATCTAACCAAGTTCATGATCCAAGATCTGTTCTAGAACAAGCTTATCTAATCCAAGGGGATATCTCCAAAAACACTTGTTAGATAGCCTCCTCTTGTTGTATAAGACCAAAGAGGCAAAAATGGAGGTGTGTTATTGATTCGAGGTGAAGTGGAGCTATATACCCTGACTAAATGAAAAGAACATCACAAAAGGAACTACAATGAATCCCAATAAGTCGAATGAATAGCTAGGTGGTCATTTTGACTAACTAGGCAATGGGATGCATCGATCAAGGTTGGGAGGTTGAAGTAAGAAAATGGGTTTTGTCCCCTAACAAGATGGTTTGACTTGTCAGAAAGTCAGGCTACCTTAGGGTTCGGTTTTTAGAAGAGTTGTGAACTTTTTTGACCCTATATGCACATTTCATTTGATGTGCTATTGTGACCCCAAATGTTGGGGCAACTGATCCATAATTTAACCATCTATGGCCCAACTCTAGCAAACTCAATTCTAAGTCTATCATGTTAACTAAAGGTCAATGTTGACTCAATGTCTAAATTAACTAAACCCTTGTTTAGATGATGACTAACCATTCAACTTATTAGTGTTAAATGCTTCTACTTGAGTGATTTCAAATTAGGTATAGACACATTCCAAATGCCCTAACTTGCGCATCATAACTTCGAGAAAAGACAAGTTAAAATCAATGCAAGTGCACTTTTGTGGAATATAATGTATATCCATTAGAATCATTTTGTAAATTACTTGTAATGATTGTATGACTTGTAATTAAGCTTAGAAAAAGTTAGGAGCACTTAAATTGAATATTTAAGCACTTTAATGACATTTTCCTAAATTCATTACAGCATGTTTTTCGGTCGAGTTACTAACTCGACCCATCCTTTGATTGGTTTTGAAAATGCCCAGGTTCAGTCGAGATACAAACTCTATCGATCTGTACGGTCGAGTTACAAACTCGACTGATCACCGCACTGGACAAAACTGATTTAAGTGATCAGTCGAGTTTCATCTAGGATAAACTCGACCGATTCTTCAAACATGTTTTGTCGAATAGTGCAATCGGTCAAGTTTACAACGCACAGAACTCAATCGATCGTACTGTACGAAAAAGTGTAGAAAAGAGTTTCTTACCATTGGAGTGTTCTAAGACTCAAAAAAATATTCATTGCAACTCCCCAAATAGCTAGAGTTTGTCCATAAGTGTCCCCACTGGCTAGTAGGCATCCCCAACTATGAATAGGACCCCTTGGGCCTCATCCCATGGTTGGGCAAGCAATGTGAAGGTCCTTGTTCTATAGTTGAGTGCATCCTACATCCTCCTTTCTTTCTCTAATCTTAATCACTGATAACACCTATTTTTTATGTTTTTGCCCTTTATTTTGTTATCAAAACTGCCCTTTTCTGCTATTTTCCTCTCTTTTATTAGCACTTTCGCAATAATTGGCCAAGCAATGCTCTTAATCCAATTTTTCCATCTTTTGCAGAGTTTTTCCTCATCTTGGTGCAATAAGGCCGTCCCGGCCCACAAAAAAAGTCCAAGTCTGTTTCGGCCTTCCTGACGCCCGATACAACCTCTGCCCGACAGGGTGGAGCGACACAATGATGCACGACAAAGGGATACCGCGCAAGAAGAAGCTGATGGATGACACGCCTTCTACCTGACAGGGAGCCAAGCTCACCACGACAACCCAGCTTGTCGGGCGACACAGCCACCCACCGGTAGGAACGCCGCCCGTCACGTGACCGATAGCCGACACCCCTGCGCCGAGCGATACCCGTATCAGCCGTCCTCCGACCCGCAAATAAGGAGGACACGTGGTGCTTCGAGCACCATAACTTCCCACAACTGCTGCCTATAAATAGCAGCTACAGGAAGTCGAAAAGACAAGTTCGGACAGTTGGGAACTTTGAGCGATCTTCGAGGGAGAACTGCGAGATTATCGTGCCCCAGTGCTCGTGCCGGGAAACTCTAGGTGAGCTCTTCCTCATCCCGAAGGGAGGGGATGGTTCACTTAGGACCGTCCCGGGCGACACTGCGGGCTGATATCGGCCAACGTTGATAAGCGACACAAGTGCCCGACACAAGTGCCTGACAGTAGAACACATCGCTCTATGCCCGACAAGATATCGAACCCGATACGCTTCGCCCGTCATGCGTGGCGCCCAAGAGGGTGTGCCTCCCAACATGAGTGTATCAGCCAGGGTCCTTGAGCGATACAGTCGGTCGTCATGCGTACCGCCCGAGAGGGTATGCCGCCTGACACTACTGTATCGGGCTAGGCTCCTGACCGATATCGGGTTGGAGAGCCGCAGTAGCCTGCCGACCTTCTACATCAAGAAGGCGACATCTATCTTTAATTATGTTATTTAATTCTTTATTTATGCATTGTAATTAAGACCTTTAATGTTTATGGAAATAGAAAAGCTTAATTACTTGTTGCTCTATGCTTGGTGCAATTGTTGGATGAACTACCATGTTTAATATCTGAATGCTAGCTTGCATGTTGGATCGCGTTTCACTTAGCTACCGAACCGTGATTATCCTATCGCAACAACTTCGAGAGTCGTGTTGTGGCTCTAGTGTTTGGTCTGATTCTGGAGCATGAGAGTGCCTGGAACAGAGCTACCTTAGGGACCTTTCCACTCTGATTTTAGTCCAGCGACCTCGAGAGTGGCATTGATGCCTTGTTAGAGGTACCCGCTTCGAGAGGAGGGGTACAGGGTTGTTCTTACCGCCGCTTGTTTTACCACAGTTTTCTCCTTCGTACCTCGCCTTAGCACAAGTATTATCTCTCTGTTTCTATTGCATGAAAACCCCTAAAAATTGATAAATGCTTAAAACCCTTAATTCTTTCTAATAACTCCAGTTGGAGAGAGTTTTTCTTTGTTTTGTTTGTGACATCTTGTTGCTTCCCTTTTGGGAATTTATTATCTCTTTATACATGCCGGAGTGTAGCGTGTCGATTCTGGATTCTCAACACTACCACCCTTGTCCCTATGTTCGACCCCATCTAACTACTTCGACCCCGTAAGCAAAGTTGTGGTGGCCTAGAAGGATTCGGGTTTATAAATGTAAAAGCTCGACTACCTCAAATCTGCTTCCACTTTTGGATGCGCGATTTAGGCTGGTCAACTTTTTGGCACCGTTGCCGGGGACAAGGCAAAAACGGTACTGTAGATGATTCCGAATCCACTAACTACACCCCAGTGCCTCAAGCTTAGAAATGAGTTTGACAGCACTCTTTTTCTTTTTCTTCTTATTGTTATTCTTTTAAAAGTAAAAATTCAATTTCCTAAACTCGGTTTTTTGTGCCTTTTCAGGAACTCTGAAGAACTGTGACTTGTTCCGCTGAGCTTTGATACCATGTCTCGTTGCGAGCAGTCTCTTTCTGAGGGTGAATGTCAGGTCCAAGGCGGGAGGTTGAGTCAGCCTAACTTGGTTGGTCAGCTTTCCGCCTACATAAAGAGACAGGACACCATCATCAGCCAACTGGTGCAGGGCACGTTTCCTAGCCCGGGAGCTCTGAATTCAATGCAACGCCAGATGGCCAACTTGCAGATGCGCCAGCGTGAGGTAGATCAGCAGCTGACCCAGATGACTGCTCTGATGAAGAATCTTGCAATAAAAGCACTTCCATACCCTGAAACTGCCAGAATGGCAGTACTTAGGTCTGGAAGAACGCTAGAGCGACCGGATGAAGCCAGGCCTGAGCCCGAGCTAAGGCCTGAGGAAGCAGCCCCAGTAGAGGAGGAAGAAAGACGCAAAGCCCAGACTGTTGAGGTGGGCCTTATTGCTCCAAGAGTTCGACCACGAGATTATCGACAAGAAGGGAGCAGAAAATGTGGTCGCAGACCACCTATCAAGGATCGTGGCTGAGAGATAGGGGGAGCCTCCAATCAATAACGACTACGCCGACGAGGCTCTTATCTTAGACAAAGCTCAAGAAGAAAGCTTACCCTGGTTTGCAGATATCTGCAATTATCTTGCCTGCAGAGAACTGTCTCCTGACATCATGTACAATCAGAAAAAGAAGCTATTCACGGATGCAAAAAACTACTACTGGGATGATCCTCTCCTGTTTAGAAAATGCGCTGACAACTTATACAGGAGGTGCATCCCAGAAGAAGAAACTGCGGACATCCTAAAGGAATGCCACGCCTCCCCCTATGGTGGTCACCTGGGTAGTGAAAGAACAGTTGCAAAGGTGTTACATTCAGGTTTCTACTGGCCCTCCTTATTTAAAGACGCTACACAATTTGTGAAGGTTTGCAAAGAGTGCCAGTTTACAGGGAACATAGGGCGGAGGAATGAAATGCCAATGGCAAGCTGGATCGAAGTAGAAATATTTGACATGTGGGGGATCGACTATATGGGACCGTTTCCCCCATCCCGAAGGTATCAGTACATACTCATGGCAGTGGATTATGTATCGAAGTGGGTGGAAGCGGTAGCCACCCAAACCTGCGACGCCAAGTCGATTATCAAGCTCTTCGAGAAGACCATCTTCCCTCGTTTCGGTGTACCGCGCACGGTTATAAGCGACGGAGGGTTGCACTTTGGAGAAAGACAGTTTGAAGCACTTTTGTGCAAGTATGGAGTGAAGCACAAGATCGCTACACCCTACCACCCACAGACGTCAGGGCAGGTAGAGGTTTCCAACAGACAAATCAAGCAGATCTTGGAGAAAAATGTCAACCAAACAAGGAAAGACTGGTCCATGAAGCTTGACGACGCACTTTGGGCCTACCGTACTGCTTACAAAACGCCCATTAGAACCACCCCCTACCGTCTCATCTACGGAAAGTCATGCCACCTGCCTTTAGAGTTGGAACACAGGGCCCTTTGGGCAATCAAGTTCCTAAATATGGACCTCGACAAGGCAAGAGAAAAGAGGTTTTTGCAGCTTCAAGAGCTCGAAGAGCTTAGAATGAATGCCTACGAAAACGCAAAAATCTACAAACAGAGAACAAAATTGTGGCATGATGCCCACCTCAGGAGAAAAGATGTAAACGAAGGGGATAAGGTCTTGTTATTCAAGTCCTCTATTCGACTTTTCCCTGGGAAGTTACAAATGAGGTGGTCCGGATCGTTCACCGTGTCAAAGATATACCCATCAGGAATGATGGAGCTCTACGACAAAGACGATCTGACCAAAGTCTTTCAAGTGAATGGGCACAGGGTAAAAAGGTTCTATGAAGATGAAGCATTTGTCAGGAGAGCAGAGGTTAGTCTGCAAGATATGGGCACAGTCGAGGGCGGAGCAAGATGATCTTACACCGGTCGAGCTGGCGACACAAACTTCAACGCTACTCAGGAGGCAGCCCGAGTTTTTCTTTCTTTCATAGAGTAGGATGCATTTTTCTAATTACTTGTAAAAACAAACTTTATGGACTGTAATAAGGCCCGAGTTAGAGTACGCGCCGAGCATACCGACTCTTCTGTTTTATGGGTCATCGCTGAATTTTGCTAAGCATTGAGGAGTAATTCTGTCTGAGGTCAGGGGCTCTACCCTAAACCGATGATGTTTTGCCCGTCTATTGCTTTTTTTTCCCGCCTTGCTTTAAGTTTCAGACGCCTTCTTTTACGCCGTGTCGGGCAGCAGCTCAGCCGGCGTGCAACCACACTTGTATCGAGCCGTAGTTTCTTGGGCACTGCAAAGCCGCTATGGATGGTATTCCCGAGCGACAGCCGTATCGTGCATGGGAATAAATGCCCTTAATTAGACTAACGGGACCGTCGTCTCGGGAACGGCATGTCTCAAGCGGCCGATGCACGCCCAAAACTGCCCGATTTACCCCCAGCTGAGTTTGCTATATATAGTAAGGTGTATTTATTGTGTCGGGCTATCACGCTTACTCCTTTTAGCCACCCGTTCTATTCAGTAAGCTGCTTTTTGCTCCCGTATCCGCCAGCTTGCCTTCACCTTTGTATCGGGCGATGGCTCAAATGAGCAAAGGTATAGCCCGACAGGCTCATCGCCCGACATGAGTTTTCATATCGTGCGCTGCTTATCGGGTTTTACGAGCCTAGTCGATTTTGTATCGCCCGACACGGTTAAGCATGAAATAACGATCGATAGTGTTTGCCCGATACGCCATATCGGGCGACACGTTTTTCTTTTGTGACGTCCTGACAGGCAGTTGATCTTTGGCGACCTTATCGCCTGATACATCCGTGTCGGGCGGTGTGTTGTGCCGCACAGCTCTCCTCGTATCGTCCAACCCTGTATCGCCTCGAGCTTTCTTTTGATGGACGATACCCAGATTTTGAAATAAGTTGAGTTTTATTAAGTTTCTTTTGCTTTTCCTACCTAACATTTAAATGGTTAATGAACTTGATAACAGGAACGGATCGCATAAGAATCAGAGTTGCGACCGCAGCTGAAGCAACAACTGTCAGACAGAAACGTCACAACCCTGAAGAGGAATACTTCCTTATTATAGTCTGTCTTCTGTGGTGGTTTAGGACCATCTTCGGAGATAGCACAAGTCTTGCCCCGATGGAGTCTGGATCTCATCTGGGCACTCCGGTTCCATCCTCTTAGGGGGGGAGCATCCACAAGTGTTTTCAAGAGCTCTCTATCTACCATGCACAAGCTTCGAGCTTCCTTCTTGAGAGCTTTGCACTTGTTCCGGCTGCTTCCAACTGGGGAAATAAAAGGGCTGCAGCAGAGAAGCATATTGCAGCTTCTCGAAGGCACAAGCGAGCCCACTACATAACTTTCACTGGGATAACGTGACCTCACCCGGTATACTTCGCTACTCTGGGACAGAGTGTGGAGTAAGTTTGGGGGGGTACCCATGTACCAGTGAAGGAGGTATAAAAAGTTTCTTCACCTCCACCCTTTGTGCCATTTTGTCCTTGCTCTTTATCATGTGTATGTACCCATGCCCGTATAAAATGTCATGATCATATAAAAAAGATAAATTTTTGAAAAATTTTGCTTTTATTCTCCATACTTATGTACAAAGTTGCTATAATAATGAAAACCTGTTGCGACTTCTTGCAAAGTTAGTTTTCTTTGTGCTTAACGAGATGCAAAATCTGTTATATCTTTTTGATAATGCTGCTTCAAAAGAACAAAAGAGTATGTTTTGCCACGTCAAAAATTTCAAAAAATATAATAATCTCGCAAACAGCTAAGAGACGAGTATGGAGAAGGAAAAAGCTGCCCAAACAGCAGAAATCTCTTTGTTTCCCCTCATCCAACAAAAATCCCAAAAGAGAGAGAAGCCTTATGAGTGTGAATAAAAGCATGAGAGTTGTGCCCAATAAAAGAAAAGAAATATATACATATATACACACTTGTTTTCCAAAAGTACCCATCTTTAGGCATGGTAGATCCGGGGCAGTGGTACGTAGGATGTGAAATCACTGCTCTAAAGCCAACTGGATTGGACTGCAGGGACCACTTGCCCGCTAACGGACCCTTACCTAGATGGACCGATGGGAAACAAGAAAAACCCCAAAAAGCCTTAGCCTACCCTTTACACAACTTTCTGCCCCAAAAATAACGTTGTTTGGTGTGTAAGCTAACTTCGGAATCATACAACAAAGTCTCGCCGAAGCTGTAGAGAAGAATCTTACTTAAACAATAAGGCAGGAAAAACTAAGTCTTTTGTTCGTAGTAAGACAGCATTATCTTTAAGGCATCGTGATTCTTGTTTCACCTTTTGAATAGAAAGCTACTCCGAGCAGAAGAAGCATCACTAAATATAATTTAAATATTGATTGAGGACAATCAAAATGCTAAGTTTGGGGGAGTTGATAACACCTATTTTTGTGATGTTTTTGCCCTTTATTTTGTTATCAAAACTGCCCTTTTCTGTTATTTTCCTCTCTTTTATTAGCACTTTCGCAATAATTGGCCAAGCAATGCTCTTAATCCAATTTTTCCATCTTTTGCAGAGTTTTTCCTCATCTTGGTGCAATAAGGCCGTCCCGGCCCACAAAAAAAGTCCAAGTCTGTTTCGGCCTTCCTGACGCCCGATACAACCTCAGCCTGACAGGGTGGAGCGACACAATGATGCACGACAAAGGGATGTCACGCAAGAAGAAGCTGACAGACGACACGCCTTCTACCCGGTAGGGAGCCAAGCTTGCCACGACAACCCAGCTTGTCGGGCAACACAACACTACTACAGAACCTACCTTTAGTGTCGGTTATTTAAGGCCTTTAGTGTCGGTTTTTGAGCGACGCCTATGTGGGCGACACTAAAAGGTCACCCATTACGCGTCGGTTCCAGAACCGACACCCAAACTCTTCGTGTGCGACCGAAAACGCGCCATCAGGGGACTATAGGCGTCGGTTATTAGATAAGAAACCGACGCCCAAACCCTTCACGCCACAGAAAGGACGCCATCTTGGGCGCTATCAGTGTCGGTTATAAGCCAAAAACCGACGCAATATGTCTTCGCGCCAAAAGAATATGTGTCGGTTACATATAAATAACCGACACTGTAACGTTATGTGTCGGTTGTTTACAATTACCGACGCCTGTTATTGGTGCCAGCTTGGGCACTATCAGTGTCGGTTTTTAGTAAGAAACCGACACCATATATGTTCGCGCCACAGGAAATAGGCGTCGGTTATATCTAAAAAATCGACATTATATCATTGTGTGTCAGTTTTTTACAAATAACCGATGCCTATTGTTTTTTTTTGTCAGTCTGCAGACCTGCTATGGCTGGTCGCGGGATGAGAAACATGCAGTTCAGTTAACTGAACTACAGGTTTTACGACATCCATTGATATCAGCCAACAACAGGCCACAAACCTGCAAATTTAACAACAAAAATATCCACACATGCATTTAGCAATACAACCTGCAGTTCCATTTTATTTTCATACATTTAGAAACATTCATGTAGCTAGCAATCTGTAGTTCCATTCATTCACATTCACACATGTAGAAACATTCATATAGTAACCAACACTTTCATTCATTTTCACTCAGACACATGTATAAACATCTAGACATGTAGAAACATTCACACATATTATAATTCAGAAATTCATTTACAAAATCCCCACTATTTGTATGGTTGTTGCCCATTCTTCTCTTACTTCATTTAATTCTCCCATCGTATAGGGAGCATGTACATCTGGTATGTCCGTTCCTGTAGTGGGGTCAGCTTTAAACACATGTAAAGAGAATGATGTATATATAATTAATGAGCTATAAATAAGATTGATATATTTCATATTATCTAATGAGACTATATAATACCTGAGCAATACAATCGATGTCCATACAACATGACAGACTAACACATATATAGTACATAACAACAGCAGCGTCGAATTTACATACAACACTAGCTTAGTACATATATAGTGGGACTTATAAGGTGACGATCCCACCTGGTAAAACAGGTTACCGACAACTACATGTTACGACTGGGAGGTCGTGATTCAGCAAAAGTATGCATTAGCAGGAGGACAAACATATCACCATATGTTTGTCCTCATATGGTGATCTGTTTGTCCTCCTGCTAATGCATACGTTGCTGAATCACGACCTCCCAGTCGTAACATGTAGTCGGTAACCTGTTTTAGCAGGTGGTATCGTCACCTTAGTCCCACTATATATGTACTAAGTTAGTGTTGTATGTAAATTCGGCACTGCTGTTGTTATGCACTATATATGTGTTAGTCTATCATGTTGTTATATGAATCTGAACCACTTGTGTGTGCTGCACTTTATGTATTGTATCTGTATCCTGATTCTCTTCATTGGGGCTTCTTCCTGCATATCCTGCATATCCTGCATAGCTATGTCATGTCCGTCCTGCATAGCCTTCTTCCTATATTTATTTTTCAAAGAGAATACAAACAAAAATTATTAGTGTAGAGTTAGTGAAATACTGATCAATGTCTAGAATTGGAATAGATCAAGAACCTACTCTCAGCATCACATATGTAATCTCGGGTGAGATTGGTCCTATAGTTCTTTAGCACCCTCCCACAATGTTTAGCATTTGTATTAACTAGAAGATAATAAAACATCCAATCAGAAAATGATATTGATATTAAAAAAGTAAACATTTAGCTTCAATAAAAAAATAGAAACATGCATGCCTCTAAAATTGTGATCTTTTATCAATTAACAATCCTTCATTGTGATCTCCGCGCACATATAAGTCATCATTAGCTTCAATATTTTCTGGAGTTGGCAACCCAACTGAGAATGGACTGGAGTCATCATATTTATCATAGTACTCTTCTTCATCTATAGGATCTTCAATAAACTGTCTTTTACCATGAAAAACAACCGACCATTTATCATTTGCAGGATCATCGATATAAAATACTTGTTTCGCCTGTGATGCCAATATGAATGGTTCAGCCTTCTCACCAATCTTTTCAAAGTTCACTAAAGTGAAACCCAATTCATCCACTATAACTCCTTTGGTGTTATCAACCCAATTACATTTGAAGAGCGGAATTCTGAAATCTATGTAGTCAAATTCCCATATCTCTTCAATGACACCGTAATATGACATTTTAGCTTCACGTGGACTCTTATCCTTTGCACTTGCAAAAAACATAGTCGATGCTTGAAGGGTGACCCCACTGTTTTGGACGACACTCTTATCATCTTGGTGCTTTGTGTAATATGTGAATCCATTAATGTCATACCCTTCATAAGACATAACAGTCAACTTTGGTTTAATGGCGAGGCATTTGATAGTTTCAGTAATATCATCTGGTGTTTGAGATAGTTGATGTAAGACTTTATCTTCAAACCACTTAATAAAAGTCTTGTTATGCTCTCTAGCAAGCCACATTGTATTGGCTCGAGGATATTGTCTTTTGATGAAATTGGTATGTTCTTCGATATAAATGTTCACTTCGTCCATGTTGTGTAAAATATACAAATGACCTTGTTCCAACTGCTCACAGCTGATTACTTTCACACGTGATCCCAAAATTCATTTGCCAAATAGCTCGTCAATATTCTTGTCATTATCAGGAGTGTCATTACCACTGAGAAAGTCATTGCAGAAATCCATAACCTCTCTCGCCACATAACCTTCAATAATACTCCCTTCAGGCCGATAACGGTTTCGAACATCACTTTTAAAAACGTTCATGTATCGTTCAAAAGGATACATCCAATGCAAGAAAACCGGGCCCAAGATTTTCACTTCCCTAGTCAAGTGGACAACAAGATGTACCATGATATCAAAGAACGAAGGAGGGAAATACATCTCAAGCTGACATGGGGTAACAACCACTTCTCTTTGCAAATTATCGAGAGTCTCAGGGTCAATAACTTTGCTGCAGAGACTATTGAAAAAGAAACAAAGTCTGGTGATTGCAAACGTTACATGCTTCGGCAATATAGATCGAATTGCCACGGGCAATATTTGTTGCATTAGAGTGTGACAATCATGAGATTTAAGTCCTATCAACATCAGATCTTTCATTGATACCAATCTACGGATGTTGGATGAGTAACCATGTGGCACCTTAACATTTATCAAGCATTCACAAAAAACTGTCTTCTCTTTTCTAGACAACGTGTAACATGCGGGAGGTAAGTATGTTCTTTTACTACCCATTTCACGTATTTCTGTTAATTCTGACCTTATTCCCATTTCACGTAGGTCCAGTTTGGATTTTATCCCATCTTTAGTCTTACCTGGTATATTTAACAGAGTACCAATGATGCTATCACAGACATTTTTCTCAACATGCATTACATCGATACAATGTCTGACTGTCAAAGAACTCCAATAAGGAAGATCCCAAAATATTGACTTCTTCTTGAATGAAGAATTGTCACTCCGTGTAGTACATTGTGATCTCTTACCAAATTCATTGACAAAGTCTTTTATTCTTTCATAAACAACCTCCCCTGGTATAGGTTTAGGTGCACTGCGTTCCTCATTCAATCCATTGAATGCTTTGCGCTTCCTACGATACGGATGGAATTTTGGAAGAAACCTTCGATGACCAAGATATACATTCTTACCGCCATTTTTAGTCTTGTTGAATCAGTGTTCTCTTCGCATATAGGACACGCTTTAGCTCCTTTGACACTATATCCAGACAAATTCCCATATCCTGGAAAGTCATTAATAGTGCAAAACAACATAGCATGCAAATGAAATGTCTCTCTTCATGAAGCATCATAGGTCATCACACCTTCACCCCAGAGTTTCTTTAAGTCATCAATCAGAGGTTCAAGATAAACATCGATGTCATTTCCAGGTTGTTTAGGGCCCGATATCAACGACGACAGCATTACGTACTTATTTTTTATACACAGCCAGGGAGGAAGATTGTATATAACAAGCATGACTGGCCAAGTGCTATGTTGGTTGCTCAATGTCCCGTACGGATTCATCCCATCTGTATAAAGCCCAAGTCTTAGATTCCTGACTTCTTCACCAAATTCAGGGTACAATACATCAATCTTCTTCCACTGTGGGGAATCAGACGCATGTCGTAGGATCCCATCATTATTTTTCTTAACATCTGCATGCCACCTCAAATTCTTCGCACCTATCGGATTGGCAAACAAGCGTTGAAACTGTGATATTATAGGTAGATACCACATCACCTTGGTAGGAGAACTAGTTTTGGACTCCCCCGAAGTCGTCAATTTATACCGTGACGCACCACATTTTGGACAATCTTTCAAATCTGTATAGTCCTTTTGAAATAATACACAATCATTCGGGCATGCGTGTATCTTCTTGGCATCCATTCCCATTGGGCACAACAATTTCTTTACCTGGTATGTTGAGATTGGCAGCTCGTTTCCTTCAGGAAGCATTTCTTTCAACAAAGACAGCAATGACGTGAAGCTTTTGTCGCTCCATCTATTGTTAGCTTTCAACTTATACAATCTCAACACAGCGTTAAGCTTTGTAAACTTAGTACAACCTGTGTATAACGACATCTCAGCATCATGCACAATGTTTCTAAAAATGGGAGGTGGGTCGGTGTGCTCTACCCCACAACTATCCAGCATCGCATCAACGATGTCTACTGGAACTGGTTCATTCACATCTACGTCATCGTAGGCGATTTCTTCTTCCACACAAGCACTGCTATCGACATCCACTGGTTTCGGGTTTGAAATCTCTCCATGCCAGTGTCATTCTGTATAGCCTTGTATAATCCCGTTGCACATGACATGAGTTTTGATTTCGTCGCCAGTGTTGACTTTCAAGTTGTTACCGCAATGTCTACATGGACAGTAGAACCTATCTCCAGGTTGTTTCCTATGTTCCTCGGCAAATTTAATGAACTGGTGAAGACCAGAAATAAACTCTGGGGTGCAGCGATTGCGAATGGACATCCATGATCTATCCATTCTATGATCAAAGAGAAAACAAGTATATATTAGGACAAGATTAGGGTCTAGGGTTAACAAATACATGTGATGTCATTATTATATATAATAAATGTGTACCACCTATCCATTCTTGAACACCTAATCTCACTAGTAAGTGTATAATGTGTATTGGGTTTTCAAGAAAATTTCGGCAGCATTTCCCCGCTGTTCTCCAAGTACATATGTACTTAGAGAACAAACGGGGAAATGCTGCCAAAATTTTCTTGAAAACCCAATACACATTATACACTTACATCCTAAGCGATATTAGGTGTTCAAGAACAGTCCCAAACCGGGGACTATCCAAGATTTACTCCTAATGAGTAAATCTTGGACGGGTTTCTAGGCCAACAAATAATGTATTGTCATTCTTATACCTAAAATCCTAGTTCTTCAAGTTAGGGTTATTATTGATGTCTTTAACAGCATGATTGGCAATTTAGGGAAAAGTTCATCATTTACATTCCAAGCATGTCACATGTGTGCATTACAATTCATCATTAAGCAAGATATAAGCAAGTATGTCATATTAAAATAGACTAAACAATATGATAAAATAGTAGTGTAATCATGTAAATGGGAACATTCATGGGAACACACACTTCAGTTATAAGCATTCATGTAGCAACTTTCAGTTCCATTCATTAATCTCTTTTTACATCCACACACAGGGGTGTACCCCTAAACAATAACTAAACAAAGGGGTTGGTGTACCCCTAAACATGCGCATAATTAAAAAAACTATTAATACAGACAAGTCAAGATAGATAGACAACTAAATACTACACCAACATGGTACCGCATCAATAACTTCTTTTTGATGATGAAGTTGTGTCATGAAGCTCCTCACTGTATTTAGACAAATCTGAACTGACAGGGGCCTCAGATTCAGATTCCTCATAGATGATATCTGATGTCGTGCGCTCATACCGCAGTAGATGATCGGGGGTCTCGCAGTTGTTGTTGGTTATCCAAACTTTGATGGAATTATGGCCAACTGGACGGAGAAAAATCCTGTTGCAACGGACCACATGCATCTCTCCAATCCAATCACGCCAACCAGATTTTGATACAAGATTTCCCGCCAAATCATACTCAACCTCAATAACATGTGAATAATTGCCAAAAGTTATGGTCACTTTACCAGGCATGTAGTGTCTTCCTTTTAGAAAATGCCAATGTTTGGGTATGACCAATTGGTTTAAGGAACGATCATCTAGGATGATGTCCAATTGTTCTTCAATAGGGAACGTTAACATTGACATAGAGGCCCAGTTCATAGTGACTGTTATGGGTGGACAGAGACTGCACAATATTAGTATTAACAAAGTGTAAGTACATATAACGATGTTATATATTTTCAGAAAAAGTTGTATAACATCAATTAACCTTTTATTGCTTGTCATAACCAACTTTATTGTGGTAGACATGATAGCTTGAAAAGAAGTCTACAAATGTACTTAGAGAACAAACGAGGAAATGCTCCTAATGAGTAAATCTTGGATGGGTTTCTAGGTGCTTACTAAAATAGAACCATTATATGGAACTAATCCTACATTATACACATACTTTTCCTGAGTAAGATAATGTGCACTTCATGGAATTATTAAGATCTGAATATATATAAGTTGTTTCTCCCTACTTTGATGGGATTTTATAACATTCGAGTCTTCCATTTATAACATTAAGATCTGAATATATATAAGAATCCCATTTGATACACACGATTGAGAATCTTTCACGATACTAGGAAAATACACTAACTAGATATTCATTTAGGTGTTAGACATCAAGATGTGTATGAGCCCTAATTAAAACTGATTCTCATAGGAAGTAAATAAATTTAAAAAAAATGCCCAGCAGCAGGGCGGCACCTTGAGGGAAGACGAGAAGAGGAAGAAGAAGAAGGCAGGGCGGGCACCTTGAGGGAAGAGGAGCCGCGGCCGGAGCAATTCCTAGCAGCTTCCAGCGGCGAAGAGAGGAGCGGCGGAGAGGGTGGCGAGGCTAGGAGACCTAGCTGCTACCAGAGACGGCGGAGAGGGAGGCCGGTGGGCGGGTGGGAACTGACTGCTTCTCGCTCGACGACGACGAGCGGCGAGCACGGAGGAAGGAGCGGCGGCGACGGAGCACGACAGCGGAGCACGAACGGCAGGGAGCGGCGGCAGGGAGCAAGAAATCGTCGGAGCTAGGGAAATTGGGAACGAAATAGGGAAATGGGAAGAATCGTTCGGGCAGGGTGAGCTATTAAGTTGAAAATACGTGTCGGTTATTTAAAAAACCGACAACTAAACCAATAGTGTCGGTTCGTTTGCAACAACCGACACCTATACTATATTATAGTCGTCAGTTTTTGATTAAACGACAACCGACAACTATTCCTATCTCACGAATACCATTTAGTCGTCGGTTATTTAGTTACGAACCGGCGCAATATATAAATATTGGAGCCAATTTTTTCGCTGGAATTTTGGGTTTGGCGGTTGAGTTTAGGTGTTGGTTGTTTATTAATTAACTGACACTTAATAAAAGCGGTACCCGTGTCTGGTCGACCTTCATGGGTTGGATGTCGGTTTCTATTAAAAACCGACACAGTAGGGTTTATGAGTCGGTTTTTGTATACAACCGACACCTTGAAAACCGACTTTATAAGCCATTTCTGTAGTAGTGCAGCCACCCACTGGCAGGAACGCCGCCCGTCACGTGACCGATAGCCGACACCCCTGCACCGAGCGATACCCGTATCGGCCGTCCTCCGACCCGCGAATAAGGAGGACACATGGCGCTTCGAGCACCATAACTTCCCCCAACTGCTGCCTATAAATAGCAGCTACAGGAAGTCGAAAAGACAAGTTCGGACAGTTGGGAACTTTGAGCGATCTTCGAGGGAGAACTGTGAGAGTATCGTGCCCCAGTGCTCGTGCAGGGCAACTCTAGGTGAGCTCTTTCTCATCCTGAGAGGGAGGGGATGGTTCACTTAGGACCGTCCCGGGCGACACTACGGGCCGATATCGGCCAACGTTGATAAGCGACACAAGTGCCCGACACAAGTGCCTGACAGTAGAACGCGTCGCTCCATGCCCGACAAGATATCGAACCCGATACGCTTCACCCATCATGCGTGCCTCCCGAGAGGGTGTGCCGCCCGACATGAGCGTATTGGCCAGGGTCCTTGAGCGATACAGTCGGTTGTCATGCGTACCGCCCGAGAGGGTATGCCGCCCGACACTACTGTATCGGGCTAGGCTCCTGACCGATATCGGGTTGGAGAGCCATAGTAGCCTGTCGACCTTCTACATCAAGAAGGCGACATCTATCTTTAATTCTGTTATTTAATTCTTTATTTACGCATTGTAATTAAGACCTTTAATGTTTATGGAAATAGAAAAGCTTAATTACTTGTTGCTCTATGCTTGGTGCAATTGTTGGATGAACTGCCATGTTTAATATCTGAATGCTAGCTTGCATGTTGGATCACATTTCGCTTAGCTACCGAACCGTGTTTATCCCGTCGCAACAACTTCGAGAGTCGTGTTGTGGCTCTAGTGTTTGGTCCGATTCTGGAGCACGAGAGTGCCTGGAACGGAGCTACCTGAGGGACCTTTCCATTCTGATTTTAGTCCAGCGACCTCGAGAGTGGCGTTGATGCCTTGTTAGAGGTACCCGCTTCGAGAGGAGGGGTACAGGGTTGTTCTTACCGCCGCTTGTTTTACATCAGTTTTCTCCTTCTTACCTCACCTTAGCTCTAGTGTTATCTCTCTGTTTCTATTGCATGAAAACCCCTAAAAATTGATAAATGCTTAAAACCCTTAATTCTTTCTAGTAACTCCAGTTGGAGATAGTTTTTCTTTGTTTTGTTTGTGACATCTTGTTTCTTCCCTTTTGGGAATTTATTATCTCTTTATACATGCCAGAGTGTAGCGTGTCGATTCTGGATTCTCAACACTACCACCCTTGTCCCTGTGTTCGACCCCGTCTAACTACTTCGACCCCGTAAGCAAAGTTGCGGGGGCCTAGAAGGATTCGGGTTTATAAATGTAAAAGCTCGACTACCTCAAATCCGCTTTCACTTTTGGACACGCAATATAGGCCGGTCAATCACTTGCTACATCTATTAGAATGAGTAGGAGATTTATAATAGAGCTAGTCCTACATGTATATCTTGTGAGGCTCTCACTTCCTCTACCTCCCATTCTCTCTTTCAACCATGAAGATGAAGGTTATCTCTCTTGGCTAAGAGAGGTGAAGAAGAAGAAGGAAAGGATGAAGACTTGGAGAAAGAGTGGGTAAGTCCTTGGTGAAGGCTAAAGACTCCTTTATCAAGTGGGTAAGTCCTTAGTGGAAGCTTCTCCTTGGTGAAGGTGAAGTCAAAGTCGAAAGATCCAAGAATAGTGGGTAATTACTCAAAGATAGAATACTTGTGCAAGAGTGGGTAAGTCCTTGGTGAAGGAAGAAGACTTGGTGCAAAGTGGGTAAGTCCTTGGTGAGGTAGAAGACTCTTGGTTGGATAGATAAGTCCTTTGGTAGGTTGTTGGCTCCCCTCCCCTCAAAGGGAAAGTTTGGTATCCTTGTCCCAAAAATCCTAGAGGTTGACCTCTCTAGGTAGTGGACTGACAATATCCTAGTTTGGAGATTGGAACCACCCTACATAGCTTGTGTTTTTGTGCTTTTTTCAATCTCTCTCATCCTTGGTATGTATGTTTAGTTCACTCGAATTCCATATCAGCAGCCTCATCTTGTTAAATAATTTGAAGGTCTAATGAATTTTGTTTAAGTGCATTCAACTCTAATATTAACCCCCCTTCTAGTGCCCATCGTAGATCCAACAAGTGATATCAGAGTGGGTCTTCTCCAAGCATACTTCCACAAGTAGGGAAAGATGGGTGATTATCAAGGTGGGAGGTACCTCATCAACATTCTAATCTTTTATGAGAGCAATTTCCTCTATTGGAAGAGAAGGTTACAATACTATATCCAAGGATCAAGTCTTGAGCTATGGCAAATTGTGGACCATCTATACAAGTTGTTGGAGACAAAGATAGAGGAATGGGATGAAGCTACCTTGAAGAAAGAGGCCTTGAATGCAAGAGCCATCAACATTCTCTATGCCTCCATGTCCTCCACTGAGTCTAACTAGATTTCCTCTTGTGAGACAGCATATGAGGTATGGAGAAAGCTATGCATCACTTATGAAGGGACAAATCAAGTGAAGGAAAGCAAAGTCTACATGCTCACAGGGATTCTTAAGAACTTCAAGATGGGAAAGAAGGAGAGGATATCTAAGATGTACTCAAGGCTTAACACCATTGTAAATGGTCTTGCCATCCTAGGTCATCCTATGGCCACTGGAGAGATCAACTCAAATATCCTTAGAACTCTTCCCAAGAGGTGGGACTCCAAGGTGACTTTCATTGAAGAAGAAAAGTACCTTGGTGATATCCTTATTGAAGAACTCATAGGAAATCTACAAGCCCATGAAGTCAAACTTGACAAGCAAGATGAAGAAGAAAGACAAGAAGAGAAAGAGATAAAGATAATGAAGAAGGCTGAAATCAAAGCACACATTGAAGCTATTGTTGTTGAATCCTCTCCATCCTCTTAAGTTGAAGAAGAGGCTATGTACTCCAAGGGTAGACTCTAAAAAGGCAAGTCTTTCTCCTCTATCTGGTTGTTCAAGTGTAGAAAGAAGGGTCACTTCAAGGAAGATTGTCCACAAGTCAAAAAGACCGATCATCGTAAGAGAAGATAAGAAAAGTACAAGAAGAAGGAGAAATTGCATAAAATCTCAAGTGACTCCTCAAAAGTCAAGCTCAAGTGAAGGATCTAGATCAAACTCTAGTGATGAAGGAGAATGTCATTTTGCTCTTATGGCCTTGACAAGTGAAGACTCAAATGAGCTAAATCTAAACTCTTTAGTAAAGAATCTTTAATTTCTATTATTCATGCTACTCATGTCTCTCTTAAGTATTCTAAAAAGAAAAAGAAAAAGTTTGCTAGAATTGTTGATAATTTTCATGTAGAAATAGACGAACTTGAACATGCTAACATTTTCTTGGTAGATGAAAACAATGCTTATCTTATTCAAGTAGATTCTCTTAAACTTGAAAATGCCAATTTTCTTAATAAGAATAGATTTTTAGAAGCTCAACCACTTATGTCTACTTGTAATGAAGATAATAGTAATATTGTGAATTCTCCCATGCTTTGTATCGATATTATTAAAACTGAAAATGAGGACAAAGATTTTGTTTTGCAAGGATTAGAATTTGAAAATGATGCTTATCGTTCTAAGATTTATTTTAAATAAAAATATTTCCTTACTTGCTGAAATCAATGTCTTTGAATCTTGTTCTAGTTTTACTAGTAGAGAAAATTGTATTGTTGCTCTTCATATTGATAGAGATTCTTATATAACCAAAGCTCTACCTAGAAAATGATCTTTTTCATGCTAGAGATAATATAATTTATGTTCTACTATTACTTCTCTTATGCATGATAATCATAGTTGGAGATCTTCTATGCAAAGATCCTTAGATGATAAAAGGAATCTTAATAAAAAACTAGATCATACTACCAAACAAATGTGTAGAGATGGTCTTGGATTTGATTCTATCAAAAAGGAACAAAAAAGATAAAGGACCTTCGATTTTCCATGAAGAATCCTCTAGTTCTAAGGCTAGGAGATCATGTAATTATTGCAATGAAATTGGTCATTATTGTACATATTGCCGTTTTAGGAAAGCACCCAAGAGAAATAGGACTTTGGTTACTAAGCAAACCCCTCTAGACCCAAAATTATGAATGGGGACCATTTCATCTTTATTCTTGTAGATCAAGTCCAATTGGATTGACATGAGATATTGATTTGCAAATTGACTTCTCAATCCACATGAAAGAAGAAAGGTGAGATGTGTATGGGTTGGCAACAAGTGGAAAAGGAATGGTGAGAATAGAGGTAAATTTTTCTTGCTCATATCCAATCCTAACTTGTTTCTGTCAAGTTAGTTTGCACTATGCATGCGATTTTTGAGTCAAAAGTGGTATTTTGTGGTTCTCTTCGCATTCTTTCTAAAAACTATTTCTAATGCTTATATAGTGCATTACTAAATTGCTTACACATATTTGGATATGACTTATTTTTTTAGCATGCCTCTAAATATGTTTTCACAAAATTTATGTGCTTCTTGACAACATATATATCGGTCGAGTTTATATTATTAGAAACTCGATCGATAAGCACTAATGGGTGTTGCCAATAGCTGTTGTCAGTCAAATTTCTAAAACATAGAACTTGACCAACAACACTGTGCACAGAATATATAGTTGGCTTTTTAGATGAGAATTTCCCTCTCAACTAGACTTTCTCAATCAATAGTCTTATTCTTTGACACTCTCTTTGGTACCTTCATATATGTATATTTCCATGCTCTAAATTATCTATCTTGCATACAACTCCATCTTTCTAATTGCTATAATTTTGGTATCCCACAAGTGGTATCTGTAACATCCCTGACCTGGGATATGTTATAACCCTAGATGTTTTGCTTAATAAAGTTGATTAGATGTTTGATCTTATCTTTTGAAAAGTAACTAAGGCTCTTGAGGAACTTATATTTCAATTAAAGTCCTTTTTTAATCATGTTGAAACATTGTTTTGTTAATTTTGGACTAAAGTGCAAATTACCCAAGTTGAGGGGTTAACTTGCAAATTGTACATGATAAATGTTCCTCTGATGTTGAGACATCATAATAATGAATATGATGTAGTGGTATGGTTTCCACAAGATTGGGCACCAAGATAAAGCTTGAAGAACAATCCTTGTGCATTAAAACCTAGTTTTGGTGTAATGTGCAATTTACCCAAAACCTATGGTTCTATATGCAAATATCACCTCTAGAGGGTCTCTCATGTTTCTTGACATCAAGTAGAGCAAATAAAATGAGAAGGGTGCCTCATTTTTAGAGGAGAGAGAATCTTGATATTAAAATAATCAAGATCTAAGCATAAATGGAACTTTAATTTAATTTAATGCAAAAAGAAATAAATTAATTGAGGAGCCCTTCAACCAAAAGTTGAGGGATGAAATAGAAAAGTGTTGGACGATATTGTGCCTTGATATGGCACAAAAAGATCTTGGTTTAGTGGAAGCCCGCTCACATTATCATAATAAAAAGTATTATCCACTAAAAGTTGGATATTAATATAAAACTCATTAAGGTGCTTAATTTCTTTTCCTTTAATCCTTGGATAATGAAGAGTTTTTGCAAGGGAAAAGAGTTGGCTTCATGGCCAAGGAGTTGAGGAGGAGTGGTGGAAATAATTTTGGAATAAAAGGAAATTAATTCCATTTTCTCTTTCCTTGAAAATCCTTATACATATCCTTTTTCTTACCCACATAAGGGACTTTCTTAGAAATTCTTTTCTCATTTTGCTTTGGCCGACCATGGGAGAGCTCAGGAGCAGGAGAAGGACGACTCTAACCTGTTGGTAAGCTTTTGATCATCTTCCACCTTGGATTCATGGTGAAAACTCAAAATCAATGCTTGATTCTTGGTTTTCTTCACTCGATTTCCAATCCTAGCCAACTTGTTCATCCAAAAGCTCAAGAACGGACCTTGGGCAGTTGCTAAAACTTCATCCACCATTAGGGACATGGATCTTGGAGCTTGGAGATCAGATTTTGAGGTGGGTTTTATACCTTTAACCCTTAAACATTGATATTGCATCAAATTCTCTATGATTTGTTGATTATTTTCTTCTTTTTGGTACTCTTTTGATTCATTGCTGAAATTCCCATGAAAAATGGTTGTTGTTATTGGATGCACGAAGGAATATGATGATGACATCATCTTGACACTTTTCCCAAGAAAATTATTAGGCCAAACAGTTTCAATTAGTTGCTCAAACGGTTTCCCAAACCGTTTGGGAGCAAACGGTTTCAAACTGTTTGAGGGCAAACGGTTTCACCAAACCGAATGAGAGAAAACGGTTTCAAACCGTTTGGATGTGTTGACCAGGGTTGACCATTTGGAGATTTGTTGATAATGATATTGGTTAATGACCCACTAATTATAATTGATTAGTTACAAATGGGTTCATGAGTTGAAGGACAATCAATCACCAAACCCTAATCAGGTTAAGTGTTGATTTCTAATTTGATTGAGTTAGTTATTTGGGTTGATTGACCCAAACGGTTTCAAAACTATTTGGGGATCACCTAAACGGTCTCAAGACCGCTTGAGGGTCACCCAAGACCGTTTCAAGGTCTAGGGTTGAGTATGGTTAGGTGTTTCAAGATCCAAAGATACCAAGTTGAATTGCAATCAAATGTTGATTTGATTATCACTCCAATGATCCAAACCCTAATTGGATGTCATGGATTTTGATGATAATATGGTAAAACGGTCTCAAGATCATTTGGAGGTCATCCAAATGATGTCAAGATCGTTTGAGGTCAGGTCATGTCCATTTTGGATGGTGGTTCAATGGTTTCAAAGTAACTAGTTTCACAATGATTAACATTGAAGATTCAACGAATCCAAACCCTAATCCAGTTGATTCTAAACCCTAATTGATGATCAAATGAGGGTTAAATCAGTTGAAGGATGACCTATTAAGCTCACTTTAAGTATGGTGTTAGGTATCTTTTGATGAGTTATTATATGGATTCAATCGATCAGGGGATCAACATTGGAAACCCTAAATCAACATGATTGGTGGAGACCATATTTGGTCCATTCGGTTTTGAGAAGGTTTGGACCAAACGGTCTCAAGACCATTTGGGAATAAATGGTCTCAAGACCATTTGGGACCAAACGATCCCAAACCGGTTAAGGTTCAAGCGGTTTCAAATGTCACTTTATCAAATGGTTTCAAGAATTACTTTGGCAAACGGTTTCAAACTCCTCCTTTACCAAACGGTTTTAAGGGTATGTTCAAGACCGTTTGGAGGTCTAAACGGTCTTAGACCGTTTGGAGGTGTTATAAGAAAGACCTTTTGAGGTCTAATTGGTCAAGACCATTTGGGGTCTAAGAGACCAAGATCGTTTGGAAGTTAATCAACTAAATCGTATGAACTCTTAATGTGGTTGAAGGTCAATTGTTTATGTGAACAATTACATGATGTAATCCAAGGGTAATTATTATAATGATACCCATAATGAGATAGGGTGATTAGTAGCCTTTAAATCATTAAGCTTTAATAATCATGATGATAATGACATAACTCATGGTGTTAATTCTTCTTTCAAGTTGAGTTGACTTAGCTTAATCAAGGTTGAAGTAAGCATCATTTATAGAAGATGAGAAAGAGAAGACTTCTTATATGAATGATAACCATGTAATGGTTAAGTCTTAATACTTTTACTATGGATGAATGTCTAATGAGGGTATAATTCTTGATAGAGAGATTATAAACCCTAATCATGAGTACAAACCCAAATTAAGAAGGTTAATGAATCATAACCCTAATTGAGGGCATTAATAGGTGAAATCCTAATACATGAGGATGGTATGATCCTAATTCATGGTAATGACATGAGAAACCCTAATTCAGGGTACTTTCATGATCATTCCTACTTGGGGTGAATAGTAAACCCTAATTATGGGTTGTTGAATATAAACCCTAATCTAGGGTGATGTAATGTGAATAGTAAACCCTAATTCCAAATAAGGTGAATGAAAATGTGAAACCCTAATTTTGGGTTATACTTTATAGCATGAAGCTCTAAGGTTGGATAATGAAATTATGATTCATTAATCATAATTAAGCTAAGGGGATGATTAACCTTAATTGAAATAAAAAGGGAAACCCTAACCCTAGCAAGGGCATAGTGGTGTAACCCCATGAATAGTGATGTTATAATTGTTTTGCATTGTGCTGATATGAAATTGATGTATCTATTATCATATGTACTAATCATGCATGTTTTACGAGATAATGAACATAGCCAGGTATGAGTTATGATGCTTTATTTATTGAAAGTACTTTATGAGCCTTGTGAGCAATGATATGCTATGTTACCTAATGAGAGGTAACAAAAGAGATTAATAGGTTGTAAGAGCCATGCAAAATATCTGCACTGCAATTATCATGTTTATACTATCAGATGACTTGATGGAATTAAGTTACATGTTAAAGTGGTAACAAGTGTTTTGATGATCTAAGGGTTTGAACACCCATATTCTTGAATCATGATGATGAAATGATAAGGGATTGAGATCCCAATGTTATTAAATCTATGAAATGAACTTGATAGAAATAGTACTCATTCTTTATAGCAATTTTTATAATGGTTTATGTTTGAAAACATGCCTGATGCTAAAAGAATGTTGTAATGTACTTAAATAATCAAGTGAAATGATATCATGTAAAGCCCTGACCATAGATCCATCATCGTCAGTAGTTTGGTGATGGTGAAATAGGTTTTCCTAAGGGAACTCCTGGAGGGCATACTTTTGAGTATGTGGGGGTTATGGGTGCGAATATCCTTACGCCCTGATGGAGGAATTGATGTGAGACGAACATTAAATCTCTCAATCCTTCATTATATGTATATGCCGGGATGATGTATCACTAATCTCCCGATGATGATGTTAATGTTGAATCGATGTGAGATAAACAAGAAATCTCTCGATTGCGAAGAGAGTACAGCATGCCACTATAACTCTAATAGAGAAGTTGCCAGTATACCCTAGAAAGCTATTTGGCATAGACACGAGATGTCCTGCAAGTTGTTCCTCACACTGACTGAGGAGGATGAGGTCGTAGAAATATGGCTCTTCTATTGACCTATGTATGGTACCGATTTCGATTTTGCAATGGTCGGTTGGAGTATGAGAGGTATACCTCATCTCCTCAGTGCATAAGTATGTTTGAAAAATGTAATCAGCCGTGTAGCATATTTGCTTACGGTTGAATTACGAGAATCAATGGTTGATGATACATTGTCTATTATGTCCTAGTTGGATAAATGCTAGACATGTTCTTCATATTCCTTTATTTTGAATAAATGACGTGCTGCTTTATCAAATTATAATTGAAATGAACTACATAGAGAATACTTCTCTACATAGTTTAATTAATGATATACCTGCGGCAGAATATTATGATTCTACTGCTCAGTGTTATTCTATTATCTGTAATAACAATGTTTCTGGCGGAGAGTTATATCTCTCGTTGGGGCAATTTTTTCAATTGTCTCACCCCCGTGGGATTAAATTTTTAGGTAGATGCTGAGGAAAAGGCAGAAACCCTACAGAGGGTGAACAGTAGCAGCAACAACAACAAGGACAACAGTGATCCTCAGGTGGAGACACTGTCTGTCAAGTCCTGTATATAGAGAGTCATATGTGTCATCTCTGTACTCTCAGGTCCTAGGAGTCAGTAGATAGTTTGATATCGATCTGAGATTTTTGGCTTGATGCCTCGAGATTTTTGTATACTGCTTATGTATAGTTTAACATGGAAGTTAATGCTTGTGACTCTCGAGATGAGATGATACAGAGATGTTCTGATGAATCAGAATGTAAATAATTTACTTTGGTTCTTTATGAAAGAGTTTTTCAGTTTGTGGATCTCTTTGTAAAAAGTTTTAATTTTTAGTGATTTTCCATAATTCCGCTGCTAATAATACGCTTCCGCATTAGTTAATCTAGTTTTTGCGAGTCTTACGTCACAATTTAGTGGTATCAGAGCTCTAGGTTCGTTGAGTCTACAGAGACATAGGACTAAGGTTGTTGAGTCTGTTCTAGTGTCTTCCCGTCTATCTGATAGTGTCTTCTGCTCATATAGGAGGAGAAGAAGAACTAAAGATGTCTGGATCACATGATGAACATGTTGCTGAAAGTAGTGTTGCTGCACCCGGAGGAGGTGCAGGAGACCAAAGAAGGGAGGAGCATGTGCCTGAACCACCCCAGTTCAATCAAGCTGACATGGGGAACCCAGCTTTCCAAGCTATGTTTGGGTAGTTTATGGCTTCCATGACGCATATGACCGATAGAATGCCCATACCTGCACCTAGGGCACCTGCCCATGATGAAAGATAGGGAGACGGTAAGACGTTTGAGCGACTTCGCCGAGTTGGAGCCACGGAATATGCTGGGACAGCTGACCCAGCAGATGCTGACATGTGGCTAACTGAACTAGAGAAGGCCTTTAGAATCCTTAACATCCCAGAAGCTGAGAAGGTTAGACATGTTGTGTACCTTCTTAAGGGGAGTGATGGTCACTGGTGGACCATAGAGGAGGGGAAAAGGCCAGGTGTGGAGATCGAATGGGAAGTATGCCGACAGGAATTTGTCAATAGATACTTTCCTAAGACGTTCCTAGATGAGAAGATCTCTCAGTTTGAGAGGTTAAGACAAGGACCAATGAACATTAGCGAATATGAGGCTAAGTTCATGGAGCTTTTGCGGTTCTGTCCACATATGGCAACCACATACGAAGAAAGGATTTGGCGTTTTGAGAAGGGATTAAATGTTGAATTGACCACCCATGTGTCTGCTCTGGAGAACAGGGAAAGATTTGCTACTTTTGTGGAATCTGTTAGAAGGATAGAGAGGTCTGTGACTAAGAAGCGACAGACCAAGAACAAGAAGGTGTACCTCTAGTTCCAAGGATCCTCATCCAAAAGTTTCAAGAAACTGAGGTTTTCTGCACCAATGGCACCACCTAGATTTAATACCCAGACGCAGTGGACGTCAAATAGGGGTAGAGGACGAAGTTTACCACCAGAAGGAGCCCACAGCTCAACATCTATGTCGGTTACAGGACCATCTGGACCACATCCATGGATCAGAAGTTGTTTCATATGTGGAAAGATGGGGCATCTGATGAAGGATTGTAGAGCCAGAGAGGAAAGTGTGACTCAACCCCAGAGGTAGAGTCAGCAAGGTTCTCAGAGGAGACAGTTTCCAGGCAGCGTTAGAGGACGTGGACAAGCGTCCCAAGCTGGATCATCAGCACCCAGTCATCGAGCATTGAATCAACCACAGGCGACAGCGAGATTCTATGCGATGAATCCACCTGATGTAGTGATCAACCCTCGGGTTGTGACAGGTCAGATGGAATTGTTTTATTCTGATATGTCTACATCCTGCGCCATATCTGTTTTAATTGATCTGGGTGCTACACATTCCTTTATCACTTGAAGAGTGATTCTTGACTGCAACATGACTACCAGTCATAGAGTAGATAGTATGTTGTTAGAAACTCCTTTGATGGGATCTGCTGTGTTGCGGGAGGTGTGCTCTCCCTGCATTCTTATCTTTTCTGAGCATTGCATTCAAGTGGATCTTATACCACTTGAGATGCATGGGTTCGATATAATCTTTGGGATGGATACCTTAGAAAGGTATAAGGTTGTCTTGGATTGTGAGTCCAAGCAACTTGTGTTTATAGATGAAAGTGACACATGGATCTTTCAAGGAGACAGAAAGATTCTTCCAACCTGTCTTGTGTCAGCTATGGTAGCGGAGAAGCTGATGAGGCAAGGATGTTATGCATTCTTGGCCCATGTGGTTGATACCACCATGGAGAGTTCTAATCTTGCTGAAGTTCCTATAGTTAGGGAATTTGAAGATGTGTTTCCTAAAGAACTTCCAGGTGTTCCTCCACCCCGAGAGATTGATTTTGAAATTAATCTAATCCCAGACACGCAACCAATAGCACAAACACTGTATATGATGGTGCATGTTGAGATGATAGAACTCAAGAAACAACTGCAAGAGTTTCTTGAGAAGGGTTTTATCCGACCAAGCACTTCACCCTGGGATGCTCCGGTCCTCTTTGTTAAGAAGAAAGATGGATCGATGCGGTTGTGCATTGATTACAAACAATTAAATAAAGTAACTATAAAGAATAAGTATCATTTGCCAAGGATTGATGATTTGTTTGACCAGTTGCGTGGTGCAACTATCTTCTCAAAGATAGATCTGAGGTCGGGATATCATCAGCTGCGTATTAAGGAGGGTGACATACCTAAGTCTGCCTTTAGGACAAGGTATGGTCACTATGAGTTCACAGTTATGTCGTTTGGACTAACTAATGCACCAGTTGCATTTATGGAACTCATGAATAGAATCTTTTGACCTTTTCTTGATTAGTGTGTAGTTGTCTTCATAGATGACATTCTGATCTATAGTAGAGATGATCAACAACATGAGCAGCATCTTCGTCAGGCTCTAACTTTTCTAAGAGAGCATAAGTTAGATGCTAAGTTTAGCAAGTGTTAGTTCTGGTTACCAGAAGTTTCTTTTCTTGGACACATGATATCTGCTTTAGGTATTCGTGTTGACCCTAAAAAGGTAGAATTTGACTTGCAATGGGAACAGACGAAGACACCAATAGAGATTCGTAGTTTCTTAGGGTTGGAAGGCTATTATAGGAGGTTCATTAAGAACTTCAGTTCTATAGCTTTACCCTTAACCAAGTTGACTAGAAAGGATGTTCCTTTTGTCTGGAATGACAAGTGTCAACAATCATTCCAGTTGTTGAAGGAGATGTTGACAAGTGCACCAGTACTAGTGTTACCTGAGCAAGGGAAAGGGTATATAGTTTTCTGTGATGCCTCTAAGAATGGAGTAGGATGTGTGTTAATGCAGGATAAACAAATGATTTCTTTTGCTTCTCGACAGCTTAAGAAACATGAGGAGAATTATCTGACACACGATCTAGAACTAGTTGATGTAGTTCGTTCTTTGAAGATCTGGAGTCATTATCTCTATGGAGAAACATTCCAGATTTTCACAGACCATAAGAACCTAAAGTACATCTTCTCTCAGCATGAGCTAAACATGAGGCAACGCCGCTGGATGTAGTTAATCAAGGACTACGATTGTACAATTGATTATCATCCAGGGAAGGCCAATGTGGTGGCCGATGCATTAAGTCGAAAATCAGCAACACCAGCCCTAGATAAAGCACAGTTGAATTCTTTGGTGTGCTCTAGGAGGGATATGCTTATCTCTTTAAGGCAAGACAATGTACAATTAAAAGTATCATTGTTATCTGGGTTGTTAGCTGAGATGCACATAAGACCTACTCTGAGACAGCAGATTAAGGAGGCACAGCAAGCTGATGTTGTAGTTCAGCAGATTAGGTCAGAGTATGGCAGTGAGAAACGGGATGGTTTCCATGATTCAAATGATCAGGTAGCCTATTATCATGGTAGAATGATAGTACCTAATGTTGATAACTTAAGAAAGTTAGTTTTGGAAGAAGCTCATTCTTCAATGTATGATATGCATCCAGGAAGCACCAAGATGTATCATAACTTGAAAATTATGTATTGGTGGCCTGGTTTGAAGAGGGATGTTGCTGAGTTCGTTGTGCAGTGTCCAGTGTGTCAGCAAGTTAAACCTGAACACCAGAAGCCCGCAGGAACAATGCAACCTTTTCCCATACCGCAGTGGAAGTGGGACCATGTAACCATGGACTTCGTGGTTGGTTTACCTAGAACATCCAAAGGTCATGATTCCATTTGGGTAATAGTTGATAGGTTGACAAAGACAACACATTTCTTACCTATCAAAACAACCTATTCTGTAGAGAAACTGGCACAGTTATATGTGGATGAGATAGTGTGGTTGCATGGGGTCCCAGTTACCATTGTTTCTGACAGAGGTCCCCAGTTTACGAGTCATTTTTAGGAACGACTTCATAAAGCCTTAGGCACACAGTTAAGGTTTAGTACAGCCTTTCATCCTCAAACAAATGGACAATCAGAAAGGACTATACAAACCTGGGAGGACTCTCTTAGGGCATGTGTCCTTCAGTTTACAGCAAGTTGGGATCTACACCTAAGTCTGATAGAGTTTGTCTACAATAATAGCTATCTATACAGTATTGAGATGGTACCATATGAAGCTTTATATGGTAGACGTTGTATATCTCCCCTATGTTGGTATGAAACTGGTGAATATAAACTTTTGGGTCCTGATCTTAAGCAGCAAACAACCGAGAAGATTAAAATAATACAACAATAGTTAAAGACTACACAGGATAGGCAGAAATCTTACGCTAATAAGCGTCGTAGACCTTTAGAATTCCAGGTTGGAGATAGAGTGTACCTCAAGGTCTCACCTTGGAAAGGAGTTCTTAGGTTTGGAAGAAAAGGAAAGTTAGCTCCTAGATTTATGGGGCCTTATCCAATCATTGAACGGATTGAAAAGGTAGCTTATAAGATGGAGTTGCCACCTGAGTTGCACAAGCTGCACTTAGTGTTCCACATTTCCATGCTAAGGAAATGTCATCCTGAGACAGAATCAGTTCTGCAGCCTATGGAAGTAGAGTTAAACGATGATATATCCTATGTTGAAGGACCTATGTTGATTCTTGACAGAAGAATCAAGAAGTTGAAAAAGAAAGACATTAGACTTGTAAGAGTCCTCTGGAATCATCGTGGCATTGAAGAAGCTACATGGGAACTAGAGGAAGAAATGAGAAGGAAATACCCTACTCTTTTCTCTTAAAATGTCTTGTTAATGATTTCAGGGACGAAATCCTTATAAGGGGTGGATAATTTGTAACATCCCTGACCTGGGATATGTTCTAACGCTAGGTGTTTTGCTTAATAAAGTTGATTAGATGCTTGATCTTATCTTTTGAAAAGTAACTAAGGCTCTTGAGGAACTTATATTTCAATTTAAGTCTTTTTTTAATAATGTTGAAACATTATTTTGTTAATTTTGGACTAAAGTGCAAATTAACCAAGTTGAGGGGTTAACTTGCAAATTGTACATGATAAAATGTTCCTTTGATGTTGAGACATCATAATAATGAATATGATGTAGTGGTATGGTTTCCACAAGCTTGGGCACCAAGATAAAGCTTGAAGAACAATCCTTGTGCATTAAAACCTAGTTTTGGTGTAATGTGCAATTTACCCAAAACCTAGGGTTCTATATGCAAATATCACCTCTAGATGGTCTCTCATGTTTCTTGACATCACGTAGAGCAAATAAAATGATAAGGGCACCTCATTTGAATTATCTTGGAGGAGAGAGAATCTTGATATTAAAATAATCAAGATCTAAGCATAAATGGAACTTTAATTTAATTTAATGCAAAAAGAAATAAATTAATTGAGGAGCCCTTCAACCAAAAGTTGAGGGATGAAATAGCAAATTTTTGGACGAGCTTGTGCCTTGCTATGGCACAAAAAGATCTTGGTTGAGTGGAAGCCCACTCACATTATCATAATAAAAAGTATTATCCACTAAAAGTTGGATATTAATATAAAACTCATTAAGGTGCTTAATTTCTTTTCCATTAATCCTTGGATAATGAAGAGGTTTTGCAAGGGAAAAGAGTTGGCTTCGTGTCCAAGGAGTTGAGGAGGATTGGTGGAAATAATTTTGGAATAAAAGGAAATTAATTCCATTTTCTCTTTCCTTGAAAATCCTTATACATATCCTTTTTCTTACCCACATAAGGGACTTTCTTGGAAATTCTTTTCTCATTTTGCTTTGGCCGACCACGGGAGATCTCAGGAGCAGGAGAAGGACGACTCTAACCTGTTGGTGAGCTTTTGATCATCTTCCACCTTGGATTCATGGTGAAAACTCAAAATCAATGCTTGATTCTTGGTTTTCTTCACTCGATTTCCAATCCTAACCAACTTGTTCATCTAAAAAGCTCAAAAACAGACCTTGGGAAGTTGCTAAAACTTCATCCACCATTAGGGCCGTGGAGCTTGGAGCTTGGAGATCAGATTTTGAGGCGGGTTTTATAACTTTAACCCTTAAACATTGATATTGCATCAAATTCTCTATGATTTGTTGATTATTTTCTTCTTTTTGGTACTCTTTTGATTCATTGCTGAAATTCCCATGAAAACGGTTGATGTTCTTGGATGCACAAAGGAAGATGATGATGACATCATCTTGACACTTTTCCCAAGAAAATTATTAGGCCAAACAGTTTCAATTAGTTGTTCAAACGGTTTCCCAAACCGTTTGGGAGCAAACGGTTTCCCAAACCGTTTGGGAGCAAACGGTTTCAAACTGTTTGAGGGCAAATGGTTTCACCAAACCAAATGAGAGCAAACAGTTTCAAACCATTTGGAGGTGCTGACCAGGGTTGACCGTTTGGAGATTTTTTGATAATGATATTGGTTAATGACCCACTAATTATAATTGATTAGTTCCAAATGGGTTCATGAGTTGAAGGACAATCAATCACTAAACCCTAATCAGGTTAAGTGTTGATTTCTAATTTGATTGAGTTAGTTCTTTGGGTTGATTGACCCAAACGGTCTCAAGACTGTTTGAGGGTCACCCAAGACTATTTGGAGGTCTAGGGTTGAGTATGGTTAGGTGTTTGAAGATCCAAAGATACCAAGTTGAATTGCAATCAAATGCTGATTTGATGATCACTCTAATGATCCAAACCCTAATTGGATGTCATGGATTTTGATGATAAGATGGGCAAACGGTCTCAAGACCGTTTGGAGGTCATCCAAACGACCTCAAGACCATTTGAGGTCAGGTCATGTCCATTTTTTATGGTGGTTCAATGGTTTCAAAGTAACTAGTTTCACAATGATTAACATTGAAGATTCAACGAATCCAAACCCTAATCCAATTGATTCTAAACCCTAATTGATGATCAAATGAGGGTTAAATCAGTTGAAGGATGACCTATTAATCTCACTGTAAGTATGGTGTTAGGTTCTATTGATGAGTGATTATATGGATTCAATCGATCAGAGGATCAACATTGGAAACCCTAAATCAACATGATTGGTGGAGACCATATTTGGTCCATTCGGTTTGGAGAAGGTTTGGACCAAACGGTCTCAAGACACGAAGCGGTCTCAAGACCGTTTGGGACCAAACGATCCCAAACTGGTTAAGGTTCAAACGGTTTCAAATGTCACTTTATCAAACGCTTTCAAGAATTACTTTGGCAAACGGTTTCAACCTCCTACTTTACCAAACGGTTTCAAGGGTATGTTCAAGACAGTTTGGAGGTCTAAATAGTCTTAGACCGTTTGGAGGTGTTATAAGCAAGACCGTTTGAGGTCTGATTGGTCAAGACTGTTTGGGGTCTAAGAGACCAAGATCGTTTGGAAGTTAATCAACTAAATCGTATGAACTCTTAAAGTGGTTGAAGGTCAATTGTTTAAGTGAAAAATTACATGATGTAATCTAAGGTTAATTATAATAATGATACCCTTAATGAGATAGGGTGATTAGTACCCTTTAAATAATTAAGCTTTAATAATCATGATGATAATGATATAACTCATGGTGTCAATTCTTCTTTCAAGTTGAGTTGACTTAGCTTAATCAAGACTGAAGTAAGCATCATTTATAGAAGATGAGAGAGAGAAGACTTCTTAACCATGTAATGGTTAAGTCTTAATACTTTTACTATGGATTAATGTCTAATGAGGGTATAATTCTTGATAGAGAGATTATAAACCCTAATCATGAGTACAAACCCAAATTAAGAAGGTTAATGAATCATAACCCTAATTGAGGGCATTGATAGGTGAAATCCTAATACATGAGGATGGTATGATCCTAATTCATGGTAATGACATGAGAAACCCTAATTCAGGGTACTTTGATGATCATTCCTACTTGGGGTGAATAGTAAACCCTAATTATGGGTTGTTGAATATAAACCCTAATCTAGGGTGATGTAATGTGAATAGTAAACCCTAATTCCAAATAAGGTGAATGAAAATGTGAAACCCTAATTTTGGGTTATACTTTATAGCATGAATCTCTAAGGTTGGATAATGAAATGATGAGTCATTAATCCTAATTAAGCTAAGGGGATGATTAACCTTAATTGAAATAAAAAGGGAAACCCTAACCCTAGCAAGGGCATAGTGGTGTAACCCCATGAATAGTGATGTTAAAATTGTTTTGCATTATGCTGATATGAAATTCATGTATCTATTATCATCTGTACTAATCATGCAGGTTTTACGAGATAATGAACATAGCCAGGTATGAGCTATGATGCTTTATTTACTAAAAGTACTTTATGAGCCTTGTGAGCAATGATATGCTATGTTACATAATGAGAGGTAAAAAAAGAGATGCCTTCAAAAAAAAGAGGTAACAAAAGAGATTAACATGCTGTAAGAGCCACGTGAAATACCTACACTACAATTATCATGTTTATACTGTCAAATGACTTGATGGCATTAAGTTACCTGTTAAAGTGGTAACAAGTGTTTTGATGATCTAAGGGTTTGAACACCCATATTCTTGAATCATGATGATGAAATGATAAGGGATTGAGATCCCAATGTTATTAAAGCTGTGAAATGAACTTGATAGAAATAGTACTCATTCTTTTTAGCAATTGTTATAATGGTTTATGTTTGAAAACATGCTTGATGCTAAAAGAATGTTTTAATGTACTTAAATAATCAAGTGAAATGATATCATGTAGATCCCTGACCATAGATCCATCATCGCCAGTAGTTTGTTGATGGTGAAACAGGTTTTCCTAAGGAAACTCCTGGAGGGCATACTTTTGAGTATGTGGGGGTTATGGGCGCGAATATCCTTACGCCCTGATGGAGGAATTGATGTGAGACAAACATTAAATCTCTCAATCCTTCATTATATGTATATGCCGGGACGATGTATCACTAATCTCCTGATGATGATGTTAATGTCGAATTGATGTGAGATAAACATGAAATCTCTCGATTGCGAAGAGAGTACAGCATGCCACTGTAACTCTAATAGTGAAGTTGCCAGTATACCCTAGAAAGCTATTTGGCAGAGACACGAGATGTCCTACAAGTTGTTCCTCACACTGATTGAGGAGGATGAGGTCATAGAAATCTGGCTCTTCTATTGACATATGTATGGTACCGATTTTGATTTCGTAATGGTCGGTTGGAGTATGAGCGGTATACCTCATCTCCTCAGAGCATAAGTATGTTTGAAAAATGTAATCAGTCATGTAGCATATTTGCTTAGGGTTGAACTACGAGAATCAATGGTTGATGATACATTGTCTATTATGACCTAGTTGGATAAATGTTAGATGTGTTCTTCGTATTCCTTTCTTTTGAATAAATGACATGTTGCTTTATCAAGTTATAATTGAAATGAAATGCATAGAGAATACTGCTCTACATAGTTTAATTAATGATTTACCTACTGTAGAATATTATGATTCTACTGCTCAGTGTTATTCTATTATCTGCAATAACAATGTTTCTGACGGAGAGTTATATCTCTCGTTGGGGCAATTTTTTCAATTGTCTCACCCCCGTGGGATTAAATTTTTAGGTAGATGCTGAGGAAAAGGCAGAAACCCTACAGAGGGTGAACAACATCAGCAGCAACAACAAGGATAGCAGTGATCCTCAGGTGGAGACATTGTCTGTCAAGTCCTGTATATAGAGAGGTCCTAGGAGTCAGTAGATAGTTTGATATCGATCTGAGATTTTTGGCTTGATGCCTAGAGATTTTTGTATACTGCTTATGTACAGTTTAACAGGACAGTTAATGCTTGTGGCTCTCGAGATGAGATGATACAGAGATGTACAGATGAATCAGAATGTAAATAATTTACTTTGGTTTTTATGAAAGAGTTTTTTAGTTTGTGGATCTCTTTGTAAAAAGTTTTAATTTTTAGTGATTTTCAGTAATTCTGCTGCTAATAATACGCTTCCGCATTAGTTAATCTTATTTTTGTGAGTCGTACATCACAATATCCATATAGCTTGTAATAACTTGTCTTGAGTTGTTGTGCTTGTTTTGATGATGATCTCTTTGGATCTCTTGATTGTGTCTTAAACTGCTTCCTTTGTGCTATAACTTGCTACGTCTATCTAGCTGTATATCTTGTTCTAATACAACCTTGAGGTTCTTAGTGATAATCATCTTTTGGTAATGATGCATATCTACTAGCGAGTTATATCATTTCTTGATTCTAAAACTGCATATCTCTTGTTTGGATATATCTCTACATCTACTCTTAGCTTGCTCTTTAACTTGTGCATCTCTTGCTATGATCTAGATCCTACTAGTAGTCCTAACTTGTGATAATATCTACTATTATTCCATATACATGTAGTTCTAGCCTTGTTTATCTTTTTCATCAAGTGGTATTCAACTATATGCTATGATTGTATCTTGTTTCATACTCAAGCTTGCTCCTTGAATTGCACATCTACTATCTTGAGTAACTTGTTTGCATAGCTTTACCTTGATATCTACTAGAATTACATCTAGCATTTTTCAAATACATGTCTTGATTTTCTTTACATACTATGCTTGGACAAGCCCCTAGTGTTGCTCTTCTACTCTCCTTTCTAACTTTTGGTATCTCCTTTTTCTAACATTTTTATTTTAGCTCTTCAAACCCCTGATTTTTGAAATGACAAAGGGAGAGAAATCATGTCTTATGTTAGATAGGGAGAATGAATGTGTGAGGAGAAAGCATGTCTTATGTTAAGGGGAGAAGACATATGTAGAACATATATCAGTAGAAGACATAGATTCTATAAATTTTATGAAAGCTAACCATGCAGGAGAAATAGCATCAATTTATGGGGAGTATGAAAACTCCATCATCATCAATTGAGGGGGAACATATGAACTCTCTTCTATTTAAAACCTTAGGTTTCTCTAAAGGTATTATTTTACTTAAAAAGCTTTCAATACATTTATGGAATGGTTTGTCATCTTCAAAAAGGGTGAGAATGTTGACTCAAGGTCAATGTTGACTCAAGGTCTAAATTGACTAAACCCTTGTTTTGATGATGACTAACCATTCCACTTATTTATTTCTAATGTGTCTACATGAGTAATTTCATATTAGATATAGACACACTCCAAATGCCCTAACTTGTTCATCCTAACTTGGAGAAAAGACAAGTTAAAATCAATGCAAGTACACTTTTGTGGAATATGATGTATATCCATTAGAATCATGTTGTAAATCACTTGAAATGATTGTATGACTTGTAATTAAGCTTAGAAAAAATTAGGAGCACTTAAATCGAATATTTAAGCAGTTCAATAACATTTTCAAAATTCATTATAGGATGTTTTTAGGTTGAGTGACAAACTCGACCGATCCCTTGATGGATTTTGGAAATTCCCAGGTTTGGTCGAGTTACAAACTTGACCGATCTGTTCGATCAAATTACAAACATGACCGATCGCTGCACTGGACAAAACTAATTTAAGCGATCGGTCGAGTTTCATCCCTAATAAACTCGGCGGATTCTTCAAATCTACTTTATCTAATAGTGCAATTGGTCGAGTTTCTGACACAGAACTCGACCAATCACACTGTATGGAAAAGTGCATAAAAGTATTTCTAACCGTTTTAGTGTTGCAAAACTCAAAAAAATATTCATCACAACACCCCAAGCAGCTAGAATTCACCCTTAAGTGTTTCCACGGGCTAGTAGTCATCCCCAACTATAAATAGGACCCCTTAGGCTTCATCCCATAGTTAGCCAAGCACCATGAAGGTCTGTATTCTATAGTTGAGTGCATCCTATAGTCTCATCTCTTTCTCTAAGCTTAATAACTTGCTACATCCATTATAGTGTGTAGGAGATTTATAAGAGAGCTAGTCCTACATGTATATCTTGTGAGGCTGTCACTTCCTCCACCTCCCAATCTCTCTTTCAACCATGAAGATGAAGGTTCTCTCTCTTGGCTAAGAGAGGTGAAGTAGGCAAGGCTGAAAACTTGGAGAAAGAGTGGGTAAGTCCTTGGTGAAGGTTGAAGACTCCTTCCTCAAGTGGGTAGGTCCCTAGTGAAAGCTTCTCCTTGGTGAAGGTGAAGTCAAAGATAGAAGTTCAAGAAGAGTGGGTAATTCCTCAAAGACATAAGACTTGTACAAGAGTGGGTAAGTCTTTGGTGTAGGCAGAAGACTCGGTGCAAAGTGGGTAAGTCCTTGGTGAGGTAGACAACTCTTGGTTGGATAGGTAAGTCCTTGGGTAGGTTATTGGCTCCCTTCCCCTCAAAGAGAAAGTTGGGTATCCTTGTCCCGTAAAAAGAAGGTCATATGTTGTAACTCTTATAAGTGAATATAAGGATGGAGACATGGTTAAGAAATCCTAGAGGTTGACCTCTCTAGGTAGTGGACTGACAACCTCCTAGTTTGGATATTGGAACCACTCTATATAGCTTGTGTTCTTGTACTTGTTTCAATCTCTCTCACCCTTGCTATGTATGTTTAATTGCACTCAAATTCTATATTAGCAATCTTATCTTGTTAAATAATTTGAAGGTATAATGAATTTTGTTTAAGTGCATTTAGCTCTATTCACCCCCCGAGAGCCCATCCTAGATCCAACATATCAAACGCCACATTAGAAAAATAAAATCATATTTAGATTCTTACAACTTAGATTTTCTTCAAAAAAATCATAAGTTGTTGTCTTTTTCATCTTGAACAAGATTGATGTAAACTTATTGTCCTCTCTCTCGTAAGATTGTGAAATTTTGCTTACAGTATGGTTAATCAAGTTATATTTTAGGATCATTTTGTCCAAATCCTAATTCAACTCAAGTTTTATCCATCATGGACCTATTATACATCAATAATTATATAAAATATGGTTTATCTGGGGCATTTTATCCAAAAAATTGTTATTAAATTATCTTCATTTCACAGACATTAGCATGATAGTTAATTAAGATATTAGAAAATCATGTTATCATAAAAAAGGGGTCAAGACTAACCAAAGTAGGTAGAGAAGGTAAACTTGGACATGTGTTACAGTCAGAATCACCAATGACACCCTCTAATGCATCTAACTTGTCCCAAACGCCAGATTACAATAGGACCACGACATGTCCAATGTTAGTTATAAACCACGGCTAGTAGTGGTGAGCAAATAATGGTCCAGACTACAAAATTAGACCGGACTGCTCAATTCAGTCCGGTCCATTATGAGTTCGGTCCGATTTGCAATCCGAGATTTTTGTTGAGTTCGGTCTTTGGTTCGGTCCGATCCAAAACCGATCTGACCGTGGACCGGACCGCAGACCAACTTTTACATAAAATTCATGTACATTTGTAGATATATTATGTAACAAGTACAAGTAAAGTACATATATAAGCACTAATAGTGTAAATGTTTGTTATTAATATTATATAATTGTTAGAAATGGCTAAGATGATCACTTTGTATGATTAAATAAGTTGTAAAACATGTAAAAAAGGTTGATTATGGTCCAAACAGTCTGGTTCGGTCTTACCATGGAACGGTATGGTCCCGATCCAATCCTACCTCAAAACGGTCCGGTCTACGGTCCATAAATTCTTACGAAGTCGGTCCTCAATCTGGTCCAATTCTGGACCGATGTTCACCCCTAACGGCTAGTCCCTATCCCAGCTACACCAAAATAGCACAAAGTAGGGTTGGATGGTGTCCACTAGGGGCCACAAGTACTCCTTCCTTTCGAGAGTTGAAGATTTCGAGCACATGTCATGTTTCGATTTGACCTTCAGGAAAGTCCATAATGGAGTATGTTTGGCACTTCAAGGGCTTCGATGAGTTATGTGTGGAAGTCGGCACTATCAAGAGTGGGGTTAAATCCATCGTGCTTGGCAACAATGAGAACATGCCCCTCTAGCGATGCAGACAAACCCAAAGACCTTGACCACAACCCTACGTCGAGTTTGCAACATCTCACAATCCCTATATGAGTGCCATTGTTTGCTTTGTGCAACATGTGCGACATATGTCCTAAATGTGTAGTTAAACTTAGTTACCCATGTGTGTGTGTTCATGTGCTTTTGTGTGTGTGTCTGAGATAAAGAGGGAGGAGAAAGAGAGAGGATAATAAGATGATTTGTTATTATGAAAATCTTTTTCCATGGGGAAGCTACAAGTTTACTATACATGATGTGGATCATGTATGTGTTCTCACAAGTCCTACAATCAAGATACTTTCTTCTATAGGGTACTCCCTACTTCACGTGCATGCTCTTCCCCATCCTCCCCCTTTTGCACTTTCTTGGCTTTTTTTATCATGCTTAAAGAAGCCATTCCATTTTGTCCTTTCTCTACTTTCTTCTAGCACCTCATCTCGGTAGCCAATCAGAATGTATGTGGGAAAATAGAGTGATGAAAGAATGGAATGGTGATATTCTTGAAGTTGTTCAGAGGTCCCAATAAATGCAAGAGAAAGGGAGTAGACACAAGTGTATGCTTCCAAGCATGTAGGAAGGGACAACACTAGCAATGTATAGAGGAAAAATCTATTGAGTGGTACTTGTTCTAGAGCATGTTGGTAAAGGCTTATTTGAATACTAAAGAACACTTTTTCAGATTATCGAATATGTTACATGTTTCGTGTCCTCTCCAATTGACTTGCAAAATGCTTATGGAAAATAATTGTTGTGATACCCCAGTGTGGATCCTTGAACAAAAGGTTTCGTCAATTTATCTCATCTCCCCTTCCCGACCATTCCATCTGCGCCAAACAACTTTACTTACTTTCCTTTCCTCCCCGTTTAGCATTAATCATGTTTAAAACATGGCCGAATACTGTGCCTACTCGTTCTGTATTGGCTACTATACCAGTCTAAGGAGTTAGGATGGCTCTTCTCCGAGGCCGGATTGCGGCCAATATACAATTTCATTCTGCTTCTTCAGATCTCAGTCCGTAAATTATCAATTCACATCGGGAAGATGGTTTTCTCTAGCAACAATTGTGACCATGTGGATTTGCAAATTTTTTAGCTGTGCGGGCTTCCTCGCCGACTTTGCGACTGGCTTCTAATTTCACGGCTCTCCCATAGTTCCATGAGGTTTTCAGATACCCTGTGGGGCCTTCCTCACCGACTTTGCGGATTGCTTCTATTATCACAGCTTTCTCGCATGAAGTTTTTAGATGCCCTGTGGGTCGAACAATATGGAAACTGTGATGAAACCACCACTTACCGAAGGTACTAATTTGTCCCATAATCAATTGTGAAGCTTACATTACGCAGTCAGCTGTAAAGGAGAGAAGAAATAGGAATCCAGGAATTTTGGATGCATTGTAAAGGAGAGATGAAATGCCATGTGTACCAATCATATCCAAGCTTGCGTGCCGGGGAAGGAGAGAAGAAATAGGAATCCAGGAATTTTGGATGCATTGTACCGTTATATTGCTTTTTTAAATAGATACCGTCATTTAACCAAAAAATGCCAAACAAGTTAAAAGGTTAAAATCGTGTTACTATTGCCCAATGCATTCTTCCCATTAGGTTTCGCCATTACGGAAACTGCGATGAAACCAGCATCATATATCAAGTTGGTAGGAAATGGGCAGTTGCGAAACTGACACGACTTAAACCGACTACATGCATGTGGCGTGTAGCGGGAAGACGGAAGAAATCTGGGTATTCCGTATCTGGGACGTACCGAACCTTTATATCGGTTTTTTGTGTCTCACACTATATTGCATAAATCATATTGAAAAAGGCCCAAACAAAATAAAAGCTTAAAAATGTGCTTTGACTGCCCAACGCGGATTTATATAGGCTGCACTCAACACCTTCCTCCCTCTTCACCGTTGCTGGATGAAGGCAAACATCCGACTGGACTCTGGGTCTCCGTCCCTTTCAGTAGTCTTTTCTAGGATGCATGGTGGGCGACCGGATGCGCGTGCCCAGGCCATAAACAGGGAGAGGCCTTTGTCTATCTAAGAAGGCTGCCCACAGTTCGCCGTTCCACCAAGAGATGTTGCTCCTATCGCCAACCCTGGGTTGCTCGTGCTTGACGGATACCTTCTTCGAGGTTTGTAGTGCGATCATTTCCCTTCCATTTTTACATTTTCCCCTTCTGTGAAAACTGTAATTCTGAAAAACCAACATATTGTGCTTCATCTTTGCCAGAATGTTGATTCGTGGGTAAAATCCCTGAACAGTTTGCTAATTCATCCAGATATCCATTTGCACTTTAATAGATTGTTGCGGTTTTCCTGGTTTACCACTGCATAAACATTCCAGCGGTTCCCGCTGCTTGGGTAGAAGCTTTTAAGTAATCATAATTTCCTGTGCTTACTTCTAGCAAAAGAAGCTGAAGATGACAGATTAGCTTGCTGATATAAGTAGCAGTAGAAGCTTGTTTGAAGCCATTCAGCTAGTTCTTTGGTGTTGATCACAACGGTTTTTGCTGGGCGACGCCTTATAGCAGTTTCTAATCTATTTCGTGCAAGTTGCAGGTTTCCGCAAGACCATACAACTCCGATCCGCAATGTTCTCCCAGGAAACCCACAACTTCATCGTGGCACAACTCTGTTCCCAAAGGGGCGAGATCTGCAGATCAATCCTTGGGTACTGCAGGTGCGAGGAACAGAGTCCTGGATAGATGGAGCTTTCTTGGTGGGTCAAAAATTGCTCTTGGGTCAAAAGATCATCAAAGCCGGGCTGTTCGCCCCAGAAAATTCATCCAACCTTCGGCTTCTTGTAAGTCCAATTTGATGAACTGGCAATCCTGCTTTCCGGAGAATTCATCAAATTAGTGACTTAAATGTTAGGAAGTTTTTACTTAACTAGAAGTATACTGCAGGGATGCTGACCTCTCAAATTGCCGGAGGAGCCATCACCATGGGAACCGTTGCTGTGCTTCCTTTTTATTGTCTGATGATATTCAATCCAAATGCTGGTCATGTGAGTAACATTTCCCCAACCGAACCTAAGCCAACGGCATTGTTGAGCTAATAATTTCACATCACATATTGAAGGAAAACGCTATTGAATGCTCTAGTTTAAGACAGAATTAATTGGTTCCATTCCTTTTTGAAGCAGACAAAAAAAATCATGAATAGCTGCACGCCTCTTCTTATCCTTGGCGCGCTCTACGGGTACCTGTTTTACCTGGCATGGACTCCAGACATCATCAATATGCTATTCTCAGAAAATGGTCTGCCTGAGGTTCGAGATCAATGAACGTAAAAGAGAAATTTAAGATACTTCGTTCTTCCATTATATCACCATTTTTCACTCTTTCTGACAGCTGGCCGGCATCGCAAAACTATTCTCTGGCGAAATGACCTTGGCCTCAGCGTGGATCCATCTGCTGATGGTAGATTTATATGCAGCAAGGTATTGCCCGTCATTTCATGCTTTGGCTTTCCTTGTATCCACTCTAGTGGCTAAGATGTGTGGCTCATAAAGGTACTTGTGGCTGTGCTCTCTTGGACAGGCAAATATATTATGACGGGTTGCAGAATGACATCGAGACACGGCATTCAATCCTTTTATGCCTCTTTTGTTGCCCACTGGGAATCGTGAGTCATGCAATCGCAAGATTCATAAACAAGTACAGGGGATGAAGCACAAAAGAACTGTTCTTTGTTGTAAACACAGCTTACTAATCTTTCACATGAATGTAAACCTTGTAGTCAGTAAATGGTCCTCTAGAAAATCCTGATCGATTGACTCTCTCACTAAAATGCTAAATTTTTGTTGGGTGATAACCCTTCCTTCAGCTGAAACATTAAAGTAACTTGATAGTGTGTGAGTGTGTGTGTGTGTGTGTGTGTGTGTGTGTGTGTGTGTGTTACTGCACATTCTCATGGGATCAGACTATGTGGTTATAAGTTATAACCACAGGCTTGGTTTTGGCACAGTTGTGCCAACCTTACAAAGTAAATAGCAACTACAGCATCAGTTAACTTTGCAAGGATACATTTTTTTTCTCTTCCTTCAGTTGAATCCCAAACATATTTTGACTCTTTCTTCGGCATTGTTGGTGAGGACTAACATTTCTCTGGATGTAAAGTTGTTACAGTCAATAAAGAAGTTGCTTTGGAATTCAGATGCCTCTGTACCTCCCATTCACAAACCCTTAAGCCCCAATCAACTCTCCAGTTGATAGATCGAACCTATGTGGTTCAAAAACACAGGGACAGATCTCTTATTATTGACAGACTGTAAGTAGCAATTATAGCATCAGTTAACATTGTAGGGATACAATTTTTTCTCTTCCTTCAGTTGAATCCCAAACTTGTTTCAACTTTTTCTTCGGCATTGTTAACGGGAACTAACATGTCTCTGGAGGTCAAGTTGTTACAGTTTATAAAGAAGTTGCTTTGGAATTCAGATGCCCCTATAATTCCTATTCGCAAAACCTTAAGCCCTAATCAACTCTCCAGTTGACAGATCGAGCCTATGTGGTTCAAAAACACAGGGAGGGATCTCTTATTATTGACAGGCTGTATATAGTAATTATAGGATCAGTTAACATTGTGGGATACATTTTTTCTCTTCCTTCAGTTGAATCCCAAACTTATTTCAACTCTTTCTTCAGCATTGTTGACAAGGTCTAATAAGTCTCTGGAGGTAAGGTTGTTACAGTTAACAAAGAAGTCGCTTTGAAATTCAGATGCCTCTGTACCTCCTATTTGCAAATCCTTAAGCCCCAATCAACTCTCCGGTTGACAGATTGAGCCTACGTGGTTCAAAATCCACAGGGACGGATCTTTTATCATTGACAGGCTGGTTTTCTGCCACCTGAACAAGTATGAACGCCTAAATTGAGCTGACAAAATTGAAATAGCAAAAGTGGGACAGACAAACATTCCCAACTCAAACTTGGTAATCATGATTCCAGAAAATGCACGCCAAAATGCAGGTTGTGGGAGAGCTTTTCCAAAATCACAAGCTATGAAATAATAATTCCAGGAAAAATGTACGCCGATATGCAGGTCATACAAATAATGTCAAATTAGATGTTTTTGCCCCAGCTAGACATGTCAGCACACTAAGATGCAGTTCACATGAATGCTGTGATAGCAACAATGGGGCGAAAGGTTTTCCCAGATTACAAACTAGAAAACAGTTATTCAAGTAAAAAATAGGCCTAAATTGCACATTACCGCAACTAAATCGATCTGGTATTGTCTATCTAATAACCCTAGAGACCATGACAGGAAATCTCACCTTTCCAACGCCAACCATCCTTGCTGCTTTTTTCTGCAGGAGAAGACCGACTTAACTATAATGTGACAGCCAGAATGCCCCGCCCGCCATATCTTTCATTTCATTGAAAATCAATTTATGATACTCAAAGGCACCTTCCTTACCCATCCTTGGAGTTTCACCATTACTAGTCCCTGATCACGACATTCTCTTTGGAGTCCCCAGTTTCCTTTGCTCATTCTATCGGTCGTTCTGCCATGGTTGAGAGAAACAAAATCTGAAAGCATACCCAAGGGAATCTTTAAACGTCGCACATTTCAGCCACCAGCATCAAGCTATACCGCAGTGCATCGCACGGATTCTGCTGATGGTCTCAGTGTCTCATTGTCATCAAACCAGTTCCCCTCCTCTGGTAAAATATGTACCTATCCAATTGGTTATGGATTTATTCTGTAACTAACAACTAATTCCTTTTACTCCGTAATCAGCTTGTGCAGGGTGTTGGGCCATGAAAATGGCATATCTGAAGATTATAAATAATGATTTGGTGTGGCATAGTGGCAGGCACCCGCACTGCTTTCGTGAGCCTATTTACAAAGAAATCCACTGCCGATATTGTTGGTAACTTCAGTATTTCTACTTTTTGAGTTTCTTGATAGTAACTTCTGATATGTATGTTTAGACAACTTGCTATTTAGAAATTCATACAAATGATCTCAAAAAAGCAGTTTAGACCAGCCACAACAAACCATCATATGAAAAAGTTTGTGCCATGTGTTGCTCCAACATACACAGTGCTTAAAAGCCTTAAAGACACCGTTTTTTCTTTCCTATCTACTTGAGAAAGAAGCAATAGGAGCAAATGTACAGCGATTTGGACTTCGAGACCCTCTACTAGTAGGACCTCCGTGAAGATAGTGCAGAAATGCATGATAGTGGTAGCAAACTTGTGAGAAAAGATAGTGCAGAAATGCATGATAGTGGTAGCAAAATTGTGAGACACTACAAACATTAAATTGGTTGTGCATTCATCAAAGGGAAAATATTTTAAGATGAATTGCAGAATGGAATGGGATATGGTGTTAGAACAATTTCTGCTCATTTTGCTATCCCCCGGTGGTCCCGACTCATGCAAAGCAGGCATGATTTGTGTAAAAAGGTATTCTTTTTTGTAAATACTGTTGGGTTTTAGGGGAGACAGAGAAGACAGCGGAAAAAAAAACATTTCTTCTCCCAAACTCAGAATAAAAGAATCGCGTCAACGTCTATACGATAGGAAGGATGGTTTGTATAGGCGTACCTTGTCCCGAGGCTTGCTCGTCGACGTTACCTCGCAGCTTGCGCGGTATTCACCTCCGGTCTTGGACGGTGTCTGTGCAGCTCCTGTACTCACCGGGACTGTCAGAATTGACAGCTATCCTCCGCGGAAGAAGTCTCTCGCCTCTGTAGTAGTCCACACGGACCACCTGGAACTTCGATCTCCTTGTCCCACAAGAAAATCGGAAGGAGTCGCACCCTCCTGTCGGCGCACTAGCCACCGACACACTCTCCTGCAATCAATTGCTTTTCTACAGTTGCCTTTCCCTTGTTGTGCCTCCCTTATCGGGTAGCACTTGCTCGGGCTCTCTTGGTTACCACAACCAGAGAGAACGACAACTTTGTAGAGCAACTGGTGTTCTGATTTGTACTTTGTGAAGCCTCCAATACCCCTATATATAGGAGGGTCATGGGACCGGGTTCTCTACCCCGGACAATGCGGGATCAAAACAGGAGTAGAAGAGTTCGAGATTTTCTACAAAATCTGACAAACTGCGCCAGTTGAACCGATCGGTTCAGCCCTGAACCGATCGTCTGGACCCTTGAGCCGATCGGTTCAAGCATGAGTCGATCGGTTCAAGCATGAGCCGATCGGTTCGTGAACCTGGTCCAACTCAAATTGAGTTTCTATGTTCGTTTCCAACTAATCAAATATTAGTCCTTGTCCAAATCAAATTTGACAAGTGAAACAAACTCGGTTGGTCATCCGACCAGTTCAACACTGTGAACTGATCGGTTCATTGACCTGAGCCGGTCGGCTCACCAGCCTGAGCCGATCGGTTCATCTCTATGAGCCGATCGGTTGGGGCAGCAGATCATTCAATTACAATTTCAATCAATCTGATACTCTAATCATCTGATCCAATACCTTGAATACTATGATTTTGAGCTATTAATCGATTGAGTGTTTAATTGAACTACTAAACTCTTTTAGTAATCAATTTAAACATCATTTGTGGACAAACTTCTCTTCCAGGTTAAATCCTTTGTGTGACCCTACAGGTACATTTCACGTTGGCAGTGAAAGTCCATAACACTTATGACTTCACAAGCAAAGAGCGGTGTCTAGTCACACATCAGTGCTACCCAAGTGAAATAGAAAGTTAGAGAACAACTTTCAATCCTGCAATACGTGAATGGTGTTACTGTGAATGTATAATTCCTTTGTCACTAATGTCCTGAATGAACTCAAGGCATGGTGCAGTTATCCTTTCAACATTCATTCATTTCCTTGATCTCAGAGCAGACTGGGTGAGATGTGTGTGACATCAATATCACATATTGATTCACACATGCATGTGCATGCCTTTCTCAATTCTACTCATCAAGTGGCCATGGACATCAAACTCCCTTAGGAGGGACAAATCCCATATCTATCACTCACCCCTCAAAAGTCCCATGTGTCAAAGTCATCCAATCATCACCTTTATAACAACCCATGTTTCAAGACTGCGTTTGATGATGTCAAAGTGTACCCAACAACATGTGTTGAGTGTAGTGATTTCAGGTCGAAGAATCACACTCATCACCATCACTGTGAGAGTTGACTGTGACTACCAAATCATGGTTCCATGTGTCACTCTCACAGTGGATCTATCCCGTACACTTTTCTGTAACAAGTACCTATGTGCTTGGTTTGATATCACTATATCATGACTAATGAGATTCTGTCATCAACCAACACACAATCTAGTCTTTAGTGTTATTGATGTATATGGTTATTTCCACAATAACAATCGACTAGGGACTAAATAAGAATGTATACTCTTAACATATGTATGATCTCATCGTTTAGGTCATCAACCCAAAAGCATACATCATCGAGTAAAACAATTCTTTAGACATCTATCATGTGACACTATCATATCAGAAACAGTTAAAACATATAGATCGAAAATTGCCTTTATTATTATTCAAATCATTTACAAAGTATCCCATTACAATCATCACATGACTTGCTCTATGGGCATACATACCAACAGACTCCCACTTGCACTTAGAGCCAGTCACCTAGGAACCTCAATCCTTGTGACCTAGCATGACCATCATGCTTCTGCTGAGAAAGGGCCTTCGTCAGTAGATCAGCTATGTTGTCTTCAGTTGGTACTTTGCAAATCTTCACATCTCCTCGTTGTACAATCTCTCGTATGAGATGGAAGCGTCGCAGTATGTGTTTGGACCGCTGATGTGATCTGGGCTCCTTAGCTTGAGCAATAGCTCCATTATTGTCACAATAAAGCTCAATTGCATCACAGCTACTGGGAACTACACCAAGTTCAGAGATGAACTTCCTAATCCAAACAGCTTCCTTTGCTGCATGTGAAGCAGCAATATACTCGGCCTCTGTAGTAGAATTGGCAACTGTTTCTTGTTTGGAACTCTTCTAGCTCACAGCTCCATTATTTAGGCAAAATACAAATCCTGATTGCGATCTGTAATCATCTTTGTCGGTTTGGAAGCTTGCATCGGTGTAACCTCTTACAACCAGTTCTTCCTCGCCGCCGTATATGAGGAACTGATCCTTAGTCCTTCGTAAGTACTTGAGGATGTTCTTTACGGCTTTCCAATGAGCATCCCCGGGATCTAACTGGTACCTGCTCGTCATGCTGAGAGCATACGAGACATCTGGGCGTGTGCACAACATAGCGTACATAATGGATCTGATGCCTGATGCATATGGGATCCCATTCATACGCTCTCTCTCTTCACAAGATTGGGGACATTGAGCTCTAGAGATGGTGACTCCATGTTGTATGGGGATGTTGCCTTTCTTTGAGTTCTCCATGTTGAACCGCTTCAGCACTTTGTCAATGTACGTGCTTTGATTTAGTCCGAGAAGCCTCTTAGATCTATCTCTATAGATCTTAATACCTAGAATGTAGGATGCTTCTCCTAACTCCTTCATTGAGAAAGTATTCCCAAGCCAAGTCTTTACCTTCTCTAAGGCTGAGACATCATTCCCCATCAATAGTATGTCATCCACATACAATATGAGGAATGTGGTCGTGCTCCCACTAACCTTCTTGTACACACAAGGTTCATCTTCATTTTGAATAAAGCCAAACACTTTGACTTCCTCATCAAATCGAAGATTCCAACTCCGAAACGCTTGCTTCAATCTATAGATTGACCTTTGTAGCTTACAGACTTTATTGGCATTCTTTGGATCTACAAAACCTTCAGGTTGTGTCATGTACACATCCTCATTTATATTCCCATTAAGGAATGATGTTTTAACATCCATTTGCCAAATCTCATAGTCATAGTAAGCCGCAATAGCAAGTATGATCTTGATGGACTTAATCATGGTAACTGGAGAAAAAGTTTCGTCATAGTCAACACCTTGAACTTGTCGGAAACCCTTCGCAACCAATCTGCCTTTATAAGTTTGCACATTGCCATCCATGTCGGTCTTCTTCTTGAAGACCCACTTGCACCCTATGGGTTTTATCCCTTCGGGTGGTTCCACCAAAGTCCATACTTTGTTGGAGTACATAGATTTCATCTCGGATTTCATGGCCTCAAGCCATTTCTCAGAATCTGGTCCCTCTGTAGCCTCTAGATATGTAGTTGGATCATCATCTATGATCAACTCACCGCCTTCCTGAGTCACAAGGTATCCAAACCTTTCAGGTTCAAGGTGTGTCCTACTAGAACGAGGTCCTTGTATTACTTGAGGAGACTGAGATTCCACAACGCCTTGTGAATCTCTATGTTCCTCTTGTACATCTATTGGTTCAATGTTTTCTTGTTGGGCTTGAATCTCTTCAAGTTCTATTTTCCTCCCACAGTTTCCTCTGGAAATGAATTCCTTTTCTAGGAACACAGTTGTCCTAGCAACAAACACTTTGTTATCAGTAGGGTGGTATAAATAGTATCCCCTTGTTTCCTTGGGGTATCCAACAAAATAACATTTATCAGACTTGGGTCCAAACTTATCAGGAAACATTTTCCTGACGTAAGCCTCACAACCCCAAATCTTAATAAAAGACAAACCGGGACGCTTCCCATGCCATATCTTATATGGCGTATTTTGAACCGATTTAGATGGTACTCGATTAAGTGTAAACGTGGCGATTTTAAAAGCATAACCCCAGAAGGAAATTGGAAGATCAGCAAAACTCATAATTGATTGCACCATATCGAGTAAAGTGTGATTCCTTCTTTCAGACACACTGTTATGTTGTGATGTTTCAGGCGGAGTCAATTGTGATATAATACCACGGGCTCGCAGAAGGTCCTCAAACTCTTAGCTTAAGTATTATTCTCCACCTCGATCGGATCTAAGTGCTTTAATACTTTTACCAAGTTGGTTATGTACTTCATTCATGAAATCCTTAAACCTTTCAAGGGTTTCTAACTTATGTTTCATCAGTTACACATAGCCATACCTACTGAAGTCATCAGTAAAGGTAATGAAGTACTGATACCCACCTCTGCATTAGTTCTAAAAGGCCCACATACATCAGTATGTATGAGTCCTAATAGATCACTAGCTCTCTCACCTTTACTTGAAAAGGGAGTCTTGGTCATCTTGCCCAACAAACAAGATTCACATGTCTCTAATGATTCATAATCAAAAGAGTCTAGATAACCATCTTTATGGAGTCTAGATATGCGCTTCTCATTTGTGCCCTAGACGACAATGCCAAAGATATATTTTGTTTGAGTTGTTGAGTTTTTGTCTTTTGGTGCTAACGTTGTATACACTTGTCTCTATATCTATCAAGTATAGACCATAAGACATTGGGGCACTGCCATAAAAGATCCCATCTTTTGAAATAGAACACTTTCCATTCTTAATAAGAAATTCAAAACCATCTTTGTCCAAACAAGAGACGGAAATGATATTCCTATTTATGGCAGATACATAATACCAGTTCTTCAACTCTATTATTAGCCCACTAGGTAGAGTTAACTCGTAGGTTCCTACGGCACTGGAGGCAACTCTTGCCCCATTGCCAACACGTAGTTCAACCTCACATTTCCCCAAAGGCCTACTTCTCTTAAGATCCATCACATTTTAAAAAATGTGAGATCCACATCCGGTATCAGGTACCCATGAAAAAGAAGTAGTAAAGTTAATCTCTATCACGTATACACAAGAAGTAGAGATTTCTATCTCTCGCTTCTTCTTCCATCGTCCCTTCCATCCTCTCCATGTTTTGAGCGCAGAAGATTCTGACATTGGTTTGGCGAGAGAACCCTTCTCTCCCTCACCTATGTCCTTAGACTTTGTTCCATCGATCTCCATCAATGAACTATCCTTCTTCTTAGGCGTACATAGAGTGGATTCAAAGGCTATCGGTATATCTGGATTGTGCAGAACACTTCTCACAATCCCCAACCAGTTATGGAATTTATTCTCAATTAATTTGCCCATAAAAGATGATTCTTTTGTCATTGTACAAGAGAAAATTGTATTTGTCAAAACTCCTTTTGATTTGATTTGATTTGAATAAAATTTGACAGTAGTTAATTAGGCCTTTAATTAATTACCGCTCCCACTATTTTTTATTCAAATTGACAGCCCTCACCATCAATTCGGAAGATTGCAGTGTACAATCTTCTAGCGGGTCAAGATCAATGTTTTAAAAAACGAGAAGTGGGAGGCGTGCATACGAGACCTTGTAGCCGCTCAAGCGGCAGGCGGGCGCTTAAGCGGGCAATTTTTGAAAAAGCGGGTTCCTAACTTTATATGTAATTTTATACAAATTACACATATTTGTATTTATAAGTATATTTTTAAAGAACAATTCTACATATCTAAACATCATACACAACAAAATAAAACAGCAAAGTAGTTTATGGTGCACAACTAGGAAACAATAATTCTAAGTTATGAAGAAAGAACATATACTATAGTATGAAAATCAGTAAAATAATTTTAGACAAGTATTATCAGCTAATCAGTAACATAAGAAAGCAAATCAGTAACATAAATAAGAAATAGTACTATAGTACGAATTCATACATATGCAAATCAGTAACATAAGCAAATGAAATCAGTAACATAATCAATTAATCAGTAACATCAGCAAATATAATTAATTAGCAAATTGAATCAGTAACAAATAAGCCTTGCTAGTTGCTACTGATCAGCAACATAAGCAAGCAATCAGTAATCACAAACTCGTTATATAACTTATATGATAAGACTAATCAGTGTGAGAGGGGAGGGGATGCTTAATGGACTAGCAGATAGTGTGGGAAACATGATAAGGGAGCAACATTCAGCAGCATTACTCTACAGAATACCAAAGTCAAGCATAGAAGAAGAGAGAAAGGAGTAGAAACATGATAAGGTAGCAAAATTGAAGAAGGAATGACTTACTATTGATGAAGAGTTGTCGTTCTTGACTGGAAGAGGCCCTTGGAGAAGAAAGGAAGTCGCAACTGACCACTGGGTGGCGTCCTTCCACGGCAGCAGCAAATGGAGCAGGCACACCTTCGGATTTCCGACCACTAGAGGGAGGAAGCAGCTCGGTAGCCCTTGAGACGTGTTCCTGCTGGGGCGTCGGAGGCCTAGGATGGGATTCTCAGAGGAATCGCTCACCGAGAAGGAGCGTGGAGAAAGTGGGGGGCGGAAGAATCATCGGGACAGCAGCGGGAAGGGTTCCTCCAGAACGCGGCTTTCGCGAAGTGTCGGGGTCACGCGGACTGAACGAGTAGGCTAGGTTTTTTAGTGGGCCACGTTTGATTTGGGCCCAAAAATTGAGTCAGATGGACCCACCTTTTCAATAAGCGGGTGTAGGCGGGCACTCCAAAGGCCAGTTAAGGCGGGACATTAAGCAGGCCAGGCGGGTGAAAAGCGGGCGCTCAACTGCCAAACGCCCAACAGCCGCCACTACTACAGAAATAGCCTTTGGCGTCGGTTGTTTAACCCCCTTTGGCGTCGGTTTTTGAGCGACGCCTATGTGGGCGCCGCTAAAGGTCGAACACTTCGGCGTCGATTTTTTAACCGACGCCTATTTAACATATAGGCGTCGGTCTTTTAGTAGATAACCGACGCCAAAAGGGTTCGCGCCACAGAAAACGGCGTCATCTAGGACACATTCTGCGTCAGTTATCTACTAAAAGACTGACGCCTATATGGACTATAGCGTCGGTGTTTACTTGGTAACCGACGCAGAAAGAGTCCTAGATGACGCTGTTTTCTGTGGCGCGAACATTTTGGCGTCGATTTTCTATAAAAAAACCGACGCCATACTTCAAGACGACACGGTCGTGCTTCCCGGCACGGCCATGTTTAGTACTATAGGCGTCGGTTTTATATGAATAATCGACGTCTTTTCCACCACGGCCGTGCTATCCTGCACGGTCGGGTTGTTTGTACTATTAGGCGTCGGTTTTCTGTAGGTCTTAACTGGCCTTTGCTATTATTTACAGCCACGTTATTTATAGAAAACCGACGCTGTAGGTCTTTGCTGACGGTTTTATGTAAATAACCGACGCCTATATCTATTTTTTTTATATCAGTTTGCAGGCCTGCTGTGGCTGGTCAGCAGGTTTACGACATCCATTGATATCAACCTACAAACAGGCCACAAACCTGCAAAAGTCCCAAGGAAAATTTCACACAAGTAGATACATTCAGACATCAATTCAATTCTCACATTCACACATATAGAAACATTCAAATACATGTATTAACATTCAGAAATATTTATTTACAAAGTATCATTCATTATCGCTATCAACATCCCAATTATATCTTACAGTTGCCACTGCTTGTATGGTTTTTTCTCATTCTTCTCTTATTTCATTTAATGCTTCCATCGTATATGGAGCATGTATATTTTTTAAGCGTTTACCTATAGTGTGGTCAGTTTTAAACACCTGCAAAGAGAATGATGTATATATATAAGTAATAATATCAAAATAAGATTGATATATTTCATACTAACTAATGAGACTATATATAATACCTCATATATGGTATCGATGTCCAATGCGGCATGTTTGATAATCATCTGCATAAATCACATCACATAATATGTGCATGCCCAGCCATTGTCTTGTGTAGCGCACTATAAATTGAAACATACAAAATAATACAACTAAGCACAATTCACATCAATAATATATACATTGGAGTCAGAAACTTACTTGTACGTTCTGCCAATTTATTGGCTGGTTCTTTTTCCTTGGGACCGTTCCTCCAGCCTTTTTGAATGCATCTAAACCCCTACATGTTAATATAACACAGTAAATTACATAAGTAAATAGTAATGTAATAACAGATGTTAACAGATACAAAAATGAAATATTTCTCACCAGAATAATGACATTCTCATTACGTGTCCAATTTTAGTGTTTAATGTACTTCCCGCAGGATCTAGATAATAAACAGTGAACGTCCCGGGGACAATAACTAGTAACTCCCAATGTTTACCGCTAGAGGTAAAAAGTTAACAATTAATAACTCAAAATGCACAATAAAAATGGAATTTTCTTAAGTCCAAATTATAAATAAAGTAAACTTACTTGACATTAAATGGAGCTATTATTATCGTCTTCTTTTGCTGACCAAAAATTGTAAAAGCATCTATACAGTATTGTTGAACATTATCAGGGTCTTTAGCTACCATACTAATCAATGATGGAATCCAAAATCCCACATGATCAAATGCAAATTGTTTGCAATGATCTTCGACTAAGTAGCTGCAAAACATGTATTACGTATGCATTAATATATAAGAAACCAGATCACCAGATCTTACACAAGGTATATGGATGTATAAACAAGATCTCACCTTATCCATGTCTCTATCATTGATGTATTCAGCCAATCATATATAAACAGCTCAATAATATCTTGTATAAATAAAGAGCTATCGTATGATTGACCTGCATAATCTGCATCTAAAGAAACAATTATCGGGCAATGTATATTATGTGCCCGTGGCCAACATGTCATTCCCCTACAAGCAGGACCTAACGGGTATGTTAGGTCAGTTGGAACCCAAGTTGGTAATGCGGGAAGTGGAGGTGGAGGCCTAGGTGCTCCTGGTGTCTTCTTTTTAACCTGTATATATAATTTCAGATCAGTTGACATCATATATACACATTAACAGTCTAAATCAATGTAAATTTATCTTACAATTTCAGTAGTGTAGACGACATCTGCTTTGGGCCACAATATGACCCTGCCTTCTGCCTCAGCAAGTGTATCAATATCCGGGTGGAGATATGGCAATGTAGCTTCCCTCCAATCGGGTAACACACGTAATGGGCCCACACGAACGTAGCCCTGTGACATTGAAGTCCCGTGAAACCTTTCCCCAGGAAGGGACGGGTAAGCATGCGCCTCTGCAACAACATAGTCTTGTATTCTTAAGCGGCATGGCTTCAATGCCTACAAATTTACGTAAAGAATGTTATACATATATACATATAATCTTAAAAACATATCATCTTGAAAAGACTAGCTACAATGTCATAAACAATACTTACAGCAGACGTGTTAGGCGATGGGTCTCCAGAATTACTCGCAGTCTGTGCATCAGGAGAAGAGTGGGTCGCCATAGGCTGATTGGAAGCCTGAGATGCCTTCCACCGCAACAATTCTTCCTTGACCTTCTCAGCAACTACATCGTTGACCTTCTTAGCAACTATATTCTCGACTATCTTATTCTCCTATACATGGATAAAAGAAACATTAGCTTCTTATTATTGAATTTCCTTTTGCAGTAACATTCTAAAAAAAGAATATGTTACCTCTTCTTGAGAAAGTCCCGCTCTGGGTTTGCGCTGGGATGGCCCAAAGAATGCTTTGATGCCCACACCAACGCATGCACCCCTAACACGTCCAGGATGCTCTGGGTTACCCAGAGCAACTGTCAATTCATCCCTTGTGCCCTGAGGGATGAACGTGCCTTATTTCCTCTGCTCGTGCAGCTCCCGCTAATCACCATCAACAGAAATGGGTAAGTTAACACCACAAATAATCAATATTCAAACGATTTCTCTAAGAGTTGTATTTTATCATTTTCGCAGCCGCCTCAGCAGTTATGGACTTCTTTATTTCACCCTTCTTGTTTTGCCTCCCAGCTATCCAGATATCATGGCGAGGCATGGGTGTGGCAGACTCCTGAGTAGGAGCAGACTCTTGAGTAGGAGCAGACTCCTGAGTAGCCGCAGACTCCGCATGTAGTCTTTGGCGAACGCTTGCATAGACTTTTGGACCCATAGTGTGGTCATGCACATTCAGTGCACGCCTTGCTTTTTGTGCGTCACTGAGGGCCTAGTTAGTATGCACATTAATGATTTGGTTAGTATCACTAAATGATAATCTTGAATAGGTGAATACAATGTATATTAATTAAATTGGGAGTGACATCTAATACCTTGAATTCTTCAGATTTTCTTGAAGCAACAAAATTGTCCCAATCTTCTTTGTCCAAGAAGTTCCATTGTTCAAGGACTGACTTCTTTTTCTTATCACCCTCTTTTATGTATTCTCTGTTCAGATTTGTCCTATAATTCCTAAGCATCTTTCCAGCGCGTTGCATCATACTTTTACGATGCAACTTCTCATCCAATGCAAACAGATTCTGTAAAATAGAAATGTTATTAACTAGTATCCAAAATAGAATTGCAAATAATAGAATTTGTAATCTACAAAATAGAATTGCAAATAATAATAACTCACACATAAATCCTTCCATATCAAGTCTTTTTTCCCGTGAGGAACTTTATGCCAGTTATCATACTTAACACCACAATGGCTCCGAGTGGTACACCCAAGATAGTTTACAAAATTATTGTGGTTCACTCCAATTGCATTTCCTCCATTATCAAACTCCACAACCAATTTGGATCCACTGCCACTAAGCGCTATTAACTTCTTCAACAGAGTGATGCCCCTTTTCTTGTTAAGTGTTTGGTGCTGCGCATCAAGTTGCTCCAGTGCTTCAGTGGGTACATGTGCATCATCAACCTAAAATTTGACAAAAATAAACACACTGAATTAGCCCAAAATAGAAATATAAGATATATGACATAACTAGAAGATAATGAATTTTATAGAAATACAGGATATGTTTTTAGAACTTACATTGGTATCCTCGCCATGCTCGTCATGGACAACATGCTCATCATGGACTTCATGCTCATCATGGACATCATGCTCATCATGGTCAGCCATCTGAAAATGTCATTAAAAAGGCAAACATTTAGCATTTGTATTAACTAGAAAAAGGCAAACATTTAGCATTTGTATTAACTAGAAAAAGGCAAACATTTAGCATTTGTACTTAGAGAACAAACGGGGAAATGCTACCGAAATTTTCTCGAAAACCCAATACACATTATACACTTACATCCTAAGTGAGATTAGGTGTTCAAGAATAGTCTCAAACCGGGGACTATCCAAGATTTACTCCTAATGAGTCAATCTTAGACGGGTTTCTAGGCCAACAAACACAATAATAGATATGTACAATGAAGCCGGACTTCATACAAACAGTATATAATTTAGTGATTGTTCATTCTAATTTATACCAATGTACAAGTAATATAAAGAACAATGATTGTTCACTTTCTAGGCCAACAAACACATTTGATGTCATTCTTATATATAATAAATGTGTACCACCTATCCCATCCTTGAACACCTAATCTCACTAGTAAGTGTATAATGTGTATTGGGTTTTCAAGAAAATTTCGGCAGCATTTCCCCGCTGTTCTCTAAGTATATATGTACTTAGAGAACAAACGGGGAAATGCTACCAAAATTTTCTCGAAAACCCAATACACATTATACACTTACATCCTAAGTGAGATTAGGTGTTCAAGAACAGTCCCAAACCGGGGACTATCCAAGATTTACTCCTAATGAGTCAATCTTAGACGGGTTTCTAGGCCAACAAACACAATAATAGATATGTACAATGAAGTCGGACTTCATACAAACATTATATAATTTAGTGATTGTTCATTCTAATTTATACCAATGTACAAGTAATATAAAGAACAATGATTGTTCACTTTCTAGGCCAACAAACACATTTGATGTCATTCTTATATATAATAAATGTGTACCACCTATCCCATCCTTGAACACCTAATCTCACTAGTAAGTGTATAATGTGTATTGGGTTTTCAAGAAAATTTTGGCAGCATTTCCCCGCTATTCTCTAAGTACATATGTACTTAGAGAACAAACGGGGAAATGCTACCGAAATTTTCTCAAAAACCCAATACACATTATACACTTACATCCTAAGTGAGATTAAGTGTTCAAGAACAGTCCCAAACCGGGGACTATCCAGGATTTACTCCTAATGAGTCAATCTTGGACGGGTTTCTAGGCCAACAATCATAATAATAGATATGTACATGTTAGGGTTTCATCACAATTGATGTTAGGGTTTCATCAATGTTAGGGTTTAATCAAATCAAATTAGGATGCTAGAATGGATTTAAATCAAATGAGGGTTTAAATCAAATCAAACACGGCCGTGGCTGTGTTGGCCTACCACGGCCGTGCTGGGCAGCACGGCCGTGCTGTCCAGAACGGCCGTGCTGCCCAGCACGGCCGTGGTAGGCCATTCTTCTCAGTTCTCAGTGAAAGAAGTGGTGAAACTTAGATTTAGATGCAATATTAGGCGAGCAACAACAACTGACCTCCCAGCAGTGGTGGCGGTGACCGGCGAGCTCCAGGCGGAAGGGCAGGCAGGTGCAGCGGTGGCCGGCGAGCTCCAGGTGGTAGGGTAGACAGACCAAGGAGCAGCGGCGTCGGCGGCAAAGAGCAGCGGCGTCGGCGGGCGGCGGTAAGGAGGAAGGCGGCGCGGCGGCGAGCTCCAGGCGGCAGGGAAGGCAGACCAAGGAGCAGCAGTGGCTGCGGAGAAGGGGGCGCGGAGAAGGGGAAGAAGGAAGCAGCAGTGGCGGCGGAGAAGGGGGCGCGGCGGCGGCGCGGCGACGCTGTCGTGGAGGAAGAAGGAGCTTTCGTGGAGGAGAAATCGGTGGCGTGGTCAGGAGACAGCAGAGAAGAAAAGGGAAATCGGCTCGCAATGAAACAGAAGAAAGGGGAAGAGTCGGGCGATCGCGGGATATTAAGTTCCCAAATAGCGTCGGTTGTTTCAAACAACCGACGTCTAAACCTCTTTAGCGTCGGTTGTTTGAACCAACCGACGTCCAATTGGACGATATTTTCACGAAATTGTTTGGCGGGAACCACTTTCAGCGTCGGTTATAGAAGGTTAACCGACACTGAAAGTGACACTTTTCGCGCAAATTTTCATCGCGCATAGGCGTCGGTTTCTATCTACATAACTGACGCTGAAAGTGACACTATTTTTTTTGCTCGAAAATTGGATTTCGCAGGCGACTTTAGGCATCGGTTTGTTATTAACAACCGACGCTGTATTCAAAGCGGTACCCGTGTCTGGCTGGTCTTCGAATATAGACGTCGTTTTGCCTAAATAACCGACGTCTAATATTTTAGGCGTCGGTTTTCCTAAGGAACCGACGCCCAGAAAAGCGACACTGAATGCTGTTTCTGTAGTAGTGCGCCTACAACAGAAATTAGACGGACAGGGGCCATGACCGCTTGAGCGGGCGCTTAAGCGGGCACCTGGTCCGTTTTTTAATTCATTGGTCAAGATCCTGAAATCTTCTGAGTCATGGACCAGCTAGGGCTGTCACCCACAACTTAGATCTTCCAAGTAGGCAACTCTTACCAATTGCATCATATGCAACTCTTGAAAGATGTCATGTGCAACTCCTTGCCATGATCACCTCCATGCCTCAAGGTGCTAGATCATATCTAGGTCACCTTGTTAAGTCTGACCCAAAGCCAACACAATGAATATGCACCCTGCTAGGACAGACCCACATATCCATCCTTCACGCTTCCACGAGATAGATGGTGTACCATGTTAGGGCGTGCCCACACTTGGCCGATCAAGCTTTTCACGTGTGTAGTATTTGGAAGGCATCTAAAACTTTAATATTTAATGAGGGATTTGGTTTTTATAGGTACATAAACATATCTAATCACCACAATATAGTAAGTATCATATACATGTTATTTTCCACAGAAAACACGTGAAACGATAAAAGTAATGATTATGGCCATTCTAATGTGATTCTTCGAGCCAAGAGGAATCACGATAATCTAGGTCCACATCACATGCAACATGTACAAGATGAACCATGTGCTTTGCCTGTCTGGGTTTGATAAACTCATCTCTATGATTGATCGGCTCGCCATCAGACCGGTCGGTTGGGTGCCACCAGCCGATCGACTGGCACCTCCAGCCGATCGGTTCACTGGTCGTCGTGCATCTCCTCAGGTCGTCACCCGCTCGTCTCGTTCCTCGAAACGGTCGTCTGGATTGCCAACCGATCAGTTCATGCCATTAACCGATCGTCTCAGTTGTCGTCAGATTGTCCTCCGTTCTTTGACATAATAGGAAATAAAGAATCTTTCATATTTTATATTTGGAAAAGGAAACCCCGAGTTACATTCGGGGGGGGGGAAATGTAGGAAAGAAATCTCGAGTTATCTCGAGTTACATCAGGAATAGGAGATATGGAATCGATGCGCAGACTAAGATGCAAGCAACTACATACAACCAAGCACACATACATAGGGTTTATTGGCTATAACCATGCTATACATCCATCACAAAACTCATTTAAGGGCAACGCGCATCGAGTGTATTTATATTACATATCATATATGTATATTGGGTTTGTGGATTTAGGATTGGACATGCATAAAGCCAATTTTATTCGCATCGTATGCAATAAATAAAAACGACAAATCAAAATCGATCACATCGATAATACTAAAGCATAGAGCAGTTGACGTGGCTCTGATACCACTGTTGGGTTTTAGGGGAGACAGAGAAGGCAACGGAAACAAAAAAAATTCTTCTCCCAAACCCAGAATAAAGGAATCGTGTCAACGTCTATACGATAGGAAGGATGGTTTGTAGAGGCGTACCTTGTCCCGAGGCTTGCTCGGCGATGTTACCTTGCGGCTTGCGCGATATTCACCTCCGGTCTTATACGATGTCTGTGCAGCTCCTGGTCTCACCGGGACTGTCGGGATTGACAACTATCCTCCGAGCGGCAGAAGTCTCCCGCCTCTGTAGTAGTCCACACGGACCACCTAGAACTCCGATCTCCTTGTCCCACAAGGAATCAGGAGTCACACCCTCCTGTCGGCACACTAGCCACCGACACACTCTCCTGCAACCAATTGCTTTTCTGCAGTTGTCTTTCCCTTGCTATGCCTCCCTTATCGGGTAGTACTTGCTCGGACTCTCCTGGTCACCACAACCAGAGAGAACGACAACTTTGCAGAGCATCTGGTGTTCTGAGTTATACTTTGAGAAACCCCCAATACCCTTATATATATAGGAGGGTCATGGGACAGGGTTCTCTACCCCGGGCAATGCGGGATTAAAGTAGGAGTAGAAGGATTCGAGATTTTCCACAAAATTTGACAAACTGCGCCAGTTAACTGATCGGTTCAAGCATGAGCCGATTGGTTCGTGGTCCTGGTCCAACTCAAATTGACTTTCTATGTTTGTTTCCAACTAATCAAATATTAGTCATCGTCCAAATCAAATTTGAGAAGTGAAACAAACTCGGCTGGTCATCCGATCAGTTCAACACGGTGAACCGATCGGTTCATTGACTTGAGCCGATCGGCTCACCAGCCTGAGCCGATCGGTTCATGTCTATGAGCCGATCGGTTGGGGCAGCAGATCAGTCAATTGTAGTTTCAATCAATCTGATACTCTAATCATCTGATCCAACACCTTGAATACTATGATTTTGAGCTATCAATCGATTGGGTGTTTAATTGAACTACTAAACTCCTTTAGTAATCAATTTAAACATCATTTGTGGACAAACTCCTCTTCCAGGTGAAATCCTTTGTGTGTGACCGTACAGGTCCATTTCACGTTGGCAGTGAAAGTCCATAACACTTATGACTTCACAAGTAAAGAACGGTGCCTAGTCACACATCAGTGATATCCAAGTGAAATAGAAAGTTGGAGAACAACTTTCAATTCTGCAATCCGTGAATGGTATTACAATGAATGTATAATTCTTTTGTCACTAATATCCTGAATGAACTCAAGGCATGGTGCAGTCATCCTTTCAACATTCATTCATTTCCTTGATTTCAGAGCAGACTGGGTGAGATGTGTGTGACATCAATATCACATATTGATTCACACATGAATGCGCATGCCTTTCTCAATCCTACTCATCAAATGGCCATGGACATCAAACTCCTTTAGGAGGGACAAAACTCATATCTATCACTCACCCCTCAAAAGCCTCATGTGTCAAAGTCACCTAATCATCACCTTTATAACAACCCATGTTTTAGGACTGCATTTGATGATGTCAAAGTGTACCCAACAACATGTGTTGAGTGTAGTGATTTCAGGTCGAAGAATCACACTCATCACCATCACTATGAGAGCTGACTGTGACTACCAAATCATGGTTCCATGTGTCACTCTCACGGTGGGTCTGTCCGGTACACTTGTTCTCTAACAAGTACCTATGTGTTTGGTTTGATATCACTATATCATGACTAATGAGATTCTGCCATCAACCAACACACAATCTAGTCTTTAGTGTTATTGATGTCTATGATTATTTCCACAATAACAACCGACTAGGGACTAAACAAAAATGTATACTCTTAACATCCGTATGATCTTAATCGTTTAGGTCATCAACCCAAAAGCATACGTCATCGAGTAAAATAATTCTTTAGACATATATAATGTTACACTATCATCTCAGAAACAGTTAAAACATATAGATCGGAAATTGCCTTTATTATTATTCAAATCATTTACAAAGTATCCCATTACAATCATCACATAACTTGCTCTATGGACATACATACCAACAAATACAACTTAATGTATGCCTTCTAAGCCATCCCGATGACATTGCTTCTAAGCCATCCCGATGACATTGCTCATCACAAAGTGATTAATCATCTTGATGGATCGCCTTCCATGTTGCTTAAGCTTGATTCCCTACGAGGGCCCATATATCATTCCACTTCTTATACTAGAAGTAACTTCAACTGCAACTATTGACCATAGATAGTGATAAGCATCATTTGCCTATGATAAGTCTGTGTTCATAACCACAGAGCTGCTTGGTTGTGCATAGATCTACCAACCTAGTAGGAACCAAAGTAGACTGACTTCAGTTGGCACTGTAAGGGATGTACCTGATCTCTTCCTTCAGTTGAATCCCAAACTTATTTTCCACTTTTTCTTTGACATGGTTGATGAGTGCTAGCATGTCTCTGGACGTCGCATTACCACTGTTAATGAAGAAATTTGCATGGATTTCAGACACCTGTGCACCTCCTATTCTCAGACCCTTGAGCCCGGCTCTCTCAATCAACCCTCCAGCTGACAGATCTGAACCTGCGGGATTACAAAACACTGAACCAGCACTCTTTTTATTGAGAGGCTGGGTTCTTCGCCGCCTAAACATGTCAGCACGCCAAAATGCAGGTTACAAAGAATGAATTAGCAACAGTGTGGCAGAAGAGTTTCCAAGCCACAAATTTGGAAAGAACGGAGTCTAGAAAGAATAGCAAGAAAGTACAGATGGGGGAAGCTCATCATATGTTACTTTTTTTTTATGATATGTTGCTTATTAGTATCTAATAAACCTGGAGGCAATGTCTGGAAATTTCACCTCTGCATGTATCCCTGCTGACGCTCTTTGGAAGAAGGGGAAGGTGTCAGCCGAAATGTAACAGCCAGAATGGCCGCCAAGTCTTCCGTTTCTTGGAATGTCGATTTTCGATAACCAAACGACATGTCTTCCTTGTGCATCCTTCGAATTTGACCATCCTTAGTGACGATATCAACATTCTCTATGGAGTCACCGGTTTCCTTGTACAGTTTGTTAATGTGTTAGCCACAGTCCAACTAACGAACACAATCCAAACTCAAGAAGGAGGGTTACTGTTGTCGGGTCTCTACCTGCCCATTAGCCGAGGCATTCATAAAAGCTGCCCCACCTACCGTCCCGGGCACGCCGCCGGCAAACTCAAGCCCGGAGTAGCCTTCACCTGAGCACAGCGCTCCTAGACCGTTGAAAGGGTAGCCGCTGCCAACCCGGTAAACGCCGGGGCCGGCCCTCCCTAAGGTGCTGATTCGGTTGAGTACGACGCAGCCGTTGAAACCGCGGTCATCGAATAGGCAGTTGGAACCCTTGCCCACAACGATGAATGGCATCGATCTCTCGTGTAAATATCTTTGAAGTAAAAAGGGGGAACATTAGCCAGACCAAAACCGAACCCTAAGCGAAAATTGGTTATGTGGCGAATTAAGGCCAAACACCTGACAGCGCAGGCGAGCTCAGCGGGGCAGCGGACCTCTAGGAAATGGCGGCAAGGCCCGCCGATGCCAAAAGTGCAGAGATCGCTGAGATGCTTCTCATTCTGATCACCCAACTGGATACCAGCAAGAAGCGGCCTTTCCGTGCCGTCAAAGTCCTTGCTTCCCGAGAGCCATTCATTAGTGCACCTCGCTACTATTTGGATTCCTGCCCGAGGGATTGGGGCAAAAACTGAGACCGTTTTACGCTTCTGACTGACCCAAAGGCAGAAGGGAACGTCTCCCCGTGGGAAAGCTGAACCTAAAGAGAAAGACGGAATGCGGGGAGGTGAAGCTGAAGAAGAGGATGGAAGGAAAGCCGCCGCCGGCATTTGGGAACTCCGCGACGGAACAGGAGTGACCACTCAGCTACTCCACTCCATTGGCATTCGGCAAGCACTTCTATTCGGGTTACGTAACAGCTTCACTAGCAAAAAAAAAAATGGAAATACTTACCGGCAAGTTTTTTCCCACTACGCCCCTCAAGTTTGCCAAAATGCCAATTTATCTCCTCACATTTCTTAAATCCGTACGACCATCCTCTCTCTTATCCTATATTCCTAACAACCCCCCATACCTAAATTTCCGTCAACGGCGTAAGTTGCTGGCTGCAGTTTAATGCATTTCTCCCTTAAGCTAGTTCTATTCGAACGTATCTTGTAATATATAATAATTGATCACGCAACTGTTAAATACGACTTGCTTAAATAAACATGTAATAATGATATATATATATATATATATATATATATATATATATATTAAATACAATAGGCTTGTCTGGTTAAATACTATAGTTGTTAATGATATTTCAGGATTAGTGAATCTTGTACCATTTGACCTGGACTATTTTTTTTATTTTGTATTCTACTTTTAATAATAACAAGTCGGTTATGAATTCAGATGATCAAAAATTGACTTTGGGCTGCTTACGAATTCTAATCCTCATTATCCTATTCGGTTCCAGATTTGGATGATTCCAGTTTGGGTTAGTCTGACTTAGACTAGCAGAAAGAATATAAATTGCAAAACCGCAATTGTGATACATGTAGCTAATATGTTATTATTTTGACAAATCTTAGTTAGCTCTTGATCAAAATATGGGTCTGGGTTAGTCTCCATGTCTAAAGTAAAAATCAGTGTCAGTTTCTTTATTAGACAGACTGGCCAAAATACAAATCGATGTCAAGTCTGACTGTTAAAATATTCGGCTAGACGTGTCTAACTGAAAATCAATCCATACATGAAATGCGTGGTGTTCGTCAATATTGATGAATGATGGTGTTGCTTTTCTTTCTTTAGTGCAATATACAATGTTCGCTCTTCATTTATTCTTTGAGCAACGTAAAATGAATCATAATTTTTACATATTTTGGTGCTTAAACAATAATCTTTTTTGTGATGTACCTGCGGTTAACATTTCCTTCAGATCTTCCTGAGAATTCGGTGCAGTCAAAATATTTGAAACAAGGTTGACGACAGACTAGATCACCCTATTTTAGTGGTGCGCCATGTATAAATTTAGATAATACTTATAATTTTTTCCCGGTATAGGCATAGACTTCGGTCTGGGTTAGTTTTGGGTCAGAAATGCATAATTAGATTTTTTGATTGTCAGACGCAGAACTGCTCTGGACTCGTATTTCAGTCATTTTGTCTATTCTCGAAGTCAACATTAATTGTTAAAATTTGAAACTAAATCCTATTAAAAGTTAGATTTTTATCAATCCAGAACCAACTAGAATTTGTTAAAATACACATTATAAGCTCACTTAGAACCGCTTTGGGCCAGTATTTTGATCACTTTGTCTAATATTGAAGTCAACGCTAATTGTCAGATTCCGAATCCAGACCCGACTGAAACTCAGATTTTTATCAATCTAAAATCGACCAGAATTGGTCAAAAATACAACCTATAAGCTATACGTGTCCAAATTATAGTTGTACATTGAATACATCTTTTACAAGCCTATGCTAGAACTAATACGGATCCGGATCTTTCCTAATACAGAAATGACTCGAGTTATGACATTTAGAACCCAAAACCTTTCCAAATCTATAATTTGAATAATTTATCTAAACGTTGAACCATCCCGATTGTTTAGATTATAACACAAAACTAAAAAAAAATTTAAGTCGGACGAAATCAACTTTGTGGGTTCAATTATATCAATGATCGTCCAATTATGAAATCTGACAAGCCTAATGTCCAAACAAGATTTTGCTTGATATTTAAAATAATATTTTGTAAACAATATTTACTACTTTGAATGTTGACAATACGTCAACATATAACTAACGGAAGATCAAAAAATGTGTATCACCACTTTGATTGTTGACAATACGTCAACATATAACTAACGCAAGATTAAAAAATACATAAAGCTACTGCGGACAGGTACCATTGACACCGTTAACAGAAAGTTGAGTATAGGGGGTTGTTAGGAATCAAGGATAAAAAAGAGGAAGTTTCAGGAATTTTAGATACATGAGGGGGTGAACTGGAATATTGGCAAACTGGAGAGGTTATTTGGGAAAAACTCTTTTTTTGTCAACACTGGTGCGCTCATTGACGTGCACATATCACATCAAATTTGAACAATTTTAATTAGTTCAGTACAAAAAAGATGAGCATGCATGTTTTATATTTTTCAATTAAACTAGACACGTTGTTATACTTATTTGACCGATGTTGTTCATCGTATATTTAAAGCTATTCGGAAATTGTGATTGCAAAATAAAAGATGATTGCATAAAAAAGATGTTAATGCTATCATCATTTCTTTTCTAATGAAACTTTTATAAAGGTTGGTCTCAATACTTTGAAAGTGAAGAAATAATTCAACCCTTAAAATGTATGACACGCACAAAAACATACATCAAACTCAAATAAGTAAATATAAAATTGCAAATGAATATGTTAACTGTTTTGAAAGAATGAAGATTGGGTATTCAACTAACATTATAGAGGCAATAGAAGACAAAGTATAATTCAAGGAATCCAAAAACTTATATTTATTTTAACAAAAAGTATCATTATGTATGAAGCTATCTGATGATAAAGGTCATATGATGTAGACACTAGCAGTTAGGGGTGTCAATGGGTAAGGATAAACTCATTTACCCTTTGCCCATACCATGTAGGGGAAGGGGAAGGGTAAAGGATTTTCTTACCCTTTACCCCTCTACTCACTACCCTCTAACCCACTACCTTAGTGGGTAAGGGTAAGGGTAAGTCATTACTCATATCCTCTAACCCGCTACCTCCCAATATTTATGTATAATATATTAAATGTATAGTTATTGTGTTGTTCGGGTCTGTGGAATATGTAATATTATGTGGTCAACTTTACATACAATACATGATATTGTTATCCACTTCTTATGTAGTTAACTTGGTTGTGTATGCTATACCATTTTGGAGGTGCAACATGCGTGTATAAAAACAGTCTATTTTCCATTAAATGCTTGTGTGGTGTAAGACAAACATGTCAATAATAACAAAATTTAATATTTAATGCACCATTTTACATATGTGAGGTGGTTTAATCTACTCCATTTGTCCTTTATTTTTTTGTATGTAACAACATTTAAGAGGGTATAAGATTTGTATTTTTCCAACAATAACTCTTTGTGACATATTGTCATTCAACATCATTTTAATATAGCACTGCTCATCTTTTTGGAACAATTTATCTATTCACACACCAATGTTAGGGTACTACCATTTGTATATTCATTTAATGAAACACAAAGTCATTTATATAATATTGTAGAAGATTACTTAGAATCATTTTGGATATTTAAAAGACATTCTAGAGCATCTTGATATTAAGTCAAATATAAGAATGTGTTAGCTAGGCCATTATTGTTATTATTACCTCATGTTTGAACAAGACATATAAATTCCACACTTCACTGTTACCCTCCCCGTTTACCCTGTGGGTAAGAGAGTAAGGGGTAAGGGCAGGGCAACGATATGGGTGGAGTGGGGAATTACCAATACCCTTACCCGCTACACTTGGAGGGTAAGGATAAGCGTAAGATCTTACCCTCCCCATACCCTCCTCATTGACAACCCTACTAGTAGTGACCTTAATGTTGTAAATGGTGGTGGTTGCCTACTGTTGTTGATTGTGAAATGAGTGTAAATTTGGATATGGTTGGGTTTGTGTTCTTTTAGTACATACTAGGTTAGTTGAAGAGTTTGCATACATGTTTGTGTCCCATTGAGTACCTGAAACCTCCATTAACTAGAACATGTAGATAATGCAAGCTATGTATTGGCCCTTGTGACTGAAACATAGATAGCAATATGGATTGTCAAAAAGGGTAGTTGTGACATTTTCACAATGATAATTATTTTCTTTATAAATGACTGACATGTGGTCACCAAACCTGTGTCATTGTTAACAAATACATCGTCAATCATCATGAGGGTGCACAAAAGTGGCCAAAGAAGTTTGAAGGTAAAAGGTAAGGAGTTGGGAGGTAGGATCGTGCATCATCAATAGGGGTGTCTGGACTGCTATCTGCAGGCCCAAAAACATTGTAGGTTTTATTCAAGATGGTTACCATTTTAGAGGCATTTTTGTGGGGATATGGCCATATGGGTTCTTTCTTACCCTCATTGCTATTTTTTGAAAAACCACTAGAGGGGGGGGTGAATAGGGTTTTAAAATTAATTTAACTATTATTTAACTCAAACAACCAACTATAAGAATATTAGACAAGGGGACAAGGATTTAGAGTGGTTCCTACCTTAGCAAATACTAAGGTAGTCAGTCCACTACCTGGTTGCTTACCCAACCGGGATTTTGAAAGAATTTAATTTTATTACCTCGCAAGGACTTTACATAAAATTATAATTCTTTCCCTAAACCCTTCGAGCAGCCTTCACCTTGAAGTAATTGCACCAACCTTGAAGCAGCCTTCTTGAAGTAACTTCAAGCTCCCCCTTGAAGTAGCCTTCCTCCTGAAGTAGCTTCCCATTGCAATACCCTTCTTGAAGTAGCTCGAAGTCCACCTTCTCCACCGAGAAGAACCTTCTCCAATCCGCAACCTCCAACCCTAGGAGTAGCAAGGAGAATACAAAGAATAAAAAGAACAAGAAAGAAAATGGAAATTACACTTATCCTTTGAAGCACAAGGCTTGATTTGCCTATATCAAGCGTGTAGATCTCCTAACCAAAGTATACGCACGTGTAATGGTTGTGGATAGGAGATACTAGCCTATAGGACACGAAATTAGAGCAAGTAGAGGGATTTCCAATGCAAGTGTTGCTCAATTTCTCAAAATAGATTGCCAATTGTAGGTGTATGCTCAATTGTATCACAAGTGTAGCTTAGGTCAGTTTAGGTGTCCTAAGGCATGTCCTATTTATAGGAATGGCCTACAAGTGCTTAAGGACATTCTAGACACTTTCTAGGGGGTTCTAAGTGCTTAACTAGCCGTTAGGTACAAGTTGGTTGCATAAGCAACGGCTAATTAATTAATTCTACAGTTGTTGTCAGAGTCCATCTCGGTCGAGGAATTGTCGACCGAGATACCTACTCGGTCGAGGTTTTGTCGACCGACAGGCTCTCTGGATCAAGTGTTTGCAACGTTCATCTCCAACTGCCAACTACCTTGTCAGCTGTGTCTAATGGCTACTTGGATCTTTCTCAGTCGAGAAGTTTGTCGACCGAGTGTGTCTCGGTTGAGGAGTTTGTCGACCGAGATTGCCCCTGTTTCAATGTTTCAATTTAAGGCATTAAGTGTGTGTATGAGTGTGCATATGTGACACTATTGAAGGGGATGACCTATCTAAGTGTAGTGATTAGCTAGAGGAGATCTAACGCTTGATTTACATGAAGTCTAAGTACTTGTACATTATATATTTGTACAAGTTTACAATTGATTACATTTCATGAAATTTACAAATATTCAAGCGTATAGATTCCTTAGTACTTTGTCATCCACCTTATTCCTACAACACTCAAGTAGCACGTTAGATCGACAAGAATGAAATGTTTGTCATCATCGAAACAAAGGGTTTTATCATAATGTCAATTTAGCCAACAATCTCCCCCTTTTTTAAGATGACAAACATTTCCTAAATATAAAATAAGAAAATATAAAATATGTGAGTTTCATACCTGAAATTTACCTTTGTAGCCATGTTTGGTTTTGCAAGTGACTGCTGGCCAAGATATTATGAAACTCATTTTATGTTTGTGATTTTATATTATTTCTCCCCCTTTGTCATTTCAAAAAGATATCCAATACAATCATTTAGTATGACTTTGTGTCTATCTTTTTAAGCTTTGCTCCCCCTTAAAGAGATATCCAATTAAAATCAAGGGATTTTATTGTCAAATTTAGCCACAATTTGTTTCTCAATCATTTGCAAAGGATGTTAAGCCTTGAAATGATATGAGTTTCTTTTAAGTTTATGGCTTATGTGTATTGATTTCTCACCCATTTTACAAGGGATGAGATTCCCTTAAGCTTATGATATATATTGATTTCTCATCCATTTTGCAAGGGATGTTAAGCCCTAAAAATAAAATGAGAATCCTTTAATCTTAGAGTACATAAAAATGTCTCTAACCAAATGCACGGGATGTTAATCCCAAATTTGTTTAGAGAGTGCCATTAAGAGCAAGATATATGTTACTTTCATGAATATTGTAAATTTCTTTGTTTTTCATGACCAAAACTACTTTTAAGGATACTAAGATCATAACAAGCTTCAAATGATGTTTACAAAGTTTGTAAGCTTCTTAATATTATAATCAAGATAGTTTGTGTGAGCTCCCCCTTAATCTTATAATCAATATTAGATAATAATAAGTTGACCTTTTATGCATATATTTTGAATTAAGATACTAAGATTAAGTGCAATAAAATGATGTCCAAATAAGCATTTTGTCAAAGCTTATTTTAGGTCGACCTTGACTTCGACCATAGCGCCCCTTGGTCAAATTTCATTTCAACCAAGAGGCAATTTTGCAGATTTCCAAATTGAACACTCATATATGAAGTATAATATCTGCATGTAATTTGATTAGATATCAATTTGAAGTATTTTGAATGATACTCAATATGAAAACATTCGTCCTTAATTTTCCTAGAATATTTATATAAACTTTGATGTAGGTACATAAATATCAAATTCCATTTCTTCTTGTACCCTCATAAGATTCTTAAAAATGAAAACACGATTAATATCTCAAGTCTTTAAAGATACCAATTGAGAAATTTTTATCTTATATGTTATAACATTGTGCTCTTGCAAGCATTAAAGTTCTTGTTCTAAGAAACATATCACCAATTAATCATTTTGCTTGCCTATGTATCACCAAGGATCCATGCATACAATTATCATTATCTATTCATGCTAACATAGCATCATCTTTATGAGCTGAATGATGAAATAGTGAAAGCATATCCATGATGTAATGATAAACCAATAAAAACATATAATGATAATTCCATGAAACACAATGATTGTGATTTTTTTTAAGCTAGATGTCATAACACATGATTTCTATATGGATAGACCAGAAAATATTTTAGGAAAAATCATGTGAATAATGATAAAACAGAAATTTCTTTTTATTAAACTAAGCATAATTTCAATTTTAACTTATTTAGAGGATCAACCAAAATAATCTCATTTATATTTATAAGTTTTTCAATAATGATCTTCAACTTGTTTTGCATGTAAAATTAGTCATTAACAACAAATAGATAGCAATTTGATCAATTGAAAATATATTCAACAGATTTATTGCAGACTGGAAATCAGTGACCTGCTCGGTCGACAATTTCTCGACCGAATGTTCACTCGGTCGACAGATTCTCGACCGACAAAGTTTCTGGAATGTTTTCAGAACTGTTAATTGCTTCCAAGTAAAACAAAATTATGCAAGTTAGAGCTCGATTGTGTTGAGATATGCCATTTGTATATTAAAAATCAGTTTAGGTCAAATCTCAACTGGTTAAATTTAGGCTTCTGAGTTTTAGGAATCCAAACTAAATCATCATTCTTTTTCTTATATGGGCATAAAAATGAATAATGTCCAAGGCGCATGCAATAATGACAACTAATGGAGTCAACTTCATTTCTCTTTCTAGAAATTGTGTTCTTAGGTACAAACACCATCTTAGACTTGGATGCTTTAGCTCTTGTAGGTTGATTTTTCTTTGGATCATATCCTAATCCGCTTCTTCCATTATAACTAGAGGAAATTTTCAGAATATTCTCAAGGATATCATTTCCTCTTAACTCATTTATTTTTCTTTGTAACTTAACAATATCATCCATCTTCTTATTTATATCTTTCTTTGCTTGATCTAAATCAGATACTAGAGAGTTTCTTTCGTTTACAACCTCATCATAATCTAAGTGTGAACATAAGATAGGTTGTTTCTGAAGATCATTCAGTTGAGTTTGTAAGTTTAACTTCTTTAAGGAAAGAAGATTGCAATTAGCTTCTACAGATTTTAACTTAAGATCATAATCTTCATTTGCCTTTTTGAGATCCTCATTTTCATATGCAAGAGCAAGAAGTTTAACATTTAAATCATTATTTACTTTATTTGATTTCTTAAGTTTCTTCTTGCACTCAATATATTTTTGATGAGTATCTTGAAGACTAGCAATTAGATCTTCTTTTGGTAGATCAAAAAGACTTACCTCTTCTTCTTCTTCTTCATTTGTTGTAGCAATGAGACACTCTACTTCTTCTTTTCCATCATCACTATCATCACTTGAATCATCCCATGCAGCTTTATATGCTCTTTCTTTCTTTTTGTGAGATGATTTCTTCCCTTTCTTGATTTTTGGACAATCAGCTTTCATGTGTCCCTTCTTGCCACATTCAAAGCACCAGGAAGAAGAAATACTAGAAGTTTTATTAGTTTTAAAACTTTTATACTGCTTACCATTTACAATGAGAGTTTCTTCTTCACTATCATCTTCACTTGTATTATGATTGTTCTTGGTTGATGCTTTGAATACAATGTCCTTCTTCCTCCCTTGTTGAAGTTCATGTTCTCTTCTTTCTTCCTCTTCTAACGTTGCCTCATGAGCTTCTAGGTTGCCAATGAGTTGTTCCATCTTTAGTCGGGTGAGATCATTTTCTTCTTCAATGGTCATCACCTTGGGCTTGTATTTGGGAGGAAGTGATCTAAGGATCTTTGATACCTGATCTTCCTCAAGAACAACTTTACCTAAGGCATTTAAACCATTTACAATAGAAGAGAATTTTACATACATTTCACTAATAGATTCATTTGGATCCATACGGAAATGTTCAAACTTTTGTTTAAGCATACTAACTTTGGAATTCTTAACTTGAACTGTCCCTTCATAAGTTATAGAAAGTCTATGCCATATTTCATAGGTTGTTTCACAGTTTGATATTCTATTAAATTCTCCTACTGAAATTGAACAATAAAGAATACTTACATCCTTTGCATTCATTTAAGCCGATTTTACCGTATTGGTGTCCCAAGCTGCATATTCCATTTGAGGTAGCTCATAAGGGGTTGACACCATTCTCCATAGATCCCAACTTATGCCTTGAAAGTAGAATTGCATCCTTCTCTTCCAATATGTGTAGTTTGTTCCATCAAACGCTGGAGGTCTAGCAACAAGTGTCCCTTCAAGGTTAAGGTTGTTAAGCACCCCATCACCCATTCTTCAAGACCTTGTTAGGGTTCCTTGAAGCCTGCTCTGATACCAATTGAAAAACCACTAGAGGGGGGGGTGAATAGGGTTTTAAAATTAATTTAACTATTATTTAACTCAAACAACCAACTATAAGAATATTGGACAAGGGGACAAGGATTTAGAGTGGTTCCTACCGTAGAAAATACTAAGGTAGTCAGTCCACTACCCGGTTGCTTACCCAACCGGGATTTTGAAAGAATTTAATTTTATTACCTCGCAAAGACTTTACATAAAATTACAATTCTTTCCATAAACCCTTCGAGCAGCCTTCACCTTGAAGTAATTGCACCAACCTTGAAGCAGCCTTCTTGAAGTAACTTCAAGCTCCCCCTTGAAGTAGCCTTCCTCCTGAAGTAGCTTCCCGTTGCAATAGCCTTCTTGAAGTAGCCCGAAGTCCACCTTATCCACCGAGAAGAACCTTCTCCAATCCGCAGCCTCCAACCCTAGGAGTAGCAAGGAGAATACAAAGAATAAAAAGAACAAGAAAGAAAATGGAAATTACACTTATCCTTTGAAGCACAAGGCTTGATTTTCCTATATCAAGCGTGTAGATCTCCTAACCAAAGTATACACACGTGTAATTATTGTGGATAGGAGATACTAGCTTATAGGACACGAAATTAGAGCAAGTAGAGGGATTGCCAATGCAAGTGTTGCTCAATTTCTCAAAACAGATTGCCAATTGTAGGTGTATGCTCAATTGTATCACAAGTGTAGCTTAGGTCAGTTTAGGTGTCCTAAGGCATGTCCTATTTATAGGAATGGCCTACAAGTGCTTAAGGACATTCTAGACACTTTCTAGGGGGTTCTAAGTGCTTAACTAGCCGTTAGGTACAAGTTGGTTGCATAAGCAACGGCTAATTAATGAATTCTGCAGTTGCTGTCAGAGTCCATCTCGGTCGAGGAATTGTCGACCGAGATACCTACTCGGTCGAGGTTTTGTCGATCGACAGGCTCTCTGGATCAAGTGTTTGCAACGTTCATCTCCAACTACCAACTACCTTGTCAGTTGTGTCTAACGGCTACTTGGATCTTTCTCGGTCGAGAAGTTTGTCGACCGAGTGTGTCTCGGTCGAGGAGTTTGTCGACCGAGATTGCCCCTGTTTCAATGTTTCAATTTAAGGCATTAAGTGTGTGTATGAGTGTGCATATGTGACACTATTGAAGGGGATGACCTATCTAAGTGTAGTGATTGGCTAGAGGAGATCTAACGCTTGATTTACATGAAGTCTAAGTACTTGTACATTATATATTTGTACAAGTTTACAATTGATTACATTTTATGAAATTTACAAATATTCAAGCGTATAGATTCCCTAGTACGTTGTCATCCACCTTATTCCTACAACACTCAAGTAGCACGTTAGATCGACAAGAATGAAATGTTTGTCATCATCGAAACAAAGGATTTTATCATAATGTCAATTTAGCCAACATTTTTTGTTATTCTCTCATTTCATATTTTATGAAAAATGCATAACTAGTATTTGGTATTTATCTATTTGAGGTTGCTTGAATAATATCTTGTGTATGCTTAATAATTACATATTTTGAGTCAAAAACAGTCACCATAAAGTTACAAAAAATGGCCACAATAAAATCCAAAAAATGGAAAAGTTATAAGTAAAATAATGGACGTACAAAGAAATGACTACAATAAAGTGCTAAGCATATATCATATCACACCGTTGTTGTTTCGTGTTCTTCTTCTATTTCACATCTACAAAAAAATAGATTATTATATTTTGGTATTTATCATTTGGGGATTTCTTGTATAAATTTCTTATGTATATCAGAATGAGGTAAAAATACAAATAGTTGCTCCTTTTGTGACGAAGGCATATAATATTAGTTCACACAAAATGGTCATAACATAAATGACAAAATGGGTAATAGATAAACAAAATGAATGTCGCATAAAAAGGACTATAAAAATGGGTAAATTTATGTGGTAAGTAATTGTCTATCTATAAAGGTATGCATAAAAAAAGAGGATAATTGAAGACATTAAATATTTTCCAATAAAAAAGCAATATTGTCAAAATCATGAGAACACAAATTTGTCTGTAACACCCAGATTTTCATAACACATGAGCGGAAGCTATATATTTTTTTCCCTTCATCTGGGAGTGTCACAAACATGATGATCATTGCAATTAAAGTAAATGAAACACTTTGCATAACTGGAAAACTGATTCATACATAGTTTGACAAAGAAAAATAAATCATCTAATCTGCCATGATAACAAGACTATACATAATAAAAGATGTCTAAACTCTAGATTGTCACGGTAGATGGCACCTCACTAGACAAGCTTGAAATCTCTTAGTCCTTTGCTTGTCCTTTTGTTCTTCAATTGTTTCAAAACCTACAGACATCACGTCCCACTACTACAGAAATGGCTTATAAAGTCACTTTTTAAGGTGTCGGTTGTATACATAAACGGACACCTAAACTCTACAGTGTCGGTTTATAACATAAACCGACATACAATCTGTGAAGGTCGACCAGACACGAGTACCGTTTTTATTAAGTGTCGATTAATTAATAAAAAACCGACACCTAAAATCAACTGCCAAAACCAAAATTCCAGCGAGAAAATTACCTCCAAAATTTGACATATGTCGTCGGTTCATAAATAAATAACCGACGACTAAAGGGTATTCGCGAGACATGAATAGTTGTCGGTTGTCCTTTAGTTAAAAACCGACGACTATAATCTAGTATAGGTGTCGGTTTTTGGTATAGAACCGACACAGTTGGTTTATTTGTCGGTTTTTAGAATAACTGACGCTTATTGTCAACTTAATAGCTCACCAACACGAGCTTCTCTTCCCCTTTCCCTTTTTCATTCTCGATTTCAGTTAGGTCCGGCGATTTCTTGCTCGCCCCCACCGGTCGTTGCTCCTCCGCCGCCGCTGTCGTGCTCCTGCTCCTGCCCTCGCCGCTGCTCCGTGTTCACCGGTGGCCGTGCTCCTGCTCCTGCTCCTGCCGTCTATGCTCACCGGCGGCCGTCCGTGCTCCTGCTCCGTGCCCTCACCACTGCTTCGCGCCCTCGCCGCTGCTCCGTGCCCTCGCTGTCGCTGCTCCGTGTCCTCGCCGGCGCTTCTCCTCTCTTTGTCGCCGCCTCCGCCGGTGGCTGCTGTGCTCCGGCCGCTGCTCTCCTCTGCCCTCAAGGTATGCCCGCCTGCCCTGCCTTCTTCCTTCTTCCTCTGCTCCGGCGGCTGCTTGGGCGGTGCCAAGGCACGCCCAAGCAGCTGTTGGGCATTTTTTTAAGTTATTTACTTATTTGTGTTTAGGGTTTAGGTACTGATTTTGTGCTTCTACTGAGTTGAATCCTCTATTGTCTATACAATACATGTAATTTTCCTAGTATCGTGAAAGATTCTCAATCGTGTGTATCACATGGGATTCTTATCTCAACACAATGGACTGCAATATATGCATCTAATGCCTTAAATGGAAGACTCGAATGTTATAAAATCCCATCAAAATAGGTAGAAACAACTTATATATATTCAGATCTTAATAATTCCATGAAGTGTACATTATCTTACTCAGGAAAAGTATGTGTATAATGTAGGATTAGTTCCATATAATGGTTCTATTTTAGTAAGCACCTAGAAACCCGTCCAAGATTTACTCATTAGGAGTAAATTTTGGATAGTCCCCGGTTTGGGACTGTTCTTGAACACCTAATCTCACTTAGGATGTAAGTGTATAATGTGTATTGGGTTTTTGAGAAAATTTCGGTAGCATTTCCTCGTTTGTTCTCTAAGTACATATGTAGACTTCTTTTCAAGCTATCATGTCTACCATAATAAAGTTGGTTATTACAAGCAATAAAAGGTTAACTGATGTTATACAACTTTTTCTAAAAATATATAACATCGTTATATGTACTTACACTTTGTTAATACTAATATTATGCAGTCTCTGTCCACCCATAACAGTCACTATGAACTGGGCCTTTATGTCAATGTTAATGTTCCCTATTGAAGAACAATTGGACATCATCCTAGATGACCGTTCCTTAAACCAATTGGTCATACCCAAACATTGGCATTTTCTAAAAGGAAGACACTACATGCCTGGTAAAGTGACCCTAACTTTTGGCAATTATTCACATGTTATCGAGGTTGAGTATGATTTGGAGGGAAATCTTGTATCAGAATCCGGTTGGCGTGATTGGATTAGAGAGATGCATGTGGTCCATTGTAACAGGTTTTTTCTCCGTCCAGTTGGCCATAATTCCATCAATGTTTGGATAACCAACAGCAACTGTGAGACCCCCGATCATCTACTGCGGTATGAGCGCATGTCGTCGCATATCAGCTCGGACGAATCTGAATCTGAGGCCCCTGTCAGTTCAGATTCGTCTAAATACAGTGAGGAGCTTCGTGACACAGCTTCATCATAAAAAAGACCACGGTAAGTCCAATTAACAAATATAATTGTCAAGCAATCAATACTCATAGCTGCTTTCTATTCTGAACTTCAGGAGAAGATCGCCACAATGATAAGTCCTCAAAGTTACTGATGCAGGACCATGTTGGTGTAGTATTTAGTTGTCTATCTATCTAGACTTGTCTGTATTAATAGTTTTTTTAATTATGCGCATGTTTAGGGGTACACCAACCCCTTTGTTTAGTTACTGTTTAGGGGTACACCCCTGTTTGTGGATGTAAAAATAGATTAATGAATGGAACTGAAAGTTGCTACATGAAACCCGTCCAACACATTATTTGTTGGCCTAGAAACCCATCCAAGATTTACTCATTAGGAGTAAATCTTGGATAGTCCCCGGTTTGGGACTATTTTTGAACACCTAATCTCGCTTAGGATGTTAGTGTATAATGTGTATTGGGTTTTCAAGAAAATTTCTACAGCATTTCCCCGTTTGTTCTCTAAGTACATATGTACTTGGAGAACAGCGGGGAAATGCTGCCGAAATTTTCTTGAAAACCCAATACACATTATACACTTACTAGTGAGATTAGGTGTTCAAGAATGGATAGGTGGTACACATTTATTATATATAATAATGACATCACATGTATTTGTTAACCCTAGACCTTAATCTTGTCCTAATATGTACTTGTTTTCTCTTTGATCATAGAATGGATAGATCATGGATATCCATTCGCAATCGCTGCACCCCAGAGTTTATTTCTGGTCTTGACCAGTTCATTAGATTTGCCGAGGAACATAGGAAACAACCTGGAGATAGGTTCTACTGTCCATGTAGGCATTGCGGTAACAACTTGAAAGTCAACACTGGTGACAAAATTAAAACCCATGTCATGTGCAACGGGATTATACAAGGCTATACAGAATGGCACTGGCATGGAGAGATTTCAAACCCGAAACCAGTGGATGTCGATAGCAGTGCTTGTGTGGAAGAAGAAATCGCCTACGATGACGTAGATGTGAATGAACCAGTTCCAGTAGACATCGTTGATGCGATGCTGGATAGTTGTGGGGTAGAGCACACCGATCCACCTCCCATTTTTAGAAACTTTGTGCATGATGTGGAGATGCCGTTATACACAGGTTGTACTAAGTTTACGAAGCTTAACGCTGTGTTGAGATTGTATAAGTTGAAAGCTAACAATAGATGGAGCGACAAAAGCTTCACGTCATTGCTGTCTTTGTTGAAAGAAATGCTTCCTGAAGGAAACAAGCTGCCAATCTCAACATACCAGGTAAAGAAATTGTTGTGCCCAATGGGAATGGATGCCAAGAAGATACACGCATGCCCTAATGATTGTGTATTATTTCAAAAGGACTATGCGGATTTGAAAGATTGTCCAAAATGTGGTGCGTCACGGTATAAACTGACGACTTTGGGGGAGTCCAAAACTGGTTCTCCTACCAAGGTGATGTGGTATCTACCTATAATATCACGGTTTCAACGCTTGTTTGACAATCTGATAGATGCGAAGAATTTGAGGTGGCATGCAGATGTTAAGAAAAATAATGATGGGATCCTACGACATGCGTCTGATTCCCCACAGTGGAAGAAGATTGATGTATTGTACCCTGAATTTGGTGAAGAAGTCAGGAATCTAAGACTTGGGCTTTGTACAGACGGGATGAATCCGTACGGGACATTGAGCAACCAACATAGCACTTGGCCAGTCATGCTTGTTATATACAATCTTCCTCCCTGGCTGTGTATGAAAAATAAGTACGTAATGCTGTCGTTGTTGATATCGGGCCCTAAACAACCTGGAAATGACATCGATGTTTATCTTGAACCTCTGATTGATGACTTAAAAAAACTCTGGGGTGAAGGTGTGATGACCTATGATGCTTCACGAAGAGAGACATTTCATTTGCATGCTATGTTGTTTTGCACTATTAATGACTTTCCAGCATATGGGAATTTGTCTGGATATAGTGTCAAAGGAGCTAAAATGTGTCCTATATGTGAAGAGAACACTGATTCAACAAGACTAAAACATGGCGGTAAGAATGTATATCTCGGTCATCGAAGGTTTCTTCCAAAATTCCATCCGTATCGTAGAAAGCGCAAAGCATTCAATGGATTGAATGAGGAACGCAGTGCACCTAAACCTATACCATGGGAGGTTGTTTATGAAAGAGTAAAAGACTTTGTCAATGAATTTGGTAAGAGATCACAATGTACTACACGGAGTGACAATTCTTCATTCAAGAAGAAGTCAATATTTTGGGATCTTCCTTATTGGAGTTCTTTGACAGTCAGACATTGTATCGATGTAATGCACGTTGTGAAAAATGTCTGTGATAGCATCATTGGTACTTTGTTAAATATACCAGGTAAGACTAAAGATGGGATAAAATCCAGACTGGACCTACGTGAAATGGGAATAAGGTCAAAATTAACAGAATTACATGAAATGGGTAATAAAAGAACATACTTACCTCCCGCTTGTTACACGTTGTCTAGAAAGGAGAAGAAAGCTTTTTGTGAATGCTTGGTAAATGTTAAGGTGCCACATGGTTACTCATCCAACATCCGTAGATTGGTATCAATGAAAGATCTAAAGTTGATAGGTCTTAAATCTCATGATTGTCACACTCTAATGCAACAAATATTGCCCGTGGCAATTCGATCTATATTGTCGAAGCATGTAAGGTTTGCAATCACCAGACTTTGTTTCTTTTTCAACAGTCTCTGCAGCAAAGTTATTGACCCTGAGACTCTCGATAATTTGCAAAGAGAAGTGGTTGTTACCCTATGTCAGCTTGAGATGTATTTCCCTCCTTCGTTCTTTGATATCATGGTACATCTTGTTGTTCACTTGACTAGTGAAGTGAAAATCTTGGGACCGGTTTTCTTGCATTGGATGTATCCCTTTGAACGATACATGAGCATTTTTAAAGGTGATGTTCGAAACCGTTATCGGCCTGAAGGGAGTATTATTGAAGGTTATGTGGCGAGAGAGGTTATGGATTTCTACAATGACTTTCTCAGTGGTAATGACACTCCTGATAATGATAAGAATATTCACGAGCTATTTGGCAAAGGAATTTTGGGATCACGTGTGAAAGTAATCAGCCGTGAGTAGTTGGAACAAGGTCATTTGTATATTTTACACAACATGGACGAAGTGAACGTTTATATCGAGGAACATACCAATTTCATCAAAAGACAATATCCTTGAGCCAATACAATGTGGCTTGCTAGAGAGCATAACAAGACTTTTATTAAGTGGTTTGAAGATAAAGTCTTACATCAACTATCTCAAACACCAGATGATATTACTGAAACTATCAAATGCCTCACCTTTAAACCAAAGTTGACTGTTATGTCTTATGAAGGGTATGCCATTAATGGATTCACATATAACACAAAGCGCCAAGATGATAAGAGTGTCGTCCAAAATAGTGGGGTCACCCTTCAAGCATCGACTATGTTTTTTGTAAGTACAAAGGATAAGAGTCCACGTGAAGCTAAAATGTCATATTACGGTGTCATTGAAGAGATATGGGAATTTGACTACATAGATTTCAAAATTCCACTCTTCAAATGTAATTGGGTTGATAACACCAAAGGAGTTATAGTGGATGAATTGGGTTTCACTCTAGTGAACCTTGAAAAGATTGGCGAGAAGGCTGAACCATTCATATTGGCATCACAGGAGAAACAAGTATTTTATATCGATGATCCTGCAAATGATAAATGGTCGGTTGTTCTTCATGGTAAAAGACAGTTCATTGAAGATCCTATAGATGAAGAAGAGTACTACGATAAATATGATGACTCCAGTCCATTCTCAGTTGGGTTGCCAACTCCACAAAATATTGAAGCTAATGATGACTTATATGTGCGCGGAGATCACAATGAAGGATTGTTAATTGATAAAAGATCACAATTTTAGAGGCATGCATGTTTATATATTTTTATTGAAGCTAAATGTTTAATTTTTTAATATCAATATCATTTTTTGATTTGATGTTTCATTATCTTTTAGTTAATACAAATGCTAAACATTGTCGGAGGGTGCTAAAGAACTATAGGACCAATCTCACCCGAGATTACATACGCGATGCTGAGAATAGGTTCTTGATTGATTCGAATTCTAGACATTGATCAGTATTTCACTAACTCTACACTAATAATTTTTGTTTGTATTCTCTTTGAAAAATAAATATAGGAAGAAGGAAGCCACACAACAATGGAACTACTTGGACCCCAAAGACTGGGAGGACTTTGTTACCCAAAGAAAAATAGATTAATTCAAGGTATTAAGCACCACTCCCAATTTAATTAATATACATTTTTATGTATTCACCTATTCAAGATTAACCTTTATTGTTACTAACCAAATCAATGTGCTAACTAACTAGGCTATCAGCGATGCTCAACGACAATTACATGTTACGACCACACAATGGGTCCAAGAGGATATGTAGGCGTTCGCCAAAGATTATATAGATATATAGGCAGCAAGCCATGAAACAACAAAAGAATCCCCAATGAAGAGAAGCAGGATATAGATACAATACATAAAGTGCAGCACACACAAGTACTTTAGATTCATATAACAACATGACAGACTAACACATATATAGTGCATAACAACAGCAGCTCGGAATTTACATACAACACTAGCTTAGTACATATATAGTGGGACTAAGGTGACGATCCCACCTGCTAAAACAGGTTACCGACAACTACATGTTACGACTGGGAGGTCATGATTCAGCAACCGTATGCATTAGCAGGTGGATCTGTTTGTCCTCCTGCTAATGAATACAGTTGCTGAATCACGACCTCCCAGTCGTAACATGTAGTTGTCGGTAACCTATTTTAGCAGGTGGGATCGTCACCTTAGTCCCACTATATATGTACTAAGCTAGTGTTGTATGTAAATTCGATGCTGCTGTTGTTATGTACTATATATGTGTTAGTCTGTCATGTTGTATGGACATCGATTGTATTGCTCAGGTATCATATAGTCTCATTAGATAATATGAAATATATCAATCTTATTTATAGCTCATGAATTATATATATACATCATTCTCTTTACAGGTGTTTAAAGCTGACCCCACTACAGGAACGGACTTACCAGATGTACATGCTCCCTATACGATGGGAGAATTAAATGAAGTAAGAGAAGAATGGGCAACAGCCATACAAATAGTGGTGGTTTTAAAATATAATTGGGATTTTGATAGCGAATAATGACTAAAGAATGATATTTTGTAAATGAATTTCTGAATTATAATATATGTGTGAATGTTTCTACATGTCTAGATGTTTCTACATGTGTCTGAGTGAAAATGAATGAAAGTGTTGGTTTCTATATGAATGTTTCTACATGTGTAAATGTGAATGAATGGAACTACAGATTGCTAGCTACATGAATGTTTCTAAATGTGTGAAAATAAAATGGAACTGCAGGTTGTATTGCTAAATGCATATGTGAATATTTTTATTGTTAAATTTGCAGGTTTGTGGCCTCTTGTTGGCTGATATCAATGGATGTCGTAAAACCTACAGTTAATAGTAGGTTTCTCATCCTGCGACCAGCCACAGCAGGTCTGCAGACTGACAGAAAAAAAAACAACACGCATCGGTTATTTGTATAACACCGACACACAAAGTTATAGTGTCGGTTTTATATAAATAATCGACGCATGTTCCCTGTGGCGCGAAGGTATATGGCGTCGGTTTATTATCTAATAACCGACGCTGATAGTGGCCAAGATGGCGCCCTTTCTGTGGCGTGAAGGTATATGGTGTCGGTTTATTATCTAATAACCGACGCCTATACCTTCGCGCCACAACAAACATGCGCGATTTCGGTGGCGCGGGAAGAGTTTGGGCGTCAGTTTTGGAACCGACGCGTAATGGGTGAGCTTTTAGTGTCGCCCACATAAGTGTCTCTTAGAAACCGACACTAAAGGCCTTAAATAACTGACACTAAAGGTAGGTTCTGTAGTAGTGTCCCCAGCCATGCATTGGGAAAAACAGTCATTAGAGTAAGTGGCATGAGTATTCTAAATTATACATTGCTAAAGAACTAGAATATTACAAAAGATTTTTGAACATCATAAATATGAAACGAACATTAAACTCTAATTAAATCTAGAAACATATTATCTCTCATTTCTTAAACTCTTATTTTCTACTCTATCTTTTCTAGAGACCTATACTCTGGGTCTCATGGCCTACACCAAAGTGTATGGATCATAAATATCTTATCTAAATTCCTCTTATCACACTTGTGGATGAGATTACAGACATGCTCTAATCTTAAGTATCTTTTACTTATGATTTTTATATGTTTGTGGCCACCATCATACAATAAGTCCCCCTCTATTGACACCAAAGTGTCCTCTATGGTGCAACACACCCTCTGTTGGCACAACGTGCCCTCTGCTGACACCGAAGTGTCCTATATGATGCAACGCACCCTCTGTTGGCATAAATGCCCTCTTTGACGCTCGTAGTGTTTGGCGCAGTGCACCCTCTGAATCATCTTGGGACTCTGGTGAGGACTTATTATATAATGTATTATGTGAAAGTTTTGAATTAATTATCTTAGTCTTACTAAACTTTGAATCTAAACTTATCTGAAACTGAGTACTGAACATGTACTGAATTATGAATATGAATCTCTACTCTTAAATTATGAACTGAATCGATTATTGAATTTGAATATGTATCTCAAATTACAACATAATAGCATTTGGGTCTATAACCCTTAGCATGTATCTTTATTCAATATCTGACTACTCAGGCACTGAGTAATTTAAGTTTGAATATAAATCTAGTATTCTCATTACCTGGGTAAAGTTTATTCTAAAACTCTTATTTGGTAAACCTACTTCATTTATACCAATTATGTGATAAATGAGTCTAATATCTTAGGAGAAAGGATCTGAAATGAATATAGAAATACTAAGTATACCAAGTAGCGCTTAAGTACAACATACCTAAAATATGAATTCTAACAAGATGCTTCAATCCTTCTTATTAAATATGATATCACCCTGAACCTTAATATTTGCATATGAACTTACATATTAAACCTTAAATATCAAAATAGAAATCTTATAAAATATTGTCTTGCAACTTAATCATAGCTTAATGCATCATCATCTTATAATATTATTCTAAACTCATGTTACAATTTATTCTGATTCTAATAGTACCTCTATTCTGAAAAATTGGAGCATATCTTAATTTGTTCAAAACTTATATTTTTCACATTATAGTTAACTTATATATATTATTCATTATAAGAAATCTGATTAACTTATTAGTGTGACAATGTGAGTTTTTCCACTTTTCTATTAATTAATTTATTTTTCACCTTTATAATGATCATTCATAATCTCTTTTGACTCCTTGATCAATATAGATACCCAAAATCAAATTCTTGTGTATTCTATGAATTTCATGCACTTTTGGGCACCTTAATTAACTTAATACACCCCTTTGATCAAATTATTGAGTTTGACTAGTTAACCTTATCTTTTAGTCTCCAAACTTGTACACATTATTCTACACTTCATTTTGAAGATATTCTCCAAATTTGAGATCATTTGGACCTTCCTATGATTTTATATGATTTTTCTAAGGTTTTAGCCTTTTCCTAGTTTTCTTTGCCTTTTTTCCACCTTTTTCCACCTTTTTTCTTGTTGGGCCCAGCCCATCTGTTGCTTGGGGCGCCACTGGGCAAGGCGGATTGACCCAGCAACCTTGGATCTTAATCCAATGACGTTGGGGTCATCCCCTACCTTGCGCCTGGTTTGGCAAGGTCCACGGTGGACCAGCCGGCACCATAGCCCGACCCCGATCGATCAATTCACATCTGTTGTGACCGGTGACTCGACCAGTGAATTCGCACCTCCTTCTCGAACCTTCCGCACAGATTGGTGCTGTGAAAACCCTACTTGGAGGCCAAGGGAACAGACCGACCCATGGGGTGCACCTCCCCCTCTAATAACCCTAACACTATCCCCCAACATCTATATAAGACCCCCTTTTGAGGTTGGTCCACCCCGACGAACACGAGCGACACCTCCTCTCCTCGTGTCGTACTCTCCCTCTCACACCCCCTTTTTCTCCGGTCGCTGCACCGCCGCGGAGCAACCTGCTCGCGGGCGGGATCCTACTGCTAGGGACGACCTACAGCAACCGCTAGATCGGGGTTCACGCTGGTCCTTATCATCGGTCGACGGTCATCAGATCACGCGCAAGTTCCTCTCCTGCTCCTTCTCCATGAAGCACGTGCCTGGGAGCACGGCTCCACTCCGCCGCTGATCTGCTCATGAGACCGCGGTGAACCGACGATCAACGACCCCCTAATTTTCGATATTTCTGCCCTCTCTGCCCTAAATTCCAGAAAATAGCCTAAATCTTGCAAAAATGATATCTTGAGATCCCTAGCTCCAAAAATATTGAAATTATAGTCCATTTTGATCAGAAAAATCCAACTGACCTGTTAAAAATACTTTTGAAGCTTAATTCTCGATATTTACCACTGATATGCCATGATCTTGTTCCCTTGCCTATTTAATTATCTTATATGATGATTAATCTTGGAGAAACTCTTATTCCTGTTTCTAATGATCATTCTGAGACACCAAATCATTTTGACAAAATAAGGGTTAGATATGATCCTCTTAATTCTTTACCCTAAAAATATGAATCATATACTTTGAAATAAGGTTTATTCTTAATATAATGATGCTCTACCTTGATCTAGAAAGTCCTCTTAATCATAGGACTCCCTAATCTAATTTCGAGTCCAATTGTACTATCTGATATTGGAAATGATCTAGAGATTTGAATAATGATATTGATAATTAGGGTTGACATGTATTCCTAAATATACCTAGGAAGATCATTCATTCATGAAACCTGTTTGATACTTGAATATTTGTTGGACTTTTGGGGAATATTGTTGATGACCTAAACCTAAGGTAGAAATAGGAAAATGTAACCCTAATCTCGAATAACAAAGCATGATCTTTTTAAACTATGATCTTGACCTTGATCCAATATTTTGATCTAGTATCTGACTCAAAGAGTTGATCTACTCTCTCTCTTGGGATCTATACTTCAAATACACTTTTAGAAAGGTACGCTATTATACTATTCCTCCTTGGTTGTATGATGATACTTTTAGTTACCTCTTGATTTATGCTTGGCTAGTTATTTGGATGAAATATTGTTCCCTATGAATAGGCTTCTGTTTTTCTTCTATATTATATGTTGAGAAACATGAAACCCTAAATCACTAGACCCATTATGACTGCCCGTATATTGATGTTGATAATGATGTTGAAAAAGTTGATAATGTTGATATTGGATATAAGCAAAACTCCCTTTTTGGAAGGCGGGATTTTGCACTTGGATCTCCTATCTCATATGATGAGAAGGAGCTTGGTGACCCCCCATCGCGTTGGGGTAGTAGAGTCACCTAAACTAATATAAGCATGCTTCTTGAATTACAGCATAATGGGAAATTCGTAATAAAATTCGTGTTGAATAACATTTTGGTTTTTGGATAATCGTTCGATAAATGTTTTGAAGCATAAGTCCTGCCAAGCATACTAGTTTTCCTATAAACTGTTTTACTTGTTTTTATATAGCGTACCATGCAATTGCATTGACATTGTGTCTTGATTTTCTCGATTTTAGGTAATGCAAGGAACTAGATTCATCTATTCATTCATCTTCTGCAATAAAGACTGCTACATCTTATGGACTCTACATGGGAGCTAATTGAAAAAGGGATGTAGTTGTAGGCTAGTTCTTATCTTTTTCTCTTTCCTGTTGCCTACATGCCTTATGTATTAAACATTTTGGTTCATTTTAATAAAGAAGGATGTTATTTCATTTTTGTATATTATCTGTGTGTGATTTTTGGGCCACTCAAGGACGGGTGCTCTCATCCCTCTAACACTGCCCTTTTGGACAGTGGGATTGGGATTAGGGTAAGAACGAATATGTGACAATTAGCTCTTAGATTCTCTACATATATAAGACATCTTAATCTCATATTTCTAATTGAAATATAAATACAACGTTATATCTATCAATATGAGAAATCCTAATAGTATAATTATACTTTAAAGCTCAATAAAAGTATCCCAAATCATCAGCTAAGTATGGCTATCTCATCTTGAATCTTTATTCATCAATTTAAATCATTTCTAAGAAATCTTATAGAAGCATGACTCTTTAACTCTCTCATGGACCTGGTACATGAGTCACCATCATTTTGAGCAACATATCTCTATTTAAGATTTTGAGCACATGAACTTATGTAATCATAGAAGTATGAGGAAGATCTTACTTGTATACCTTTACACTAAAAAAATCTTAGAACATTGAACAACATAAACCATGAAAGTATAATGTAAACATTTTGAGCTTAAAATATGAATACGCATGGGCATGAACCACTTACTTTTATATTGAAGATGTTCTCATTGTAGCCTTGTTTCCTTTATTCACAACATATATACCTATTCATCAACAAAATTGTATAAGTCCATGTGTATTCTCCTCTCTTCGTTTCTAAATCTCAAAACCCAATCTTACTAGCTTTACATACCAACTTACGGTTATTATTTTTACCAAACATATCTTTAACATAAAATCACCATAAAATCTTAGCGTTGAACATATCTCCAAAAATCATATTGTATAATTACTATAGGCTTCATACTTAAATAAGTCATAATAATCTCATAATGCCCTAATACGAGCATATACATCAGATATTAAGAGGAAACCTCAAACGTACTCGCATATATTTCATTTATATTTTAGTTATGAAATCAACTAAAAATATATTTAGAATCATGTCCAATATTAAATAGGCACTTAAAATATATGTTGTCTCACAAATAGTCATAATTCATCTTACATAATGGCCACTCAGGTCCAAAACTACATACTAATTTAATAACACGATAAACTCCATCAAATCTCTAGAAAAAGTAATAATATAATGCAGTAAGGTCTTGTATAAAAATATTAGGTTGTTTCATAATCAAATCATGAGTGAAATACCAAAAATGCCCTTATTAGGGTTTACATCAAAATACTAGTAAAATGTGAGATTTGAAAGATCAGGCTTTAGAATCATATTTACCATATCAAAATATACTTACAGTAAAATTTTCGTAAATTAATGAAGTCGTTTGATATTTTAAATGCACAACACCTTAAAATCTCATAACTATCAGTAATCCAATTATAATAATAATCAAACATCCAAAACACAATCTAAATATATTTTTATAAGATACTAGACATCATTAACTTTCCATACATGTCTTATTTGCTAAAAATGAAGTTTCCTATCCAAAGATATAAATATTTGAAGAAACACCTTATCAAAGCAGTAATGGTCGTTCACATAAGATCTAATGGATGACAGGGATCCATGATCTCATCCTTAAACCCAAGCGGATCCAGGAGGAAGGTGTGTCTCCTTTGCCCATTGAAAAGGGGGGTACTTCCCCTATTTTTCCTCAGATCCCCTGTTCACGCCGCCCCCAGCTAGAGCATCTTCAAACTCAGCTCCGAGCGCGATGCGACACATGCCAAAGCTCCCTGTCACTCTGGCAGACTTAGAACCCTAGGGCGTTGCCGCCTTTGGGTGCAGCCTGGGCAAGGTCAAAGAACTCGGTCATGCAGCCCTAGTTGTCGTCACTACTCACATTCCTCCTCTTCACTGTGCTCTGCCCATGGATTCAAACGAAACCCTAGATATGGAGTCGCTAGATGCTTTTCTTCCAGAATCGTGTGCTTTTATAACCTCTTAGCCTAAGGATCTCAGGTGAGGTCCCCTTGATCTAGGACTCTGTTCTGGTCATGTAAAAGTAGGGGCATAGGGGCGCCGGTTCTCTGGTCCGCACTGGACTGGAGTCTCGGCCGCTCAACCCCCTTTTTTATTTTTCTTTTCTTTTCTATTTTAGATAAAAGTCCAGTTTACACAATTAATTATATAGGCCGCATAAAGACTCCTTTTAATCCCAAATTTTGGGGTAAACACCACATTGTCATTATCTTTACGTGAGAAAGATATCAAGTCAAACTAACTGGATAGACGCCCTAAATTTATCTTTTAAATAAATATTGAAAATTACTTATTTAATTACCTTGGCCATTGGTCAAATCATAATTATCTAAAATTTCACCCATTATCGTATATTCTAATTATTCATCTACTAAAAATATTGTGAACATTTATTATGCGCACTAGATGCTCTATTCCAAAATTTTGTACCTCAAGGACCTATTTGTAAAACAGAATTGGCCCAATTGGACTCGAATCAGGCTCTAGGGCACATATCCCATTCCCTAGTTTTTCAAGGAGTCCATAAGTTTAATCATATTATTATTTATGAAACTAGTTCTTGAACCAATAATATTTTCCAATCAAAATTTTCTTATAATACATTAGGTCATGGTTACTTTACTTCCTTAATAATGAGACCAAAGTTGGTCTAGAGCTCAAACCAATAACTGAAGTCATCATATTATACATTCATCACATTATTGTTCACAGAATAATTCATTCATATTCATCTACACTCGACTATAATCAAACACATTTAAACCATTATGTGTGTATTGGTTGACCATATGACTTGTATTACAAATTTTGTGAACTTAATTACATACCTAGCCATGTTAGGTTCATTAGGTCCCTTGGTATACTTACTAGAAAACCCCTCATTAAAGGCTTACATTAGCTATTAAATTGAGGATGTTGCATTGTCAAAATATTAAAAGGTTTGGAACGTCTTGATTTCTTTTTCTATGTTTAGAATATAAAGATATGAATATAGTGTTCCACATCTATATAAAGAAGCACCACTTAAACTACGAGGATGGGACCACGTTAATCATTTATGCAAATGAAACATTATACCATAAGAGCATATGTTGATTGCATCCATAATATTTGGACACTATTTCAATTGATTTTTTCATTCTTTGTGACTGAGATTCTTTGTGACTAAGAATGTAAAAATAAAGTACTACTCATGTCATTATTAGCGCAGGGGGTCACCTCCTTACTTTTGTAAAGGAAAATGTCTTCCTCATGATAGTTTGATGGGATTTTATTTATAAGCTTCTGTAATAGGCACCCAATCATTTTAACATATTTCATCCTAAAAGAAAAGTGGTTTGTAGAGTGATTCTTGATGTAGTAATGATGCAACATAGGACATACCATTGGTGTGGAGTTGCTCGATATAAGGTTATACTTGAGGATTTTTAACCTTGCCCTTGTGTGCATTGTTCGTATGCACATTTTGACTTTAAAAGTGTGGAAAATAAGATGGGAGGCTAATGAGACATTTTCTTATTATAGTGACAAAATCCCTTCCATATTATAAGAGAGGAGGAAAGTACAAGGAAAGGAAACTTAATCCTAATAAGTCAAGGCAATTAAGTCCATCTAACATAATAAACTAAATAACAATAATTCTAACACTACCCCTCAAGCTGGAGTATGGGTGAAACACATATCCAGCTTATACTTACAAGACTCAATTAGACAACATGACAATTAAAAATAAAATGTCCACTCCCCACACAAGACCCCCCCCTAAAAAATGACTCTTGAACAAAACCATTTGATGACGCCACCTTTGAAGTTATGCTCTGTAGGTTGTAAATACTTGAGAATTGGAGAAGGTCATTTATAGTGTATCTGAAATGAAGAACATCACTGTCAAAATAGATAATATGAACAAAACACCATGACTAAGCCATCTCTTGAAAAGGAATGTAGATTGGAATAAGCATAATCAACACATCTAACAATGTAGTTGTAGAGGTATCTTCAAACACATATATGATATGGTGCTGATGACTACAAATTGGATCCATATGAAGTGTAACTCTTGGGGGCTTGTGGGAATGAAGGACACCAACAAGAAAAAAACCCAAGTAGATCCGTAGAAGAGCCATGCCAACAGACACAACTTGGAGAATACTTAACGAAAGTAGCTCAGTGAAGATAAAATCTGGATGAAACATCAATCTTGCATATACAAAATTTGCATGTGTAAAGTGTTGGCCCCAATAGGGGATCCACTCAAATGGTATGATATGTAAGCCATGAAATTATCAAGTAGAGGAATAACATAACTATTTCATTTATCATGAACATCTCAATACTTATATCCTCTCCTTAGGAGGTGGTCATTCAATATACAAATTTCAACTATTCACATATAAGACCAACTTTTGAGGACAACCTAGTCGTCTCATTCTATCCTCATACTGACTTCATGTATGTGATCTTCATGTGTCATTGTCTTCTAAGTCACCTATCACCTGGGTTGTTACAACCTCAATTTTACATATGTTTTCATAATTGAATTGTAAAGATTTTGTGAATATGGACTTAATTGAAAAGGTTGTATGCTTTGCTTCAAAAGATGGTTTTCTTTGCAAATCTCCCTTTTGATAGGAATTTCATAATTTCTATTATTAGATTAATCCAATAATGGATATAAAAGAGAAGAAAAGAAGAAAAGACCAAATAAAAGGAAAAGATACAAGATAATGGATATTAAGCAAAGTAATTATGAGAAATACATAGAAATCTCTAGAAAGTGGAATTAATGCCCACAATTAAATAAATTTCGTTTCTATGTGATTTTTAATAAAAGAAATATGAAAAGAGGAAAAAGGAAATGAAAGATAAAGAGAAATCCTTGAAAAGAATATCTTAATAAAGAAATAAGTAAGATAATGAAAAATGAAGAATGTAGATGCATCTAGAAGGATGATAAGTATCCTTAAAAAAGAATTTAGAAATCTTAGGATTTTGTGGGATCCAAGGAGTCCCAATGAATAAGAAGAAAGAGAAATATAAAATAATACAAAATAAAAGGATAATGTGATACATAATTAATGAATTTGTGGTATTATTAAAAAGAGGTACTTTCTTCTATGAGAAAGTATAATTTCGTGGCCAAGGGATTAAAAGCCAAGTAAAAAGAGAATAAAAGAAGTAATTTTCTAATTCCTAATATCTAAAGAATAAAGAATATCAAAGAGATATTTAAGAGAGAGAAGATTGCTTCCTAATGAAGGAACTTGGTTTCCTATTGGGAAAGGGATTTGTTTCTTCATTGGCAAGCATGTTAGGGCTTTGCTACCCTCCCCTATATAAAGGTAGAAGTCTTGGTTCGTGCCCAATAGAGTTCCATGCATCTCTCTCTCTTCTCCTTCTTCTATTCATTCAAACCCTAGCCAAGAGAGTAGATCTATATCGAGGGCACTGAGGAGCTGTGTTGAAGTCTCTACAGAGGCACGAAGCTTCCATGAAGATCTAGGATGATCGGCCATCGCCTCCATGCCCACGACCATCAACCAGCGCCTGTAGAAGGCCGACGCCATGGTTGTAGGTCGCACGCTTGTCCAGCCCAAACTAGCCACCTAAGTTGCAAGCTGGGCAATGCCCCAGGTGCGGCAGAAGGTGGCGGAGCTAGGGCGGCCATTGGCGGCAGTCCACGAGCCCTAGGAAGGAGGGGGTGCACCCACGAATTGGCTACAGTCGGCGGCAGTAGCGGGCATCGGAGGAGGAAGACGACCTAATGGTCATTGGACAGTTTTGCCCTTCTGTGTAATGAAGAACGGGACGTTTAAGTGAGGGAAAATATGTCATTTCGTAATGTTTTGAGTCGGCCGTGGCTACGTGCATGAGAAGGATGATGTGGCAGCCTGCCATTGGTCCAAGTAAGTAATTCTTACAAAAATCATATCTAAATATTGGTAGATCGGAATGGTACATATAATATATGTATTTTTCTCAGAAAAATACAAGGAATTCATTAAAAATAGATTTAGAAGCTAATTACTCTAATAATTCGAAAAGTAGTGGAAGTTATCAACTTTAATGCATTAATGGTTAAGAAACCCTAATTTAAGATGATTAATGGATCGAGAAGGGTTATATGGATGATGAAAGTTGATATTAACCTATTGATTATAAAAAGATGCATTAGATCTAAAAGTATGAACCTTATGCGTAATTTGATTTATTTAGGGTTCCATGTACATAAATAAGCTTTAATAACCCTTGAAACCCTAATATTAGTAATTATGACTCTTAATGGCTTTAATTGTTCAAATTCTTGAATAAAGCTGAGATATAATGGTTCTAAGCTATTTTGAGTATAAAAGTTCTTAATTGTGGATAAATACCCTTAATTTAGTAATTAGGGTTTTCTAGTGGATTAATGTGAAATTAGTGATAAATAGAGTTCATATATGAATTGAGCTATAATAAAATATGAGTTTTTAATTTGAAAGAAACTGTATGTGATAATTGGGTCCAATGATCTTGAAATAACTTAAAAGGATAAAGATGGTGATTTTAGTATAAAAGAGAAATAATAGACTTTAAGTGGGCTTATGATGTTGAAATTAGGGTTTGAGAACTAAGAAAGCATTTAATGTGATAAAAGTATTATGGAGGCTAAAACTTTAATAAAACCCTAAAGTGGTGTAGAAAGCCTAAGATGGAATCCAAGTCTATCTTGAGAATGTTTTGGATAAATTATAACACTTGGATGTTACACATTAATTTTAGGATATTGTTGATTGTTTGTTTGATTGTTCTTTATCATTATTGCTTGGACATCAAGTTGCTCTGGATCAGGTATGTGGTTAATTATGGTTAATCGCATTAGTTTTTCGAAGGTTTTCGAAATGATTAATCACATTGAATGCAACCTATCGGTTTGGATGTTCATACTTGCAAATCATAAAGTCACTATAATTATCACAATTATGATATAAGTGTGTATTCTCGCACCTACATGCCACCCTGATGGATGATGCAAAAAGGTCAAGCCCAAGAGGGAAGACCCATGGGCACCATGAGTGGTGACCCCAAACACCAAGCTCGGGATAGAGAAGGTGGTCTTTATTGCATGACTAATGGGCACCAGGAGAGGTGACCCTAGGCACCAAGCTCAGGATGGAGAAGGTGGCTTTAAGTCAATGGCAAAAGATAAACCCTAAGGAGGGTATTCCATGGTTAGGGCAAAAGCGGTGGAGAATGTCACATTGAAAGCGTAAATTGGCTGGTTAATTAACTTGATTGTGATATTTAGATTGTTAGCCATATTTGTGAAATTTTGGTTGTCCCCACATACCGGGATATTCATTTATCCTGACTGACATTTTATTTGTCAGTGTTTTTGGTACAATCCTGGAAAGAACAAACAGTAAAGTGACACATTGTGAAAATAAGAAATAAAGTGCGAGGAGGATTAGATTGAATAGATTCAAGCTGTGGATAGAAGTAGATATCCAAAGTTTTTAAAAGGTATGAAAAGTTTGATTTTATATCATCTTTCAGTATAGTTTTGGTTTAATTTTTAATTATTATTGATTACTTGTCGAACCATTGATCCGGTTAATTGGGATAACGACTCTGACCTTTTGGTCTCCCTTAATTGGGGGTTACTGGGAGGCGGGGTCGTTACATGGGTGGTTTGGGAACAACACCCAGAAGAGGATGCACAAAGAGAAGGTAAGTGTCACATAAAATTGGTATGTGTGCATAATTAAAATATTAGGACACTAGAAGAATGAACTTATAATGCTAGGAGAAAAGAAAGGGTGTTCTCAGAAAAAGAGGTCTATAGAAACTAGGTAGTTCAAGAATAGGTAGTCAATAAAATAATCAACCAAAGAATAAGTAACCAAAACATTGAGGCGTTACCAACTTTAGAGAAATAACTCATGAATAGATAATATCTTGCCTTTTAATCAAAACTACAACATATAAAAATTGCATGTAGATTGAAAAAGATCATATTAAAATAAAGTATGCCTAGGGAACCATAAACCACTAGTTATGACAGGAGGACTAAAACCTTAGTGCCTATATATAAAACATGGTAGGTGAATAAAACCTAGTACCTGGAAGGGGAATAAACTCAACGCCTATAAATATAACATTGAAGGGGAATAAAACCCAGTGCATGGCATTGGAATAAAACCTAATTCATGGCGGGAGAAATAAAACCTAGGTTCCTAAAACATAGTTAAACTACTATTAGATATTACTAGTCTAAATCTCACATGAAAATATAGTAGGAAAGATCATAGTGTAATCCAATCAATATTCATGCATCAAAGGGATGAGAATATCCAAGATATGAGGTATGAAGTCACATGACTTGTATAAAGGGGAAATGTGATTCCAATAATCAATAATGGATAATTTAGTAGATAATGTTCAATATTAAAAAAGGAAGTTTAATGAGAATTAAAAAGAGGAATGTCAATATAAATATGCCTCAATATTACAAATTAGTATTTAGTCATTAAACACCCAAATAAAATCAAGAAGAACCACATACTTAGTCTTCAAGACTATCCTATCTCAAGGGGGATTCTGAATTAGTCCTCTTTGACATGTCAGTAGGTAAATCCTTAAGAGCATACACTTTAGGGGTGCATCATATTGTACTTCTCCTTATGTTCTCTTCAAACTACTCTCCATGTTTTAGAATGATAAGGAGATCACATATTAGAATGCCGCCTCGTCTAATGAAGACTGCATCTAGTCCTTTAGTTGTAAGGGCTTAACAGGGGTCATTCTATTGCTCCTCCATGTGTAGGAGTGTTTGAATGTTGTATAATGTGACACATACATGAGGGTGCAATAGTGGACTTTGATGAATAACCAACAACACTATGCAAGTCTTTGGTATTAGTGAATGTTTGTAGTTTATTGTAGCTTCTACATGCTATCATGTTTGGGATTAAGACGGTTCTTAAGGGTGGTTGTAGATCAGTAGGTGAGGGAAGTAGGCATCCTCACAACTGGTGGTTGTTGTAGGAGCATTCACCGACCATAGTAGTCATTGAAAGTTGTTACCATTCTATCACGACTTGAAGAAGCATAGGGAGAGGCATGTCACCAACTAGGGTATAGGGGGGTAAGGAAAAGGAGAGGTAAAGGTGATGGAGGTGGCTTTGTGGCATGGTTGTTGTATCTGATGTTGGTGCCCTATGGTGCTGGTCATTGGGGAAAAGAAGAGAAGAAGGCAGAGTGTCCAAGAACAGGAGGATTGGAGGAAGAAGAGATGTGGGGAAAGAATACAAGTTCTATTTGTGGCTTTACAATGGCTTCTATAACTAGATACAGTCCTAGAAGAGGTTGTCTATAGTGTCTTCTCATTGACACGACTATGGGGCCCAAGGGAAAGGGATGTGGGGTGGCTAGGATTTGGTACCAATTGCAGAGGATGAAGAAATAGGGAAGGAGTACGTATAGAGGAGTTAGATGATAGAAAATGGTTGTTGACCACAACCGCTTGTGTGAGCCTGACACAACGTGGGGAGTGTGTCCTAGTGAAGAAGAACAAATCCATGAGTCTTACATGTAAATAAATAGACATTACACAAATTAGTGACATGATTTTATAAATAAGTTAAAGCTATGGTATTGATAATTTTCTTTAGCAAATCAATTGACTAGACCTTATTTAGAAGATATGAAGTTTTCTAGGTAGACTAATTAGCATATGAGAAATATGATTTTATAATCAATTTTATCTTTTGAAAATGTTTGGCATTTCATTTTGTTACTTGTAGGTTAAGCATTGTCTTATTGTATTTATTATCTTTATTGATCAATTTATGATAAGTATAATTTTTTTCTTACATTCCACTCAATCTCTACTCCTAATAAAATTATGTAGAGTTAAATTAGAGTTAAGACTTATTAAATAGTCAATTTGGTAACTGAACTCTATTAAACACTTAAATAACTACTTGATCCTATAACTTCATAAAAAGGATATTTATCATCTTATTATACTTTTAGACTCAAAATTCTCTCAATTTAATCTAAACCAAGAGGGTGGAATTTAAAATCAATCATACTAGGAAAAAGATGTCTAGATAAAAGGGGGATAAGTTATGCTCTTAGATTCAAGTATTTACAACAAGCTAGTAATTGACGAGCTTCTAAGAAGTGTGAAGTGAAGAGCAACCATATATCTCATGAGAATGTAGCAAGAGTGATCAACTAAAACATCATTAACACCAGAGGGAACACAAGGTTAGGATAAGTGTAGCAAGTTTATCTTGATTTACATAATCTGGTACCAATGTGGAAAGCTTGGTGTCAATGCTTCAATGGTGTTCCTTCAATGTGATTTGAAACTGGTGTCCAATTATAATTAGAAAAGCACAAATAGCCAACCTACATTCATATTATAACACAAACATGAAGAGGCACAATATAATTAGGAAAGATACACCAACAGTGCACTAGAAGCACAACTTTGGGGAAAATACACCAATGATCACTGAAAGCATGATGCTTAGTGGGAATGAAGCCCTACAAAGATGCCAAAAAGATGGATGTGTTGAATAATAAGAAGCTCCATTAAGATTAGAATAGTATGAATTAATACATTTCATATCTCTCATACTCCCTCATTGTATATTCTCTATCTCCTTATACTCTCTCTCTCCTCTATTCCCCCAACCAATTACAAAGTGATTGAGTAGTTGATGTGGAAAAGAAACAATACCCTTTTGTGCCTAGAGATTGATGCACATATGAGGGATGGTATGGTAAAAATTGTAAAAGATTAGGTACGAAAAAAGGTAGCATGTTGCCCCCCTTTTTATTTGCTTTGTAAACTAGAACATGGTCTTTTGTTTTGCTATATGTCGTGGATATGACCGATACCATGAGTCAATGTGCTATATGACCCAATTAGAAAATATCTAGATAGAAAAGTAAATGGATCATTGTGAAACCCAAAAGGATGCATGGGAGGAGCCCTCATTGTATGGAATAGGGCACAAAATTGATCTAAATTTTAGATCTAACTATCAGTATGAGTAGTAAAATTAATTGAGGAAGTTAGGGACATTGAGGTATATATGGGAGATTGTCAATTTGATATGGATCCATGAAGTTATTGATCTTTAGAATCAGAGGAAGGGACAACTACACATGACTTGGGGTGACAGATAATAGGTGTGAAGACAACACCAGTATAGTAATAAAAAAGATCAGATTTTAATCAGCTAATAAGAAGAAAGGAGATGACCATGGAGGTTGGTATGATGCATGGTGTAATATACTTGGATCTACGTACCTTATCATCCCTCCCTTTCATCAAAAAAATTTCACAATCTTTGTCCAAAAAGATAATTTTCATACTTCAATATTAGTATGAGTGGGTGTTTAGTTTAAACATGTTTCACACATATACTCTAAATAAAGGGTTTGAAATGTAAATTATTCACAATAAAAATAAATAATAGGACTTGATCTACTAATATACCAAATAATAAGTTTGACTATCTAAAAATTTCTAGGAGTATGAAATGAAAGAAATGAATTAACATGAAAATAAATGACAAAAAAGAGTAATTGATAGATTAAGTGAGTACTTAAGCAAATATCATCAAATGTTTTTGAAATGAAAAATAAATGTTGAAATTGAGTTCCTTGTATATTAATTAGGTTACCTATTAAATTTGTTGTCAAATGAAGGATAAATGCTTCCCCGGTTTAAATTCTAAAAGAAGCATATAGTCAACATAGGTTTTAATTGATCAATTAATTGCCACATTATCTCCTTCCATAAGTATCGACAGTTATTAAAACTAGGTCATGTGTGACTTTCTCCACATTACTGTTCATCTTTCTCAGATGCATTGGTCTATAACTGACATCCACTCTCATTTTTTATCTCTCTTCCTCCCTCTCCCTTTCAATATCTTTTCCATCACGTGATCTCTTACTAGCCCTAAAACCACCACCTGATGTGCTAATTCTCCCTTCCTTTCTTATAGGTTCTATGCACCCTAGTTGTCAAGCCCTACGTCCATATTCTTTCATCCACCTTCCCCATGGGGTGCCCTACACTGATGGAGTAGAGTGGTTGCACCTAGGCATAGTAGCTAGCGACATGGAATCTAGGACCCTAAGAACTAGACATCTTCTTCTTTGATCCTGCACCCACCATCGGAGACACATACTTGATGCTTCCCTTCTTCTTCTCCTCTTACCAGCTGTAGGGAGATATGGACACAAAGTAGGTAGTGGAAATAAAAATAATCTATCCATATTCTTGGAACAACAAGATCGCGTCAACGACTATGTAATGGTAAGGATAGTTTAACAAGTTCATATCTGGTCCTGGAGCAAGTCTATTGACTACTCCTCATTGTAGTAGTACAACTCTCCTAATTGCAATCATACTGCATCTGCAATAGCTCCTGGTCTCACCATGCACAACAGGCTGACGTTGTCCTCCTAGCAGTAGAGAACAACCTCCACGCCTCTATAGAAGTCCACATGGATCGCCTAGAAATCATGTCGTCTTGCTAGAACAGACAGGAAAGAGTTTTACCTCCCATCAGTATACTAGTTACTAACTTGCTCTCCCACAATTGTTCTCCCTTGGTATCCCTCCCTTTATCAGGTAGGACTTTCTCGGGCTCTCTATTGGTTACCACAACTAGAGAGGACAACAATTATCAGAGACATTGATTTGTGTCTTTGGGAAGCCTCCAGTCTCCCTCTATTTATAGGGGGCCAGGGTTAGGGTTCGTAGTCTGTGTGGGAGTGGAAGGAACTAGAATTGCATAAATTTTCACAACCCGGGATAGGCAAAATGATCGTTTCACAAGTGAACTGATCAGTTGGCATGTGAGTCGATTGGTTCACCTAGTGAACTGGTCATTTCATCATGTTTACCAATCACAATTGTATTGATAATTCATATTCAATTTAATGCACAACATGATGTCAATACAAATCCTTGTATCAATCGAATTAATCCACCAACCGTTCATTTCACAACCTGAGCCAGCCGGTTCATGGACCTAAGCTGATCAGTTCACTTCCCTAACTGATTAGTTCAATGTCTAGAATTGTCAAACTTGGTTCTATTGACTTGACACGCTGAAACGATCGCGATCAACACTTGAACATGTTGGTTCAACTATCCAGTCAATCAATTTTCAACCAATGTTGTTTAAATTGAATATCAAAACACTTTCACAATAAATTTAATTATCATTCATGATTAAACTCCTCTTGTAGGTGTATCCTATGTGTGTGACCCCATAGGTTCCATGTTATGTTGGCAGTGAATGTCCATAATAAATTTATGACATCACAAGCATAGAGTCGTGCCTAGTCACACATCATTGCTACCCAAATAATTAGGAAAGTTGGAGAACAACTTCAACCTACGCATGTGTTAGGTGTTATAGTGATTGTCTAATTCCTTTATCGCTAATATCCAAAATGAACTTCAGGCATGGAATCACCATCCCCTCAATGTTTAATCCATGTTCCTTGATTCTAACGTAGACAGACTAAGATATATGTAACCTCAATATCATATATTGATTCACATGTGCATACACATGCTTTTCTCAGTCTCACTTATCAAGTGTCCTGGATATCAAACTCATGTAGGAGGAACAAATCCCATCTACATCACTCATAGTCATCCCCATGTGTTACAGTACACCCAATCATCACCTTTTTGGCAACCCTTATTCAGGATCACGGCGAATGATGTCAAAACATACTAAACGACATGTGATGAGTGTAGTGACTTTAGGTCTAACAACCACAATTACTACCTTCACTATGAGAGATGATTACGACCACCATTTATGGTTTCCATGTGTCACTCTCAAGATGGGTCTTTCTGATACATTGTTCTCTAGCAAGTATATATGTGCTTGGTTTGATATCACATATCATGACTAATGAGATTCTGTCATCAACCAACACACACTATAGTCTTTAGTGTTAGTGGTGTCTGTATGCCTTCCACAGTAACATCTTACCAGGGAAATATTAAGAATGTACATACTCTTAACATCTATATGATAGTATTATTCAAGTCATGTACTTGAAGACTTACGTCATTGAGTAGTTTTCATTCTTTAGACATTCATTATGTTTCATCATTATCTCATAACTGAGTGAAATGAAATGAATTGGAAGCTTTCCTTTATTAATCAAATATTTTATGTAATATGCCATTTCAATCATTGTATGATTGGCTTTCTGGACATACATAGCAACAGAATCCCACTTGCACTTAAAGCCAATCACCTACAAATCTTATTCTAAGTGATCTAAACATGTCCATCATGTTTCTATTGCGCTAGTGCTATATAAGGGGTTAACAAGGTCCATAGTTAGTATATTGCATGTTTCACATCTCTTCGTTGTATGATATCTTGCATGAGATGGAATTGCCATAATATGCTATCTAATATTCCTTGCCTAACCAGTAGATCCATTGTTTGGCATACTATTTCTACTGTGTGATCAATGGTTGGAATATCCACAAGTTCACTCATATGAACTTCTGGATCCATATAGTATTCATTCATGTGTTCTCAACATAGAATTTTTTGAATTAATTGTATGTTAGTTTGGAACACTTTCCAACTAATAACTCTTCTATAAGATTAAACACACACTTTTATATTGTGATCATTTTCTGTCATTTAGGAAGATTGCATCAATGTAATCCTTTACATCCAACTCTTCATTGTTACCATATTTTATCAAAAAAATCCTTTAGTGCTTCTCAAGTACTAATGGATACTGTTTACATCATTCCAATGACCTTCATCGATTATGACTAATATCTTCTTGTCATGTCCAACACATACAAGATGATGGGATGAGTACATTATATTGTAGATAGATCCAAATGTGGATGCATATGGCATTTCTTCCATTCTTTACAAGAATTGGAACACTAGATTCTTGAGAGATTGCTCCCATCTATGTCGATAGATTCTCTCTTGCGGAATCCTTCATGTTGATCCTTTTCAACATCTTGCCAGCATGTGCTCGTATTTAGGTTTAGAAACTTTTAGAACTATCTATATAGATCCTAATTCCTATGATATAGGACGTATATCCTAATCCTTCATTGTTGAAGGTGTTTTCCATGCCAAGTTTCAATACTTGTAGTATTGAAATGTCATTCCTCATCAATATGTGGAATATTCATATGCTCCTACTAAATCTTTTGTAATCACAGATTTCATCTTTTTTTAAACTCAAGTCACACTCTTTGACTATCCTATAAAATCAAAAGATTATAGTTATAAGATGCTTGTTTCAATCTCTAGATTGACCATTGTAGCTTATAGACTTTATTTTCATTAATGGAGTCATAAAACCTTTAGGTTGTATCACATACACATCCTCTTATTTATTCCTATTAAGTAATGTGATTTTAAACTTCATATGCCAAATTACTCTCAACAAGTTGCAATGAAGCACATTCATTGATAAAGGGATTTCATCCTGTTCAACACTTTGAACTGATTTGAAAAACCTTTCAATTAATCTATCCTTTATGTCATCCATTTGGTCTTCATTATAAAAACCCAACTGCACCTTTTGGGTTTTACCCCTCTAGGTGGCATCACCAAGGTCATACCTTATTGGTGTTCATGGATTCCATTCTGGATATAATGGTCTCTAGCCATTACTCAGCGTCTGGTCCCTCAATGGTTTTTAGAGAAATGTTGGCTCATCATCTTTGTGCCAAGTTATAGGATTCACAATCTCTTAATCTCAGATATGTTTTACTATAACTATGAGTTTTGTGTGCTACATAAAGAGCTTGCGATTCCACAACCACTTGTGACTCTCTTTGTTCTCATTGTGCCTCCTATGGTTCAAATGTTCTTTATTGAATTCAAACTTTGAGTTCTACTTCACTCCCACTGATTCTAATAGAATTTAGTCATCCAACAACAAACACTTTTTCTATTGGATTAAGATATGTAGTTTTCAACAAAATAACATTTATGTGATTGAATCCTTTTAGGAAACTATTTTATTGTATAAGTTTCAATCTTTAGGACATATCGGGACATTCCCATAACATATCTCATATGTCATCCATTAAAACCATTTGTAGACGGTGCATTATTTTAGTGCTTAACATATTTCTGGGGAAAATACGGTGAGCAACTGGGGATTAAAGAGAAGGAAATTATGGAGAGTAAAAAAGGAAGAGGGAGAGAAGGAGATGAAGGAGGCAGAGGAGAGGAGGAGGCGGGAAAGCAGTCTCTGGTTTCGATCATTGCAGTTCTAAACTAATACAAATATGAAGCTCGGGGTTAAAGGAAATTAGAAGATTAGATTAAATAATAATTATATCATGACTCATCATGATGTGATTCCTTCTTTATGACACATCATCGTGTTCAGGTGGATTTCACTGTGATACATGATCACATTCACTCCAGAAGGATCTCAAACTTTTTAGTAAATCATCTCAACCTTTGATCATATCAAAGTATCTTAATACCTTGATGAATTTGTGTGCTTCATATATGTAATCTCCTTGAACACTTCAAGAAATTTGTATTTTACTAAGTACATGTCATAATATTACTAATAAAATGAATGAAGTATGAACAACTATCTATAACATTCATTCTGGAGGTCTGTAACATCCCAAATTTTGAATAAAAGGAGTTTAGGGTCCTTAATGCAAATTTTCATCTTTTCTTTTCAAAATCATAATCATTAATGGAAGTTACCCAAAACATAATTATATTTTCCATCATACCTTGAATTTTTATTTGAAATAGAACTCACTAAGGAAATATAATTCATTTTAATATTTATACATCAAGTTTAATGGCCTATATGAAAACTATGGACAAAACATATGCAAAACCTAAATCTCATTGTATAGGAATGTTCTAGGCCCTCTAATTAACTAGTGGTCCAATTTTGAAGTCAATAGGACTTCGTTTGACCCTTCAAATCAACTAGGGGAGTTAACATATGGTTTTAATTGAATAATTAGTTGAGTATTCGATTTATACACTAAGTTAACCTAGGAAATGGTTATTTAAGTGTCACACCTGTTATTTTTGTCAATTTCACTATAGTTCCTTGTCATGCACGCTTGTTTTAAGTAGAGTCTCCCTAGCCATTGTATTTTTCATCGTACGGCTTTGACTCGTCCCCTACATTGGGTAGGAGACCGAATTCAAGCAACCAGGGCTCGACTCCCTCTTTGGCCCCGTCTCTCCCCTACACAGTTTGTTGGCATTTGATCTCTTAATCTTTGCAACCGTCATCACGATCCTAACCTAAGAATCCCATGTTTATCGAGATTTCGTGCCCTAACCGAGAAACGCCCTTTAGGGCTTGGACTCTTCTCCCTACCCCAATTTTATGAGCAGCTGTTTTATCCATTGCACCTATATACAAGGGGTTAGAAATGTCCATCGGGCGGCACCGTTTCACTTGATCCTCTCAATTTCTATTCATGTACCCCTGAGGCACCCTAACGAACTTGGTTATCATCTCTAACGAACACCTCATGAGCCCGGTCCCCTCTGCCACCTATAGTCAATTTGTCCACCAAGTAAGCATATATGGACCTTCACAATTGTTCCATTAGTCTAGTTCATCTTTCTTTTTCCCCGATCATTACAACATGTAGTTGTGCTTCTAGTCATTGCTGACATCCACCGCTAGGATGAGATAGCATTCTTTTGACCCTGATTTCTCTTGGAATGATCTTGTGAAGCCTGTGAAATGCTTTTCCTTGTTCTGTCTGAGACTTTTGGTGCTCAAATTTGTTACTTGGATTTTTCCAACCTCTAAGACCTGTTTTGGTCATACTGAACCAAGTTCTAGGCTGCCGGTCGTCGTCTAACCTCCAGTTGGGTTCTTTGAGATCCGATCACCTCAGGTAATGTTTTGGTGACTTAGCCTTGATCTCTATTTTGATTTTGGTCATGTTGAGGTTGCTGGTTCGATCTCTCTTTGTTCTGGCTTTGCTTCTGGAGAACCAAGATCAAAGGTGGAAGATTACCACCTTTCCCCCATCTGTAGTTTTCATGTCACCTGCCCTCATGGGCATCTGAGTAATGAACTGGGTCAGGCTGCCTTGACCACATGAAAAGGGATCCCGTACCACTGGGGAAGTGCATATTGGGCCATCTCACCGACATCCAGGAAGCTAGAAATGGATAATAAGGGATACATGAATTTTCCTTGATTTCCAATTGGTTAGTTTTGGTCTGATCTCCAATAAATCATAGAAAATAATCTACAGCTCAGATAAGGAAGATCCATATATGGTTTTTGATAAAGTTTTTGATACATGTCGAATGGTGAAGGATTTAGACCCAAATTCACAATCTACATTCCATGATTGATTGAAAACCCTAAAACTCTAGGCTTAACCATGATATTTAATATACTTATATGTTGGACTGGATAATTAGGACCGATCAGGGCTCAATCTACTATAAGTATACCTTCTCAATCTCAGGTGAGTGGATCATGCACACTAAGTATAATTCTAGGGTTCTAGGTTTAAATTATTTGTTCATGTATTTATAATCACTGAGTATAATTCTAGGGTTCTGGGTTTACATTATTCATTCATGTATTTATGATTACTTAATTAAAGTGCAATTATGTGATTACTCAGTTATGCTCATAAAAATCATACACATGCTATTAATTTATGTTTCTTCCTGATTTAATGATTCTACTTCCATTGGAAATACAATGAATCACTGCCATGCTCATTAATCAAGATATTATGAAAATCATGTCTAAGTGTAAGAAATCATGTCATGTGAATATAGTTCTCTCAATCATGTTATGTGGGCCTTAACCTACCTTATGTGAGCCTTAAGTGGCCTTACGAGCTCTGTGGGAGCATTATGTGAGCCTTAATCGTCCTTATGTGAGCCTTAACTGGCCTTATGTAAGACTTAGTTGGCCTTATGAGCATTTTGGGTGCATTAAGAGAGAGAGACTATATTAACTCAAGTAAATTGCCCACCATTATTTTATCATGTCAGTGTACTAAGTTTGCAAGCAATCATGTTAACCATGTTAAGTCACTAAGTTCTTCAAGTTATTTGATGTCATTTCAATTATATGTTATTTTCAAGTTATAACTACTCAGTGCCACTCACATAGTTTTGCATTGCCTTACATGGGCTGGGGATGAGATGTTCGTAGATGAGGAGAAGGAGAAGAAGTAGGCCCCGAGGTCTTCAGCTCAAGCTCAAGGATAGATCCTACCTGGTGGGGTGCCATTCTAGATAGTTATCTTTTTTTAGTCTTTCATGTAGAAGTTTTTAGTTTAGACATCTCTTTATGTTGGACTTAGAGTCCCTTAGTTTGTCATGTATCTATGTATGTTGTGGTTCTTTTTATTCTATGGAACTTGCTTGGTTAATGATATCATTTCACACTATGTCATGATCTCCATTATGTGAAAATGCTTCCTCTATGGTTGTGATTATGTTAGAAAGGAGGTCGTGACAAGGTCTTTGTACATCATTATGCACATATCCTTGTAGAATGTTTAATCTCCCACTACACCTAGTGAGAGGTGGTCTGTCATGTTGCCCATATATAAGAATTTCATATATCTTATTGATTTGGTAACCAAAAGAGTACATAAACATCAATATAAATTCTAAAAATGCATTTCTCATACGCGTTCTCTAGATGACAATGCTATCGATTATTTGAGTTATCAATTATAATTATTTGGTATTTACATTATGAGCATTCATCTTTTGATCTGATCTCATAAAGATCATAAGACATTTGGGGCATTGACATACACAATCACTTCTTAGAAATAGAAGTATCAACAATTCTTTAGTTATAATTCCTTGTCCATACAAGATGCATAAAGTAAAATTATTTCTATTTATTGGTATAATGAAATAGTAGTTCAACAAACTCTATTACATGCCCAATGGGCTAAGATAAATTTTAAATGCAGACTGAAGTTGCAGCAACTCTTGCTCATCATAGTCCATTCTTGTCCTTTCATGAAGGCTCTACTTCTTATTAGATCCTGCACATCAACGTATGTCAGATCTACATCTGGTACACACCAAGATGAAGAAGTAATGAAATTTATCTTATAACATTTATACATGAAGTAGATGCCTCTGTCTCTTCCTTCTTCTTCTTTAGTTCCTCTAGGAAGAGAGGGAAATTCCTTTTCCAATGTCCAACTTGATGATAATGGTGACATTTGCATCCCTTCTTTGCTCCTCCTTTTGCCTTGAGATCTGAAGACTTGGTCTTTTGGACAACTTTAGACTTTCCCTTTGCCTTTATATTTGCCTTTGCCTTTAGACTTTCCCTTTGCCTTTAGCTTTGCCTTTGCCTTTAGACTTTCCCTTTGACTTTTTGATCATCATGACAAACTTGGGCATGTCTTTCTTCGTTTGTGACTTAGTTGTTCTCAACATGCCTAGTAACTCTATCAATGGTTTTTTAAAGTCATTCATGTTGTAGTTCATGACAAACTAACTATATGACTTTGGCAGAGACTGCAAAATCACATCAATGGTCAACTCTTAACCCAAGGAGAATCCTAGTCCAGATAGGTTCTCCACATACCCAATGAGCTTGAGCACATGAGGACCTATTGGAACTCCTTCCGCCAAGTTACATTTGAACAACACCTTAGAGACATCATATCTCTCATGTATTTCCTGATATTAGAACATGTTCTTAAGATGTGTGACCATCTCAATTACATCCATGTTCTCGTGATGCCTTTGCAACTCATAGTTCATGGAGCACAACATCAGACACATGACATCAAAAAAATCTTTAGTATGCTTCTTATAAGCATCCCTATCAGCCTTAGGTGTAATGGGAAGTGTTCATCTGGCTCTGGTGTCTGTAGGACATAGAGCTTGTGCTCTTATGTGAGAACAATTCTCAACGTCCTGAACCAGTCATGGAAGTTATTTCCATTTAACTTATCCTTCTCAAGGACTGATTGTAGAGAAAATGTGTTGTTGTGTGTTGTTATTTGATTCTATAATAGAATTTATAATTTTGTCAAAAAGTCATTTTTGATTTCATTTGCTTTGTGCAAAATTTGACGATGTTTATTAGGTCTTTAATTAACTATCACTCCCACTATTTTATTCAAATTGATAGCCCTCACATATCAATTAAGAAGATTGCAGTGTACAACCTTCTAGTGAGATAAGATCCAAAATAGTTCAACTATTACACGGAAAACACCAGCGTCCATAGTCAATCATTAAGGTTGACAACATTATGTCAATTGCATCTTATGCAATTCTTGGATAGATGATATGCACAACTCCTTGCCATAGTCATCTTCATGCCTATGGTGCTTAATCCCATTAAGTACACCGATTAAGCCTGACCCAAAAGCCAACACAATAGATATGCACCCTCCTTTCACAAAACCTACATACCTACCATCACACTTCCATGATATGGACGACACACCACACTTGGTCGTAACCTATTCTTGGTTGTAACCTAGGCTTGGTCGATCAAGCTTTTCATGTGTGTTGCTTATGGAAAGCATCTTAGACCTAATATTTTATTTGAGGGAGTTTGTATTTATAAATACATATACTCTATCCAATCACCACATATATGTAGTATGTATCATATACATGTTATATCCCACAATGTAAATATGTATAAAACATCAGCGATGGTTATGACCATACTACTATAATTCCTTAGAGCCATAAAGAATTACCACAGCCTAGGGTCTACATCACATGCATAAACCTGATGTTGATGAAGATATGTTCTTGTCAATTTGGGTTGATTGGTTCAAAACTTGAACCGATTGTCTCACCTCTTGGCCGATCAGTTGGTCATCTGAAACAATCAGTTGGCCTCCTTTCTAATCAATGAATGGACACCTCCAGACAATTGGTTGGGTCTACCAATCGGTCGGTTCACTCCTCCTCTGGTCTACCCTTCTCGATCGTCTAGTCGGTTGGCTCATCACATGAAATGGTCGGCTTGCCTGACGCTAATTGTCATCTTCATCATTGTAAGAAAAGAAACTATCATATTGCTATTAAACTTATTACATGGTAATGAGAAACCTCTAGTTACACTTGAGGAGAGGAAAGGTACGAATGAATAATATGTTTACATTAGGAAGAAGAAGGTAGAGGCTCGATATGCAAATTGAGATAAAACAAACATAAAATGAACAATCCAACCATACATAGATATTTGGTTATTGGTCATAACCATGTTGCACATCCACCATCAAAACTTGATTTCAGGGCAATGCATGTAAATTGCATATATATCATATATATACACATATACATATACATTATATATATAAGTTTGGGATTATATGTGGTCTTTAATTGGATATATACATTAAGCAGTTCACATCCTATGCAATAAATAAATGAAGAAAACAAAAAATTAATCATATCAATTATCCCAAAATATAAATTGATGTGGCTTTGATACCACTGTAGGGAAATATGGATAGACAACAATATCACATCAACAACTATGTAATGGGAAGGATGATTTAACGAGTTCATACCTAGTCATGGAGCTAGTCCAGTGACTATTCCTCATTAGAGTAGTGCAACTCTCCTGACTACATTGAGATGACATATACATCAGCTCCTGGTCTCACCACGTACATCAGGATGACGATGTCCTCCTAGCGGAAGACAACAACCTCTATGCCTCTATGGAAGTCCACATGGATTGCCTAGAACTTATGTCATCCTACTAGTATAGACATGAAGGAATTGTCCCTCCCGTTGGTGTATTCGTCACCAACTTTCTCTCCCACAATTATTCTCCCTTGCTATCCCTCCCTTTATCGGGTAGGACTTTCTCAGGATTTCTATTAGTTACCACACCAGAGAGGACAACCAGAGGCAAATGAGTTGTGTCTATGGGAAGCCCCCAATACCCCTCTATATATATGAGGGTTAGGGTCAGGGTTCCCAGTCTGTGTGGGAGTGGAAGGAATTGGAATTTTATGAATTTACACAACCTGCGATAGGCAAAATGATCAGTTCACTAGTGAAGCGATCAGTGTCATGTGAGCCGATCAGTTCACCCAATGAACCGGTCGTTTCACCATGTTTCCCAATCACAATTGTATTGGAAATTAATATCCAATTTAATACACAATGTGATGTCAGTACAAATCCTTGAATCAATCAAACTGATCCACCAACCACTCAGTTCACAACCTGAGATGGTCAGTTCATGGACCTGAGTCGGTCGCTTCACTTCAATGTCCAAAATTTCCAAACTTGGGTCTATTGACCTGACACACTGAAATGATCAATTTATCACTTGAGCTAGTCAGTTCAACTATCCAAATAGTCTATTTTTAGAAAATGTTAAATTGAATATCTAAACACTTTAGCAATCAATTTAATTATCATTCATGATTAAACTCTTCTTTCTGGTGTATCCTATGTGTTTGAACCCATAGGTTCCATGTTATGTTGGAATTAAATGTCCATAACTGATCTATGACATCACAAGCAAAGAGCGGTACCTAGTCACACATCATTACTACCCAAATAATTAGGAAAGTTGGAGAAATAATTCAACCTACAATCTATGTTAGGTGTTACAATGATTGTCTAATTCCTTTGTCTCTGATATCTAGAATGAACTCAAGGCATGGAATCTTCATCTTCTCAATATTCAATCCATGTTCTTAATTTAGCACAAACTGCCTGAGATATATGTGACCCCAATATCATATTTTGACTCACATGTGCATGTGCATGCTTTATTCAGTCCCTCTTATCAAGTAGCATGGATATCAAACTCATGTAGTAGGAACAAATCCCATCTACATCACTCAGGGTCATCCCCATGTGTCATAGTGCAACTAATCATCACATTTATGGCAACCCTCATTCAGGATCACGATGGATGATGTCAAAACAGTGAACGACATGTGATGAGTGTAGTGACTTCAGGTCTAAGAACCACAATCACCACATTCACTATGAGAGATGATTACAAACACCATTTATGGTCTCCATGTGTCACTCTCAAGGTGAGTTTGTCTGATACATTATTCTCTAACAAGTATCTATATGCTTGATTGTTCTCTAACAAGTATCTATATGCTTGGTCCAATATCACATATCATGTCTAATGAGATTCTATCATCAACCAACAAACACTCTAGTCTTTAGAGTTACTTCTATCTATCTACCTTCTACATTAACATCTGATCAGGGACATAATAAGAATGTACATACTATTAATATTTGTATGATCTCATTGTTAAAGTCACGTACTTGAAGACATACAAAATTTAGTAATTTTCATTTTTTAGACATTCATTATGCTTCCTTATTATCTCATAACCAGGTGAAATGAAATGAATTGGAAGCTTGCCTTTATGAATCAAATCTTTTATGTAATATGACATCACAATCATCATATGGTTGGATCTTTGGGCGTACAAACCAACACCAATGCCATCAACAACTCCCCTCATCCTTCCTCCTAGCACCTGACCACCATGGTAGTAGACCTGGTGTCACTTATATTGCAGATCGATGATGACAAGTTGAGTGGCCACCTACTACCATGAAACTTCCATACTTGACATCATTGTCAACACCACCCTTGTTCCCCTTCATCCCAATATTTGCTAGCCTTATAGTAACTGACAGAGTGCCACCGCCTACAACCACACTGGCCAATAACTTCTAATGGGCACCAACAACATCTGACCTTCACCTTCTGCTTGTAAGACCCCTGACCTATCTTAGTGCTTTATTGTGTTTTGTTTGCTTAATAAGATGCTTAAACCTTAATATAAACATATGATGCACCTTAATAACATTTGACAAGTTTATGCTTTTAGTTTGGTCCTGTTTGGTTTGTGTTCAAGCAAGTGATGCTTTTTTTGGACCAAGTTGCAATTTACCCATGTTGAGGGTCCATCTTGAAATTTGTCACACGTAGGTTGTCCCTTTTGTGCTGTAGCATCATGATAGGGAGAATGATGCTTTGGGGCTCCTTATTTGGGCCTTGATTGATGAGGTTGCACCATGTGTGTGGAGCTAGGGTTTGCATAGTTCCCTTGGATGCATGAGTGTTGCTGTCGCCCTTGATGTTGTGATACTTGTTGCAACTAAAGTGTTTCATGTGGGGCTTGTGTTGTGATGATATTTCTCTTGGTTGTGCTCTATTTCTACCTATGTGCCTTGAGCATGTGTCTTGGTCGCTAGGGTTTGTGCTCTTGTGGAGTGTTATGACTGTTTGGTTTTGGTGACTTTGTGTAGCGGTCACTACCTTGAGTTCATCTGGTTTTGCTTCGGCCTAAGGGTGTAGTAGACCTAAGTGGTCACTACACTACCTTGTTTTTATCACCCTTTGATGCATGTGTGTCTATATTTCTTGCATGGCTGTGGCTTTGTGGGACATGTGTCCTTTTAGTGCTCTCATACCTTGACACCTCATGATATTTTACCTCCGTCCTACCCTTGAGTATATATGCTCCTTCTTTCACATGCAAATATCCCCTTTAACACTCTTTGTCTTGTCTTATCCCTTGTGTTCAGCCCTAAGCTTGGTGGTGCTAGTGGAGGTGCTAATATTGGAGTTTTGGTGGCCGTTCTCCTCTTGCATGTGGTGATCTTGAGCTTGATCATCTCTCTTGTGGTGATGCCTAGTGATCTTTGATCTTGGTCAGTGGTTCTATCTCCTTGATATCATTTTTCCTTTAGAACCCTATCTCTTTATTCTTTTATTGGTCATGGACTATGCTTCTTCCATGGTGGCCATCTTGAGGAACTTCTCTCCATAGAGTCTGAGATCCATGGTTTTCCATGGGATACCTAAGTGAGATGAAGTTCTCCTCTTTCTTCTTTCTTCTTCCTTGTTTGGCCTAGGGTTTATGCTTCTTTCTTCTAGAAATTTCCTTTGACCTTGGTGTGTTCTTCTCTTCTTGAGTTGACCTTGTTGGCCATAGAGTTGATCCAAATTTGGAGTTCCTTCTTTCTCTTGGAGCTTGTAGCTTTGGATCTTGATCTTCATCCTAAGGCGGGTTATATAACTCTTCCCTCTACTATTATTGCACTACTCTTACTTGCATGCTACTGTTCTATATCTAAAACATGATCATAAGTTGATGGATAGTGCTAGCTTGATCTAGGGTTTAAGATGTTGAAGTATTCTTTTATATGATTGCTATTTTTCCTAAACCCTAATTTCTTGAACTTGAAGATATGGTGATGATGGAGATAATGATTCTTTTATGTCTTTTGAATGTTGGTTTTATCACCATGCTTATGGTTCAATTATCCTATATTGAATGGAGGTTTTAGGTTCCTATTTGCATGTGTTTGAAGTCTAGTTTCATTGTTCATATCATGGTTTTTCATGATTGATTCTTGTGGCGCTTGATTTAGGGTTTTGATGTTCACCTTTGCATAGAGTTTCATCTTGATGACACCTTGGTTTCCCTGATGTTATACTTCTATTTTGTTCATCATGATACTCATGTTTCATGTTTTAACTACCCCTTGTGGGCATGGTGGTTTAGGTTGGATGGATCACAATGCTCTGAGTGTGTTTGGTCTCTACATATGAACCCTAGTGACGGGTCATTACCAAAGAGTTGCTTTGTTGCGGTCGCTACCTTGACCTATGAATGGTCACTACATGTTCCATGTTTTAAGGGTCGTTACATTGAGTGTGCTCACTCTTTGGTTTCTACTTATATTATTGGTCGTGTTGTGGTCGCTACATGTGTAAAGTTTATGGTTGCGGGGTAAACACTAGCCCTAATCAAGATGGTCGTTACACCTAGGAGTTGTGTTGTGACCACAATAAGATGTTAACTACCTATGGTTCTTGAGTTTTGGTTTCTACACCTAGAGGTGAAGGAGGTATCAACATATGGTAATGTACATGGATGATCGCTACATATGGTGGTGTGTTTGGATGGTTGATACATATTGTTGTTTTGGAATTGTTGGTTGGTCAATAATAATATTGCTTAACCCTAATGTGCTCCATGAATGTGGGAATGATGTATCATGGGGTAAAATGCTACGTGCTATAAGAGAAACCCAAACTCTAGTTCGGTGTATGAATGTAATGCTTATCTTGCTTGAAGTTATAAGCATGAGATGATGTTTTCTATATCCTACTTGTGTAACCCTAACCTTGCAGGTGGAATAAATATCATAACTAGTGGTTACTATGGTGTATTTGATATGACTCAAGGTGATGAATATGAGCCCTTGTAAAGCATGGTGAGAATTTCATGTGTTGCAGGAACTATGTGATTGGATCTTATGACTTAGCATAGGGTCAATGCCTAACATGAGGTAATATCCTCTTGTGATATGATGAGGGATGGTTATCCCAGGATGATATGATAATGATGATGGACTTGTAAGGTAGTGGTATCATTTTATGATATGATAAGTATATAACTCATACATTTTTTTATCATCTGACATTGCAACATACTGCTATCTCTGTAGAGTTTGTTTAGGATATGTACGTTGTAACTTGGTTGATGCCTTAAAAGATACCCAATCGCTTAACTAATCAAGTGAAACCCTAATCATGTAGTTTCCCTAGTATATGCATTTTTATGGGGATGGATGTGGTCATACCCTAGAAGGGGAGCAGTCGAGGTCATGTCTTAGATGATGTGATTCAGTATATATATGATATATTTTGAGAATGGCTGTGGCATATCTCAGCAGGAGTACAACCGTAGTCGTAACTCAGTTTTCACTAGTGTTGTGCCTATATACTAAGGTGGACTAGGATGTTTTGTAGTTGGACTCTATTCACTACGGTGAACTCAGACTGACCGAGAGTGTGGGAGATCATAAGAGTCCATCTCCTCCTACATCTTGTATGACACTAATTTTGACTTAGTAGTGGTAAGTTGGAGCATGAGTGGTATACCTCATCTCCTCAGGGAATAATAAAAAATGCAATACAACCACGTAGTATATTTTCTTAGGGTCAAACTGTTCGGTTTTGTGGGACAGAATAGGTAGTCAAAACAAAATTTTGATCTAACCACAAACCCATAACCAGCAGATCGCATCAACAACTATGCAATAGGAAAGATGGTTTTAGTGAGCTGTACCTGGTCCTAAGGCTTGCTCAGCGAAAATACCTCACAACTAGTACAATCTTCAACCACCTAGTCTTTGATGGTGTCTGTGCATCTCCTATCCTTGACCCAGACTACAGTTCACCGTCATCCTCTTGAGTCATAGAAACCTCTCGCCTATATAGATAGTCCACACGGACCACCGAAAACTCTAGTCGTCCTATCCTAAAGGACACTAGAAGGAGTCATCCCCCTCTATCGACGTACTAGTCACCGACACACTCGTCCACCACCAGTTGTCATCCTACAGTTGTATTTCCCTCGTTGTGCCTCCCTGTTCAGGTACCACTTGTTTGGGCTCTCTCAGTTACCACAATCAGAGTGGACAACAACTTTGTAGAGCAATTGATGTTCTGAGTTGTGTGTTTTGAGAAGCCCAATGTACCCCTCTATTTATAGTAGAGAGTAGGATTAGGCTTCCCCGTCTGTGTGGTAGTAGGTCCAGATTTTCCACGAACTGATTGCACTATGGCAGGCGAACTGATCGTTTCACAAATGAACCGGTCGTTTGGGAACATGAGCTGATCAGTTCACTTTTCAACCGGTAAGTTGGGAGTGTAAACCGACCAGTTCACTTAGTGAACTGATCATTTCACTTTCCAGACTTGCCTCCAATTGACTTTCCTTAATCGTTTCTAATTAATGCAAAGATTAATTCTTGTCCCAATCAAATTGAACAAGTGAAATGAAAATCTTTTCTCACAAATCGGGAAACCCAACACATGCTCAGTTGTTCCATGTGAACCGATTGGTTCACCAATGTGAACTGGTCATCTCACTGACCATGATCCGATCAGTTCACCCAGTGAACCGGATAGTTGGTGGTCCAGGTTGTGCAAAACTCAGTCAATGCAGTTCTCAATCAATATGACACTCTAATCAATTGGTTCAACACTTAAACTTGATTATTCTGAGTTAAGTTGTAACAACATGATTTTCCTCTCTCCTATCTTGTACCCTTTCTCTCTCACCAAGTAGCTTCTAGGGTGTCGCCTTTCTATTTGATGTTTTGCCTGTGTGAGTTGCCATTTTTTTTTTATTTCCGTGAGTGCTTTTGTCTGTCTGTTAGTTGTGTCTTAGTCCAGCTGCGAGGCTGTTGGGTGTTTCTCTATTGGCGTTCTGTTGTCTCTTTGGTTTGGTTGAGCTCTCTTCCTTCAAGGTGGTATATTGGCCTCGCCATGATGATGATCTCTGCTGGCAACTATGCAAACTTCCAACCCAGTGTACTCGAAGGCTCGTGCAGATTGATGGCTTCCTTCCCAGATAGCTGCTCTAGATAGGCACTACAAGTGTTGGTTGGTGGTGAAATTTACCTATCGCATCCCAATCTGGGCCTTGTGCTATGTTGGTCCTCAAAGGGAGTAGTTGTTAGGTTCTTTGTTATGAGATCTCTATTATTAGATGCCGTATGGCTGGATATTTATGATATTGAGCTTACTTTTAAAAAAAAGTAGCATCTTGCTCAACTCAATGTCCAATCCATAGTTTGATTGGTAGTGGGACTCCTTTTCAGTCACATCAAGGTTCACTTTTACTAAATGTGAACATTTCTTTGCATTTTGAACTATGATGAATCCTTATTATGTATTCATCGTACATATGATGTTGAACCTTTTTAGTCTGATCACCTTGATCTATCATGTATTTCAAGAGATATAGTGTTCAATTATCTTTCCAACGCCATAAAAATGACCCCAATTAGACCTTTGTAGCCTAAGTTATGATATTTTGAAGACACCTTGATTTGCTTTGATTTAATATCTATTTTTGACCCTTTGGTGTAGCTTTGGGCAAGCCCACCAGGGCCCTTGGAAGGGCGCGTGGCCCATACACTGCCTCTCCCATTTGCAAACCCTAGTGTGCCCCTATTCTCGACTGTCAGATCACTCCCACTAGATTTGGACCCAATCTGACGACAGCCGGCTTGCCAGCTTCATCCGAACCTTGAGCCGATGCAATGGGGGCGGATGCATCTTTTGGCACCGCCAATCAGCCTCATTCTGCCAATCGTTTGATGATTTAAGACCCTGAAACATCTTCACTTCTCTACTCTGGTCCTTTCCCCTCTCATTTCACTTGTTTTCGTGCCTTAGAGCGCCCTCCCCAGCACTACTTGTAGCAACCGCATCTATGGCGTCGCCATAGCTTCGACGGAGCACAGCTCCTAGCCTAGACCATGTGCAATGGCGTTTGGGGTTCCTCTAGCTTTTCCAACCACCCGTGCAACCAGTCGTCTTCTCCAAACCTAGGCCCGACCTCACCTCCTCCATCTCCCCTTCTCTGGCAGCTCGACGCCGTCGCACAATAGGTTGCAGACGCGAGCAGGGTCGCCCCACCTCACGTAATTGCGCGCAAGAGAGAAGAGCCCCGCTGGGCTGGGCCCGCATGCCCTGAGCATGGACCAAGGCCAGAGTTATTGCTACAATTGGACTCGACCTAGGTCCAGGAGGCCAGCGCGAGGCGCCCTCCAGGAGGGAGCGTGTGGTGCATCCATAGCCTCTAATCTAGAATCAAACGGCCCAGAAACAATCACATCAAGGTAATCTTGCTAAAATCCCAATAAATGCAAGGAATGTTTGATTTCTACAAATAAATAGTCCTTTTTGGTTAGAAGAAAAAGATCTACAATATCAACATATTTAAAAACCCTAATATCCTTCATATTTCTCTTTTTTGTCAAATTTGTAATCCTTGACTCTGTTGACCATTTTTGATACATGTTATTGATAAAACTTGGATTTTGATTACTCAATCTACCCTATGATCCTTAAATCGGTACTTGTGATGTATAATTGAACTAAATGAAGATCCTACTCTCCCTATTTCTCATAAATGACTCCTTTTTGTACATATGTGCCTAGTTTGGACTTTAATGATGAACTTTGCCCTAGATTGATAATCTTGCTTCTAATGGACATCCACCTAATATTATTATGTGTTTCTGATGATTTAATATTACTGATCTAAATCATCTTTTAGATCTAGACCGCTTGACTTGATGAATCATGATTTAGGGTGCTCTATTGTGGGTCTTTTGACCCTAGAATGCATGTAAATGCCTTAAACGTTGTTATGATTAAAGAAAGAGCATGGAACGTCATAGTGATATGAAACTTGAACCAAACCCCCTTGATGACCTCTAGATCTGTACAAGATCATATAATAAACCAATAAGAAAATTGGAACCCATCTTGGCCAAAAACTAAAATGAAGATAATCAGGGTTAATGATGAGAATCTAATGCATATATGCAATCTTGTTCTTAATCCGGTTTGGCATGTGGCTTGATGGTGAAGGATATGTTAGGTTATGAAATCTCTGAATCAGGTATGGGCCTTATCTAGTTATATGAATATTGCTTTCTTTCTTGAAAATACATAAATTGTATGCTTATTTGTTTACTTGCTCAAATATTGCCATGTAGTATTGCTATGTCTTACTTGATGTTTGCCTCGTCAGTTTTATAACTTGAACACATATATAGATAGAACTCCATTATAATATTGTTGATAAAGGGTTAGCTCTTGGCTATTGCCTTGAGGTCCCTCTCGTATAAAAGGGTTAGCTAATCTTGAGCACCCTTACGTACCCTTCCGACGGGAAGATGGTCAAAGGCCTTAAACATACTTGATATTGTTGGTATTATGGAGTGAAATGACATAAAATATGGTTTTGCATTTGTTAAACAATTAACATGTTTATTCTTGTTCGTTTAGTCTTGAAATCTTTTCAAAATTATGCAAAGCTAATACATATATGTATCTTTCTACCCCATACTCAACACCTCGTGTGTTGACCCGTTTCTCATATGTTGTTTTTAGGTTCAGAGATGGCTAGAAGGTTGATGGGCTCGGTGAGCTATGCTAGGTGTACTTATTGTATGATCTAGATTTAGTGCACATGAATGACTTGTACCTTGACTATGGAAATATGTAATTGAATTCATGAATATAATGCATTTTGTATAATTTATCTTTTCGAATGTTGAGACTGTGTTGGTTCCTTTATCTTGTTATCTGTTCATGTATGCTAAGCTTTACGCTTCTGCATGTTGCCTTTGGTATTTGTTTGGTTCATGGGACTGAGATTCCGATTCTGTGACATAAGTGTATTGATTGAATGTTTAATTGAGTACCTAAACACTTAAGTAATCAATCTAAACATCATTCATGGATAAACTTCTCTTCTAGGTTAATCATATGTGTGTGACCCTATAGGTCCCATTTCACATTGACAATGAAAGTCCATAACTCATTTATGACTTCACAAGAAAAGAGCGGTGCCTAGTCACACATCAGTGCTACCCAAGTGAAAAGAAAAGTTGGAGAACAAATTTCAACCTACAATCTATGATTAGTGTTATAGTGATCATATAGTTCCTTTATCACTGACATCCTGATTGAACTCGAGGCATGGAACGCCATCCTCTTCAACATTCAATCCATGTTCCTTGACCTCTGAGCAGACTGTCTGAGATGCATGTGAGTTCACATATCATATATTGAATCACATGAGTATGGCCATACATTTCTTAGTCTCTCTTATCAAGGGACCCTAGATGTCATACTCCTTGTAGGAGGGACAAATCTCATACCTATCACTCACAGTCAAAACCCCATGTGTCAAAGTCACCCAATCATCACCTTTATAACACCCATGTTTCAAGAATGTGTTTGATGACGTCAAAGTGTACCCAAAAACATGTAATGAGTGCAGTGATTTTAGGTCGAAGAACCACTATCACCACTATCACTATGAGACATGATTGTGACTACCATTCCATAGTATCCATGTATCACTCTCATGGTGGGTCCGTCTAATATATTGTTCTCTAAGATATATTTGTGTGCTTGACTTGATATCACATATGATGACTAATGAGATTTTGTCATCAATAAACACACACTCGTCTTATATATTACTATTTTCTATTTTGTTTCCATAGTAATATCCAACTAGGGACATAACAAGAATGTATGTACTCTTATGATACATATAATCTCATTGTTCAAGTCACGTACTTCAAATCATATGTCATCAAGTCTCATCATTCTTTAGGCATATATCATGTATGTGTCATCATCTCATGACTGAGATAAACATAATAGATGGAAATACCTTTATCATTATCAAATCAAGTATCATATGCCTCATTGCAATCATCACATGATTGGCTCTCTGGGCATACTATACCAATAGACTCCCACTTGCACTTAGAGATAATCACCCACAAATCATATTCTAAGTGATCTTAACATGTCCACCATGTCTAAGCTACACAATTGCTTTATAGTGGGTAAGCAACATTTGCTTCAAGTCGGTATATTGCATGTTTCACATCCCCTCGCTATATGGCAACTCGTATGAGATGGAAGTATTGTAGTATGCTATCTGAGATTCCTTTACTTAATCAGTAGCTTCATTGTTGTTACAATATTACTACTGAGTCATCAATGGTCGAAACCTCCCACAAATTCATCCATATGAACTTCTAGATCCATACAATATCCTTTATAGCGTTCGTAACACTAAGGTACTCGACTTCTTATTGTAGAATTAATCAATTGTCTTATGTTGGAACATTTCCAACTAACAATTCTTATTCCAAGGTCAAACATAATTTTTCATTTTGGAAGTTTGCATCAGTGTAACTCTTTACACCCAACTCTTCCTTATTACCATAACCGAGGAACTAATCCTTTAGTACTTCACAAGTACACAAAGATGTCCTTCATGGTATTCTAGTAACTCTTACTGGAGTTCGACAGATATCCATTCATCATGTCCAATACATACGAGACAACTAGATATTTATATCATCTTGTCATACAAGATGATGATTTCATATCTTCTTTTCATGTCCAATACATAAAAGATGATAAGATTGTATATTCTTGTCATGTCCAATACATACAAGATAATTAATTCATATGTTCTTGTCATATCCAATACATACAAGATAACGAGATGAGTTTGTATGGGATTGATCCAATTGTGAATGCATATGGAATCTTCCCATGTGTTCCTTATTCTTCATAAGAATTGGGACACTTGGCTCTTGAGAGACTAACTCCATGAAATATGGACAAGTTTTCTCTCATCATGCTGAACCCTTTCAACATCTTGCCAATGTATGTTCTCTTTCTTAGGACAAGAAGCCCTTTTTATCTAACTCTATAGATCTTGATTCCTATCACATAGGATGCTTCTTTTAAAACTTCAGAATGCACTTTATTGCCAGGTTTTAATATTTGCAGTATAAGGAAATATGTGGAATATACATATGCTCCCACTAAATTCTTGTAATCACACATTATTCTTTATTCTGAGTCAAGTCAAACTCTTTGACTATCTTGTCAAATAGAAGGTCCCAGTTCTAAGGTGCCTGCTTCAATCCAAAGATTGATCTATGCGGCTTTACAAACTTTATTTTCATTATTGGATTTATAAAACCTTTAGGGCTGTGTTATGTACACATCCTACAGAAATATTCCATTAAGGAATGTAGTTTTATTATCCATATGCCAAATATCATAGTCACATTAAGCTACAATAACAAGCATTATCTTGATGGGTTTATCCTTGGTAACTGCTGAAAATATTTCATCATGTTCAATGCCTTGAACTTATTAGAAACTCTTTGTAGACAAATTACCCTCAATGTTAGTCTTCTTGTAGAAGATCCAAAAGTACCCTATGGGTTTTACCCCTTAGGTGGATAAACAAAAGTCATACTTTGTTGATGTACATGGAGTCCATCTTGGATTTCATGGCTTCAAGCCATGTCTCAGTTTCTGACTCTCATTAGTTTCTAGGTAGACTATTGACTCATCATATGATCAACTCACCGCCTTCTTGTGAATAAGATATCATATATCTTTCAAGCTCTAGGCGTGTTATACCAGACACATGAGTTATGTGTATTACTTGAGGAACTTTGAGATTCCACAACATTTTGTGATTCCCAGTGTGCCTCTTTTTAGTGTTAAGCATGTTCCCAAAAAGAAATGTGAAGTTTAGCTAGTAATCACATCTTGATTCATCAAGGTGTGATTCCTTCTTTCTAATACACTTCTCATGATACACTATCATTATGTTTCAGGTGGAGTCCATCATTATCATGATCTTCCATAAGGTTCTCAAACACTTGGTTCAAAGTATTTCCATATCAATCATATCAAAATTTAATACTTATATCAAGTTTTTTATGTACTTCATTTATGATCTCCTTGAACACTATAAGAGATTCATGTGTGTAAATACAAACTACCATATCTACTAAGATCATCAATAAATATAATGAAGTACCATTGATTACCTTTAGTATTTATTCTAAAAGGTATATATACATCAATATGTACAATCCTTAATAGAATAATTTTTCTCCCACTACATCTAGTGAAGAACCTTTGTCATATTGCACAATGAATGAGATTAGCATGTCTCTATTGGTTCAATAACCAAAATGAGTCTAGATAACCATCATATGGATTTCTAGAAATGCAATTCTCATTTATGCACTACAAATGACTATGCTATAGGCATTCAAGTTTAAGTTATTATGTCATTCATTACATGTGTCATGCACATTTGTCTCTTTAACTGTCAAGTATAGTTGACGAGACATAGGAATTGCCATCAGTTCATTACACTCTTGGCCAAACAAGATGTATGATGATTTCATTAATGGCATATGTATAATAGCAATTCACTAATTCTATTATATGCCTATGAATGTCATATTATAACTATAAAGGTAGAAACTCTTGCTCCACACACTTTCTATCTTACTTCTTCTCAGGTACTAAAGTAGAGATCTCTATCTCTTTCATCTTCCCAAGATCCTCTATAAATAGGTTATTTCCCTTTCCTACTTACCCTTCTCCATATCTTGAGTGATGAAGACTTGGACCCAAGCTTGGCCTCAAAACACTTCTTGACCTTGCTTTAGCCTATGGACTCTACTATTATGATCATTCTCACAAGTTTTATCCTTTCTTCATTCATGCTTTGGCATCAACATGCCAAGCACTTCATACAGTGTTCTAGCCAAGTTTCTCAACATTTGATATACCAGATATATGATTCATACAACAATTTGTTAGAACCATATGTTTGGTCAACTCTTGACCTTTAAGAAATCACAGTCAACCTATATGCACAATCATATAGAGCATATTAGATGATACTTGATCTCCATCTATCTGATTATACTCAAATATCACTTTGAAGACATTATAGCTTTCACGCTTTACATGATTCTTAAGGTGTATAACCATCTCAAGAATGTCCATGCTTCAAGCTATTTATGCAACGCATAGTTCATATAGCTCAACATAAGGTTCTTAATGTCTTAGGCATTATTGGCATACTTCAAGTAAGCATCTAATTTTATCCTTAGGCGCATTTGGAGTGGTTCTACTGGCTTTGGTCTTTCAAGGACTTTACTCACTATTGAGAACACTTTTCAAAGGTCCCAAACTGGATTTGAAATTTTATCCCGTCTATGAACTGATCGAAATGATAATGTATTTATGTTTGTCATTTGGATTCTACAAAAGAATTTTGCAACTTTTCAAACCATTTTGATTTGTTTGATTTGATAAATTTAACGATATTAATTAGGCCTTTAATTGACTATTTCTCCCACTACTTTTATCAAATTGATAACCCTCAAGTATCAATTCGGAAGATTGTAGTGTACAATCTTCTAATGGCCAAGATCCAAAATAATTGCATCAATACCCAACCAACGCTAGCGCTCATGACCAATTATTAAGGTAGGCAATCATGTCAATTAGACCATATGCAATTCTTGGATAGATGACATGCACAACGCTTTAACATAAACATCTACATGACTCAAGGTGCTTGACCCAATCAAGGTCACCAAGTTAAGTCTGACCTAAAAGCCAACACGATGAATATGCACCCTACGAAGGCATACCCACATATTCACCATCACACTTCCACAAGGTAGACGGTGCACCACGCTAAGGTGTGCTCACACTTAGTCGAACATGTTTTTCATGTGTGCTACTTTTGAAAGGCATCTTATACTTAATATTGTATTTGAGAGATTTTATATAAGTACATATACATATCCAATCACCACATATATATAGTACATATCATATACATGATATAACCACAATGAGAAAACATGCAATATCGATAAAAGCTATGATTATGGCCATCCTATTGTAATTCCTTGAGCCACAAGGAATTATGGTCATCTTGGTCTACATCATATGCAACAACATGTAGAAGATGAAGTCCTATGCTTTAGCTATTTTGGGTTGATCAGTTCATCCCATGACTGATCGGCTCACCTCCTAGTCGGTTGGTTGGGTGTCACCAACCGATCATCTGTATCCTCCAAGCGATTGATCTAGAAGGTCGTCGTGCACCTCGTCAGGCCACCATCTGCTCATCTCACTCCATGAGACGGTCATCTCAATCCACCATTTGATCATCTCACTCCATGATACGGTTGTCTCAATCCACCAATCGATCGTCTCGCTCCATGAGACAGTCGTCTTGGTCATCCAAACGCTCGTCTGGGCACCCGCCGTTCTTTGACATAATAGGAAATAAACTATCCTACTTTACATATCTCTTTGGAAACTCTGAGTACATTTGGGGGTAGCAAAGGTTGAAGAGAAGGCTTGAGTTATCTTGAGTTACATTGGGATAGAAGAAAGGACTCGATATGTAGACCGAGATGCAAACAACCACAACCAACCAAGCACACACAGGGGTTTATAGGCCATAATCATGCTACACATCCACCATCAAAACCATTTTAGGGAGACATGTATCAATTGCATATATATACCATATCATATATGCATATTGGGATTTGAGGTGTTTAATTAGATATGCATATTATATAGTTTAAGTATTCACACCGCATGCAATAAATAAATTGTGAAAAACCAAAAACTGATCATATCGATTAATCCTAAAACATAGTACGTTGATGTGGATCTAATACCACTATTGGGTTTTTTGGGACAGAACAGGAAGCGGAAACAAAATTTTTTATCGAACCACAAACCCACAACTAGCAGATCGCATCAAAACCTATGCAATAGGAAAGATGGTTTTAGCACCTAGTCCTGAGGCTTGCTCAGTGACAATACCTCACAGATAGTGCAATCTTCAACCACCTAGTCTTTGACAGTGTCTGTGCAGCTCCTGTCCTTGACCCAAACTATGGTTGACCATCATCCTCCTAAGTGGCAAAAACCTCCCACCTCTATAGATAGTCCACATGGAGCACCGAGAACTCTAGTCATCCTATCCTGAAGGACACTAGAAGGATTCATCCCCCTCTATCAATGTACTAGTCACCGACACACTCTCCCACAACCAATTGTCATCCTGTAGATATCTTTCCCTTGTTGTGCCTCCCTGGTCGGGTAGCACTTGCTTGGGTTCTCTTAGTTACCACAACTAGAGAGGACAAAAACTTTGTAGAGTAACATATGTTCTGAGTTGTGTGTTTTGATAAGCCCCATGTACCCCTCTATTTATAGTAGAGGGTAGGGTCCCACTCTATGCGGGAGTAGAAGGGTTCATATTTTCTATGAACTGATTGCATTGCAGCAAGCGAATGAACTGTTTCAAAAATGAACCAGTTGTTTGGGCAGGTGACCTGATCAGTTCAGTTTTGAACTGGTCAGTTGGGAGTGTGAACCGGTCAATTCACTTAATGAACCAATCATTTCACTTCCCAGACTTGCCTCCAATTGAGTTTCCTTATTCGTTTCTAATTAATGCAAAGATTAATTCTTATCCCATTCAAATTGAACAAGTGAAATGAAAATCTTTTCTCACAAATCGGGAAACCCAATACATGCTCGATTGGTACATGTGAACCGGTCAGTTCACCAGTGTGAACCGGTCGTCTCACTGACCATGAGCCGATCGGTTCACCTAGTGAATCAGTCAATTGGTGGTCCAAGTTGTGCATAACTCAGTCAATGTAGTTCTCAATCAATTTGACACTCTAATCAATTGGTTCAACACTTGAACTGATGATTTGAGTCAAGTCTATTGATTGAATGTTTAATTGAGTACCTAAACACTTTAATGATCAATCTAAACATCATTTGTAGATAATCTCCTCTTCCAAGTTAATCCTATGTGTGTGAACCTATAGGTCCCATTTCACATTGGCAACAAAATTCCATAACTCACTTATGACTTCACAAGCGAAGAGCGGTGCCTAGTCACACATCAGTGCTACCCAAGTGAAAAGGAAAATTGGAGAACAACTTTCAACCTACAATCTATGATTAGTTTTACTTTGATCATATAGTTCCTTTGTCACTGACATCATGATTGAACTCGAGGCATGGAACGCCATCCTCTTCAACATTCAATCCATGTTCCTTGACCTCTGAGCAGTCTGTCTGAGATGCATGTGAGTTCACATATAATATATTGAATCACATGAGTATGGCCATACATTTCTTAGTCTCTCTTATCAAGAGGCCTTGGATGTCATACTCCTTGTAGGAGGGACAAATCCCATATCTATCACTCACAGTCAAAACACCATGTGTCAAAGTCACCCAATCATCACCTTTTTAACACCCATGTTTCAAGAATGTGTTTGATGATGTCAAAGTGTACCCAACAACATGTGATGAGTGCAATGATTTCATTTCTAAGAACCACTATCACCACTATCACTATGGAACATGATTTTGACTATCATTCCATGGTATTCATGTATCACTCTCACAGTGGGTCCGTCCGATATATTGTTCTCTAACATATATCTATGTGCTTGACTTGATATCATATATGATGACTAATGAGACTTTATCATCAGTCAACACACACTCTAGTCTTATGTATTAATGTTGTCTATTTTGCTTCCACAGTAATATCCGACTAGGGATTAAGTGGCATCTAGCAAGGGTTAGTAGACATGGGTAAATTATGAGGATGGCGCCGCCCCTAGTGTTTGGGAGAGGCGGCGGACAAGGGAGAAGAGGAAATCTCGGAGGGTCAGGGCAAGGGTGGCTCAACCGCCCCCCATAGGATCAGACCACCGACACGACGGAGGAAGTCATGCACTCGGGTGAGGATATGGACACTTCCCAACATGAAGTTGGTGTCGACACACACAACTCGCAATCTCCAAAGCATTCTTTTTAAGGAAGAGTCAACCATGGGATCCAACCCTAACCTGCCAAACCCTGTGTCTCCGGATACTCTGAAGACGGAGGACATAAAGATCAAGAGTGTGGGGATCCTCCCCTCATTCACAGTGAACCCAGACATCCTTCCACCGTTGATAGTGCCCTAGAAAAATGTCGTGATCGTCAAATCTTTAGGTCTGAACATGGGGTATCACACCCTAGTAAACCGCATACAAATTCTCTAGAACCTATCTGATCAATACTGTGTCATCGACCTGGAACATGGTTACTACATCATCCAACTAGCAAGTGAAGATGACTTCATAAGGGTCATGATCGGTGGTCCTTATATGATATTCGACAACTACATCTCTATTCAATCATGGTTCCCAGAGTTCAGACCTTCCAATCAAATTCCCGGACAGCTCGTAGTCTGGATCAAAATACCGAAACTCTCGATACATCTGTACTAGAACAAGCTACTGGAGAGCATTGACAATGCCATAGGCAGAATGATAAGAATCGATGAGAACACGATCCAAGGAAACCAAGGGAAGTTTGTCTGGATGGCAGTGGAAGTGGACACATCCAAACCTTTGCTCCCTGGTTTCCTTCTCAATGGCGAACATCTTCACCTTGAGTATGAGAATCTTCCTCAAATTTGTATGCGTTGTAGCCGTATGGGTCATGTTGAAGAGGACTACCGTTTCATTGAGGCCGGGGCACCTACGTGCGAACAAACGCCAGTGTACTCCCCTTCGATCCACTCTAATAAACCAAAGAAGAAACAACCCACCCCTCCATAAAGATACGGAAGCAACATCCCACTGGCCACTCAGAAGGAGGCCTCAACAGAGAGTTCCAATCCTGAGAACCCAACGGCCGAGGAAGGTGAGTGGTTACTGAGTGGTAGTAGACGCCAGGGGAAGAGGGCAGAGAAGAAGAAGCAAACTGTTCCTAATACGTCCGAAAACCTGGACCTTTCCAACGCTACCTTGACCCTTACTGATGATGAGGTAGTTCAAGGTAGACATGTTGTTGTCAATGCCTCTACCCCGTTCCAGTTCAAATCTGGGGACACAAGCAACCTCGTACTGCTCTACTTGGGGTCCAAGCCATCTGGGAGTCATACGGTGGTCCTGCGGAATAGAAGAATTGTCATTCAAGCACCATCTAAGACACCAGAACGAATTCATAAAAAGGGCCGACTTGCTCAACAACTAGCAAGTTCATCTCCATCTATTAAGAAGGCGATATACTTCAATCTCCTGAATAAGGAGAATGAGGAGCCAGTAAACATGACATACAAGGATGATGAGGTCGGGCTGCTAGCAGCCATCACTTGAGGTCCTTCCTCTTCTAGCCATACTCATGAATATCATCAGTCTAAACATCCAAAGGGCTTGCTCCGACGATAAAATATGTTATTTAAAAGAAATTCTCCACAACTATAGGCTCCACCTAATGGTTATTATAAAACCTCGCTGTAGTAAGGACGTCACAAATAGAATCATCAAGAAGATTCATTTCCTTCTTCTCACCATATTTAAGAAATCAGTTTCTCTGGTGGCATCTGGCTTCTATGGGACGATACCGGATGTAATGTTGAGATCCTACTCAACAACCACCGATTCATCCACTGCCGTCTCAATGTAAGCCTCTATTTCAAAATAGTCTATGGTAGCCCTAATCTAGGGAGGAGGAAGCTGTTCTAGAAATGGTTCCCTTCCTCATACCTTCAGACGACGATCCCTGGTTGGCCACTGGTGATTTTAACACTATGCTTGGTAGGACAGAGAAATGTAGAAGTGATTACTTCGACTCCGTCTCCTCGTCCCTATTCCATGATTGTTTGCTCACAACTGGCCTTGGGGACATAGGCACCTCAGGCCAACCTTTCACCTTTCAACGAGGTTTGGTAAGAGAAAAATTGGATAGAGCCATCGCAAATGAACCTTGGCTGGTCGTGCACCTGAACACCAATGTCCAAATACTCCCAAGGGTTACTTCTGATCACAACCCGGTGTTCATCACCATTGGGCTGAAGAATTGCCCGGGTCGCACTCCATTCAAGACGAGAGCGAGATGGAACCTTGAGGGGAGTTTTACCTCATGCTTAGCTGCCAGTTGGGATGCGTCTGTGTCATTTGAAGATGCCTTGCCGACGTTTTAATCAACAACAGACCGTTGGGATCGAGACACCAAAAGGAACAAATACAAAGACAAGGCCGTAACTCTTCACAAGCTAGACAACATCTAAAAGATTCCGGACTACACCGAGCATGCTGTCATCGCCACCTGAGTAGTGGAACTCTGAGAAAACTACCACTGCATACTCTTAGCCGAAGAAGTTGATTAGAAGGAGAAGGCCCATATAGATTGGCTGCACCATGGTGACCGGAATATGAATTTCTTCCAGTCATTTGTTCGAACCAGGAGACACCATAACAAGATTACAAGGCTTAAAGACCAGGAAGGACAGTGGATATTAGACCCGATGGAGATTCGTACACATGTTCAATTCTATTTCCTTAATTTGCTAACAACTCCATCTTCTATATCTACTAGGTCTACTAATACCTTGACAGGTAGATTCCCAGGCTTACTAGAGTCAGTAAGTAGGTCCCTGGCAGCAATCCCTTCGGCCGACGAGATACGTGGTGTGATCTTTTCCCTGGCCCCATCAAAGGCACCTGGCCCAGATGGAGTCAGCTAATTTCTTGCAACACCACTTGACTCATGTTGGCCCATCTGTGGTCAAGAAAATCCAGAAGGCCTTCCATTAAGTGATAGTAGATCCACTGATGGTGAGCTCACATATGTTGCTGCTCCCAAAGACAAAGGTTCCACAAAGTTGCAGCGATCTCTGGCTGATCTCACTCAACAACGTCATCTTCAAAGCCATATCAAAGACCATTGTCAGACACATCAAACCTTTCATGCATGAATAGATCTCTCTGTTCTAGTCCATCTTTATATCGGGGTGCAAAATCACCAACAATATCCTCTTGATTCAAGAGGTAATCCACTCCATGAGAATCAATAAGGGCAACAAAAAGTGGATGGCTATCAAGCTAGATCTCTCAAAAGCGTTCAATAGAATGAACTGGAGTTTTATTTGAGACACCCTTACTGCGGTTGGCCTGTCGTTCCACTGGATAAACCTGATCATGTCCATTATCCAATCTGATGAGACCTCCATTCTGTGGGAAGGCATACCCTTGGCTCCTTTCAAAGTGATCCAGGGAGTGAGGCAAGGTGACCCACTAAGCCCTTATGTCTTTGTCCTTAGGGCTTAGTCAAATGATACAACTCTCCACCTCTAATGGTGATTGGAAACCGATGGTGCTTACAAAGGGAGGCACTCCACTCACGCATGTATGCTTTGCTGATGATATTGAGCTGTTGAAGGAAGCCTCAATATCACAAGCAAGAAACATCAAGAAGATCTTACGAGCCTTTTCTCAAGCTTCAGGTCAAGTGATATCATGTAACATACCAGATCTTAGACCCTAGCTTAAAACTTTGACCTTTTGGGTTTGATCAAACACGGTTGAGGTTAGAGTGATCCTAATAATCTAATGCATGAATAATGTAATCTAACATGTCATATAATTCATATGGAAATAATTAGATGATAAATAACTTAATTGGATGCATAATGATGTTAATGGGCCTCTAATGGGCCAGATGAAAAAACCCATGTAAGAAATTGTTGAAAGTGTAAATAAACTCCAAATTCGTAATCTATACATAAAAATAAGTTTACATGTCAATTTTCATTTAATTTGGACCATCTCAAAATAATATGGTTAGATAGGAGAGAAAAATTGCCTAAAAGATGTAATTAATAAATAAATATAATTCATGACTCCAAAAGAGGAAAATAATCATATATTCATGATCTACATAATAAATATAGCCTTTGGGTGAATTTTCATTCAATTTGGAGAAAGTTTGCTTAAAAGGTGAAATCAGGAGAGAGAAAGTGTGTAGAACCTTCAAAATATTAAATAAATACTCAAATAACCCCAACATGTAAAATTGATGGCAAATTCGTATCCAACACGCTAAATATAACTTGTGGGTCAAGTTTCATCAAATTTGGATAATTCTAATATCATTAATGAAGGAGGAAAGAGAAAATGAAATTTGATTTATTTAACACATTAAAAGTTTCTAAAAGGCAAAACTAAGTACATAATCAGAATCTACATGCCTAATTTAACCTATATGCAAAATTTGGTTTAATTTGGATAATGATAAAACCCTAAATCAAAGAGAAAGAAAAAGGTGCATTAATGTGGCCCCACTTTGATTTAATCGGATTCGATTTTTGATTTACATGTGTCACACTGGCTTTGGAATCTTGGGCTTCTCTTTGGAGTGTTAGATCTTGATCGTGCGGTGCCCGGGTTTCCCCTACCTCTCGACCTGTTTTTGGAAACCAGGAGGGCAAGCGATCGCTTCTGCTCGAATTTCTTCCCCGTCCCCCTGTTTCCTTCTCTGATTCTTTTCCCTACTTCCCTTTCCTCTTCTATTCTGTTTGATCCTTGATGGAAGGGTATTTATACCCTAGGATCCTTAAAAAGCTAGCACCGTGGGAGACCTCTTCTCGCACAATGTTCGTCCCCTGTTCTCTCCTTCCTCTCCTTCGTCCCACCATAGGGCTTCAAACCCCTCATAAAACCCTCCATGACCTTCGTCGTGCCTCAACGTGTTGGAAGCCGACATTGATCCACCTTTTCTCTCCGTCGCGAGATGTTCCCCAACTCCAATCACCCTCGACAGAGAACCCTGACCAGGACCACACCTCTTGGCTTATCTGGGGATCAAAGTGGTCTAGGAGAGATCCTCATGGGTACCCAGAGCTTCCTGGATAGTCAATTCGTTCCCATCACTAGAAGGTTTCTTTTCCCTCTTTTGCTCTTCCTTCTTATTTGTCTGCAACTAAGTTGAATTCATGGTCTTTTGAAAGCCCTTGCACCTCACGTCTTGGTCTCTGGGTCCGTTTGACTCCTATGAACTCGATGGTGTTATCGCCGATATGTTTTGGCCTCTGTAGCCCAGTTTGAGTTCCTTGCTATTGAGGTTTGCTGCTGCTTGTCGTTCTCGCGATTCTGTGAAAACGAAGAAGATGACCATGGCGATTGGTCTGTTCTGCCCTTCAGTTTCTTTTATCTTTCGTTTTTCTTTCAGGGGCATTTTATTCATTTCATGCTCTTGTCTTTTGCTTTGGAATGAGTCAAGTGAGCCTTTGACCCGCTGACTTGGACGACGTTCATTGGGCCAAGTCATGCGGGCCCAGCCTGCTTTTGTGGATTTTCTCTCCTATGTAGCATTAAATAATTATCTAATTGGTCATTAATTAAAAATCTATAACTAAATAACGGATGATCATAAAAATAGGGGAAAATACTTGTTGGAATCATAAAAATAATATCTAACTAATGGTACATGTTTTGATAACTAAATCTAAAGATTAATAATAGGTGTTCTCAATAGATCTAATTAATGATGAATTAACTTGTAAAAATCATAATGAATTATATATAAGTCAGAAAAATATAATAAAATATGTTTTGGACTCATAAAAGTATAACCTAATATATGGCGTGGTTTTGATAACTTAATTCAATAATAATAAAAAGGTGATTTTTAGGTTTTTGAATAATTAATGGAAACCTAACCCTAATTCCACATACATGCTAATAGGTGCTTTGGAAGCCTAGGCTTGGACCTAGAAGTGACTTTGGATCATTTGACTCTGAAGTTGAGGTATGTTGTATCTCCGATTATTCATATTGAGCAATTCTTCTCTCTTATGTATGTTGTATCTCCTATTACTCAATGTTGAGCAATACATCTATCTTTTCATCCTCTTGAATTTGGCCTACAAAAAATGTCATATTTCTTATTATCATGGTTCATGTGAACTATCTTACTTGCTATGTACTTGGATATTTTCTTGATATCTTATCTTGTGACTTGTTGCAAGTTGGTCTCTTATATTGATATGTGCCACTTTGAAGTGGATGTTATGTGTTTGTGTTGTCCATTATGTGATGACAACCTTTGTATCATCTTCTGACTAAAATATTTACTTGCCTCTATATTTACATGCAATGTGATTCAGTAGCACTAGAGTAGTGTAAATTACTTTGGTTTTGGGGCAATAATCCCCTATTGTTTATTAAGGAGGGTGGCAATATACTACTTCTCTATACTCGAGTGTGGCATTAATTCATACTCAACTTTATATATTGGGAGATTGGCAATATTCCTTTCTCTATCATGTTCAAGTTTGTACTTGGCCGCCAATTGTGTTTATATTGTTCTAGGGCTATGTTTATCTCACATGCATGCATGATATTGATTGTGGGGTGTGTGCCCTACTTGTGCTTTGTTTCCCACCATGGTAATGGATTTATTTATGGCACAATCCTTTTATATGTTATTTTATGGAAAGTATCCCTTTTATTATCATTCTTTTCTCTTGATACCCATTTGGGTGGTACTTATCTCTTGCATGGGAAGCCTTTTGTTTTGATGTCCCTTATTCTTTATAAATTGCTCAATTTACTTTTTAGTATGCACATACCAGCTTTTGTTGATGTCTCCTAGTGTTTCTCTTTTTCTGGGGTATGCTTCCAACCCTACGCGGAGGACTTGGATGACAAGGCATGTTGATCTAGAATTAGATTGTGAAATTAAAGCTTGGAGACAATCTTGAGGTGGTTTAGATTTCCTCTACATGGATCCTTGTGATGTAAGTTTGTAACTCTTTGTTTTATAATTGAATATAGTCAAGTTTTTATTCCGCTTCTATACTTTGGACTTTTGTTACCATTATATAAGGATTTGAAAATTTTACACCCACTCCATCATACCTTCTGAGTGTGTTTGGATTGGAGGTTCTATTGTTCAAATTTTTAGTAGAGAAGTGGTTTCTCTTCTTTACATATCCACAACTAAATTGAGATGCTTCTTCTCCGTGAACACTCCCAGCTTAGACAAGCGCAACATTAGCAGGAATCTAGGCTTCCAGATAACTAACGATCTTGGGAAGTACCTTGGTGTCCCAATTCTACACAAACATATCAACAAGTCCACACATTCCAGTCTCCTTGACTTGATTCAAGGGAGAATGAATAGTTGGACGGTCAGACATCTATCCCTTATAGGGAGAATCATCCTGGAAAAAGCCACCCTAAAAGCAATTCCAACTTACAAGATGCAATCCGCTTTGATCTCACCGACCCTATGTGATGACATCAATAACCACATACGTACATTCAGTTGACAAGGCCTCAGTCCTCAGAAGAAATTGTCCCAACTATCTTGGAAGAAGGTCACTATGAACAAAGACCATGGAGGCTTGAGCGTCAAGGACACCAGGGACCATACCGAGGCATTGATGCTGAAGAACGTGTGGGTGTTCTTACACGACCAAGCGAAGCTTTGGGTGAAGATCTTGCATGAGAAGTACCAAAATAGAAATGCCAACACCAAGACATCCTTCTCTGCAACATGGAGGTTCATTTCTAATAACTTAATGAGAATTACAACTATGTGCTCCAAAGCTATTGGAGATGGTAGGGAGCTATTGGAGATGGTAGGGATACTAAGGTTTGGGTTGATAAGTGGCGGGGTCGGATGTCCTTACCCTGGATCCTAATCATACCATACATGCTGACCTTACTGATCTGAAAGTGAGTTCCATGTGCCTCAAAAATGGTGAATGGGACTGGGAGTTCATCACAACATATCTACTAGAATGTACTTGGAACATCCTCAAGACAACGTCGCCTCCAGACATGGACGCGGGCCCGAACGCACTCAACTGGCCACATGAGCCTAATGGGAACCTCACGGCCAGATCGACCTACCGATGGATAAGGCGAGACAAAGAACTAACTTGCCCTGGCGATTGGGCATCAATTTGGAATAAGCAAGTCTTTGAGAGAATTAAAGTTTTCATGTGGCTGCTCCAACACCGTGCACTCGTCACCAATGTAGAGAAACACCGACGACACCTTACAGTCGCAAGAACATGCCCAAGATGTAACCTACAAGACAAAACCATACTACACTGTCTGAGAGATTGTCCAAAGAGCGCTGCAATATGGCGAGCTTTATCTCCACCATCTGATTTCTTTTAGGAAGAAGAAGACACCTATATAGAACGAGTTGTGAAGCCGAAGAACACAAATGTCCACCCGATATGGCTGGTGGTGACGACTTGGCACTTATGGACAATCCGCAACGAAGAGGACCACGACGGGAAGGTCATTCCAACCTCGACCTCCTATCAATTCATTCAATTATGATCGGAAATGATCATGAGACACCCAAGATCATCTCACCCCACCACCCAGCTGAGTCAGAACAAATTTAGGTGGTGGGGCGAGCATACGCAGCCCAAGTTTATCATTCTGACGGATGCCGCCCATGTGCAAGCATCCACAAGGTCCAGCTATGGCTGCATCAGCCTAAACTGTATGGGCGAACTACTGATGGATGAGGGTCACCTAACGATGACTGACAGTGTGTTGGAAGCTGAGATCATTGCTATACTACAGACTGCAATCCTAGCTCAAAGACGCAACTAGGAAGAAACACTTATAGTCAGTAATTCAACCTTGGCGTTCCAAATGCTCACAAAGGAGATATGCCCACATATCGAATTCTGTGCCTACCACTGCCGATGGAGGAAGTTAATCGTCAACAATCCCTCGATTTGTGTTCTACGCAGTCCTCGGGATCACATCTCCGTAGCTGATTCAACTACCAAATTTGTTTTGGGAAACAACTCTAATGTAACCTTTAGCTATTGGCCTCCTTGGCTACCTCGTACCAGTGATATTGATTTATCGTTTAGCCATGTACTTTCATCTGAATAATCTATAAAGTGCTATTCTTTTCCAAAAAAAAGTAATATCTGGCTAGGGACATAATAAGAATGTATGTACTCTTATCATACATATGGTCTCATCGTTCAAGTCACGTACTTGACAACATATGTCATCGAGTCTCATCATTCTTTAGACATCTATCATGTATGTGTCATCATCTCATAATGAGACAAACATAATAGACTAAATTACCTTTATCATTATCAAATCAAGTATCATATGCCTCATTGCAATCATCACATGATTGGCTCTCTGGGAATACTATACCAACACAAACATGGTTCACATTGGATGACCCCTTGCCTTATTTATTATATTATTTAGTTGATAATAGTTGTACATGCTCTTCATATTCCTTTTATAAGTATAAGATGTTCTACTGCTCAGTTGTAGATTCTTAAATTTCATAATCTGTGTTACTAGCTTTACTGACATCATTTAGCCGAATCTGCTCATCTTGGTGAGAATGCTATCTTCCTGCTTTAGTATATATATTCTTATAATAGTTGTTGGTGGAGAATAACATCTCTCTTTGGGAAGTTGGTCTCAGCCCATGGGTTTTCACATCTTTTAGGTGGTCGTGCATGACGAAGTAGAGATTGTGTGGTTGAGTATGATTAGTAAGACGAGCAGTAGTTGTTGAAGGTTGGATATGTTGCTAGTGTTTGTAGTAGAGTCCTATATGTCATCCCTATACTCTCAGATCCTTGGGGGTGTTTTGTAGATGTTGTACATTGATGTGAGTTTTTGGCAGTATGTCATGGTTGTACAAATATGGTTTGTATACATGAATAAGTTGTCATATATAATGGGTTTGTGGCACGCTAGCCACTGAACAATAACATGTAATATCTTTTGGCATGATATATGATACATGTTGCATGGTCTATGGACTCCAAGTTAATATATTTTCACTCTTGTGGTTATATGAAATCAGTTTTAATTTACTCTATTTTTTTGGTAATCTAGATGTTTAGTGTTAGTTCCGTGCTTTGTTTTGAGTTATCTTGTTTGTGTGGCATCATGTTGTCACATTTCTCACCCCTCTCCTTTCCATGCCAATACTCACTATCTTGCTTCTTCCTTTCCCTTTCTTCCTTGACCTAAAAAATGGCAAGAACCCTCATGCCAACAGATGTTGAACCTTGTGGCAGACATCATGAGACCCTAGTCCTCCAACACCCTGAACCTAGAAAACCCCCCACCACCTCTCCATATCCACACAACCAATGGGATGAATCCCTAGAGAACCCCAAGGTGATGGTGTTGTTGTAGGAACGACATGCCTAAAAAATTGCTATCCATGTTTATCATTGATGGAAAACTTTACTGCAGTGATATTCAGACTTCATTAGACAATTTGTGGAAGCTCTTGGACCAACTATAAATCTAGACCCCCAACAACTTCCGATCAAGAGAAATGTCATACTAAAGATAAGTAGGGACCCTACAAATATGTGTGTAAATGATTATACCTACTTCACAGTTCTATTTATCAAGAACTTTCATTAACAATGTGAAAACTAATGACAAGATAAACAATATTTTATTTAACATGGATGCTAATTATAATGATAAATAAGTGTATAAAATTATAGAAAACACATATATAGATATACATGTGTGAGTATATGATTAATAAAAAATCTAGCAAATAGGAAGTATGTAATTTGTGTAACATGGAACTAATTCTTAGATGAAAATCTAGTTGTTTATGACAATGTCACTGATTTACTATAATCATCAGTCCTCTTGATCGATTACCATAATACTAACTAATTAGTGTATAATATATGGTGTTTATATTAGTAAATAGTATGTCTATAGATTAATAATAAGATTACATTGTAAAGGGTTAAGGTTCAACATGATAATAAGAAATCTAGTTGAAAAATCATCCTAATGGTTGGATCCATGAATATATACAATAATAATAATTCATGGAAACTAGAAATGCAAAGGGATACTATAAGCATAATCACACCTAAATAGTAACATGAATATACTCAACCTTAGTTGACTAAACCTAAACTATATGATATAGATGTAGATGAATAAAATTATGGGACCTTAATAAGTGGAATTAATATTATTACTCACATATTTGTAACCTAGACATACTTTGACTTATGCGATTAAATATTGACGCTAGAAATAAATAAATATCTAACAAATCATATATTCACATAAAAAGATTAAGAACCCTAATATGTTAGTTGGTGATAGGGACTAGGATTAGGAGAACATCAAATGTATAATAAAAAGGTACACAGTTGTTCGCCTTTAGTTTAACTAATCTATATAATGTGTTCTTAGGATGAATACTCGACCTTGGGGACCAAGTACATTCATTGAGTTCACCTTTAACTGAGAAGATCATCTATCTGCAATCCCTGTTTATATCTAAGAATTTGACTATCACATATTTTTTTTCATAATGAGGGATATTTAAACATTTTTCCTTCTTTACACCAACTCTATATCCCATGAAATATAATTATTCTTTTATTTCTGATATGTGGAACTTATTCTTTGATGTTGGGCTTGTTACCCCCTTTTCCATATTTACATTACTGAATAAATTGATAATGTAATCATTTCATCTTTCCATACCAATTGCATGCTCATTAGACTAGTAATATAACGTAGCGGTACTTATGTACAACCATGCACTTTTTAAATATATTGGGTATCAAGATTTTAATCCTTCTTTCCCATGGGGTTTTGGGGTTTTACTCACCCTTGTCCTTTGGATATCAAGTTTTTACACCCCTTATGCTTGGAGGATTGAGGTTTTTAACCCCCTTGATCCCCTGGCTCGAGATCCTATGGTGTCTCGCCCTATAATAAATTAACTTAGTCAAACATGCATGCACATTTTTATTATTTTTATGATTTATTTGGGAAAGATATTTGAAATGATTATAATGTTTTCACCAACTTTATTGCCTCATTCTTTTGTTATATATCTTTGAAATAGATCCCTTTGAACTTACCTACTTGATGTAAAGTCCTACTTTATTAGAAGCACCCCTTTTCTTGTACACATCTAATAATGCTCAATATGTTTTTTATACATGTACTCTAAGGTGTTCTGACGCATACCCTTTTGCCTCCTATTTTACTGGATGTCATTCCTAAAACCACCCAAGTAAATGAGTGTTAGATGATAGCGACTCATGAAGATCACCTTCAGGATGATGACATGAGGATAACTTGGAATGGTTAGGTTTCTCTCTACATCTGGGCTCGTGTGCTAGTGGCTAGACTCATTTTGTTTGTAGTATTACCTCTTATGGTGAGGAACAATTGTATATAAATCACCATGTATCTTTGGAATAGTTTTGTTCAACTGCTTATTCATTATCTTTCTCTATAGAAAATTAAATACCCCCTTTCCTCATTTTTGTGGAATAGGATGGTTTTATATTTCTCAATTTAGTGAAGAGAGGATCCCCTCTGGGGTCCAATCTTTACGATATGGTATCAAAGCCTAAGTAGTTGGTCACTTGACTATTTTCAATTATCCTAGGTTGTTCCTTAAGTAGGTAGTTAAGTAATTATAGATAGGTTGTTGATATAACTATTCATGATTCATGGAATACCAACTAGGATTGCAATCCCTAACTAATTCAGTCACGTACACTTCCCAAACTTATGTGGTTAAGACTCAGTCTTTAGTAACCCTAATCACCCCTACCTTTTATTGGAAGTGGAAATGTCACAACATAAGAACTGACTCTTGTTGCATTTGATTCCTATCTCCTTCTATCTAGGAGGTTATCTTGACAATTATAAAAGCGTAGGTGGATTTTAATATAAGTAGTAGGGATTTACCCTAGTTTTTACCTTAGACCCCTTTCATTGTTTGTTTTTCTGTATTGCCTCACATCACTTTGGGTACAAAGCATGCATTAGCTTTTAAGTAAGTTTTGAGTTGAGATGATTCCCATTATATAAGGTGATATTTTAAACTAGCTCGGTGATGGTTAGGCATGCATGCTTTCAACATGGTGGATCTGAACATAGCTATGCCCCATGCCATCTTTCTAAGGACTAGATACCATCCTCATTGAGATTTTTTTCTATTAGTTAGTGCAAGAAATCTATTAGTTGGTAGAATATTATGAAAATCTCACCTCTCTCATTACCATGATGTAATTAGATAACCTAGAAAATGAGGTGATGGGAATTTGACTACATAGTTTACCTTTCTGTGTGACAACACCATTATTGGAAACCATTGTTTGAAGAAGGAACCCTAATTTCTTTGTAGGTTGGTTGGGTGATCGTATACTTAAACATGAATCAAGATGATGTACCATAAATTATAATTAGAGACAAGTGAGCGTGGTGATTCCCTATTAGTACAAATAAAAAGTTGGCTCAGTGCAACGTGAAACCATCTTTCCCACCTCATATATTAGTTAGAAATGCTTATTGTATGCCCTGATGATGCTTGAGGATTAGGCTCTTTTGGTAGAATTATGTAATGGTAGAATAGTAGTATATGGTTAGGTTGGTGGAGTTATGGATGACTTGGTTCTCAGACTGATTTTGGTGCCAGTTTTGGAATTTCAATGCAAAGTTTATATCATAAAACTTATTTTTTTTATTAACTATATGTATGAAAAGAAAAGATTTTAGATTTTATCGACAATTTTGGAACCAAGTCACCACCATAAGAAAGTTGTAGTAGTAGAAAATCCATTTAGTATAGGAACTCTTGACTAGCATGATCAGTCCCGAGACCCTATGCCTAAGTCAGTGTAGTGGGTATGAGACCAAGTTTTAGATATATATAACCTCATTGATCCACCCTTGTTGTCTCTCTAAGATGAATAAGTAAGTTATTAATTAATCATTTTAATGAGTAAAGTGAGGCACAATTTATTCATTAGGAGTGTAACTCAAATTAATATCACATTAGATTATTATAGGTTGAAATAAATAATGCTCAAGTATCTTCTGGTAACCATGTAAAAGAAATATAGCCACCACTTAACTAGGGTCGACGAGTACTCCTTGCTAATGTTACTTGGATAACTAATTTATGTTTTAAAATTTATCTTGCCTTACCTAAAACGGTGGGCATAATTTAGGTAGTTTAATAAGAAAAGGGGGTGTTATGCTATTTCTCACTACATTAATTTAATTGAAATACCTAAAAACCTATAATTGGTTAGAGGATAAAGCTTACTATAAAATGCTAGAGCTTGGCGTATTTTGGGGATGAAATCCCTTTCAAGGGGGAGGATTTTTGTAACATACCCGACTCTAGGCACCTTATCATCCCTCCCCTTTCATCAATTATCTTTCATAATCTTTTCCAACAAAAAATGTTAATACTTCAATATTTTTATGAATTGGTATTCAATTTAAACATGTTTCACAAGTATACTCCAAATAAAGGGCTTGAAATGTAAATTATTCATAAAGAGATAAATAGTATGAATTGACGTACTAATATCCCAAATAATAAGTTTGACTCTCTAAAAAACCCTAGGAGTATGAATTGAAAGAAAATGAATTAACATGAAAATAAATATCACAAAAGAGTATCTAATACATTAAGTGAGTAGTTAAGCAAATATCATCAAATGTTTCAAAATACAAAAGAATATTGAAATTGAGTCTATTGTATCTTAATTAGGTTATTTAGAAAATTTGAGGTCAAATGAAGGATAAATGCTCCCCCAATTTTAATTCAAAAAGAAACATGTAGTCAACATAGGTTTTAATTGATCAATTAATTACCACATTATCTCCTACCTTAAGTCTCATGCCACATTTATTAAAACCATGTAACACATGACTTTTTCATATTATTTTTCATCTTTCATGTAGACGCATTGGTCTGTAACTGATGTATGCTCTTAATTGTCTTCCCTCTCTTCCTCCCTCTTCCCTTCTATATCTTCTCCATTGCGTGATCTTCTGCTAGTCCTAAAACCACCGCCTAATGTGACATCTCTCTATGGTTGCCTCCATTATTCTCCTCCTCCCTTTCTTATAGGTTCTGTGATCCTAATTGTTTGACCCTGTGTCCATATTCTCTTAGCCACCTTATCCTCTGGGTGCTTTGCACTGAAGGAGTAAAACCACCACACATCGGTGCAACAACTGATGACATGGAATCTAAGACCCCAAGCACTAGACATCTTCTCCTTTTATCCTACGCCCACCATTGAGGACGCATGACTTGATGTCGCCCATCTTCTTCCCCTCTTCTTTGTGCCATCAACAGGTCCCCTCATCTTTCCTCCTTGTGCCCGACCACTGTAGCTGGTGGACCTACTACTGCTTCTATTGCAATTCAATGATGACAGGTCTAATGGCCACCTATTTCCATGAAATTTCCATCCTTCAGATCATCATCAACACCACTCTCCGTCCCTTTCATACTAGCATATTCTAGCCCTATAGTAACTAAGAAAGTGTCACCACTTGTAGCCAAGATGGCTAGCGACTTCTGATGGGCACCAACAATGTTGGAGATTCTCCTACCTCTTGTCCCTCTCCTTTCCATGCCAACCCTAGCCACCCTACTTCTTCCTATCCCTTTATTTTCTAACCTAAAAATGGCAAGATCCCTCACACCAAAAAATTTTGAACCTTGTGGTAGACATCATGTGAAACTGGCCCTCCAACAACTTGCACCTAGAAAATCCTGATGTCACCTCTTCATATCCTCACAACCAATGGGATGACTCCCCGGAGAACTCTAAGGTGATGGTGTTGTTGTAAGAATTGTAGGAGTACATAATCATGGTCCATGTTTATCATTGATGGAAAACTTATCACTACAACAATATTCAAACTTCATTAGATAATTTGTAGAAGTGCTTGGGCCAATTATTGATCTAGACTCCCACCAAGTTCCGATCAAGAGGATTGTCATACTAAAGACCAGTAGGCACCCTTCCAATATGTAAGTAAATGATTATACTTGCTTCATAGTTTGGTTTATCAAAAACTTATGTTAACAATGTGAAAACTAATGACAAGATAAACAATATTTGATTTTACATGGATGCTAATTATGACAATAAACATGTGTCTAAACTTATAGCATACACATATAAAGATATACATGTGTGAGTATACTATTATTAAAAATATGATAAATAGGAAATATGTAATTTATGTAACATGAGAATGATTCTCAGATAAAAATCTAGGCATTTTAACATAATATCACTAATTTATTATAATCATTAGACCTCTTGATCAATTACCATAATACTGACTACATTAGTGTATAGTATAGGGTGTTTAAATTAGTAAATATTATGTCTATATACTAATAACAAAGATTATATTGTGAAGGGATAAGCTTCGACACGATAATACAAAATCTTGTTGAAAAATCATCCTAACGGTTGTCACATATGAATTAAAAACCCTAGATCCATGAATAAGTATAATAATAATTCATGGAAACTAGAAATGCAAATAGATATTATAAGAATAATCAAACCTAAATAGTAATAAAAATATACTCAATGCTAGTTGAGTAAACCTAGACTATATGATAAATATGAAGATGAATAAAATTATGGGACCTTAATTATAGGAACACAATTTATTGCTCACACATATAACCTAGACATACCTTGTCTTATGTAATTAAAGATTGATGCTAGAACTAAAATAAATATCTAATAGATCATATATTCACATAAAAATATTAAGAAACCTAATATGTCATTTGGTGATGGGGACTAGGATAAGATCAATATAAAATAATATAATAAAAATGTACATGCTTGTTCGCCTTAGTTTAACTAATCTATATAATCTATTCCCGGGATGAATACTCGACCTTGGGGACCAAATATATTCATTGAGTTGACCTTTAGCTGGGAAGATCAGGTATGTGCAATCCCTTTTTACATTTGAGCATTAAATTGACTATCACCTTGTTTTCCATTGAGGCATATTTAATCATTTCTCCTTCTTTACACCATTTATATGTCCCTTGAAATATAATTTTTCTTTTACTTATAAAATGTGGAACTTATTCTTTGATGTTGGTCTTATTGCCCCTTTTGCCATATTTACAATGCTAAATCTATTGATCATGGAATCATTTCATCATGCCATACAAATTGCATGCTCAATAGACTAGGAATCTAACCTATTGATACTTATGTACAACCATACACTTTTTATATATATTGGGCATCAGGGTTTACCCCCCCCATTCCATGAGGTATTGGAGTTTTACTTCCTCTTTCCCTTTGGATATTACTATTTTACTCCCCCATGTCCTTGGAGGATCATGATTTTACTCCTCTTGCTCCCTTGGATTGATATCCCATTGTGTCTCATCCCAACAATAGATTAACTTAGTCTACATTTTATTAAAGTTGTCATTTATTTGGATAAGATATCAAAAAATTTATAGTATTTTCATCAACTTTATTGCCTCATTATTTTGTTATATATCTTTGAAATACATCCTTTTGAACTTACCTACATGATGTAAAACCCTACTTTATTGGAAGTGCCCTTTGTATTTTAGACACCTATTATGCTCAAATATATTTATTATACACATACTCAGAAGTGTTCTAACTCATACCCTTTTGTCTCCTTTTTGTTGGGTGTCATTCCTAAAACCACCCAAGTATAGGAGTGTTAGATGACAATGACTCATGAAGTTCACCTTCAAGATGATGACATGAGAAAAGCATGAAATTTTTAGGTTTCTCTATGCGGTTGGGCTCGTGTGCTAGTGGATAGACTCATTTTGTTTATAGTATTACCTCTTATAGTGAGGAACAATTGTTTATGGATCATCATATATCTTTGTAATAGTTTTATTTCCATTGCTTATTCATTATCTTACTCTATAATATATACCATTTGAAAAATAATAATTAAATACCTATTTCCTCATTTTTATGGAATATGATGGTTTTATATTTATCAACTTAGTGAAGAGTGGATCCCTACTTGGGTCCCACTCTTTACAATAACACGTGACTTTCTAAATTTAAATTGGGGGATACTTTATCCTTAATTTGTCCTCAAATTTGCTAGGTAACCTAATTAAGATACAAGGAACTGAAGTTCAACATTTATTTTGTATTTTGAGAACATTCGATGATATTTGATTAAGTACTCACTTAATGTATTAGTTACTCTTTTGTGACATTTATTTTCATGATACATCATTTTAATTTCATTTCAAACTCCTACAATTTTTAGTCAAACTTATTATATGGGATATTAGTACATCAAATCCTACTATTTAATTTTTATTATGAATAATTTACATTTCAATCCCTTTATTTAGAGTATATTTGTGAAACATGATTAAACTGAACACCAACTCATACTAATATTGAATTATTAAATTTTTCTTTTAGGAAAAATATTATGAAAGATTTTTGATGAAAGGGGAGGGATGATAATGTACCTAGAGTCAGATATGTTACACATTGTGGGCAGCCAAGCGAAGAAGAGATGATAACCACCCTTAGGTAGAGACTCTCTCTTTTTATCCACAGGTTATGACGAATGCTCTAATACCATGTGGAAAAGAAGACGGGAGTCTAATGCGATAATTATTATCGGTAGATGTCAAACTCCCCTCCTATATATAGGATAGGATGAAATTAAAAGTGAAGCAAGCTTCACCCTAATGGGACAAAAAAAATTAAGCCCATTTAACATAATAAACTAAATATGAATAATTCTAACAAAAACCTAGATGTGAAAGAATGAATTAGTATCAGACAATTGTTGATTCTTGTCACGCTTGCATGCGATCATGTATTCTCATTATCTACTACAAAAAGTTAATTCAAGGAACTTCCATTCTAGAAATGCGTGGCTTTTCACTTATTTCATATGTGGAAACATCAAAACAATATGCAATTTCTATGCCACCAAATTATTTTAGGACTATAAGAGGGTTCTTCATTCATCTAAGAAGACCTCTAAAGTCATGTATATATACCTTTTCCAGTCTAGTTTTTGTGTCGTGTCTCATGTTTGACACTATGGGCACAAAAAATCTTACTAGAGATAGAGAGCTTGTTGTGGGGAAACCATTAAGAAATATCTCTTACAACTAATTGGGTAGAGTGAAGGCCTAAAAGAAAGAAAATTCACAATATCATTAGGCAGTTGGTGGCCTTTGAACTACTTCCCATGTATGTAGGATCAAATTAGCTCAATGATGGTCTAGTGATTGTTAACCCGATGTCATATAGCTTGCTTTAGTTGGATAATGGATGTAGCTTCTATGGTCAACTAATAGAATATTCTTCTTTAATAAACTTTTGTTTTTAAGATATCTTCCAAAAACTTGAGGTTTCAAAAGTCTAAAAGAATGTTCACTCATCTTTCTATCAATATATACCTTTAAAACATGTTACTTCTTTTTAAAATCCTAAATAAAATCCCACTCATCATTTATGAGACATTGGGGTGATTAGGACCCTCAAGTAATTTAAGTATTCATAAAAACTACTGATTTCATGATTAGGAAGATGAATAAAACATAAATGTCCAAGCTTTTATAAGAATGATGCATAATTGTATTCATTATATCTAACGTTAGCATCTTTTATAAATTTAGAACAAGGAAAGGAATTAGAGTCTGGAACCAAGCCCATTGTATAAGTCTCATCGATATAATGAATTTGTAATATTGGTTTGCTTCATTTGGATAAGGGGGGAGGGAGATATGCATTTTACAAGATTTGCTTTGAGAACTTTAAAAAATTGAGATGAAAGACTATACAATGATGTCATGGGCTTAAATGCCCTTGGATCCGGATCGGGTGGCCTTTCGATCGAACTTGTTAGTGACCTATGCAATCTCTCCCTTTCCATGTGTCACCTTGCCATACATCGACATGCCCTACTTAGGTGTCACCCAATCTCCCCCTGTCACATATGACCATGAACGTTGGTCGCTAATCTCCTGCCATCACCGTGAGTTCACTTGACCCAACTTTGATCATGGTCCCACCTCTGCATGGTCTTCATGTAGTAGTCACTGCTGGGGCCAACCATGAGCAAGAGACAGGTTTTTCAGTGGCCGCTCAATGATCCAAACTATCGTTGACATATTAGACAGTTGTGAGGCATCATCTTTCCCCGACCCTCTACATGTGGCAGCACGTCATCCATGGTGGATAGTTTGCTAGATACGACTTAAAAGAGGGCACCAAGCCCATGAGATGAGCAAAACCATGTTTTCTTAGCTCTATCACAATGACATAGGCCTGAATCTGGGTTTGGATTATGCATAGGAGGAAAGGACAGAGCCCTAAATCCACCCATCCATGGGGAGGACCATGGCTAGAAAGAGGGGAATATTGCTAGAGGGGGTGATAGGGAATGAAACTATGTGAAAAGGGGTGGGAAAAGAGAGTGGTGGTCAAGACAATGAGTTATATCTAATCAATTGCCCAAAAAAGATTTAAACGTCGAGATTTGATGCCCAATAGCACCTCTGCTTCAGTAGTAGCGTGCATTGTACAGACAGAGGAAAGGGATGAATTTGTAGCCCTTGGATTTCAGGTCCAAAATCTAATGGATGAGAATAGAGGCACATTAGAGCTGTTGCATTTGAAAAACACTAGAGGGGGGTGAATAGAGTTTTTAAAATAATTTTAACAATTTATTAAACTCAAACAACCACAATTGAAAATTGGAAGAAGGAGACAGGTGTTTAGAGTGGTTCCAACTTTAGCAAATACTAAAGTTGTCAGTCCACTACCCGGTTGCTTACCCAACCGGGATTTTGAAAGTATTTATTTTATTACCTTCTCAAGGATTTATACAAAATACAATACTTTCCTTTACACCCTTTGAACAAACTTCACTTGAAGTAGGTGCACCAACTTTGAGGTAGCCTTCTTGAAGTAACTCCAAGCTCCCCCTTGAAGTAGCCTTCCTCTCTAGAAGTAACCTCCCGTTGCACCAGCCTTCTGAAGTAGCTCAAAGTCACCTTCTTCACCAAGAAGATCTCCACCCTCTCCAATTAGCAGCCTCCAACCTAGGAGTAGCAAGGAGAGTACAAACGATAATAGAGAACAAGAAAGGAAAAAGGAAATTACAACTTATCCTTTGTAGCCCAAGGCTTGATTTGCCTAGATCAAGCGTATAGATCTCCTAACCAAGTGTATGAACTTGTGATTGCAGTGGGTAGGAGATACTAGCCTATAGGACACGAATTTTGAGCTAAGGAAGGAAATGGCCAATTGTCACAATGCTCAAATTTCTCACAAACAGATTGCTCAAAGTATGCTCAAGGATTTCTCAAGTGTAACAAGTGTGTTTGAGTGTCCTATGGCTTGTCCTATTTATAGGAATGGCCTAAGGATGCTTAAGGACGTTCTAGACAACTTCTAGGGGTTTCTAAGTGCTTAACTAGCCATTAGGTACAAGTTTGTTGATTTAACAACGACTAATTAATTAATTCTGCAGTTGCTGTCAGAGATCATCTCGGTCGAGGAATGGTCGACTGAGACACCTACTCGGTCAAACTTTTGTCGACCGAAAGGCTCTCTGGAACAAGTGATTTGCAACGTCTATCTCCAACTGCCAACTACCTTGTCAGTTGTGTCTAACGGCTACTTTGGATCTTTCTCGATCGAGAAGATTGTCGACCGAGAGTGTCTCGGTCGAGGAGTTTGTCGACCGAGATTGATCCTGTTTCAATGTTTCAATTTAGGCACTAATTATATGTATGAGTGTGCATATGTGATTCTATTTGAAGGGGATGACCTATCTAAATATGGTGTTTAGCTAGGGAGAATCTAACGCTTGATTTACATGAAATCTAAGTACTTGTACATTATATATTTGTACAAGTTTTTACAAGGCGATTACATTTCATGAAAATATAAACATATAAGCATATGGATTTCCCTAATTGCTTTTGTCATCCACCTTGTTCCTGCACACTCGAGTAGCTCGTTAGATAAAAAAGAATGAAATGTTTGTCATAATCAAAACAAAGAGATTTATAGATGTCCATTTAGCCAACAATCTCCCCCTTTTTGAAGATGACAAACATTTCCAAAAATATAAATAAAGGAAATATAAACCATATGAGTTTCATACCTTTAGATTATCTTTTGTAGCTTTTCCTCTTGTTTATAAAATGTGTGCTTATTATTCCCCTTGAATTATGGAACATGAAATCCAATTCACTAGGGAATTTAGCAATCTTTTCAATGTAAAGCCAAGAGTTTATGTATGAAACTCATTGATTGAGTGTTTCCTAATTACTAAGTTTTAGTTTTATATTTATTTCTCCCCCTTTGTCATTTCAAAAAAAATATCCGTTAGAAATAAAAACTCCCCCTTAATTAGATGTCCCATTAAATCTAATGAAAAAGATGTCCATTTAAAAGCCAAAATATCATGATGCAAGTAAGAGTTTTTGTTTAAGTAGCACAAATATCAAAGAAAACATCTTCCAAAGGAGTGATAAGCAGTTGCTTCCTAATTTTGTTAAATTGATCTAGTGGAAGCGGTTTTGTAAAAATATCAACCAATTGATCTTCCGTATCAACATGATGAAGGGAAACATGATTCTTGGAGATATGATCCCTTAAAAAGTGATGACGGATTTCAATATGTTTAGCTCGGCTGTGTAAAATAGGATTGTGTGCTAAGTTTATAGCGCTTGTGTTGTCACAAAAAATAGGCGTAGATGAAAGAGTAAAACCATAATCGTTTAATACTTGTTGCATATAAAGCACTTGAGCACAACAAGATCCAGCTGCCATATATTCAGCTTCAGTTGTAGATAGGGCAACCGTATTTTGTTTCTTGCTAAACCACGATACTAAAGCTCTTCCTAACAAGAAATAGCCACCACTAGTACTCTTGCGATCAAGGCGACAACCAGCATAATCTGCATCAGTATAAGCTTTAAAATCCAAGGATTGTCCTTTTGGATACCATAAACCAAAACAAGTAGTGCCGGCTAGGTAACGAAGAATTCATTTAACTGCTAGAAAATGAGAGTGCATAGGTTGTGATTGAAATCGAGCACAAAGACCAACGGAAAACATAATGTCTGGTCTAGAAGCAGTTAAGTAAAGCAAACTACCAATCATGGCTCTATATAAGGAATCATCAATAGGTTCCCCATTTTCATCCTTATCAATTTTAATAGAAGTAGACATAGGAGTAGTAGCATGTTTGCATTGATCCATCCCGAAACGCTTTAAGAGTTCCTTAGTATATTTTTCTTGGCTTATGAATATTCCGGCAGGTGTTTGCTTAATTTGAAAACCAAGAAAGAAAGTTAGTTCACCCATCAGGCTCATTTCAAATTCTTTTTGCATAATGTCACTAAATTGTGTGCACAATGAATCATTAGAAGCTCCAAAAATAATGTCATCAACATATAATTGCACAACTAGGAAATCAGATGTATATGTTTTGAAAAATAAAGTAGAATCTGAATTTCCAATAGAAAAATTATTATCAAAGAGATATGTCTTGAGCCTTTCATACCAATTCCTAGGTGCTTGTTTTAAACCATAAAGTGCTTTCTTAAGTTTATAAACATAGTCACCTTTTTCTGGTATTTCAAAACTAGGTGGTTGGGCAACATATACTTCTTCTTGAATAATGCCATTTAGAAATGCACTTTTTACATCCATTTGGTAGAGTTTGATGTTTTTATGTGCAGTAATAGCTAGTAACATTCTAATAGCTTCAAGTCTAGCTACCGGTGCATATGTTTCATCAAAATCTATTCCTTCTCGTTGATTATATCCTTGTGCTACTAACCGAGCTTTATTCCTTATTACTTCTCCTGCCTCATTTAGCTTATTCCTAAAAACCCATTTAGTTCCTATGATGGTTTTATCTTGTGGTTTAGGAACTAAATCCCATACATCATTTTTAGTGAATTGATTCAATTCTTCTTGCATGGCTATTATCCAATAATCATCTTTAAGAGCTTCAGATATCTTTTTAGGTTCAATGATAGAAACAAAAGCCATGTTTGCAACATCTTTGAAGGAAGACCGAGTTTTGACTTTATCATTAGGATTTCCAATAATAAGTTCTTGAGGATGATCCTTAATAAGCCTAGGTGTAGGTTGTGGTTCATCTTGGTGATTATTTGTAGTAACTTTCTCACTATCATTTGGTATGTTTAAATTTTCGAATTGATTAGTGAGATCTATGATTTCTAGATTTTCAGATTTGGTCTCTTCATGAAAAGAAACATGAATAGATTCCTCAACTTTGCTAGAGATAGTGTTATATACTCTAAAAGCTTTGCTAGAAGTGGAATATCCCAAAAAGAATGCTTTGTGTGATTTAGTGTCAAACTTATCTCTATCATTTTTGGTATTTAAAATATAGCATGTGGAGCCAAAAGTATGAAAATAGTCAACTCTAGGTTTCTTAGAATGTATTATTTCATATGGAGTTTTCTTTAAATGAGAGTGAACAGTTACTCTATTTAACACATAGCATGCAGTGTTTACAGCTTCAGCCCAAAAGGTTTTGGGTGTGTTGTGTTCGAGCATCATAGTTCTAGCCATTTCTTGTAGTGATCGATTTTTCCTTTCAACTATACCATTTTGTTGTGGGGTGCGTGGAGCAGAAAAATTATGAGTGTATCCTTGAGATGTGCAAAATTCTTCAAATGTATGATTTTCAAATTCTCCACCATGATCACTTCTAATGGTACATATTTTGCTTTGTAATAGATTTTCAATCTTGGAACAAAATTGTATAAAAACATGAATAGTATCATCTTTAGTTGCAATAAAGTGTACCCATGTGTATTTACTATAATCATCAACAATAACAAAACAGTATCTTTTACCACCAATAGATTGTGTCTTCATGGGTCCAAATAAATCCATATGAATTAATTCTAAGGACCTACTGGTGCTAAGTACATGTTTTGGTTTAAAAGAGGTTTTGGTTTGCTTTCCCATTGTGCATGGTTCACAGTTTTCAACTTGATCAAAAGATAAAGTAGGCAATCCACGAACAAGATCATATTTCACTAACTTTTTAATAACATGTGAACTAGCATGTCCTAGATTTTTATGCCATAGTTGTAAGGTATTTTCATTTGCAAGAAAGCATTTTCCCACTACTGATTTCATAGAGTTAGGTTTAAGGATATAAAGATTTCCAACTCTATTTCCTTCATAAACAACATTTGTAGTGTTTTCTATCAATAACTTGCAGCAAGTTTTGTTAAATAACACATCATAACCACTATCACATAATTGACTAATACTTATCAAATTATGGTGCAAACCATCAATGCGTAGAACATTCTTTATTTCGAGGTTTGTACCAACATTACCTATTCCAACGATTTTGCCCTTACCATTGTCTCCAAAGGTGACCGTTCCACTTTTCTTTTCTTCAAAGGTTTGAAATGCATCCTTGTTCCCGGTCATATGTTTGGAACATCCACTGTCAACCACCCATTCCTGCATTAAAATGTAGATTTTGGTACCCATGTGATGGTCTGATATGGTTAGAATAATTTAAGTACAGATTTGTATAAGAGTTCTGAATCAGAAATCCAGTCGGTCGACAATTGTTCGACCGACATCTATTTCGGTCGACTAATTGTCGATCGAGAAGATTACTGTATTACAAACAAAGGAGCACAGAATTTTAGCTCGGTTGACCAATTTTCGACCGAAATAATTGCTGTAAATTTTGATATGTTACAGACATCCGGTCGGTCGACAATACTTCGACCGATTAATGGTTCGGTCGACAATACTTCGACCGACTAAGTTTCTGTTTTAGTACAACAGTGCAGAAGATTAACAGTATGCATGAAATCTTTTGTTTAGTTGAGATAAGACAATATAAATAGCAAGATGGAGCGTTTGACCATATCTCAACTAAATTCCTTTTGACTCTATTAAGTTTGAGGTTTTGGGACCCAAACTAATTCGGAATCCTTAGTCTTATAAGGGCATGAAAAGGAATAGTGTCCAAGACGTAAACAAAAATGGCAAGTAATAGAATCAACTTCATTTCTCTTTCTAGCCATTGTGTTCTTGGGTACAAACATAGTTTGAGTTCTTTTGGGTTGATTTTTTGGAGCATATCCCAAACCTTTTCTTCCGTTGAAAACAGTACCAATGCTTAGAATGTTATCAAGTATATCTTTTCTTCTTAACTCATAAAGTTCTCTTTGAATCTGAGCAATGTCATTCATCTTCTTATGTAGATCATTTCTTGCTTGATCTAAATTAGATAACAATGAATCTCTTTCTTTTACAACATTATCATAGTCTAGATGGTTACACAATATAGGTTGAGTCTGAGAATCTTTTAGTTTAGCTAACAATTCAGTCTTTTCTTTAGAAAGAAGATCAACATTTGTTTCTAAAGTGAGTATCTTACTAGTGCAATCATCTAAAGATGTTTTTAAAGATAGATTCTCAAGATCATTGTTGTTCTTTTCAGAAGAAAGATTATCTAATTTAGCAATCAGCTCATCATTTGATTTGATAACCTTCTTTAGTTTCTTCTTGAAATCAACATACTTATCATGAATTTCTTGTAGACTAGTAACTAACTCTTCTTTAGAAAGATCAAGTAGACTTACCTCTTGAGAGTCTTCATTATCTTCTCTTGCCATTAGACAATCCACCGTTTCTTCTCCGCTTTCACTGTCACTTGACTCGTCCCATGTAGCTTTATAGGCTTTTTCTCCCTTCTTCTTGTGTGAGCTTTTCTTTCCTTTCTTTGCTTTAGGACATTCATTTTTGAAATGCCCTTTCTTCCCACATTCAAAGCACCTAGAAGGGGTAGAAGAAGAACTGGAAATTTTGTTAGATTTAAATCTTTTGTATTTCTTACCGTTGACGATCAAGGCTTCTTCTCCTTCTTCTTCACTTGACTCCTCACTTTCTTGTGTGACGACTTTTGAAGCTTTTAGAGCCACATCCTTCTTCTTTCCTTGCTGAAGTTCACGTGCTCTTCTTTCCTCCTCTTCTAGGGTTGCTTCATGAGCTTCTAGGTTGCCAATAAGTTGCTCCATTTTCAGTCGAGTGAGGTCGTTTGCTTCTTCAATGGCTGTCACCTTTGGCTTATATTTTGGAGGGAGGGATCAAAGGATTTTTGATACCTGATCTTCTTCAAGGACAGGTTTTCCTAGGGCACTTAAACCATTAACAATAGTAGAGAATTTTGCAAACATTTCACTAATAGATTCATCAGGATCCATACGAAAGTGTTCAAACTTTTGTTTAAACATGCTAATTTTGGAATTTTTGACTTGGAATGTACCTTCATAGGTTATGGACAGTCTATGCCAAATATCATAGGTTGTGTCACAATTGGATATTCTATTAAATTCTCCTACCGAAATAGAACAATATAAAATGCTTACAGCTTTTGCATTCATTTGAGCCAGCTTTACCGTATTTGCATCCCATTCTGCAAATTGAGTTTGAGGGAGCTCATATGGGGTTGACACCATTCTCCATAAGTCCCAATTGATGCCTTGGAAGTAGAACTACATCCTTCTCTTCCAATATTGGTAGTTTTTTCCATCGAATGCTGGAGGCCTAGCAACAAGTGTCCCTTCAAGATAAAGGTTGTTGAACACTCCGTCACCCATTTCTTCAAGACCTTGTTAGGGTTCCTTGAAGCCTGCTCTGATACCAATTGAAAAACACTAGAGGGGGGTGAATAGAGTTTTTAAAATAATTTTAACAATTTATTAAACTCAAACAACCACAATTGAAAATTGGAAGGAGACAGGTGTTTAGAGTGGTTCCAACTTTAGCAAATACTAAAGTTGTCAGTCCACTACCCGGTTGCTTACCCAACCGGGATTTTGAAAGTATTTATTTTATTACCTTCTCAAGGACTTATACAAAATACAATACTTTCCTTTACACCCTTTGAACAACCTTCACTTGAAGTAGGTGCACCAACTTTGAGGTAGCCTTCTTGAAGTAACTCCAAGCTCCCCCTTGAAGTAGCCTTCCTCTCTAGAAGTAACCTCCCGTTGCACCAGCCTTCTGAAGTAGCTCAAAGTCACCTTCTTCACCAAGAAGATCTCCACCCTCTCCAATCAGCAGCCTCCAACCTAGGAGTAGCAAGGAGAGTACAAACGGTAATAGAGAACAATAAAGGAAAAAGGAAATTACAACTTATCCTTTGTAGCCCAAGGCTTGATTTGCCTAGATCAAGCGTATAGATCTCCTAACCAAGTGTATGAACTAGTGATTGCAGTGGGTAGGAGATACTAGCCTATAGGACACGAATTTTGAGCTAAGGAAGGAAATGGCCAATTGTCACAATGCTCAAATTGCTCACAAACAGATTGCTCAAAGTATGCTCAAGGATTTCTCAAGTGTAACAAGTGTGTTTGAGTGTCCTATGGCTTGTCCTATTTATAGGAATGGCCTAAGGATGCTTAAGGACGTTCTAGACAACTTCTAGGGGTTTCTAACTGCTTAACTAGCCGTTAGGTACAAGTTTGTTGATTTAACACCTACTCGGTCGAACTTTTGTCGACCGACAGGCTCTCTGGAACAAGTGATTTGCAAAGTCTATCTCCAACTGCCAACTACCTTGTCAGTTGTGTCTAATGGCTACTTTGGATCTTTCTCAGTCGAGAAGATTGTCGACCGAGAGTGTCTCGGTCGAGGAGTTTGTCGACTGAGATTGATCCTGTTTCAATGTTTCAATTTAGGCACTAATTATATGTATGAGTGTGCATATGTGATCCTATTTGAAGGGGATGACCTATCTAAATATGGTGTTTAGCTAGGGAGAATATAACGCTTGATTTACATGAAATCTAAGTACTTGTACATTATATATTTGTACAAGTTTTTACAAGGCGATTACATTTCATGAAAATACAAACATATAAGCATATGGATTTCCCTAATTACTTTTGTCATCCACCTTGTTCCTGCACACTCGAGTAGCTCGTTAGATCAAAAAGAATGAAATGTTTGCCATAATCAAAACAAAGAGATTTATAGATGTCCATTTAGCCAACAGCATTGAGGGTGGTGGCTTCTCTGGGCCACACCCACATTGGGACCAAAAAAGCTTAAATCAAGTTTAATGAAAAGTTAAAATGGTATAAGTTCCACTTGGTATAATTTTTGATTCAAAGGTCTAACTGGGGTGTTTCATGCATCATTGGAATGATAATTGAAAGCTATACAACATGATACACATTAAATATCCAAAATATTGTAGCAAATAGGTTCAATATCAATTGCAAGATGGATATAAATTAAATCATGGCTGTTATTTCAACCCTCAACTTCAAGTCACATATTGGGAAAGTGATCATTGATTTAACCAAATAAGAGCACCGCCACTTTCCAACTATGTGATTAACATTAAGTTGATCAAGAGGAAACTTGATGAGACAGAAATATTACAATAGAGGAGAGATAAAAATTAGGTTATCACATCCTTTCCACCTTAAAAGAAATTGTGTCCTTAAAATCCATCCAAGATCATAGGTAGGTGTCAAAGTAACATCATTTATATCTAGATTACCAATCCTTAGTGCCAAGGTATCTCCAACATAACTTTAGGAGTGGGACCTTATAGGGGATCCACTCCCTACTTAATTTGAGAATAAACTCATCTAGCCAAACATACTTACAAGCATGCTCGAATAGACATAATTTTTTATTTTTTAGATGATGATATACAAACAAACAAAGAATAGCATCAAAATAAAATTTTGTGACTATACTCAATTTTATAAAATTACATCATTATCTCCCACAAAAAGTTTACATGAACGTACAATAGAAGGATCTGAGTAGAGGGATAACTTGCTATCTCAACTCCATCTCCCAAGAGCTCCACCAAATAGGTCAATGTCACCAAGTCTATTCTTCCAAGTCCTAGACCTGGGGTTGGAAGAATACCCCAACAAAAGAAGAAAAGTAGATGCATCAACATAAAGGTTGCTATGTGCATATTAAATATGGATTGAGAAATATAAGGAATAAAAGATGTCAAATAAGCAAGGTTTCCCATAGAGGAGGTAAGTATCAACCCAATGGGTATAAAAAAGAAACATGAATTTTTACAAAGATGATATATAAAAGAACACTTGCTATAATTAAATATAAAAGTTGTGCCTCAAAAGCACACATAAAACTTGGGCACAGAACCCATCATAATAATATCATCATGCATGCACGTGAGATAACCATAGAACTAACATAATATAAAGTCAGTGGTGGTTAAGGCTCACAACCTTAAAACTTGACAGAGAATGGCACACAACCGAACTCCCTTGGCATAAAAGCCAGGGTATGGGGCATATGATCCTCCATCCAATAAATATATATAAGTGTAGGAGGACTAAAACCTCAGTGCATGGTAGGGGAATAAAATCCAGTGCATAATAATAAAACATAAGGGAACAAAACCTCAAGGGAATAAAACCCAAATAACCAAATTATTACAGTACTTTAGGGCTAATGAATCACAATGCATTCTTAAATGTAGATGCAAGTGAAAGTATGGTCATATAAAATAATAAGATGAGATTTTCCAACAATTATCATGTGGGGTCAGAGGATCCATAACAAAATACCCAATCTTATCCACAATTGAGACGCAACATAAGATCATGCATCAAATACTCAAGTTAGGGTTTCCACATGGAATAAAGTGAACAAGATATAATGAAGAGTCCTATAAGATTATCCATCATATTAGGTAAATAAGATTAATAAAAGAATATAAGTACTCAAATGAGGCAACCTCTCAGGAGGGAGAGAACGATGTGTAGGGCATATGTCTAGGATTGAGAGAAAGATAAAGCTGGGTGATTGCTCAATATACAATAATAGGGAATGCAACATACCTCACATTTTCCTAGGTCAATACCCTAATTCCATCTCAGTCCACAAGCAACATATTAAAGGCATATGTAAGATTATGTTAGGTTTACAAAAATTGTATAAACCCTAAAATCAGACTTTATTATTAATGACTTAGGTTATCAAGACCATGTGATCCTATAGATTATATTATTTTGAATTCATAATTTTTTGTTTTGTTTTTTGACTTATAAATTATTAGTTATCAATTTTAGAAAAATTATACAATCAAATAATTCCAAAAAATCATGTATTTATTGTATGTGATTTAGGTGATGAAATCAATAGCATTGGATAGAGAAAAACTTCATGATTCTAAAACACATTTTCTTTTATGTTTGTGACCTATAAATAATTTAATATGAGTTTTAAAAAATGGACCAATAAGAAAACCTCAAAAATCCATGTACGCACCTTATTCGTTAATACGTAAAACATGGTGACTTGGCCCAGTGGGGATTGGCCGTTTGGCCTGGGATCCTAGCCAGTTAGGAGCACAACTCATTGGGATCAAATCAAAATAAGAGTTGAAGATGAACAAAATGCCCTTGGTGAAAAATGAAAAGGAAAAAAGAAACGAGTGTTAGAGATGTGAAATAACAGTGATTCTCTTCTCAACACCATCATGATGAAATTGGGGTGCACTATTGTTAAAGTTGATCAAGATTGAGATTCAAACTTGTAAACTAGAAACCAAATCAGTAATTTAGCATCTCTAATGAGTTGTTGGTGTCATGCTTGAACCAAAGACCCTGGTAACCTAGTCATGAGGTGACTAGAACATCAAGCTCCCCTCTCTGTCAATTAGTAGGAGAAGCCAGAACTCAAACATGCATAATAATGAGAACCAAGGTGTGCATACATTCTAAAGATGTCGGAGCAATCTTGTGAAGCCAAATGAGGTTGAATCATGGGCAAAACATGATCAACAACCGGATCTCAACACATCAGTCAACTACTTACAAAACATGAGATGAAAAGAGGGAAAAGATGATGGATTGTCTTTAGACCAAATTGGAAAACCATAACGCTCTGTGTGATCCAGTGAAGGCACCCCCACTACCATCCAAATCCATAAAGGGCAGAGACCTTCTCTTAGACTCCATGACCTTTGATGCCAGGATGGTGTGGAGAAGTATTGCTGGGTGCAGAATTGGTTGAACTAGTACTAGAGTCTGATGTTAAGGAGTTTGGAGAAGGTCAGGGAGTAGTTGGCTAGAGGTTTGAAAGGCAAGGATTGCAAGGATAAAATAAAGTGGGGAAGAATAGATGAAGACAAGAGGTGGTTGTGGTCTACGCATGAAATGATGTAAACCCTAGGAATTATATACTCAGTGGGTTCAAAATGATTTGGGAAAAGCGGTGAAGAGGAAACTAGACAAAAAGAAGGAAGAAAGAGTTATAGGGAAAGAGAGAAAGTATAGGAGGAAAGGAGGCTCTATGGTCTGGTTTCCAAAAACAATGAGGAAGGAGAAAAATCTACGACCCTCAGATTGGCTGACCAAACAAAAAAAAGAAGAAAAAGAATCCTAGCTATTCAAACCATGCCTAAGATGCGTGAAATGTATTAAACACAAAATTTTGTGGAATAGTGGCACTTATTTAATACTTTTGGATTTATGTATTAAAACTTACCTTTTCTTTCATATTTTACTTGAGGGTCCAAACAAGTTCCAATCAATATGAAATTTTACTCTTAGACTAATGAAGGCACGTAGATTCCAATTTTTGCATTAATGTTTTTACTTTTGAAGAGATTTCTTATATTAATTAGTAATTTTAGATTATATCATATATTCTCTTTCCTTGACAAAATTAATCCATCTAGGATTGTTCAAATAATATGAAACTTGGCACCCAAGCTAATTGGGACCCAAGGAACATGGTTTTACCATTGTATTTCACTTTTGAGATTTCCTTTCATGAGTTATGACACCATTAGAATTTTTGTCTCATGACCATTACATTTATTAAAATATTATATATTTATTAATAACATTCTTTGAATTAAATGTTATTAACTTCACATTGTTGCCAAAAGAGCCGTATTTTATTTTTTTACATGAAATTTCACATTTAACATATTTAGTCTATTATTTCCATATTTATTTAAATAATATAACATTATTAATATTTATGGGCATGTAATTACCAACTGTTATTCCAAACCATATTATTCATTTTTATTTAGCCATTATGTTAGTAATAAAAATATATATAACATATTTCATGATATTATTTATGTGTTGGCACATAATTAAGTCATCATGTATATACATTTTAAGTTGTCCTTGTTTAGTTAAATCTAAGGAGCTATCCTCACTAGCCTTCTAATCATGGAATATGGTGGGATCCTAGATTTCAGTTCATTAGAACACTACACCCCTTAAAAGGATTTCATCCTTGAAATCACATCATCAATATCTTATCCACCAAATACTCTTCACTCGTTACAAGGATTAACCTAGTAAGCCAATCTAAACACATCAACATATTAGGGTTACTCATGTATCTTTTAGTTGTGAATATTTTAGGGGGTGATTTATATATCAAGCGTCCAACTAACATGTCAAACTCACCTTGGGTTGAGTTTTAGGTCCTCATGTTACTAATCTGTCAACCCTAAAGATTCACATTATAATCCAAAAAGTCATAGGGTACAAAAGGTACGTCAACTAAACCTTTACATTATGCCTCTTATTCTTAGTCATCACTCCAAATACCAAAACTAAGGTTTATGATATCTATATAATTTAATTCTAGGGTTTTGTTACCAAGATTCATTATTATTGTGACTTGGCTCAAGAAAACTTTGATAAAATCAAAATACTTTTCTTTGGTACATATAATAGTATAATGAAAATAAATTATCATGATAACAAACCAGACAATGTAAAACAAAAATGGTACCAAAATCAGTTACATGAACCAAGTCTCATTTTTCCATTTTATATCTCCTTATCCTACTACTTGTATGTGATGTCCCTGAATTTTCTAAAACTTAATCTGATGTGTGATGTCCAAATTGAAACCCTCACCTCAACGAGAATCCCAATTTAAACACCACACACTAGGCTAAGAAGAATAAAATCAGAGGTAGTCAGAAGGAAACAATCAATAGTACATGCACATGAACAATAAACAAACCATACAACATATGTTCACCATTCAACATATAATTACATAATAAATAGTTACAACATTTGATATTACATATTGAACATCAAACTTATACATATACATGTACTACCACTAAACAACAGGATCTTAAGACAACAGGTCCACCTGTACATCATCTCACCACATGTAACACCCCTCCCTAGGGTTTCATACGTAACCAGTGGAAGCACAGCCTAATCCCCAGCATTATCCATAATGTGGGGTACTTGGTATTTTAGGGAGGGATTGTCACATACATGATCTCATATCAAGAAATAAATAACACTTGACATTATTGAAACATAGATTCATACATAAGTTCTTGGAAAGAAAACAACATCATGGTTCTAAAGCTACACATATTCTATATGACATATGAAAGATAGGATCTCCATAGCTGGACGTCCCACCAGGCAACAACTTCTAAGGTCTTGGATCCTTGGAATCTTCTCAAGATGTCTCCTTCCCTTTAGATCCAATGTCTGCGGACATCTCATCCCCAGCCATGCAAAGGAAAAACAAACATGGTAAGTAAGTGGCATTGGCATGTTATAAAACATAAAAATAAACTATAATTGTGACTTGACATAAACATGGACATACATTTAACATTAATCATTTCTTGACATCTTTTACGCAAGGAACTTGACTAGAAGTATATGCTCATCTCTTAATGCCTCATAAGGAGCCCATAATGCTCGAAAAGCCCATAATTGCTCAGAAAGCCCATAATGCTCGGAAAGCCCATAACAAGGTGCATATAAATCTAAATCAATTTCCATTAACCATGATCTTTCTTAGACTTGATTATCTTCTTAATGACTTAGACTTGATCTTAATGGGATTTCTCCCTCTTGAACATAGTTGGGATTTCTCCCCATGAAACATGATGGGATTTCTCCTTCTTAAGTATGGATGGGAATCTCTTCCCTCTTAATCTTGGTTTCATGTTCCTTAACCATAATTCATAACATAAATGTGGTTTCTATACTTAGACTTATATTATAGAAAACAAGCATTCAATAATCATATACTTGAAGGAAAACATGGATTTATCATGACTTTAACATAAAGTGCTTAACAATATTCATAAACATTCAATAAAGCAAAGGTTATCTATGCCAAGGGCATGGCCCACTTACCTTGAGATAAATCACCTAAGTCAAACCTGGTTTGATTGGTTGGGTTCTCTTAATCACCTGAAATAACATGTTTATCATTCATTATACAACATCAAACCCTAATTTGTTCATATAAAAATTGAGATGTGAAAATAGAGAAATCAGGTGATAAAACTAGAAAATCGGATTCCTCATTGAAAATCCTTTCCAAAACATATTTTTTTCATAATTTTCTGATAACCAGGTGATTTACTAGGAATTTCCAAAGAATTGACCAATCACAAATCGAGATAAAGCCACGTATATATATACATCCAAATCTGGAAATAATGGGCCAGCTTCTGATTTGGCCCAATTGGACTTGGCCAATTCGGCAATGAGGCTTGCCTCAGCGATCAAAGAAATAGGGCGTGAAAACTTGAAAATACCCTCATGGGTGAAAAAACATCAAAATAGGCTAACAGGGGTACCAAGGTCATCTCGTGACCTGGATTGTTCCTCGCTCACACAGTGCGAGCCATGGCTCCAACGCCATGGGCGAGCTTCTCAGCCATGGGCAAGGACCCTGGCCTACAGCCAACCGAGAGAAGAAAATAACTCAATCGAGTTTGTGATGAGAAGGCAAAAGCAGAGAGCCTGAGCTCGAGGCCTGGAGAGCATAGGAACTCGAGAACCGGTTCTGGCCATGGCTAAAGCTGAGGGTAGGGGTCGAAGCCAGATCTCGAACCCATCCTGTCGGTGACGACTTTCAACTAGAAAAGACCCACGATGTCGAGAAGAGCTATTAAGAAGGTGCGGACAAGGTCACCTGAAGCAAAGACACCCAGAAGAGTGATCGTGGTCGAGGAACAGAGCTTCACGGTGAGGAACAGGGGGAAAGGTTCGGGTATTGGAAACCACAAAGACCATGGTGAAAATCGTCTACTGAGGCTTGAGAAACATCCGCTGCGGTCAAACGAAGGTCAGGGCATGCTTCCCTTGGACGAAGGGGCCCTAGAGGTGCCATGGCATCAGAACGCCAGTGAGCACTCCTATTAGTCCTATAGGACACAGAGTTTCAGGAACAGGTAGGACAAACCATTGAAGTAGAATGAGAGAGGAGGGTTCACAGATGCTTACATGCCCCTCAATTACAGCGAAGGTGCCAAAGAAGCACTACAGTGAGGTGGAGGTCGTCGGAGGGCCAGTCGAGTAGGTCGGTGTGTTTGGAGGCTTCTGAGCATAAATTGGGGGAGGAGGAGTACCTCTTCAGGATAGGCGGTGCTCTTGGGGTCTTGATCGGCCAGTGTGGAAGGCAGAGGCGGCGACTGCGCTTCAATGGCAGAGAGGGTGTTCAAGCCCTAAATGGGTGTTTCATGTATAGGGCATTAGGGGAGGTGAGTAGAGGCTTGTTGGGTTCGGGAGACTAAGGTGAAATTGCTGGTCAAGAAATCTCTGAGAAAGGTGGAATGATGAGGGAGAGTGAGATCGGTGAAAAACGTCATGTGAAACAGCTTCCATTCACATGAGTAACGGAGGAAGGAGAAGACATGCATGCCGTTGGATCTTGATCCAACAGTCGCTGTGCAGGCACGTGAGAAATGTAACACGTGACAAATCTAAGGCGCAGACTATAGGGAAATAAATGACATAAATTAAAAATCGGTTAATTCTTTAGAAAAACCATATACAAACCTCTCTCAAATTAATTGAGAGGTCAAACACGGTCCTAATGGGTTCAAATTTTGACCATAGGTGCATTAGAGTGTCTAGAACATTCCCATTAAATTAGTTTTACTGCTTGTACATGTTTTAGGCCTAAAATAGCAAAAACCATAATGTGCACTTAAATGACCATGATGAATGTAAATAAAGCCATTAATTTATCAAATAAGAATTTTAAGATATGAAAACGTGCACTAAATATTATTTCTTTTCAATTAACAATATGGAGGCTATTAAGTAAGCAATTAAACATGTAAATCACTAATTACCATATGAGAGAGAAAATTTGACATAAAAACATTTATTCTCATTTTCTTAAACAAAAGAGCATGGATATATATGAAAACATTTTCTTTAAATAAAACAAGGGTAAGAGAGAAATTGGACATAATAAAATGAATTTGCAAAACTAACATGGGAAATTTGCATTTAAGTCCTCAACAATTATCTTATTAGAAAAAGAGCATGCAGAGAATAAAATATTTTGAAAATTTGTATAAAAAGAGTGGGATATTATAATTCTACCCACCTTAAATAAATTTCATCCTCGAATTTTCCTAGAGTTTCTACCCACCTTAAGGGTTTCACATAAACTTACAAATTTTACATACGATTTTTCATTATAAAAGGAGGCATACATAAACAAAGCATTATTATTCAACATAAATTACTTAACTACCCTTCCTAAGTCTCATACTTCTCCTTAACATTACACCTAACTCATTACACTTAGGGAATCTATCTCTACTTACCATGACTACATCTTCATAGTTGTCTAACCTTAGGTCATATATCCTTCATCTCTTTATATGTGGTGATCAAGCACATATTTAGAAATGTTGGATCTTTTTATGCTACATCTCGCCAACTTATTTGCACATGTGTCCCATACCACACACACAATTAAGAACGTAAGACACATAAAAAGTCACATTAAATGACATTTTCCTCAAATCTCAATTAGGTGACCCTTACCATTGAGACAAGGAGAAACATGTCATCATCTAGGGTTTGGTTTCAACTACATGCTAACATGTACTTTTCTAATGAGGTGAGGGATCTAGTCATCTTTAGGGTTCTCTAGACATACTAGAATACATAATCATGTTCTCTACTTCTATTTCTTCATCCTAGGGTGACTTGCATGAATCCTTATTGTTGCCTTAGTGGCCATCTATTTCTTGCTCTGATACCATTAATGTAACACCCCTCCCTAGGGTTTCATATGTAACCAAAGGAAGCACAGCCTAATCCCCAGCATTATCCATAATGTGGGGTACTTGGCATTTTAGGGAGGGATTGTCACATACATGATCTCATATCAAGAAATAAATAACACTTGGCATTATTGAAACATAGATTCATACATATGTTCTTGGAAAGAAAACTACATCATGGTTCTAAAGCTACACATATTCTATATGACATATGAAAGATAAGATCTTCATAGATGGACATCCCACCAGGCAATAACTTCTAAGGTCTTGGATCCTTGGAATCTTCTCAAGAAATCTCCTTCCCTTTAGCTCCAATGTCTGCGGACATCTCGTCCCCAACCATGCAAAGGAAAAACAAACATGGTAAGTAAATGACATTGGCATGTTATAAAATATAAAAATAAACTATAAATGTGACTTGACATAAACATGGACATACATTTAACATTAATCATTTCTTGACATCTTTTACGTAAGGAACTTGACTATAAGTATATGCTCCTCTCTTAATGCCCCATAAGGAGCCCATAATGCTCGGAAAGCTCATAATGCTCGAAAAGCCCATAACAAGGTGCATATAAATCTAAATCAATTTCCATTAACCATGATCTTTCTTAGACTTGATTATCTACTTAATGACTTAGAATTGATCTTAATGGGATTTATCCCTCTTGAACATAGTTGGGATTTCTCCCCATGAAACATGATGAGATTTCTCCTTCTTAAGCATGGATGGGAATATCTTCCCTCTTAATCTTGGTTTCATATTCCTTAACCATAATTCATAACATAAATGTGGTTTCTATACTTAGACTTATATTATAGCAAACAAGCATTCAATAATCATATACTTGAAGGAAAACATGCATTTATCATGACTTTACCATAAAGTACTTAATAATATTCATAAACATTCAATAAACCAAAGGTTATCTATGCCAAGGGCATGGCCCGCTTACCTTGACTAAATCACCTAAGTCAAATCTGGTTTGACTGGTTGGGTTCTCTTAATCACCTAAAATAACATGTTTATCATTCATTATACAACACCAGACCCTAATTTGTTCATATAAAAATTGAGATGTGAAAATAGAGAAATCAGGCGATAAAAACCAGAAAATCAGTTTCCTCATTGAAAATCCTTTCCAAAACATAATTTTTTTCATAATTTTCCGATAATCAGGAGATTTACTAGGAATTTCCAAAGAATTGACCAATCACAAATCGAGATAAAGCCACATATATATATATCCAAATCCAGAAATAGTGGGATAGCTTCTGATTTGGCCCAATTGGACTTGGCCAATTCGGTAATGAGGCTTGCCTCAACGATCAAAGAAATAGTGCGTGAAAACCTGAAAATACACTCGTGGGTGAAAAAACATCAAAATAGGCTGACAAGGGTACTAAGGTCATCTCGTGACCTGGATTGTTCCTCTCTCACACAGCGTGTGCCATGGCTCCAGCGCCATGGGCGAGCTTCTCAGCCATGGGCAAGGACCCTGGCCTGCAGCCACCCGAGAGTAGAAAATACCTTGATCGAGTTTGTGATGAGAAGGCAAAAGCAGAGAGCCTGAGCTCGAGGCCGAGAGAGCATAGGAACTCAGGAACCGATTCTGGCCATGGCTAAAGTTGAGGGCAGGGGTCGAAGCCAGATCTCAAACCCAGCCTGTCAACAATGACTTTCAATTGGAAAATACCCAAGGCATCGAGCGGAGCTCTTAAGAAGGTGCAGACAAGGTCGCCTGAAGCAAAGACACCCGAAAGAGTAATCATGGTCGAGGAACAAAGCTTCACAGCGAGAAATAGGGGGAAAGGTTTGGGTATTGGAAACCGTAAAGACCATGGTGAAAATTGTCTACTGAGGCTTGAGAAACATTCATTGCGGTCAAACGAAGGTCAGGGCATGCTTCCCTTGTACGAAGGGGCCCTGGAGGTGCCATGACATCAACACACCGACGGGCACTCCTACTGGTCCTATAGGACATGGAGTTTTGAGAACATGTAGGACAAACCATTGAAGTAGAATGAGAGAGGAGGGTTCACAAATGCTTACAGGGCCCTCAATTGCAGCGAAGGTGCCAAAGAAGCAATGCAGTGAGGTGGAGGTCATCGAAGGTCCAGTCGAGTAGGTCGCTCTGTTTGGAGGCTTCTGAGCATAAATTGGGGGAGGAGTACCTCTTCAGGATAGGTGGTGCTCTTCAGGTCTTGATCAGCCAGTGTGGAAGGCAGAGGCGGCATCTACGCTTCAATGGCAGAGAGGGTGTTCAAGCCCTAAATGGGCATTTCATGTATATGCCATTAGGGGAGGCGTGTTGAGGCTTGCTGGGTTTGGGAGACTAATGTGAAACTGCTGGTCAAGAAATCTCTGAGAAATGTCAGGCTTTACTATTGTTCATGCTATAATACCACCTGTCACATCCTTGGATTTTCTAAAACTTAATATGATGTGTGATGTCCAATTTGAAATCCTCACCTCAGTGAGAATCCCAATTTAAACACCACACACTAGGCTAAGAAGAAGAAAATTAGAGGAAGTCAGAAGGAAACAATCAGTAGTACATGCACATGAACAATAAATAAACCATACAACATATGTTCACCATTCAAAATATAATTACATAATGAATTATTACAACATTTGATATTACATATTGAATAGAAAACTTATACATATACATGTACTACCACTAAATAACATGATCTTAAGACAACAGGTCCACCTGTACATCAACTCGCCACACAACTCTCAATTATCCTGGTTCTTCAAGATCATATGTCCACAACCTAAACAAAAGATTACATGTCATACACATCAACACAATATTCAAGAATATTGTACTGAGTATGCCTACGTGTCTTCTATATACCTCTCATCATATCTTGGCAATAAGATAAAACTAATACTTGGAAGTATTAAACAAATATAAGAAAACGCATACACTTGCACAAAGATATTTATTAACAAAAGAGAACACATATTTTAAGTATATTTTCCATTATATATCTGTTCATTTGCCACCTGAGGGAATAATGCATCATCTCAGCTACCAAAGAGTATGAGATGTAAGGCCTTATGATCTACTACCAAAGAGTTAGATCATAGTACAATGTGATCTTCTACCAAAGAGAATGATCACTTTCCCGCAATATGTTACCAAAGAGAATTAGTGCTTTCATATAATTGAACGGATGTATTATGTTTGATGTGTTCATAGCAATAGGTATGAAAAATCAAGCAACATATCATACATGAACAATCATTTCAATAAATACCATATGCCAAGTCTTTACTACCATATAACATAAGTATATTACATAATAAGCAAAGTAAGAGGTAATGGCATACCTTGATCACAAATATTCTAATCATCACATATCCCTGATATCAACTATATCCTTCATCAAACTTGATTAGACAATACCATGTACTATCATTAGATTCTCATGATCTTAACCCTATTTATATCCATTTCAGGGTTTGCTTACTCATTAGGATATTCTCATTATTACTTGCATTCTTGTCTTAGGATTATCTTATTGATGTCATTTTATAGATTATGATTCATTATTTAAACATTAGGTTCCATATCCTTTTTGTGTGCATATTAACCCTAGTTTATATACATTATGCATATTAGGGTTTATATCACATTAAGAGCAAACATCATCGCATAACATGGATTATGTGTATCATCTTGATCTCATTTAAATGTGAGGTTCTAGATACTAATATGAGCTTACTCTGTAATTTTTATAATTTTGTTAGCATGTATGTATACATTACATTTTATTTAGGATTATTAGCACCTAATAAACATTCTAAACAAATTACATGATTTCATGCATCAACATCATAATTACTGACATCAGATGGATTATAAGCGTGAATATAGATTTACTGACATTTTATCATAATTTTAGGCCATCGTTTGATATTTATTATCCATCATATGAGAATTTCACCACTTATGTGATATCAATATTATTAGTACATCAAAATACTGATATTAACATTCCACTATGTTCTACTCATTTTTCTGAGAATTTTGATATATTATATGTATTTTTCTGATATACGAGCTAATAACTATGAATTATACGAACTGAGCATTACTGTGGCAATTACCTTTTCTTGGCCTATCAGGAGGCGACGCGTGGCCATTGGGAGGTGCTTCTCCTTCTTTACCTCACTAGGGTCAGATAGTCCGGGTCTGCGGGTGAATCCATGGATCTAGGGATCCATTAGCTCGATTGGCTCTTTCTTGGACTCACGTTCTCTCTCTCGCACGGTCTTCCGAGCGACGCCCTTGAAACCACCGCCGCCGTGGGGTTCTATTATGATATGCTCATGCTCACTGAGTCCCCAATGCAAGTTAGGTTTCCTGCTCATGAGCATCGCCACTGCCTACGTGCGTGGATGCTCTTCTGCCCAAGATGTCACGAGCCCAATGCTCTCGGACATGGGCACCACCTGGACAAGTATCTTTGGAGGGGGTAGGCCGTCGTGCACCTATTCTCAAGGTGACCTTCTTCTGCCTTACTTCGTCCATCCCTTCTCCTTCATGCTGAGAGTGCACCCAATCTCCATCTCCCCCCTCCCCCTGTGCATTCTCACATGGTCACGACTGCTGCCCAGCCGTCGTCGTGCTGCTAGACCCTGTCCATGACCGCCGGTGATGGCCTCTGCCGCGGTGGTGTCCTCCTCCGATGAGTGGTCTAGTCTCTCTCCCTTCCTCACGTTTGACACGTTTCCATCCTCCCAGCGTGAAGCCACTGCTGTGAGATCCTCCCAAAAGCTCCACGAGGATGCTAAGCTGAAGCACACCGTCATCATCTACCATGGAAGCTCCGGTGTGGGCTTCACATTGCTGTTGCAGCAGCAGATCAGTTTCTATTTTGATCCCTCTCCTTTTCATCTGGTGTTCCTCACCCTCCGCATGAACTTCCTCTACTCTACACGTAACAAATCAAATCTAGGTTTCTGAAATAGTCTCGTCATGCAGAGGTTATGAGCGAGTTGATTACCCCTCTAGCCCCACTAAGGGTGATCATGTTGGTATGGGATGGTCTCCTCACACTGCTCCCACATTTTCCACTCAAATGGAAGGTAGGAAAAAGGGACCTGCTCTATTCGATCTGACCATCCAAAGATCATGATGATGCCCCATAGCCAATCCGTGGCTACACATCTACTATACATATTCAAGGGAAGTTTTTCCTGCGTGATGTCTCTCTTGTGGAATAACTTAGGCTAGAATGATTAATAGACTTATTTTTAAAGTATCCAATACATGCATTAAATAACCAACTTCAAACCACAATAACTCCTTGTAGGAACATTAAACTTTAGGGAGTTTTAATCATAGCTTTATCTTGTCTCAACTTACATGCCATCCATCTTTGGTGCAAAAATTCACTTACTTGATCAACCAACAAATTAATCCAAAATGTCACATACTTAAGGGTACTAATCATTTTATCATTGGGGGTTTAAGGATTCTACAAGTACACTCCATCACATCCTACACACCTTAAGAGAAATTTCATCCTTGAAATTAAGCTAAAAATCCGTCTATCACATTGTACATCCTCATAGCATATCTCATTCCTAAAGTTAGATCTTAATATCCTTAGAGATATATCACCACCAACCTACATTGTAGGGTAAGAGCACCTAATTGCTTATCACATTAGGGTTACTTACAATGATTCTTATGTGTATTTCATATGATTCTTAAACAACCTTTCATCCTCTCATGAATAACATAGGTCAATTATAGGGTAAACACATCACTTAGAGGGTAACTATGTAAGGCAATGGTTCTAAATAGGGATACAAAAATGAAATAGTCAGAAATCCGACTGATATGGGCTCTAATACCATCTTGTAAAGAGTGGGTCTTGAGTGGGGATCCACTCCCTACTTAATTTGAGAATAAACTCATCCATCCAAACAAACTTACTAGCATGCTCGAATAGGCATAATTTTTTTATCTCTAAAATGATGATATACAAACAACCAAAGAAACCATCGGAATAAATTTCATGACTATATTCAATTTTATAATAGTACATCATTATCTATCATAAAGGGTTTACACAAAATTTACAATATAAGGATCCAAGCAGAGGGATAACCAGCTATCTCAACTCTATCTCCCAAGAGCTCTACCTAATTGGTCCATGTCACCAAGGCCATTCTTCCAAGTCCTACACCTATGTTGGAAGCATACCCCAGCAAAGAGAAAAGTAGATGCATCAAAATAAAGGTTGGTATGTGCATATTACATATGGATTAAGCAACATAAAGAATAAAGGATGCCAAATAAGCAAGGCTTCCCATAGAAGAGGTAAGTATCACCCCAACGGGTATCAAAAGGAAAAATGAATTTTTAAATGTTGACATACAAAAGAAGACTTGTCATAATTAAAATATAAAAGTTGTCCTTCAAAAGTACAAATAAAACTTGGGCAGAAAACCCATCATAATAATATCAACATGCATGCACATGAGACAAGCATAATATTAGCGTAATATGAAGTCATTGGCAGCTAAGGCTCACAACCTTAAAACTTGATAGAGAATGGCGCAAAACCAAACTCCCTTGGCATACAAGTTAGGTTATGGGGCATACAATCCTCCATCCCAAATATATAAAAGTACCAGAGGACTAAACCTCAATGCATAGTAGGGGGATAAAACCCAGTGCCTAATAATAAAATGTAGGGGAATAAAACCCAAATAACTAAAGTATTACATTACTCAAGGGCTACTGAATCACAAAGCATGCTAAAATGTAGAGGCAAGTGAAAGTATGGTCATATAAAACAATAAGATGAGACTTTCCAACAATTATCATGTGGGGTCAGAGGACCCATAACAAAATTTCAATCTTATCCACAATTGAGATGCAACATAAGATCATTCATCAAATACTCAAGTTAGGGTTTCCACATGGAATAAAGTGAAAAAATATAAATAGGAGTCCAATAAGATTATCCAAGATATTAGGTAAACAAGATTGATAAAAGAATATAAGTACTCAAATGAGGCAACCCCTCAGGAGGGAGAGAACGATGTGTAGGGCATATATCCACAACACCAAGAGAGAGATAAATTGGGTGATTGATCAATATAGAATAATGGGGAATGCAACATACCTTACATGAAGTCTACATATATCCCAATTAAATACCCTAATTACATCTCAGTCCACAAGCCACCTATTTGAGGCATATACAAGAATATGGTTAGGTTTACAACAGTTGTATAAATCGTAAAAATCCTCTTTTTATTATTAATGACTAAGGTTATCAAAACCATGTGATCTTATACATTATTTTTTTATTGTTTTGACTTATAGATTATTAGTTATGAAGTCTAGAAATATTATACAATTTTATAATTCCATAAAAATCATTTATTTATTGTATGTCATTTATGCGATGAAATCAATACCATTGGATAGAAAAAAACTTCACGTTCCAAAACACATTTTCTTTTATTTTGTGTTCTATAAATAATTTAATATGAGTTTTTGAAAATGGACCAATTAGAAAACCTCGAAAATCCATGTATACACCTTATCCGTTTATACATAAAATAGGGTGACTTGGCCTAGTAGGGATTGGCCGTCTGGCCTAGGCTCCCAGCTGGTCACGCATGCAACTCATTGCGATCAAACCATAAGAAGAGTTGGAGATGATAGAAATGCCCTTGGTGAAAAATGAAAGAGAAAAGAGAGATGAGGGTCAAAGATGTGAAGTCACGTCTATCCTCTTCTCAAAACCATCATGATGAATCTGGTTTAAACTTCTATTGAAGTTGATTAAGATCGATAATCAACCTCATAAATCTGGAAACCAAATTAGTAAATTAGCATCTCCGATGAGTTGCTGGTGTCATGCCTGAACCAAAGACCCTGGTAACTTAGCCGTGAGGTGACCAGAATAGCAAGCTCCTCTCTCCATCTATATAGTAGGATAAACCAAAACCTAAACTGAAAAAATAACGAGAACCAAGGTTTGAATTTAGGCTAAGTACATCAGAGCAATCATGCAAAGCCAAACAAGATCAAATGATAGGCAATACACAATCAATGACCTGGTCTCAACATCATCGATCAGCTGATTACAAAACACGAGATGAAAAGAGGGAAAAGACATAGGGTTGCCTTTAGACCAACTTGGATAACCACAAAGCTCCCTAAGATCCCAGCGAAGGCACCCCCGATTGCCATCTGACTCCAAAAATGCCAGAGACCTCTTCTTCGACCCCATGACTTCATCGGCACCAGGTTGGTGTGGAGAAGTATTGCTAGGTGTAGGATTGGTTGAATTAGTGCTAGAGTCTAGTGTTAAGGAGTTCAAAGTGTTGGGTTTTGTGGAGAAAACATGCACGTGGAGAAAACATGCACGACGGAAGCAACAAAAATTCTACTCAACTTGAAATGGGATCTCATCGACAACAACGTATTTGGAAGGAGTGTTTGCGGGATATACCTTATTGTAGAGAAAGTATGACGATGTCCCACTGCACAATGGTGTGCAACGACGCTGGCCTACACAGATGAAACTTCTTTCCTGTTTGCTGTCGCAGGAAGATCCGGCGGTGCTCCTTTCGTGTGGTGATGTACGCTGCTCGTAACACGTACGAATGGTCATTGACGTCCTCCGAACGTAGGCATCTCAGTGTCTGTGTCTCTACTTCATCCACACAGATGGACTGGAACTCCACGTCGTGCTTCCTAAGCTGGAAGGAAGGAGTCGTGTCTATACGACGATGTGCTAGCGGTGCGTTGCTCTCCTTTCTCTCCGAAGGACGATGACGGCTAGGGTTTATGTATGTTAGCGTAAACTGAAAAGCCTCTCTCGATATCTTATATAGATATCAGCCGTCAAGCTCCTTTAAATAAGAGATGAAGGGAAGTAGGGTTTCCTAAACCCATCGGTAAATAGAAACACTGCGTTAATTAAAACGTTCGTGGATTAATTAGAACATTCTGGAATTCATTAATTAACCAAATAATCACATTAATTAATTAATTAATATCTGACTCCATGCAATCACTTGGGATGGCTCTATGGGCATATATGCCAACACATAGAAGGTTAGGGAGTAGTTGGCTAAGGGTTGAAAGCCTAGGATTGTGAGGAGAAGGTAAAGCAGGGAAGAACAAGGGAAGAATAAAGAAAGACAGGAGGTGGTTGTGGTCTGTGTTTGAAATGCCACAAACCCTAGGAATTATATAGTTAGTGGGTTTGGAATGATTTGGGGAAAGTGGTAGAGAGGAAACCATAGGAAAATAAGGAAGGAAGAGGGAGAGGGATAGAGAGAAAGTATAAGAGGAAAGGAGCATTGATGGTCTGGTTTCCAAAAACACCAAGGAAGGAGAATAGCCTGCATCCCTCAGATTGACTGATCCGACAAAAAAAAGGAATAAAAGGAATCCAATCTATTAAAACCATGCCTAAGACACGCAACATGTATTAAGTGCAAACTTTAGGGGAACAATGACACTTATTTAATACTCTAGGCATTATGTATTAAAACTTACCTTTTCTTTCCTATTTTACTTGAGGGTCCAAACAAGTTCCAATTAATATGAAATTTTATTCTAAGACTAATAAAAGCATGCAAATTCAAATTTCAGCATTAATTTTTTTTACTTTTGAAGAGATTTTATATTTTATCTAGTAATTTTAGATTATATCATATATTATCTTTCCTTAACAGAATTAATCCATCATGGATTGTTCAAATAATATGAAACTTGGCACCCAAGCTAATTGGGACCCAATGAACATGATTTGACCATTGTAGTTCACTTTTGAGATTTCCTTTTATGAGTTATGGCACCATTAGGATTTTCAGTTCATTACCATTACATTTATCAAAATATTAAACATTCATTGAATTAAATGTTTTATCATCATATTGTTGCAAAAAGAGCTATCTTATATTATTTACATGAAATTCCATATTTAACATATATGTTTACTCATTCCATATTTATTTATACAATAAAACATTATTAATATTTATGGACATGGAATTACCAATTGCTATTTCAAAGCATATTATTCATATTTATTTAGCCATTATGATATTAAAGAAAATATATGTAACATTTTTCATGATTTTATTTACATGTTGGCACCTAATTAAGTCTTTATGTAAATGTGTTTTAATTTTATCCTTGTTTGGTCAAATATAAGGAACTATCCTCACTAGCCTTTTAATCATGGAATAGGGTAGAATCCTAGATTTTAGTTCTTTACAACATTCCACCCCTTATAAGGATTCCATCCTCGGAATCACATCATCCATATCTTCTTTAACAAATACTCTTCACCCCTTGAAAGGATTAACATAGTAAGCCAAACTAAACACATCAAGGTATTAGGGTTACTCATGTATCTTTTTGTTGTGAATATTTTATGGGTTTGTGTGGTTCGTATGTCAAGCATCCAACTAACATGTCAAACTCACCTAGGGTTGAGGTTTAAGTCCTCGTGTTACTAACCTATCAACCCTAAAGATTCACACTATAATTCAAAAAGTCATAGGGTGCTAAAGTTAGGCCAATTAAACCTTTATATTGTGCCTCTTATTCCTAGCCATCACTCGAAACACCAAAACTAAGGTTTATGATATCGATTTTATCTAATTCTTGGGTTGAATAACCATATTCATTCTTGATTGTGACTATGCTCAAGAAAGCTTCGATAAAATCCAAACAAATTTCTTTGGTACATATAATAATATAATGAAAAAAAATTGATGCGACAAAAAACTAGGCGATGTAAAACAAAATTGCTACCTAAATCAATTACATGAACCAAGTCATAGTTTTCCATTTAATATCTCCTTATCCTACTCATTCTACGTCCTCATAACATGTCTCCATCCTAAAGTTAGATCTTATCATCCAATGGGATATATCACCACCGACCTACATTTTAGGGTAAGTGCACCTAATTACTCATCACATTAGGATTTCCTCACCAAGATTCTTATGTGTACTTCCTATGATTCTCAAACAAACTTTCATCCTCTCATGAATAACATAGGTCAATTCTAGAGTAAACATATCACTTAGAGGGTGACTATGTAATGTAAGGGTTCTATATAGGGAGAAAAAATTGAAATAGTCAGAAATTCAACCACTATGGGCTCTGATACCATCTTGTAAGGAGTGAGATTTGAGTAGGGATCCACTTCCTACTTAATTTGAGAATAAACTCATCTACTAAAACATTCTTACAAGTATGCTCAAATAGACATATTTTTTCATTTCTCAAATGAATGATATACAAATGACCAAAGAATAGCAGATGAATAAAATTTCATGACTATGTTCAATTTTATAATAGTACATCATTATATCCCATAAAGGGTTTACATGAAAGTTACAAGTTAAGGATCTAAGAAGAGGATAATGAGTTATCTCAACTCTATCTCCCAATAGCTCCACCTAGTCGGTCCATGTCACCAAGTCCAATATTCTAAGTCCTACACCTAGGGTTGGAAGCATACCCCAGCAAAAGGAGAAAAGTAGATGCATCAACATAAAGGCTAGTATGTGCATATTAAATATGGATTGTGTAATATAAGGAATAAAGGATGTCAAATAAGTAAGGCTTCCCATAGAAGAGGTAAGTATCACACCAGTAGGTATCAAAAGGAAAAATGAATTTTTAAAAGATGATATACAAAAGAACACTTGCCATAATTTAAATATAAAAGTTGTTCCTCAAAAGCACACAAAAATTTTGGGCACAGAGTCCATCATAATAATATCAATATGCATGCACGTGAGATAAGTATAGCACTATTATAAGATAAAGTCAGTGGCGGCTAAGTCTCACAACCTTAAAACCTGATAGAGAATAACACACAACTAAACCCGCTTGGCATACAAGCTGGGGTATGGGGCACATGATCCTCCATCCCAAATATATAAAAGTGCAGGAGGACTAAAACCTCAATGAATGGCAGGGGAATAAAATCTAGTGCCTAATAATAAAACGTAGGGGGATAAAACCTTAAGGGAATAAAACCCAAATAACCAAAGTATTACATTAATATAGGGCTACTGAATCACAAAGCTTGCTTAAGTGTAGAGGAAATTGAAAGTATGGTCATATAAAATAATAAGATGAGACTTCCCCGCAATTACCATTTGGGGTTAGAGGACCCATAACAAAATATCCAATCTTATCCAAAATTGACATGCAACATAAGATCATGCATCAAATACTCAAGTTAGGGTTTCCACATGGAATAAAGTTAATAAGATATAAAGAAGAACCCAATAAGATTATCCATCATATGAGGTAAACAAGGATGATAAAATAATATAATTACTCAATTGAGGAAACCTCTCAGGAGGTAGAGAACAATGTGTAGGGATTATGTCCGCATGACCAAGAGAAAGATAAAATTGGGTGATTTCTCAATATAGAATAATAGGGAATCAACATACCTCACATGAAGTCTACACATATCCTAGGTAAATACCCTAATTCCATCCCAGTCCACAAGCAACCTATTAAAGGCATATACAAGATTATGGTTAGGTTTACAACAATTACATAAACCCTAAAAATTGGCTTTTTATAATTAGTGGCTTAGGTTATCATAATCATGTGAACTTATAGATTATAAATTCCTGAGTTCATTCATTTTTTATGAATCATAGATTATTAGTTATGAATTTTAGAAATATCACACAATTAAATAATTATAGAAAAACCATGTATTTATTGTATGTCTTTTAGGCAATGCAACCAATACTGTTGGATAGAGAAAACATTCATGATTCCAAAGCACATTTTCTATTTTTTTACATATAAATAATTTGATATGAGTTTTAGAAAATGGACCAATAAGAAAACCTCAAAAATCCATGTATGCACCTTATCCTTCTATACATAAAATAGGGTGACTTGGCCCAGTAGGGATTGGCCATCTGTCATGGGCTCCCAGTCAGTCAGGAACACATCTCATTGCATTCAAACCAAAAGAAGAGTTGGAGATGAAAAAAATGCCCCTGGTGAAAAATGAAAAGGAAAAGAGAAACGAGGGTCGAAGACATGAAATAACGGTGATCCACTTCTCAACACCATCACGCTGAATCTGAGGTGAACTACTGTTGAAGTTGATCAAGATCGAGAATCAATCTCATAAAATTGGAAACCAAATTAGTAAATTAGATCTACGATGCGTTGCTGGTGTCATGCCTAAACCAAAGACCCCAATAACTTAGCTGTGAGGTGATCAAAATAGAAACCTCCCCTCTCTGGCAATATCATAGGAGAAACCCAATCTCAGACAGGAAAAATAATGAGAACCAAGGTGTGCATACAAGCTAAAGATGTCAGAGCAATCATGTGAAGCCAAACAAGGTTGACTCATGGGATAAACACAATCATGACATGGCCTCAACATCATCGATCAGATGATTACAAAACACGAGATGAATAGAGGGAACAGATGAGGGCTTGCCTTTAGACCAAATTGGAAAACCATGAAGCTCCATGGAATCCCAGTGAAGGTACCCCGACCACCATCCAACTCCACAAAGGCCAGAGACCTCGTCTGCGACCCCATGACTTTGTCAACATCAGGCTAGTGTGGAGAAGTATTACCATGTGCATGATTAGTTGAACTAATGCCATAGTATGGTGTTAAGGAGTTTGGAGAAGGTTAGAAAGTAGTTGGTTAGAAAGTAGAAGGTAAAGTGGGGAAGAATAAGGGAAGAATAGAGGAAAATAGGAAGCTACTGTGGTTTGTGCATGAAATGTCACAAACCCTAGGAATTAAATAGTTTGTGGATTCATAATGATTTGGGGAAAGTGGTAGAGAGGAAACCAAAGGAAAAGAAGGATGGAAGAGGGAGAAGGAAAGAGAGAAAATATAGGAGAAAAGGATGCACTGTTGGTCTGGTTTCCAAAAACACTAAGGAAGGAGAAAAGCCTGCAACCCTCAGATTAGTTGACCCAATAAAAAAAAGAAGAAAAAGAATCCTGACCATTCAAACCATGCCTAAGATGTGTGCCATGTATTATGCACAAACTTTAGGAAAACAATGACACTTATTTAATACTTTGGGCATTATGTATTAAAACATACCTTTTCTTTCCTACTGTACTTGAGGGTTCAAACAAGTTCCAATTAATATGAAAACTTACCCTTAGACTAATGAAGGCATGTATATTCCATTTTTGGCATTAATTTGTTTGCTTTTGAAGAGACTTCGTATTTTTTTAATAATTTTATATTATATCATATATTATCTTTCCTTAACAAAATTAATGCATCTAGGATTGTTCAAATAATATGAAACTTGACACCCAGGGTAATTGGGACACAAGGAACACAATTTTACCATTGTATTTCATTTTTGAGATTTCCTTTTATAAATTATGGCACCATTAATATTTTTGTCTCATTACCATTACATTTATAAAAATATGATATATTTATTATCAACATTCATTGAATTAAATGTTATTATCTTCACATTGTTGCCAAAAGAGCTATCTTATATTTTTTTTACATGAAATTCCACATTTAACATATTTAATCAACTAATTCCTCATTTAGATAATAGACAATTATTAATATTTATGGACATGGAATTACCAATTGTTATTCCAATGCATATTATTCATTTTTATTTAGCCATTATGTTAGTATAGAAAACATATGTAACATATTTCATGATTTTATTTATGTGTTGCCACACAACTAAGTCATTATGTAAATATGTTTTAATTTTATCCTTGTTTGGTTAAATCTAAGGAACTATCCTCATTAGCCTTCTAATCATGGAATAGGGTAGGATCCTAGATTTTAGTTTGTTACACATGGGGTGGAAACTTAGATTGTTATCATCAAGGGTGTATCCAACCCAATAATATACATATCACTTGGTGTTTTATCATAGTATGATATCATTTTGACATTAGGGTTCAATGTCCCTCATCTCTATAAACTTAGGGTTTTTTCTATGGTACCATCTATCATTATATCATTTATTAACCAAATCCTAACTCCAAATGACTAGAAAGTTAATGGCAATAGGACCCATGTACCTATCCCTAGCAAGGAATTATCAAAGTGTGAATGCAGAAACACAAAATCTTAGCATACATGAACAAGTAACAAGATGAAAGCACCAAACTAATGTCAACATTCAAAAAATATTATTAAGCAACATTCTTTTATAATGAGATTTCAATTATATATTTAAGAGTCAAATTATACATATTTGCTCATGTACACTAGCTATGATCTTTAATTACACCGGCTTACATCTGACCAAACCATCAACTCCCTAGCCATCTATGAACCTAAAATATATGTGAAACAAGTTGGTCAACACACGAGGTGTTGAGTACATGTAAGCTATATATATATATATAATCTTTCATTAATATATCTATATATAATCTTTAATTAAATTTAAAAATATTGCATAAGTAAGCAAACAAGAATAAACAAGTTAAGAACTTAAGAAAATTAGTACCCATGTTTAATGCCATTTTACTCCAGTTATACCAAAAATATCATGTATCATAAAGCCTTTGACTAACTCCGCATGAGAAGAGTCCATGAGGGCATTGAAGATTAGATAACCATGTTTCTATGTGAGGAACCTCAATGACCAAAGTCATTGAGAAAAACCATGGTTCTATGATGAGGGACCTAAAAGGCCAAATTCATTAAGAAAAACCATACTTCAAGTTTGTATTATGGAGTTGTATGTGTATATGTTTAAGTTATAAAAGCAACAAGACAAAGTATCAACAAACAATACTACAATACTACATGAAAATATTTCAGCAAGTAAACAAGCATACATACATATCATTTTGCAAGAAAGAAAGATGTAGTCATATAACTATTTAAAGATTAATATTGATTTAGAGACTGATAACCTACCCTTTAGCATCTAGATCACAAGTAACCACCTGATTAAGAATAAGATTTCATACACGTATTAGATTCTCACCATTACCACTAACTAGTTCCATTTTAAGGTTTTTGCTAAGTTAGGTTCCAAATGGATTATTAGTACATTAGATGGTCATTTACTGAGTTAGAGTCCATTATTAAGGTGAGGTTCAAGTTTCAAGTCATTATGAGGTTCCATCTATTTCACATGATTATTTCAATGTTTGAGTCATATGTACATTTTAGGGCAAAAGGACTCACAGTAGAGTGACCAAGTTCAAGGGTCATCAAGGCATGAGAACCAAACCATAAGATGGCTTAGATAAGAAATATTAGGACATAATACTCACAATACAAGACTAGGTGGATGTCCCCAAGTCTAGACATCATATCAAGCATCAGCACCAATCAACAACCATACAACTATGAACATGGATTACACCTGTCGTTAGGGGTCAATAAAGGAGTTAGGTGGACATCCACATCAAGATGATAATAATGAAGGTTATTTCATGATTTAGAAGAAGGGAGGATAAGATATTGAGATCTATATCACTAATAAGAAACAAGATAGACAAACAAGCCATATATGGGCATACTAGGTCAAAATTAGTGAATTTGAGCACACACTTACCATAAATTAGAGTGATCCTAAAAAATAGGGTATGTAAAATTTCATGGTTACTAATTTTAAGAGTAGAAGGGAGTTTATTGCATAATTAGGTCAACACTATCATTTAATAAAATTATAACAAGCATCAACAAAAGGGTCACACTTATGCTATTAGATCATATGAGTTGAACAAGTAAGAAATAGTGTGATCTTGGACATACATGTTACATGAAATCATATGTTACTAATTATGATGTTGCTTCAGGCATTAGATGTCATTTAAGATCAAGATTAACAAAATGGGGCAAGGTACATTATCAATGTTCACAATATGTCACATATGTGCATACAGAGTCAATTATGAGGCATTGGTGGTGACTAGTATAGGGAAATAGGGTGACATAATAGGCAGTAGAAACAAAAAATTATTGCCATATTTCCCATAAACCAGTAGATCGCGTCAAAAACTATATAATGGAAAGGATGGTTTTAAGGATATACCTAGTCCTGGGGCAAGTCTAGCGACATACTCATCATTGTAGATGTCTTCTAGTTGTACAAGGACTCATCTATGACTCCTCCACGAACAAAAAACTCGAACGTCATCATCTGAAGCTGCTCCTCTCTCCATAGACTACTGACTAGTGTTGTCCTCCTTAACAACGGGAAAAGGCCACCTTTCCTCAGAAGAAGTCCACACAGACCGTCTAGAACTCCTATCGTCCTTCTAGAATAGACATGAAGGAGTTGTCCCTCCGGTTGGTGTACTAGTCACCAACATGTACTCCCATAATGATTTTTAGTTGTTCTATCTATCGCTATTTCTCCCTAGTTTGTTACCACAACTAGAGAGGACAACAATTGTCAAAGCAACTGATTCTCAATTATGAATGTTGGGAAGCCCCCAGTACCCCTCTATTTATAGGAGGGGTTTTGGTCAAGGTTCCAAGTCTATGTGGGAGTGGAAAGGATAGGAAGATTATGAATTTTCTCAACCTATAGGTTTTTGGATAGGAAGATTATATATTCTCTCAACCTATAGGTTCCTAATCGGTCTCTTGGCAAGTGAACCGGTCGGTTCACATGGAGACAGTCAGCTCACTTAGCAAACATGTGATTTCACGTTTCCTAATTGTATATTTATTTGGTAATTCTATACCAATTAATAACTGGCATGACATCATCACTAGTCCTTAACACAATTGAATTACATCTTGAATCGGTCATCTTGCGGAGCGAGATGGTCGTCTCACGACCACCAGCCGATCAGATCGCCCAGTGAATCGGTAGATTGGCACCCAGTTCAAGTAGAACTCAACCAATACAATATCCAATCAACCTAACACTCTAACTGACTGTTTCATCATATGAGCTGACCAGTTGGGATTCCAGTCAGTTGATTTGTTTCTTAAATTGAATACCTAAACTCTTTAATAATCAATCCAATCATCATTCAAGATCAAACTCCTATTCTAGGTCATGTCCTATGTGTGTGACTCTATAGGTCCCATATTATGTTGGCAGTGAATGTCCATAACCAATTATGACATCACAAGCAAAGAGCAGTTCCTAGTCACACATCCTTGCTACCCAAGTTAGTGTAAAGTTGGGGAACAACTTCAATCTACGACTTTGCTTGGTGTTGCAGTGTTTGTATAATTCCTTTTCTCTGATATGTAGATTGAACTTGAGGCAAGGATAGAGCTGGCAATCAGGCAGGTCAGGTGGGGTCATTTTAGGCTAGATCATTATAGGTCAGAGATAATTTAGGTTATTTTATTCTTTTGGGTTGGGTCGGGTTTGGGTCAGGTTAGTATCAGGTTAGGTCCGTTCGGGTCATTTTGTATTTTTAGGTCAACTCAGGTTCGGGCCAAGTCAAATTTGGTATAGATGTTTTCAAATTACTTTATCAGGTCAGATCGGGTTCTATTCAAATCATTTTGAGTTGTCTTTATATCGGGTCGTGGCAATTTGCACTATTTCCTCAAGAAAATTCAATTTTGGATCGAGTCATTTTTGGGTTGGGTAGTAATCATATCGGGTCTTCTTGGGTTGTGTATTTTGTTTGTGTCTAGTTGTTTTAGTTGGGTCTCATTTTGTTCAAGTTAGAGAGTTGGCAATCAGGCAGGTCAGTTGGGGTTTGGCCAGGGTCAATATGGGTTATATATAATTGAGGTTATTTTATCCTTTCATGTCGAGTCGGGTCCATATCGATTTGGTCCCTTCAGTTCATGTTGCATTTTTGGGTCAACTCATGTTCAAGTCGGGTAAATTTTGGTACAAATTTGTTCATATTCATTTATTTGGTTGGTTTGGGTTCATGTCAAGTCACTCCAGGTCATTTAAATTTACTCCATTTCCAGGGGCTAACTCAAGTTTGCATCAAGTCATTTTGAATTGGATAGTTATCAAATTGGGGTTGCTTAGGTTGTATATTTATATAATCAATTTGTTTTGAGTTGGACCTCATTCAGGTCATGTTGTGACTTGTGATAATGAGTAATGACTAATATGTTGCATTAATAAAAAAATAAAGAAAATATTTTTACTTGTTATTTTCTTCTTTTACTATCCATTATCCCATATATTTTACCTTCCTTTTCCTTACTATCAATTTATCAAGCAAACTATTTCTTGTTAAATAATATACTGATAAATCATACTAAAATCTATTGTGAAACTAACACTTGACTTCCTAGATTCTCGCTAGTTTCTACTCTCTAGTATTTGATCAGGTTGACATTTGGTCATGTTGGTGTTGGGTTAGATTGATTTTGAGTCAGGTTGACATTGAGTCGGTCAGTGTATGGTCGATTTGATGTCAAGTTAGGTTGACTTGGGTCAGGTTGGTGTTAAATCGGGTTGACATTGGGTTGGGTTGGTGTTGGGCGGGTTGACGTCAGGTTAGGTCAATGTCAGGTCAGGTTGATATGGAGTTGGGTAAAGTTGGTTGTGATTTTTTCAGGGTTATTCGGGTCACACGATATCACCAGGTTGGGTGTCAGGTCAGGTTTGAGTCTGACAATTTCAGATCATATTAAGTTCCGATAAACAACGGGTCAGGTCAGGTTGGATTCGATTTTATATTTTCTTTGCGTTTAATCAGGTCAGGTTGCGGGTAGGGCTGGTCGAGTTTCTCGGTTCAGTCAACTTTTGCCAGCTCTAGCCATGGATCTGTCATCCTCTTCAACACTCAATCTATGTTTCTTGCTATAGCAGACTATATGAGATATGTGTAAGTTCAATATCATATATTGACTCACATGTACATGGACATGTATTTCTTAATCTTTCTAACTCAAGTGGCCTAGGATATCATACTCCCATAGGAGGGACAAATCTGATCTACATCACTCACAGTTAGTCCCCATTTGTCATAGTCACCCAATCATCACCTTTATGATAACCCTTATTCAGGAAAATGTTTGATGATGTCAAAGCATACCAAATGTTATGCAATGAGTGTAGTGACTTTAGGTCTAAGAATGACAATCACCACCATTACTAAGATAGATAACTATGAACACCGTAACAATGGTTTCCGTGTGTTACTCTCATGTTAGGGCTATCTGATACACTGTTCTCCAATATGTATATGTGTTCTTGGTTTGATACCGCTATATCATGACTGATGAGATTTAGTCATCAACCAACACACACTCTAGTCTTATGTGTTATTGTTGTCTATCAACCTTCCACAATAACATCTGACTAGAGACATAATGAGAATATATAATCTTAACATCCATATGATCTCATTCTTGAAGTCCCGTACTTAAGACATTCGTCATCAAGTAATATCTTCATGTAGACATTTATTATGTTACTTCGTTCTCTCATAACTAAATAAAATAGAATAAATTAGAATCTATCTTTTTATTAATAATCAAATTATTTATATACTATGCCATTACAATCATCATATGATTGGCTCTCTGGGCATACATATCAACAAACTCCTACTTGCACTTAGAGCCAATCACATATGAATTGTATTCTAAGTGATCTAACATGTCCAACATGCTTCTGGTGTGAAAGTGCCTTTGTCAAGGGATCGACAAAATTGTTCTCAATTGGTACTCTACAAATCTTTACATCTCCTTTTTGTATGATCTCTTGTATGAGATGGAACCATATTTGTATATTATTTGCACACTGATGCGGTCTGAGTTCCTTAGATTGTGTAATAGATCCATTGTTGTCACATTATAACTCAATTGTGTTGCTGATTCTTGGAACGACCCCACGTTCATAAATGAATTTCTTGATCCATACAACCTCCTTTGTTGCATCCGATGCAGCAATATACTCGGCCTTTATTGTAGAATTGACAACAATCTCTTGCTTGGAACTCTTCCAACTTACATCTCTAATATTTAGACAGAACATGAATCCCAATTGTGATCTATAATCATCTTTATTAGTCTAGAATCTTGCTTCGATGTAACCCTTTACCACCAACTCTTCCTCTCCGCCATAAACCAAGAATGATCCTTAGTCTTTTTCAAGTACTTGAGGATGTTCTTTATGGCTGCCTAGTGAGAATCACCTAGATTTGAATAATATATACTCATTATGCTCAAGGCATATGAGACGTTGAGATGAGAACACAACATTGCATACATAATTGATCCAATTTCTTAGGCATAAGAAATCAAACTCATGTGGTCCCTTTCTTCACAAGAACTAGGACTTTGAGCTTTAAAGATGGTAACTCCATGTAGCATGGGTAGGTTTCCTCTCTTTGAGCTATCCATGCTGAACTGCTTCAACACTTTGTCAATGTATTTTCTTTGACTTAGTTTAAGAAGCCTTTTAGATCTATCTCTATAGATCTTAATCCCCAAGATGTAGGATGCTTCTCCCATGTCTTTCATAGAAAACATATTTCCAAGCCATGTCTTTACCTTTTATAAAGTAGGGATGTCATTCCCCATCAATAGTATGTCATCTACATATAATATGAGGAATGACACTACGCTCCCACTAACCTCCTTGTACACACAAGGTTTATCTTCATTTTGAATAAATCCAAACTCTTTGACTGTCTCATCAAAATGAAAGTTTCAGCTTTGAGATGCTTGCTTCAATCCATAGATTGACCTTTGTAGTTTACATACTTTATTTGCATCCTTGGTATTTATAAAACCTTCATGCTATGTCATATGCACATCCTTAAGAAGGTTCCCATTAAGGAATGTGGTTTTAACATCCATATATGAAATTTCATAGCCATGACAAGCTGTAATTGCAAGCATGATCCCGATGGACTTAACCACGACCACTAGAGAAAATGTTTCATCATATTCAACACGTTGAACTTTTCTAAAACCCTTGGCAACCAATTTTCCCTTATAGGTTTGAACTTTTCCATCCATGTAAGTCTTCTTCTTGAAGACCCACTTGCACCCTATAGGTTTTACCCCTTTGGCTGGATCTTCCAAGGTCCATACATTATTGGCATACATGGATTCCATCTTAGATATCATGGCCTCAAGCCATTTCTCAGACTCTTGTCCCTCAGTAGCATCTAGATAGATTTTATTTTTATTTTCTATTTTATACATTTTAATATATACACAATGTGAATTCTTTTTATTATACATACTATCTGTTATTATACATAGTTATTATATATACAATACAACAAATAAAAAGAACATAAAATATTATTAAATATTATAGATATAAAAAGAAATTAGAATCATTATTTCTTGAGTCATACGAGGAGAAAACCTCTTATTCGTTTCATTATTGGCTCATCATCTATGATCAATTCACTACCTTCTTGAGTCACAAGATATCCAAATCTTTAAGGTTCAAGGCGTGTCCTACTATATCTATGAGATACATGTGTTACTTTAGGAATTTGAGTATCCACAACATTTTGTGTTTCTCTTTCTTCCTCTTCTACATCTATTAGTTCAATGCTTTCTTGTTGGTCATGAACCTCTTCAAGTTCCATTTTCCTCCCATTCATTCCTTTGGAAATAAATTCTTTTTCAAAGAATGCAACATCTTTGATAACAAATACTTTTCTATCAGAAAGGGAATAAAAGTAATATCCTCTTGTCTCATGATATCCAACAAAGTAACATTTATCATACTTAAGGCCAAGCTTTTCAGAAAACATTTTTCTAACATAAGCTTCACATCCCCAAATCCTCATAAAAGACACATTGGGACGCTTCCTAAACCATATCTCATATGGTGTCTTTTGAACTGATTTGGATGGTACTCGGTTTAGTGTATATGCAGATGTTTCTACAACATAACCCAGAAGGTAGTCTGAAGATCAACTAAACTCATCATTGATCACACCATATCTAGTAATGTTTGATTCCTTATTTTTGATGCACTATTATGCTGAGGTGTTCCAGGTGGAGTCCACTAGGATACGATCCCATGGTCTTTAAGAAGGTCCTCAAACTATTGGTTCAAATATTCTCCACATCGATCAGAATGAAGTTCCTTAATACTTTCACCAAGTTGGTTTTTTACTTCATTCATAAACTCCTCGAACCTATTAAGAGTTTTTTACTTATGTTTCATTAAATAAACATAGACACACCTACTAAAGTCATCAATGAAGGTAATGAAGTACCGATACCCACCTCTAGCTATTGTTCTAAAAGGTCCACATACATTAGAATGTATGAGTTCTAATAGATCACTAGCCCTTTCATTATTATCAATAAAATGGGTCTTTGCCATCTTGCCCAATAAACAAGATTCACATGTCTCTATTGATTCAAAATCAAAAGAGTCTAGATACCCATCTTTATGGAGTCTATATATGTGATTCTTATTTATGTTCCCTAGATGACAATGCCAAATGTATGTTTTGTTTGAGTCATTGAGTTTTAGTCTTTTGGCAATTACATTGTATACATATGTCTTTAGATCTAGCAAATAAAGACCATAATACATTGGGGCACTACCATAAAAGATCCCATCTTTATAAATAGAACATCAACCATTTTTAATATGGAATTATATGCATCCTTGTCCATACGAGATACAAAAATGATGTTTCTATTTATAGAAGGTACATAATAGTAGTTCATTAACTCTATTAAAAACCATGTGGGTAGAGTTAATTTATAGGTTCCAATTGCATTGGCTGCAAAACTTGCACCATTTGCAACTCATAGTTCCACCTCGCCTTTTCCCAAAGGCCTACTTCCTTTCAGATCTTGCATATTCAAACATATGTGAGATCCACATCCAATATCTAGTACCCATGATGAAGAAGTAGATATATTTATCTCAATAACATATATAACTAAAGAGGATATCACCATCCCCATATTCTTTTTCCTAAATGCCTTCATGTACAAAGAATAAGTTCATCTTGTACTTTTCTTTCTCCTCATCTTGAGTGTTGAAGATCTGGATTTGGGCTTGGACTCAAATGTAAGAACTTTGACCTAGATTTATGATTTATTGTAATTAATTTGTATAATGAGATGAATAGACCTTAATCTAAACTCTTGGGTTGAACTAATATCATGTTACAGACTTATATTTTCATTTTGGCCCAATTTGATTTTATTTGAGCTATCTTTGTTATATATGTGCTTGTTTGGACTAGATTTCAATTTATCCATAAGTGAGGGTTATCTTTCAAAATGTCACATGTTGAGTATGTTTCTTATGCTTTAGCATTATGAGAGAGGAGATGATGTAATGCGGCACCTTGTTTGAATCATGGATGGTGATGTGACATCTCATGGTGAGTCTAGGGTTTGCTTAAGTTTTTTTTGAAAAGTGGGTTTGCTTAAGTTGATAAAGTGATTATGCTAAGGTTTGAGTGTTGTAACCCTACACTACATTTGGTGATGGTCACGACCAAAACACACCTATTAGGTGTTGTTTTCTTGACCTAGATGACCTAGAGGTGAGTTGGTCAAACACTTTGTCCTCTAGTGTCTCAATCATATACATGGTGATTTAGGGTTTTGACCTAGACAAGTAGATGAAGTGTCTCGACCAAGAGAAGGTGGTAACTGACGTTGGAGGTCCCTACCCTTTTGATGGATAAACATGAACATTCTATAATTTTCATGTGAGTGGAGGAAAGGTTGTTTCTTTGAAGGGCATGTGTCCCTTGGTGATCTATTATGTTGAAACCTTGAAAACTCTTACTTCCCTCCTCCTTTAGGTATATAACCCCTTCTCTTCACAAGAGGGCAACCTTTTCGTCCCCAAATCTCTTTATTTTTTCTTTTTATCATCCTTGGAGATTCAGGAGCAAGAGAGGTCAGATCTTGAAGCTTGGGTGGTCGATCCATCTTTCATGTTGAAGATCTTATGCTAGATCAACTCTTTGGTGGTGATTTCTTGGAAATTCTTCTCTTGGTAAGTAACCTTAACTCTTAATCACATTTTCCTTCTATGAAATCCCCTTCATCTTATTCTTCCTGCTTGGACGTAGACTGTGGGTCATCCATAGTGGCTTTTTTTTAGAGATCTCTTCTTCACAAGGGCCTTAGATCATGTTTTGACATGATGGTACCCGAGTGAGAAGAAGACCTCTTATTTTTCTTCTTCTTTGGTTCAACCTAGGGTATGCAATTTTCTCTTTCATAAGCTCTCCTTTGACCATGGTGTTTATTTCTCTTCTTGAGGTGATCCTTTGGTCGAGGTGTTGAAGCTTGGTGGGAGTTCTTAGAGCTTCTGATCTTAGGAGATTGTTTGTCTCCAAAAATAGGCGGGTGATGTAGCCCTATTTTAGGGCTTCATCCTGTGTCATTTCACATGATAATAACATTTAAACATCATAGAATACAATTTATTTTCTCTAATATGATTTTTTATGCCAAATGCCCTTATGCCTCCTTTTGTGTGTATTTCAGGGCACTTATGAATGCATCGATGCATGGGAGAGAGACAGAGAATGCCTTTGGGGTCTTACACCCCAAGAGTGGACCTATCTCTTCCCCAATCTTTCCTTGAAATCACAAGAGCAATTCAAAGCAAAAGGAGGCTATATGAAGATGTTGAGGTGAAGATCAGCACCAAGAAGCCCCAAAATAGCAGTGGCACATCACACGATCGTGGGGAATTATGTTATAAAAGTTACAGGGATGTTTCTCATTTACACATGAATGACCACAGCCGTGGTCATCACAACGGTTGTGGTTACTAAAGACCCCATGACCGTGGTCCTCAAAACAGTCGTGGCTAGCGCCTACCATCTCTCCCATGGTCAGCAACATGATCGTGTGATTTATGCATGAAGATCCCAAAAATCAATAGGGAATTGGTCCAATTTACACGTGAATGACCACGGTCTTGGCCATCAACACGACTACGCCCCTTGAAGGCCACCTCACCTGTGGTGCACACCACGCCCATGGTGAGCTGAAGACACAATGACCTCCAAGCGACCTCGCCCATGGCCTCCTCCTCCAACATGTTCGTGGTATCCCACACAGCCGTGGTACCCTCTACCCACCATGATCGTGGCACCCCACCTTGGTCGTGGCCACCATACGCACTTGCACTTCCAACTCCACTTTCCACCTCAGTCATTCCACCACCCACGACTGTGCCATGTAATCTCCACCACGGCCGTGGCACCCCAACACGGTCGTGGTGATCACCTAAACCTAACCATTTTCACCACTGATTTTCCCACTTTGCTCCCACTTACCCTAGTGCCTCACCACCACCTATATATACATGGGTGGTAACCACAACACTAGGTTAACTTCCACTACACTCCTCCACCTACTCTAGAGCATTCATTGCCTCCTTCCTTGCATTCAAGCCATCCACCCACCATTTCCACCTCATTTCCACCATAGAAACCTAGTTTTCTAGGTTTTCTACCATAATCCCCTTCATGTCCATGCCCTTCACCCATTTGGAGGAGGGAGGCCATTCTACATCATCTAGGAGGTGAAGAAGAAGAAGCTACTTCGATCTCCATGGAATCCTATCCCCTTCTTCTCATTTCTTTTATCTTTTCTTTGAGTATGTCTAGCTAAGCCCCTAGTGGTGGGTTGTTTGGGGTTAAAATGTGACTTTGATACCATGTTGGGGGAAAATAACTTGTATTGAACATAATTTCATTCTTTGATGATTGCCTCTTACTTCTATCTCATTTTCCATTATCTTGCATGTCATTTGTTCTCTTAAACATAATTTCTTGCTTTGTGATGCTTGGTGACACTTAGTATGTAGGGGAAATTGGAATGTATGTGGCAATCTTAGGAATGGCTCCTAGGTCCAATTAGTGGATCCCTAGCTAGCCCCCTTTTTTCCTACATACATCTCCCTTCTTCTACAAGTGAGTGTGAGATCTAAGTAGCTAGTGTAAGTGTGATTAGTGCAATTGCCTAGAGTTTCCTAAAGGCTAGATGGCAATTAACATGAGGTGCAAACCCTCATCTCTACTCGCATTCCTACCCTTGGATCTCAATTTCCCTAATACCACTTACCCTAGAAACCTAGACTTGCCAAGTCCTATTAGAATTACACCTAGCCCTAGTTCTCCAACTAGTAGTATAGGGTATATTCTAATAGCACTTGCCTTGTTGTTTAGTTTGGTAATATTGAATTGTGAGATTTGCATGCTATGTTGACCTTCCCCAAATAATATCAAGTTTCATTCCCAAATGGCCCACCTATCCATCATATTGCTTAAAATCCACTTTTTCCTTCTTGGCTTGTCAATGCTAGTGTAGTCAATTGCCTTTGTTAACTCTTAGCTGATTGCCTAGTTATAGATAGTTAGTTCTTGCTCAAGTAGTTAGGGCTCCTTTGAGCTTGCTTGTGTTAATTTAGCTAACTTGTGATAAATTAGGCTCTCACTTGTCTCATTGCTTAGCTTGCATCTTAGTTGATAACTTGTCTTTCTAGTGTAGTGTAATTCCTTACTTTAGCCTAATTTCTTGCCTTTCTTAGTTCCTTAGTTCTAACTTGATTAGAGTCATCTAGAGTTTTTGTTAACTTAGTTTCCTTCTTGCTCCTTCTTGCTTGCAATCTTAGAATAATCAAACCAAAACCAATTTTAAACCCTCAAACCCTAATCTCAGCTTTAGGAACATATCCAACACAAACCTAGCTCTAATGCCCCCTCTATCCCTGAGGATCAAACCTAATCTTACCACTAGACTATACTACAACACGACCCCGTGTGGTTGCGGGTACATGTGATTGGTTGAGCCTGTGCGTTGGACTAGGTCCATATACAAATTTTGAGAGACTTCATGTGTTTTCCCTTAGGGTTTCATCTAGCCACCTTTAGTTGGTTAGTGTGTGGCCTTGAGAAGAATCACAACAAGCTTTCTGGCGCCGTTGCCAGGGATAGAGGCACTCAACCTATGTAGTCAGTGTAGCTTAGACTTTCCTACTACCCTCACCAATGCTATTCATTATTCTTTTTTCACTTTTGCATATTGTCATTCTAACTTGTCTATTGTTTCTTGTTTGTGTATTGTGCATGTGACAACTGTTCATGCATAATACACATTTGACTTGTACCAACTTGGGTGTTATATGACCTCAAAATAGGTAGAAGGAGATGCCAAAGCTGCCGTAAACAACACAAATTAGCCGAAATGGGTGACCGTGAAGCTGAAATACCTCATGGAGATGCTCAACCACAGCTCAACCACCCTCTCCATGAATACTTCACCCCGGGGAACTACAACACCCCCATTGCCACCCTTATTGACCAAATGTCAGGTAAATAATTATCCATTCCTCCCACACTTCTTGGACTCCTTCCTACTTACTATGGGATGGAGAATGAGAATCCCTATCACCATATTGACGCCTTCCTTGAAACTTGTTCCACTTTCTACACACCCACCACCACCGATGACTCCATCTAGAGAAGCCTTTTGTCATTCTCTCTAAAAGAAAAATCCAAAGAATGGTACATCTCCAAGATGGAATTGGTGACATGGAGCACGGTAAAGATCAAGTTTCTCAAGAAGTTCTTCCCAATTTCCAAGCTGACCCAAATGTGAAGATGTATCACTGCCTTCTCCCAAAAAGAAAATGAACATTTCCATGAGGCACGGGAAAGGTTCCAAAATCTCCTGCGTGACTGCCCCCATTATGAGGTACCCTTGTGGCAGCTGGTTCAAGCTTTCTACACCATTCTAATGGAGTTGAGCAAAAACAATGTTGTTTCATCATGTAAAGGCACCTTCATGGAAAAGCCACATGAGGAGTCATGACCCTTAATTGAGCATCTTGCTGAGAATTCTCACCATCGGGCTTCTACTAAGGGGGGCCATTGTGATAGAAACTACATCCCTCCACCTCCTCCCATAGTTCCAGCCCGGACTGTAGCCAACCCCAACATGATGAAAATAATGGCAGATATGATGAATATGATGAAGAACCAAGCTGGTGGTTCTTCTAGTCAATCTACTATGGCAGCTGAAGCTGAGGAAGAATAAGAAGTGCACGCTTTGCATGCCTTTGGCAACATAAACAACCAAGGCCCAATGTCCAATTCCTATACTCATAAGTGGAGGAACCATCCAAACGTCTCATGGAAGAAAGAAAATGAGGAGAGGTAAGGGCAGCCAAGGCAACACCAAGGGCCCAAGTACAACTCCAAGTTTGACGAAGAAGTCTTAGGAAGGCTAAGGAACCTCGATGAAGTGAAGAAAGAGGTGTCATCTCAAGGACATAACATTAGCCACCTTGAATAAAGGCTGGATCAAATCTCTCTTTCACTTGCCCACCATGAAGAGGGGAGGCTCCTGTCTCAACCCATGGCCAATCCAAATAATGATGGTGGTTATGTGAGCACCACTCAAGGTGCTTATGTCCCACCACAAGGTCAAGTTCCCCCACTTCACTAGTACCAAGGACCACCACATCCATATGCTCCTCCACCTCACCAACCCCCTTACAACTATAAATATCTCCCACCTCACTCATACTAAGAACCCCCTCCATAATATCACCCCCATCCACCACAACAACCACAGCAACTACCACAACCCCAACCACAATTTATCCTTCAAAACCCAAATCCACCACACTCAAGGCCACCACCACCTCAATAGCCACAACCTAATCCACAAGCCTCCTCTTCCACTACCCATGATCATGTGAAGGCAGTGGACATTTTGAGGAGTGGTAGGACCTTTGAGAAGCCACATGGTACTTTTGTTGATAGCACAACCAGTGATGATAGGGTTGATATTGTGACCATGGGTGTTGATATTGAGATTTAGGTTGATGATACCATGATATCAAAAGTTGATATCAAGATTCTAGTGATACTGCTTGATGATATTGTTGACTTAATTCAGTTAAGAGCACAACTCCCTCCATTCCCGATGCACTTGAAGAGCCTTCCACCGAAAGAAGGAAGAAGAAACATACCATGAACATCATGGAGACCTTTAAGCAGGTCAAGATCAACATTCCTTTGCTTGGTGTGATCAAGCAAATTTTATCTGATGCTATGTTCTTGAGAGACTTGTGCACGTTCAAGAGGAAGACCACCAGAAGTACACCAAGGAAGTTCAAGCTCATTGAGCAAGTGAGCTCAATTATACAACACACTGTGCCAAGGAAGAGAAAATATCATGGTGCTCCCATCATTTCATGCTACATTGGAGCAGATTTCATAGACCAAGCTCTTCTTGAATTGGGTTCTAGTGTAAATATGATGCCTTATCTGTATTCTCTAATATGAAAATGGGACAGCTAGGTCCTGCTCATTGTACCTTGCCACTGGTCGATAGATATGTGAAAATGCCTAGAAGGCATGTTGATGATGTGTTGGTCTGACTTGATGATGATACCTCTGCATTCTTTCTGGCTGATTTTATTATCTTGGACATGGAAAAAGACTCAAGGAAAGTGCCTATCATCCTGGGGAGTCCCTTCTTGGCAAAGGCTGATGCAGTGATCCATGTGAGGACAAACACCATGTATGTGACTTTCATGCACATGAAGTTCCAGTTGAATATATTCAAGTCTTATGATATAGTTGAGGTGATGGGTGCTACAGAAGAGGATTGTCATCTGATTGAGTGTCTTGATGAGATAGTAGAAGAGTGTCTGCCTGCATGGATTCAAACCACCACACAAGGGAGAGGTTTAGAGCCCATTGTGGAATTTCCTAAAGATGATGATGATGAGGATGAGGAAGAAGAGTTGGCCCTAGTGGCTACAAGTGAAGACCTCCCATCCATTTATGAACCATTGAAGAATTCCCTTGAAGAGCCTCCCATACTTGAGCTCAAGTCCCTTCCTAAAGGATTAAAATATGTATCCTTAGTCCCCAATGACACTCTCCCAATGATCATTTCTTCTATTCTTTATCTAGAGCAAGAAGAGGCATTGGTGGCAGTTTTGAAGAAGAACATTCAGGCCATCGAGTGTTCAATAGCTTATTTGAGGGGTATTGACCCTTCTATTTGTGTCCATAAAATATACGTTGAGGATGATGCTAGACCAACCCATCAAATGCAAAGACGATTGAATCCCAAGTTGAAAGAGGTTGTAGAAAAAGAGGTCGTGAAGCTACTTGATGCTATAATCATACATCCCATGTCTAACAATCCATGGGTGAGTCCCATCCAAGTAGTACCCAAAAAGGGTGGAATCACAATCATTGAGAATGAAGATGGGGAATTGATGCCCATGAGAAAGAAATCTAAGTGGAGGATGTGCATCAATTATAGAAAATTGAATGAAAAGATCAAGAAAGATCACTACCCTCTCCTATTCCTTGATCAGATCTTGGAAAGATATGTTGGACAAAGTTTCTATTATTTTCCTGATGGGTACTCTAGTTACTTCCAAATAGATGTTCATCTAGCCGACCAAGAGAATATGATGTTCACATTGTCCAAGTGGTACCTTTACTTACAGGTGGATGCCTTTTGGGTTGTGTAATTCACCTTCGACATTCCAAATATGTTTAACATCCATTTTTGTCGATATGCTTGATTCTTCGCTTGAAGTCTTAATGGATGACTTTTATGTGTTTGGTAAGACCTTTGATTGAGTGCTTTCTTCACCTAGAAGCTGTTCTTGAGAGATGTGTCAAGGTTCATTTAGTACTATCTTGGAAGAAAAGCCACTATATGGTACCTGAGGGCACTATCTTGGGTCACATAGTGTCTAAAGCCAGAATTGAAGTTCATAAGGCCAAAGTGGGCCTGATCTCCACTCTCACCATTCCTTCCACCATAAGACATGTCCAATCTTTCTTGGGGCAAGCAAGTTTCTACCGTCGGTTCATTAAAGACTTCAATAATATTTTGAGGCCACTTTGTCATTTACTTGAAAAGGATGTAGAATTCCATTTCGACAACAAGTTTGTTGAAACCTTCAACCACTTGAAGCACAAGCTCATCTCTGCACCTATCATGCATCCCCTAGACTTCTCTTTGCCATTTGAAAGAACTATGCTTGGGATGATCCTCATCTTTTAAAATATTGTCCTGATCAACTCATTAGGATATGTGTTCTAAAAAGTGAGCAGTAAGAGATCCTAATCATGTGCCACTCTAGTGCATGTGGAGGTCATTTCGGCAGAAAATGCACAATCGCCAAGATTATTCAAGGTGGATTTTATTGGCTCACAATGTTCAAAGATGCTCATGAGTTTTGCAAATGATGTTTGAAGTACCAAAAGGTGGGCACTATCTCAAAGAGGGACAATATTCCTATATCACCCATTCTTGTGGTGGAGGTGTTTGATGTTTGGGGAATTGATTCATGGGTCCATTTCCTCCCTCTTTTGGTTATGTGTACATCTTGGTGGCCGTCGACTATGTATCAAAATGGATTGAAGCTATTTATACTAGAACCAATGATCACAAAGTGGTGTATGATTTTGTGAAATCAAATATCTTTAGCCAGTTTGGTGTGCCAAGATCCATGATTAGTGATGGTGGAAGTCACCTCATCCATCGCACATTTTAAAGGTTTGCTTGTAAGACATGGAGTGAATTATTGTGTGGCTACTCCTTACCACCCCCAAATGAGTGGTCAAGTTGAGTTAGCCAATTGGGAGATAAAGCTCATTCTTGAGAATACGGTGAGGCCAGACAGTAAGGATTGGTCTTTACATCTCAATGAGGCTTTATGGGAATATAGGACTGCATATAAATCCTCGATTGGCACCACACCATTCAAGCTTATTTATGGAAAAAAGCTACCATCTACCGGTGGAAATGCAATGCAAAGCTTTGTGGGCTTTGAAATCCATGGATATGGATGGAGACACAGCTAGGTTGAAAAGAAAGTTGCATCTACATGAACTTGAGGAGATGTGGCATGAAGCCTATGAATTTTCCAAAAGCTATAAGGAAAGAACAAAGTTTCTTCACGATAAGTTCATCAAGAAGAAAGATTTTGAGCCCAGGAAATGGGTATGATTATACAACTCTAGGATGAAGTTCTTTCTCGGGAAGCTTCAGTCTAGATGGGAAGGACCATACCTAGTTAATAATGCGTACCCATCTAGAGCTATTGTGATATGTGAGTAGGATGGAGCAAGAGAGTTTACCGTGAATGGACAAGAATTGAAGGCAGTTGTTGAAGTTGGTCTAGATAGAGACAATCATAGTTTTGATATTGTGATGTTAGTTGAGGAACACCAGTTGGGTGAAGAGATGTGCTTGAATGCACATTAGAGGGATATTTACTTCCAAGGTGCTATGGGAATTTTGGGAGGATGAAAGAGTTCAAAAAACAATAAACCCAGTTGAAGGCGTAAAATTAGCGCTAATGGGAGGCAACCCACCTAGGTTTGGGAACTTTTTCACCCAACCTTCACTTTTTGACAATTTTGCTTTATTTTTATACAAAATACACATACACACACTTGTTCTTGATAGTTTTTATTTGAGTTTTGATGAGATACAAGTGACATGTTTAAGAGACGGAAAAAGAGAGGGCAAAACATGGTTTTTGAAGTTGAAATGTGGCAAAGAACCAACAATTTTGCAAAGATATAAAAATTTTCAAAATTGAATTGACAAAGTACTTAATGAAGACCCACCACGGCCATGGTGCCTCAAAATGGCCGTGGTGATTTTATTACAAAATCTCAAGAAAGTTACTGCGACATGACCAATTTTGTGAAGGATTGGCCACGGCCGTGGAGCTCAAAATGGTCATGGGCCATGCTGGACAACATAATTGTGGCAACATGAAGGCAAGATGGCCGTGGAGACCACCACGACTGTGGTTATTTAAGTGCAAAAATTTGAAAACGGGATGGAGGTGATTTTGTACATGAACGTCCATGGCCGTGGTGACCACCACAGCCAATGTGAGGGGAGCACACCACGACCATGGTGAGGGTCAATCAACAACCATCTTCACCACCCACCATGACTATGGCATCCTCTACGGGAGTGTTGCCAAACCCCCACCACAACCGTGGCATCCCATCACAGTCGTAGTGGGACCCGACCCCACCTATTTTTCACTTAAACCCCATAAAACACCACAACCCCCTCCACTTTATAACTCATTTTCTCGACTTCCCCTCAATCGTGGTGATGAGCTCTGCCTCCATCACCTCCAATCTCACATCTCTAACCCAAGTCCTCCAACAAATAGACCTCCAATCACTTTGTACACCTCCACCACCTCTCCCTCTACCATTTCCACCCCAAAACCTCCATCAATCTAGCCACCATATCCATTTTCATTCTCCAACTCATCTACAATGACCAACACAAAACCTCACAAAAATCCATCAATTTTCACCCAAAACCTTCAACCAATCTATCCTCCACCATCCAAGCAACCTTCAATAAATCATTCATATTTTTCTGATTTCAAACATGTATATATATGCCCTATTTGGGTAAACAGATAATTTCTAATGAATTTTACAAGTTTAAATCATTTCTGGCTAAATACACAAATTGAATTGTGAAATGAAAAATTTACCCCTGAATTATTATGTGAATCATCAGGGTTTGCTGTCACGCGAACTATAGATAAAAGAAGAACTAAGTTTCGGTCAATCAAGTCAAACGAGACCAAAATTACTAATATGCCTCCATGGCGTGACATGAATAATCTGGGCAACATGGGCAAGATTGGACTTTCATCCCATGGATTGAAACCCCTACGTTCAACACCATGGCTGATTCACAGAGCTCGGGGTCAAGGTAACCTCCAATCCAAGACTCCATGCGAGTGAGCATAAAGCTCACTGGCTCTACCTCTTCACATTGGACCTGTAGGGCTACTTCTCTGGTCTTGACGTAGCCAGGAGTCGAATCCCACTGTGGAGGCGACCAGGGATGGGCCTGGAAAAGACAATGACGAGGGGAACACAATGAGAGCTAGCCTGCAATGCTAGGACTTAGTAGGAAACCACCTCACAGAGAGGTTTATGTGGAAGCAGGCATGAGGAAGGCTGGAAACAAGATAAACTAGAGAGGATCCCTCGTAGATCACAGAATAGGGCCAGGTACAAGCTGGGATAGATAGGGGCTTTCTAAGCCCTCACGAGGCCCTCAACATGTCCATCACATTCAAGGCATGCTCGCGAGGTTCCCTGGAGTCCAAGGACAAGTCGTAGGTCATGAAGACCTCTTCTGGAGGTGTCCCAAAATAGAGGAAAATGGAGAGGTTTTTTCGACCAATCAAACCAAACAAAATCATGGCAAAACGAGCGCACAGAAAGAAATAATGAGGTTCCTAGATGGTTACCTCACGACCGATTGGACTGAGAAGAAACACATAGAAGTTGCTCATCATTCTCACTGGAAGAGAAGATTGACGCTGACAGCAGCTCCAAAGTGCTAACACCAGTAGTTGATTGAAGAGGATGCAATAGGGGGTGGCGGAGGTCGATTATGGAGTGGGAGATGCGAAGTGGAGGCATTGGAGTTGGGGTTTCAGAAAGTGGTCATAATGGATTCTTGGGGGTTCAAATAGGCATTTTTGCCTTAGGGTTAGATGGGGGCCAAGTAAGGGATCATCTTGCTTGTGAGGATGCGTGGAGTTCATTGGCGAAGAAATCGCATTGAAAGGATCAACCCAACGTGTGAGAGTAGTCAGTGAAATATTCCATGGATGCTTATCTCACATGAGTGAGAAAGCAAGAGGTAGGGGATGACCATGTCCCGCTACCCAGAGCAAGAAAACTAGAAATAAACCCAGCCCAACACCTTGCTCTGACTGTGACTGAAATAAATCAATTAATCAACCAAACTTTAGGGTAAAAGCATATAAAATCTATTAGGGTCTAATTGGGGGTGCATTTGATGTCCAAATGACCCCAAATTTTGAGAGTTGACTAATTAAGCAATGAGGAACTCGATTAAGGTCTTAGATTTGGGTTATAAGGTTACTTTAGATATTATTTAACCATAGTGTATAAATCATTCATTTAATGAAATGAATTAGATCTAATGGTAAAAAAATGGTCAAACCTTCCACCTAGACTCAATTATTGTCATATAGAATACCCAAGTCAATCCTAATTCACAAATATAGGGTAAAGTAATCTATATTATCATTATTGTTAATAAGTTTCCTAATTGAAATATTAAACTAGAAAAATCATGTGATTTCAACTCCATGGATCCCTAAATGAGTCACTCTAGGGTTTGAAGACTGAAATATGGTTTCATTTATGGTAACACAATGAAATTTAGATATTCAAAGGTAGACAACTGAAAAAAGGGGAAGGGATATTGGATATCCACATAATCAAATAGGGGTCTAGAAGAATGGAGGATAAGCTTATGTGCCTGGGATTGAGTATGTTACAACACTCCACCCCTTAAAAGGGATTTAGTCCCTAAAATCCATCCACTTGTGGTATGGTATGCTAAGTTATACTTTTAACCAAGTTTTAAATTTCTAGTGTACTTAATGTATGGGGTCATAACATACTACTCATGTCACACTTATGGTCTACTCTCAAGGTGAAACTATATGTCTCCATGTATCATGCATCCATTAATTTGATTATGTTAGATGTTGGGCTAGAAAAGTTTCAACACAACCTAGGATTATGTCGACCACTTTGCATCCATCAGGGCTACCTAAATGTTATCATAATTTTTCCATTCTCTAATCATGCTCCTCATCATTTTCCTTGTTATCATCATCATTATCAACATCAACATCATCATCAACATCATTATCATCTTCTACCCACCATCATCATCTTAAACATCATCGTCATCATCAACAACAACATCATCATCACCCTCTCGTCATCATCATAAACATCATCATCATCATCATCAACAACAACATCATCATCATCACCCACTCATCATCATCATCATAAACATCATTAATAGAATTATTTATAATAGACATATTATGCATGATGCACATACATGTCTTGTTTTGCTTCTGTATTAGGGTTATATCTTAAATTGAATTATATATATAGATTTTATCAAGGGGGTCAAATTATGATGTGTTACATGACTAAGACAACACTTATACTTTAATAGGCATATTAGGGTTGAAGTGTGAGTTCAGGGTTTCATTTTCAATAGCCTTTCTCATTCATAATTGAGCACTATAGTGTGTTGTATGCAACTTATTGAATTTCTCATTCATGAGTTAACTTTACATATACACTAGACATGTTTTGATTAATGTGTAGTCAATCCCCTATCACTTCTATTTATCATGGTCAAATGGAAATGTTCTGAATCCCATCATACTTAGTATGTTCACCCTATCCTATATTGTATAGTCATCCTCACCACTTAATTTTTAGCGATTTGGGGTATAGGATATTAATTTTGAGATTTTAAGTGAAATTTTACTTTTACCCCTATATGACTAAAATACATCCTTTAAGGATAACTCAAGATAAAATTTTAAAATTTATTTTAATCATCTAAGTAACATTTAGGATGGTATGATTAGTAAGGCTCGTCTGGAATTCCCAGTTTGGTAGCCTCTACATATGTTTGACATTATTACTAGGAGTTATCCAAGTTTTACTTATTGTAGATGTTATTAATCCTGATTATGCCTATTATCTAGGTTGTACGGGAACTCCACCCCTTAAAAGGCTTAAACTATAACTTAGGGCAGAACCTAGAGGGGGAAAAGGGTGGATCCGCTAGGTCTTATATATATATAAAACTACCTATGTCAGTCTTAGACCTAGAGTATTAGGGTTGAACATGTCAACCAAGGGTACTTCACTAAGGAGCTTCTCTACTACTCAACTTACTTGTGGTGGTGACTTGGTTCTAAAAATCATTGATGAGATCATAAAAAGAAAAATAAATCCTTTGTACATATAATTTAATAATGAAAATAAGTTTTAGCGATAAAGGATTGACGATGAAGATGCAAAGCTAGCGCCAAAATCAATCCGAGAACCAAGTCAGACACCTTCCACAACATGACACATATATTACTATCCTATAACCACTTCCTTCTATAAAATAGGTCTGATCCTCCTATCACTTAAAAGGTTCATGTGAGAATTCTCTAATATGCAAGCAATGAGAGAGAGAAGGGAGTATATTGCTCATAGCCAATAATCAGTCAAAACCTACCCAAGCATGACATCCACCATTTCCCACATCATTCTTACTCATAATCCACACTACCACATCCCAAGTCTTAAATGGAACATGAGATTACCCAACATGATAGGTAGTGATTTAGGGTTTTTGCCACCATAGTTCCTTTACATGATAAAGTTACCTATATAGCCCAGATACCCATCTCAATAACTAGGTAAACCCAATACTCTTAGAGAGGTGATAATTCAAGTATGCCTACTAAAACATTTAGCTCCATCAATCGATTCCAATACATAAGAATAACAATCCCAAGGAGGGTGGAATTTATCCCTTGAGGGGATGGCATCAGGGCATAGCTATCCTAATATACTCACATTGAGGACAAGGCATGCTATAAATAAAGTTGATCTAGTTTAGGAAAAAACTTAACATCAAAGGAATCTTAACCCTAATCTTAATTTAGGATTTTCTATTTTACATTCATACATGCTTAGTAACCAAGCGAATATATGTTGGGCATGCTAGATCAACGTCAAATAAAAGGGGTCAATTGTGATAACTAGGGTTACACCTAGCTATGAATGTCCAAGTCAGCCTACACATAATTTAGTCGAGATAGAATCCCATAAATCAGGAGATATATCACTAGAAAAGTCAATTCCGATGTAGTTTCATTACACCCCCATAGAAAGGGTAGGGTAGTCTTGGTTTGTCACATACTATGCTTCCACAACTGATGTGTTGTAAGAAGATGTATTGACCAATTTAGAAGGATTGGAATACTAATTGGTAAGCCACTAAAAAGAAATAGGTTTGACAATAACCTCTAAAAGGTCACCTAAGTACCTAATTAAGGAACAATGTAGGATAACTTGATATAGTCAAGTTACCGACTGCTTTTGGATCTGATACCATTTTTTAAAGAGTGGGACCCAAAAGGGGATCCACTCAAATGATATAATACGAGAGCCATGTAATAATTAAGAAGCGGAAACAAAACTATTAAAAAGTCACTTCATGATTCATTTATACAATTGTTCCTCACCACAATAGGTGATTTTACAAAAAAACTTGAACTAAGTACAACTAAAGCCAGTAGCAGAGGGTAACCCAACCATTCCAAGCTATCCTTAAGTTCATGTCGTATTAGTGATCTATTTTTATTTATTGTCTTCCAATGTACCTAAACCTAGGTGGAAGGGAACATCACCCAGAACATACAAAACAACATAGAGGTCAGCAGAGGCTGAGTATGTACACATAATAAACTTTGGACATTATATTGGGGTAAAACTACAAAAAGATATGTTCCCACAAGAAGGGGGCTATTTGCAATTAGGTAAGTTCAAAAAGGAATATAACAAAAGGAATGAGGCATATTAGAGTTTAGATTAGAAGCATCATAATAAAATGTCTTGCCATACCATTGAACCACAAACACAATATAAAACATTAAACTTTTGCATGCATAACAATGTAGACTAAATATACCTAAAATAGGGCCATAACACCATAGGATCATGGCCTAAAAGAAATAACAGTGGAAACACACACCTTGGGTGGAATACACACACCCTATATAAGTATGGTTGTACATAAGTACCACTATTCTAGATATTCTAGTCAAACACGTAGCATGCATAAATAGAGTGGCAAGACTAACATTTTAGTCAATTTCACATAAAATGACAAGCATAGAAGGAGGGGTCTAAAGACCCATTATAAATGAATATTCCAGTAATCACATGAATTTATATGAATCAAAAGTAGAAAGTATGAATGTCCAACAATTGGATTTTAAATAAAATTGATAGTTCAAGAGATGCCTCATTAAAGAAATGTAGGTTCAGTCAAATAATGCCCAAAATAAAATAGAGGATGTACATACCTTATGATCATACCTAGATATTCAGCAACACCTCCTAAGCACAGGGTCAAGGTTGTCTCAACCTAGTCACAACATGTGTGCATTCAATTAATATAAAATACATTAAATCATTTGTTAAGAAGTTTACCCTACATTAGGTTGCGAATTTGGGTGTGAAACCTATCCCAATAAATCAACCGTATTTTTCTGACTTCAAAAATGTATATATATGCCCTATTTGGGTAAACAGATAATTTCTTATGAATTTTACAAGTTTAAATCATTTCTGGCTAAATACACAAATTGAATTATGAAATGACAAATTTACCCTTGAATGATTATGCGAATCATCAGGGTTTGTTGTCAAGTGAACTATAGAGAAAAAAAGAACTAAGTTTCGGTCAATCAAGTCAAACGGGACCAAAATTACTAATATGCCCCCATGGCGTGACATGAATAATCTGGGCAACATGGGTAGGATTGGACTTTTGTCCCAGGGATTGAAACCCCTACGTTCAGTGCCATGGCTGCTCCATAGAGATCAGGGTCAAGGTAACCTCTGATCCAAGACTCCATGTGAGTGAGCACAAAGCTCACTGTTTCTGCTTCTTCACCCTAAACCTGTAGGGCTACTGCTCTGGTCCTGAGGTAGTCGGGAGTCGAGTCCCACTGTGGAGGTGACCAGGGATGGGCCTGGAAAAGAAAATGACAAGGGGAACACAATGAGAACTAGCCTACAATGCTAGGACTTAGCAAGAAACCATCTCACAGAGAGGTTCACAGGGAAGCAGGCATGAGGAAGGTCGGAAACAAGATAAACTAGAGTGGATCCATCACAGATCATAGAACATGGTGAGGTATAGGATGGGACATATAGGGGCTCTCTGAGCCCTCGTGAGGCCCTCAACATGTCCATCACCTTCAAGGCATGCTCACGAGGCACCCTGGAGTCCAAGGACAGGTTGTGGGTCATGAAGACCTCTTCCGGTGGTGGCCCAAAATAGAGGAAAACAGAGAGGTTTTGTTTACCAATCAAACCAAATGAAATCACGGCAAAATGAGCACACATAAAGAAATAATGAGGTTCCTAGATGCTTACCTCACGGCCGATTGGACTGAGAAGAAACGCATAGTATCTGCTCATCGTTCTCACTGGAGGAGAAGATCAACGTCAGCAGCAGCTCCAAAGCGCCAACACCAGTAATTGATCGAAGAGGACGCAATAGGGGGCACCGGAGGTCGATTATGGAGAGGGAAAAGCGAAGTGGAGGCACTGGAGTTGGGGTTTTGGAAAGTGGTCACAATGGCTGCTTGGGGTTGAAATAGGAATTTTTGCCTTAGGGTTCGATGGGGGCCAAGTAAGGGATCGGCTTTCTTGTGAGGACGTGTGGAGTCCATTGGTGAAGAAATCACATTGAAAGGATTAGCCCAGCGTGCGAGAGTAGTCAGTGAAATATTCCAGTGCTGCTTATCTCATGCGAGTGAGAAAGTAGGAGGTACGGGACGACCAGGTCCCGATACCCAGAGCAAGAAAATTGGAAATAAACCTGGCCCAGCACCTTGGTCCGGCTATGACTGAAATAAATCAATTAATCAACCAAACTTTATGGTAAAAGCATATAAAATCTATTAAGGTCTAATTGGGGGTGCATTTGATGTCCAAATGACCCCAAAGTTTGAGGGTAGACTAATTAATCAATGAGGAACTCGATTAAGGGCTTAGATTTGGGTTATAAGGTTACTTTAGCTATTATTTAACCAAAGTTCATAAATCATTCAATTAATGAAATGAATTAGATCTTATGGTAAAAAATGGTCAAACCTTCCACCTAGACTCGATTCTTGTCCTGTAGGATACCCAAGTCAATCCTAATTCACAAATATAGGGTAAAGTAATCTAGATTGTCATTCTTGTTAATAAGTTTCCTAATTGAAATATTAAACTAGAAAAATCATGTGATTTGAACTCCATGGATCACGAAATGAGTCAATCTAGGGTTTGAAATTGAAATATGGTTTCGTTTATGCCAACACAGTGAAATTTAGATATTCAAAGGTAGACAACTGAAAAAAAGGGGAAGGGGGATTGGATATTGATCCAACCCTATTCTAGGGTTGTATCTTGTGTCATTTTGTACTTTTATCACATTCGAATGCATTAGAATTACATATTATTCTCCCCAATATGATTATCATTGCAAATATGCTTATGGATGTTCTTTGCACTATTTTTCAGGTACTTGGACCATACTTAGATGGAAGAGAGAGAGAGGGAGTTCTAGGGTTCCCCCACTCAAAGAGGGACCCAAAGAAGGCCCTAAAGTCTCCCTCAACCTACCTCCAGTGGCCAAGAATCATCCCCGAGCAAAGACATCCGAAATTGACAAAGTAAGAAGCAAAATCAAGAAGTCAAGCCTCGCCACGGTCGTGGCCCCAATGCCACGGTTGTGGGTTTATTGCCAAGTTCCAACAGGTTGCAACAGGGAATTCCTTAGATCGCCCACGACTGTGGCCTCCCAGCCATGACTGTGGCCAGTGAAGACAACACGACCGTGGCCATCAGCACGATCGTGGTCAGGAGAAGAGAACACGACTGTGGCACCCCGCCACGGTCGTGGGAATTAATTGCGAAAAGTCAGTTGCCAACAGGGAATTTGCCCGAAAAGCCACGACCGTGGCCAAGTCGCCATGACCGTGGCCGAAGCTGATCAAGACGCCCATGGCCCCTCCACACGATCACCTCCAACTCCTCTAAAACGGCCGTGTTACCCAACACGGCCGTGGTGCATGTTACCCACCACGACCGTGGCACTCCGCCACGGCCGTGGCCACCACCATCTCACCACTTCCTTCACCCCATGACCGTGTTCAACCCCCACGGCCGTTCCCCACTACCCTCACCACGGCCATGGCACACCCACCACGACTGTGGTGATCACCTACCCTATAGAACTTTTCACTGCTTTTCGTATTTTACCCCCACTTAGCCCTAGCTCCTATATAAGCACTAGTTACTTCTACGACTCGAGAGAGAGCACTTCCCAACTGCAACCCAGCTGCTCCCTTACCTCCATTACTCCCATCCACCTACCTTCCTTGCATTTAATCCCATTTCCACCCATTTTCCACTCATTTCCACCATAGAAACCTAGTTTCTCTAGGTTTCTATCCATCCATTCCACCATTTCCATGCTGTTGGGCACCATTGGAAGAGGAGGATCGTGGCTAGTAGCAAGGAGGTGAAGAAGTCAAGCTTCATCAAGCATCCATGGCATTTCTTACTCTCTTTCCCTTCTCCTTTGTTTCTGTTTTGATCATGTTTAGCTAAGCCCCCCTTGTGTGGGCTGTTTGGGGCAAAAATGTGACTTTGATACCATGTGGGGGAATATAATTTGTAATGAACATATTTCACTTCTATGATGGTTGCCTTTGCTTGTATATCATTTCCCATTACTTGTGCATGTGATTGTTGTTTAATTACATTAATTGCTTGCCTTGTGGTGCTGGAAGACATTTGCCTCTAGGTTGTTGGTTTCTATGTAGCTATCATAGGATTGGCTCCTAGGTCCTTAATTCAGATCCCTAGCTAGCCCCCTATCTTCCTACATAATCACCTTCTTCCTACATGCAAATGTGAGTTCTAAGTGACTAGTATAAGTGTGATTAGTGCAATTTCCTAGGATTTCCTAAAGGCTGAGGTGGCTAGTGGCATGAGGTCAAATATCCTCATCTCTACTCCCATCCTTACCCTTGGTCCACAATTGACTAATACCACTTATCCTAGAGACCTCGACTTGGTAAGTCCTATGAGAATTACACCTAGCCCTAGTTCTCCAACTAGTAGCATAGGGTACATCCTCATAGCACCCACCTTGTTGTTTGGTTTGGTAGTCTAGAATGAAATATGCTAATTGCTTGTTATGGTGACATCCCCCAATTAATGTCAAGGTCACATTCCCAAACGGCCCACCTCCTTCATCTAATTGCTTAAAACCTTAATTTCTCTATTCACTTGTTAATGCTAGTGTAGTTCAATTGCTTTAGTTAACTTAGTTAATTGCCTAGTTTTGCTAGCTAAGTGTTAATTTAGGTCTTTGATCTTGATTAGTGGTTAACTTAGGCTATCAATTGCTAGTTGCTTGCTTAGTCTAGTGTAGTTTATTCTTGCTCTTGTTTAGATAGCTTGTTGACTTAGATTGCTAATTTAGTCTTTTGATAACTTAGTTTCATATTGCATTCCCTACTTGCTCACTTAGCTTAATCAACAACCAATTAACCGTTAAACCCTAAAAACCTTAATCTCCACAATAGGAACGTAGCTCACGCCTTCTAACTCTAGCGCCCCCTCTATCTCCATGGTTCGACCCCGCATCTTGCCTTTCACGTATACTACGACCGTACCCCATACGCTTGCGGGTGAATTGTTTTAATTTTAGTGATAGACTCGATTTGGGACCACACAAATTTCTAAAGCAAAGATATTATAATCCCGTGCCTCCCGACCTCGTGGATTGCACTCTGCCACCCTAGTTGGCCGGTGTTGTAAGCCTCTAGCGGGAGCGCACCAAGCTTTCTGGTGCCTTTGCCGGGGATCGAGGCGCTCGGCCTAGTTAGATAGTGTAGCTTAGACTTTCCTTTTGCCCTCACCATTGCTATTATTTATTCTTTGTGTTACTCTTTCATATTGGTGTGCTAACTTGGCTCCTTGTTGTTCGTTTGTGACTTGCGCAAGTGACAGCTGTGCATACATAGTACGCGTTTGACTTGCACTGACTTAGTGGTTTACGACCCCGAGATTGGGAGAAGAAGGTGTCAAGCTCGCCGCAACCTACATCGAGAGGCCGAGATGGCTGAGAACAACCCACCACCGGATGTTCCACCTCCACTACCGCATCGCCCGCTTCACGAGTACTTCACACCAGGGAACTACAACTCCCCCATCACCACTCTAGTTGACCAGATGCTAGGTCAACAGTTCTCCATCCTGCCGACACTCTTGGGGCTTCTCCCTACATACTTTGGTATGGAGAACGAGAACCCCTACCACCACATAGACGCGTTCCTTGAAACATGCTCTACCTTACCCACGCCATCCGCCACCGATGACTCAATCAGGAGGACGCTCTTTCCCTTCTCTCTCAAAGAGAAGGCCAAGGAGTGGTACGTCTCGAGGCCAGAGTTGGTCACTTAGAATGAGGTGAAGAATGAGTTTCTCAAGAAGTTCTTCCCCATCGCCAAGTTATCCTACATGAGAAGGTACATCACACCGTTTGCCCAGAAAGAGAACGAGCCCTTCCACGAGGCATGGGAGAGGTTCCAGAAGTTGCTTCGTGACTGCCCTCATCATGAGGTTCCTCTTTGGCAGCTAGTTCAGTCCTTCTACACCGGGCTTGAGGAGTAAAGCCAAAACAACATAGACTCTTCCTGCAGGGGCACTTTCATGGAAAATCCACCCGAGGAATCGTGACCGCTGTTTGAGCACCTCACAGAAAACTCCCGCCACCGTGCTTCCACAAAAGGGGGGCATTGTGATCGAAGCTATGCTCCCCCACCTTCTTTCGCAGATCCGAGTTGCAATACCACCGACCCCGATATGATGAAGATGATAACTGAGATGATGAAGTGGATGAAAAATCAAGCTGGTGGTTCTTCTAGCCAGCCCATAAGGGCAGTTGATACTGTAGACAAGGAGGTAAATGCTCTATATTCCTTTGGTGGCCGCAACAACTAGGGCCCAATGTCCAACTCCTACACTCCTGAGTGGAGAAACCACCCAAAATTCTCTTGGAAACAACAGAATGAGGATGGGCAAGGTCAGGGGCAGCAAAAGCCACGCTACACCTCAAAGTTTGAAGATGAGGTACTTGGGAGATTGAGGAATCTAGATGAGGTAAAGAGAGAAGTGTCTTCTCAAGGACAAAACATCATCCGTCTTGAGCAAAGGCTCGATCAAATTTCTATCTCACTTTCTCGTCGTGAAGAGGGGAGACTGCCGTCTCAACCTATTACGAATCCTAACATCGATGGTGGTTATGTGAATGCCACCCAAGCCGCATACATCCCACCACATGGCCAAGCTACCTCACTTCCAAAATATCAAGGACCACCGCACCCATATGCTCCGCCATCTCACCAACCCCCACTAAATTACCAATACCCACCACCACCTCCACATACATACCAACCTCCACCTCCACCACAACCAACGTGCATACTCCAAAATCCTAATTCCACCCATCAAAGACCACCACCACCTCCGTCCTCACAAGCCCCCTCTTCTTCACATGAATAATTGAGTATGGTCTCTATCATATGGGGAGAAGAAGCTGCTCAAGGTTTTAGAAAAAGGGAAAAGAAAGTGATTGAGGTTGGAGGTAAAATCCCGATACTAGAAGGATCTAGCAAAGATAAAGAATGATCCGAAGAATTTGCCGCTCAAGCACCACCAGAGAATGCTAAGTGCACCCAGATTGCTACTGCGCCAGATGCAAATGTAGAGGCACCCTCACTCGGGGATACGGAAATTACAATAGATATAGCTTAGCCGGCTGTTGGTGACAGTGTCACGTCTACTGTTTCACATACCATGGACATAGCAGCACTTGAAGCCATATCCTTATGGGAACCAAGACCTTTACATGAGACGTGCATCACCACCACCCCTCTACAAGTTCCAGCGAGTGCAGTAAAGATAGTTGATGAAGAGGGAAATCAATCCCATGAAGGTTTGACTCTCCCAAAAAGGGGCGGAAATATCATGAATCTCCTAGGAAACTTGAAGCGGGGAACAATAGGCATTACATCACTCTTTTCATTGATGAAGGACATATGCATGGGAAGGAGAAAGTTAGTGCTACTACCACCCGAGGAGATTGTTGCCTCAAAGTATGTAAACTTCATCTACGACAATGGCTTCCCAGAAAAGAGAGGTGATCCGGGAGTGCCTCTGATTTCTTGCTACATTGGTACACTGCCCGTCAAGCACACTCTCATTGACTTAGGTGTAGGGACAAGCCTCATGCCATGGAGCATGTACCTACGGCTTGGCATAAACAAAATGAAACTAGTGGAGTGTTCCATTATCTTGGGTGATGGAACCAAGCGGAAGCCATTGGGGAACATGCAGAACATAATAGTGTCGATGGATGAGAGAGTGAACATTGCCTATGTGATCAATTTCCTGATAGTGGACACCACACCTATTGATGGAGAAGAGTACCTCATATTGGGTAGACCTTTCCTATCCACTGCGGGAGCTGAAATCAAAATCTGCACATGAACGCTAATGATTACTTATAAGAGGAAAAAGTTTGACTTCTTCATGTTCACAAAAGAAGAGAGGGATAAGCTGGCCAATGAAGACTTCAGCGAGAGTTTGTGCTATCGTGACCCTCTGGAGCTGTGGAGATCGAGCCCATACTTCTATTCCATGTACACTCCTTGGGACGAAGCACATGTCATCAGAGCGCTCGACAGGATCACCGTAGAGGAGAAGGAGGGCACTGTGGGTGTCAATACATGATGAAAAAAGAGCAACAAGCCCGGCTGAAAGCTATAAATTTAGCGCTAGTGGGAGGCAACCCATGTGGTTTGATATTCTCGAACCTGGTCTTATCATACTTTCTTTTTGGTTTCCAAGAAACACACACACACATTATACTTGATTGTGTTTCTATTTGTGAATCATGTTAGTACAGGTATAAGGAAGAAAAGACGATGCAAAAAGGGTTTATCCAAAGCGGAGGTCAAAATGGAAGAAAAGATCGCAAATCAATAGAGGAGCTACAGGAAGAAGGACAGAACGGCCGTGCTGTTCAGCATGGCCGTGGTGGCCCTATCCTGTTCACCTAGTGTTACATTGACCACTCCAGCTCTTGGCGATTATCTTTCGCGACCCCACGCCGTTTGCCCTACTAGTCTAAACTTCTCTTTTATGCTGAGGGCAGCATGATTTAAAAGTTTGGGGTGGTAGGGCGGTAAACCTTTCTCTCACCGCACTTTTCTTCATGTGCCCTGTGCTAAATTTTTGCAAGATGATCAAACAGTTTGACTGACATTCCATACTTGTTTACCCTGACCTGGTGTGTCTGCTTGCATTTTTTGCATAGCATGTAGTTGATTTCTACATTTTGAGTAATTTTAAAAAAATTTGTGCATGTTTCAACAAGGATTTACTTGCTTTTTACCTAAAATTGTGTTTGAATGTGAGTTAGTGCAATTTGGCACCTTTTTGGCCAATTTTGCCCAGATTTGATGTTTCTTGTCCAAAAAGCGTGTTTTGATTCAATCTTTACCATATTGAATGAAATTGCTTATCTTTGAAAAATACAAGATGATATGCTATGATGAAGTGCGATGTGGTATCAACGAGTGACTTCTTACATGCTCGTCACCTCCCTTGGGAATGTGTTGGTTTGATTGAATTATGATCCGAGCAAGCATAGAACGTTTAATGTTTGTGGAGTCACTTGATTGATATATGGATTTCATTTGGTTCACTCATGTGGTGTGATATCTATGGTGAAGTGTCAGACTAGTTTTCATGCAGGAGACCTTATGTGGAAGATTATGCCAAGTGACCCCTCTTTGACCCGACCACTCTTTCATCATCTTCATACCTTTCCGCCTCATAAAAAGATGCCAAAGTGCACATATTAGCCGTGGCTACCTCCAAAAGTTTGGGGTGGCCACATCTCTTTCTCCCCACTTCACTCTATCCACCATATGCCCTACCTACACCAAGGGCAAAGAAAAAAGAAAAGAGAAGCAAAAATAAAATAAAAGGATGCTCCTGTTTAAGAGCATTCAAATAAAGAAAAGAAGAGTGTGTAATAGCACTCCGAATCTTACCGCAACCCTTTCTTCATTCTTTCACACCCATGGAGCTAGGAAACATTAAACCTAGCTCACTTTATCCCTTTCTACAGCCATGTGGGTCATTTGGCATAACTTGAAGCATAAGGTTGAACACATGAAGGTGAAACAACACTCCTAGTCATCGGCGATTAACATCATCATGAAACGGTCTACCCAGAACCTTATGGATGAGATATTGATAACTTGTGCAACCCATGCATTATATGCGAAGTTCGTGTGCTCTGTGCTCTCTTCATGGTTGGTTTGTGAAAGTAGAAGAGGAGGGAGGTGATTTGCATGTACCTAGTCACCTTTGATACCATTTAGCATTTGTCGCCCATCATATTGCATTTGTTATATCTTTTGATTGTAGAAAATGGAAAAGAGATTGAGTTGGAGCATACTTGAGGACAAGTATGTTTCAAGTTTCGGGTGGTGATCCAACCCTATTCTAGGGCTGTATCTTGTGTCATTTTGTACTTTTATCACATTCAAATGCATTAGAATTACATATTATTCTCCCCAATATGATTATCATTGCAAATATGCTTATGTATGTTCTTTGCACTGTTTTTCAGGTACTTAGACCATACTTAGATGGAAGAGAGAGAGAGAGGGAGTTCTAGGGTTCCCCCACTCAAGGAGGGACCCAAAGAAGGCCCCAAAGTCTCCCTCAACCTACCTCCAGTGGCCAAGAATCATCCCCGAGCAAAGACATCCGAAATTGACAAAGTAAGAAGCAAAATCAAGAAGTCAAGCCTCACCACGGTCGTTGCCCCAATGCCACGGTCGTGGGTTTCACTAGTACAGAAATGGGTTATAACGTCACTACATGTAGGGTCGGTTTTACCAAATAACCGACTTTATATGTCTAAAAAAACGCGGGCACCACTTAAGACCTCTTAGGTCGGTTTTTTTTTAATAAACCGACCTTGTAGTGTAGCTCTATAGGGTCGGCTTTCCAAATAACCGACCTTATATGTTTATAAAAAACACGGGCACCACTTAAGACCTCTTGGGTCGCTTTTCTTAAAATAACCGACCTTGTAGTGTATCTCTATAGGGTTGGTTTTCCAAATAACCGACCTTATATGTCTATTAAAATCGCGGGCACCACTTATGACCTTTTGAGTCGCTTTTTTTAAAATAACCGACCTTGTAGTACATCTCTATAGGGTCGGTTTTTCTAAAATAAGCGACCTTATAGACAATTTTTCCCGCGACAAAAATTTGGTTTCGCGCCTCGATCTCTAGCGTCGGTTTTACCTTATAACCGACCCTAAAGGGCACCTTGGTCGACAAATTTGTCGACCGAAAACGAGCTGAATTTCACATATACAAGCACCTATAGGGTCGGTTTTTTCTTTATAACCGACCTTACAGTCCTCCTCGGTTCAGCACCTCTAAGGTCGGTTATTTCTACAAAACCGACCTTAAATGCGTCCTCAGTCGACAAATTTGTCGACCGATATTTATTCTGGATCAAGGTTCACGTATGTATAAGCACATCTAGCATCGGATTTGCACTTAAAACGGACCTTAGAGCTTCCTCGGTCGACCAATATTTCGACCGATATACTTGATCGACAAATTCGCCGACCGATATCTATTCTGGATCCAGATAATTCACGCATGTATAAGCACCTTTAGCGTCGGATTTGCACTTATAACCGTCCTTAGAGCATTTCTCGGTCGACAAATTTGTCGACCGATAAGGAGTCAATTTTCAAGTGTATAAGAAACTTTTAGGGTTGGTATTTTCTTTATAACCGACCTTAGAAGCACATTCGGTCGACAATATTGTCGACCGAGATAAACTAGGATCCAGTTTAGTATTTCACACATGAATAAGTACCTGTAGGGTCGGTTTTAACCTAAAAACCGACCCTATAGGTACTTCAGAGAATGAATTCTGGCTCAATCTCGGTCGACGATTCGTCGATCGAATCATATCGGTCGACTAATTTGTCGACTGAATAACGTATAGAAAAACCAACCGTCACAACGGCTAGAAAATCAACCGTCGTAACGGCTAAAAAAATCAACCATCATAACGGCTAGAATTTCAACCGTCGTAACGACCATAAATACGACCGTTGGGCGACAGGAGAACGGTCCGGAAAACAACCGTTGGGGGCGTCGGTCGATAAATTGTCGACCGAAATGGGGTCTGTTTTGCTATAAATAGCACCCAAAATGATCCATTTCTTCACACCTTCACATTCTCACTTCTCTAGCTCCTCTCTAGTGTATTCTTGTGAAAATCTTCAGCTTCTTTACATCCAATTCTTGCTTGCTATTTCTCCATTTCAAAGCAACGAAATGGCTTCATCATCTGTGCGCTGAAAGAAGCAAGTTGCAGGTAGGAAAGGAAGGACAACCCCTTCAACGTTGTCGTTCATCAACGATGTCCCTTTCATCGACGTAGCTGTAGGCGACCGCTACCTCAGGCTATCGGCAAAAGCTCCTCTTCCACGACGGGCGATCGACATCATGGACTTCCAAAGCATTGTCGATTTGAAGGAACTTTTCGAGGTGCAACATTGACTAATTTTCTAAATCCCTCCTTCCCTTCCTACTCCTCCAAAGTAGTTAATGAATTCTATGCCAATTTAGCCGAACATCCTGATCATGATTCCTTGTCCTCTATGGTTGGTGGGTATGGATTCCATTTCACTGAGGAGGGTATTCTTGATATGCTTGACATAGATATAGAAGAATATAAAAATTTTATTGATCTCACTAGAGGAACTCCACTCAACAAACTCTCCCAAGATAACACTGCAATTAGCCTTAGTGATGTCAAAACAGCCATCTTTCAATCCAATACGACTTGTCATGAAGATAGGGGTACCTATTATGCAATAAAATTAAAACCTGAAGCTAGGATCATAAATCTCATTGTTGCCACCAATATCCATCCTAGAGCAAACAGATATGAGGTACCCACCTTTCGTATGTACCTTATCTATGCCATTCTCAAAAGTATTCCCATAAACTTTATTTGTATCATCATTAAGAATATGTTTGAGTTTTCTGGCAATCCACCATATGCCAACTTTGTATGCCAAATCACTCAACATTTTCTTAAGAAGAATATTGAGGACGACTTAGGTTACACATGGGATAGAAAACCCCAAAAAATAAGTAAAAATACAGTGGAAAAGATGGGAATCAACTTTAGCCACAAAAGGGCTAGGACTGAAGGGGAGACATCCACCCAAGACATACCTATACCACCTCCTCCTACCAACCTACCCCATGATCCTATTACAAACACCTTGACATACATTGCTGGATCCCAATATCACCTAAGTAGGCAATTGGACTATAATCACCATGGCATGACTTATTTAAACCAAAGGATGCAAGCTCTCTCTCCTAACCAACCTGATGAATATCCCTATTCCCTTAATCCTGGCATGATAAATCCATACAATCCTTCCTACAACTACTATCAAATTCCACCTCCACCATCTCCTGATCTCACACATACTCAATTTTCCCCAATTCAACTTCAAGACATTGCTGCCCACTTTCGCTTTGATCGTGTTCCCACCTTCTTGGAGGCTTATGCCTTAACCAAGACAGGTGCCTTGGAGTGGCAGACACTGGTCAATTATTATGGAGCTGAGCCCTTTCTTGGAAAAGATCCAGACATTGATGTAATCCTTCAGTCTTTTCAGTGAGATTATGAGATATCTTTGTAATGATGTAATGTTTATCTTTTTATAAAGCAAGTATGTCATGTTTCATCTTATAAAGTGTATGGTCTCATACACACACACTTGTTACTTAATTTAAAACATTGAAACAGGGTTAATTTCGGTCGAAAATATTATTGACCGAGACAAATCGGTCGACAATATTGTCGACCGAGGATGACTTTAGAGCTCTTTCGTTTGACAAATAGTCGACCGAGGATGACTTTAGAGCTTTTTCGTTCGACAAATAGTCGACCGAAAGAATTTTTGAATAGAGTTTAGTATTTTTCAAAACGTTATAAAGCATTGGGATCTCAATCTTTTGTCTCATTGTTGGGAATTCACATCCCTCAATACCACCATCATCACATTTGCTGATTCTGGGTATTTAAACCCTTAGTTCATCACTAAACATGGTTATCACTTATCAGGTAACTATTACCTTCAGGTCATCTGACCAAGGTATTCATGATATTTGTTGCACAATCATCTCAATTTCATATCAACCATATCAATTTCATATCAACATCATGCAATACAAAAATAACATCTCTATTCCCTCATTAGGGTTATAGTTTCCATCTTTATCAATTAAGGTTTCACATATCAGCATCCCATATTGAAAATTTCAAATAACATTATCCCATATTAGGGTTTTTACACAACACCACCCTATATTAAGGTTTCACATAACATTTCCATGTTAGGGTTTCACATAACATCATTCCATATAAGGGTTTCACATAACATTATCCCATATTAGGGTTTCATACGACATCACCATATATTAAAGTTTCACATAACATCATTGTTAGGGTTGTGGAAGCACTTTAGAGCTCCTCGGTCGACGAATTTTTCGACCGAGTTAGAGTCAAATTTCACGTGTATAAGCACCTACAGGGTCGGTTTTTCCTTTATAACTGACTCTAGAACAATACCCGGTCGACAATTTGTCGACCGAAATGAATTTTCGATCCAGTTTTCACACATCTTCGGTCGACGAATCTGTCGACCGAATGAAGCCAGATTTCTTTCTTAGAAGCACCTCTAGGGTCGATTTTTTTAATAACCGACCCTATAAGGGTCTCGATCGACAATATTGTTGACCGACAATATCCAGTTTAGTTTTTCACACATGTATAAGCACCTCTAGGGTTGGTTATACGAAAAAACCGACCCTAGAGGTGCTTGTACGAAGGAAGTCTTGATCCTTTTCGGTCGACAAATCGTCGACCGAAACTAGCCAGATTTCTTCGTATTAGCACTTGTAGCGTCGGTTTTACATAATAACCGACCCTATACATCGTTTCAGTCGACAAATTCGTCGACCGAGTTTGCGATTGATTGTTATTAAACAACCCGACATGGGCACCATTTATATATAGAGTCGGTTTTTGGTTGTTAATCGACGCTAGAGTTTTTCGCTCCGTGCAAAAAGCCAAAATTTTAGTTTTTCTTCCTCCCGCGAAACCCTTTTCTCTTTTCTAATCTCTCTCCCACGGCACCGCGAAACCTCTTTTTCCACCGTTGCCACCTCTCCACGCCGCCAAGAGGATCATGAAGCTCGTCGGTGCCGTGAAGAAGATCGTGAAGCTCGTCGTTGCCGCCTTCCACTCTTACTCCACGAAGCCCGTCATTGCCGTGAAGCTGTCTTCCTTGCCGTGAAGCTTTTCGTTGACGTGAAGCTCATCGTCGCCGCCTTCCACTCTTCCACGAAGGTTGTCGCCTCTCCGTGAAGTTCGTCTCTTCCTCCACATAGCTTGCTGCCATTTCCAAGTAAGTTCGAGCTTCCTTCTCCTTGTTCCCTTCATTCCGCCCGCCGCCATTGCTGCTTCCAGGTCCATCTCATTCGACAATTAGTCGACCGAGAGCCCACCTGCGCACAACATCCGGGTCCACTCTCGGTGGACAATTTGTCGACCGAGAGTGGACCTGGACGCTGCGCGCAGGTGGGCTCTCGGTCGACTTATTGTTGACCGAGATGGACCTGGAACTTATTTATGTTGGAGCTATAAATGTTTTAATCATATTTGCTGTAATGTTCACAAATAGTTCTGAATATTATAATGATTTCAATCTTTGGACTGTTGGAAACGACCTTACTTTGCTAATTTGTACAAGTAATCAAAACATGCATGTATTTTTTCATATGTAATCATTATATAAATTTTAGAAATTAATACTAGATTAGACATGTGTACTCCTAGATTGACACTTTAGGGTTGATGCATGATGTTTAACTTAATATATAAATATGAAAATAATGCATTTATATATTAACTTAGAAACCCATTCAAAATTTACTCATTAGGAGTAAACTTTGGATAGTCCCCGGTTTGGGACTGTTTTTGGATATTTTAATCTCACTTAGGATGTACATGTATAATGTATGTTTAGTTTTGTAGATTATTTCAGTAGGATTTCTCCATTTGTTCTCTGGGTACATATGTGAGTGGTTATTTTCCATTTACATCGGTGTACTTGGAGAACTTAGGGGAAATGCTGCTGAAATTTTCTTCAAAACTAAACATACATTATACAGTTACTAGTGAGATTAAATATTCAAAAATTTGATCATGAGCACCATGAAGATGAACATTCTGAGCATGAGCACCATGAGGATGGTAGTGGTGATGCTAAGAACAGTAGAGGTCCTACATTGATGCGTAGGCTGCAGGAGCTCAGGGCTAAAGGGGATAAATTTCCAGTCCAGTTTGATATGACAGGAGCACCTGTTGGGGAACATGCTAATGCTTTCAAGCATTACGTAGGGGCGACCGCGCGCAGTAAGGTGCCAATAGATATAGAAAATTGGCATGATGTTCCTAATGCCAAAAAAGACCTCATATGGAAAGATATATCTGTGAGTGGAAGTGATATCATTTTAATATGTTTTTTATCTATTGATTCTAATTTAGTTTGCTAGGAATTAATTCCTTTTCAAAACAACATTATTAATTGCTTCTTTTGTATGTATAGGGTGTTTTTCATCTAAATGAAAAAGATCACAAGAAAAGAGTGCTACAACGTTGTGGTGTACGATGGAGGGGTTTTAAGACATATCTTGTAAGGGAATTTATAAATAATCCTAAACAAAAGAAGAAAGCTATAGATGTATATATTTTTATTGATCCAGAGGTGTGAGAAAGATTTGTTGCAGCTAGGAGATCGGAAGAGTTTTAGGTAATAAAGATTGTGATGTATTGTATGAATATTTTATACAATTAAGGAGGTGAATCTTTTTATACATGTTTGCCAAGTCTAAATTGCAATACCTCGTTTTAAATGATCAGGCTATTCACCAGGCTCAAAAGGAAAGATGGGCTAAAAATGTGCATGACCATCACTTGGCGCCCGGTGGTTATGCCTTCCGCCGCCAACTACAAGAGAAGTAATCATCTTCTGGAGAAGAATCTAGTACAACTCAAGTTGAGAGACCACCCCGACACATGACATGGATTGATGCTAGAAAGAATCGAGCCGGTGAAATTGTCAACCCTGCAACTAAGGAGGTGGCACAAAAGATGGTAGGTTTATCCCAACTAAGTTCATCCCAACTGGCTACATGGATGAACTAGCAGTTGCTCTTGGTACGAAGGAGCATCCTGGCCGTGTTAGGGGATTAGGAGCTGGCATAGGATTCAAGTCTTATTTTGTCCCTTCACAATCTAAAATAGGTTGTGTAGGAGGTCTTACAAAAGAGGATCTTGAAGCATTAGTAGCGCAGAAAGTAAAAGAAATAATGTCTACATATCAGCCTACTCAACCTTCTCAACCTATTCATACTGCACGTCTCTCAAGTGATGAGGTACAAGCCCATGCTACAGTTGTAGAAGGTCATGGGAGCACTCCCGATGAACCACCACAACAATCTGCAGTAAGTTTTTGTTCTATTATGTTGTGTTATTAATATGATAAAAATATTGATAATATATATAGTTGTAACATGTATCTGTTCTATTGTTTCTTATATAACTTATATTATTTCAATCTAGGTTGGTATGAACTGTAAACTTGCAGCGGAGGTTCCAAAATATAATGTTGTGGCAGCGGGCAAAGTGTACAACCTTGGTGGTACATTGCATTGCCAAAAAATTACTGATGACATCTGCCGTGTGTCCATCCATCTTGTGTATGACGGAATGGGGGAAAAACCACTACCCATACCTAATGCTGAATATAGTACAGTTGAAGAAGCTGAGGGTGCTATGGTGGGTTGGCCTAGACACTTGGTTATCAATGACAAGGTATACCTTATTTCTATCATATTTTTCATATTTGACTGCATATATGAACTCATGTAATATAAGTATGTAATTTAATTAACAGGTTTGTAAACCGAAAAGTAAAACTTCTACTAGTCGTCCTCCTATGCCCAAGCCATCTTTCATTCCTAAAACTACATTCGACGAATTGGGAAGCAAATCTAAAGGTTTGTGTCGATACTTAGCCAACCAAAAATCGGGATCAAATATGATGGTCAAGTTAACAGAAGATGCAGTTGGGAGGGACTTTGAGAATTTTATTTTTCTTGATGATAGTATAGAGTTGTTCCAGTATGATTGGCTAAACACTTCAATAATAGAAGTATGGATAAGGTAAAGATATATCAATAATATATAGAAAATTCCAATACACATTTTAGCTTATTTCTACATATGAAAATAATTACAAATGTTTACAGCCATTTATATACCGAGGTCACCAACTTTGATATAAAGAATATTGCATTCTTAGTTCCTTCGGTCACTAGTCAGGTGGAGACAAATATTGAGGATGTGAATGAGTACTTCTCTGATGCATTCAAATATTTTGCTAGTGAGGGGAAGGAAATTATCCTAATTCCTTTTAACGTTCAGTAAGTATTATTATTCAATATAATTTTAATAATGAATGAAACTATTTATTTTAATGTTTGTTTTACTCTTACTTAGAGCTAGACATTGGGAATTACTGGTGATTGTCCCAAAATTGATGACTCTTTATTATCTTGACCCAATGGGTAAAACAACAAGGAGTCACAAACTGAAATTGTCAGCTATGGAGTAAGCATAAATTTAATCAATTGCTTCAACATGATATTTTTATTTAGAATTTCTATTTTACCAACTATCATTTAATTGATAGGGGTATAAAGGCTTTTCGTGAAGCTGGAGGACAAATACCCACAAAATTAAAGACATTGACTTTGAAAAATGTCAAGGTAGCTACTTTGACAACTGCTTACTCTTTATGTATTAATTTTCAACTGTAATATGTCAACTCTTATACTCTTATCTCAATTGTTGTTTATAGTAGTTTACTAACATTAAGTATAATTTATTATTTGTAGTGTCCTATGCAAAATAATGACTGGGCTTGTGGCTACTATGTAATGAAATACATGCAAGCTATTGTCAAACAAGCATCACATGACATTCAGACTATAAGTCAGGTAATAAAGAATAACATCATAAATTTACAAGTGATTGTAGTCATTTTTATAAAATATTAACATGTGCATTTTCTGTTACAGATCTTTACAACTCAGCCTTACACACATGTGGACTTGAATGAATTCCGAGAAGAGTGGTCAGAGTGTTTTATAACTGAAGTCGAAATAGTATTGGATTAAATATGTCGGCTTCATTTATGTATGTGGTTTGAGTACATACTCTTTCATATTTTTACTTTTGTAATATGTCATTCAGACTTGCACTCTATCATTTTGTAAATTATGATATTGATTATCATTTTTGTTATGAATGTGTGGTTTTGAATGGTGACGGTTGAGCATCAATGCTCCCCTCTCCCAGAATATATGAATCTTCTTGTTCTTCTGTTCTATATCAATTTCTGCAGAAATTAAAAAAAAAATCGTAACTTCTAGTGTCAGTTTTTTAAATAACCGACCCTAGAGATTGTACACTCTTCGGTCGAACAATTTTCGACCGAAATAGAACTTCCAGCGTCGGGTTTTGTAAAAAACCGAGTCTATAATGTCCTCTATAAGGTCGGTTTTTTGAAATAACTGACCTTATAGATTGACTAAAACATTTCAGTGTAGGACTCAGTCGACAACATTCTCGACCGAATATCTATCGGTCGACAAACTTGTCGACTGAATGTTACACTGAACTTCTAGCGTCGGGTTTTGTAAAAAAACGAGTCTATAATGTCCTCTATAAGGTCGGTTTTTTGAAATAACCGACCCTATAGATTGATTAAAACATTTCAGTGTAGGACTCGGTCGACAACATTCTTGACTGAATATCTATCGGTCGACAAACTTGTCAATCGAATGTTACACTGAAATGTTTTATTCAATCTTTAGGGTCGGTTATTTTCAAAAACCCTACCTTATAGAGGGTTCTCAGTCGAGACCGAAATACTTTCGGTCGACAATTTTCTCGACCGAGAGTTACCACTGAAATGTTATTCAATCTTTAGGGTCAGTTATTTCATAAAAACCGACCCTGTAAACGTTCTCGGTCGACAATTTTCTCGACCGAGAGTTACCACTAAAATGTTATTCAATCTTTAGGGTCGGTTATTTCATAAAAACCGACCCTGTAAACATTCTCGGTCGACAATTTTCTCGACCGAGAACGTTTACAGGGTCAGTTTTATGAAATAACCGACCTTACATGCTCCTTTTTTCTCGCCTAGGTTAGCATTTTTACAACCTTTTCCGTCGATTTTTACTCTGTAAGGTCGGTTTTATTTAGTTAAATAATCTGACACTATAGACCAAATTCTATAGCGACGACCACCTAGGAGTCGGTCAAAAAGTGACTCTGCAGGCTTTAAAAAATTGACGTTACAGACCCTTTCTGTACTAGTGTTTATTGCTAAGTTCCAACAGGTTGCAACAGGGAATTTCTTAGATCACCCACGACCGTGGCCTCCCAGCCACGATCGTGGCCAGTGAATACAACACGACCGTGGCCATCAGCATGGTCATGGTCAGGAGAAGAGAACACAGCCGTGGCACCCCGCCACGGTCGTGGGAATTAATTGCGAAAAGTCAGTTGCCAACAGGGAATTTGCCTGAAAAGCCACGACCGTGGCCAAGTCACCACGACCGTGGCCGAAGCTGATCAAGCCTCCCGTGGCCTCTCCCCACAGTCACCTCCAACTCCTCCAAAACGGTCGTGTTACCCAACACGGCCGTGGTGCATGTTACGCACCACGACCGTGGCACTCCGCCACAGCTGTGGCCACCACCATCTCACCACTTTCTTCACCTCATGACCGTGTTCACCCCCCATGGCTATTCCCCACTACCCTCACCACGGCCGTGGCACACCCACCACGACCGTGGTGATCACCTACCCTATACAACTTTTCACTACTTTTCCTATTTTACCCCCACTTAGCCCTAGCTCCTATATAAGCACTAGTTGCTTCTAGGGCTCAGGAGAGAGAACTTCCCAACCGCAACCAAACTGCTCCCTTGCCTCCATTACTCCCATCCACCTACCTTCCTTGCATTTAATCCCATTTCCACCCACTTTCCACTCATTTCCACCATAGAAACCTAGTTTCTCTAGGTTTCTATCCATCCATTCCACCATTTCCATGCTCTTGGGCACCATTGGAGGAGGAGGATCGTGGCTAGCAGCAAGGAGGTGAAGAAGTCAAGCTTCATCAATTATCCATGGCATTTCCTACTCTCTTTCCCTTCTCCTTTGTTTCTGTTTTGATCATGTATAGCTAAGCCCCCTTGGGTGGGCTGTTTGGGGAAAAAATGTGACTTTGATACCATGTTGGGGGAATATAATTTGTAATGAACGTATTTCACTTCTATGATGGTTGCCTTTGCTTGTATCTCATTTCCCGTTACTTGTGCATGTGATTCTTTTTTAATTACATTAATTGATTGCCTTGTGGTGCTTGAAGACATTTGCCTCTAGGGTGTTGGTTTCTATGTAGCTATCATAGGATTGGCTCCTAGGTCCTTAATTCGGATCCTTAGCTAGCCCCCTATCTTCCTACATAATCACCTTTTTCCTACATGAAAATGTGAGTTCTAAGTGACTAGTATAAGTGTGATTAGTGCAATTGCCTAGGATTTCCTAAAGGCTGAGGTGGCTAGTGGCATGAGATCAAATATTCTCATCTCTACTCCCATCGTTACCCTTGGTCCTCAATTGACTAATACCACTTATCCTAGAGACCTCGACTTGGTAAGTCCTATGAGAATTACACCTAGCCCTAGTTCTCCAACTAGTAGCATAGGGTACATCCTCAAAGCACCCACCTTGTTGTTTGGTTTGTTAGTCTAGAATGATATATGCTAATTGCTTGTTATGGTGACATCCCCCAATTAATGTCAAGGTCACATTTCGAAATGGCCCACCTCCTTCATCTAATTGCTTAAAACATTAATTGCTCTCTTCGCTTGTGTATGCTAGTGTAGTTCAATTGCTTTAGTTAACTTAGTTAATTGCCTAGTTTTGCTAGCTAAGTGTTAATTTAGGTCTTTGATCTTGATTAGTGGTTAACTTAGGCTCTCAATTGCTAGTTGCTTTCTTAGTCTAGTGTAGTTTATTCTTGCTCTTGTTTAGATAGCTTGTTGACTTAGATTGCTAATTTAGTCTTTTGATAACTTAGTTTCATATTGCATTCCCTACTTGCTCACTTAGCTTAATCAACAACCAACCAACCTTTAAACCCTAAAAACCTTAATCTCCACAATAGAAACGTAGCTCACGCCTTCTAACTCTAGCGCCCCCTCTATCTCTGTGGTTCGACCCCGCATCTTGCCTTTCACCTATACTACGACAGTACCCCGTACGCTTGCGGGCGAATTGTTTTAGTTTTAGTGATAGACTCGATTTGGGACCATAAAAATTTCGAAAGCAAAGATCCCATCATCCCGTGCCTCCCGACCTCATGGATTGCACTCGACCACCCTTGTTGGTCGGTGTTGTAAGCCTCTAGCGGGAGCACACCAAGCTTTCTGGCCCCGTTGTCGGGGATTGAGGCGCTCGGCCTAGTTAGATAGTGTAGCTTAGCCTTTCCTTTTGCCCTCACCATTTCTATTATTTATTGTTTGTATTACTCTTGCATATTGGTGCGCTAACTTGGCTCCTTGTTGTTTGTTTGTGACTTGCACATGTGATAGTTGTGCATGCGTAGCACACGTTCGACTTGCACCGACTTGGTGGTTTACGACCCTGAGATTGGGAGAAGAAGGCGTCAAGCTCGCCGCAACCTACATCGAGAGGCCGAGATGGCTGAGAACAACCCACCACCGGATGTTCCACCTCCACCGCCGCATCGCCCGCTTCACGAGTACTTCACGCCGGGGAACTACAACTCCCCCATCGCCACTCTAGTTGACCATATGCCAGGTCAACAGTTCTCCATCTTGCCGGCACTCTTGGGTCTTCTCCCTACATACTTCGGTATGGAGAACGAGAACCCCTACCACCACATAGACGCGTTCCTTGAAACGTGCTCTACCTTTCGCACGCCATCCGTCACCGATGACTCAATCAGGAGGACGCTCTTTCCCTTCTCTCTCAAAGAGAAGGCCAAGGAGTGGTACGTCTCGAGGCCAAAGTTGGTCACTTGGAATGAGGTGAAGAATGAGTTTCTCAAGAAGTTCTTCCCCATCTCCAAGTTATCCTACATGAGAAGGTACATCACACCGTTCGAAAGAGAATGAGCCCTTCCACGAGGCGTGGGAGAGGTTCCAAAAGTTGCTTCGTGACTGCCCTCATCATGAGGTTCCTCTTTGGCAGCTAGTTCAGGCCTTCTACACCGGGCTTGAGGAGTAAAGCCAAAACAACATAGACTCTTCCTGTGGGGGCACTTTCATGGCAAAGCCGCCCGAGGAATTGTGGCCGCTGTTTGAGAACCTCACAGAAAACTCCCACCACCGTGCTTCCACAAAAGGGGGTCTTTGTGATCGAAGCTATGCTCCCCCACCTTCTTTCTCATCTCTGAGTCGCAATACCACCGACCCCTATATGATGAAGATGATGATTGAGATGATGAAGTGGATGAAAAATCAAGTTGGTGGTTCTTCTAGCCAGCCCACAAGGGCAGTTGATACTGTAGACGAGGAGGTCAATGCTCTATATTCCTTTGGTGGCCACAACAACTAGGGCCCAAAGTCCAAATCCTACACTCCCAAGTGGAGGAACCACCCAAACTTCTCTTGGAAACAACAGAACGAGGGTGGGAAAGGACAGGGGCAGCAAAAGCCACGCTACACCTCAAAGTTCGAAGATGAGATACTTGGGAGATTGAGGAATCTAGATGAGGTAAAGAGAGAAGTGTCTTCTCAAGGACAAAACATCAGCCGTCTTGAGCAAAGGCTCGATCAAATTTCTATCTCACTTGCTCATCGTGAAGAGGGGAGACTGCCATCTCAACCTATGACGAATCCTAACAGCGATGGTGGTTATGTGAATGCCACCCAAGCTGCATACATCCCACCACGTGGCCAAGCTACCTCACTTCCACAATATCAAGGACCACCTCACCCATATGCTCTGCCATCTCACCAACCCCCACTAAATTACCAATACCCACCACCACCTCCACATACATACCAACCTCCACCTCCACCACAACCAACGTGCATACTCCAAAATCCTAATTCCACCCATCAAAGACCACCACCACCTCCGTCCTCACAATCCCCCCCTTCTTCACATGAACAAGTGAGTATGGTCTCTATCATATGGGGAGAAGAAGCTGCTCAAGGTTTCAGAAAAAGGGAAAAGAAAGTGATTGAGGTTGGAGGTAAAATCTCGATACTAGATGTGGGCTCCGATCTCCAAACCACGAATTAATCTCGATTTAAACATGTGCGGAAGCATTCGGTAAACAGCGGAAGACCAAAAATCACGAGAAATTAAAACTTTTTGAGACAAGAGCTTGAAACCTCAAACCTTTTCCATAGAAAAAAGATTTAACTGTTTACATCACTGACAATTACTTCTTGAGTAATTATATACAACAGGATACAAAACTTCTCAAGAATTCATACTCAAAACACTCCAGGACCTGAGAGTACAAAGGACACATAAGACTGACTCTATACTACACCATGAAGCAGGCTAGATCTCCACCTGAGATAACTAATGCTCCTGATGCTGTTGGGATTGGTCACCTGAGTTCTTGTTCCTCCGTCTTCGATGACCACCTAAAAAGTAGAAGTCTACGGGGTGAGACAATTATACATAATTGCCCCAGCGAGAGTTATAACTCTCCACTAGAAGCTTTATAAGCAAAGCAGGGAATAACTAAGCAATAAAAGCCTTCAAGGTATTCATTAGCAGTTTGATGGTAAGCAAGAGTTCAACCAATAATAAAATATGAGAACATCTATGCTATTCAAGGTAACATCAATCAAATAACTCGTAGATAACTCTAACAGATATACTACGCTGTTGATTATGTTTTTAAGGGAGTGTAGGGATGCATCTCACCTTTTAGACTGTGTGGTGGGGAATGATGGACTACATGAATCTACATCAAATCCTCTCACCATTTCTCTTTTAGTGAAGGTATGACGGACTACAAGAATCTACATCAAATACCTACACTAGGATGTAAGGTTCTACACATCCATGTACCCCATATATTCAAAAGTATATGATCCAGGAGTTCCTTGGGAAAAAACCTGCTTCACCATCATTTAGACTATGACAATGATGGATCTATGATCAGGTCTCTACATTTCACTTGATTAGTTAGGTACATTCAGTATTCTTATCATCATACAACAACACAGCTATATATGAGAATACTAAAATGTAGCAGGCCTAACTTATCACAATCATCAGTTATTTCATCTCAAGTCATCTGTCAAGCTTGACCTTGACAACATTTATGGCTCTTACAGCCCATAAATCACAAAAGATGTCACTTAACAGTGCATCAAGATGATTCATTATTCATAAAGCTTAAGACATGCTTTTAATGAATATAACATGGCATTCTATTCCTGAATATAACCATCATCTCATAACAACCTGCATGGTTCATTAATATAACATGGCATTCCATACCTGGATATGCCCATCATCTCATAACAACCTGCATAGTACATTCAACGTATAATAGTAAACAATTCAACAATTAAGGATACATTCTCAAATTAGGGTTTCCCTTGGAATCCCCCTCAACTAGGGATTCACATGGAATCACCCTCAACTAGGGTTTCACATGGAATCACCCTCAACTAGGATTTCTCATGGAATCACCCTCAACTAGGGTTTCACATGGAATTACCCTCAACTAGGGTTAAAACCCAAAAGCCCTGTCAATTAGGGTTTATAAACATGATTAGAGTTTCATGATCTCTCTTCTTAAGGATCATACCCTTAATCACCACATGAATCATATTCATGTATGAATTCATGTTAACATCATCTCAAATTGATTAGGTCATATCAACCCTTCAATCAAGAGCATACAACTCTACTTATCGTAGTGTATCAAGTCATTGGTCCAAATAGCAATTAGGGATTCATTCCTTAATTGGTACTAGTCCCTTAGATACTGTTAGGGTTTCAACCTTGTACCTTATTTGTTTATCAGTACTAATCATCATTGGGTTAATGGATCATTCATCATCTTAATTCTCAAGAGATTCAATCACATTGGGCCTCCATTACATAAAGCATCCAATTGAATTAGGGTTTCCAATGTTGATTCCTTCAATCATTGGATTCATGGAACCAGTCATCAATTGGACCTACCCTCATACTTCAATTGAGTTAAATAGGTCAACCTTCAACTGATTTGACCCTCAATTAACCCTCAACTAGTCATCAATTAGGGTTTTATTCAATTGAATTAGGGTTTACTATTCATCTTTCATGTCTTCACCCTAAACTTAGGGTTTACTATTCACTCCATGGTGAATTGTACTCATTACATCATTATGTAAGAGAAACATCATCATTAAGGCTCTTAATTAGGATTAAGATCCATTAGATATTATAAATAGGGTTCCCATGACCTCACATAGGTGGGTCATTCCCTAAACATGCACACTCATATGTAATTGAAGTATCTCACCAGAGTTTCCACCTTAAAAAGGGTACTTTCTCTCTCTAGGATACTTTCTCTCTCTAGAAAATACTTTCTCTCTCCTCTCACTAGTAAATGGTGGCAACACCACTCTATATCAGGTTGAGATAAGTCTCCTTTGACTAACATAAGCAAAAACATCAACATCATGTGATTAGGGTTTGATTAGAACAAGGTTTTATCCCTTTAGACCCCTCAAGGGTATTTTGGTAATTTGCCACATGATCACCATCATGGGTTAAATCATTAATCACATAGTCCCTTAATGATCTAGGTTACCATTAGGGTTTAGATTGGATCACCATTGAACTGATTACATCATCAAATGGTTAAGTACAAACCATCACCAATCTTCAAACGGTTTCAACCTTCAAACGGTTTCAACCACCCAAACGGTCTTCAGACCGTTTGGAGGTGAAGACCGTTTGGAAGGGTTGACTTCCAAACCGTTTGGAACTTCAATCGGTTTGAGGTCGTTTGGACCAATCGACCTTGAGGTCGTTTGAGCCCAAACGGTCTCGAGGTCGTTTGAGCCCAAACGGTCTTGAGACCGTTTGGCCCCAAACGGTCTTGAGACCGTTTGGTCTCAAACGGTCTTGAGACCGTTTGGACCTCCAAAGGGGTTCAAAGATCACCAATGTTCATGGATATGTGTGTTGAAGCCCTCACTTGATCAAAGCTATGCTAACTACTTATAAATTGAGTCAATTAGGGTTAGCCTTAGCCACTTAGACATCAAATTGACCCTCAATTGCAAGCCAATTAGGGTTCAATCGTTCTCAATTAGGGTTTCAAGTTGATTGGTCATCAATGTTCAACAATGTGAATCAATTCAAGGTTGAAACTATCAATTGACCTCCAATTGGGCTCAAACTTGGCCCAAACGGTCTTGAGGTCGTTTGGACATCATCCAAATGGTCTTGAGACCGTTTGCCCAAAGTTTGACCAAGATCCAAATTGTTTTGACTAAGGTTGAAGTCCAATTAGGTCAAAATCAGCAACTTTCATCAATTCATCAATTTCCTACAATTGGACCTTCAAACCATTAGATTAACTCAACCCTAGACCTTCAAACGGTCTTGGTTTGTGCCCAAACGGTCTTGGGACCGTTTGGAGGAATCCCCAAACGGTCTTGAGACCGTTTGGGTCCTTCAACCCAAAACTCAACAAGATCTAAACTTAGAAAACAGCAATTGATTGTTTCACTAACCCACTGTAATTGGGCCCTCAATTGGTCAATTACCTTAACCCTAGACCTCCAAACGGTCTTGGGTTGACACCAAACGGTCTTGAGACCGTTTGGATGAGTTCCAAACGGTCTTGAGACCGTTTGCCCATCCTTCCTTTGGACTCTAGTGAAAATTCATCAAGGTTTGATCTATTGAGTTGATCATCACATCAATACTTAATTGCAATATGATTTGGTGCCTTTGGACCTTCAATTGATCAACTATACTTGACCCCAGACCTCCAAACGGTCTTGAGGTGACCCCCAAACGGTCTTGAGACCGTTTGGGTGATTCCCAAACGGTCTTGAAACCGTTTGGGCTAATCAACCCAAAATCTCAACTTAACTCATTGGAGATTCAGCACTAATTTCAATTAGGGTTTGCCCTATTAATCATCCTTCAACTCATGACTCGTTTGGAATTAATCCATAAAATTTGGTGAGTCGTTAATTAACATCATTATGAACAGTAATCCCAAACGGTCAACGTTTAGTCAACCATCTTAAATGGTCTTGAGACCGTTTTCCCAAAAAGGGCAAATTAAACAGATTGCAAATCAGAATTTAATTCAATTCGTTTTGCTAATTGATTTGCTCATATATCACGATTCCTTTGGAGTTAACCTCTCAAATTTTGTGGGTGATTAACCTACATAATTATGAACAAGATTCCCAAACGGTCTTTGCTTGGTCAACGGGACCAAACGGTCTTGAAGACCGTTTTCCCTCAAACGACCCTGAAACCGTTTGCCCACCAAACGGTTTGAAACCGTTTTGAGCAATAGGTGGAGGTCGTTTGATAAAGTGAAAATCTGTGGATAAGCATAGGAATTAACGCCCTTATCTTCCACCTTAAGAACAGTAGCAGTTCTTCACGTTTTTGCTTGCAAGGATGCAAGGGAAGATAGGGAAGAAGAAGATCTATCAACTATATGCATAGAAAAGATGTATAATCAAAGCATAAAGTTTAGAGTTATAAAACCCGCCTAAAGCTTGCTCCTTGAGCTCCAAGCTTTCGAGTTCCAAGCCTTTAATGGCGTCCTAGAATCTCCACAGGTCGGCCAAGGTGAATCCACCAAGGAAGGTTGAGAAGAGATGGCTAGAAAGATGGAGCTAAGTGAGCTAGCCATGAATTTGACCTTAAATCCGAGTTTCATCCAAGAATTGAGCAAAAAGGAAGGATCCAAACCTACCTTGCACTCCCTTGGTCGTCCTCCTGAGCTCCAGAGCTCTCCTTAGTCGGTTTGAGCAAGGGGAAAAGAAATGAAAGGGAGAGGGTCGTTCCCTTGCTAAGTGAGAAAAGTTGTATATATACTTAGATGAATTTTCAACATAAGAACATATGTTTTCCTCATTTCTCATCTAAGTACTCCCTTTCTTCCTTGCACGTCCCCACATCTTATTTATAAGGACAAACTCCTTCTATGGTCAAGAATTGAAGGCAAAGAGGATCAACCCATCACTAAAGCATATACATAAAAGGGCTATTATACATACACCTTGATTATTCAATCACAAGGGTGTTCTTTACTATATGATTATTCACATAAAGTAATCTTTTCATCATTCCTCTTCTAAATTATGCCAAGAGCCATAAAAGATGTTTTAGATGATGTATTTTACAAGTTGCACCCCTCAAATTGGGTAAATTGCATTTTACACCAATTTAGGGTTTTCAAGTACAGGGGTTGCTTCCACAGCTGCACCTTGGTGCTCAAGCTTGGGAAATCCCTTAAACCTCATCATATTCATTCCTATGTTGTCTCCACATTAAAGGAACATATAAACATGTGAAATTTGCAGTTTAACCCCTCTGGTTGGGCAAATTGCACATAGGTCCCCATATTGCAACCAATCACTTCAACATTGGTTTATAAGGGACAGAAAGGGAAACTTATGTTCCATAAAAGCTTTAATTACATACCAAAGGATAATTACAAACTTTTAATTTCATATTTAGGCAAAACACCTAGGGTTAGCTTATAACCCAGGTCAGGGGTGTTACAAATCATAAACCCCTAACAAGGATTTCGTCCCCGAAATCTCAGACAAAAGGAGAAACAGAGTATTCATTAATCATGCCCTCAAGTCTCCACATAATATCTTAATATCATGGAGGTATCATGAATTCTGCAATTCCACACAAGGCTCCTTTCACTAATTCAACCTTACCAATGTTTATGCAGAGCATAAACCCCTAACATATGATGTCTATATTATTGGAAAGAAGAGGCATAAAAGAACATACTTCTATCATCACCCAAGAATATTTATCAAAAGGAACAACATATATATCTAACAAGGATAATATACTCAGTAATCCTTTACAACTCTATGTAATTGGGATAGTTCACATAGTTCTTCTTATTAATTGGAAATGCCACATAGCTTTTCCCTTTTTGATTGGGAATGACACATAGCTCTTCCATTTTTAATTGGGAATGACACATAGCTCTTCCCTTTTTGTTGGTTTGGGAATGACACATAGCTTTTCCTTTTTTGTTGGGGATGACACATAGCTTTCCCCTTATTAATTGGGAATGACACATAGCTTTTCCCTTTTTGTTGGGGATGACACATAGCTTTCCCCTTATTAATTGGGAATGACACATAGCTTTTCCCTTTTAAATTGGGAATGACACATAGCTTTTCCCTTTTTAATTGGGAATGACACATAGCTCTTCCCTTTTTGTTGGTTTGGGAATGACACATAGCTTTTCCCTTTTTGTTGGGGATGACACATAGCTTTCCCCTTATTAATTGGGAATGACACATAGCTTTTCCCTTTTTAATTGGGAATGACACATAGCTTTTCCCTTTTTAATTGTTCCATATTTCTTATTTCATGATACTCATTAGATTGTATCAGAATGATTGCTTGATCAGGGCAATAAAAAAGATATCAATCTAGGAGTTTCCATACTCACTTTATCATCAATAGCTGTATACCTGGCCAGGGTTTACAAATACTGAGATCAAGTAGTATGCACTTACATACTGTCTCATTCCTCACTTTTCATATCCTTATACACACAAGATTTTCCATTCCTATATTTCCTCCAGGCAACATTTCTAAATCTCATCTTTTGACATACAGGTAAGAGAGATTATAAAACATTTTAAGGAACATTGAGTGAGATATAAGTTCTCATCTCCCATGTGTTCTTATAGGACTAGACAAAATAATTTCAAAAACAACTATTTTCATATTTTTAACACATAGAAACATGAAAATGAAATATCAGAATGACTTTATTTCCTCTGACCTGCCCGGGACGTCTGTCCACGTCCTCTATTGTTACTAGAAAACTGCCTCCTTTGTGATCCTTGCTGACTCTGCCCCTGAGGTTGAGTCATCATTGGATTCCCGTCTAGACAATCTTTTACCAGATGTCCCGGTTGTCTGCATTGATAACAGATTCTAGGTATAGTATAAGGTCGGTGAGGTCCAGACACCGATGTTGATGCTATATTGGAGGCCTGATTTGGAATATAACTAAGATCCCTATCCCTACTTGGAGACCACTCAGTCTGAGAATTAGGTCTAGATGGTGGAGGGTTAGGTGTAGAGGATCTAGACTTCTTAAAGTCCATAGATGAAGAACCCTGGAATTGTGGATATCTTTTCTTGGTTTGCCTCTTCTCAACCACAGATCTCTTTATCCTTCGGACTGATTCAACGAAGATAGAGAATCTGTCTCGGTTCTCTAAGGCAGACACTGGGGTAGACATGTCAGCATTCAAACCCCTCTCAAATCTCCTGATTCTCTCTTCTTCTGTGGCAGCCATGTGTGGACAAAACCGCAACAGCTCCATGAACTTAGCTTCATACTCGTTAATGTTCATCATACCCTATCTTAGTCTCTCAAACTGAGAGATCTTCTCGTCTAGGAAGGTCTTCGGGAAATATCTTTGGACAAATTCCCGCCGAAAGTCTTCCCATGAGATTCCTATTCCAGGTCTCTTCTGCTCTTCCATGGTCTACCAGTGACCAGCACTTCCTTTGAGAAGATAGACAGCATGTCTAACCTTCTCAGCTTCAGGGATGTTGAGGATCCTGAAAGCCTTCTCCAGCTCTGTCAACCACAGATCAGCATCTGCGGGGTCAGCAGTCCCATGGTACTCGGTAGCTCCTACATGACGTAGTCGCTCGAACGTCTTCCCGATACCTTGCCCCTCTGGTTGGACAGGTGCCCTAGGTGCAGGCATAGGCAACCTGTCTGTTATATGTATTATGGCAGTCATAAACTGCCCAAACATAGTCTGGGCTGCTGGGTTACCCATATCAGCTGGGTCAAACCGGGGTGGCTCTCTAAGTAGTTCTGGTACAAGCTGTTCCACCTCTGGTACTTCTGCACCGCCTTGAGGTGCACTAACACTACTTTCTCCCACATACTCATCATGTGGCATTGACATCTTAAGTATCTTCTTCTCCTGAGGAGTAGAAGACTCTATTAGATAAGGAAGGAATACTAAAGATAGACTCGACTTCCTATGTCCTATGCCTCTGTAGACTCGGCGAACCTAGAGCTCTGATACCACTTAATTGTGGGCTCCGATCTCCAAACCACGAATTAATCTCGATTTAAACATGTGCGGAAGCATTCGGTAAACAACAGAAGACCAAAAATCACGAGAAATTAAAACTTTTTGAGACAAGAGCTTGAAACCTCAAACCTTTTCCATAGAAAAAGGATTTAACTGTTTACATCACTGACAATTACTTCTTGAGTAATTATATACAACAGGATACAAAACTTCTCAAGAATTCATACTCAAAACACTCCAGGACCTGAGAGTACAGAGGACACATAAGACTGACTCTATACTACACCATGAAGCAGGCTAGATCTCCACCTGAGATAACTACTGCTCCTGATGCTGCTGGGATTGGTCACCTGAGTTCTTGTTCCTTCGTCTTCGACGACCACCTAAAAAGTAGAAGTCTACGGGGTGAGACAATTATACATAATTGCCCCAGCGAGAGTTATAACTCTCCACTAGAAGCTTTATAAGCAAAGCAGGGAATAACTAAGCAATAAAAGCCTTCAAGGTATTCACTAGCAGTTTGATGGTAAGCAAGAGTTCAACCAATAATAAAATATGAGAACATCTATGCTATTCAAGGTAACATCAATCAAATAACTCGTAGATAACTCTAACAGATATACTACGCTGTTGATTATGTTTTTAAGGGAGTGTAGGGATGCATCTCACCTTTTAGACTGTGTGGTGGGGAATGATGGACTACATGAATCTACATCAAATCCTCTCACCATTTCTCTTTTAGTGAAGGTATGACGGACTACAAGAATCTACATCAAATACCTACACTAGGATGTAAGGTTCTACACATCCATGTACCCCATATACTCAAAAGTATATGATCCAGGAGTTCCTTGGGAAAAAACCTGCTTCACCATCATTTAGACTATGACAATGATGGATCTATGATCAGGTCTCTACATTTCACTTGATTAGTTAGGTACATTCAGTATTCTTATCATCATACAACAACACAGCTATATATGAGAATACTAAAATGTAGCAGGCCTAACTTATCACAATCATCAGTTATTTCATCTCAAGTCATCTGTCAAGCTTGACCTTGACAACATTTATGGCTCTTACAGCCCATAAATCACAAAAGATGTCACTTAACAGTGCATCAAGATGATTCATTATTCATAAAGCTTAAGACATGCTTTTAATGAATATAACATGGCATTCTATTCCTGAATATAACCATCATCTCATAACAACCTGCATGGTTCATTAATATAACATGGCATTCCATACCTGGATATGCCCATCATCTCATAACAACCTGCATAGTACATTCAACGTATAATAGTAAACAATTCAACAATTAAGGATACATTCTCAAATTAGGGTTTCCCTTGGAATCCCCCTCAACTAGGGATTCACATGGAATCACCCTCAACTAGGGTTTCACATGGAATCACCCTCAACTAGGATTTCTCATGGAATCACCCTCAACTAGGGTTTCACATGGAATTACCCTCAACTAGGGTTAAAACCCAAAAGCCCTGTCAATTAGGGTTTATAAACATGATTAGAGTTTCATGATCTCTCTTCTTAAGGATCATACCCTTAATCACCACATGAATCATATTCATGTATGAATTCATGTTAACATCATCTCAAATTGATTAGGTCATATCAACCCTTCAATCAAGAGCATACAACTCTACTTATCGTAGTGTATCAAGTCATTGGTCCAAATAGCAATTAGGGATTCATTCCTTAATTGGTACTAGTCCCTTAGATATTGTTAGGGTTTCAACCTTGTACCTTATTTGTTTATCAGTACTAATCATCATTGGGTTAATGGATCATTCATCATCTTAATTCTCAAGAGATTCAATCACATTGGGCCTCCATTACATAAAGCATCCAATTGAATTAGGGTTTCCAATGTTGATTCCTTCAATCATTGGATTCATGGAACCAGTCATCAATTGGACCTACCCTCATACTTCAATTGAGTTAAATAGGTCAACCTTCAACTGATTTGACCCTTAATTAACCCTCAACTAGTCATCAATTAGGGTTTTATTCAATTGAATTAGGGTTTACTATTCATCTTTCATGTCTTCACCCTAAACTTAGGGTTTACTATTCACTCCATGGTGAATTGTACTCATTACATCATTATGTAAGAGAAACATCATCATTAAGGCTCTTAATTAGGATTAAGATCCATTAGATATTATAAATAGGGTTCCCATGACCTCACATAGGTGGGTCATTCCCTAAACATGCACACTCATATGTAATTGAAGTATCTCACCAGAGTTTCCACCTTAAAAAGGGTACTTTCTCTCTCTAGGATACTTTCTCTCTCTAGAAAATACTTTCTCTCTCCTCTCACTAGTAAATGGTGGCAACACCACTCTAGATCAGGTTGAGATAAGTCTCCTTTGACTAACATAAGCAAAAACATCAACATCATGTGATTAGGGTTTGATTAGAACAAGGTTTTATCCCTTTAGACCCCTCAAGGGTATTTTGGTAATTTGCCACATGATCGCCATCATGGGTTAACTCATTAATCACATAGTCCCTTAATGATCTAGGTTACCATTAGGGTTTAGATTGGATCACCATTGAACTGATTACATCGTCAAATGGTTAAGTACAAACCATCACCAATCTTCAAACGGTTTCAACCTTCAAACGGTTTCAACCACCCAAACGGTCTTGAGACCGTTTGACCCCAAATGGTCTTGGGACCGTTTGGATCCAAACGGTCTTGAGACCGTTTGGAGGTGAAGACCGTTTGGAAGGGTTGACTTCCAAACCGTTTGGAACTTCAATCGGTTTGAGGTCGTTTGGACCAATCGACCTTGAGGTCGTTTGAGCCCAAACGGTCTCGAGGTCGTTTGAGCCCAAACGGTCTTGAGACCGTTTGGCCCCAAATGATCTTGAGACCGTTTGGTCTCAAACGGTCTTGAGACCGTTTGGATCCAAACGGTCTTGAGACCGTTTGGTCCAAATGGGCTCAAACCGTTTGGACCTCCAAAGGGGTTCAAAGATCACCAATGTTCATGGATATGTGTGTTGAAGCCCTCACTTGATCAAAGCTATGCTAACTACTTATAAATTGAGTCAATTAGGGTTAGCCTTAGCCACTTAGACATCAAATTGACCCTCAATTGCAAGCCAATTAGGGTTCAATCGTTCTCAATTAGGGTTTCAAGTTGATTGGTCATCAATGTTCAACAATGTGAATCAATTCAAGGTTGAACCTATCAATTGACCTCCAATTGGGCTCAAACTTGGCCCAAACGGTCTTGCGGTCGTTTGGACATCATCCAAACGGTCTTGAGACCGTTTGCCCAAAGTTTGACCAAGATCCAAATTGTTTTGACTAAGGTTGAAGTCCAATTAGGTCAAAATCAGCAACTTTCATCAATTCATCAATTTCCTACAATTGGACCTTCAAACCATTAGATTAACTCAACCCTAGACCTTCAAACGGTCTTGGGTTGTGCCCAAACGGTCTTGGGACCATTTGGAGGAATCCCCAAACGGTCTTGAGACCGTTTGGGTCCTTCAACCCAAAACTCAACAAGATCTAAACTTAGAAAACAGCAATTGATTGTTTCACTAACCCACTGTAATTGGGCCCTCAATTGGTCAATTACCTTAACCCTAGACCTCCAAACGGTCTTGGGTTGACACCAAACGGTCTTGAGACCGTTTGGATGAGTTCCAAACGGTCTTGAGACCGTTTGCCAATCCTTCCTTTGGACTCTAGTCAAAATTCATCAAGGTTTGATCTATTGAGTTGATCATCACATCAATACTTAATTGCAATATGATTTGGTGCCTTTGGACCTTCAATTGATCACCTATACTTGACCCCAGACCTCCAAACGGTCTTGAGGTGACCCCCAAACGGTCTTGAGACCGTTTGGGTGATTCCCAAACGGTCTTGAAACCGTTTGGGCTAATCAACCCAAAATCTCAACTTAACTCATTGGAGATTCAGCACTAATTTCAATTAGGGTTTGCCCTATTAATCATCCTTCAACTCATGACTCGTTTGGAATTAATCCATAAAATTTGGTGAGTCGTTAATTAACATCATTATGAACAAGAATCCCAAACGGTCAATGTTTAGTCAACCATCTTAAATGGTCTTGAGACCGTTTGCCCAAAAAGGGCAAATTAAACAGATTGCAAATCAGAATTTAATTCAATTCGTTTTGCTAATTGATTTGCTCATATCTCACGATTCCTTTGGCGTTAACCTCTCAAATTTTGTGGGTGATTAACCTACATAATTATGAACAAGATTCCCAAACTGTCTTCGCTTGGTCAACGGGACCAAACGGTCTTGAAGACCGTTTGCCCTCAAACGACCCTGAAACCGTTTGCCCACCAAACGGTTTGAAACCGTTTTGAGCAATAGGTGGAGGTCGTTTGATAAAGTGAAAATCTGTGGATAAGCATAGGAATTAACGCCCTTATCTTCCACCTTAAGAACAGTAGCAGTTCTTCACGTTTTTGCTTGCAAGGATGCAAGGGAAGATAGGGAAGAAGAAGATCTATCAACTATATGCATAGAAAAGATGTATAATCAAAGCATAAAGTTTAGAGTTATAAAACCCGCCTAAAGCTTGCTCCTTGAGCTCCAAGCTTTCGATTTCCAAGCCTTTAATGGCGTCCTAGAAGCTCCACAGGTCGGCCAAGGTGAATCCTCCAAGGAAGGTTGAGAAGAGATGGCTAGAAAGATGGAGCTAAGTGAGCTAGCCATGAATTTGACCTTAAATCCGAGTTTCATCCAAGAATTGAGCAAAAAGGAAGGATCCAAACCTACCTTGCACTCCCTTGGTCGTCCTCCTGAGCTCCAGAGCTCTCCTTAGTCGGTTTGAGCAAGGGGAAAAGAAATGAAAGGGAGAGGGTCGTTCCCTTGCTAAGTGAGAAAAGTTGTATATATACTTAGATGAATTTTCAACATAAGAACATATGTTTTCCTCATTTCTCATCTAAGTACTCCCTTTCTTCCTTGCACGTCCCCACATCTTATTTCTAAGGACAAACTCCTTCTATGGTCAAGAATTGAAGGCCAAGAGGATCAACCCATCACTAAAGCATATACATAAAAGGGCTATTATACATACACCTTGATTATTCAATCACAAGAGTGTTCTTTACTATATGATTATTCACATAAAGTAATCTTTTCATCATTCCTCTTCTAAATGATGCCAAGAGCCATAAAAGATGTTTTAGATGATGTATTTTACAAGTTGCACCCCTCAAATTGGGTAAATTGCATTTTACACCAATTTAGGGTTTTCAAGTACAGGGGTTGCTTCCACAGCTGCACCTTGGTGCTCAAGCTTGGGAAATCCCTTAAACCTCATCATATTCATTCCTATGTTGTCTCCACATTAAAGGAACATATAAACATGTGAAATTTGCAGTTTAACCCCTCTGGTTGGGCAAATTGCACATAGGTCCCCATATTGCAACCAATCACTTCAACATTGGTTTATAAGGGACAGAAAGGGAAACTTATGTTCCATAAAAGCTTTAATTACATACCAAAGGATAATTACAAACTTTTAATTTCATATTTAGGCAAAACACCTAGGGTTAGCTTATAACCCAGGTCAGGGGTGTTACATTAGAAGGATCTAGAAAAGATAAAGAATGCTCCGAAGAATTTGCCGCTCAAGCACCACCAGAGAATGCTAAGTGCACCCAGATTGCTACTGCGCTAGACGCAAATGTAGAGGCACCCTCATTGGTTCCACCCTCACTCGGGGATACGGAAATTATAATAGATATAGCTCAGCCGGCTGTTAGTGACAATGTCACGTCTACTGTTTCACATACCATGGACATAGCAGCACTTGAAGCCATATCCTTATGGGAACCAAGACCTTTACATGAGACGTGCATCACCACCACCCCTCTGCAAGTTCCAGCGAGTGTAGTAAAGATAGTTGATGAAGAGGGAAAGCAATCCCATGAAGGTTCGACTCTCCAAAAAAGGGGCGGAAATATCATGAATCTCCTAGGAAACTTGAAGCAGGGAACAATAGGCATTACATCACTCTTTTCATTGATGAAGGACATATGCATGGGAAGGAGAAAGTTAGTGCTACTGCCGACCAAGGAGATTGTTGCCTCAAAATCTGTGAACTTCATCTACGACAATGGCTTCCCAGAAAAGAGAGGTGATCTGGGAGTGCCTCTGATTTCTTGCTACATTGGTACATAGCCCGTCAAGCACACTCTCATTGACTTAGGTGCAGGGACAAGCCTCATGCCATGGAGCATGTACCTACGACTTGGCATAAACAAAATGAAACCAGTGGAGTGTGTCATTATCTTGGGTGACAAAACAAAGCGGAAGCCATTGGGGATCATGCAGAACACAATAATGTCGATGGATGAGAGAGTGAACATTGCCTATGTGACCGATTTCCTGATAGTGGACACCACACCTATTGATGGAGAAGAGTACCTCATATTGGGTTGACCTTTCCTATCCACTGCGGGAGCTGAAATCAATATCTGCACAGGAACGCTAACGATTACTTATAAGAGGAAAAAGTTTGACTTCATCATGTTCACAAAAGAAGAGAGGGATAAGATGGCCAATGAAGACTTCGACGAGAGTTTGTGCTATCGTGACCCTCTGGAGATGTGGAGATCGAGCTCATACTTCTATTCCATGTACACTCCTTGGGACGATGCACATGTCGTCAGAGCGCTCGACGAGATCACCGTAGAGGAGAAGGAGGGCACCGTGGGTGTCAATACATGATGAAAAAAGAGAAACAAGCCCGACTAAAGGCTATAAATTTAGCGCTAGTGGGAGGCAACCCACATGGTTTGAGATTCTTGAACCTGGTCTTATCATACTTTCTTTTTGGTTTCCAAGAAACACACACACACATTATACTTGATTGTGTTTCTGTTTGTGAATCATGTTAGTATAGGTATAAGGAAGAAAAGACGATGCAAAAAGGGTTTATCCAAAGCGGAGGTCAAAATGGAAGAAAAGATTGCAAATCAATATAGGAGCTACAGGAAGAAGGACAAAATGGCCGTGCTATTCAGCACGGCCATGGTGGCCCTGTCCTGTTCACCTAGTGTTACATTGACCACTCCAGCTCTTGGCGATTATCTTTCGTGACCCCACGCCGTTTACCCTACTAGTCTAAACTACTATTTTATGCTGAGGGCAACATGATTTAAAAGTTTGGGGTGGTAGGGTGGTAAACCTTTCTCTCACCACACTTTTCTTCATGTGCCCTGTGCTAAATTTTTGCAAGATGATCAAACAGTTTGACTGACATTCCATACTTGTTTACCCTGACTAGGTGTGTCTGCTTGCAATTTTTGCATAGCATGTAGTTGATTTCTGCATTTTTGAGTAATTTTTAAAAAATTTTGCATGTTTTGGCTAGGATTTACTTGCTTTTTACCTAAAATTGTGTTTGAATGTGAGTTAGTGCAATTTGGCACCTTTTTGGCCAATTTTGCCCAGATTTGATGTTTCTTGTCCAAAAAGTGTGTTTTGATTCAATCTTTACCATATTGAATGAAATTGCTTATCTTTGACAAATACAAGATGATATGCTATGATGAAGTGCTATGTGGTATCAACGAGTGACTTCTTACATGCTCGTCACCTCCCTTGGGAATGTGTTGGTTTGATTGAATTATGATCCGAGCAAGCATAGAACGTTTAATGTTTGTGGAGTCACTTGATTGATATATGGATTTCATTTGGTTCACTCATGTGGTCTGATATCTACGGTGAAGTGTCAGACTAGTTTTCATGCAGGAGACCTTATGTGGAAGATTATGCCAAGTGACCCCTCTTTGACCCGACCACTCTTTCATCATCTTCATACCTCTCCGCCTCATAAAAAGATGCCAAAGTGCACATATTAGCCGTGGCTACCTCCAAAAGTTTGGGGTGGCCACATCTCTTTCTCCCCACTTCACTCTATCCACCATATACCCTACCTACACCAAGGGCAAAGAAAAAAGAAAAGACAAGCAAAAATAAAATAAAAGGATGCTCCTGTTTAAGAGCATTCAAATAAAGAAAAGAAGAGTGTGTAATAGCACTCCGAATCTTACCGCAACCCTTTCTTCATTCTTTCACACCCATGGAGCTAGGAAACATTAAACCTAGCTCACTTTATCCCTTTCTGCAGCCATGTGGGTCATTTGGCATAACTTGAAGCATAAGGTTGAACGCATGAAGGTGAAACAACACTCCTAGTCATCACCGATTAACATCATCTTGAAACGGTCTACCGGGAACCTTATGGATGAGATATTGATAACTTGTGCAACCCATGCATTATATGCGAAGTTCGTGTGCTCTGTGCTCTCTTCATGGTTGGTTTGTGAAAGTAGAAGAGGAGGGAGGTGATTTGTATGTACCTAGTCACCTTTGATCCCATTTAGCATTTGTCGCCCATCATATTGCATTTGTCATATCATTTGATTGTGGAAAATGGAAAAGAGATTGAGTTGGAGCATACTTGAGGACAAGTATGTTTCAAGTTTGGGGTGGTGATCCAACCCTATTCTAGGGTTGTATCTTGTGTCATTTTTTACTTTTATCACATTCAAATGCATTAGAATTACATATTATTCTCCCCAATATGATTATCATTGCAAATATGCTTATGGATGTTCTTTGCACTATTTTTCAAGTACTTAGACCATACTTAGATGGAAGAGAGAGAGAGAGAGGGAGTTCTAGGGTTCCCCCACTCAAGGAGGGACCCAAAGAAGGCCCCAAAGTCTCCCTCAGCCTACCTCCAGTGGCCAAGAATCATCCCCGAGCAAAGACATCCGAAATTGACAAAGTAAGAAGCAAAATCAAGAAGTCAAGCCTCACCACGGACGTGGCCCCAATGCCACAGTCGTGGGTTTATTGCCAAGTTCCAACATGTTGCAACAAGGAATTCCTTAGATCAACCACGACCGTGGCCTCCCAGCCACGACCGTGTCCAGTGAAGACAACACGACAGTGGCCATCAGCACGGTCGTGGTCAGGAGAAGAGAACACAGTCGTGGCACCCTGCCACGGTCGTGGGAATTAATTGGGAAAAGTCAGTTGCCAACAGAGAATTTGGCCAAAAAGCCACGACCGTGGCCGAAGCTGATCAAGACGCTCGTGGCCCCTCCCCACGGTCACCTCCAACTCCTCCAAAAAAACCGTGTTACCCAACACGACCGTGGTGCATGTTACCCACCACGACCGTGGCCACCACCATCTCACCACTTCCTTGACCCCATGACCGTGTTAACCCCCCACGACCATTCCCCACTACCCTCACCACGGCCATGGCACACCCACCACGACCGTGGTGATCACCTACCCTATACAACTTTTCATTGCTTTTCCTATTTTACCCCCACTTAGCCCTAGATCCTATATAAGCACTAGTTGCTTCTAGGAATCGGGAGAGAGCATTTCCCAGCCACAACCCAGCTACTCCCTTGCCTCCATTACTCCCATCCACCTACCTTCCTTGCATTTAATCCCATTTCCACCCACTTTCCACTCATTTCCACCATAGAAACCTAGTTTCTCTAGGTTTCTATCCATCCATTCCACCATTTCCATGCTCTTGGGCACCATTGGAGGAGGAGGATCGTGGCTAGCAGCAAGTAGGTGATGAAGTCAAGCTTCATCAAGCATCCATGGCATTTCCTACTCTCTTTCCCTTCTCCTTGGTTTCTGTTTGGATCATGTATAGCTAAGCCCCCTTGGGTGGGCTGTTTGGGGCAAAAATGTGACTTTGATACCATGTTAGGGGAATATAATTTGTAATGAACATATTTCACTTCTATGATGGTTGCCTTTGCTTGTATCTCATTTCCCATTACTTGTGCATGTGATTGTTGTTTAATTACATTAATTGCTTGCCTTGAGGTGCTTGAAGACATTTGCCTCTAGGGTGTTGGTTTCTATGTAGCTATCATAGGATTGGCTCCTAGGTCCTTAATTCGGATCCCTAGCTAGCCCCCTATATTCCTACATAATCACCTTCTTCCTACATGCAAATGTGAGTTCTAAGTGACTAGTATAAGTGTGATTAGTGCAATTGCCTAGGATTTCCTAAAGTCTGACGTGGCTAGTGGCATGAGGTCAAATATCCTCATATCTACTCCCATCCTTACCCTTGGTCCTCAATTGACTAATACCACTTATCCTAGAGACCTCTACTTGGTAAGTCCTATGAGAATTACACCTAGCCCTAGTTCTCCAACTAGTAGCATTGGGTACATCCTCATAGCACCCACCTTGTTGTTTGGTTTGGTAGTCTAGAATGAAATATGCTAATTGCTTATTATGGTGACATCCCCCAATTAATGTCAAGGTCACATTCCCAAACGGCCCACCTCCTTCATCTAATTGTTTAAAACCTTAATTGCTCTGTTCGCTTGTTAATGCTAGTGTAGTTCAATTGCTTTAGTTAACTTAGTTAATTGCCTAGTTTTGCTAGTTAAGTGTTAATTTAGGTCTTTGATCTTGATTAGTGGTTAACTTAGGCTCTCAATTGCTACTTGCTTGCTTAATCTAGTGTAGTTTATTCTTGCTCTTGTTTAGATATCTTGTTGACTTAGATTGCTAATTTAGTCTTTTGATAACTTAGTTTCATATTGCATTCCCTACTTGCTCACTTAGCTTAATCAACAACCAACCAACCTTTAAACCCTAAAAACCTTAATCTCCGCAATAGGAACGTAGCTCACGCCTTCTAACTCTAATGCCCCCTCTATCTCCGTGGTTCGACCTCACATCTTGCCCTTCACCTATACTATGGCAGTACCCCGTACGCTTGCAGGCAAATTGTTTTAGTTTTAGTGATGGACTCGATTTGGGACCATACAAATTTCAAAAGCAAAGATCCCATCATCCCGTGCCTCCCGACCTCGTGGATTTCACTCGGCCACCGTAGTTGGCCGGTGTTGTAAGCCTCTAGCAGGAGCGCACCAAACTTTCTGGCACCGTTGCCGGGGATCGAGGCGCTCGGCCTAGTTAGATAGTGTAGCTTAGCCTTTCCTTTTGCCCTCACCATTGCTATTATTTATTCTTTGTGTTACTCTTGCATGTTGGTCCACTAACTTGGCTCCTTGTTGTTTGTTTGTGACTTGTGTAGGTGACAGCTGTGCATGCATAGCATGCGTTCGAATTACACCGACTTGGTGGTTTACGACCCCGAGATTGGGAGAAGAAGGCGTCAAGCTGACTGCAACCTACATTGAGAGGCCGAGATGGCTGAGAACAACCCACCACCAGATGTTCCACCTCCACCGCCACATCACCAGCTTCACGAGTACTTCATGCCGGGGAACTACAACTCCCCCATCGCCACTCTAGTTGACCAGATGCCAGGTCAACAATTCTCCATCCCGCCGACACTCTTGGGGCTTCTCCCTACATACTTCAGTATGGAGAACGAGAACCCCTACTGCCACATAGACGCGTTCCTTGAAACGTGCTCTACCTTCCGCACGCCAGCCGCCACCAACGACTCAATCAGGAGGACGCTCTTTCCCTTCTCTCTCAAAGAGAAGGCCAAGGAGTGGTATGTCTCGAGGGCCAGAGTTGGTCACTTGGAATGAGGTGAAGAACGAGTTTCTCAAGAAGTTCTTCCCCATTGCCAAGTTATCCTACATGAGAAGGTGCATCACATCGTTCACCCAGAAAGAGAACAAGCCCTTCCACGAGGCGTGGGAGAGGTTCCAAAAGTTGCTTCATGACTGCCCTCATCATGAGGTTCCTCTTTTACTCTCCAAGAAAGGGGCAGCAATATCATGAATCTCCTAGGAAACTTGAAGTGGGGAACAATAGGCATTACATCACTCTTTTCATTGATGAAGGACATATGCATGGGAAGGAGAAAGTTAGTGCTACTGTCGACCGAGGAGATTGTTGCCTCAAAATCTGTGAACTTCATCTACGACAATGGCTTCCTAGAAAAGAGAGGTGATCCGGGAGTGCCTCTGATTTCTTGCTACATTGGTACACAGCCCGTCAAGCATGCTCTCATTGACTTAGGTGTAGGGACAAGCCTCATGCCATGGAGCATGTACCTACAGCTTGGCCTAAACAAAATGAAACTAGTGGAGTGTGCCATTATCTTGGGTGATGGAACCAAGCAGAAGCCATTGGGGATCATGCAGAACACAATAGTATCGATGGATGAGTGAGTGAACATTGCCTATGTGACCGATTTCCTGATAGTGGATATCCACATAATCAAATAGGGGTTTAGAAGAACGGAGGATAAGCTTATGTGCCTGGGATTGTGTGACGTCCCCAAATTTTCCACAACTTAATCTGATGTGTGACGTCCAAATTGAAACCCTCACCTCAGCGAGAATCCCAATTTAAACATCCCACACAAGGCTAAGAAGAAGAAAATCGAGGGAGTCAGAAGGAAACAATAGCAGCACATGTACATAAACAATAATAAAACCATACACACATGTTCACCATTCAACATATAATTACAACATGAATTGTTACAACATTTGATATTACATATTGAATAGCAAACTTAAACATATACATGTACTACCACTAAACTACAGGATCTTAAGACAACAGGTCCACCTGTACATCAGCTCGCTATACAACTCTCACTATCCTGGATCTTCAAGAGCATAACCATAACCTATACAAAAGATTACATGCGGTACACGTCAGCACAATATTTCATGAATATTGTACTGAGTACGCCTACGTGTCTTTTATTTACCTCTCATCATATCTTGGCAATAAGATAAAACTAATGTACTTGGCAGTAACAGAAGAATATAAGAAAAGCGTATACTTGCACAAAGATATTCATTAACAAAAGAGAACACATATTTTAATCATATTTCCATCACATATCTCGTACATCTACCCCTAGGGCTTTGATGCTTTTCAGGCCTTATGATCTACTACCAAAGAGTTTGAGATCATTTTACGTGTGATCTACTACCAAAGAGTTTGAGATGTAACACATGTGATCTACTACCAAAGAGTTTGAGATCACTTCAATGCAATGTACTACCAAAGAGTTTAGTGCTATCATATGATGGACCAGATATCTTATGTTTCATGTGTTCATAGCAATAAGTATGGAAAATCAGGCAACATATCATACAGGAACAATCATTTCATCCAATACCATATGCCAAGTATGTTACTACTCATATCACACAAGCATATTGTATAATAAGCCAAGTAAGAGGTAATGGCATACCTTCCAAAGAGATATCCTAATCATCACATATTCCTCATGTCATCTATATCCATGGTCAACCCTAATTCAGACAAGATTACATATCACCATCAGGTTCTCATCTTATTATATCTCATCTTAACCCTAATTATATCCATTAGGGTTTCTCTTATCTCATTATGGTATTCTCATGATTACTTGTATTCTTGTCTTATATTTATCATACTGATGTCATATTCCAGATTATAGTTCATCAACTGGATATACCCATGTGTCACATTATTATGTGAACATATTTAACATTATGTCACTTTCATTAACCATATTAGGGTTACATCACATGTATTAAGGGTTCTCTTCATATAATATGAATTTCATGTATAAAACTGATCTCAAATCTACATGTTATCTTCCAGTTGCTGATATGAAGGTTTTCTATAAATTTCATCATTTATGGAGCACGTATGTATTTAATACATCTCATTTAGGTTTATTAGTCGTAATTAGTCATATTAAGCAAATTACATGATTTTGAGTCATAACATGACCATATCTGATATCATATGCATTCTATACATTTTTATAGACTTATTGACATTTTTCCATGATTTTATGTCATCATTTGCTATTTATTATCCATTAAACAAGAATTACACATCTTACATGATATTGCTGATATATGTTCATAAATGGTCTGATATTATAGTCTCATCTTGTTCTATACAATTTTCTGAGAAAAACGGTACCTTGTTTGCATTTTTCTGATAATCAGACTATTTTCTACAAATTTTGTAAGATCTGAAAATAATTTAGATTCCTTACCTTTTTGGGCCAATGAGATCCCGCCATGTGGACACTAGGGTAGCGGCTCCTTTGCTTGGTTGGGCTGGTGGTTCATGTTTGGTCTAGGTCTGGTTCACGGCTACAGACTTGGTCCTCCTTTTCTTTTCTTACGCAGACGGGACCCTTGAACCGCCCACTCTCCTTCCTCGCGGCCTGTAGAACCCACCACCGCTGGCTATCCTTGGGCGGGAAAAAGTAGAGCCAAGGTGCTCGTCCTTCTCCTCTCCAGCTTCTCGAGCTCAAGGCCAAGGCCCTCACAGTCTCTTGGAAACCAGCCGCCGCCGGCGAAGATATGCTTTGGCGAGGAAAGGTTGTGATTTCCTCCTCCTAACCACCATTTGTCTGCTGCCATTGGCTACGATGTGTTCTTGCAGACCTCCTCGACTCCTCCATGTAGTCACTGCCTGGCACTACTCCGGCATGTGATGGCTGTAACGGTTCTTCCTCCCCATCTTCTACTTCTTCCTCGCATGCAAAGCCATTCTCTGCTCTTCATCCAGTGAGCGCCGCTGCGCTACCCTCCTCCGGTGAGCGGAACCAGCGGAGACGAACCTCCATCAACTGCCGTTGTGCGTGCCCTTCCTCGTACGCATCATAGATCTGAGCTCCGATGTCATGTGGCCCAACTGCTCCGGCGAGGACTTGGTCTCCGTCCTTGCTAGAACTACAGCTGCCAACAGTTCCTCTGGTGAGACTCCCGCTCAGCGCCGCCGTCGGGTGTGAGTCCGCGGGCAAGCCGCCGCCGCCCTACTCCCCTTCACTTGGATGGAAGCGAATCCTTATCAGGCTCCATAGCGTCACCATGGCCCTGTTCGTTTGCCATGCTGCCGACCTCCATGCTGCTGCTGCAGCTGCGTCTCGCTAACACCATGCCTATGTGCATCACCTCCCCGACCCACGCTTCTGCCGTTCTCTGTTCTGGGCGTGCGTGAGCACTGCCCTCTCGGCGATGGCGTTCCTTGTTCCTTGCCTAACCTATTGGTTGCGGTGGAGCAAGAGAAGTATGAAACATGTGTTCTCCCTCTACCAGTCTCCTCACAAGTCATGCCCCCTAGAGAGGTGTCGCGAATCGCAGCTCGGAGTTAGTCAAGTAAAACTGCCAGAATAGTTATCCTCATTCACACACGTTTCATGGTCGTGACTTAGAGTATGGACCATAACTGCTCCACGTTCATCCCCCTCTCGACTATGTGATGTTGGCCCTTATACCCACCACCAAAGGGCTAGATTCAAACTAATAGCAAGTCAATCTGTGGTATCCTCCTACAGTCAAATACTAGTCTGTGCTACCACTCAATCATATATTTACATGTAAACTTGGTCTCAGCTATTAATTTCATCAACATACACATAACTTATCATATACCGACCTAAATATGTTTTTGTAGGAACCTTACTTGATCATGAAAATTAGGAGGTTGCTTCATCACAGTCACAACAAAATCTTATCGATCAAAAACCTCAAATAGGCATAAAGTCGAGGATCTAAATCATAATATAAACATGAAGTAATGTTTACACTTTAACGAAGCACCTAAAACTATTAAGATAATTCAAATATATTAATTCACTTATGTTATTGAGAATTTAAGGATTCCAAAAAGTCCACTCCATCACATCATATACATCTTAAAAAGAAATTTCGTCCTCGAAATTAAGCCATACTCATATTCCAAGGAAAACTAATCCAGTCTTCATCCATATGTGGGGCACCACTCTAGGTGCAAACATATCCAAAAAAATCTCTAAAGCTATATCTATGTCTTCTAGGGGATTTCAAAAGAATCTAATGTTAACTATACCCTTTGTATAAGGGTAAAGCATACGTTCAAAAGCTTAGGTTTGGTCAAGCCATATTCATGCGTTAGGATTTACATCCTTATCTTTACCATGTTCTAAAGGAGTTAACTAAAGTTAACCCATTATATCAAGGCGTCATCAACATTATGTTGTGCTAACTGTCAAACTGTATTTTTCATCTTTATTAAACACTGAGATTAACACCTCATGTACATGTTTCATTCATATGAATTTATTCCATTGTTCATAATAAATTTCAAGAGTTAGTAGTGATTTCATCACAAGATTAACCAACAATATCACATTATCATCATTATTCATGTATATGGTTAACTATTTATGCATTGATATCTATTAAACCATTTCTAGGTTTCATCATATCATGTCTATATATCATGTCTCAAGATTAGATCACATCCTTACATATGTTTTGCCATGGTTAAACAACTTATACAAGTGGCTTATCAACATACATCAGCAAGTCCAATGAGGTTCCCTTAACTTATACTTGAGGGTAGTGCTATGCTCAGTCTCGCTGAGCTAACTCATCTCTATGAGTTTCTCATATGTACAGACTATATCTTGCCTCTCGGTCTAGGGTTCTTAGGTTACCTCACTGGCACTAGCTAATAGCTTCATTAGCTCTAGCCACATAAGCACAAACCAAAACATGATATGGTATTCTCTTCACATATCTTACCCATGAAACATCTTACCCAAAAGCTCTCTTATATACACCCCTAGATTCCTATGTGGGGAACCACCAACTCGAGCATGAGGCTTCACAGAAACTAACATAGCTACCTCCTCCAGGGTCTTGGGCTCTCTCCCTCACCCAGATGACAGGCACTCATATTGATGTTTGCATATGTACATGTAACTAGCCTCTCTCTATCTCTTAGGGTTTGGTCCTCCCAAGGACATCTAGGGTTCAAGATAACTATAGTAATCATGCATAGAGCGACTCAACTCAATCACTCAGGAGTATTCTAGTTTAGGACATATCATAACACATATCTCAGAATTCTCATATCTTGGAGTTTAGGTTTTCTGACCTTCTCCCTCTGGGTTTTGCTCTCTCTTGAGCTAACCCCAAAACTGGTCCTAATACTAGAGGTCCTCCTTTGTAAAAGAGCTTGAGGCTCAGGCTGATCCACTTCTTGTATTAACTTAACATATCTTATCTCATAAAAGCCTAGTTACTTTCCTCATCAAAACTTATATAAAAACCTCAAAACTGAACTTAAGTCCTCAAAGGAAACCTATATCTTCATAAACACCTTATGTCTTCTATATAAGACTTACATCCTATCATCAAAACTTATATCATCTATTCCATCTATCATATATACCAAACAAGGCTCTAGACATCTAATCTAGAACTACACTCTCTTCTAGACGGATGTCATCACTTTCACTTAGGTTGCATGACCACCTCCTACTCGTACATGTGTGGGGACACATTTTTTTGTAATACATATACATAATAAAATATTATATAGTTTTTCTCCGATAAAACAAGCATCAGAGAAAACTATCGAGGTTCGATCCGTTTGGAATCAAAAACCAAATCCTGAAAACGAGTGTCCCACACATAGTAGAGAGTACAGTGTCATGAAAACTAGTGAAAGGGGTGAGAACATGGTGTAGACTAGTGTAGCTACTCTAGACAACGAGTGCCATATGTCTAGGGTTTCTCTTCCTTTTATGTACGTCATTTCCAAATAGTGCAACGTCCCATACCGCTGCACTACAAGGAAAGAACGACATCTAAGGACTTGCTACTCAACAAGCACCAGTCTAGACCTAGTTCTCGGACATCTAGGTGCTAACCTAGAGGCTAGGTCAGATCTAGTCTCTAAAAGATGACTAATCTAACCCTAAAGATTATTATGGTTCAAGGTTCTTTAGTTTTGAGTTGCACAATGAGCAAATGTCATGCTTTGCTATTGTTCATGCTCTGATACCACCTGTTACGTCCCCATATTTTCCACAACTTAATCTGATGTGTGACGTCCAAATTGAAACCCTCACCTCAGCGAGAATCCCAATTTAAACATCCCACACAAGGCTAAGAAGAAGAAAATTGAGGGAGTCAGAAGGAAACAACAGTAGCACATGTACATGAACAATAATAAAACCATACACACATGTTCACCATTCAACATATAATTACAACATGAATTGTTACAACATTTGATATTACATATTGAACAGCAAACTTAAACATATACATGTACTACCACTAAACTATAGTATCTTAAGACAACAGGTCCACCTGTACATCAGCTCGCTATACAACTCTCACTATCCTGGATCTTCAAGAGGATAACCATAACCTATATAAAAGATTACATGTGGTACACATCACCACAATATTTCATGAATATTGTACTGAGTACCCCTATGTGTCTTTTATTTACCTCTCATCATATCTTGGCAATAAGATAAAACTAATGTACTTGGCAGTAACAGAAGAATATAAGAAAAGCGTATACTTGCACAAAGATATTCATTAAAAAAAGAGAACACATATTTTAATCATATTTCCATCACATATCTCATACATCTGCCCCTAGGGATTTGATGCTTTTCAGGCCTTATGATCTACTACCAAAGAGTTTGAGATCATTTTACGTGTGATCTACTACCAAAGAGTTTGAGATCTAACACATGTGATCTACTACCAAAGAGTTTGAGATCACTTCAATGCACTATACTACCAAAGAGTTTAGTGCTATCATATGATGGACCAGATATCTTATGTTTCATGTGTTCATAGAAATAAGTATGGAAAATCAGGCAACATATCATACAGGAACAATCATTTCATCCAATACCATATGCCAAGTATGTTACTACTCATATCACACAAGCATATTGTATAATAAGCCAAGTAAGAGGTAATGGCGTACCTTCCAAAGAGATATCTTAATCATCACATATTCCTCATGTCATCTATATCCTTGGTCAACCCTAATTAAGACAAGATTACATATCACCATCAGGTTCTCATCTTATTATATCTCATCTTAACCCTAATTATATCCATTAGGGTTTCTCTTATCTCATTATGGTATTCTCATGATTACTTGTATTCTTGTCTTATATTTATCATACTGATGTCATATTCCAGATTATAGTTCATCAACTGGATATACCCATGTGTCACATTATTATGTGAACATATTTAACATTATGTCACTTTCATTAACCATATTAGGGTTACATCACATGTATTAAGGGTTCTCTTCATATAATATGAATTTCATGTATAAAACTGATCTCGGATCTACATGTTATCTTCCAGTTACTGATATGAAGGTTTTATGTAAATTTCATCATTTATAGAGCACGTATGTATTTAATACATCTCATTTAGGTTTATTAGCCCTAATTAGTCATATTAAGCAAATTACATGATTTTGAGTCATAACATGACCATATCTGATATCATATGCATTCTATACATAATTATAGACTTATTGACATTTTTCCATGATTTTATGTCATCATTTGCTATTTATTATCCATTAAACAAGAATTACACATCTTACATGATATTGCTGATATATGTGCATAAATGGTCTGATATTATAGTCTAATCTTGTTCTATACAATTTTCTAAGAAAAACGGTACCTTGTTTGCATTTTTCCTGATAATCAGACTATTTTCTACAAATTTTGTAAGATCTGAAAATAATTTAGATTCCTTACCTTTTTGGGCCAATGAGATCCCGCCATGTGGACACTAGGGTAGCGACTCCTTTGCTTGGTTGGGCCGGTGGTTCATGTTTGGTCTAGGTCTGGTTCACGGCTATAGACTTGGTCCTCCTTTTCTTTTCTTACGCAGACGGGACCCTTGAACCGCCCACTCTCCTTCCTCGCAGCCTGTAGAACCCGCCGCCGCTGGCTCTCCTCGGGTGGGAAAAAGCAGAGCCAAGGTGCTCGTCCTTCTCCTCTCCAGCTTCTCGAGCTCAAGGCCAAGGCCCTCACGGTCTCTTGGAAACCAGCCGCCGCCGGCGAAGATATGCTCTGGCGAGGAAAGGTTGTGATTTCCTCCTCCTAACCACCATTTTTCTGCTGCCATTGGCTACGATGCGTTCTTGCAGACCTCCTCGACTCCTCCATGTAGTCACTGCCTGGGACTACTTCGGCATGTGACGGCTGTAACGGTTCTTCCTCCCCATCTTCTACTTCTTCCTCGTATGCAAAGACATTCTCTGCTCTTCATCCAGCGAGCTCCGCTGTGCTACCCTCCTCCGGTGAGCGGAACCAGCGGCGACAAACCTCCATCAACTGTCGTTGTGCGTGCCCTTCCTTGTACGCATCATAGATCTGAGCTCCGACGTCGTGTGGCCCAACTGCTCCGGCGAGGACTTGGTCTCCGTCCTTGCTAGAACTACAGCTGCCAACAGTTCCTCTGGTGAGACTCCCGCTCAGCGCCGCCGTCAGTTGTGAGTCCGCGGGCAAGCCGCCACCGCCCTACTCGCCTTCACCTGGATGGAAGTGAATCCTTATCAGGCTCCATAGTGTCACCATGGCCCTGTTCGTTTGCCATGTTGCCGACCTCCATGCTGCTACCGCAGCTGCGTCTCGCTAACACCATGCCTACGTGCGTCACCTCCCCAACCCACGCTTCTGCCGTTCTCTGTTCTGGGCGTGCGTGAGCACTGCCCTCTCGGCGATGGCGTTCCTTGTTCCTTGACTAACCTATTGGTTGCGGTGGAGCAAGAGAAGTATGAAACATGTGTTCTCCCTCTACCAGTCTCCTCACGAGTCATGCCCCCTAGAGAGGTGTCACGAATCGCAGCTCGGAGTTAGTCAAGTAAAACTGCCAGAATAGTTATCCTCATTCACACACGTTTCATGGTCGTGACTTAGAGTATGGACCATAACTGCTCCACATTCATCCCCCTCTCAACTACGTGATGTTGGCCCTTAGACCCACCACCAGAGGGCTAGATTCAAACTAATAGCAAGTCAATATGTGGTATCCTCCTACAGTCAAATACTAGTCCGTGCTACCACTCAATCATATATTTACATGTAAACTTGGTCTCAGCTATTAATTTCATCAACATACACATAACTTATCATATACCGACCTAAATATCTTTTTGTAGGAACCTTACTTGATCATGAAAATTAGGAGGTTGCTTCATCACAGTCACAACAAAATCTTATCGATCAAAAACCTCAAATAGCATAAAGTCGAGGATCTAAATGATAATATAAATATGAAGTAATGTTTGCACTTTAACGAAGCACCTGAAACTATTAAGATAATTCAAAGATATTAATTCACTTATGTCATTGAGAATTTAAGGATTCCAAAAAGTCCACTCCATCACAGATTGATTATGTTACAATGGTATCATATCACCATGGACTTTGTGGTTGGACTTCTAAGGACAACCAAAGATCATGATTCCATCTGGATAATAGTGGACATGTTCACTAAGTCAGCACTCTTTTTACCAGTAAAGACGACATATACAACTAAGAAGCTTGCACATGTGTATGTCAATGATATAGTAAATTTACATGGTATCCCAGCTACTATTATGTCAGATAGAGGTCCACAGTTCACTAGTCACTTTTGGGAACACTTGCATACAATAATGTGTACTCAATTGAGGTTCATTATAGTGTTCCATCCACAAACAGATGGACAGTCTGAGAGGACAATATAGACCTTGGAGGATTTATTGAGAGCTTGTGCATTACAGTTCTTAGGCAGTTGGGATACATCTGAGTCTAATAGAATTTTCCTATAACAATAGTTATCAAAAGAGCATCGACATGGAACCATATGAATCATTGTATGGGTGTTGTTGTAGATCTCCTTTTTGGTGGTATGAGACAGGAGAATATCAACTTCTATGTCCTAAGCTAGTGTAGCAAACAATAGAAAAGATTAAAGTGATTCAACAGCAGCTGAAGGCTGCTCAGGATAAGAAGAAGTCGTATGTTGATAACCATTTTAGACCTTTAGAATTCCAAGTGGGGGACATGGTGTACCTCAAACTCTCTCCTTGGAAAGGTGTTCTAAGATTTGGGAAGAAGGGTAAGTTAGCTCCCAAATATATGGAACCTTATCATGTGGTTACTCCTGTTGGGAAGATGGCTTACAAGTTAGAGTTACCACCTTAGTTGCACAAGTTACATCATGTGTTTCATATCTATATGTTAAGGAAGTTTCATCCTAATATGGAGTTGACTCTTTGGCCTATTGAGGTGGAGCTAGATGATGATATATCTTATGTACAAGGTCTCTGTTCTGATCCTAGATAGAAGGATTAAGAAGTTGAAGAAGGAAACTATGTTACTCAAGGTTTTGTGGCATCATCATGGCATAGAGGAGGCCACGTGGTAGCTTGAATATGAGATGCATAAGAAGTATTTGTCTCTTTTTACATAGGATTTCAGGGGCAAAATCCTTGTTAGGGGTTTATGGTTGTAAGACCCCTGACCTAGATTTATGCTTAACTATAATTACTTTGTACAATGAGATGCATAAACCTTAATCTAAACTCTTGGGATTCTCTAATATCATGTGACATGCTTATATTTTAATTTTGGTCCAATTTGATTGATGTTTGAGCTATCTTTGTTATATATGTGCTTGTTTTGGACTAGATTCCAAAATATCACGTGCTGAAAATGTTTCTTATGCTTTAGCATCATGAGAGATGAGATAATGCAATGGGAACCTTGTTTGAATCATGGATGGTGATGTGACATCTCATGGTGATTCTAGGGTTTTCCAAGGTTTGCTTAAGTTGATAAAGTGATTATGCTAGGGTTTAATGTTGCAACCCTACTCCACATTTGATGAAGGTCACGACCAAAACACAACCCTTAGGTGTTTTTGTCTCAACCTAGATGACCTAGAGGTGATTTGGTCGAAACACTTTGTCCTCCAGTGTCTCGACCATTTACATGGTGACTTAGATGAAGTGTCTCGACCGAAACAAGGTGGTAGCCGACCTTGGAGGTCACTACACTATTTTTGGATAAACATGAACATTTCATAATTTGTATGTGAGTGGAGGAAAGGTTATTTCTTTTAAGGGCATGTGTCCCTTGGTGATCTATTATGTTGCACCTCTAAATCTCTCACTTCCCTCCTCCTTTTGGGTATATAACCCCTTCTCTTCACAAAAGAGCAACCTTTTCGGCCCCAAATCTCTTTCTTCTTCCTTTGGATTGTCCTTAGAGATTCAGGAGCAAGAGAGATCAGATTTTGAATCTTGGGTGGCCAGACCATCTTGCATGTTGAAGATCTTATGCTAGATCAACTCTTTGGTGATGATTTCTTGAAAATTCTTCTCTTGGTAAGTAACCTTAACTTTTCATCACATTTTCCTTCTCTAAAATCCCCCTCATTGTAACATCCCTGACCTGGGTTATGAAATAACCCTAGGTGTTTTGCTTAAATATGTAATTAGATACTTGTGGTTATCTTGTGTAATGTAATTAAAGCTTTTGAGGAACATATATTTCCATTTCAGTCCTTTTTGAACAATGTTGTAATTTTGTTTTGTTAATTTTGGACCAATGTGCAAATTACCCAATTAGAGGGGTTAACTTGCAAATTGCACATATTGGGATGTTCCTCTGATGATAAGATATCATAAGAGTGCATATGATATGGTGAAGTGGATTCCACAAGCTTGAGCACCAATATACAGCTTGTAGAGCAATCCTTGTGCTTTAAAACCTAGTTTTGGTGTAATGTGCAAATTACCCAAAACCTAGGGTCCAACATGACAAAATGTACCCTATATAGTATCTCTCATTTTTCTTGGCATCAAGTAGAGTAAAGAAAATGAGGAGGGCGCATCATTTGAATGACCAAGTAAGAAAGATAACCTTAATATTTAAATAACCAAGCTTTAAGCAAATGCCCCTTTTATATATGCAACATAGTATAATGTTGGTTTCTTTCCCTATATCCCTGGATAAGGGAGGAGTTTTGCATAATTATTAAAGAAGGAAAACATGGCCAAAACGTGGAGGAGCACTTGGTGGATATTTTAGAAATAAAAGAAATAATCCTCTTTGCCTTGACAATATATCCAAAAATATATAAGTACACCCTTTTTACACAAAGCAAGGGATCGTTTCCCTTCATTCCTTCCCTTATCTTCTTGCTTTGGCCGACTAAGGAGAAGCTCAAGAGCATAGGAGGACGACCAAGCTAGTTTGGGTAAGTATGGATCATCATCATCCATCTCGAATTCATGGTGAGAACCCTCATACAAGGTTGGTTTGTTAGTTTTTCTTACACAACTCTTCCTTCTAGCCATCTTCTCCATCCAAATCTTGAAGATCAGACCTGGGACAACCTTTGGAGCTCAATCCACCATTAAATTTACGAAGCTTGGAGCTCTGGATCAGTCCTAGAGGCGGGTTTTATAACTCTAAACCTTAAACTTTGTTAAGTGCATCTTCTTCTCCTAGAATTGTTGCTTGTTCTTCTTCTTTAGATACTTCTAAGTGCTCTTGCAAACAATTCTGTGAAGAACCGCCACTGTTCTTGAGGTAGAAGATGATGGCATTAACATCTATGTTTATCCTAAATTTTGCTTTAGAAAACGGTCTCCCAGCTTTTCCAAACGGTTTCCTAAACCGTCTGGGAGCAAACTGTTTCAAACCGTTTGAGTGCAAACGGTTTCACAAGACCGCATGCAAGCAAACGGTTTAAGACCGTTTGGATGTGTTTATCAGGCATTGACCATATGGAGGTCTGTTGTAAATAAAGTGGACTAATCACCCACCAAAAATCATCATCTAATTCCAAGTAAATCACCAATTGAAGGCACATTAATCCTCTAAACCGTAATCGGGTTAATTGCTGATTTCAATAAATTAATCATATTGAAGTTTGGGTTGAGTGGCCCAAACGGTTTCAAAACCATTTGGGGATCACCCAAACGGTCTCAAGACCGTTTGGTGATCACCCAAGTCTGTTTGGAGGTCTTGCGTTAAGTAGGGTTGACCAATTGAGGGTCTAAAGATATCAAGTTGTTAAACAATTAAGTGCTGATTTAGTAACAAAACCTAGGGTTCAACCCTTAAGAATATGACTTGGTTTTTGATGAAATAATGGGAAAACAGTCTCAAGACCGTTTGGAGTATGTCCAAACAATCCCAAGACCGTTTGGGGGTCACCCAAGACTGTTTGGAGGTCTAGGGTTGACCATGGTTAAGTGGTTGAAGATTGAAAGGCAACAAGTTGAAGTATAATCGATTAGTGACCTAATGATCAAATCTATGGGTCAAACCTTAATAGGTTGAGTTAGTTTTTGGTGTTGACGTTAGCAAACGGTCTCAAGACTATTTGCAGGATGTCCAAATGATCCCAAGACCGTGTGAGTTCAGGTCATGACCAAATTGAATGATGGTTCAATGGTTTCAATGTCAATTAGACTCATGTTGAAACATGTTGAAGGGTGATTGATTCCAAACCCTAATTCAATCGACCCAAGCCCTAATTGGTGATCAATTGAGGGTTAATTGAGGGTAAAATCAGTTGAGTATTGACCTAATTGACTCAATTGATAAGTAGCTAACAAGGGCATGAGCGATTGAAGGGTTCAACATTGGAAACCCTAACTCAATTGGAATGGTTGAGTCACTTTTTGGTCCATGCGGTTTTGAGATGGTTTGGACCAAACAGTCTCAAGACCGTTTGGGACCAAACGATCCCAAACCGTTTGGTGACCATGTGGTTTCCAGATCAATTTGCCCATGCAGTTTCAAAGTCAATGTTGGCCAAACGGTCAACAAGACCAAACAGTCTTCACCTCACCTTAGGCAAACGGTCTTGAGTGTGTACTTGGCCAAACGGTCTCAAAAGTCAACAAACGGTCAACACCACCAAACAGTTTCAAAACCGTTTGGGGGTTGAAAGTGCAAAACCGTTTGAGGTTTAAAAAGGTTAAGAACGTTTAATGCTTTAGAGACTAAGATGGTTTAAGTGGTTGATTAACCTAAACCCTATAGATACCTAAAGTGATTAAGGAACCAAGTAATTAGTGGATTAATGCATGTTATGACCAAGGGTGAACATTAAAAAAGTACCCTTGATGGGACAGTGTGACTAATACCCCTTGATCAAGTAAACCCTAATGCCCACAATGGTATGACATAACTTATGTTGTCAAGGTTGATTTGACTTAGTCTAATCAAAAGTGATGTAAACAACATCTAATAGTAAGAGGAGAGAGAAGACTCCTATTATGAATGAAAATCAAGTAATAAGCTTCCAATATGTATGAATATATCTAATTAGGGTATGATCCTTTATGATGAGATCATCGAAAACCTAATTATGATGGTTAATGAATCTTAACCTAATTTGAGGGTATTAATGGAAGTAATCCTCATACATGATGATGGTATGATCTTAACTCACAATAATGTGAATAGTAAACCCTAATCTAGGGCAATATGATGAAATGTGAATAGTAAACCCTAATCTAGGGTAATGTGATGTAATGTGAATAGTAAACCCTAATTTAGGGTAATGTGATGATGTGAACAGTAAACCCTAATTCTGGGTTATGCTTTTAAGCATGAAACTCTATGATTGAGTTAGGAAATAATTTGTACTGTGCTTATATAGACAAAATGTGCATGTTATCAATTGTCCTAATCATGCAGGTTTTTATGCAAAAGTGATCATAGCCAGGTAAGAGTTATGATGTCATATTCATTAAAAGCACTTTATGAGTTATGAAAGTAATGACATGCTATGTTGCCTAGTAAGAGGTAACATATGAGATTAATAGGCTATATGAGACATGAGAAATGTTTGTATTGCCATCAAATCATCAACATGTTACTTAATAGTAAGCGTTTTGATGATCTAAGGGTTTGAATACCCATATTCCTGAATTATAATGATGAGATGGTTAGGGATTGATATCCCAATGATAACTGGATGTGAAATGAGCTTGATACAATTAGTACTCTTTCTTTATAGAAATTATTTTAATGGTTTATATTTGAAAACATGCCTGATGCTAAAAGAATGCCATAATGTAATTAAATAATCATGTATAAGGATATCATGTAGAGCCCTAGCCATAGATCCATCATTGTCAGAAGTTAAATGATGGTGAAACAGGTTTTCCTAAGGGAACTCCTGGAGAGCATACTCTTGAGTATGTGGGGGTTATGGACGCGAATATCCTTACATCCTAATGTCGGATTTGATGTGAGATGTACCTGTAATCTCTCAATCCTTCATTATATGTTTATGCTAGGATGATGTATCGCTAATATCCCGATGTTTTTTTTAATGCCACATCGATGTGAGATAAATAAGAAATCCCTCGATGGTGAAGAGAGTACAACACACCACTGTAACTCTAATAGCGAAGTTGCCAGGATACCCTGGAAAGCTATTATAGCAGAGACACAATATGTCCTACATGTTGTTCCTCACACTGACTGAGGAAGATGAGGTCATAGGAATCCGGCTCTTTTGATGACCTATGTATGGTACTGATTACAATTTAGTAATGGTCAGTTGGAGTATGAGAGGTGTAACTTATCTCCTCAGGGCATAAATATGTTTGAAAAACATAATCAGCCATGTAGCATAACTGCTTAGGTTGAACTACAAGAAACAATGATTTATGATACATTGTTTATAATGTTCTAGTTGAATAACTAGTATACATGTTCTTCATATTCCTTATTGATATATGTCTTGTTAATCAATTAAGTTATAATTGAAATGATTGCTTAAAAGAATGTTGCTTCACTTAGTTTATACAATGTTAGACCTGTTGTTGAATGTTTAGAATCCTGTTATCCAATATTATTCCTTTATTGCAATAACAAAGCTTCTGGCGGAGAGTTACAACTCTCACTGGGACAATTATTTAAATTGTCTCACCCCTGTGGGATTCGACTTTTTAGGTAGAAGCCAAGGATGAAGGAATCCATCAGTGGGTGAGCAACAACAATAGCAGCAACAACAACCTCAGGGACAGTAGTGATCCTCAGGTGGGGACACTATCTGTCAAGTCTTGTAGATAGTATGTCCTATGTGTCATCTTTGTACTCTCAGGCCCTAGGAGTCAATAGATGTTTAAAGATAGATCTGAGATTTTTGGGCTTAATGCCTCAAGATTTTTGTATCTTACCTTGTACAGCAAACAAGGTAGTTGATGTTGTAATACTCTAGATGTGACATTATAGAGATGTAATGATGGATCAGTTTGTTAACAATTTATCATGTTTCCTTATGAAAGAGTTTTATCATTTATAGATCTCTTTACGAAAAGTTTTAATTTTTAGTGATTTTTAATAAATCTGCTGCTATTTAATCGCTTCTGCATTAGTTTAAATTCGTTCATCTTTTTTTTCTTCTGAGAAGTCAAGTTGGATCGCCACAATTTAGTGGTATCAGAGCTCTAGGTTCGTTGAGTCTACAGAGACATAGGACTTAAGATGTTGAGTCTGTTCTAGCATCTTCCAGTATGTCTGATAGTGCCTTCTGCTCCTCAGGAGTAGAAGATAATACTAAGGATGTATGGACCACATGAAGAACACGAAGAACACGTTGTAGAGAGTAGTGTTGCTGCACCCCGAGAAGGTGCAAGAAAACCAGATAGAGAAGAACCTGTACCTGAACCACCCCAGTTCAATCCAACTGACATGGGGAACCCAGCCGTCCAAGCCATGTTTTGGCAGTTTATGAATGCCATGACACACATGACTGATAGGATGCCTATACCTACACCTAGAGCACCTACCCATCATGAAGGATAAGGAATCGGCAAGACGTTTGAACGACTTCGCCGAGTTGGAGCCACAGAGTATGCTGGAACAGCTGACCCAACAGATGCTGACTTGTGGTTAACTGAACTAGAGAAGGCCTTTAGAATCCTGAACATCCTAGAAACTGAGAAGGTTAGACATGATGTATATCTTCTCAAGGGGAGTGCTTCTCATTGGTGGACCATGGAAGAATAGAAGAGGCCAGGTGTAGAGGTTGAATGGGAAGTCTTTCGACAAGAATTTGTCAACAAATATTTCCCTAAGACATTTCTGGATGAGAAAATCTCTCAGTTCGAAAGGTTAAGACATGGTCTGATGAACATTAACGAGTATGAGGCTAAGTTCATAGAGCTTTTGCGGTTCTTCCCACATATGGCATCTACAGATGAAGAAAGGATTAGGCATTTTGAGAAAGGATTAAACGCTGAGTTGACTACTCTCGTGTCTGCCCTAGAGAATAGAGAAAGGTTTGCTACCTTTTTAGAGTCTATCAGAAGGATAGAAAGGTCTATAGCAGAGAAGAGACAGACCTAGAACAAGAGGATGTATCCCCAATTCCAAGGATCTTCATCTAAAGGTTTCAAGAAACCTAGGTTTTCTGCGCCTACACCACCACCTAGATTCAGTACCCAGACGCAGTGGACGTCGAATAGGGGTAGAGGACGAAGCCTACCACTAGAAGGATCTCATAGTTCAGCATCTATGTCGGTTACAGGACCACCCAGACCACAACAACTGAACAGAAGTTGTTACATATGTGGAAAAATGGGACATCTAATGAAAGATTGCAGAGCCAGAGAAGTGAGTGTGACTTAATCCCAGAGGCAAAGTCAGCAAGGATCTCAAAGGAGACAGTTTCCAGGAGGAGCTAGAGGACGTGGACAAGCATCCCAAGCTAGATCATCGGCACCTATTTGACAAGCACTGAATCAACCACATGCAACAACAAGGTTTTATGTGATGAATCCACCTGATGCAGTGATCAACCCTCAGGTTGTGGTAGGTCAGATGGAATTGTTATCTTCTGATATGTCTATATCTTGCGTTGTATTTGTTTTAATTGATCCGGGTGCTACACACTCCTTTATCACTCGAAGAGTGATTCTTGACTGCAATCTGACTATAAGTCATAGAGCAGATAGTTTGTTGCTAGAAACTCCGTTAAGGGGATCTGCTGTGTTGCAGGAGGTATGTTCTCCCTCCATCCTCTTCTTTTCTGAGCATCATATTCAAGTGGATCTTATACCACTTGAGAGGCATGGATTTGATATAATCCTTGGGATGGATACCTTAGAAAGGTATAAGGTTGTTTTGGATTGTGAATCCAAGCAAGCTGTGTTTTCTGATGATAGTGACACATGGATCTTTCAAGGAGAGAGAAAGATTCTACCCACCTGTCTTGTGTCAGCTATGGTTGCTGAGAAGATGATGAGGCAAGGATGTTATGCATTCTTGGCCCATGTGGTAGATACTACCATGGATAGTCCTAACCCTATTGAAGTTCCTGTAGTCAGGGAATTTGAAGATGTATTTCCTAAAGAACTTCCAGGAGTGCCACCGCCTCGAGAAATTGATTTTGAGATCAATCTGATCCCAAACACACAACCTATAGCACAAACACCATATAGGATGGCGCCTTCTGAAATGGCAGAACTCAAGAAACAACTACAAGAGTTACTTGAGAAGGGTTTCATCCGACCAAGTACTTCACCCTGGGGTGCTCCGGTCCTCTTTGTTAAAAAGAAAGATGGTTCAATGCGGTTGTGCATTGATTATAGACAGCTAAATAAAGTAACCACAAAGAATAAGTATCCTCTGCCGAGGATTGATGATCTCTTTGACCAGTTGCGTGGTGCAACCGTCTTCTCAAAAATAGATTTGAGATCAGGATATCACCAACTACATATTAAGGATAGTGACGTACCAAAGTCTACAATTAGGACAAGGTATGGTCACTATGAGTTCATAGTTATGTCGTTTGGATTAACTAATGCACTAGCTGCATTTATGGAACTCATGAATAGAATCTTCTGACCTTTTCTCAATCAGAGTGTTGTTATCTTTATAGATGACATCCTGATCTATAGTAGAGATGCTCAGCAGCACGAACAACATCTTCGTCAGGCTCTAACTTTGCTAATAAAACACAAGTTATATGCTAAGTTTAGCAAGTGTGAGTTCTGCTTACCAGAAGTATCTTTCCTTGGACACGTAGTATCTGCTTCGGGTATACGTGTTGACCTTAAAAAGGTAGAATATGTCCTACAATGGGAGCAGCTGAAGACACCGACAGAGATCTGTAGTTTCTTAGGGTTGGCTAGCTATTATCAGAGGTTCATTAAGAACTTCAGTTCTATAGCCTTACCCTTGACTAAGTTGACCAGGAAGGATGTTCCTTTTGTTTGGAGTGATAAGTGTCAACAATATTTTTAGTTGTTGAAGGAGAGGTTGACAAGTGCACCTGTGCTTGTGTTACCTGAGCAAGGGAAAGGATATATAGTTTTTTATGTGATGCTTCCAAGAATGGAATAGGATGTGTGTTGATGCAGGATAAACAAGTGATTTCTTTTGCTTATCGACATCTTAAGAAACACGAGGAGAATTATTTGACACACGATCTAGAGCTATCTGCTGTGGTTCATGCCTTGAAGATCTGGAGACATTATCTTTATGGAGAGACATTCCAGATTTTCACAGACCATAAGAACCTTAAGTATATCTTTTCTTAGCATGAGCTTAATATGAGACAACGCCGCTGGATGGAGTTAATCAAGGACTAAGACTATACTATTGATTACCATCCAGGGAAAGCCCATGTGGTTGCTGATGCTTTGAGTAGGAAATCAACAACACCAGCCTTAGATAGAGCACAACTGAATTCCTTAGTGTGCTCAAGGAGAGATATGCCTATCTCCTTAAGGAAAGACAATGTACAGTTAAGAGTATCATTGTTAGTCGGGTTGTTGGCTGAGATGCATATTAAACCTACTCTGAGAGAGCAGATCAAGGAGGCACAGCAAGTTGATACTATTGTTCAACATATTAGATCAGAGTATGGTAGCGAGAAACTAGATGGTTTCCATGACTCAGATGATCAAGTAGCTTGTTATCATGATAGGATGATAGTGCCGAATGTGGATAACTTAAGAAAGTTAGTCCTGGAAGAAGCTCATTCTTCAATGTATGCCATGCATCCAGGAAGCACCAAGATGTATCGAAACTTGAAAGATATGTATTGGTGGCTTGGTTTGAAGAAAGACGTTGTTGAGTTTGTTATGTGGTGTCCTGTGTGTCAGCAAGTTGAAGATGAACACCAGAAGCCTGCAGGAACAATGCAACCATTACCCATACCACAGTGGAAGTGGGATCATGTAACCATGAACTTTGTGGTTGGTCTACCCAGGACAGCCAAAGGACATGATTCCATTTGGGTAATAGTTGATAGGTTGACGAAGACAACACATTTCTTACATGTCAAAACATCCTATTCTGCTGAGAAGTTGGCACAATTGTATGCACATGAGATAGTACGACTACATGGAGTCCTAGTTACCATTGTTTCTGACAGAGGTCCCCAGTTTACGAGTTGTTTTTGGGAGCGACTTCATAAAGCCTTAGGCACACAGTTAAGGTTTAGTACAACCTTTCATCCTCAGACAGATGGACAATCAGAAAGAACTATACAGACCTTGGAAGACTTTCTTAGAGCATGTGTTCTTCAGTTTACAGGAAGTTGGGATCTATACCTAAGCTTGATAGAGTTTGCCTACAATAATAGCTATCAACATAGCATTGACATGGCACCTTATGAAGCTTTGTATGGTAGATGTAGTAGATCACCCCTATGTTGGTATGAAACTGGTGAACATCAACTTTTAGGTCCTGATCTTGTGCAACATACCACTAAAAAGATTAAAATAATACAACAACAGTTAAAGACTGCACAAGATAGGCTGAAATCTTATGCTGATAAGCGTCATAGACCTTTAGAGTTCCGAGTTGGAGACAAAGTGTATCTCAAAGTCTCACCTTGGAAAGGAGTTCTGAGATTTGGAAGGAAAGGGAAGTTAGCTCCTAGGTTTATGGGGCCTTATCCAATCATTAAACAGATTGGGAAGGTAGCCTATAAGCTAGAGTTACCACCAGAGTTATAGAAGTTACACCCTGTGTTCCACATTTCCATGCTTAGCAAATGTCATCCTGATATAGAATCAGTTCTGCAACCTATGGAAGTAGAACTGAATGATGATGTGTCTTATGAGGAAGGACCTAAGTCAATCCTTGATAAAAGAATTAAAAAGCTGAAAAAGAAAGACATAAGTCTTGTAAAAGTCCTCTGGAGTTACCGTGGTGTTGAAGAAGCCACATGGGAACTAGAGGAATAGATGAAAAGGAAATACCCTGTTCTTTTCTATTAATATGTTTTGTTGATTTCGAGGACGAAATCCTTGTAAGGGGTGGATAATTTGTAACATCCCTGACCTGGGTTATGAACTAACCCTAGGTGTTTTGCTTAAATATGTAATTAGATACTTGTGGTTATCTTGTGTAATGTAATTAAAGCTTCTGAGGAACATATATTTCCATTTTAGTCCTTTTTGAACAATGTTGTAATTTTGTTTTGTTAATTTTGGACCAATGTGCAAATTACCCAATTAGAGGGGTTAACTTGCAAATTGCACATATTGGGATGTTACTCTGATGATAATATATCATAAGAGTGCATATGATATGGTGAAGTGGATTCCACAAGCTTGAGCACCAAGATACAACTTGTAGAGCAATCCTTGTGCTTTAAAACCTAGTTTTGGTGTAATGTGCAAATTACCCAAAACCTAGGGTCCAACATGAAAAATGTACCCTCTAGATTATCTCTCATGTTTATTGGCATCAAGTAGAGTAAATAAAATGAGGAGGGCGCCTCATTTGAATGACCAAGTAAGAAAGATAACCTTAATATTTAAATAGCCAAGTTTTAAGCAAATGCCCCTTTTATATATGCAACATAGTATAATGTTGGTTTCTTTCCCTATAACCCTAGATAAGCGAGGATTTTTGCATAATGATAAAAGAAGGAAAATGTGTCCAAGACGTGGAGGAGGACTTGGTGGATATTTGAGAAATAAAAGAAATAATCCTCTTTGCCTTGACAATATATCAAAAAATATATAAGTACACCCTTTTTACATAAAGCAAGGGATCATTTCCCTTCATTCCTTCCCTTATCTTCTTTCTTTGGCCAACTAAGGAGAAGCTCAGGAGTAGAGGAGGAAGACCAAGCTAGTTTGGGTAAGTATGGATCATCATCCATCTCGAATTCATGGTGAGAACCCTCATACAAGGTTGGTTTGTTAGTTTTTCTTACACAACTCTTCCTTCTAGCCATCTTCTCCATCCAAATCTTGAAGATCGGACATTGGACATACTTTGGAGCTCAAGCCACCATTAAAGTTACGAATCTTGGAGCTATGGATCAGTCCTAGAGGTGGGTTTTATAACTCTAAACCTTAAACTTTGTTAAGTGCATCTTCTTCTCCTAAAATCGTTGCTTGTTCTTCTTCTTTAGATACTTCTAAGTGTTCTTGCAAACAATTCCGTGAAGAACCTCCCCTGTTCTTGAGGTAGAAGATGATGACGTTAACATCTATGTTTATCCTAAATTTTGCTTTAGCAAATGGTCTCCCAACTTTTCTAAACGGTTTCCTAAACCGTTTGGGAGCAAACAGTTTCAAACTGTTTGAGTGCAAACGCTTTCACAAGACCGCATGCAAGCAAATGGTTTAAGACTGTTTGGATGTGTTGACCAGGAGTTGACTATTTGGAGGTCTGTTGTAAATAAATTGGACTAATAACCCACAAAAAATCATCATCTAATTCCAAGTAAATCACCAATTGAAGGCACATTAATCCTCTAAATCCTAATCGGGTTAATTGCTGATTTGAATAAGTTAATCATATTGAAGTTTGGGTTGAGTGGCCCAAATGGTTTCAAAACCATTTGGGGATCACCCAAACTGTCTCAATACTGTTTGGTGATCACCCAAGTCCATTTGGAGGTCTTGGGTTAAGTAGGGTTGACCAATTGAGGGTCTAAAGATATCAAGTTGTTAAACAATTAAGTGTTGATTTAGTGACAAAACCTAGGGTTCAACCCTTAAGAGAATGACTTGGTTTTTGATGAAATAATGGGCAAACAGTCTCAAGACCGTTTGGAGGATGTCCAAACGATCCCAAGACCGTTTTGGGGTCACCCAAGACCGTTTGGAGGTCTAGGGTTGACCATGGTTAAGTGGTTGAAGATGGAAAGGCAACAAGTTGAAGTATAATCGATTAGTGACCTAATGATCAAATCTATGGGTCAAACCTTAATAGGTTGAGTTAGTTTTTGGTGTTGACTTGAGAAAATGGTCTCAAGACCGTTTGGAGGATTTCCAAATGATCCCAAGACCGTTTGGGGTCAGGTCATGACCAAATTGAATGATGGTTCAATGGTTTCAATGTCAATTAGACTCATGTTGAAACATGTTGAAGGGTGATTGATTCCAAACCCTAATTCAATCGATCCAAGCCCTAATTGGTGATCAATTGAGGGTTAATTGAGGGTCAAATCAGTTGAGGATTGACCTAATTGACTCAATTTATAAGTGGCTAACAAGTGCATGAACGATTGAAGGGTTCAACATTGGAAACCCTAACTGAATTGGAATGGCTGAGTCACTTTTTGGACCATGCGGTTTTGAGATGGTTTGGACCAAACGGTCTCAAGACCGTTTGGGACCAAATGATCCCAAACTGTTTGGTGACCATGCGGTTTCAAAGTCAAAGTTGGCCAAACGGTCTTCACCTCACCTTGGGCAAACGGTCTTGAGTGTGTACTTGGCCAAACGGTATCAAAAGTCAACAAACGGTCAACACCACCAAACAGTTTCAAAACGGTTTGGGGGTTGAAAGTGCAAAACCATTTGAGGTTTAAAAAGGTTAAGAACGTTTAATGCTTTAGAGACTAAGATGGTTTAAGTGGTTGATTAAACTAAACCCTATAGATACCTAAAGTGATTAAGGAACCAAGTAATTAGTGGATTAATGCATGTTATGACCAAGGGTGAACATTAAAAAAGTACCCTTGATGGGATAGTGTGACTAATACCCCTTGATCAAGAAAACCCTAATACCCACAATGGTATGACATAACTTATGTTGTCAAGGTTGATTTGACTTAGTCTAATCAAAAGTGATGTAAACAACATCTAATAGTAAGAGGAGAGAGAAGACTCCTATTATGAATGAAAATCAAGTAATAAGCTTCCAATATGTATGAATATATCTAATTAGGTTATGATCCTTTATGATGAGATCATCGAAACCCTAATTATGATGGTTAATGAATCTTAACCTAATTTGAGGGTATTAATGGAAGTAATCCTCATACATGATGATGGTATGATCTTAACTCACACTAATGTGAATAGTAAACCCTAATCTAGGGTAATATGATGAAATGTGAATAGTAAACCCTAATCTAGGGTAATGTGATGTAATGTGAATAGTAAACCCTAATTTAGGGTAATGTGATGATGTGAATAGTAAACCCTAATTCTGGGTTATGCTTTTAAGCATGAAACTCTATGATTGAGTTAGGAAATAATTTGTTTTGTGATTATATAGACAAAATGTGCATGTTATCAATTGTCCTAATAATGCAGGTTTTTATGCAGAAGTGATCATAGCCAGGTAAGGGTTATGATGTCATATTCATTAAAAGCACTTTATGAGTTATGAAAGTAATGGCATGCTATGTTGCCTAGTAGGATGCAACATATGAGATTAATAGGCTATATGAGCCATGAGAAATGTCTGTATTGCCATCAAATCATCAAAATGTTACTTAATAGTAAGCATTTTGATGATCTAAGGGTTTGAATACCCATATTCCTCAATTATAATGATGAGATGGTTAGGGATTGATATCCCAATGATAACTGGATGTGAAATGAGCTTGATACAATTAGTACTCTTTCTTTATAGCAATTGTTTTAATGGTTTATATTTGAAAACATGCCTGATGCTAAAAGAATGCCATCATGTACTTAAATAATCAAGTATAATGATATCATGTAGATCCCTGACCATAGATCCATCATTGTCAGAAGTTAAATGATGGTGAAACAGGTTTTCCTAAGGGAACTCCTGGAGAGCATACTTTTGAGTATATGGGGGTTATGGACGTGAATATCCTTACTTCCTAATGTAGAATTTGATGTGAGATGTACCTATAATCTCTCAATCCTTCATTATATGTTTATGCCAGGATGATGTATCACTAATCTCTCGATGATGTTGTTAATGCCGCATCGATGTGAGATAAACAAGAAATCCCTCGATGGCGAAGAGAGTATAGCACACCACTGTAATTCTAATAGAGAAGTTACCAGGATACCCTGGAAAGCTATTATAGCAGAGACACAAGATGTCCTGCACGTTGTTCCTCACACTGACTAAGGAAGATGAGGTCATAGGAATCCGGATCTTCTAATGACCTATGTATGGTACCGATTATGATTTAGTAGTGGTCGGTTGGAGTATGAGAGGTGTAACTCATCTCCTCAGGGCATAAATATGTTTGAAAAACATAATCAGCCGTGTAGCATAACTGCTTAGGTTGAACTATGAGAAACAATGATTGATGATACATTATTTATAATGTTCTAGTTGAATAACTAGTATTCATGTTCTTCATATTCCTTATTGATATATGTCTTGTTAATCAATTAAGTTATAATTGAAATGATTGCTTAAAAGAATGTTGCTTCACTTAGTTTATACAATGTTAGACCTGCTGTTGAATGTTTAGAATCTTGTTATCCAATATTATTCCTTTATTACAATAACAAAGCTTCTGGCGGAGAGTTATAACTCTCACTGGGACAATTATTTAAATTGTATCACCCCCGTGGGATTTGACTTTTTAGGTAGACGCCAAGGACGAAGGAATCCATCAGTGGGTGAGCAACAACAACAGCAGCAACAACAACCTCAGGGACAATAGTGATCCTCAGGTGGAGACACTATCTGTCAAGTCTTGTAGATAGTATGTCCTATGTGTTGTCTCTGTACTCTTAGGTCCTAGGAGTCAGTAGATGTTTAAAGATAGATCTGAGATTTTTGGGCTTAATGCCTCAAGATTTTTGTATCTTACCTTGTACAGCTAACAAGGTAGTTGATGTTGTAATACTCGAGATGTGACATTACAGAGATGTAATGATGGATCAGTTTGTAAACAATTTATCATGTTTCCTTATGAAAGAGTTTTATCGTTTATAGATCTCTTTATGAAAAGTTTTAATTTTTAGTGATTTTTAATAAATCTGCTGCTAGTTAATCACTTCTGCATTAGTTTAAATTCATTGATCTTGTTTTTTTTCTGAGAAGTTGAGTCAGATCGCCACACTCATCTTCTTCTTCCTCCTTAGCCTCAGACTGTGGATCATCCATAGTGGCTTTTCTTGGATATCTCTTCTACACAAGGGCCATAGATCATTTTTTGACATGATGGTACCCAAGTGAGAAGAATACCTCTTCTTTCTTCTTCTTTGATTCAACCTAGGGTATGAACTTTTCTCTTTCATAATCTCTCCTTTGACCATGATGTTTCTTTCTCTTCTTGAGGTGATCCTTTGGTCGAGGTGTTGAAGCTTGTTGGGAGTTCTTGGAGCTTGAGATCTTGGGAAATTGGCTCTCTCCAAAAATAGGTGGATCATATAACTTTTCCCACATCTGTTATTTGCATATTATACCTGATCTTATTATTGTTATTCTAGATCATAAACGCATGTTCTTTATGATAGGAGAATGATGAAGTTTAGGGTTTAATCTTGTAGCATTCTTGAAAGGATTATTCTTGTTATAAACCCTAAATTCATAATACCCAATCTTTTTAGTAAATGAAAGATGGGTGTGATTCTTTGGATCATCATCTATGGAATATATCATCTAATATATGGTTCATTTACTATAGATAACATTAAGTTTTGAAGATGATAACATGCATAATAATTTTGGCTTCCCTCTCTCTAAACATAGTCCTTTTGATGATCTTCTATGACCCATAACCTAAGGTTTGATAAATAACGTTGAATGGACATATTTTGCTTGACGTTTGGTATTTCCCTGATGATAACCATCTATTTTCACCTTGTCTAGACCTGCTATGGTGTTGGGCATATAGTTGACCTTTGGTTGAGACAACCCTTGGGCTTCCATTTCGGTCGAAACCCTTATAGGTGATGGTCTCAACCGCAACACCCAAAATCTTAAGGGTTGGTCACTAGCTATCATCTTGGTCATGATATAACATTGTTGCATGGGTTGCATAAATGATTAATGTTGTAGATTTGATGGTTAAGTATGTAGGTCGTAATACTTGTTTAGATCTTGGTAGCGGTCGAGACATGCTTATATTTGGGTCAATACACCATGTTCCATGTCTTGGTCACAACGCACCATGAAGTGGTCTTGGTCATGACGTTGTGTTTAGGTGTTACATAGTATCATGATCGCAACATATGTCTATGTCATGACCATGTTGGAGTGTCTCGATCATGACATATATTGTTGAGTGATTTATTGAGACCAAATTGAATAGTGGTTGAGATCCAAATGTTATGAGAGGTCAATGCCAAGTGTTGAAAGTGGTCGAGACCATGTAATGTGAAGTGGTTGAGAGACCTATACATATATATGTACATAATAAATATATAGTGCAATAGTTTACATGAAGTGATGTGTTTATGGATGGCTAAGAATAAACAATAGTGCTTAACCCTAGAACTCTTCAACAATATGGGAGGTGATAGAATTAGGATTTATAGGTTGAGAAATACAATGAAACCCTAATCGGTTACATATGAAACCCTAATCCTAATATAGAGATGTGAAGATACAATTGCTCATCTTTCTTGAATATTATTATAATGTGATAGTGTTTCTCTCTCCTATATATGTAATTATAACCTTGTAGGTGAGATGAATGGCATAGCTATATGAGTGCTATGATGAACCTTGTACAATACATGTTGATGATTATGAGCACTATTGAGATATAATTGAGGGATCAATATCCCATAGTGATGTGATATTGTTTATGACCTTGTAATGGATATGATACAAGTGTCATGTAATGATGAGACAAGTTCTCACCTTGTACATTATATATCTTCTAAAGTTGTATCTTATCCTTAATTTTGTAGAATATGTTTAGGGTATATATGTTGTAACTTGATTGATGCATTAAAAGATACCCAATTGGAATATCTAATCAAATGAAACCCTAATCATTTAGTTTCCCCATACCATAGATCCATCTTCAACATCAGTATATATTTGGATGGTGAAACGCATAACTCCTATAGTAAACTCAGAGCACATATTATTGAATATGAGAGGTGAAAGTTGAATTACCTTCTTGTATCCTTAAATTGTTATTATAGTGGTATGATGCTTAATTATAGAATAGTCATGTATGATCCTCTTCTCTAGTGATATACCATGTACCAAGGCAGGCTAGTTTTTTTACAGGACCATAGCTTTGACTATGAGTTACTATATACAGGACTATAACTTTGACTATAAGTTGTTGTTTAGAAATTTGACTATTATGTCACTGCATTACAGACTCAAACTGACCAAGTAGTGTCGGTGATGATCATGGAGTTCGGCTCTTCCATAGATCTTGTTTGGTACTAATTTCAACTTCAGAGTGGTTATTTGAGTGGTACGCCTCAAATCCTTAAGGCATAATAATAAAAGTGATAATACAACCGAGTAGTGTATTTGCTTAAGGTCAAATACGAAACACATTGAATGACCCCATGACTTATTTCTTGTACTATTTAGTTAACAATAGTTATACATGTTCTTCATATTTCTTCTAAAAGTATAAGAAGTTCTATTGCTTAGTCACAAGTGCTTAAACTACTTAACCATTATTTACTGCTTTACTTGATTGCTTTATTACCTTACTATTCTTGCAATAGATGTCGGTGAAGAGTTATATCTCTTGTTGGTACGTTTGGTCTCACCCCATGGGTTCTACAACTTTTTAGGTGGTCATGGACTAGAGGTCAAGGTCATGGTGCAAGTGCTGAGTAACAAGGAAAATAGTAACAGTTAGATGTGGGATATGCTACCAAAGTTTTGTAGTAGAGTCATGTGTGTCGTCCCTATAATCTCAGGTCTTTGGGGAGATTTTTTTGTACATAACAGGTTGTAATATGTAACAATTGTGGCTTGACAACCTTTGAACATGATGTGTAACAAATTTTGGCATATATGGAATACAAATGGTCTAATTTGAAGGCTTGTTTATAATATACTTCCGCTTGAGACATTGAATTACAAATGGTTTGAATAATCCTATTTTTTGGTAATATTGTTGTTAATGGTAATTATATGCTTTGTTTTGAGTAATCTTACTTTGTGTGGCAAAGGGTGTCATATAAAAACTCTTTGCAAGCTTGATTTTATCCTTGGACACATCTCTACTGATCATCATCATAGATTTTTCCTTCTTCATTTGCCCTTCTTCATTTTTGCTTCAGCATGTACCAACATACCAAGAACACAGACATCGGTTTGGCCATATGAGTCAGTGATAGCACGCAATAAAGTGGCTATATGATTCTATCAATGTCTTTAGAATCATATTCGTGGCCAAATCTTGGCTTAGAGTGAATCTCAGTTCTTCAATATGATGCACATGTCCAATCATATTGAGTGCATGTTCTTCTACATAGGTTCCCTCTATTAGCTTAGACTCAAGTAGCGTCTTTATGCTATCATCCCTTTCTTTCTTTGTAAGGCCTAGGTTCACTTTCTTAAGATGTGCTACCATCTCAAGAATACACATGTCCTCGCACTGCTCATGCAACTCATAGTTCAAGAAACTAAGCATAAGGTACTTTATCTCCAAGGCATTGTTGGCATGCTTCCAGTAAGCATCCACCTTTTCCCTAGGCGCATTAGGAGTAGGTATTTCTGGTAATGGTTTGTCAAGGACATAAAGCTTGCACTCTTCATTGAAAATCCTTCTCAAAGTCAAAAACTAGTAGTGGAAATTTGTCCCATCAAGTTTGTCCTTCCATAGGACTGATCGCAATATAGATTTGTTCATCATTTGATTCTATAAGAGAAAAAATTGCATTTTGTCAAAACCTTTTGATTTGATTTGAATTTTTTTGACAATATTAACTAGATCTTTAAATATTATTGCTCCCACTATTTTGTTCAAATTGATAACCCTCAGATATTGATTCAAAATTTTACAACATACAACCTTCTAGTTATCCAAGATCCAAAATAATTCAACTATCACCCAGCCAATACGCCAGCATACATAGTCAATTATTAAGGTAGGCAACTCTTGCCAATTGCATCTTATGCAACTCTTGGATAGATTACACGTAGAACTCTTTGCCATATTCATCTGCCTGTCTCTGGACTTAGATGCTATAAGAATCACCAGTTAAGCCTGACCTAATATCCAACATGATAGATATGAACCTTGCAAAGGCAGAACCTACATATCTATCATTACACTTCCACGAGATAGACGACGTACCACATGAGGGAGTAACCTATGCTTGGTTGATCAAGCTTTTCATGTGTGTTTCTAATGGAAAGCATCTAGATTTAATATTTTATTTGAGGGGTTATGTATTTATAAATACATATATTTTATCCAATCACTATATATATAGTACATGTCATATATATCCCACAATGAAAACATGCAATAATAAAAGCGATGGTTATGGTCAGCCTAATGTAATTCCTTGGATCCACAAGGAATTACCACAACCTTCTTCTACATCACATGTAGAAACCTATTTTTGATGAAGATTTGTTCTTGCCAATATGGGTTGATCGGTTAAACCTTTGAACCAATGGGCTTGCCTCCTAGCTGGTTATTTGGTCATCTCACTAGTCGTTTGGTTCTTTTATCCACCATCTACTGGCTCCTCCAGTTGATCGGTTGGGTCTACCAGCTGGTCAGTTCGGCTCATCCTTCTGGTCCTCCTCGGTCCTCTAGCTGGTCGGCTCATCTCTGAGATAGTCAGTTGGCATCATTAGAATTTCTTTCTTCTTCATCATACCAGGAAAGTAAACTATCCTAAGAGAAACCTCGAGTTACATTCGAGGGGAGAAAGGGTAGGAAAGAATTAACTTTACATTTGGAAGATAAGATAGAGGTTTGGTATGCAGATCGAGATAAAATAGGATTAACCAACCACACAACCACGTATAGATAATAGGCATTACTGTCCATAACCATGCTACACATCCACCATCAAAACTCACTTTTAAGGAAACACGCGTAAATTACACATATATCGTATATATTAGTTTGGGATTATCATGGTATTTGATTGGACAAGAAATTATTCACATCACAATCAATAATTAAATGATAAAAGCAAAATCTGATCATATCGATTATCCCAAAATATAGTAGATTGATGTGACTCTAATACCACTGTAGGGAAATAGGGTGACAGAATAGGCAGCGAAAACGGAAAAAGTTATTGCCATATTCTTTATAAACCAGTAGATCATGTCAATAACTATATAATGGAAAGGATGGTTTCAAGGATATACCTTGTCCTAGAGCAAGTCTAGTGACATATTCCTTGTCATTGTAGATGTGCAATTGTCTTGTAGTTGTATTGCGACTCATTTGCAGCTCCTCCATGGACAACAAACTTGAACATCATCATCTGTAGTAGATCCTCTCACCACGGACTGCTGGCTGACATTGTCCTCCTTAGTGATGGGAAAAGGACACCTTGCCTCTGGATAAGTCTACACAGACCTCCTAGAAGTCCTATCATCTGTTTAGAATGGACAGGAAGGAGTTTCACCTCCCGTTAGTGTATTAGTCACCAACATGCTCTCCCATAATGATTTTTAATTGTTCTCTCCCTCGCTATCCCTCCCTAGTCAGGTAGGACTTGCTTGGTCTATCTTGGTTACCACAACCATAGAGGACAACGATTGTTACAACAACTAATTCTCAATTTTATGTGTTGGGAAGCCCCTACTTACCCTCTATTCATAGGAGGAGTTTGGGTCAGGGTTTCCAGTCTGTGCGGGAGTGGAAAGGACCAGAAGATCATGAATTTTTACAACTTGTGTGTTTTGAACTGGTCAGTTAATAACTGAACCTGTCGGTTCACGCACAAGTCAGTCGGTTCGCTTAACAAACCAGTCATTTTGCATGTTTCCCAATTGCATATGTATTTGGCAATTTGATTCCAAATAATGTGTGACATGATGAGAGCATTAATCCTTGATGCAATTGAATTACATCTTGAACCAGTCGTCTCATGACCACCATTCAATCGACTCACCTAGTGCTTGGTTTGATATTGCCATATCATAACTAATGAGATTCAATCATCAACCAACACACACTCTAGTCTTATGTGTTATTGTTGTTTATCAACCTTCCACAATAACATCCAAATAGGGACATAACGAGAACGTATACTCTTAACATCCAAATGATCTCATTCTTCAAGTCATGTACTTAAGGCATACATCATCGAGTAATATCATCCTCTAGACATTTATTTTGTTACTTCATTATCTCATAACTGAATAAAATGAAATAAATCTGAAGCTAGCCTTTTATTAATAATCAACTCATTTACACACTATGGCATTATAATCATCATGTAATTAGCTCTCTAGCATACATACTAACAACTAGGACCCTCATATATTTTTAAAATACATAAAAAATATGGATTTCATGATCAAGAATATGGATAAACATCAAAGGTCCAAGATTTTATCATAATGATGCATTATTGTTTTCAATATAACTAAAGTTAGCATGTTTTACAAATTCGGGGAATAAGAAAAGGAACCAAGGTCTGGGACCAAGCCTGTAAGGAGTGTGACTCGAGAGGGGATCCACTCCCTACTAAGAAACTTTAAGAATAAAACATTCATTCCAAACACACTCAAAGGTATGCTGGAATAGGTGCAAAATTTTCAAACTTCAATGAATGGTATTCAAAACAACCAAAGTGTAGCAATGGAATTAAACAAATGACTATATTCAATTTTAACAAACGATTACAAAAGTACATCTTAATATCCCATAAGGGTTTACATGTATGATATAATATAAAGATCTAAGTAGAGGGAAATCTAAACCATATCAAGATTTTCCCCAAGCTTTAACTCCTTAAGCTATATCCACATCATCATGCCATGTCTTCATTATCCTCCACCTAGGGTTGGAAGCATACCCCAGCACGAAGAGAAAATAGATGACATCAATAAAGGTTGGTATGTGCATAAAATAGGAAAATTGTGCAACATATGGAATATAGGACATCAAAATAAAGGCTTCCCAAGAAAGATAAAAGTACTACCCAAAAGGGCGTAAAAAGGAAGAACCACAACAAAAGAGATACTTGCCATAACCAAACAAATAAAATCATGACATACTAGCACATATAAGGAATTTAGAGTACACACCCCATAATCATCATCAACATGCATGCATGTGAGATAAACATAGCCCTAGAACAACATAAAGACAAAGGAAGCCAAGTCTCACAAACTTGAAACTTGATAGAGAATGACGTACTGCCAAACTCCCAAATATATAACATGGGTCAGGCCTCACAAACTTGAAACGTGGGTATGGGGCACCACCAACTCCATCCCAATAATAAAAGGGGCATACTGTCCAAAAACCAATGCAATTACACTACTCTAGTGCTACTGATTCACATAGCATGTTTGATAGAGAGGCAAGTAGAAAGTATAGTCAGATTATACAAAGTAATCACCACAAAAGTGACCAACATATACATCCACCTCACAACTGGGCAAAATACATCACATTTCATCATGTAGAGTTCCAACATGAACAAACAATAATAAATAAGCAAGAGAATGTACAAATATGATCACAAGATCAGTAACAAATAAGATACTTCGCATGAAGCATATTTTCCAAAATAACAAGATATTGTGTAGGATAATGTCCATAGGACCAAAAGAAAGAAGAATATAGGATAATTTCTCAAAAATAATAATGTGGTTTGCAAACATATAGTAAGAGAGAGAAATTTCTCAATATGAATAATCAGGTTTGCAAACATACAATACGAGATAGAAATTTCTCAATACGGATAATTCAGTCTATAAACATACCTTAACTAAAGAGTCTAACAGTCCAAGGTCACTTCTAGATCCAAGTATAGGTCTTAAAAGAACCTTTAGGTAATGTGGAAAAGTCCAAGTAGCAAGGTTCCCTAGCTAGAGAGGTTGGTTTCTCCAATAAACCTCCTATCTAGAGCAAGAAGTACCTTCTTCACTTTAGAGGTGAAAAACCCTAGAAAAAGAACATGGAGATGGGGTGTTTAAGGGCTCTAGGTGGGGTTTCACCATGGAAGGGCACAATTAGACCTGGGAGAAGGTGGAAGGAAGATGAACATCATGAAAATAGGGAAGGAAAGGAGGAAACTTACTAGTTTTGATCGAAATCACCAAGGAGGAGCTTTAGAAACCTTAAATAGAGTAAATTTGGAACCCTAGGAGCCTTCTTCACCAAGGTAGGCATCTTAGTTTACCTTGGGAAAGCACCTTCATGGAAAAATATATTAGGAACGATGCTCTAAGATGGAGTAAAGAAACGAAGAGCAAGAGTTTTCAATTTGGGAGGTGGGAAGGGGTAGATATGGCTTTATAAAGAAAGGGGTCAAGCATGAGGTGTCTATGGGACTTTCCATGCGTCCATGTATAAGGGTGAACATGGTCATGCAAGACTTTATGAATAAGTAAGAATTCAATAATGAGGTGTTAGTTAATTTCTATGTGTCCGATGCTAAGGGCGTCCATGGACGTGCAAACCTTAATGGATAAGGAAGAAGTCAATCATGAGGTGTCCATGGTGCTTTCCATGTGTCCTTAGCTTAGGGTTTCATGGCCATGCAAGAGGACATCTCATAGAGGATTCTTGAATATCAAATGTTAGTTCATGGATACTTCTAGGCCATCCCCAATGACCTCCAATCAAAGAAATAACCTCATTGGTTGATAGCTTCTAAAGATAAGCTCATTTATAAAGAGGGTAATCCCTAAAATTCCCTTGAAGAGAAACACCTTCAAACCAAGGAGAAACTAGGTGTCCATGGTTAAAAAACTTAGGAATGGTAAGGGAATATCAAGGATTATAATGCTTGTGACAATTTTCAAAGAAAACTTCCCAATTGGGTAAATTGTAGAAAAGTCCAAAATGTTCCTAAAATTGCATAACTTGCACAAATAACATCCAAATTTGGTGAAAATTCATACACAAGTTATCTTTGATGTGCTGAATATGAATTTGCCATTATTTACATATTTTAAGTTATATAATCACATTATTCATTACTTATTCTTTTTAATCATTTTCTCTCTCATAAATTTATCCTAATATTTCAAGGTGGTCCAAATTAGATGAAATTTGACATGTAGGCTAATTTTGATATGTAGATTATGAATTTGAAGTCTGTTTCCACTTTTGAGGCCTATTTTTATGAGATATGTCATATGTTTCATTAACGGCCCATTATCTAAATTATTCATCCAATTAAGTTCCTTAGCTTCATATTATCACCAAAATGAGTTATGTGGCTTATTTATGTATCCATTATTAACCTAAGATTAATGTTAGAACATTAGGTTACATTATGATGATTTATACATACATTAGCTCATTAAGGTTATACTAAACATCTTTTAGGTCTAACCTCAACCATGTTTGGCTACGTCCAAAAGAGAAAACTTCTAGGGTAGGGTTTCAGATCTAGTATGTTACAACACTCCACCCCTTAAAAGGATTTCGTCTTTGAAATCTATTGATACAAACATCAACAACCTATTACTCTCCACCCCTTAAAAGGTTCAACCTAACAAGTCAAACAAAAACAACATTTAGGGTTACCCTAAACATTAATCTTTCACCATCTCATGATCTACTTAGGAAAATTCTAGGGAAACATCTCACCTAAAGGGTGACTATCAAAGTCAAGGGTTCTAATAAGGGAGACAAAATTGAAATAGTCAGATTCTGACTACTATGGGTTCTGATACCATGCTGTAAGGAGTGTGACCCGAGAGGGGATCCACTCCCTGCTAAGAAATTTGAAGAATAAAACATCCATTCTAAACACACTCAAAGGTATGCTGGAATAGGTGCAAAATTTTTAAACTTCAATAAATGGTATTCAAAACAACCAAAGTGTAGCAGCGGAATTAAACAAATGACTATATTCAATTTTCACAAAAGATTACAAAAGTACATCTTAATATCCCATAAGGGTTTACATGTATGATACAACATAAGGATCTAAGTAGAGGGAAATCTAAACCATATCAAGATTGTCTCCAAGCTATAACTATTTAAGCTATATCCACATCATCATTCCATGTCTTCATTGTCCTCCACCTAGGGTTGGAAGCATACCCCAGTAAGAAGAGAAAATAGATGACATCAGCAAAGGCTGGTATGTGCATAAAATAGGAAAATTGAGCAACATATGGAACATAGGACATCAAAATAAAGGCTTCCCAAAAAGAGAAAAGTACTACCCAAAAGGGAATAAAAGGAAAGAATAACAACAAAAGAGATATTTGTTGTAACCAAACAAATGAAATCATTCCATACTAGCACATATTAGGAATTTAGGTCACACACCCCATAATCATCATCAACTTGCATGCGTGTGAGATAAACATAACCCTAAAACAACATAAAGACAAAATGACTAAGTCTTACATTCTTGAAACCTGATAGAGAATGACGTACTTCCAAACTGCCAAATATATAGCATGGGCCAAGCTTCACAAAATAGAAAATCGGGTATGGGGCACCACCACCTTCATCCCAATAATAAAAGGGGCATACTTCCCAAAAACCAATGCAATTACACTACTCTAGTACTACTGATTTACATATCATGTTTAGTAGAAAGGCAAGTAGAAAGTATAGTATAATTATACAAAGTAATCACCACAAAAGTGACCAACATATACATCCACCTCACAAGTGGGAAAAAGACATCACAAGCCATCTTGTAGAGTTCCCAAATGAAGAAAGCATAATAAAGAAGCAAGATAATGTCCAAACATGATCACAAGATCAGTAACAAATAAGATACGTTGCATGAAGCATATTTTCTAAAAGAACAAGATGTTGTGTAGGCTAATGTCCATAGGACCAAGATAATGAAGAGTATAGGATAATTTATCAACAAGAATAATGTGGTTTGCAAACATACAATAAGAGTGAGAAATTGCTCAATATGAATAATTGGGTTTACAAACATACAATAAGAGAGAGAAATTGCTCAATATCAATAATCTGGTCTACAAACATACCTTAACTTTAGAGTCTAACAGTCCAAGGTCACTTCTAGATCCAAGTCTAGGTCTCCAAGGAACCTCTAGGGAAGGTGGACATGCCCAAGTAGCAAGGTTCTCTAGCTACATAGGTTGGTTTCTCCAACAAAACTCCTATCTCGAGCAAGAAGTACATTCTCCACTTTAGAGGTGAAAAACCCTAGCAAAAGAACGTGGAGATGGGTTGTTTAAGGGCTCTAGGTGGGGTTTCACCATGGAAGGCCATGGTTTAGACCTAGAAAAATGTGTAAGGAAGGTAAACAACATGAAAATAGGGAAGGAACGGAGGAAACTTACTAGTTTTGGTCAAAATCACCAAGGAGGAGCTTTAGAAACCTTAAATATAGCAACTTTGAAACCCTAGGAGCCTTCTTCACCAAGGTAGGCATCTTCTTTTACCTTGGGACATCAACTTAGTGGTCAAATAGAGTAGGAATGATTTTGTAAGATGGAGGAAAGAAAAGAAGAGCAAGAGTTTTTGAATTGGGAGGTGGGAAGGGGTAGATATGGCTTTATAAATAAAGGGATCAAGCATGAGGTGTCTATGTGACTTTCCATGTGTCCATGTATAAGGGAGCCCATGGTCATTCAAGAATTTATGGATAAATAAGAATTCAAGCATGAGGTGTCAGTTACTTTCCATGTGTCCAATGCTAAGGGTGCCCATGGACATGCAAACCTTTATAGATAAGGAAGAAGTCAAGCATGAGGTGTCCATGGAGCTTTCCATGTGTCCTTAGCCTAGGCTTTCATGGTCATGCAAGAGGACAACTCATAGAGGCTTATTGAATATCAAATTTTGGTTCATGGATACTTCTAGACCATCCTAGCCGAACTCCAATAAAAAAAATAACCCCATTGGTTGATAGCTTCTAAAGATAAGCTCATTAATAAAGAAGGTAATCGTTAAAATGCCTTTGGAGAGGAACACCTTCAAACCAAGGTGAAACTAGGTGCCCCATGGTTCAAAAAACTCAAGAATGGTAAGGGAATATATAAGGATTATAATGCATGTGACAATTTTCAAATAAAACCTCCCAATTGGGTAAATTGTAGAAAAGTTCAAAATGTACCTAAAATTGCATAACTTGCACAAACAACGTCCAAATTTGGTGGAACTTCATCCAAAAGTTATCTTTGATGTGTTGAATACAAATTTGCAATTATATACATATTTTGAGGTTGTATAATCACATTATTCATTACTTATTCCTTTCACTCCTTTTTAACTCCTAAACTTATCCTAATATTTCAAGGTGATCCAAATTAGATGAAATTTGAAGTTTGTTTCCACTTTTGAGTCTTCTTTTTATGAGATATGTCATATGGTACATTAATGACCCATTATCTAAAATTAATTCATCCAATTAAATTCCTTATATTCATATTACCACCAATATGAGTTATCTGGCATATTTTATGTATCCATTTCACCTAAGATTAATGTTAGAGCATTAGGTTACATTAAGGTGATTTATACATACACTATCTCATTAGGGTTATACTAAACATCTTTTAGGTCAAACCTCAACTTTGTTTGGCTATGTCCAAAAGATCAAACTTCTAGGGTAGGGTTTGAGATCTAGTATTTTACAAAGCCCATTGCCTAGGTCCCATTGAGCTAATTTGGTATATTGGTTTGACTCATTTGGATAAGGGAGGAGGAAGACACATATTTGATAAGGATTGCATTGAGAACTTTAAAAAAATTAAGATGCATGACTATACATGTAACATCCCTGACCTGGGTTATGTGTTAACCCTAGATGTTTTGCCTAATAAGGTTGAGTAAATACTTAATCTTATCTTGGGAAAAGTATTTAGGGCTCATGAGAAACTTAGGTTTCAATTTTAGTCATGTTTGAACAATGTTGAAGCAATGTTTGCTTATTTTGGACTAAAGTGCAAATTACCCAAGTTGAGGGGTTAAATTGCAAATTTTGCATGATAAGATGTCCCTATGATGTTTAGACATCATAAGAATGAATATGATGTAGTGGTATGTTTTTCACAAGCTTGTAAAGCAATCCTTGTGCATTAAAACCTAGTTTTGGTGTGATGTGCAATTTACCCAAAACCTAGGGTTCAATATGCAAATTACCACTTCAGAAAGGTCCCTAATGTTTCTTGGAATCATGTAGAGAAAATAAAATGAGAGGGGCGCCTCATTTGAATTAAGTTGGAGGAGAGAGAATCTTGATATTAAAATAATCCAGATTTAATCCTAAGTGAAACCCTAATTCAATTTAGGGCCAAAATGAATGTATTAATTAAAGGGCTTTCAACCAAAATTAAAATGATTGAATTCATATGTGTGTGGATGAGCTTAAATCCTTGAAAAGGCACGAGCATATCCTAAGGAGCTGAAATTCCACTCACCATTATAATAAGAAAAAGAATTTCCACTCAAATATGGATATTCTTATTATAAGGGTTAAGGTGCTTAATTTCTTTTCCCTTAATTCATGGATAATGGAAGGGAACCCGGTGGGGATAAAGATTCCCTTGCATTCAATAAACCAAGGGGGAAGTGGTGCCAACAATTTTGGAATTAAAAGACTTTTATAAGGAATTTTCTCTCTCATCAATTTTCTTATAAAAGTACCCTTTCCAAGCCAAAACATAGGCTTTTTCGGATTCTTTTCTTTACCCTTGCTTGTAAAATGACCAAGAAGCTGTGGAGGATCAGGAGGACGACCCCCAACCTGTTGGTAAGGTTCTTGACCTCCTTTCACCTTGAATCCATGGTGAAAAATCGAAAATCAATGCAAGAATTCTTCATATCTCGATCCCCTCTTCAATTCTAACCAATTCTTTTCACTCAAAGCCTGAGGACGACCCTTGGAATAGTGAAAGGAGTTGCATCCACCATTGTTTCTGTGATCTTGGAGCTTTGGAGATCAATTGGAGGCGGGTTTTATAACTTGAACCCTTAATTTTATTATTGCAATCAATTCCTTATCAATTGGTGATCATTTCTACATTTCCGAAATTAAGTTTGATTGATTGATGCATTCTACATGTAAATCAAAGTAGATTTCGTGAGTTTGGAGCTTTATGATGATGACATCATCATAAGAACACACCTCCCTAAATATCTAGGGCAAACGGTTTCAATGTTGAGTCCAAACGGTTTCACCAAACCGTTTGATGACCAAACGGTTTGGAAACCGTTTGGTGGTTTGGTTTCCAAACCGTTTGGAATGGTTGACCATTTTAAGATATATGTTGTGGTTCTTGGATCTTGGTCCAATGGTTTCAATTGGTTTTATCTTGAAGGTTTCAATGGTGAATGATTCCTTAATTGCAAACCCTAATTGGTTAAGTGCTGATTTTGAAATTGATTGAGATGTTGTTTTGGGTTGATTGACCCAAACGGTTTCAAAACCATTTGAGGACCACCCAAACGGTCTCAAGACCATTTGGGGGTCACCCAAGACTGTTTTTAGGTCTAGGGTTAAGTATGGCTACGTGTTTGAAGGTCCAAAGGTACCAAATTGAATTGCAACTAAGTGTTGATTTGATAATCAATCCAATGGTCCAAAACCCTAATTGGATGTCATGGTTTTTGATGATGGAATGGGAAAACGGTCTCAAGACCGTTTGGAGATCAAACAAATGGTCTCAAGACCATTTGGTGATCATTCAAGACCATTTGAGGTCAGGTCATATCATGGGATGATGATAGTTCATTGATTTCAATTGATTTGGTTCCACAATGTCAACAATTGATGGATCATCGATTTCAAACCCTAAGTGATGGTTTCTTGATTATCAAACCTTGTTCAATTGGGTTCAAAACCCTAAATTGAAGGTCTAATTGAATGGTGATTCAATGGTCCAACTGATGAATGCTTTAGTGATTCAATTTATAATTGGTCCATGGATTGAAACATTGAATCGATTGAGTGTTGAAGTACCTTTTTGGTCCATGCGGTTTTGAGAAGGTTTGGACCAAATGGTATCAAACCCGTTTGGGTCCAAACGGTCTCAAGACCATTTGGGACCGAACGATCTCAAACCATTTGGAGACCCAAAGTTCAAACGGTTTCAATACTACTTTGTCTAATTGGTTTCAAGTATAACTTGTTCAATTGGTTTTCAACCGATTGATGTATGAGAACCAAGATCATTGAGGGTCTAAGTAATTAACTTTGTGAAGATCAACATGGTTAATCCATTTGAATATCTCATGTAATTGAAGGTCCAATATGGTGAACCTATTTATATACTTAATGCAATTGAAGATTTCAATGGTTAACCCAATTGATCACTTTGTGGAATTGAAAGTTTAATTGGTCAATTCTTTTGAATTCCTTATATAATTGATGGTTTAATTGATTAGACCATTTGGACATCTAATATGATCAAAGGTCAATCAGCTATGTGATTATTAAAGATGTAGACCCATGATGATTGTGAAGGTTAACCCTAGCTATGTGTATCAAGTGAAAAGTTGACCTAGATTAATCTTGGAGTAGTTAACATCCTAAAGAAGATGAGAGAGAGAATGAGAGAGATGAATGCTTATATAATTAATCCCTAATTCTATCATTATGAGTAAACTATGTGATAAGGGTTGATCTATAATAATGAGATCATGAAACCCTAATCAATGAGCCCTAACCCTAATTAGAGCAATGCTATGTGTGAAACCCTAATTAGAGCAATGCTATGTGTGAAACCCTAATTAGAGCAAAGCTATGTGTGAAACCCTAATTAAAGCAATGCTATGTGTGAAACCCTAATTAAAGCAAAGCTATGTGTGAAACCCTAATTAGAGTAATGTTATGTGTGAAACCCTAATTAGAGAAAAGCTATGTGTGAAACCCTAATTAGAGCAATACTATGTGTGAAACCCTAATTAGAGCAAACCTATGTGTGAAACCCTAATTTGAGCAATGCTATGTGTGAAGCCCTAATTAGAGAAAAGCTATGTGTGAAACCCTAATTAGAGCAAAGCTATGTGTGAAACCCTAATTAGAGCAATGCTATGTGTGAAACCCTAATTAGAGAAATGCTATGTGTGAAACCCTAATTAGAACAACGCTATGTGTGAAACCCTAATCTAGGGAAAAACTGAGTGTTGTCATAAATCCAAGGTGTTGATGTAACCCTAACTGAGTGTAACAATGAAGGAACCCCTAATTTAATGGGAATTGTACATCCTAACCCTAATTTGGGTATGATGTAAGAGAAACCTTACTTGGATGTGAATAGAAAACCTTAATCCCTAAAATGGGGTAAGGTGCATGAAACCCAAAAATAGGGTAGTGCCATTAATCCTATGTGAAGACCTAGCACTGGGTGATGTATTGTGAAATCTTAATTTCACATAATACTAGGTGAAACCCTGATATAGAAGGATGATTATTGAAAACTCTATTGACGAGTAATACTATGTGAAATCCATAAATGTATGGAATATTCTATGTGAATCCTCAAATTATAATACTATTTCTAATAATGGAACAGTGATTAATGTTATGACAAATGTAACACCTAGAGAGGTTGATAATGAATATCCTTATATTAATAGTTCCTAACTCAAGGATGAGTCCATAGTATTGGCAATGGTTGTATATTCTAAGTGAGTGATTAATGATCACTACTTTACATGATAATTGTGATGAACTGGTGCATAAAGTGTTAGGATGGGGAATACCCTAATACAAACTAAGTGTATAAACTCAAGTAAGGTAAAGGTGTTGAGGGAAGTGATACATCAAGATATGATAGATATCACATCCAACACCCCAAAACTGGTATACCTTGATGTGTTATAAGTCCAAGATAATTGGATGAATGAGACATTAGATGTGTCATGTCAATGGTTACATTGAGATGTAATGCACCCTGTTGAATGTAGGCTAACATGCCTTACAAAAAGGTTAATCCAAACTTATAAACTATGATGTAATCATACTCTGGCAAAGATGGGAGAGAAACTCATACTTTGTGTTGATAATACATTCAATGATGAATGATGAGAATAAATAAGTATGATTGAATACTTATGTTATCCATATTGATTCCTTGCTATGTGAACCCTAATATAGGGTAATGCTATGTGAAACCCTAGTACAGGGTAATACTATGTGAAAACTTAATACGGGGTACTGCTATGTGAAACCCTAATACAAAGTGATTCTATGTGAAGTTCTAACACAAAGTAATTCTATGTGAAGCTCAAATACAGACTAATGGGTTATGAATGTAATAAGATAACCCTTGTATTGCATAATATTGATATGTAAGGGTATCATGATTACTAATTATGCAAATATGTTGAGATGATGAGCATAGCCATGTATGAGCTATGATGTTCTGTATACTGAAAATGTTCTATAGGCCTTATCAGCCTTCATATGCTTTGTTTCTTAGTGAGAGGTAACCTACAATTAATAACTCTTGTGTGTCACATGATGTGCTAATTATCTTAGATTGTTTATGAGCTTGTGAACTATGTTCAATGCTTTATGTAGCAAGAATTATAACATCCCTGGGTTAGATGATATGAAGGTATGAAGTTCCCTAATAAGTGGAAATAAGTGTTCTATGGTGAGTTATGGGTTTAAATACCCAGATTCTATAATCATGATTATGAACTTATTAAAAAGTGGAAATGTAATTGATGAGTTGGGGACTAAGATCCCAACACTTTGTGAAAAGATTATGGCTACAGGCCATGACTCCCCAATGACAATGCCATGCATTAGATATATGATCTAAGCCTAAAGAGAGTTAATGATGTGGTAATGATTATATAGTGAATAAATGTTATACATGTTCTTCATATTCCTTAAAGGATACGTAACATGTTGTTCTATCAAATTATAGCTGTATTGCTTTTGATAAGAATGATGTGCTAATCTGTTAGACATTGAATTAACTGCTACCAAACAAATATAATTCCTTTGTGTATATTTATCTTCCTAAGCTGCAATAATAATGTTTCTGGTAGAGAGTTATATCTCTCGATTGGGCAATTTACAATTGTCTCACCCCCATGGGAATCACATTTTAAGTGGACGTGGGTGAGGAGGCAGGAATCCTTCAGTAGGTGAAGGGCAGCAACAACAACAGCAGGGACAACAGTGAAGTCTCAGGTGGAGACACTGGCTGTTATGCCTTATATAGATGTAAATAGAGTCCTATGTGTCGTCTCTGTACTCTCAGGTCCTCGGAGTAGTAGTTAGTGCTTTCAAGATTTTGTCTCAGTGCCTCGAGATTTTAATACTTCCTGTACTTAGTTTAATAGAGCAGCTGATGCTTGTAATTCATAGAAAGATATGATAAAGAATATGTACCTTTGACCACGAATCTAAATATGTTACTTTGGTTCTATGTGAGAAAGTTTTCCTTTGATGGATCACTTGATAAAAAGGTTTTAATTTTTAGTGATTTTTGGTAATCCGCTGCTTTGTGAACGCTTCCGTATTAGTCAATTATGTTTTTGAGAGTTAGATGCCACAATTAAGTGGTATCAGAGCTCTAGGTTTACTGAGTCTACAGAGACATAGGACTAAGGTTGTAGAGTCTGTTCTAAGTGTCTTCCAGCTTATCTGATAGTATATTCTACTCACATAGGAGAAGAAGAACTTGAAGATGTCTGGACCACATGAAGAACATGCTACTGAGGGCAACACTGTTGCACCAGGAGGAGGTGCAGGAGACCATGATAGAGAGGATCCCGTACCTGAACAACCCCAGTTCAATCAAGCTGACATGGGGAACCCAGCCCTCCAAGCCATGTTTGGACAGTTTATGGCTGTCATGACTCACATGACAGATAGGATGCAAATGCCTGCACCTAGGGCATCAGCTCACCATGAGGGCTATGGAGCCGACAAGACTTTTGAGAGACTCCACCAGGTTGGAGCCATAGATCATGCTGGTACATCTGATCCAGTAGATGTTGATTTGTGGCTGACAGAACTGGAAAAGGCTTTCAGGATCCTTGATATCCCTGAAGCTGAAAAGGTAAGACATGTTGTGTACCTCCTAAAAGGGAGTGATGGTCATTGGTGGATGATAGAAGAAGATAAGAGACCAGGTGAAGAAATTGGATGGGAGGTTTTCTGACGAGAAGTCGTCAGTAGATACTTCCCTAAGATGTATCTAGATGAGAAGATCTCTCAATTTAAGAGGATCAAACAAGGATAGATGAACATTAGCGAATATGAAGCTAAGTTCATGGAGTTGTTGCGGTTTTGTCCGCAAATGGTAGTTAGTGATGAGGAAAGAATTCGGCATTTTGAGAAGGGGTTGAACGCTGAACTAACCACTCTTGTGTCTGCTTTAGAGAATAGGGAGAGGTTTGCTACCTTTGTGGAGTCAGTATGGAGGATAGAGAGGTCTGAAATCGAGAAACGACAGACTAGTGGCAAGAAGGTGTACACCCAGACTAAAAAAACAACGGTCCGAAAATTTTAAAAAGCCGAGATTTTCTACATCGGCATCATCATCAAGATTCCATACCCAGACATAATGGATGTCAAGTAGGGATAGGGATCATATTAATGTTCCAAATACAACCTCCAACATAGCATCAACATCGGTAATTGGACCTCACAAACTCTATTTTGCACCTAGGATCTGTTATCAATGTAGACAACCGAGACATCTAGTAAAGGATTGTCCAGGCAGGAATTCAATGATGACTCGACCTCAGGGGCAGAGTCAGCAAGGACCACAAAGGAGGCAGTTTCCTAGTAACCACAGAGGATGTGGACAGACGTCCCAGATAGGTCAGATGAAATAAATTCATTCTGATATTTCATTTCCTAATTCTATGTGTTAAAGATATAAAAGTAGTTATTTTTGAACTTCCTTTGACTAGTCCTATAAGGACACAAGGAAGATGAGAGTCTACATCTTATTCAGTATTTCTTAAAATGCTTTATAATCTCTCTTATCTTTGTGATACAAGATGAGATATAGAAGTGATGCCTGGAGAAAATCTAGGAAATGGAAAATCATGTGTGTATAATGATATGAAAAGTGAGGAATATGATAGCAAATAAAGTGCATACTACCTAATCTCAATACTTATATACCCTGGCCAAATATATGATTAGATAAGGCAAGTATGAAACTCTTATATTGTTATCTTTTTTATTACTCTGATCAAGTAGTCATTTTGAAACAATCTAGAGAGTATAATGTAATTAAAAATAAGAGCTATGTGAACATTCTCAATAAAAAGGAAAAGCTATGTGAACATTCCCAACTAAAAGGAAGAGCTATGTGAACATTCTCAACAAAAAGGAAAAGCTATGTGAATATTACCAACTAAAAAAGAAGAGCTATGTGAACATTCTCAACACAAAGAAAAGTTATGTGAACATTCCCAACTAAAAATAAGAGCTATGTGAACATTCTCAACAAAAAGGAAAAGCTATGTGAACATTCCCAACTAAAAGGAAGAGCTATGTGAACATTCTAAAAAAAAAAGGAAAAGCTATGTGAACATTCCCAACAAAAAAGAAGAGCTATGTGAACATTCTCAACAAAAAGGAAAATCTATGTGAACATTCCCAACTAAAAGGAAGAGCTATGTGAACATTCTCAACAAAAAGGAAAAGCTATATGAACATTCCCAGCAAAAAGGAAAAGCTAAGTGAACATTCCCAATTACATAGAGTTTGCTAAGTGAACTTTATGAATAAAGTATTACTGAGTGAATTATCTCTGTTAGATATATATGTTTTTCCTTTTGATAAATATTCTTGGGTGATGATAGAAGTATACTCTTTTATGCTTTTTCCTTTCAATAATATGGACATCATATGTTAGGGGTTTATGCTTTGCATGAACATAAACATTGATAAGGTTGATCTAATGAAAGGAACCTTGTGTGGATTATAGATCCATGATACCTCCATGATATTAAGATATTATGTGGATACTTGAGAGTATGCCAAATGAATAAATCCGTTCCTCATTTTTCCTGGGATTTTGGGGACGAAATCCTTGTAAGGGGTGGATAATTTGTAACATCCCTGACCTGGGTTATGTGTTAACCCTAGATGTTTTTCCTAATAAGGTTGAGTAAATACTTAATCTTATCTTGGGAAAAGTATTTATGTGTTAACCCTAGATGTTTTTCCTAATTCTGGTCCTGTTTGAACAATGTTGAAGCAATGTTTGCATATTTTGGACTAAAGTGCAAATTACCCAAGTTGAGGGGTTAAATTGCAAATGTTGCATGATAAGATGTTCCTATAATGTTGAGACATCATAAGAATGAATATGATGTAGTGGTATGATTTTCACAAGCTTGGGCACCAAGATTAAGCTTGTAAAGCAATCCTTGTGCATTAAAACCTAGTTTTGGTGTGATGTGCAATTTACCCAAAACCTAGGGTTCAATATGCAAATTACCACTTCATCAAGGTCCCTAATGTTTCTTGGAATCATGTAGAGCAAATAAAATGAGTGGTGCGCCTCATTTGAATTAAGTTGGAGGAGAAAGAATCTTGATATTAAAATAATCAAGATTTAATCCTAAGTGAAACCCTAATTCAATTTAGGGCAAAAATGAATGTATTAATTAAAGGGCTTTCAACCAAAATTAAAATTATTGAATTCAGATGTGTGTGGATGATCTTAAAGCCTTGAAAAGGCACGAGAATATCCTAAGGAGCTGAAATTCCACTCACCATTATAATAAGAAAAAGAATTTCCACTCAAATATGGATATTCTTATTATAAGGGTTAAGGTGCTTAATTTCTTTTCCCTTAATTCATGGATAATGGAAGGGAACCCGGTGGGGATAAAGATTCCCTTGCATGCAATAAACCAAGGGGGAAGTTGAGGCAACAATTTTGGAATTAAAAGACTTTTATAAAGAATATTCTCTCTCATCAATTTTCTTATAAAAGTACCCTTTCCAAGCCAAAACAACGGCTTTTTCGGATTCTTTTCTTTACCCTTGCTTGTAAAACGACCAAGGATCTGTGTAGGATCAAGAGGACGACCCCCAACCTGTTGGTAAGGTTATTGACCTCCTTTCACCTTGAATCCATGGTGAAAAATCGAAAATCAATGCATGAATTCTTCATATCTCGATCCCCTCTTCAATTCTAACCAATTCTTTTCACTCAAAGCCTGAGGACGACCCTTGGAATAGTGAAAGGAGTTGCATCCACAATTGTTGCCGTGATCTTGGAGCTTTGGATCTCAATTGGAGGTGGGTTTTATAACTTGAACCCTTAATTTTATTATTGCAATCAATTCCTTATCAAGTGGTGATCATTTCTACATTTCCGAAATTAAGTTTGATTGATTGATGCAATGTCCATGGAAATCACAGTAGATTTTGCGAGTTTGGAGCTTGATGATGATGACATCATTATAGGCACACACCTCCCTAAATATCTAGGGCAAACGGTTTCAATGTTGAGTCCAAACGGTTTCACCAAACTGTTTGGTGACCAAACGGTTTGCAAACCGTTTGGTGGTTTGGTTTCCAAACCGTTTGGAATGGTTGACCCTTTGAGATGGTTAACCATTTTAAGATATATGCCGTGGTGCTTGGATCTTGGTCCAATGGTTTGAATTGGTTTGATCTTGAAGGTTTCAATGGTGAATGATTCCTTAATTGCAAACCCTAATCGGCTAAGTGCTGATTTTGAAATTGATTGAGATGTTGTTTTGGGTTGATTGACCCAAACGGTTACAAAACCAATTGGGGATCAACCAAACGGTCTCAAGACCATTTGGGGGTCACCCAAGACCGTTTGGAGGTCTAGGGTTAAGTATGGCTAAGTGTTTGAAGGTCCAAAGATACCAAATTGAATTGCAACTAAGTGCTGATTTGATAATCAATCCAATGGTCCAAATCCCTAATTGGATGTCATGGTTTTTGATGATGGAATGGGAAAACAATCTCAAGACCGTTTGGAGATCAACCAAATGGTCTCAAGACCGTTTGGTGATCATTCAAGACCGTTTGAGGTCAGGTCATATCATGTGATGATTATAGTTCATTGATTTCAATTGATTTGGTTCCACAATGTCAACCATTGATGGATCCTCGATTTCAAACCCTAAGTGATGGTTTCTTGATTATCAAACCTAGCTCAATTGGGTTTAAAACCATAAATTGAAGTTGTAATTGAATGGTGATTCAGTGGTCCAATTGATGAATGTTTTAGTGATTCAATTTATAATTGGTCCATGGATTGAAACATTGAATCGATTGAGTGTTGAAGTACCATTTTGGTCCATGCGGTTTTGAGAAGGTTTGGACCAAATGGTCTCAAGACCATTTGGGACCAAACGATCTCAAACAGTTTGGAGACCCAAAGTGCAAACGGTTTCAATACTACTTTGTCCAATTGGTTTCATGTATAACTTGTTCAATTGGTTTTCAACCGATTGATGTATGAGAACCAAGATCATTGAGGGTCTAAGTAATTACCTTTGTGAAGATCAACATGGTTCATCCATTTGAATATCTCATGTAATTGAAGGTCCAATATGGTGAACCTATTTAGATACTTAATACAATTGAAGATTTCAATGGTTAACCCAATTGATCACTTTGTGGAATTGAAAGTTTAATTGGTCAATTCTTTTGAATTCCTTATATAATTGATGGTTTAATTGATTAGACCATTTAGACATCTAATATGATCAAAGGTCAATCAACTATGTGATTATTAAAGATGTAGACCCATGATTATTTTGAAGGTTAACCCTAGCTATGTGTACTCAAGTGAAGAGTTGACCTAGATTAATCTTGGAGTAGTTAACATCCTAAAGAGGATGAGAGAGAGAATGAGAGAGATGAATTCTTATATAATTAATCCCTATTTCTCTCATTATGAGTAAACTATGTGATAAGGGTTGATCCATAATAATGAGATCATGAAACCCTAATCAATGAGCCATAACCCTAATTAGAGAAATGTTGTGTGAAACCTTATTTAGAGCAATGCTATGTGTGAAACCCTAATTAGAGCAAAGCTATTTGTAAAACCCTAATTAGAGCAATTTTATGTGTGAAACCCTAATTAGAGCAAATCTATGTGTGAAACCCTAATTAGAGCAATGCTATGTGTGAAACCCTAAGTAGAGCAAATCTATGTGTGAAACCCTAATTAGAGAAATGCTATGTGTGAAACCCTAATTAGAGCAAAGCTATGTGTGAAACCCTAATTAGTGAAATGCTATGTTTGAAACCCTAATTAGAGAGAAGCTATATGTGAAACCCTAATTAGAGAAAAGCTATGTGTGAAACCCTTATTAGAGCAAAGCTATGTGTGAAACCCTAATTAGAGCAATGCTATCTGTGAAGCCCTAATTAGAGCAATGTTATGTGCGAAACCCTAATTAGAACAAAGCTATGTGTGAAACCCTAATCTAGGGCAAAGCTGAGTGTTGTCATAAATCCAGGGTGATGATGTAACCCTAACTGAGTGTAACAATGAAGGAAACCCTAATTTAATGGGAATTGTACATCCTAACCCTAATTTGGGTATGAGGTAAGAGAAACCTTACTTGGATGTGAATAGAAAACCTTAATCCCTAAAATGGGGTAAGGTGCATGAAACCCTAAAATAGGGTAGTGCCTCTAATCCTATGTGAAGGCCTAGCACTGTGTGATGTATTGTGAAATCTTAATTTCAAATAATACTAGGTGAAACCCTGATACAGAAGGATGATTATATGGAACTCTATTGAAGAGTAATACTATGTGAAATCCATAAATGTATGGAATATTCTATGTGAATCCTCAAATTATAAATATGGAGAATACTATTTCTAATAATGGAACAGTGATTAATGTTATGACAAATGTAACACCTAGAGAGGTTGATAATGAATATCCTTATATTAATAGTTCCTAACTCAAGGGTGAGTCCATAGTATTGGCAAAGGTTGTATATTCTAAGTGAGTGATTAATGACCACTACTTTACATGACAATTGTGATGAACTGGTGCATAAAGTGTTGGGGAATACCCTAATACAAACTAAGTGTATGCACTCAAGTAAGGTAAAGGTGTTGAGGGAAGTGATACATCAAGATATGATAGATATCACATCCAACACCCCAAAATTGGTATACCTTGATGTGTTATAAGTCCAGGATAATTGGATGAATGACACATGAGATGTGTCATGTCAATGGTTACATTGAGATGTAATGCACCCTGTTGAATGTAGGCTAACATGCCTTACAAAAAGGTTAATCCAAACCTATAAAATGTGATGTAATCATACTCTGGCAAAGATGGGAGAGAAACTCATACTTTGTGTTGATAATACATTCAATGATGAATGATGAGAATAAATAAGTATGATTGAATACTTATGTTATCCATATTGATTCCTTGCTATGTGAACCCTAATATAGGGTAATGCTATGTGAAATCCTAATACAGGGTAATGCTATGTGAAAACCTAATATGGGGTACTGCTATGTGAAACCCTAATACAAAGTGATGCTATGTGAAGTTCTAACACAGAGTAATTCTATGTGAAGCTCAAATACTGACTAATGGGTTATGAATGTAATAAGATAACCCTTGTATTGTATAATACTGATATGTAAGGGTATCATGATTACTAATTATGCAGATATGTTGAGGTGATGAGCATAGCCAGGTATGAGCTATGATGTTCTGTATACTGAAAATGTTCTATAGTCCTTATCAGCCTTCATATGCTTTGTTGCTTAGTGAGAGGTAACCTACAATTAATAAGTCATGTGTGTCACATGATGTGCTAATTATCTTAGATTGTTTATGAGCTTGTAAACTATGTGCAATTCTTTGTGTAACAAGAATTATAACGTCCCTAGGTCAGATGATATGAAGGTATGAAGTTACCTAATAAGTGAAAATAAGTGTTCTATGGTGAGTTATGGGTTTAAATACGCAAATTCTATAATCATGATAATGAACTTATTAAAAAGTGGAAATGTACTTGATGAGTTGGGGGACTAAGATCCCAACACTTTGTGAAAAGAGTATGGCTACAGGCCATGACTCCCCAATGATAATGCCAAGCATTAGATATATGATCTAAGCCTGAACAGAGTTAATGATGTGGTAATGATTCTATAGTGAATAAATGTTATACATGTTCTTCATATTCCTTAAAGGATAAGTGACATGTTGTTCTATCAAATTATAGTTGTATTGCTTTTGATAAGAATGATGTGCTAATCTGTTAGACATTGAATTAACTACTACCAAACAAATATAATTCCTTTGTGTATTTTATCTTCTTAAGCTGCAATAATAACGTTTCTGGCAGAGAGTTATATCTCTCACTAGGGAAATTTACAATTGTCTCACCCCCGTGGGAATCACATTTTAGGTGGACGCGGGCGAAGAGGCAGGAATCCTTCAGTAGGTGAAGGGCAGCAGCAACAACAACAGGGACAACAGTGAAGTCTCAGGTGGAGACACTAGCTGTTATGCCTTGTATAGATGTAAATAGAGTCCTATGTGTCGTCTCTGTACTCTCAGGTCCTCAGAGTAGTAGTTAGTGCTTTAGAGATTTTGGCTCAGTGCCTCGAGATTTTCATACTGCCTGTACTTAGTTTAACAGAGAAGCTGATGCTTGTAATTCATAGAAAGAGATGATACAGAATATGTACCTTTGAACAAGAATGTAAATATGTTACTTTGGTTCTATGTGAGAAAGTTTTCCTTTGATGGATCTCTTGATAAAAAGGTTTTAATTTTAGTGATTTTTGGTAATCCGCTACTTAGTGAACACTTCCGCATTAGTTAATTATGTTTTTGAGAGTTGGATGCCACAAAACCATGGGTTGGCAGGACCCTTGGATTATGACGGGTGGCCAGCTGATCAGCCTTGCTCACACACTTCCCCTTACCATGTTTCACCTTTCCATACACCAACACGCCCTACCTAGGCATCACTCGGTCATGCCCACCGCATCCAACCACAAATGTTGATCATTGGTTGCCAACCATCATCGTGGGTGCATTTAACCTGTCTTTGACTATGGTCCCGCCTCTGCATGGCACACCTTTAGCGGTCACCACTGGGCTCAACTAGGATCAATAAATGGGTCAGTGAGTGGTTCTCGATGATTTGATCCGATGACGACACATTCAATTAGGAGGCATCATCTTGCCCCAACCCTTTATGCATAGTAGCACACCATTCACGATGGCTAGGTTTACAGATATGGCTAGAAAGTAGGCATTGAGCACAAGAGATGAGCCATAAAGTGGATACCTAGATCATTCATGACATCTCATACCCAGGTCAAGGTTTGGATTATGCCAACGAGGAGAAAAGGTTGAAGCCCTAAACCCAAATGTCCACAACATCGGCCATGGATGGAAGGAGGATAAGCTTGCGAGAGGGGTTTCCAGGGCACGAATGAAGTGAAAATAGATGAGAAAAGAGTGGTGGTCAAGACAAGGAGTTCTAGCTAGCCAATAGCCCCAAAACAGGCTGAAACATCAAGATTGGATGTCTAAAAGCACATATGCTACAATAGTAGGGTGCAAGGTATAAACGGAGGAAAGGGATGACTTTGTAAATTTTGGATCTCAGATCCAAATATCAATGAACAAGTATGGACACACATTAGAATTGCTCCATTGTGGGTCACAGCTTCTGGGTTGTGCCCCACATCAGGCCCAGAAAGGCTTAAATCTAGTTTAAAGACAAGATAAATTGGTACAACTTTCAATTAGCATAACTTTTGATTCAATTGTCCGATTGGGATGATTCTTGTTCTATTTGAAAGATAATTGGGAGTCCTATAATAGGTTTAGAGAGCTTAAATATTGTAATAATGAGGTTTAATATTAATTACAAGATGGATATTAATTAAAGCATGGATCTTATTTCAATCCTCAAATTCAAGTCCATATTGGGAAAGTGGCCATTGATTTAACCAAATTGGAGCATCACCAAATATGGAATTGAAATTAATTTGAGTAAGTGGTTGGTGAAAGAGAAAGAGTACAATAGAGGAGAGAGAAAATTCAGGTTGTCACAGATATATCCACCTAGTGCAGGATAGGTAGCTGACAATGTCCACACCTTATCTGTAAAGATTGTGCGTCTCCTAAATCTTTGTAGTGTTCCATCCATTGGGTTCCAATATAGTGGTTGACAAAAACACCATTACATGTAATTCTTCTTTAAAACACTAGATAATTCCTTCTTGGCCTTTTAATATCCATAATTCTCAAAGGATAACAAGTACCAAATGAAAAATATAATCTTAAGCTTTACCACCAATAGAACTAAATCATTGTTGTCTTCGGGATCAAAATGTTACTACTTGGACAATGTACAAATTTCCTCAAAAGGATAACCATCAAACTAGAATTCAATATGAAATCCCAAATCACAACAAAAAATCCTCAAACAATCACAATGGATCTACATCATTATGATATACTACTAGAATAAATTTGATATCATCTTGGATTACTATTAAATCCAAATTTCCACTCAACTACACATGACTGTGTACTTAATCTTGTGGAAAATAAGATTGGAGGCTAATCAGATAGTTTTTTTCTTTGGTAGAAGACACACTCCTCTCCTCTATATAAGAAAGGAGGAAAGTACATGGGATGCACATTTAACCATGATGAACCAAGACAATCAATCCCAATTAACATAATAAAATAAATAACAATAATTATAACACTCTCCCTCAAGTTGGAGTATTGTTGAAACACATATCCAGCTTGGAATTCTAAGACTTAATTATACGATATGACAAATAAACATGTAAATGTCACTTTTGATACCATATTTATTTTTCACTATCCCTTAAACATGACTCTCAAAAAATAATTTGATGACATCACTTTTTTAGTTGTGTTTTGTCAGTAAGAAATACTTGAGCTTTAGAGAAGGCCTTTTGAAGTGCATATGGAATGAAGATCATAACCATCAATCTAGAGTAGACAAACAAAAAAACATGACTACGCTACCTTATGAAAAGGAATGTGGATTGGAATCAACACTATCTACACATCCAATGGTGTAGCGGTAGAGGTATCTTCAAACACATATATGATGTGGTGATGATGATTACAAACTGGATCCATCTAGAGTGTAACTCTTGGGGGCTTGTGGGAATAAATGACACCAACAAGGAAAGCTCAAGTAGATCACTAGAAGAACCATCTTGGTAGATGCAACTTCAAAAAACATGAATGAAATAATTTGATTGGATGAATCACCAACCTTGCAGATATATAATCTGCATTCTAGATATTGACAAGCTTATGTGAAGTCTGATGTAAATAAACAACCATCCATCTCATAAGAATGTAGTGGGAATGATCAACAAAAACATCATTAAAACCAAAACGAACAAAAGGATAAAATAAACTCAACAACCTCTGGCTTAACGTACATAGTGCGGTATGAACATAATTTTTTTGGTGTCAATGCATGCAATTAAGATTGTTTAACACATGAAAGTGGTAGATTATTGGAATAAGGAAGCAAAAATAGAAAACCTAGATGCATATTGTGTCACAAATATGAAAAAGAATAATTTCATTGGGAAAATAAACTAATGACGCACTAAAAGCACAAAGAAGTACATTGTCATTGGCAAAGATACACCAATGATGCACTGAAAGCACGAAGCTTAGTGGAAAAGAAGTACAACAAAGACATCAGAAAGAAGGATGTACTAAATAATAAGAAGCTCGATGAAGATCAAAATTATCCTATTTAACACATATAGTCTTTCTCATACTCTTTCTTCTCATATTCCCTCTTCATACTTTCTTTCCCTCCCTACTCATACTCACTCTCTTTTGTATCCTCCCACACCAAATACAGAGTAAATGAGTAGTTGGTATGGAAAAAATAATACCCCATACACATGAAAAGAAATACACACATGACACATGGTAAGGAGAATACAAAAATGTCTAGAAAGAGGATAAAAAACATTTTGCCCCCTTATACATTTTTTTTGTGCTTCATAAATGATGTGTGCATTTTATATCATATTTTGGACTACTTTTGGCTACATTTCCCAATCCTTTTAACTAAATAATCACTCTTAATCATGCTAGATTTTCCACCTTTATTGTTGTATTTACTAGCTCTATGGTTTGCTTTGTAGGTACAACAATTTGGCATCAAAATGGGGAGAAAACACCATTATAACATCCATAAAGACATTCCCCAATCATCTAGACATTCAGAAAATCAATGTTGTTGAAACTGATAAAGACACCCCATGTCATATGAGAGACACCCTGTGTCTCAGCCCAGAAATTGAATGCATAACTCCAGATTTGTAGCAACACGCCATGTTTTATTAAAGACACACCATCTCTTATTAAAGGCACGTCGTGTCTTATTAAAGACACGTCGTGTAACCTCCCAGAACTCGATCCAAACTTTAGTTATAGCATAAGACACGTCGTGTCTTATAAAAGACATGTCGTGTGACCTGTAAATTTCACTCAAACGTGAATGTAACTGTCTCACACTTATATATATGACCCTAAGCCATCTTGGGATAGTTACCATGGATTATTTGGGATCTTTTGGAGTAGGACTCAAGCAAGGGAGATCAAGGAGGAGTTGGAGGTGTTCCAAGGGAGAAAAGTTGGTTTCTCAGGGGGGAAACTTCTTCTTCTTCCTTCTTCTCCAATAATTGCAGCAAGGATATCTGTTGTTCTCTTCTCTCCACTCAGAAGTAAAGCTTTTTGGAGAGTTTCCAACAGCAAGGATGGATTTGTGACTTCTTGACCAGAGTTCCAAGTCTATCTTCCTCCTTCTATGAACATCCAAGTTTGTTTCCTTCTATTATGATGTCTAGTACTACTCTCTACTATTTGTATCTACTTTCTACAGGCATGGATGAGCAGATCTCTTGTTCTTGGGCATGGGGGAGTAACTCACATGTCATAACATTGTTGAACATGAATTTCATATATAATGCTAGTCATTTCACTGTTCTAAGGTTCATAGGTGTTTACTTCATCTTACATACTTTGCTGGCCACTTTGTATGTATGATTTCTTCTCTTTGTATAATCTGGGAAGATGAGAATAGGAGTAAGGAGATGTACCTTAGCTACACTACCTTGACCATGGGAGTAGATGGGATGTGTTGGGGAATAAAGGTTTGTAGTCCTAAACTAAGTATATCCACGGGAGTGGTATACAAAGCTAGGACTATTCTACACTATGGGAGGTGGGTGTAGGATACATGCCTCCCTTGTGCTATTGATAGTGTTCTTGATCTTTTTTGTTCTTCATGTTATGATGTGGATGTAAAATCCTATCCTCAAGAATCCCTAACCCAAATTGATCCTTAATACAAGTGTTTTCTATTTTAGTTCATTTTCTTTTAATTGCTTAGTTAACATAGCAAAACCCCTATTGTTACAAAGATCTAGATTATTGAAGTTCAATACTCTTGTGCCTAGAAATACCTTGCTCCTTGGATAACCTCAATAATACTACATGCACCTGTATACTTGTGGGGTAGTGTTCAGGAATATTAAAACTTGCGCACACACGCTAACAAGTTTTTGGCGTCATTGTCAGGGAGCATCGATATTTCTATTAGAGTAAGAAGTGTTGAATAATAAGCGAGAATAGATCAAACCATCACCTGTCATATCCACTATCATTCTTTCCATCATGATCATCATAATTATCTTGTTTGTGTAGCTTCCATTTTCTTTCTTGTATTTCACTCACCTTCTTTACTTGCAGGACTATATGAGGCGATCTAAAAGGATTCTTGAACCTTCCACTTGTTTGGACCCCAAACTTGAGCACAATGTTTGTAGCCTTCAAAAATCAAAGAAGAGTGAAACTCAAACGGATCCAAAGGATTTACAAACATCACCACCAATGTCTTCACCACCATCTTCACCCAAGCATCCATCTCAACAAGAAAGACCAATCGCGGAAGATGACCGTCCCCTTAAAGACTTTATTGTTCCAGCTACTACAAAAATCAATGGGGCTATCATTATCCCACAAATTGAGCAAAATGTCTATCAGTCCCACAATTATACAAATAATACAATAGAACCAGTTTGGAGGGACGCCAATGGAGGATCCAAACCTCCACATTGCCAAATTTATACATTTTCTTAGCACTTTCAAGATAGACGGTGTTCCTACTGATGTAGTTTGTCTTCTTCTTTTCCCTTTCTCTTTGAGAGACAGAGCCAAGGCATGGCTCTATTCTTTGCTAGGAAACTCCATCAACAGCTGGGACAATCTCCTCAAAGTTTTCTTAGCCAAATTCTTTCCACCAAGCAAGACCGCACAATTGAGGAGTCAACTCATCGTTTTTTCTTAAAGGCATGGAGAAACCTTGTATGACACATGGAAAGGTTCAAAGACCTTCAACGTCTTTGCCCACACCATGGTTTAAGAAATTGACTTCTATTGCAAACTTTCTATCATGGCTTGTTCTACAATACAAAGATATCTATTGATGTTGTTGCAAATGGTGCATTAATGAACAAATAATACATGGACGTTTATGCCATTATTGAAGACATGACACTTAATAATTGCCAATGGAATCCTAACTGGAGTAGCCGACCTTCTTCTTCAAGTTCTATTTTTGGAAAGCAAGCTGCTGATGTGGCATCCAACTCACAAAAACAAGATTAACTTAAGTGGAAGAGATTTATCTGCAGCGGATTACTGAAAATCACTAAAAATTAAAACTTTTTTCATAGCGATCCATACATAGGAAATATTTCCCATCAAGAACCATTGTATAACATTTACATTCTAGTTCAAACGTACATAACCTATACTATCTCTTTTCAGATATTACATCATCAACTGTCTTATAATCATTATATACAAACAATATACAAATCTCGAGGCATCAAGCCAAAACCTTAGATTGATTCATAAAACACTGACTAAAAACTCTGAGGATCTGAGAGTATAGAGACGACACATAGGACTTTATAACTACATAACTTGACAGGCAGTATCTCCACCTGAGATATTACTGTTGTCCCTGCTGTCACTGTTGTTGTCTATTCCCTACAATGAGATTCTGCTTCTTTGTCCGTGTCCACCTAAAAAGTTGGATCCCACGGGGGTGAGACAATTGTAAATTTCCCCAGCGAGAGATATAACTCTCTACCAAAACATTGTTATAGCAGTTTATTAACTGAACTGAGCAGAAGGATTTATATATTAAATCAATAGCAGGTAAGTCACTTGTATGAACAAAGTGAAGTAATCTCCTTTTTCAAGGATAACATTGCATCTACTCATGGTAGACTCATAGTTCATCTATCTACTTGTAATGATTACAACAGATATAAACAACATCAATGAACTACAAATATATAACAGAATTGTAACATCAGCCAATGAATTTTCGTATTCAATCCTTAAGAAAACATGTTATATGGCTGATTTCATTTTACAAGAACACTTCTGCCCTGAGGAGATGAGATATACCGCTCATGCTCCAACCGACCACTACGAAGTCAAAATCGGTACCATACAAGGTCAATGGAAGAGCTGGATTTCCATGACCTCCCACATCTCAGTCAGTGCGAGATCACATGCAGGACATCTTGTGTCTCTGCTAAATACAGCTTTCCAGAGTATACTGGAAACTTCACTATCAAAGTTACAGCGGCGTGTTTCACTCTCTTCGCGATCGTGAGATTTCATGTTTATCTCCACCGATCCGACATTAATCATTATTGGGAGATGTGTACGACATCTAACCCAATCACCGGGAGATTCGTGATACATCCATCCTGGTACATATAATGAAGGATTGAGAGATTTAATGCTTATCTCGCATCAATTCCTCCATTAGGGTGTAAGGACATTCGCGCCCATAACCCCCACATACTCAAAAGTATGCCCTCCGAGTTTTTCCACAGAGCACCCATTTCACCATCACCAATTTGTTGACGATGATGGATCTATGGTCAGGGATCTACATGATATGATTTCACTTGATTAATTAAGTACATTAGCATATTCTTTTAGAATCAGTCAAGTTCTCAAATATAACTTATTACAATAATGATATAAAGAAACATGTATTACTTTCATCATATACTTATCAGCCTTTCAAATACCTTGGGAACTCAGTCCCTCATTTCAAAATTGGGAATTCTCATCCCTTCACATTCTCATCACCATAATCATATGGTTCTGGGTATTCAAACCCTTAACTCATCATTGAGTATCATTATCATTTATTAGGTAACTATCACCTTCAGGTCATCTGACCAAGGCATTCATGATACTTGTTACACAAGCATCACACCTAGATCACAAGGCCATTAAACAACTTGTCACCTCTCACTAGGAAAGAACTATTCACATGGCTCACAAGGCCATGAGATATGTTGTCACCTCTTTCTAGGTAACAACTTAGTCATGTGACTCATAAAAGTCCATGCATATTGCTTCTTTTACCAAGAAACAACAACATTAAGGCACATAATGCCAATCAACGTTTATTATATAAATGTCACAGCTCAAACTAGCTATATACATCACCTCATAATATTTGTATAGTTATTAGGCATGATAACAGTCATACAAGATACTCATCACATCATGTGACACAATAGTAACACCATTATTCCTTTACCAGGAATTAGGGTTTACTATCAAATAGGGTTTTTCATTCCCTTTACCCAAATTAGGGTTAGGGTTCCCCATTTCTCATTAATAATGATTTCATGATCTCATTATCTGTCCAACCCTTAATACATTATTCCATACCTCTGGGGCATTCAAGGATATCATATTTGATTATTCTAGAACATTACTTTCATCATATAGCATTAATGATCATCAATTCAAGGTATGAGTTCATTTCTCATCCTCATCATAGTATGATTATATCATACACATCATTTGGGCTTAACCCCATTCTCAAGGTACATTAATTAACACTCATCAAGTACAACAACTCATTATATTTCATTGTAATAGTTGCATAACACACTTCATATGTTTCTTACCCAATTATATTGGATTTGGAGTACATCAAGGTATATAAACCTTGAAGTGCTGAATGTGATAACTATCATATCTTGATATATCACTTTCTCATTATATCAGATTCTCTTGAGTTAACCAACTTATCTTGTATTAAGGTATTTCCCTCTTAATACATTCCATCACTAAACTCTCACCTTTAGCATATAATGCATAGGCCACACATTAAAATTGTCCATCTATCTTTAATGATATGGACTTGTCTAATGCTAAAGACATTGTTTACAATTAGGTTACATATAATAAACCACATGACATGTTTCACCTTTATAAGGTCATTTCTTTTATCTCATCATTAGGATTTTCTTGCATCCTTATTTAAAATTAGAATTATAATTCATTGTCATATTGCCCAGGATTAGGGCTTTATGTATAATGACTTACATTAGAGTCTCATATTCCTTCACCATTCTTAGGGCCTCTCATCACAACATAACATCAGAACATTATGTGATGTTAGTTCTTAATCAGGGTTTCTTATAGAATCACCCTCAACTAGGGTTTCACATGGATTCGCCCTTAATTAAGATTTCCACTATAGTCACCCACAATTTGGGTCTACAATCCATCTCCATTAAGATTTCATTCAATTATTCATAATTAGAGATTTACTATTCATCCCAATTAGGGTTTTACATCTCATTTCCCTAAATTGGAGTTTCACACATCACTACCCTAGATTAGGGTTATATCCTCACCCTGGATTAGGGTTACATTTAGAATTGCCCTCAGTTAGGGTTATAATTCAATAACCCTGCCAATTAGGGTTTATATTCATGATTAGGGCTTCATGATCTATCTACTTAAGGATCATACCCTTGATCACCACATGAATCATATTCATGTATGAATTCATGCTATCATCCTCTCAACTTGATTAGGTCATATCATCCCTTCAATCAAGTACATACAACTATGAATGACATAGAGTACCAAGTCATTGATCCTATAAACAATTAGGGTTCATCCCTTAATTGGCACTAATCACTTAGGTACTATTAGGGTTTCAACCTTTGTACCTTCATTGATTATCATTACTAATCATCATTGGATCAATGAATCATTCATCATCTCTATTCTCAAGAGATTCAATCACCTTGGACCTCCATTACATAAGGTATCCAATTGAATTGATCAATTGAATCTACAATCAATTTTGAATACTTGAGCCCCAAACGGTCTTGGTCTTTCAAAGTTCAAATGGTTTGAAATTGTTTGGTAAAGGTGGTGCTTGAGACCGTTTGCCCAAGTAGGTGAAGACCATTTGCCCAAGTAGGTGAAGACCATTTGCCCAAGTAGGTGAAGACTGTTTGCCCAAGTAGGTGAAGATTGTTTGCCCAAGTAGGTGAAGACCGTTTGCCCAAGTTTGACTTTTGAAACCACATGGGCACAAATGGTTTGGGATTGTTTGGTCCCAAACGGTCTTGAGACCGTTTGGTCCAAACCTCCTCAAAACCACATGGACCAAAGATAGTCTCAACCAATCAAATTGGATTAGGGTTTCCAATGTTGATTCCTTCAATCATTGAATTCTCATGGAACCAATCATCAATTGGACCTATCCTCATACTTCAATTGAGTTAAATAGGTCAACCTTCAACTGATTTGACCCTCAATTAGTCATCAATTAGGGTTTGAATCAATTGAACTAGGGTTTGGAATCGATGATCCTTCGACACTAATCAATGTAAGATTAGTTACTTTGAAACCATTGAACCATCATCCAAATTGAACATGACCAGACCCCAAATGGTCTTGAGGTCGTTTGGATGACCTCCAAACGGTCTTGAGACCGTTTGCCCATCATATCATCAAAATCCAAGTCAACCAATTAAGGTTTGAAACATTGGATTGATCACCAAATCAGCAATTGATTACTCCTTAACTTAGTAACATTGGATCATCAATTTCTTAACCATACTCACCCCTAGACCTCCAAACGGTCTTGGGTGACCTCCAAACAGTATTGAGACCGTTTGGGTCAATCAACCCAAACCATCATCTCAATTACTTACAAAATCAGCACTTAGTCGATCAGGGTTCATGCCATAACTTTGGATCTTCAAACACTTAACCATACTCAACCCTAGACCTCAAAATGGTCTTGGGTGACCCCCAAACGGTCTTGAGACTGTTTGGGTAATCTCCAAATGGTTTTGAAACCGTTTGGGCTAACTAACCCAAAAAGTCAAATCAATTAAGTTGAAAATCAGCACTTAATCCAATTAGGGTTTGCCTAATTGATTAGCCTTCAACTCATGATTCCTTTGGAATTAATCCATAAAATTTGGTGGGTTATCAACCAACATAATTAGGAACAGGATTCGCAAATGGTCAACCCTTGGTAAACTCCCCCAAATGGTTTTGAAACCGTTTGGTGAAACCGTTTGCTTCTAAACGGTTTGAAACTGTTTGCTCCCAAACGGTTTGGGAAACCGTTTGAGCAACTCAATGAAACTGTTTGGCTTTGATATTTGGTGAGGTGATTTCTTATTATGATATCATCATCATCAAGCTCTAAACCCATGAAACCTTCTGTGATTTCTATGGAGATTGCATCAATCAACCGAATCAATTATTGTAAATGTAGAAATGATCATTGTTTGATATGGAATTGAATGCAATAGCAAAGTTAGGGTTTCAAGTTATAAAACCCGCCTCCAATTGAGATCCAAAGCTCCATGTCCACGGAAAAAATGGTGGATGCAACTACTTTCACCATTCCAAGGCTCGTCCCCAAGGTTTGAGTGAAAAGGAATGGTTAGAATTGAAGAGGAGATCGAAATAGGAAGAAATCCATAATTTATTTTCGATTTCCACCATGGAATCAAGGTGATAAGGATCAAGAACCTTACCAACAGGTTGGGGGTCTTCCTCCAGGTCCTCCCTATCTCCCTTGGTCAGTTTCCAAGTAAGGAGAAGAAGTGCAAATGAAAAAGCCTTTCATTTGGCTTGTAAAGGGTCTTTTTATAAGAAATTCAAGGAGAGAGAAAGTGCCTTATAAAAATTCATTTAATCCCAAAAATGTGGCTGCCTCTTCCCCCTCATCTTCCCTATGGACGAGGATATCTTGTTTGCCTCTTATCCCTCTCAATTATCCATGATTTAAAGAAAAGCAAATCAAGCACCTTAAATCATATTATATTAATATCCATATGTGAATGGATATTTCTTTTTCTTATAAAATTGTGTGTGAGTTATCCACTCCCTTGGATATTTTCATGGTCCTTGCAAGACTTAAGGATGTACACGCACATCATAATCCAACCATTTTAATTTTGGTTGAAGGCCCTTTAATTAATACATTCATTTTTGCCTTAAATTGGATTAGGGTTTCACTTAGGATTAAATCTTGATTATTTTAATATCAAGATTCTCTCTCCTCCAACTTAATTAAAATGAGGCGCCCCTCTCATTTTATTTCCTCTACATGATGCCAAGAAACATTAGGGACCTAATTGAAGTGGTAATTTACATATTGCACCCTAGGTTTTGGGTAAATTGCACATTACACCAAAACTAGGTTTCCATGCACATACATTGCTTTATCAGCTCTTTCTTGGTATTCAGGCTTCCATAATCCATACCTCAACATCATTTTCACTCTCATGATGCTTCAACACATGAGGAACATATTGTCATGCACAATTTGCACTTAAACCCTCAACTTGGGTAATTTGCACTTTAGTCCAAAAGAAGCAAACATTGCTTCAGCATTATTCAAACAGGATTAGAATTGCAACATAAGTTCCTATTGAGGCCTAATTACTTTTAACAAGACAAGATTAAGCATTTAATCACCTTTCTTAATCAAAATACCTAGGGTTAAAGTATAACCCAGGTCAGGGATGTTACAGTTGAAGTAACTTTTAACGCACGTGGATCAGTGGGACACACTCTGCCTTCATGTCTTGCCACACCATCACAGTTTGAAGGGATACCAGAGCTCAAAACAATGTCAACTGCAATTTCATCCAGCAACAACAACATTTGTAGCTCAAGCCTAGTTTGGAGTCCATGCTTGAGACCTTTGTCTCTAGTCATTCAACAAAATGATGAGCTTCGTCAACAAAGGGAGCTGCTAAAGGATGCTATTTTTCAACTTTCTCCTATGGTGGACGGGATTGCCACTCACACTAGGATGTTGGAGAATCACATTTCTCAACTAGATCTTTCCAATCAAAAAACACCTTCAGATTCCTTACCTAACCATCTAGAGAAGAATCTAATGGAGACATTTACGTCGGTTACTTTGAGGAGTGGAGCTGTTATAGGAGAATCTTATTCACCATCAAATACAATATTATATGAATTTGTTGACTCCAATGTAGGCAATGATGTTCAATCTCGAAGGAAGAAATTTGCACATGCTCCACGGGATGATTCTTTAAGCAAGACAAATTTCATATTTCCACAATACATTTGCACATTTCTTGATGATGAGAAAAGCATTCCCAAATCAAATTATGATTACTTTGAAGGAGGAAACAATATTGATGGTCAAAATACTATTCCTATTGAAAATCACAAGCATCAATCTTAAGGCCAAATGAAAGATATATTGACAAAGAGGCGTAGATGCTTAGAAAAACAATTTCCAACCTCAAATCAAAGCAAAGGACCTCCATCTCCATCATTCACCACGATAGGTAACCGGTTGCAATCCTCTTGAGTTTGTAATATGCAGTGTGGACACTACAAATTTCAAGCTTGGGGGGGAGCAACCGGCCGATATTGTAGTGTAGTTTTATTTCCTTTTTATTATCTTTTTTAGTTTTTATTTCCTATTATACTCTTGTTGTGGAAAATCCAGTTTGATTTGAGACCCATCTTTTGTATGTAGATTGAACTCCTACACTTAACTGATTATCCTCTTTTGATGAGAAATATCATGTGGAGAAATTGTAAAAGGCATGCATTAATTAAATGAAACCTTTTGCCCATCAACATGTTCTTAACTCTGGTTTATACCTCTACCCTAAACATTCATCTTTCACATACTTGATTACTTAAAACATGTAATGGTTTCAATTTTTATGAGTAAATCAACTTTACAACATGATTTAGAATATAGGATGTCCTTTCTAAGCACTTAGTGCATTTTCAACCACTCTTTCAGTGAATTTTTTTCAAAACAAATGAATGAAATCTAGCTAATGTTGCAATTTAGTTGACTCGCCTATGTTGTGGAAAAAAATTAAAAGGTTCTTTTGGCTTATTTCACCATCATACCCCATAGAAAATGGCTAAACCGCCCACATATCATGCTAGCCTAGTGTAAGTTCAATCTGGCCACGATGGTTAGGTGGTATGTCTTAAAAGAGGGTAAAATACCCTAACTGATATTCCACATGTGCATAAGCCTACATTAGCAATCGAGTGCTGGAATCCATAATCCATTGTCATATCATTTTGGGGAAAGAAGGTGAGTACAACTGAAATTGTTAATTTCAACTAAGATATCATCATTTGTATCCTTAATAGTTGAGAGTTTGAGTTACACATCGACTAATTGTTTGGCTTGGTCATCCAAATTCTACTTAATGTTGTTTAATTGATTGATTCATTTAATTGTGACCTCCCATGTTGAACTAAAAATCTCTTTCTTGGATGTTTAAGTTGAACTGATGGTTATGAGTATAAAAATGTTGATCATGGTTGGTTTCGTCTTATACACATCTTTCAGTTCATTTGATCTATGCATGAACTTGATAATTCCCTCATTTGTGTTTCTATGCTCTTTTTGCTTGAGGATAAGCAATGGTTTAATCTTAGGGGGATTTGATGTGTGCATTTTATATCATATTTTGGACCATTTTTGGATGCATTTCCCAATCATTTTAACTCAATAATCACTCTTAATCATGCTATATTTTCCATCTTTATTGTTGTATTTTCTTGCTATATGGTTTGGTTTGTAGGTACAACAATTTGGCATTAAAATGGGGAGAAAACACCATTATAACGCTCATAAAGACATTCCCCAATCATCTTACTGAAATTGATAAAGACACCCCGTGTCTTAAAAAGACACAACATGTCATATTAGAGACACCTTATGTCTCAGCCCATAAATTGAATGTAGAACTCCAGATTTGCAACAACATGTCGTGTTTTATTATCATGCTAACCTAGTGTAAGTCTGATCTAGCCACGATGGTTAGGTGGTATGTCGTAAAAGAGGGTAAAATACCCCAACCCGCATTCCACATGTGCATAAGCCTACATTAGCAGCCGTGTGCCAGAATCCATAATCCATTGTCATATCATTTTGGGGAAAGAAGGAGAGTACAATTGAAATTGTTAATTTTAACTAAGATATCATCATTTGTATCCTTAATTGTTGAGATTTTGAGTTATACATCCACTAATTATTTGGCTTTGTCATCCAAATTCTACTTAGTGTTGTTTAATTGATTGATTCATTTAATTGTGACCACCCCTGCTCAACTAAAAATCTCTTTCTTAGGTGTTTAAGTTGAACTGTTGGTTATGAGTTAAAACATGTTGATCATGGTTGGTTTGGTCTTATACACATATTTCAATTCATTTGATCTATGCAAGAACTTGACAATTCCTTCACTTGTGTTTCTATGCTCTTTTTGCTTGAGGACAAGCAATGGTTTAAGCTTAGAGGGATTTGATGTGTGCATTTTATATTATATTTTGGACTACTTTTGGCTGCATTTCCCAATCATTTTAACTCAATAATCACTCTTAATCATGCTAGATTTTCCATATTTATTGTTGTATTTACTTGCTCTATGGTTTAGTTTGTAGGTACAACAATTTGGCATCAAAATGGGGAGAAAACACCATTATAACATCCATAAAGACATTCCTCAATCATCTTGACATTCAAAAAATCAATGTTGATGAAATCGATAAAGACACCCCGTGTCTGAATTAAGATAACTCGTGTCTTATAAAGACACGACGTGTCATATCAGAGACACCCCGTGTCTCATCCCATAAATTGAATGCAGAACTCCAAATTTGCAGCAACATGTTGTGTCTTATTAAAGACACGGCATGTCTTATTAAAGACATGTCGTGTCTTATTAAAGACACATCATGTAACCTCCCGGAACTTGATCCAAACTTTAGTTATTGCATAAGACACGCCGTGTCTTATAAAAGACACGTCGTGTGACCTACAAATTTCACTCAAACACGAATGTAACTGTCTCACACTTATATATATGACCCCAAGCCGTCTTGGGATAGTTACCATGTACTATTTGGAATCTTTTAGAGTAGGACTCAAGAAAGGGAGAGCAAGGAGGAGTTGGAGGTGTTCTAAGGGAGAAAAGTTGGTTTCTCGGGAGGGAAACTTCTTCTTCTTCCTTCTTCTCCAACAATTGCAGCAAGGATCTCTTCCGTTCTCTTCTCTCCACTCAAAAGTGAAGCTTTCTGGAGAGTTTCCAGCAGCAATGATGGATTTGTGACTTCTTGACCAAAGTTCGAAGTCTATCTTCCTTCTTCCATGGACATACAAGTTTATTTCCTTCTATTATGATGTCTAGCACTACTTTCTACTGTTTGTATCTACTTTCTATAGCCATGGATGAGTAGATCTCTTGTTCTTGGGCATGGGGGAGTAACTCCCATGTCATAACATTGTTGAACATGAATTTCATATATAATACTAGTTATTTCCCCGTTCTAAGGTTCATCGGTGTTTAATTCATCTTACATGCTTTGCTTGAAACTTTGTATGTATGATTTATGCTCTTTGTATAATCTGGGAAGATGTGCATAGGAGTAAGAAGATGTACCTTAGCTACATTACCTTGACCACGGGAGTGGCTGGGATGTATTCGAGAATAAAGGTTTGTAGTCCTAAATTGAGTACATCCTGAGAGTGGTATACAAAGCTAGGAATGTTCTACACTACCGGGAGGTGGGTGTAGGATACATGCCTCCATTATGTTATTGCTAGTGTTCTTGATCTTTGTTGTTCTTCATGTTATGATGTGGATGTGAAATCCTATCCTCAAGAATCCCTATTCCAAATTGATCCTTAGTACAAGTGTTTTCTATTTTAGTTCATTTCCTTTTAATTGCTTAGTTAACATAACAAAACCCCTCTTGTTAAAAATATCTAGATTGTTGAAGTTCAATACTCTTATGCCTAGCAATATCTTGCTCCTTAGATGACCTCGATAATACTACACACACTGATATACTTGTGGGGTAGTGTTCAAGTTTATAAATATTAAAACTTACACACACACGCTAACAAGTTTTTGAATTCCCCTAAGCTTGAACCATTATTTGTCCTCAAGCAAAAAGAAATAGATACATGGTTGTAGAGTAATAGGTGGGCACAATATCATATCCACATGAAAAATGAATTTATGGATCTAGAAAAAGGCATTTTCATCATTCAAATATGTAACTGATTATGAATTCAATTCTAACTCTCAAGATGAAATTTAGTTTCAAATAGATATTTAGATAATCTTGAGTGAATCAACCATAGAGAAATAATTAGCAAAAAGATGATAAAGCTAATATAGAAATGATATGCCACAAACCCAACTGATAATAAAGATGAAATGAAATGAAAATCCCTTAACGTCTCTGTCCATATGCATATTGACTTTATCATTCAAATAAAAAACTCTATTAGGATTCACGTGTACAATACTCGGATGCTAAGTATAGGTTTACGAGCACGTGGAATATCGGTTGGGAATTAGTGTCCCTCTTTCAAACACATTTCTAACCTTTTGAGTTGGAGAATGTGTGGGCAACTTAGCCATATTTTTGGGTTTTACTAGATTTTCAAAAACATTCCCCCCATTTTCACTTGATTCAGGTACCTCATTGGATACCTCACTGTCCTTTTTCTACCCTTCCCCTTTTGCAGATATTGCCAAGCAAATTTTGGAAAGATAAGTTGGAAATTCAATCATTTACAAGAATTTTCTCAAGAAGAGTAGTGGAATATTCATTACAATGTTGGAAATATCATCAAGATGTTAATCATAGCTCTATAGTTCATAAACTCAAATTTTTTGAATTTTTACATGTGTTAGGACAAGAGAGAAAGAATTGCAATTCATGTTCAATCACATATTTAAATGCAAGATGAATAGCCATGATTATTAAAAAAATTCAAGAGATGTGATATATGCCCAACTATTGCCAATAAGCTATTATCTTTGTGATCATGACAAAACAATCAACTCAGTTTCATGTAATTTATTGAAAACAAAAGACTAAAATGTGAACACACAACAAAAGCAAATGACAAGAACTAAGTTACCATCTGGTTGCCCCCCCCAAGCTTGAAATCTGCAGTTTCCTCACTGTAGAAATCAAACTAAAAAGGTCGCAACTGGGTACCTCATCATGGTGGAAACATCAAAGTCCATGGAGGATCGGTGCTCTAATTTGCTGCTAGAAATTGTTGTGCCAAAGGTTGACACTTCCTTGCAAAATATATCCTTGATTTGGGTCAAGGGAAGACACCTACGAGCAAGAAAAGTGTGATCAATAGTATGTGAAAGAAGGACATTTGGCTTGCTTGAAGAATAAACATGTTGAGCATGTGTTGTAGCTTTCTCCCCTTTAGTTGCAACTTCATAATCATCATAGATATCAACATCATCATAATTTGAAGGATATAGCTCTATAACAACTCCATTCTTCAATGTCACCGGCCTAAAATATGTAGGATTCATCTTCAGTGGACTAAGCAAGAAAGGTGGAAATACTTCTTTGCTAAAAATAGCTTGTTGGGCAATTTGTTTCTCCAATATGTGTGCATGAGTGGCTATAACCTCCACCTTAGAAGAGAGTTGGTCAATAACATCCATCATAGATTGTCTTTGTTGATGGAACTCCTCATTTTGCTGCAATTGAGTTAAAATAAATGTTGCAATCATAGACTCTAAGTTGGAAGATACTTATGATTGTTGTGGCTGAATGAAATTCAGGTTGACATTACAGTAGAAGTTCGGTAGAGTGTAGCCCATTGGAGAATAAATAGAAGACGCATAACATGAAGAAGATGAGTGTCCCAGCAACCCACATGCATCACAAATATTGTTGGCTGTTTGAATTAGTTGTGTGCTTAGATTCTCAAACCTTTGTGACAAAGTATCTAGCCTTGCTGCAATCAAGTCTATAGCACCAACTATGTGATCTTCCACTTGCATTCCGAAAGTAGTATGTGAAAAGGATGGGTGGTAGCTTGTATCCAGACTCCATTGACAATGATTTGCTACCATATCTTCAATAATAGCATATGATTCTCCATAAGATTTGTTCATTAGAGCTCTATTTGCAGCTGCATCAATAGACATCCTTATATTGTAGCACAAACCATTATAAAAAGATTACAATAGAAGCCAATTTCTTAGACCGTGATGTGGAAAAAGATGTTGAAGATCTTTGAACCTCTCCCATGTATCATACAAGGTCTCTCCATCCCTTTGAGAATAATTGATGAGTTGACTCCTCTATTATAAAGTTTTACTAGGTGGAAAATATCTTTCCAAAAAGACCTTTAGAAGCTCCTCCCAAGTGCTGATTGACTTCTTTGAAAAAGTATAGAGCCATGCCTTGGCTCTATCTCTAAGAGATAATGGAAAAAGGATTAGGCGTATCCCATCAGTAGGAACACCATATATCTTTATGGTGTTTAGCAACTGTAGAAATTCAACAATGTGGAGGTTTGGATCCTCCATTGGTGTCCCTCCAAATGCATTCAGATATAGCAATTGTATGATGTCTGGGCTAATAGAAAACTCTTCTACCTCAAATTATAAAATATTAATAGGCCCACTCATGTGCATTGTAGTTGTAATAAAGTAGTCCTTAAGAGGAAGGTCATCCTCCTTGACTAGTTCTTCATGTGGATCTAGAGGATTAGGTGGATGTGGTGTAGATGGTGGTGGTGTATGTGGTATATATGGATGAAGGTGGTGGATATGAGGGTTTGGAAGAATGTGGTATGGGTGTTGGCGGTGTATATAATGGTGGTGAATTAGGTGTGAATGATGGTGGTGTAGATGAAGGATGTATGTATGAGGGTGGTGCATATGAAGGTGATGTGGATGAAGGTGGAATGGGTGAGTGTCGTTTGGATGATGATGACATAGATGATGGTTGTGTAGGTTGTAATTCCTCTGTATATGTTTGGGTTTCACTCCTTCTTGCTCCATGAGGGATGCAAATGATGTGTTCATTTTCTAAATATAGAGATATGCACAGTTCAAGGATCTTTTTATGAACACCCCATATGCTCTTGCAAATAAACAAGGTGAGTGAGATACAAAAACAAACATGGAAGATACAACAAATTATGATGATCATGATGAATTATGATTTATGGATATGATGGTGGATATAAAGGTTGTGATCTAGTCTCATTTACTTATCAACAACTCTTACTCTAATAGGAATATCGATGCTCCCCGACAACGGTGCTAAAAACTTGTTGGTTTGTTACACTAACGAGTTTCAATCATAAGAATGATCTTTTACTCAACTAGATATTTCCCGTAAGTATACAAGAGTAGTTGTAGTCGAGGTCGAACACAAGGAGCGTTGGTTAGTTAGGCACAAGAGTTATGATTTTCAATAATCTAGATCATTGTACACAAAATGATTGGATTAGAACAACTAAATTACAAATTTAAAACATAATAGTTTATCACTTAAGAAAGGTTAAGGTTTAGATTTTAGGAGGATCCTAGACTTGGGATTTCACTATCACATCATAGTTTATATTAAAATATGAATTTAAACATGTTAATGAACTTGTAAAGGAGGTTTTTAGTCATTACTCACCTCCCGGTGAAGTGATGATGATTCTAACTCCATACATCACTCTTGTGTATGTATTTCATTTTGAATCACAAACCTTGCTCCTCAACATAATCTCAACCTCTCTCATTGTAACATCCCTGACCTGGGTTATAAGTTGATCCTAGGTGTTTTTCTTAATCATGTAATTAAATACTTGTGATTATCCCCTGGCATGTAATTAAGTTCCTGAGGAACATACATTTTCAATTTTGTCCTTTTTAAACAATGTTGTAGTATTGTTTAGTAATGCAGGGACCTATGTGCAAATTACCCAATTAGAGGGGTTATCTTGCAAAATTACACAGGTTAAGATGTTCCTCTGATGATGAGACAACATATGAGTGAATATGATGAGGTATGATGGATTTCCCAAGCTTGGGAATCAAGATGCAGCTTGTGGAGCAATCCGTGTGCTTAAAACCCTAGTTTTGGAGTAAAGTGCAATTTACCCAAAATGTGGGGTGCAACTTGTAAAATACACCTTCTAGGGTATCTTTTATGACTCTTGACATCATTTAGAGTAGAAATGATGAAATGGGCATTTCAATTAAATAATTAGATAAGAAGAATGACCTTTGTAGTAGAATCACCTAGTATGAGTAAGGAGACCCTTTATATATGTACCTTAGTTTGCATGTTGACTTTCTTTACCCTTATATCTTGAGTTTTGATGGGCTTTGCTTAAGTTATGATTGATTGAACGTGCCTTAGAAGTTAAGTAGGGACCTAGATGAGAAACCCATAAACTAGAGGTCCTTATGTTGAAAACTAACCCAAGCTATATAAGCTTCTTTCTTTGCAAACCAAGTAAATGTATTCCCTTCTCTTCTTCACTTATCATCTTGCTCAACTGACTAAGGTAGAGCTCTGGAGCTCAGGGAGATGACCAACTTGTTATAAGGTGAGAAGATACCATCTTCTAGCTCGGATTCATGGAGTAATTCCTTGTATAGGGTTGGTTTTATGGTTATCTCACTTAGGTTTCTTGTTCTAGCCGACTTTCCCCAACCTTTCCTTGGAGAATCACCTTTGGCCGACTTGTGGAGCTCTAGAAGCCATTAAAGGCTTGAATCTTGGAAGCTTGGAGCTCTAGGAACAATGTTTGAGGCGGGTTTTATAACTCTAAACCTCTTGCTTTATTATGCATATCTATGTTCTTGCAAGTTAGTACCTAGTTTTTCTTCTTCCCCACTCTTTCTTGCACTTTTGTAAGAAATCCGTGAAGTAACTGACCAGAACAGAGGCTGAAGATGATGGGCATGAATTCCTAGGTAACTTTACTAAATGACCTTGGACCATTTGGTCTAAACGGTTTGCAAACCGTTTGAAATCAAACGGTCTCAAGACCGTTTGATCTCATGTGGTTTTGCAAGACCGTTTAGATTCAAACGGTCTCCAAGACCGTTTGGTAGGGTTGACCCAGTGAAGACCATTTAGAGGTTTGTTGTACACATGTTTAATTAATCAATTATAAAGAATCATGATCTAATTGCAAACCAATCACAAGTTGAAGGCACTTCAACCTTCTAAACCCTAATTAGGTTGAATTGCTGATTTCAAGGATAGATTTTGGTGAACTTTGGGTTAAATGGCCCAAACGGTCTCAAGACCGTTTGGGGATTCAAGACCGTTTGGTGGCAACCCAGGACCGTTTGGAGGTCTAGGGTTAAGGAAATTTGATGAATTGAGGGTCCAATCACAATAGGTTGATGAATTGAATAAAAGTGCTGATTTTAGACCTAATTAGGGTTCAACCCTTATAAAATTGACTTAGATTTTGATGAAACTTTGGGAAAACGGTCTCAAGACCATTTGTAGGGTGTCCAAATGATCTCAAGACCGTTTGGGATAAGTTTGGGCCCAATTGAGTATCAATTGATGGGTTCAATTTCAATTTGATTCACATTGATGAATGTTGATGGTTAACTGATTGTAAACCCTAATTGAATTGGTTTCAATCCGAATTGGCTTTCAAATGAGGGTCAATTTTGTGTCCAATTGGTTAAGGTTAACCCTAGTTGGCTCAATTGATAAGTCATTAACAAGGGTGTGGCCAATTGAGGGCTTCAACATAGAAAACCCTAATCGATTATAACCTTTGATACACCTTTGAGGTCCATGCGGTTTTGAGCCCATTTGGACCAAACGGTCTCAAGACCGTTTGGATCCAAATGGTCTCAAGACCATTTGAGGCCAAACGGTCTCAAGACCGTTTGGGCTCAAACGATCTCAAGGTCGTTTGGTCCAATCGATCTCAAGATCGTTTCAACTCATGCGGTTTCAAGGTCGTTTCATCCAAATGGTTTCAAGTCAACACACTCAAACGGTCTCAAGACCGGTTAAGGGCAAATGGTCTTGAGTGTCATGTGGTCTTGAAGTCAACTATAAAAAATGGTCAACACATCCAAACGGTCTCAGGACCGTTTGGAGGTTGAAAGTATGTAACCGATTGGAGACTTTAGGGTTGTGATTTCTTAGTACTTTGAAGGTTTAAATTGGTTCAATGGTGGTCTAATCCAAACCCTAATGATACTTAAAGACATTAACGGGTTAAGTGATTAATAGATTGGCCCATAATTGTGATCAATGGTGTACATTACCAATGTACCCTTGAAGGGTACAAGTAGATGACACTTTGTTTAATTAAAACCCTAATGACATGATAGTGGTGACTTAGCTTATGTTAATCAAAGATGATTTGACATAATCTAATTTAGAGTGATGTAATCACCTTCTATTAGTTTGAGGAGAGAGAAGGTTCCATTTATGGACAAAACTCAGGTAAAATACCTTCAATGTATATGAATGTGCATGATTAGGGTATGATCCACCTATGTGAGATCATGGAAACCCTAATTATAATAATTGATGAATCTTAACCTAATTTGAAGGCATCAATGATGATGTTTCTCATACATGATGATGCTATGAATTCAATTCACCATGAAGTGAATAGTAAACCCTAATTCTAAGGTAATAACATGTAATGTGAATAGTAAACCCTAATTGAGGGTGAAGTGATGAAATGTACAATAAACCTTAATTCCAGGTTATGCTTTTAAGTAGGGAGGTACAACTCTTGATATGAATTGTTTATTGTTGTTAATTAAATTAACCATGCAGGTTCTTATATGAGAATGATCATATCCAGGTAAGGTTTATGATACCATATTCATTGAAAGCATGTTATTAGCTTTATGAATAGTGACATATCTTGTTGCCTAGTAAGTGGCATCTTATGAGGTTGATAGGCTGTAAGAGCCATGAGTATCATCAAGGTCATGCTAATTAGATGACTTGTGATGAGATGATTAAGAAATGATAACTGATGTGAGTTAGACTTGATACATTTAGTATTCTACTTTCATAGCTGATGTTCTAATGATTAATGTTTGAGAACATGTATTATGTTAAAAGAATATTGAAATGTACCTAATTAATCAAGTATAATCATATTATGTAAAGCCCTGATCATAGATCCATCATTGTCAGAAGCTAAATGATGGTGAAACAGGTTTTCCTAAGGGAACTCCTGGATCACATACTTTTGAGTATGTGGGGGAATATGGATGTGAATATCCTTACATCCTAGTGTAGAAATTGATGTAGATGTATCTTAACCTATCAATCCTTCACTATATGCTTATGCCGGGGTGATGTAACACTATTCTCCCGAGGAAATCTTTTATACCACATCGATGAGAGATAAATAAGAGATCTTTCGATAGCAAAGAGAGTACACAATGCCACTGTGACTCTAATAGCGAAGTACCAGAATACCCTGGTGAGCTATAGTAGCAGAGACATTAGATGTCCTGCATGTTTATCCTCACTCTGACTGAGGAAGATGAGGTCATAAGAATCCGGCTCTTTTGATGACCTAGGTATGATACCGATGCGACTTAATAGTGATCGGTTGGAGTATGAGCAGTATACCTCATCTCTGCATGGCATAATAATGTTTGTAAAACATAAACAACCGCGTAGAATATCTGCTTAGGTTGAACTACGAGATACAATGATTGAAGTTACATTGTCTAGTATGCATGTTCTTCATATTTCTTAAGTGTTGTTGTCCTACTTAATGTCAATCTGCTGATGATCACCTTAAAAGCTTTTATTGCTTATGTTATTCTTTGATTGCTTAATAAAGCTTCTGGCGGAGAGTTATAACTCTTGCTGGGACAATTATTTATAATTGTCTCACTCCGTAGATTTCAACTTTTTAGGTGGTCGTCGAGGACGAAGGAACCAGTCTGCAGGTGATCAGTATCAGTAGCAACAGCACCAGGAGCAGCAGTGAATCTCAGGTGGAGATACTGACTGTTGAGTCATGTAGTTAGTTAGTCCTATGCCGTCTCTGTACTCTCAGGTCCTTGGAGTTAGTTGGTCTGAGACTTTGGTTTTGAATCTTGATATTTTGTATCTGGTTGTGTATAATCACTCAAGAAGTGATTTAACAGAGATGTAAACTATTTATCTTGTTTCTATAAAAGAAGTTTTATGATTTCGAGATCTTGTCTCAAAAAGTTTTAATTTCCAGTGATTTTTGTATTCCGCTACTAATCGAATGCTTCCGCTAAGTTTATATCGTGGTTTATGGATCAGATCATCTCAATTTAGTGGTATCATAGCTCTAGGTTCACTGAGTCTACAGAGACATAAGACTTAGGATGTCGAGTCTATTCTTAATGTTTCTCTCGTATCTAATAGAGTCTTCTGCTCCTCAGGAGAAGAAGATAACTAAGGATGTCTGAGCCACATGAGGAGTACGTGGTAGAAAGTAGCATCGCTGCACCTCGAGAAGGTGTAAGGAACCTAGAAATAGAACCGCCTGTACCTGAGCCACCCAGGGAGCCACCTCAGTTTAATCCTGATGACATGGCTAACCCAATTGTTCAAACCATGTTCGGGCAGTTTATGACTGCCATGACACATATCACTGACAGGATGCCCATGCCTGCACCTAGGGCACCTGCCCATCCTGAAGGATATGGTATCGGTAAGACGTTTGAGCGACTTCGTCGTGTCGGAGCAACCGAATACTTTGGGACAGTTGACCCCATAGATGCCGATCTGTGGTTAACTGAGTTGGAGAAAGCCTTCAGAATCCTAAATATCCTTGAAGCTAAGGATGTTAGACATGCCGTCTATCTTCTCAAAGGTAGTACTGGTCACTGGTGGACCATGGAAGAGCAGAAGAGGCCTGGAGTAGAGATCTCGTGGGAAGACTTTCGTCGGGGATTTGTCAACAGATACTTTCCAAAGACATTCCTGGACGAGAAGATCTCTCAGTTCGAGAGATTGAGACAAGGCATGATGAACATTAGCGAGTACGAAGCTAAATTCATGGAGTTGCTACGGTTTTGTCCGCACATGGCTGCCACAGAAGAAGAGAGGATCAGAAGGTTCGAGAAGGGTTTGAATGCCGACTTAACTACTCCCGTGTCTGCCCTAGAGAACCAAGAGAGGTTCTCTACCTTCGTTGAGTCAGTCCGAAGGATAGAGAGATCCGTAGCCGAGAAGAGGCAAACCCATAAGAGATATCTACAGTTCTAGGGTTCTTCATCTAGAGACTTTAAGAAGCCTAGATTCTCTGCACCTACACCTCCACCACCCAGATCTAGTGGTCAGACACAGTGGACACCAAGTAGAGGTAGAGGACAAAGCCTACCACTATAAGAGACTCGCAGTTCAGCATCAATGTCAGTCACAGGACCACCAAGACCACAACAACTGGAAAGAAGCTGCTACAACTGTGGGAAGGTGGGACACTTGATGAAGGACTATAGGTCTAGGCCTGTCAGTGTGACACAACCTCAGAGATAGAGTCAGCAAGGATCTCAGAGAAGGCAATTTCATGGAGCAGCTAGAGGACGTGGACAAGCGTCCCAAGCTGGATCGTCAGCACCGACTTAACCTCAGGTGACGGCAAGGTTCTATGCTATGAACCCACCTGATGTAGTGATCAACCCACGGGTTGTGGCAGGTCAGATGGAGTTGTTATATTTTGATATGTCTACATCATGTGTTGTATCTATTTTGATTGACCCGGGTGCTATGCACCCCTTTATCACTCGAAGAGTGATTCGCAACTGCAATATGACGGTCAGTCATAGGGCAGATAGCTTGTTGCTTGAGACTCCATTTAGAGGGTCTGCTGTGTTGCAGGAGGTATTCTCTCCCTACATCCTCTTCTTTTCTGATCATCACATTCAAGTGGATCTTATACCACTTAATATGTAAGGATTTGATATAATCCTTGGGATGGATACCTTGGAAAGGTATAGGGTTGTCTTGGATTGTGAATCCAAGCAGGCTGCGTTTGCTGATGAAAGCGACACATGGATCTTTCAAGGAGAGAGAAAGATTCTACCCACCTGTCTTGTGTCAGCTATGGTTGCTGAGATGTTGATGAGGCAAGGATGTTATGCATTCTTGGCCCATGTGGTAGATACTACCATGGAGAGTCCCAACCCTGCTGAAGTTCCTATAGTCAGGGAATTCGAAGATGTATTTCCTGAAGAACTTCCAGGTATACCACCGCCTAGGGAAATTGATTTTGAAATCAATTTGGTCCCATATACACAACCCATAGCCCAGACACCGTATAGTATGGCGCCTGTTGAAATGGCAGAACTCAAGAAGCAGCTTCAAGAGTTGCTTGAGAAGGGTTTCATCCGACCGAGTACTTCACCTTGGGGTGCTCCAGTTTTGTTTGTTAAAAAGAAAGATGGGTCAATGCGGTTGTGCATTGATTACAGACAACTAAACAAAGTAACAATAAAGAACAAGTACCCTCTGCCGAGGATTGATGATCTTTTTGACCAGTTGCATGGTGCAACCGTCTTCTCGAAGATAGACTTGAGGTCAGGATATCATCAACTCCGTATTAAGGAAAGTGACATATCCAAGTCTGCCTTTAGGATAAGGTATGGTCACTATGAGTTCACGGTTATGTTGTTTGGACTAACTAATGCACCAGCTGCATTTATGGAACTCATAAATAGAATCTTCCGACCTTTCCTCGATCAGTGTGTTGTCGTCTTCATAGATGACATTCTGATCTATAGTAGAGATGCTCAGCAGCATGAACAACATCTTCGTCAGGCTCTAACTTTGCTAAGAAAACATAAGCTATACACGAAGTTTAGCAAGTGTGAGTTCTGGTTGCCGGAAGTATCTTTTCTTGGACACGTGGTATCTGCCTCAGGTATTCGTGTTGACCCTAAAAAGGTAGAATCTGTTCTACAGTGGGAACAACCGAAGACACCGACGGAGATTCGTAGTTTCTTAGGGTTAGCTGGCTATTACCGAAGGTTCATTAAGAACTTCAGTTCTATAGCCTTACCCTTGACCAAGTTAACCTGGAAAGATGTTCCTTTTTCCTGGAGTGATAAGTGTCAAAAGTCTTTCCAGCAGTTGAAGGAGAGGTTGACAAGTGCACCTATACTTGTGCTACCTGAGCAAGGTAAAGGATATGTAGTTTTCTGTGATGCCTCCAAGAATGGACTCGGATGCGTGTTAATGCAGGATAAGCAAGTGATTTCTTTTGCTTCCCGACAGCTTAAGAAACACGAGGAGAATTATCCGACACACGATCTGGAGTTAGCTGTTGTGGTTCATGCCTTCAAGATCTGGAGACATTATCTCTACGGAGAGACATTCCAGATTTTCACAGACCACAAGAACCTTAAGTATATCTTCTCTCAGCATGAACTTAACATGAGGCAACGTCACTGGATGGAGTTAATCAAGGACTACAATTGTACAATTGATTACCATCCAGGAAAGGCCAATGTGGTTGCAGATGCCTTGAGTAGGAAATCAGCAACATCAACCATGGATAGGGCACAACTAAACTCTTTAGTATGCCCCAGAAGAGATATTCTTATCTCTTTAAGGAAAGACAATGTACAGTTGAAGGTATCATTGTTAGCCGAATTGTTGGCTGAGATGCATATAAAACCTACTCTAAGAGAGAAGATTAAGGAAGCACAACAAGTTGATGCTACAGTTCAGCAAATCAAATCAGAGTATGGTGATGAAAAGAGAGATGGTTTTCATGACTCAGATGACCAGGTGGCATGTTATCATGGGAGGATGATAGTGCCGGATGTGGATAACTTGAGGAAGTTAGTCCTGGAAGAAACTCATTCTTCGAAGTATGCTATACATCCAGGAAGCACAAAGATGTATCGAAACTTAAAAGATATGTATTGGTGGCCTGGGATGAAAAAGGATGTTGCTGAGTTTGTTCTGAGGTGTCCTGTGTGTCAGCAAGTTAAAGTTGAACACCAGAAGCCTTCAGGAACAATGCAACCTTTACCCATACCACAGTGGAAGTGGGACCATGTGACCATGGACTTTGTTGTTGGCCTACCCAGGACAAACAAAGGACATGATTCCATCTGGGTAATAGTTGATAGGTTGACAAAGACAGTGCATTTCTTACCTGTCAAAACAACCTATTTTGCTGAAAAGTTATCACAGTTGTATGTTCAAGAGATAGTGCGATTGCACGGAGTTCCTGCCACAATAGTTTCTGACAGAGGTCCCCAGTTTACAAGTCATTTTTGGGAGCAGTTACACAGAGCTTTAGGCACCAAGTTAAGGTTTAGTACATCCTTTCATCCACAGACTGATGGACAGTCGGAAAGGACTATACAAACATTGAAAGACTTGCTGAGGGCATGTGTTCTTCAGTTTACAGGGAGTTGGGATCTTCACCTAAGCTTGATAGAGTTTGCCTATAACAATAGCTATCAACATAGCATTGACATGGCACCTTATGAAGCCTTGTATGGTAGACATTGTAGATCACCCTTATGTTGGTATGAGGCTGGTGAACATCAGTTGTTAGGTCCTGATCTTGTGCAGCAAACCACAGAGAATATCAAAGTAATACAACAATAGCTTAAGACTGCACAGGATAGGCAGAAGTCTTATGCTGACAGACGTCGTAGACCCTTAGAGTTCCAAGTTGGAGATAGAGTGTACCTTAAGATCTCGCCTTGGAAAGGAGTCCTTCGTTTTGGAAGGAAAGGAAAGTTAGCTCCTAGATTTATGGGTCCTTATCCAATCATTGAACGGGTTGGAAAGGTAGCATATAGACTAGAGTTACCTCAAGAGTTACAGAAGTTACACCCTGTGTTTCACATTTCTATGCTGAGGAAATGTCACCCTAATACCGAGTCAGTTCTACAACCTATGGAGGTAGAATTGAATGAAGATATAACTTATGAGGAGGGACCAGTGTCAATCCTTGATAACAGAATTAAAAATCTAAAGAAGAAAGACATAAGTCTTGTGAAAGTCCTCTGGTATCATTGTGGAGTCAAAGAAGCCACTTGGGAACTAGAGGATGAGATGAGAAGGAAATACCCTGCTCTTTTCTCTTAATATGTTTTATCGATTTCGGGGACGAAATCCTTGTAAGGGCTGGAGAATTTGTAACATCCCTGACATGGGTTATAAGTTGACCCTAGGTGTTTTGCTTAATCATGTAATTAAATACTTGTGATTATCCCCTGGCATGTAATTAAGTTCCTGAGGAACATACATTTTCAATTTTGTCCTTTTTAAACAATGTTGTAGTATTGTTTAGTAAAGCAGGGACCTATGTGCAAATTACCCAATTAGAGGGGTTAACTTGCAAAATTACACAGGTTAAGATGTTCCTCTGAAGATGAGACATCATATGAGTGAATATGATGAGTTATGACGGATTTCCCAAGCTTGGGCATCAAGATGCAGCTTGTGGAGCAATCCTTGCGCTTAAAACCCTAATTTTGGAGTAAAGTGCAATTTACCCAAAATGTGGGGTGCAACTTGTAAAATACACCTTCTAGGGTATCTTTTATAACTATTGAAATCATTTAGAGTAGAAATGATGAAAGGGGCGTTTCAATTAAATAATTAGATAAGAAGAATGACCTTTGTAGTAGAATCACCTAGTATGAGTAAGGAGACCCTTTATATATGTACCTTAGTTTGCATGTTGACTTTCTTTACCCTTATATCTTGAGTTTTGATGGTATTTTCTTAAGTTATGATTGATTGAACGTGCCTTAGAAGTTAAGGAGGGACCTAGATGAGAAACCCATAAACTAGAGGTCCTTATGTTGAAAACTAACCCAAGCTATATAAGCTTCTTTCTTTGCAAACCAAGTAAATGTATTCCCTTCTCTTCTTCACTTATCATATTGCTCAACCGACTAAGGCAGAGCTCTGGAGCTCAGGGAGATGACCAACTTGTTCTAAGGTGAGAAGAGACCATCTTCTAGCTCAGATTCATGGAGGAATTCCTTGTATAAGGTTGGTTTTATGGTTATCTCACTTAGGTTTCTTGTTCTAGCCGACTATCCCCAACCTTTCCTTGGACAATCACCTTTGTCCGACTTGTGGAGCTCTAGATGCCATTAAAGTCTTGAAGCTTGGAAGCTTGGAGCTCTAGGAACAACATTTTAGGCGGGTTTTATAACTCTAAACCTCTTGCTTTATTATGCATATCTATGTTCTTGCAAGTTAGTACCTAGTTTTTCTTCTTCCCCACTCTTTCTTGCACTTTTGCAAGCAATCCGTGAAGTAACTGACCTGAACAGAGGTTGAATATGATGGGCGTGAATTCCTAGGTAACTTTACCAAATGACCTTGGACCATTTGGTCTAAACGGTTTGCAAATCGTTTGAAATCAAACGGTCTCAAGACCGTTTGATCTCATGCGGTCTTGCAAGACCGTTTAGATTCAAACGGTCTCCAAGACCGTTTGGTAGGGTTGAACCAGTGAAGACCATTTAGAGGTCTATTGTACACATGTTGAATAAATCAATTATAAAGAATCATGATCTAATTGCAAACCAATCACAAGTTGAAGGCACTTCAACCTTCTAAACCCTAATCGGGTTGAATTGCTGATTTCAAGGATAGATTTTGGTGAACTTTGGGTTGAAGGGCCCAAACGTCTCAAGACCATTTGGGGATTCACGCAAACGGTCTCAAGACCATTTGGTGACAACCCAAGACCGTTTGGAGGTCTAGGGTTAAGGAAATTTGATGAATTGACGGTCCAAACACAATAGGTTGATGAATTGAATAAAAGTGCTGATTTTAGACCTAATTAGGGTCCGACCCTTATCAAATTGACTTAGATTTTGATGAAACTTTGGGCAAACGGTCTCAAGACCATTTGGAGGGTGTCCAAATGATCTCAAGACCGTTTGGGCTATGTTTGGGCCCAATGGAGTATCAATTGATGGGTTCAATTTCAATTTGATTCACATTGATGAATGTTGATGGTTAACCGATTGTAAACCCTAATTGGCTTTCAATTGAGGGTCAATTTGGTGTCCAATTGGTTAAGGTTAACCCTAGTTGGCTCAATTGATAAGTGATTAACAAGGGTGTGGCCAATTGAGGGCTTCAACATAGAAAACCCTAATCAATTATAACCTTTGATACACCTTTGAGGTCCATGCGGTTTTGAGACCATTTGGACCAAACGGTCTCAAGACCGTTTGGATCCAAATGGTCTCAAGACTATTTGAGGCCAAACGGTCTCAAGACCGTTTGGGCTCAAATGATCTTAAGGTCGTTTGGTCCAATCGATCTCAAGATCATTTCAACTCATGCGGTTTCAAGGTCGTTTCATCCAAACGGTTTCAAGTCAACACACTCAAACGGTCTCAAGACCATTTAAGGGAAAATGGTCTTGAGTGTCATGCGGTCTTGAAGTCAACTATAGAAAATGGTCAACACATCCAAACGGTCTCAGGACCGTTTGGAGGTTGAAAGTATGTAACTGATTGGAGACTTTAGGGTTGTGATTTCTTAGTACTTTGAAGGTTTAAATTGGTTTAATGATGGTCTAATCCATACCCTAATGATACTTAAAGACATTAAGGGGTTAAGTGATTAATAGATTGGCCCATGATTGTAATCAATGGTGTACATTACCAATGTACCCTTGAAGGGTCCAAGTAGATGACACCTTGTTTAATTAAAACCCTAATGACATGATAGTGGTGACTTAGCTTATGTTAATCAAAGATAATTTGACCTAATCTAATTTAGAGTGATGTAATCACCTTCTATTAGTAAGAGGAGAGAGAAGGTTCCATTTATGGACAAAACTAAGGTAAAATACCTTCAATGTATATGAATGTGCATGATTAGGGTATGATCCACCTATGTGAGATCATGGAAACCCTAATTATAATAATTGATGAATCTTAACCTAATTTGAAGGCATCAATGATGATGTTTCTCATACATGATGATGCTATGAATTCAATTCACCATGAAGTGAATAGTAAACCCTAATTCTAGGGTAATAACATGTAATGTGAATAGTAAACCCTAATTGAGGGTGAAGTGATGAAATGTACAATAAACCTTAATTCCAGGTTATGCTTTTGAGCAGGGAGGTATAACTCTTGATATGAATTGTTTATTGTGGTTAATTAAATTAACCATGCAGGTTCTTATATGAGAATGATCATATCTAGGTAAGGATTATGATACCATATTCATTGAAAGCATGTTATTAGCTTTATGAATAGTGACATATCTTGTTGCCTAGTAAGTGGCATCTTATGAGGTTGATAGTCTATAAGAGCCATGATTATCATCAAGGTCATGCTAATTAGATTACTTGTGATGAGATGATTAAGAAATGATAACTGATGTGAGTTAGACTTGATACATTTAGTATTCTACTTTCATAGCTGATGTTCTAATGATTAATGTTTGAGAACATGTATTATGTTAAAAGAATATTGAAATGTACCTAACTAATCAAGTATAATCATACTATGTAAAGCCCTGATCATAGATCCATCATTCTCAGAAGCTAAATGATGGTGAAATAGGTTTTCCTAAGGGAACTCCTGGATCACATACTTTTGAGTATGTGGGGGAATATGGATGTGAATATCCTTACATCCTAGTGTAGAAATTGATGTAGATGTATCTTAATCTATCAATCCTTCACTATATTTTTATGCCAGGGTGATGTAACACTATTCTCCAGAGGAAATCTTTTATACCGCATCGATGAGAGATAAACAAGAGATCTTTCGATAGCAAAGAGAGTACACAATGCCACTGTGACTCTAATAGCGAAGTACCAGAATACCCTGGTGAGCTATAGTAGCAGAGACACTAGATGTCCTGCATGTTTATCCTCACTCTGACTGAGGAAGATGAGGTCATAAGAATCCGACTCTTTTGATGACCTAGGTATGATACCGATGCGACTTAATAGTGATCGGTTGGAGTATGAGCGGTATACCTCATCTCCGCAGGGCATAATAATGTTTGTAAAACATAAACAACCGTGTAGCATATCTTCTTAGGTTGAACTACGAGATACAATGATTGAAGTTACACTGTCTAGTATGCATGTTCTTCATATTTCTTAAGTGTTGTTGTCCTACTTAATGTCAATCTGCTGATGATCACCTTAAAAGCTTTTATTGCTTATGTTATTCTTTGATTGCTTAATAAAGCTTCTGGCGGAGAGTTATAACTCTCGCTGGGACAATTATTTATAATTGTCTCACTCCGTAGATTTCAACTTTTTAGGTAGTCATCGAGGACGAAGGAACCAGTCTGCAGGTGATCAGTTTCAGCAGCAACAGCACTAGGAGCAGTAGTGAATCTCAGGTGGAGATACTGACTGTTGAGTCATGTAGTTAGTTAGTCCTATGTCGTCTTTGTACTCTCAGGTCCTTGGAGTTAGTTGGTCTGAGACTTTGGTTTTGAATCTTGAGATTTTGTATCTGGTTGTGTATAATCACTCAAGAAGTGATTTAACAGAGATGTAAACTATTTATCTTGTTTCTATAAAAGAAGTTTTATGATTTTGAGATCTTGTTTCAAAAAGTTTTAATTTCCGATGATTTTTGTATTCCGCTGCTAATCGAATGCTTCCGCTAAGTTTATATCGTGGTTTATGGATCGGATCGTCTCACTCATGGTCAAGGACAAGTTGCCAAAAGAGTAACTCCATACTCTCAAACACATATTCTCAAATTATGAAAGAAAGCATAAAACATGCAAGTATGACGGCCAATCACACAAACAAGCATTTTAGATCTGAACCAACTCTTGAAACATGCAAGAAACTAACGTTTAGTACGAAATTCATATGTTCATACAAGCTATGACATGAGAGTTACTCTCCCATGTCCAAGATTCAAATTCTACTCATCCATGGCTAGAGAAAGAAAGTACAAGCAACAGAAAACATCAAAGGACATAGTAAAAGAGTAGAAAGAACTAGTATGTCTGTTACAGGTAGTAGAACGAAGAAGAACTCCAGATAGAAGTCAAGCTTCGTCCTTACTTGCTGCACTTTCTCCAGATTTCTTCACTCCCAAGCTGATAGAAGAGGAAGAAGAAGATCCTTGCTGCAAATAGTGAAGAAGAAGGAAGAAGAAGAGGGTTCTCTCTCGAGTAACCACCTCCTATCTCCCTTGGTATCCTCCAACTTCTCTTGGACTCCCTCCAGTCGAGTTGTCCTCCAAAAAATCCGTTCTCAACCGTCATCTCTGTCCCAATTCGTTCCCATTCGTATATATGAGAGTGGAGCGGTTGTTCTTTGAGTTTGGGTCGAAAATATACTTTACATGGCATGTGGGTAAGTTCACACGACGTGTGGGAAGTTACAACTTAGCAGAAAACTCAAATTTTAGGTCTTACAACTTGTAAATTGGCCACACGGCATAACCCAAAGTACATGTAGCTTGACTGTAATTCTGTTGTATATTGACATGGCGTGTCAAATAAAAACATGACGTGTCTAGGCACACCGTGTCAACATGGGACACAAAACAACATGTCAATGGATGTTCTGATAGACACACCGTTTCAACATGGGACACAAAACGACGTGTCAATGGCTGTTCTGGGTTGTTCTAGGCTGTTGTGTATTCTGCTCATAACTTATAGCGTGTAGCTCAATTTTACACGCCGTAAAAAGTGGTATTTACGCAGTTTCGAATTCCAAAATATGTAGACACTTGAGGAGTGATCCAATAAGTGATAATATGATATATTCCTCATCATTTCATTACAAAATGTAGTATCTACAATCCAAACCATGAGACAAGTAAGAATAGTTAAAAATATAGAATCTAGCATGAATGAGAGTGATAATTGAGTCAAAACAACATGAACATGCAACCAAACATGGTCCAAAAGATCATATAATTTGTGCACATCAATAAACATAGCACAAGGTCCCTTTTTAGGAGGGGGGTTAGAGTTCTATTTCTTTCTTGGCTTCTTTTTTTATTTCATTAGTGTTTCCTTTCCCCTTCAATTATGTTATGTTTCTAATCCCCCCCCATCTATTTTCATTCATTTTTTATGTAACAAAATGAACCCCCCATTTTTCTTTCTCGTTAAGTCAAGGATGGTAATTAAATGGCATGAATTTTATACGATCAACAAGAATCAAAGCGGTAGTATATGATCAAAGAAAAGTACTAGCCAAAAAGACACATATGAAACTCCCATAGTTTCTTACGATCATAGAAATAAATAAACAAAAGAAATGTGCCACCGGAAAGAAAGGTGCCATCAAATAAAAGGTGGGAGTGCGATATAAAAGGAAAAAGTATTGAAATGGGGTTTGGTCAATATTGGCTGTATAAAACAAAAAGGAAAGATAGTTGGTAGGAGGTTTTGAAAAAAAGAACAATAATGAACGATGGTTCAAATAGGAAATGAGAAAAGGAGTCAATGAGAAAAGGAGATATTGACTGGTAATGATGACATGAGAAAAGTTCAAAAAAGGAAACTTTGACCGAAAAAGAAAAAATGATTGACATTGTTATTCAAGAATGAAATGAGAAAATAAAATTTTAGACTGAAAGGAATATTTCTTTAGCGTTACAAGCTGTCAGAGATGGGTTTCACGCACACCAAGGTGAGGAGGATGTCGGGAAGAGACAATTAGATAAATGAGACTTGGGGGAGACAAATAAACTTAGTGATATCTGGGATGGAGAGCGTTAATAAAAAGATTGTATTTTCATGATAAAGGAAGAAAAAAGGAGACGACCAAGGAGACCGAGATGATGACTGGCGAGCGGCCATGCCAAGAAGAGACATCGACCACCCACAAGTGGAGACTCTCTCTTTTTCTCCCCAAGGTAGGATCGATGCTCTGATACCATGATCAAAATAAGATTGGAGGCTAATGGCATCTTTTTTTATTGATAGAATGCACTCTTTTTTTTATGTAGAAAAAGAGGTAAGTACATAGGAAGCAAACTTAATATTAATAGACCAAGACAATCAGAACCATCTAATATCTATACTACTATAAAAAAAGAGTGAATAAGATAAACTAATTACCACCATGCCACTAACCAATCAGAATGCTTTGATTTCAAAATACAGCGTCTCCTTGACTCTATCTACTCTCCCACTTTTCCTCTCATTTTTTTTTATCTTACGTTTTGAGTTACAACCAACTCCCACTATCTTTGTTTTCATCCACATCCGAAATTATCTCCTAACTAACTATGAATCCCAAGACAGTTTCTAATCGACAAGCACCAATCCACTTTCTAATCCACCGAAACGATACCAACGGTTGCCGCTTGCCATGCACTCCACTCGCCCCTTCTTCTGCACTTTGCAAAACTTGGAAGAAACCTGTGCTTATCTATGTAACTGATCCCCACGTTAATTTTTCTCTACAATAAACTGATCTCCACGTTATCTCACCCATGAATCCTCTCCGTACCCCACTTCACATTAATTCTTTTTCATCTCCATTGTCAAAACCCACCTCGTATACCTTTTGGAGATATTTTTTCTCGCAGCCTCTGTTCTCAGTTCAGAATCTCACTCTCCTTTCTAGAAAATATGCTTGCTTCATCTCATACTTCTAAAAGCTTCATTTATACAGGCATAAGGTATCATGTTGGTGATTTTTCTCTCGATTCTCTTCATCTATAAACTTTGTGGATGACCAGGTATGCAGAATGCTTTTGTTTGGAGTAATTCTCTATCTTTCATCTATGTTTAATCTATCTTGGTAGGTATAATCCGTCACCAGGCTTTAATCATGAGAAGTTCTCACGGTTGCTGACACAATTTAATTCCGATCAGAGAGACGTAGTTCAGATAAAACCTTTCACAACATTACGGTGCGTACTATTAATATATTTGCCATAATGCTTACTTGTTCATTCTCTACAACTAGGTTCTCTCAACGACAAGCCGTCCACCTGTTTATCAAATGTCAACCCCAGCCATTACACCAAGTTACATTTGCCATAATTCTTACCTTTTCATTTCTATCATCAGGTTCTCTCAACCACAAGCCATCCACCTGGTGATCAAATGTCACCCGCAGTCATTACACAAAGGTTAATCACTACAACTTTAACACAACTCTTCAATTTAAGAGTAAATTTGCCGAGCAGAAAGGTGTTTGTGTGCTTTTTTTATCCTATCAGATCTTAATATCCACCTTAAAATTATGTTATAATTATTTACTAGCAATATGTGATGGCGTATATACCATAATGCTTAGTTGCATGTATTTCCGTTTCTTTTTTCTTACACTTTAATTTAATATTGTCATCGGGTTTCCCTTTTGTTGTTTCTCTACTCATATCATTTTGTATGGGTGAATCTCCCACACCAATCATAGAGTCGTCTTTATCTATGTTCATTTTCTTATTTATTAATAGATGCATTTATATTAATTTTCATCCACGCGCATTTCATAATTGTTTTTCTATTTTATAGTTCTGTGCATCTCTTGCTTACATGCATGACCACTTCCTTTTGCCAATGCATGCCTCTCTGTTTGGATGCTTGTAGAGTTTGATAATAGTTGCCCCCATCTTGCTTACGTAATTGTACTCCACATGTTAATTCTTGTACTGGATTCTCTCAAATTGTCAACAAATAATACAGGATCGTTTCGAACAGAGGTGTCTAGAACACAAATTTTATGTTTTTAATAGACTCTTGGAGATTTTTTAATTTTGATTCTAAGATGTTAAAAAAGTTGGGATCTAACTTAGAACTACGTATTTGGTTGATCTTATATTTACTTTAAGTTTTCTTCTTATGTATACAACCGTTTGTTGGATTTCTTTTTGAAAACATCGTATACATCGTTCTTAATTCTCCTCATGTGAATCTGAACAATAGTTTGCTTGTTCATATGTCAAGCAAACATCTTATTTACCCTTCTTAATTCTGCTCACATGTCACTGAACCAAAGGTATTAAAGGCTGTCACTAATGACCTTTAGTTTGCGTGCTTTACATGATCGTTGCATCCTCCGAAAAAGAAAAAAAATATTCGAATGCTCTATTAATTCAATTATTTATAAAGTATCATGTACCCTTAGCGTTGAGATGAGGGTTTCTCCATAAGACTAATATCTTTCGTCTTTGGTACTCCAATATTCCATATTATTTGCTTTTGTTTATACATTGTATCTTCTGAATCGGTTATAACATCATATACCAACTGTATGCAATGCTCCATGCACCTTTTGTTCTCTTTGTCCTTTTTCTTCATTTTAATTTACATCATTATCTATTGTTGTACCAATTGAACCGATGAAGGCTAGAGCTCGACGGAAAGAAATTTAGGAGTGAAACCATGATAACATGTCAGGGTTATTTACCGTAGCTAAATTAGTTTAAGTTTGAAGATGTGAGTCCGATGGAAAAATGAATTACTGATAACTAGAGAGGGTCATTTACCGTAGCTAAATTAGGGAGAAGTTTGAAGATGTGAGCCCGATGGGGAAATGAATTACATATTTATTATAACATGGGAGATAAGTGAATGGTTTCCTTAAGATTCATTTGCTGCGTTCAGTTTATTTTTTGTTCTTTTCGAAGTGCAGCTATGTAAGATTAATTGAGTGACTGGATTTGGTCCCAAAACCAAGAAAGTATGTATTAATAATATCTGTTTAGAATATTTTAAATGTTACCAAATCTTCTCCATTACACATGATTTTTTTTTTCTGTAAACGTTTAGTAACCTTCTCACTTTCATTACACATAAACACCTGCAAATTATCTCAATAAGTTACTTTGTCCATGCCATTAAAAATTGCTATGTTGACAAAGATGTCTTGCTTCCCAGTGCACCACTCTCTCTCCCTCTCCGTGCTCTAATCAATATAACACAAGACAATAACATATACAAAAATATAATAAATGATTGTTTATGGTCCCGAACTTCAAAAAAGATATATGCCTTCTACCAGGATTCATATCCCATTGTATGAATATAATTTGTATGCATCATTCAAGCCATCGTTACATATCCCATTGTATGAATATAATTTGCCTGCATCATTCAAGCCATCATTACAATCTCTCAAACAAATCTTATGCATTCTATCAGGATGCATATTATCAAAAGTTTCAAATCAGTATATATCTTGATTATTTCACAACGATCTGGATTCTCTATTTCTATTACTTTGTGCGCATATTCTCACTATATGAATAGAATTTTGTATGCACAAATATCAGACTACTATCACTATCTCTCGAGCTAATGTTCTACACCCCCACCCCAACAACCACTTCCCAAGAAAACCCAAAATGCAATATACTTGAAAACCCACAATTTAAGATCTCTCAAGAAAAATAATCATCAATTTTAAATTCATTTGAATGATACACCAAACATAATTGGTTAGCTATTCTCAAAGTAACAGTTTCTTTTAAAGTCAAATGGCATATACTTTAATATTCAACAATAAGCATGTATGACGTATTTTAAATCTTCAATATATCTACCGGATGCAATAAACATGAGATATTTATCAATAATGAATATATAAAAAAAGTATATGCTTTTTAATATATTTACTTTGGTAAAGGTAATCTAAAACTAGATGAAGTAATGGGCGTATACAATTCTATGTGTGTTGTAATTGTGTCATACTAATCTTACATGTGTGAAACATTTGTATAGGATAACATGATTTGTACTTATCTAATGACATTTTCTAATATATTTTACTTAAAAAATAATGTTACCTGACATGTCTAGCGTAGATGGCCGATCGCACTTCCTGGGGGATCCGAGTTCGAACTGCTCATAGAGCACATTATTTAGCAGTGTTGCGATCATTGACACCTCTTTGCATGAGGGGAAGACTCAATGTCTCTTTTAACTCAAAAAAATATGCATGTGTAGCACGGATGGTGGAGCACAATATGTCCTCCCTGGGGGACCCGAATTTGACCCCCTAATGCACATTATTTACCACTCTTGTGGTTATCCAATATCTAACACACTCTCTGATGGAGGGGTGAGACTTACTGTCTCTTTTAACTCAAAAAATAATTTTAGCAAAATATTCCTGATGTCTACTTATCACCTTAATTGACAGATGTATCTTTATATGTTTTTATTTAATATATCTAAAAAAGTTAGTAATAAATTAAATAAAAATAACTCTAGCAAATCTAGTAAGCTTATGAACATGATTTCACTATCAAAATCCAAATTTTAAGCTTATGAACATGATTTCACTATCAAAATCCCAATTTTAAGCTTATGAACAATACCTTTGAGTAATCTGTATGGATTCATAGAACAATTTCACGCATCAGTTTTGCATCCTTTCGATGCACCATCAATTTATTGGTTGAAAACAATCTCATGTCCATATGTTTCTTTCCATTACTTAGCCATATCCATACGCATAAATGACCATAAAGGATTTTACCTCAAGAGTGTTCGAAGTCATTTACTACGGTTTAAGCACCCAAAGAATCACCACTTATCTCAAAAAGAAGCATGCTCTTGGGATATGACCCAAGGTATCCTTTTAGGGTTTAAGGATAATATGTACATCAATTAACTGTCATCTTGGGTTGTAAGATATATAACAACGCTCTTGGTTCCTCGGCTAGATTTTTGTATATTACGAGGTCTATTGATTCATTTGAGATCAACTGGGTTAAATAAAACCTTAGAATTTAGAATCTTACAGTCACGATGGCTTACATATCAAAGAGTATTTTACTTATCATTTATATATGTACATTACTCATATAGTATATTGGACATAACAAGGTTGTTGGTGCTTCTGTTAGGTGCGCATGGTGAATTAGAGGATTAAACTTCTCTAACGGCGTGTTTATATTATCTGGGAAACGTATAGGTGATCTGACCCGCGGTTCATCTAAATTGTTTCCCTCCACCAGTTCGATTGTGACAGAAAGTGTAACTACTTCTTAGACCTATCGAACAAATCATGTTTTATTTCGCCTACTTTGACGGTGTAGTTCAGTCTTCCAAACATTATGACCCTCAAAATTTTTTCGCAAAGTTCTGCATGTTTCTGCCAGATTGCACCATAGCAGGAAGTCCACCACTGGGCAGTCCTCCTTTCCAATTTCCTTTCTAAGAATTAAGCCTAATTAAATAATTGCATGTTCATAACGCTATGATAGGTGACTAACTTATAACTAATCAGAGCCTAAAGAAGTTTCAGTTGCCTACCGCCACACTTTAAATACATATTTTGTTGTCGCCATTCCATTGTTGCCTACCGCCACACTTCAAGTACATATTTTGTTATTTTGTTGTTGCCATTCCGTTATTGCCTACCGCCACACTTTAAAAACATATTTTGTTGTTGCCATTCCGTTATTGCCTACCCTCATTCTGACCATCTGGATTCATTGAACCGATGCCACGCGCCTGTTGACGCGCTCAAGGATTTGCCACGTTGATGACCAGAGCAGCCACCACGTGTCTGGAAGTTTCACTCGTGCTACTCTACCGCCCCCACAATGCCGCAGTTGCAGCGCCGTACGTAATGTTTTGCCCAAACGCGCAACCTTCGGAGCTGAGATTCAGCGTTCTACCACCCCCCACAACTCACCAAGGGACAAGGTTTTCCGCTCACAGCCGCCGGCCAATTGTCCCGTACTGAGAAAAATGGCGGCGGACGCCAGCTAACGTCACGGCCTACACGTACGTCACACAGCTTTCGCCATCGACGGCGGCGACCTCTGAAAGAGGTGCTGAGGGGTCGATGATCCACTGAAGTCTAACCATAAAGTTAGGACACAGATTTTGGATGTTCACGAATTCCTCCATATTCAAGATGGAAAGAGCTATCAAGAGGTAGTGAGAAACAAGAAAAGGAAAGCTCTGGTGTGTTATCGTTATCCACGGACTCACCGACGGCGAAGCCACGCTTTGTTTGTTGCTTTGCGGATTGTAGTTGGAGACGCCGATGGAGAAAAGGAATGGTTGTGTTGGAAGCTGGAACTGGAAGGAACACTTCGAAAGCCATCATCCAGGAGAGAGACTTCCACGATCAACGGACGCCACACCGCTTGTCGTATGATTCAGCTCTAATCGCAATCGAATCCCCACGATATTGGGTTCGGCAGTGCTGCTACAGAACGGGGATCACCGCGCACACTCAATGTCCGATCTAATCAAGAAAAGGAGAGAATGATGGCCTCTCTACTCGTCATCTTTCCTCCCTCAGCTTGTTTTTGTTGTCGGCACGCAAAGAACAAGCATATACCCACGTACATATCTTTGTCAAATAGCACATCGATCTAAGATAATGGCTTGTGTGGATAGAAGAGGCTTGTTACAGAGAGAGTTCTCTACTTCTAAGTATGTTCGTCGATTAATAATAAAAAAGCTCACCGATCAACCTAGGGACGAAGGAGATGTACAAACCATTACCTATAAATGGGAAATTTTAGCTTCTGAATTTACCTGGTTGGAAACGCATATTGATCCGCCAGCTAGATATGAGTAAGTGAACACAGTAACGTCTGGGGTTTGTGAATAACGACGGCGGTCTTGCGCACTGTTTTTGACCTATATGTATCCAGTCAAACTGTTCACAGACCATCATCTCCAGAGGATTTCAATTTTCGACTCTTGATTTACCTCCCAAGAATCTACCGCATCATATCGTCTTTGATTTTCTCTCTTCCCAAACCATCGGAATGACTTCTCGAAGGCGCACAGCGTCGAATCTTTCAGAATGTTAAAAAGCCGTCAGCTTTTATCCTCCCTCTACTGGGAGAATTGTTAGACCGGAACCTGCGGATTTCAGCTGGAGGCTCTGGTTGGAAGATCCTGTGCACTTGTGCTAGAAATGACAGATTACTGTTCTGCCTCTAGTGCACTGAAAATGGTAACGTGAACATTGTATGGGTCGATGTGATGGATGCTGTGATTTTTCAAATCCAATACTTGGACGATTATAGGACCACAAATGGGATCAGATTTCGGGATTTTTTGTCCTAAATATATAGCAAGTAAAGGTTAAAAAAAGACCTCAAATCTGGTCCAAGTATTATATTCCAAAAAGAGGTTCTATAGGGATCAAAAATACGACCAGTTTTTGTTCTATATAGCAAGCAAAAGGACAAAAAAGTTTTTGTTATATATATATATATATATATATATATATATATATATATATATATATATATATATATATATATATATATATATATATATATCAATGGTCTAGTTTTTTTGTGTGCTTACTGATTAGTAGGAATAGACTGGTTATTAATCGAGTCGTGGGTTATATATAAATTATAATATATTAATGTCACTACGCATCCTAGAGTACAACTACACGATGTTAATTCCAATTCAAAAGAATTCACATGCTTAGCACGTGTTTCCCACTAGTTCTTATAAAAATAATATGTTAAAATACGCCTTTGTATATTTAAATTGTATACGAACGATGTAAAGCATTTTCAATGTTTTTTTTAATCAAAGATATTGAGTACCTTTTGGATGTCCATCTCCATACTTGTTATCCGCTTAGGATCATGGGCCAGCTTGAGGAGTGTGGATTGTAATGGAGGGGATGAGGTGAGACCATGTGATTGAAGGCTTGATGTGATTGTGGGGGCAGGGAGTTGCTTGCAACTGTGTAACTGTCCAACAAAAGGTCAAAGTGTTGGACTCTTTTGTATCTGCCTTTTTTTACTTGGGTTGGGGGGGGGGGGGGGTAGTTGAAGTGGAAGCATTTGTCGTACACGAGTTCCCCTCTCTCTCTCTATCTCTCTCTCATGTACGTATACAAAATTGTAAAAAAGAAAATTGGTACGCTAGATATCATGATGATGGTACGTTTTAAGCCATATTCGGTAAGGAAACCGGCACCAACGCCAAATTTAGCAACGAATTGCAGTTTTAAAATTCGGACAGAGTCAAACCGGTTGACGGAACATATACAGTTCGGATCCAGATAAATTGATATTAGAAACATAACTACTTTCGAACTGGGTCTCTTTTTTTTAAGATAAAATTGGTGGTTCCTTTCAAACTGGGTCTATTTAGAATAATTCTGAGTTAATTCTGACTGAATTTTCTAATCTTACAAAAAGTAAGATTTCATAATTAGGGTTGAATCCTGAATAAAGTCGGACGTTGTTGGCTCAATTTCAACCCAATTTCTAGTGTGTGTTGTCAAACGCCCCATGCAGAGTCAGGTCACAAATAGATCACTGCGTTTATTGATAAAAGATAAATCCTGATCCAATTATGATTTTAGGATCCAGTCATGTGCCAAATGAAATCAGCAGAACAAGTTCAACCATGACACGGCTAGCAAAATAGTTTCCCCAAACAGATAAACTCATATTACTTAATCAAAGATAAATTTGTACTCCGGGTCGGTTGATTCCATTCTCGGAGTATTATAGTTTAGAGATTCAAAGAGCAACATGACTTAAAAATCCATTCTTATTTCTGACTGCGAAAGGCTAATATGCGACGACGACCATGAAAGCTTGACTATCAGAACGATATTTTAAAGAGTGGGGTTTCGAAGAGAAAAGAAGAGAAAAGGAAATAGTGCAATGTGATTGATCGTCCTATAAAAAGGATAAGACATGTCCTATAGCATACTTTGGCGCAGTCCAACCTCCACACTTGATTTTTTTCTCCTCTCGAATGCATGGCTTTTCTTAAAACCACCAACCAACATAAATTATCCGTCAAGGGACACTTAAACTAACCTTTTTATGGCCGCCTTAAGTAATACCTTTATTTGATTTGTGTGCGAAAGTGGGATGTATGGACTAGCTGCCACCCCCACCGTACGGCATAATCATGGGAACGCATTAAACAAACACGTCTATCCCTGTAAGATATGTATCTCATTTATCATGTTTTCCGATCAGCTTTCCAGTAACATGACCAGAGATAAATAAGCCTTTAGAATCGATTATTAGCGTGTGTGCAGACCACCATCAGTTCCAAAAAGACGTGTGGGACAGGAACTGAAACACTCGGCATCGTCTATTGGCATATGAAACATGTGCTGGTAGTGGCGGAACCAGAAAATTGTATGGGGGGGTGCGAGTTACCTATACATGGCACTAGTTGTGGTAGGGGGGGCTGAGTTAAAAAAAATGCCTATAGTGGGATTGGATTTGAACGTGAGTGCCTAATTTAGAACCAATGTACTTCTACCAACCCAACTACAACTTTGTCTTGTCATGTATCTAAAGAGCTCGTATATATACTATATTTATAATACTAAACATGCATAAATACATATAAATTAACATTTAAGATTTTGGGAGGGGGGGCTCAAGCTCCGGTAGCCCCCCCTAGATCCGCCCATGTGTGCTGGATATACGTTCATGGAATGTTTAAGAGGTCCTTCGATTTACGAGGACTAGGAGCATGAACAATGACACCCTCGTTAATTATCTTATATGTAGTGAGTAAATTCATAAGATAACTCTAGAATACAAGTGGTTAATTAGTGCGGAATAGTTATTGTTGAGAAGGTGCAAGGCTATATAAAGGATAACCACGTTTATTAAAATGGGCAAAAGGATCTGAATCATTTTACCAATTCCATTAGCAATGGCATCATCTTAGAGAGGCTCTACTAGATGTTTAATATGAATATCAATTGGTATATAATACCTTATGCAATACCAAATATTCATATTCAAGTGTATAAAAATTCTCACTCATATAATTTCCAAGATCATTGATTCTTGTGTGTCATTACAAATACTTTTGGTCTATCACCACATCCAACGACCTCCAACATGGGCGGAAACGAAGGTTAGAACTAAAAATATTGAATAAAGCTAAATTAATCCCTAGTTGTTGTTGTTATGTCCAAAGAATATCCTTTGTACTACATGTAGGAAATGAAGGTTAGAACTAATTGTTGTTATGATGCATGTATGTTACTTAATTACATCATGAAATTATTTGTTGTAGCTACAAAGGCATAAAGTTGTCAATCGTGATGTAACACGTTAGCAAGACTCCAGACCTTAAATGCACTACAACACAGTTACAAATCGGCAAGATTAGTGATATAACATGACATTTCTAAATAGATTTTGTTAAAACCATTACTTGATGCTATATGACAAAAAAGGGACCACAAATAATATAGAAGGATCAATCTTATGTATAGAAAAAAAATATTTCTCTATATACATATAAGTAGAAAAAATTTAAGCATACTACATGAATTTACTTGGAAACACTTATAAAAATAATAAATGGGAAATTGATACTAAAATGGTCTTTGTGTAATCTTTCGAAAATAAGATTGGAGGCAATACTGAGAACATCCCACTCTTATATATGGGAGAGGGGGACACTTACAACATGCACTTAAACCCTAATGAGACATACATGCTTAGACTAATTTATATAATGATCTAAGTAACTAATAACTATGACATCCATCTCAAGTTGGAGGATGGATGAAATACATGTTTACTTTGCTAAGATAGAAAAAGACAAGAAACACACATAGATGACTTTAATACCCCCCCTAATTAAGTCTTGCAATAGAATAATCAAAGCACTCAACCACTCCCATGAAGAAGATGACATGTGAAATGTGGATAACATGTCTTCTCCCCCTTATTAAGGCGACACACAACATCTGGAGAAACATAAGGTGGAAGACATTTGTATTGAAATACTTTCCCACACCACAATGTGAATGTTGCACGGTAGTCAGGATAAGAGCATTGCTATAAGAATGTTCAACCATTGCTGGTGGTCAACATGCTTAAGACTTGCAAAGTTGTTGGAAATATGCACCACAATAGGTTTTAACATAGCACAAATGTGTATGCATATAAATGGACAACATGTTCAAATGAATGAACTCATTTTCTCTTCAAGATCTCCCCCTCACATCAAATATGGAGAAAAATAGTGTGGTTGCAGTGGACATCGATAACTGTGGCTCACTAGTATATCTATAAAAAGTAATTTTCCAATGTAGAATCATGGAACCACGAATGCATGGATAATCAACCTTTAATACTAATGGGAGGGTCTAGGGCCACTACCCCATTGAGGGGGTCCCACTTGTAGTTCTCAAACATTCCACAGTTTGGGATCAATATCAATCCTTCAAAAATAGAGCATATTAAATTTCCTAGCTTCATGATGATGTCTGCATAATGCCCAAACCAGATGGCTTGATGAATGACCATTATGTTGGAGGGCAACTTGGATCAAGGATAGTACGCATGCTTCCAAGTCAATAATGGTTTGCACTTTGGGTTGAAATGTCTAGAGAAATCCCTATAAATCTAGTAGAGGTAGGAAAAGTGTATGAGGGCCTACGTGGTGGTCGATTGAATGAAGCCATGGAACTAGAGGCAATTGTGGTCCCTGAGACTTATGTTGTATTGGATATTATACTAGTCCATAAAGGGCCATCAGAGTTAGGATTCAACTACCATCATGCTATCTATTGATGGATGCAAGTCAATGGATTGTTGAGATCACTAGATTTGAGGTGCTAGGAGGATAGAGATTCTATTGGGGAATATGAGTGGAAGACATGAACAAAAGGAATCTAGAGACAATATAGTGTAGGTTGTATGTAGCCACTATGTAGAAGTAGTCAGCTTTACCAACTACCTCACAAATCTTGGAAGTATGTTAAAAATAGGAAAGATGAAAGCATAAGCTAGTGTTTTCACTTCAATGAAGATCTACCTAGGTGTTAATATCAACACATCTGGCAACTTGGGACCCGACATGGTTGAATATAATAATTGAAAATTGGACTAGGGAAGCAGTAAAAATATTTTGTGTGCAATATAGAACAACCCATTGATTCATGTGGTGTGAGAGCATTAATATATGCTTGTGGAAGAGGTCTATGGGTTCCTTACCAAAGTAGGAGAGACCATCCCCCCCTCAGGACTATCTCTTCATTCATCCCATTTATTTGATGGCTAGGGTCTGGATCCCTACTCTAATACCGTGTGGAATATAAGATCTGAGCAATGCGATTATTCCATTAGAAAAAAGATACCACTCCTATACATAGGAGAGATGACAATTATAACATGGACATAAAATCTAATGTAAAAATGTAAGGAAATATGGTTATAGTAATGGAAGGAAAATATTATCTTAGTTTATGGCCTTTACCCCTAGACCTTTTGTGCTTGGTTGGATACTTTATGTTCCTCTTTATATCTCATTTTTCATATCAAGCCTCTCTCTTCTTTCTATATGAAAATGTATTAAATTTTATTCTTCCAATGCTTCCCTCATATGTAACTCAAGGTTTCCCAATTACAATGTAATATGTTAAACTGGATAATGATAGCATTTATTTCCTATTATGGCAAGGAAGGCATTTTGCAATAGGCAAACTAAATGGTCCAACAGATGAACCGATCAACTTGAGGATCAAGGAGGCTGATGATAGAAGGAGCCAACTGATCGACTGGTGGCTGAACTGACCGGCAGGCAGAGCCCATACGATACAAGGATTGGAGGCTAGATGAACAATGTGAGCCCAACCAACTGAACAGGAGGCCACCCGACCGGTTCAAAAGGTTGAACCAATCAGCTCGGACTGGTTCCAACAAATCATTATCAACAACAAGTTTCTATATATGATGTGGACCTTAGGTGGTAGTAATTTCTTGTGACTCCAAAGAATTATAATAGGATGGTCATAACCATTGCATGTGTTTATTATTGCATGTTTTCATTGTGGTTATAACATGTATATGATACATACTATAAGTATGTGGTGAATGGATATGTACATATATACATATTAAATCCCTTAATCAAACATAGTAAGTCGTAGATGCTTTCTATTAAGAAACACATATGAAAAGCTTGATCGACAATGTGTGGGCTTGCCTAACATGGTGCGATGTCTATCTCATGGAAGTGATATGGTAGTTATGTGGAGCAGGATGTATTACCATCATTTGAGATTTGGGTTATATTTAACTAGGTGATCTTAATGAGATTAAATACTTAGAAGCATGCATATGACTATGGCAAAGAGTTGTGTATACCATCTATCCAATAATTACATAAGATGTAATTGGAAAAAAGTTGCCTACCTTAATAATTGGTTATGGGTGATGGCATTGGGATGGTAATAATTTGATTGTTTTGGATCTTGTCTCAATAAAAGATTGTATGGCACAACTATTCAAATAAGTGAGGGTTATCAATTGAATAAAATAGTGAAAGTGATAGTTAATTAAAGGCCCAATTGAATATCATCAAATTTTATTTTCATCAAATCAAATAGAAAATTATTTTGACTAAATTACAAAATTTTCTTATAGAATCAAATGACGACAAACAACACATTTTATTTATGTTCGGCCTTGAAATAAGCTGAATGGGAATAATTTTCATGATTGGTTCAGGACGTTGAGAATTGTTCTCATACAAGCGCAAGGTCTATGTCTTAGAAACACTAAAGCTACATGAACCTGCTCCCAGTGCACCTAAGGCTGACAAAGATGCTTACAAGAAGCACTCTAAGCATGTTGTAGATGTAAAATGGTTGATGTTGTGCTCCATGAACTATGACTTGAAGAGACAACATGAGAATATGTATGTTATTGATATTATTATACATCTTAAGAACATGTACCAAGATTAGGCAAGATAGGATAAATATGATGTATACAAGGCGTTGTTCAAGTGCAACATGGTAGAAGGAGATCAATAGGTCCCCATGTACTCAAGCTTATTGGGTATGTGGAGAATCTTGCAAGATTGGGATTTCCTTGGGCCAAGAGTTGTTCACTTATGTAATTTTATAATCACAGCTAGAGTCATACAGTTAGTTTGTCATGAGCTACAACATGAATAATTTCACTAGCCATTGTCAGAATTACTTGGTATGTTGAGAAAAGTTGAAATGAAAATGAAGAAATACAAGACCAAGTTTGTGATCATGATCAAGAGAACAAAAGGGAAGTCTAAGGGCAAAGGCAAAGCTAAGAAGAGTTCTAAAGCTAGCCATAAGCCAAAGTCTTCTATACTCAAAGAAAAGGAAGGAGTCATAAGGGAGAAAATTGTCACCACTGTTACCAACCTGGACATTGGAAGAGAAATTGCCCTCTTCATTTGGAGGAACTGAGGAAGAAGGAGGGGATATAAATCTCCACTTCAGGTGTATATGTTATTGAGATAAATGATAGAGAGTGGGATCCCAAAGGGGAACCACTCCCTACTAGAAATAAGAAGACAACATCCCTTGAACCAAACGCCACATAAATGTTTCATCAAAGGGATGATAACTAATTCATTCTACATGTATGTATCATAACACAAAAAGTAGCAGCAGAAGAGAAATTTATCTAACTATTACAAAACTTGATATCTTTATACATCACTACACCATACATGGGTGAGTCAAGGGAAAACTATCTTAACAAAAAAGGATCAAGCTGAGGATTATCTAACCACCTCTTTCAAGTCTCCCAAAATCTCAACTACAAAGGTTGTTGTCCAAGTCCACTTTGCTTATCCTCTCCTTGGTCTAAACTTGGGGATGGAAGCATACCCCACAAAAGGAGAAGAAAAGGTAACATCAGCAAAAAGTTGGTATGTGCATACTAAAAAGGAAATTGAGCAATTTATAAAGAATAAGGGACATCAATATAAAAGGCTTCCCTTGAAACAGTGAAGTACTACCCAAAGAGGGCATAAAAGAAAAGAGTCACAATAAAAGTGATAAATAAGAGCAAAGTTTAACAACAAAACATCCATGTGTTTCACCTGTGACAATACTAGACAATATAAACATGTAAGTAGGAAATAACACATCTACCAAAAATAATGTGGGGTGAGCAGGGTCATGTATACATCTACTCTAAATATAGAATGGCATGGTCATGTATACATCTGCCTATGCACATCTTCCCTAATTATTTTCATAAGAAGGAATTTTCACATCTCCATGCATATGTGGGAATTTTCACATCCACATAAAATAAAACATGTAACATTATACTATCAGTCACCACATGATGCATAATAAAGAATAATCAATTATGAAAGATAATAATAAAGATGAGAACATTCAACAATTACAATAAGTGGGATCACATGATCCTAATCAACATCCATCATAAAAGTGGGAAAAAGAGCATATAACACCATAGAATGTTCCACCATGAGAAATGTATAAGAAAGAGACTAAGAGAATATCTAAGTATGATCATAAGATCAATAACAAAGAAGATACTTCACACGAAGCATATTTTCCAAAAAAACAAGATATGGTGTAGGCTAACGTCCATACGAGCAGGAGAATAATAAAGATAGGATATTTCTCAATATAGAATAATAGGAGATGCAAAACATACCTTAAACTAGGGTCCTAGAAACTCTCTTCACCAAACTAGTTGTTTCCAAGATCAACCTTACCTAAATACAAATTACATGTATTAGGGTTTAAGATCCATATATATGTAATGAAACCCCAATTCTAGACCTTTCTCTAAAACATAGGAATTTGGAATCCAAACATAAACCAACTAACTTATTAGGTTTTTCTAATTAAGAAAACAAATTTATTTACTAAAGTTGGAGTTCATATGAATTAGTTACCAATTTAGGGCTTTAGATATTAATTAATAAGTTCCCTAAAAATCCATCATAAAACATAGAAAACGGGCTTTAAAACTATTTCATTAGAAAGAACACATTTTTTTAATTCCAAAACATATTTTTACTTAATTTTGGACAAATGAATCAAAAGATAAGTTTTTTTATAAAACAGACCAACCACAAAAAGCCACGTCATCAAAACCTGGCAAGAGAGAGGGGGGGCCCGCCGCGTACCTAGCCCAGTCAGAGACTACCAAGTTGCATGGTAAAGGTCATCATTGACTCACATCAAGGTAAAGCAAAATGTTGCAAAAAGACAAGGGTAACCCCACGCAAGAAAACTTGGAAAGGGAAGAACAGAGAGGCAAATGAGGGAAACCACATTGAGGTTTCTTCCCTTCTCAAACACTCGCCATGGCTACTCGAAGTAGCTTGAGTAGGCTAGTGTGAGATTAGGCAAAATTGGGATACATCATAACTTGAGACAAACATAGCAAGGAAAGAAATAAGAGGGACAACCGAACTTACCCAAGGCCTCAATTGAGGTTCCAGTGTTGCCGATGGCCACGGAAGGGTGCCTCAAGGTCTTGGCAGTCTGCAAACTCGAAAACACTTGAAATAGAAAGATGATGAGAAATTTGCACAGAGGAATGATTTGTTGGGGTGAGGTGAACCCCTGGGATGTCTTATATATATATATATATATATATATATATATATATATATATATATATATATATATATATATATATACTAGTGAACACACACGTGGACATGCACGTGACATATAAAATTTATTGAAAATGTGTGGGGAGAGGACTCGTCCGTAAAAGTGTCCCTACGGTAAAAGATATTTGTCTTGGTTGTTTGAAAAGAGAGAATCAAGGAACCATTTCTGTGGGATGGAGAGAGAAATACAGAATTAAAAATAATAAAATTTAATAGGAGAGTGTGAGAATAGATATTTGTGAGAGAAAAATTCCTTGAAAAAAGGAGAGAAGAGAGTGAATCAAGGAGAGCGCATCATCAAACTCGCTCTTTTTATAGTAGTATAGATAAAAGCCAAAGTGATGGCCCCTGTCGGTACATGAGTGGACAGTCTTGGCCCTTAAGAATCGAGTAAATCACACACACGCGACGAGAAACTTTGTTCAAGGGGTCAAAAAATGCAGATTTTGATGAGGAGTAAATAGGTGAAAGAATCATTGAAAATCATCAAGAATCAATCAAGATATCCTGATTTGAAAAATCAACCTGGTTTCCAATTTCGATCGAGAGGTAGGAGATGACACGGTTGTCGTTAGATCTCGATCTGACAGTCATGATGAGGCACGTTATCATGTGACTCAGAGCTTAGTCTAACTTTAGGAAATCCACTACTACAGAAACAACATTCAGTGTCGCTTTTCTGGGCGTCAGTTATTAAGATAATCCGACGCCTATATTAGTCAACGTCGGATATTTAGGGAAACTGACGTCTATCATCGAAGACCATCCAGACATGGGTACCGCTTTGTATTCAGTGTCAGTTGGATATAACAAACCGACGCCTAAAATCGCCCGTGAAATCCAAATTTCGAGCGAAAAAAATTTGCGCGGTTTTGTCAATAATCATCGACGCCTATTCAAGAAGGATATTTCCATGAAAAGTTCCGCTTTCGGTGTCGATCAATCCTTTGATAACCGACACTGATAATTGTTCCCTCTCTAATTTGGACGTCGCTTTTTTCCTATCAACCGACGCTTAAGATGAATCAGCATCGGTTTTGTGTAATGACCGACGTTGATTGGTTACTTATTAGCACCTACACGAAGCAGACTCTTCCCCTTTCTCTATTTCACTGCAATCGAGCGTCGATTTTAGGTCTGGCGATTCTGGTGAGCAAGTACCCACCGTCGCCGCTCCTTCCCCGTGCTTGCACGCCACCACCTGGCGCTCCTATTGCAATGGCCGATTCTGGTGAGCAAGCACCCGCCGCCGCCGCCGCTCCTTCCCCCTATTTGCTTTGGCGATTCTGGTGCCGACATTGTCTCCTGGTCAACACCGACACTACCTCCTGGTCACCCGGCCGCTCACCGTCGATGCTACTCCCTTCACCTTCGCTGCTCTCTCCTCGCCGGCACTCTGCTCCTGGTCGCCCGCTCACCTGGTACCCTTCTTCCTCTTCCTGCTTAGACAATAGGGTTTCTTCGGCTTGCTCCTTGCTCCTGCTCCTGCCCCCTACCCCTCTTCCTACTTTTTCCTACTCTTCTCATTTTTAATTGAGTTGTACATGCATCAAAATCATTCCTACTTCATATAAGCTCTGTATGTATGTACTGCTGCACCCATTTACATCTTTATGTATGAACTGCTTTATGTATGAACTGCTGCACCTACATTACATATTTATCATTTGTACATACATTGATGCTCTACTATGAACTCAACCACTAATATTTACTGATACATTATACTTGTACCTATACATACATTCATACCTTAGTTTTTCTTATATTGTTATGCGTTCAACTAATGTATTATCTATGTAGATGTACTTTGTAGTTTGCAATACATATAACGGTATAATGTACATATCATGTACTGCCTACTAATGTATAATGCATATTCTATACTATGTTTCAGGAATTAATTGATCATCTACTGCTGCCCGCCGTCTCCCTGCTCATTGCCTGATCACCTGCCTGCTTGCCTGCCTACTCGCCTACCCTCCGTCTTGCCCTCTCTCCCTGCTGACGCCCGACTGGGCTCAAACAGAGGTAACGTCCCCCAAAACCCTGATTAAAAGCACTCTTTCCTGGTCCCCTCAGTAACTAATGTTTCCTTGAGATGAGTGTTAATTGATCTAGCTTGCTTACATTCCTTGTAATGCCATCTTTTATGTGCTATGACCCAGTAGTCACCTTTAGAGTATTAAAATGATGCAACTTGTACACTTGTTAAATTTGAATTTATAAATCCTATGAAATGATATCACCCCACAAAATCAGTAGTCACTATTATGACTTATACACTCTAGAATCAAGATCTAATACTCTTATGCCCATTCTAGTGGATTATTATGACCTATGATGACCTAACATGAAACCATGCTCTTAATGATATGATTTTGTTGGCCTAGAAACCCGTCCAAGATTTACTCATTAGGAGTAAATCTTGGATAGTCCCCGGTTTGGGATTGTTCTTGAACACCTAATCTCACTTAGGATGTAAGTGTATAATGTGTATTGGGATTTTGAGAAAATTTCGGCAGCATTTCCCCGTTTGTTCTCTAAGTACATATGTACTTAGAGAACAGTGGGGAAATGCTGCCGAAATTTTCTCGAAAACCCAATACACATTATACACTTACTAGTTAGATTAGGTGTTCAAGGATGGGATAGGTGGTACACATTTATTATATATAAGAATGACATCACATGTATTTGTTAACCGTAGACCCTAATCTTGTCCTAATATATACTTATATTCTCTTTGATCATAGAATGGATAGATCATGGATGTCCATTATGCGCGGAGATCACAATGAAGGATTGTTAATTGATAAAAGATCACAATTTTAGAGGCATGCATGTTTATATTTTTTTATTGAAGCTAAATGTTTGCTTTTTTAATATCAATATCATTTTTTGATTTGATGTTTCATTATCTTCTAGTTAATACAAATGCTAAACATTGTGGGAGGGTGCTAAGGAACTATAGGACCAATCTCACCCGAGATTACATACACGATGGTGAGAATAGGTTCTTGATTGATTCCAATTCTAGACATTGATCAGTATTTCATTAACTCTACACTAATAATTTTTGTTTGTATTCTCTTTGAAAAATAAATATAGGAAGAAGGAAGCCACACAGCAATGGAACTACTTGGACCCCAAAGACTGGGAGGAGTTTGTTACCCAAAAAAAAACAGATGAATTCAAGGTATTAAGTGCCACTCCCAATTTAATTAATATACATTTTTATGTATTCACCTATTCAAGATTAACCTTTATTGTTACTAACCAAATCAATGTGATAACTAACTAGGCTATCAGTGATGCTCAACGACAACTACATGTTACGACCACACAATGGGTCCAAGAGGATATGCAGGCGTTCGCCAAAGACTACAGGCTATGCAGGACGGCCATGACATAGCTATGCAGGATATGCAGGCGTTCGCCAAAGGTTATATAGATATATAGGCAGCAAGCCATGAAAGAGCAAAAGAAGCCACAATGAAGAGAAGCAGGATACATATACAATACATAAAGTGCAGCACGCACAAGTGCTTCAGATTCATATAACAACATGACAGACTGACACATATATAGTGCATAACAGCAGCAGCGCCGAATTTACATACAACACTAGCTTAGTAGATATATAGTGGGACTAAGGTGACGATCCCACCTACTAAAATAGGTTACTGACAACTACATGTTACGACTGGGAGGTGGTGATTCAGCAACCGTTTGTGGTGAAATCTATTTGTCCTCCTGCTAATGCATACAGTTGCTGAATCACCACCTCCCAGTCATAACATGTAGTTGTTAGTAACCTTTTTTAGTAGGTGGGATCATCACATTAGTCCCACTATATATGTACTAAGCTAGTGTTGTATTTAAATTCGGCACTGCTGTTGTTATGCACTATATATGTGTTAGTCGGTCATATTGTTATATGAATCTAAAGCACTTGTGCGTGCTGCACTTTATGTATTGTATTTGTATCATGCTTCTCTTCATTGTGGCTTCTTTTTCCGTTTCATGGCTTGCTTCCTATATATCTATATAACCTTTGGCGAATATAGATGCATTTTGTTATATTAATTTGAATGTTTATACATATCTGAATGTTTATAGATGTATTTGAATGTTTCTACATGTGTGAATGTGAGAATTGAAGTCTGAATGTATCAATGTATCTACTTGTGTGAAAAGTATATTTTTTTGATTTTGCAGGTTTGTGGCCTATTTGTTGGTTGATATCAATGGATGTCGTAAACCTACAGTTCAGAAAACTGAACTGTAGGTTCTCATCCTACTGACCAGCCACAGCAGGCCTGCAAACTAATAAGAAAAAAAATGAAAATGAAGGTGTCAGTTATTTATAGAAAACCGTCATCAATGGCCTACAACGTCAGTTATTATATAAAACTGCCGCCTAATGTGACAAACAACCAGACCGTGTAGGAAAACACGATCGTGGTGGAAAATGGCGTCAGTTATTCGTACAAAACCGACGCCGATAGTACTAAACACGGCCATGCAGGGAAGCACGGCCGTGGCATCTGGGGAATATGGCGTCAGTTTTGATTGGTAAACCGACGTTGAAAGTGTCGTAGATGTCGCCCTTTTTGTGGCGCGAACCCTTTTGGCGTCGGCTTATGAAACCTAACCGATGCCAATAGTACTAAACACGGTCGTGCAGGGAAGCACGACCGTGGCGTCTGGGGAATATGGCGTCGGTTTTGATTGGTAAACCGATGCTGAAAGTGTCGTAGATGCCGCCCTTTTTGTGGCACGAACCATTTTGGCATCGGTTTATGAAACCTAACCGACGCCTATAGAGTCTTTTGGCATCGGTTATAAAACCGACGCCGAAGAGTTTGACCTATAGCGCCACCCACATAGGCATCACTTGGGAACCGTCACTAAAAGGGGTTAAACAACCGACGTCAAAGACCTGTTCTGTAGCAGTGATCTTAGACATATAAAGTGTGACATTTAAATTGCAAAACCTTATCTGAATCGAAATCCGATTGAAGTGAGGAAATAATTATGTATCTTTTTCTCTCTCCTCCAAAGAGGGTGCAAGCAAACTCTATTTTCAATGAAATTTGGCACCTAGCCTATTTTTTATATTAGGAATCTGAATATGCAATTAAAGTTTCTTTTTGAGAACTTTTAATGTCTGAAATAAATCAAAATTGATTTTCTCTTTCCTCCATCATTAATGGTCATAAGATTCTCCAAATTTGATGAAACTATACCCACAAGTCACATTAGGTGTCTTGGATACAAATTTATCATTAATTTTACATGTTGGAGAGGTTTGTATATTTATTTAATATTTTGAAGGTTCTACACACTTTCTTTCTCCTGATTTGATCTTTTAACCAAACATCTTCCAAATTAGATGAATATTTACTCAATGGCTATATTTATTTTAGTAGATTACAAATCCAAGAATATTTTCCTCTTTTGGAGTCATTTAGTATTTTATTTGATATTTTTGGGAAATCACATGTCTTCTCTATCCAAAATAAATTCAATTGATTGTTATTATTTGAATAATGTGAAACTTGACTCCCGAGGAAACTGGGACCCAAAGAACACAATTTTAAACCTAGATTTCCCTTTTGCAGTTTCTTCTAATGAGTTATGACACAACTAATGTTTGTGGCTATTAATATCACATTATTACTTAGGTTATCATATTATTTTACTATTATCATTATTGATCATCTATTAATGTTCCAAAACTTAATATTATCACTAAAAGAATTATGTGTGATTATTTGAACACAATTTTATATAATTCATTATTATCTCACGTGACATATTTATGTGTTTATTATTGATTTAAGACTAATGTGAGAACATTAGGTTAAATTAGGGTAATTTATGCATGCATTAGCTCATTAGAGCTAAACCAAACATCTTTTAGGTCCAACCTCAACCTTGTTCGTCTAAGTCCAAAAGGTCAAAGTTCTAGGGTAGGGTTCGAGTTCTAGTATGTTACAACACACCACCTTAAAGGGATTTCATCCTCGAAATCAAAACATCCATATATAAGAAAATAATTTATTCACCACCCCTCAAAGGATTCATATTATTAAGTCAAAACTATACTTTAGATACAAAGGGTTCCACTATACTTCCTTACATCCATACATAAAAGCTTCATGCAAAAAGGAAACATAACTTGTGTAACATCCCAAAAAAAAAATCAATTCGCATAAAATAATTACATTTGAGTCCTTCATTTAAACTTGTTGGACCTCAATGTAAACAATCTAATTAAATGATTGTACATTTGAATATTACAAGATATGAGTAACATGATTCTCTCTTACCCTTTCAATAATGATGGCAATGGATGTCCTTTAATCTTGAGGAAGCATTACCTAAACCAAAGCTACAATATAATGTACTTTCTCTCTCCTTAATGTAGCTTCATCACCATGTGCACCTTAATTTGCCTAATTTCTTCAAATATATTTAATACAACTAAAGGTAAACCATAAGTGACCTTAAATGGAAAGATGTATCACTTGGGAATTAATCATAAGCCATTAAATGTACATAATCAATACTAATCAATTCCTAGTAGTAGCTCTTTGTCCGATCATCAATTTGGAAATTTACCACCATACAATTCTATAGTGATCATAAGAAAAATGATGATATCAATATGATGAGATTAGGGTTCTTTCAAATTTCAATGGAAACCCAATAATCAAGGACACATTATGCTATGAAATCGGGGATATTTGCTAAATTAGGCTCTCAGATGCATGAACTAGTGAAATTAAGTTTGGTGTTATGTTATTTATGAAATGTATACGAGATGGTGTTGTTTTGATAAAGTTTAGAGGTGATTGATGATTCAATTCATTGATCTAGGTCATAGGACAAGTGAAATCACACAGTATACTGGTGTGGTCTAGTCAGTAAATTATGTTGTGATAATTTTATACAAGAACATGATAGTATATGAGGTGTTGATCAAATTTTGGGACCCACCCGGAGTAAGGAATACTCTATAGAAATTATAGAAGAAATCTAGAATTTCGATGCACTTTTAAAGGGTGAACTAAGGCTGAACTGTGGGTTCATAACCAGCCCTTCGGTTCGGCTAAGCCAGACCCATTCTTTGTAGAACGCTGACATAGGGGAAAAATCTCACGACCCTCTATTGTTCGGAAATAGGTAAAAGTCTAGATGCCAGGTTGAATCAGATCTAATTATGAGATTGAGCAGGGCCTATAAAAGTGGTAGACTTTGGTTTCATAAAGGAGGAACTCCCCTAGGTTTTTGAGTGGCAGTGTGAGAGGGATAGAAGAAGAAGGACAAAATGAAAATGATGCAAGGGAGGAACTGCAACAGGTTAAGCTTGTGCGTCCTTGCCCATGACGTGCCCAGAGATGGTGCCGCCCTAGGTAGGGAAGTCACCCTGAGTGTCGGGTTGGAGAAACTCCTCTATTAAATCAATGGTATCCCATCATTATCATTCAACCATCCTATAATTGCAATGCCCCCGCCCCCCGAAAAAATATCCATCTTGAACAAAGATAAATAGGAAAATAGATAAGGGTTCACCATGATTCAACCCTTATAAGTTTCCAAAAATAGTTAAAAATTCCATATAGAACCATAATGAACTAACCATCCTGACCTCAGCTCACACAACATCCATGAAGTTGGGGTTGTTCGATGCCCTCCGTACACGACAACAACACAAACAGGGAAGGGCTGACACAAAATAGGGGAAATAGCAGTTGCAAAGAGGGGATATACTCGACAGCCACGAAGACAGTGCAAGTGTGGAAAGAGATGAATATGGGAAGGGGCGGCAACCAAAAAATCTTTTTTGAGTCTATAGCCAACAAGGGTCGTGATCTAGGCTACTGGAAGTTGAGAGAGCCGATGCTCTGTTCCTGTGGAAAAATAGGGGCAACGCAGAGCTTCAATTACACCCTTGTGAGCGAGGAAGAGAGACATGTTCCTATTACTGGGCCTCTAGGCCATGAGGCCCAATTAGGCTAAAGGGTGCAGGAAAACAAGGTAATAAAAATGATCGGAATTTAATTTGTTATGAAATTTAGGGATTCATAGATATTGATTTGATTGTCAGAATTGGGTGTATGAGGACTTGTTGGAAAGCTAGAGATATGAAGAAAGCTAGAGATATGAAGAACATATTGAAGGAGGTTCAAGACTTTTAAAATCTAGATAATGTAATTTAATTTTAGGAAAGGTTAGATAAGTACATTATGTGCATTTATGTTGATATTTGTTAAATCAATGTGATAGGTTTGAAACTCATCATTGAACTTCAAGGAAGTATTACACCACAAGTTTTATAGGATTTAGACCTGACTAGAGGAATCCAAGATGAAGATTTTATGCTCTATAACATAGGTAAGTGGTCCATGCCCATGAGTACTCATGTTTTAAGCTCAGTATGTTTACATGTCACTTAGATAATAAGACTTTAATTATTTATGTGATTCAATATGCTAAGACCTTAATGTTAAGATGTGTAAACATGATTATTCCCATACTTCTATCACTATGTAAGTTCTTATACTCAAAACCTCAAATATAGATATGTTGCTCACTATGGTTATGATTCATGGACCAGGTCAATGAGAAGCGTTAAGGAATTAAGTTCCTATAAGATTTAGTGTCAATGATTTATATGCATTCTTAGTTGATGATTTGTGATATCTTTGTGTTAAGATTGTAAATAAAAATATGATATTAAGAACTTTGCATACTTATACATATAATCATGTATTAATATTTTAAGTATAAACATGTTACCAAGATTTCTTACATATGTATATATCCAAGAAATAAAAAGTCAATTAGATCCCTCAGAATGCTTAATATCTAATATTTAAGTGAAATAAGAGGATACAAGTTTTGACATGGTTCAGTTTCCAAAATAAAGTTACTATTGAGATCAATATGAATTGTAAAATGAGTTTAGGATAATGTTATAAGATTATGATGCATTAGGTCATGATTAAGTTGCAAGATGACATTTTATAAGAGTCTGATTTTTAAGATTTAAGATTTAAGTTCATATGAACACATTAAGATCATACTTAATGAGAGTTTATGGAGATCAAGTTTTCTTATCAAAAATACTATTTTTGGACAACTTATACATATCTTACTTTCATATACTCTACTTAAGTTACCTTTTATCTCAATATTTAGTTCAGAGTATTTTCATAATCCTTTAGACTCAGTTGTCATATTTAGTATCAATAAAGTCATTTATACCAAGTTAGAGTTTCAGATTAAGGTTTACCAATGAATAAGAATACCAGATTTAGATTCAAATTTAGGTTACTCATTGTGTGAGTAGCCAGATATTGAATAAAGATACATGATAAGCATTTTAGACCCGATCTCAATTATATAGTTATTGAGATACATATTTATATTTAGATGTAGACTCAGTTCAGTAGAAATTCAGATTTAGAATCTAGTATATGCTCAGTACTCAATAATCAATTTTAGATAAGTTCAGTTATCAATATTCTGTTTTAATATAAGATAAGTTCAGATTCAATATTTAGTAAAGATATCAGTATTCAGCTTCAGTTCAGATTTAGAATTAAGTAATTGTAGACTTAAGATAAATAAGTTGAAACCTTTACATAAGACATTATATGATAAGTCCTCATTCAGTAGTCTCGGGACGATTCAGAGGCATCTGTTGCCAATTCAGAGGAGTTTTGACTCCAATTCAGAGGTGTTGCAGCACCAATTCAGGGCATAGATACGCCAATTCAGAGACCCCTCGGTGTCATACAGAGGCATGTAGTGTAATTTTAGAGGTGTTACGATACCAATTTAGGTCATAGATACATCAATTCAGGAGGAATTATTGTATAATGGTGGCCACAGTCAGATAAAAATCATAAGTAAAAGATGCCTTAGATTAGAGCATGCCCATAATCTCATCCATGAGTATGATGAAAGGGAATTAGATAAGATAAGTAAGACCTAGGCATATTGGGGTAGGTCATGAGATCCATGTACCAAGATACATGTCTCTAGAACAAGCTAAGATAGAAAGATAAGAATTTCAGATTTAGAAATAAGAGACTTTATGTTTCAATTTTTACTCAAAGCTTGATGTTAGTTTCATATTTATGATGTACAAGAATTTAACTATGACATTTCAGTGCTTTAGCAATGTATATTTTTGAATACTCATGCCACTTACTCTAATGATTATTTTTCCCAATGCATGACTGGGGACGCAATGTCTACAGGATTTAGAGCAGCTGAGGATCAAAGGAACAAGTAACATTCTAGGAGATTTTCAAACTTTCCTAGTGGGGTGCCATCTACCGTGATGATTCAATTTTTAGACATCTTTTATTATGTATAGTCTTGTTTCAGTGTAGATTAGATGACTTGTTTTTCTTTATCAAAACTATGTATGAATCAGTTTTCTAGTTATGAAAAGTGTTTCATTTTCTTAAATTGCAGTGATTATCCTATTTGTGACTCTCATAGATGAAGAAAAAAATATAACTTCTGTGCACGTGTTATGAAAATCTGGGTGTTACATTATGGTATCAGAGCAATTTGGTGAATGGCCATTAGGCAAACATGATTCTCATAGTCACCCTAGAGTGAAGAGGTAAGGTTAGGGTTTAGGGATAGATTCTGAATGAAGAATACCATAACCTAGAGTGATTAAGAGGCTTAAGCTCAGAATAGATAGATATCTTAGATGTAGAAGTCAACCTAGTTTAGATCTAAAGTAGCAACCTAAACCTAGATAATGAGATAGCCTCTCCATTCTCAATGGTTATGGCCAGCCAATTGAGGATTGTAGATGGATTTCTTATGCAGTAGACCTTTTATGCATCTCTCATTTTTACCGGTCCATGTGGTGTGGGACACATGTATCAGTGGGTGAGTGCGAGATAGCATCTCAGGATCCCACATCTCTAGGTATGTTCCTGATCACCACCTATCTAGGAATTTAGGAGTTACCTGAAGGACCTTAGATTAGACAGTCATGTACAACTAATGTTAAAAAGTCATGACAAGGTTGAGATGGATGCCCTAAGTATAAATCCAAGTTTAGTTTCAGAAACCCTAAGTATGAGTTGAGCAGCAGAACAAGGTAATAGATAATGGTCACATAAATATTTTATGAAATACATTACATATCTCTTTTCATGCAAAACTTTGAACATAAATGTACCTTAATATGTTAATTATCAATAAATGAAGAGGTAAGCAAAAACTTAAGGCGGATAGTAGTCTACAAAAAATTCGAGGAAGAAATTTATTTAAGGTGGGTAGAATTGTAACATCCAAAAAAATACGCATAAAATAATTACATTTGAGTCCTTCATTTAAACTCGTTGGACCTCAATGTAAACAATCCAATTAAATGATTGTACATTTGAATATTACAAGATATGAGTAACATGATTCTCTCTTACCTTTCAATAATGATGTCAATGGATGTCCTTTAATCTTGAGGAATCATTACCTAAACAAAAGCTACAATATAATGTACTTTCTCTCTCCTTAATGTAGCTTCATCACCATGTGCACCTTAATTTGCCTAATTTATTCAAATATATTTAATACAACTAAAGGTAAACCATTAGTGACCTTCAATGGGAAGAGGTATCAATTGGGAATCAATCATAAGCCATTAAATGTACATAATCAATACTAATCAATTCCTAATAGTAGCTCTTTGTGTGATCATCAATTTGGAAATTTACCACCATGCAATGCTATAGTGATGATAAGAAAATTGATGATATCAATATGATGAGATTAGGGTTCTTACATATTTCAATGGAAACCCAATAATCAAGGACACGTTATGTTATGCAATCAGGGCTTTTATTAAATTAGGCTCTCAGATGCATGAACTAGTGAAATAAAGTTTGGTATTATGTTATTTATGAAATGTATATGAGATGGTGTTATTTTGATGAAGTTTAGAGGTGATTAATGATTCAATTCGTTGATCTAGGTGATGGGACAAGTGAAATCACACACTATACTGGTGTGGTCTAGTTAGTGAATTAGGTTGTGATAATTTTATACAAGAATATGATAGTATATGAGGTGTTGATCAAATTTTGGGGCCCATAAGGAGTAAGGAGCACCCTATAGAAATTATAGAAGAAATCTAGAGCTTTAGTGCACTTTTATATGGTGAACCAAGGCTGGACTGCTGGTTCATGACCAAACCTTCATTTTGGCTGAGCCGGACCCGTTCTTTGTAGAACGCTGACATAGGGGGAAAATCTCACGACCCTCTATTGTTCGGTTATAGGTAAAAGACCATAACCCAAGTTGAATTGGATCTCATTATGAGATTGAGCAGGGACTATAAAAGGAGTAGACTTTGGCATCATAAAGGAGGAACTCCCATAGGGTTTTGAGCAGCAGTGCGAGAGGGATAGAAGATGATGCAAGGGAGGAACTACAAAATGAAGATGATGCAAGGGAGGAACTACAACAGGTTAGGCTTTCACATCCTTGCCCATGATGTGTCCAAAGATGGTGCCACCCTAGGCAGGGAAGTCACCCAGAGCGTTGATGTTCTCAGCTCACACAACATCTGTGAAGCTGGGGGTGTTCAATGCCCTCCGTACACAAAAGTAGCACAAACAGGGGAGGGCTGACATGAAATAGGAGAAATAGGTAGTTGTAAAGAGGGGCTTCACTCGGCTGCCACCAAGACAGTGCCAGCATGGACAGAGACAAATATGGGAAGGGGCGGTGGCCATACAATCTTTTTCTAGTCTATAGCCAACAAAGGTTGTGATCTAGGCTGTTGGAAGCTAAGAGAGTCAATGCTTTGTTCCTGCGGCAAAACAGGGGCAGCGCAGAGCTTCAATCATGCCCATGTTTGTGAGGAAGAGAGGTTGGTTCCTCTTGCTGGGCCTTCGGGCCATGACGCCCAATTAAGCTAAAGGGTGCAGGAAAACAAGGTAATAAAAATGATCAAAATTTATTTTGTTATGAACTTTAGGGATTCATAGATATTGATTTGATTGTCAGAATTGGGTGTATGCGGAATCATTGGAAAGCTAGTGATATGAAGAAAATATTGAAGAAGGTTCAAGACTTTTAAAATCTAGATAAGGTAATTTAATTTAAGGAAAGGTTAGATAAGTGCATTATGTGCATTTATGTTGATGTTTGTTAAATCAATGTGATAGGTGTGAAACTCATCATTGAACATCAATGAAGTGTTACACCACAAGTTTTATAGGATTTAGACCTGACTAGAGGAATCCAAGATGAAGATTTTATACTCTATGACACAGGTAAGTGGTCCATGCCCATGATTACTCATGTTTTAAGCTCAATATGTTTACATGTCACTTAGATAATAAGTCTTTCATGATTTATGCGATTCAATATGCTAAGACCATGATGTTAAGATGTTTTAATAGGATTATTCCCATACTTATATCATTATGTAAGTTCTTATACCCAAAAAATCAAATAGAGATATGTTGCTCACTATGGTTGTGATTCATGGACTAGTTCCATGAGAAAAGTTAAGGAATTAAGTTCCTATAAGATTTAGTGTCAATGATTTATATGCATACTTAGTTGATGATTTGGTATATCTTTGTGTTAAGATTTTAAATACAAATATGATATTAAGAACTTTGTGTACTTATAAATATAATTATGTATTAAGATTTTAAGTATAAACATGCTACTAAGATGTTACCAAGATTTCTTACAATTGTATTTATCCAAGAAATAAAAAGTCAATTAGATCCCTCAGAATGTTTAATATCTAAGAATTAAGTGAAATCAGAGGATACAAGTTTTGACATGGTTTAGTTTCCAAAATAAAGTTACTATTGAGATCAATATGAATTGTAAAATGAGTTTAAGATAATGTTATAAGATTATGATGCATTAGGTCATGATTAACTTACAAGATGATATTTTATAATATTTTGACTTTTAAGATTTAAGATTTGAGTTCATATGAACACATTAAGATCATACTTAATGAGAGTTTATGGATATCAAGTTATCTTATCAAAAATACTATTTTTGGACATCTTATACATATCTTACTTTAATATACTTTACTTAAGTTACCTAGTATCTCTCTATTCAATTTAGAGCATTTTCATTATCCTTTAGACTCTGTTGTCATATTCAATATCAGTAAAGTCATTTATACCAAAATTAGAGTTTTAGATAAAGGTTTACCCAAGAATAAGAATACCGGATTTAGATTCATATTTAGGTTACTCATTGTGTGAGTATCCATATATTGAATAAAGATACATGATAAGGGTTTTAGACCCGATCTTAATTATATAGTAATTGAGATACAAATTTATATTCAGATGTAGATTTAGTTCAGTAGAATTTTAGATTTAGAATTCAGTATATGATCAGTACTCAATAATCAATTTCAGATAAGTTCAGTTATCAATATTCAGTTTTAATATAAGATAAGTTCAGATTCAATATTCAGTAAAGCTATCAATATTTAGCTTCAGTTCTGATTAAGAATGAAGTAATTGTAGATTTAATATAAATAAGTCAAAACCTTTACATAAGACATTATATGATAAGTCCTCATTCAGTTGTCCTGGGACAATTTAGAGGAGTTTTGACTCCAATTTAGAGGTGTTGCAGCACCAATTCAGGGCGTAGATACACCAATTTAGAGACACCTTGGTGTCATTTAGAGGCATGTAGTGCCAAATTCAGAGGTGTTATGACACCAATTCTGGGCGTAGACATGCCAATTCATGAGGACTTATTGTATAATGGTGCCCACAGTCAGATAAAAATCATAAGTGAAAGACGCCTTAGATTAGAGCATGCCCATAATCTCATCCATGAGTATGATGTAAGGGAATTAGATAAGATAAGTAAGACCTAGGCACTTTGGCATAGGTCATGAGTTCCATGTACCAAGATACATGTCTCTAGAACAAGATAAGATAGAAAGATAAGAATTTCAAATTAAGAAATGAGAGACTTTATGTTTCAATTTTTACTCAGAGCTAGATCTTAGTTTCATATTTATGATGTCCAAGAATTTAACTATGACATTTTAGTGCTTTAGCAATGTATATTTTTGAATACTCATGCCACTTACTCTAACGATTGTTTTTCCTAATGCATGGCTAGGGACACAATTTATGCATGATTTGGAGCAGTTGAGGATCAAAGGAACAAGTAACATTCTAGGAGATTTTCAAGATTGCCTAGTGGGGTGCCATCTACCGCGACTATCCAAAGTTTAGACATCTTTTATTATGTATAGTCTTATTATCAGAGTAGATTAGATGACTTGTTTTTCTTTATTAAAACTATGTATGAATCAGTTTTCCATTTATGTAAATGTTTCATTTGCTTTAATTGCAATGATTATCCTATTTGTGACACTCCTAGATGGAGCAAAAAACATATAGCATCCTCTCACGTGTTGTGAAAATCTGGGTGTTACAACTTGAAAATTCTAATTATAGAATTATGGATCACCCTAATCATGTACATCCTCATGAACTTCTTCTCCATCCAAAGAAAAAACTCTTCCATCTCACCTTTCCATAGGTCTTCCTCTATTATTGTTTCCATTATTCTGATGTGGTACTCGAGGAGCTTGTTGTTGAGCTGGTACTTGCCCATTATGAATCTTGGGGCACTCAGGGTGAACATGTCCTAGTTCATTGCAATGATGACATATTGGTACCCTATTCCTTACTGCAACGGGGTCCTCTGGTCGATGATCACCTTCTGGGTGCTTCCTTTTATGATTGCTCTCCTTATGTGACTGGAAACTTATCCACCATCTGTTGAAAGGTCAAGGGTAGTTGTGGAATAAGATCACGACCCACATTGTAGTTGAGTACTTGAAGGAAAAGGTCAGTCCTACGTCCTTCACTCAAACCAACTGCATAATTTTCCAACTACAAAAACTTTTATATAAAAGCTGAAACAGATAGGGAACCTTGCTTCAAACTATAGAAGTCAGCTTCTTTCTTCTTTAGGGAAGTAGTGCAGATGTACTTCCCACAAAATAGAACCAAGAACTACTCCCAAGTCATGGTAGATATATCACAAGTCCTTCCAATTCCATTCCACCAAACTTTAGTTGGTCCATCAAGTACATATGAAACAAATTTGACCTTCTGGTGTAGAGGACATGCCATACCCTCAAAAGTCCTTTCTAGAGATAACACCCAATCAACTTCTTTGTCCACCATCTCTAGGTCTCCTTCACCCTTGAAGTAGGGTGGTTGCATCTTCATGAACTCCATGATTGAGTACTCCTTAGGTTTGTTTGACACAGGTGGGCTGTTTAACTTCCCTGTTATGGATGTGGAGAGAAGTTGCCTCAATATGGTGAACTCTTGTTTAGGAGTGATGACTATTCCCGTATTTGTAACAGGAGAGGTCGGGGTTTATTGTCCTACTAATGGTCCACTTCCAGTTGGAGGAGTTCCTTGTGTCATTGGAGGGGTAAAAGTTGGATCCATCCTTGGCATCCCAAACCTAGGGTTTTGGGGTGTCTCATAGCTGTACTGGTTGTCAATAGTAGAGTAATTGCCCACCATTAGGGTTTTTTCCTGCACAAGGCAAGGATAATAGGTATAAGCAACCTAATGATAAAGGTAAACATTCTAAGGGAGACATTATTGAAATAGTTAGATAACCGACTACTAGTGGCTCTAATACCATGCTGTAAAGAGTGGGATCCTAGAGGGGAACCACTCCCTACTAGAAATAAGAAGAAAACATCCCTTGAGCCAAACACCACATAAAATTTTTCACCAAAGGGATGATAACCAATTCATTCAACATGTATGTATCATAACACAAAAAATAGCAGCTGAAGAGAAATTTATCTAACTATTATAAAATTTGATATGTTTATACATCACTACACCAGACATGGGTGAGTCAAGGGAAATCTATCTTAAAAAAAGGATCTAGTTGTGGATTATCGAACCACCTCTTTCAAGTCTCCCGAAAGCTCAACTACAAAGGTTGTTGTCCAAGTCCACTTTGCTTATCCTCTCCTTGGTCCAAACCTAGGGATGGAAGCATACCCCCACAAAAGGAGAAGAAAAGGTAACATCAACAAAAAGCTGGTATGTGCATACTAAAAAGGAAATTGAGTAATTTATAAAGAATAAGGGACATCAAAATAAAAGGCTTCCCTTAAAAGAGTGAAGTACTACCCAAAGAGGGCATAAAAGAAAAGAGTCACAATAAAAGTGATAAATAAGAGCAAACTTCAACAATTATGCATCCATGTGTTTCACCTGTGACAATACTAGATGATATAAACATATAGGTAGGAAACAACACATCTGCCAAAAAAATGTGGGGTGAGTAGGGTCTTGTATACATCTGCTCTAAATATGGGGTGGCAGGGTATTATATACATATTCCTAGGCATGTTTGCCCTAATTATTTTCATATGCAGGAATTTTCACATCTACATGCACATGTGGGAATTTTCACATCCACATAAAATAAAACATGTAACATTATACTAGCAGTCACCACATGATGCATAACAAAGAATAATCATTTATAAAAGAGAATAAGAAAGATGAGAACATTCAACAATTACAATAAGTGGGATCACATGATCCTATTCAACATCCACCACAAAAGTGGGAAAAAGAGCATATAACACCATAGAATGTTCCACCATGAGCAATGTATAAGAAAGAGACCAAGAGAATATATAAATATGATCATAAGATCAATAACAAAGAAGATACTTCACACAAAGCATATTTTTCAAAAGAACAAGAGATGGTGTAGGCTAATGTCAATAGGACCAAAAGAATAATAAAGATAGGTTATTGCTCAATATAGAAGAATAAGATGTGGAAAACATACCTTAAACCAGGGACCTAGAAACTCTCTTCACCAAACTAGTTGATTCCAGGATCAACCTTGCCTAAATACAAATTACATGTATTAGGGTTTAAGATTCATATATATGTAATTAAACCCTAATTGTAGATCTTTCTCTAAAACATCGCAATTTGGACTCCAAACCTAAACCAAACGACTTATTAGGTTTTTCTGATGAAGAAAACATATTTATTTACTAAATTTTGAGTTCATATGAATTAGTTACCAATTTTAGATTTTTTTAAATTAAAATTAATTAGATCCTTAAAAATCCATCATAAAGTCATAGAAATCAAGCTTTGAAACTATTTCTATTAGAAATAAGACATTTTTCCAATTCTAAAATATATTTTTACTTAATTTTTCTACAAACAAATCAAAAGATATGATTTTTGTAAAACAAACCAACAATAAAAAGCCACATCTTCAAACCCTGGTGAGAAAGAGAGGGGGACCCACTACATGACCTGGCCTAGTTAGGGATTGTCAAGTCACGCAGTCAAGGTTATTGTTGACTCGCATCAAGGCAAAGCAAAATGTTGAGAAAATATAAGGGTAACCCCGCGTGAGAAAACTTGGAAAGGGAAGAGCAGAGGGGCAGAAAAGGGAAACCACAGTGAGGTTTCTTCCCATCTCAAACACCCACCATGGCTGCTCAAAGTAGCTTGAGCAGGTTGGCATGAGATTAGGAAAAATTGAGATACATCGTAACTCAAGAAAAATATAACAAGGAAAGAAAGAAGAGGGACAACTAGACATACCCAAGGCCTCAATTGAGGTGTCGGTGTTACTGATGGCCACAGAAGGGTGTCACAAGGTCTGGGCAGTCCACAAACTTGGCGATACTCAAAATAGAAAGATGACAAATAATAGGCACCAAGGAATGATTCGTTAGGGTGAGGCAAACCCTCAGGATGGGTCATATATATAAGCCTGAGTGATGGCCTCTGTCGATACAGAAGTGGACAGTCTTGGCCCTCAAGAATCGGGTAAATCACATAAACATGATGAGAAACTTTGTGAAAGGGTCAAAATATGCAGATTTTGATGAGGAGTAAGTAGGTAAAATAATCGTTGAAAATCATCAAGAATTGAGCAAGATATCCTGATTTGAAAAATCAATCTGGTTTCCTATTTCGGTCGAGAGGTAGGAGATGACACGGTTTCCATTATATCTTGATCTGATAGTCATGATGAGGCATGTCATCACATGACTTAGAGCTTAGTCTGACTTTAGGAAGTCTGGAACATTTAAAGCATGACATTTAAATTGCAAAACCTTATCGCAATCAAAATTTGATTAAAGTGAGGATATACTTATGTATCTTTTTCTCTCTCCTCTAAAGAGGGTGCAAACAAACTCTATTTTCAATGAAATTTGGTACCTAACCTATTTTTTATATGAGGAATCCAAATATGTAATTAGATTTGCCTTTTGAGAACTTTTAATGTGTTAAATAAATCAAAACTTATTATCTGTATCCTCCATTATTAATGGTCATAAGATTCTCCAAATTTGATGAAGCTTCACCCACAAGTCACATTAAGTGTCTTGGATATGAATTTTCTATCAATTTTACATGTTGGAGAGGTTCGTCTAATTGTTTAATATTTTGAAGGTTCTACACACTTTCTCTCCTGATTTCATCATTTAACCAAACATCTTCCAAATTAGATGAAAATTCACTCAAAGGATATATTTTTTATGTAGATCACAAATCCAATATTATTTTACTCATTTGGAGTCATTTAATATTTTATTTAATATTTTAGGGAAATCATAGATCTTCTCTATCCAAAATAAATTAAATTAACTATTACTATGTGAATAATGTGAAACTTGTCTCCCAAGGCAATTGGGACCCAAGGAATAAGATTTTAAACTTAGATTTCACTTTTGGGGTTTCCTTTAATGAGTTATGACACAACTAATATTTGTGTCTATTAATATCACATTATTACTTAGCTTATCATATTATTTCACTATTATCATTATTGATCATCCATTTATGTTCAACAACTTAATATTATCACCAAAAGAATTGTGTGATTATTTGCACGAAAATTTATATAATTCACTATTATCTCATGTGACATATTTTATGTGTCTAATATTGATTTAAGACTAATGTGAGAACATTAGGTTACATTACGGTAATTTATGCATGCATTATCTCATTAGAGTTATACCAAACATCTTTTAGGTTTAACCTCAACCTTGTTTGGCTAAGTCCAAAAGGTCAAAGTTCTAGAGTAGGGTTCGAGTTCTAGTATGTTACATAAATCTATCTACTTCTTCATCTTAGGTACTAGATACGGGATGTTTATCTCACATATGTTAGAATATGCATGACCAAAAAAGAAGTAAGCCTTTTACGAAAGGGTGAGGTCAAACTACGCATTGCTAATGGAGCATGGAGCAAGAGTTGTTGTCACTACAGTTGGAACCTATAGTTTATCTCTATCCACATAGCTTGTAATAGAGTTAAAGAATTTCTATTTTTTAAATGACATAAATAGAAATATTATTTCTATATCTTTGATGGACAAGGATGAATATGAATTTCATATAAAGAATGGTCAAAGTTCTATTTCAAAAGATGAGATCTTTTATGGGAGTACCCCGATGTCCTATGGTCTTTGTTTATTGGATCTTAAGACAAATGTTTATAATGTAAACACCAAAAGGCTAAAACTTGATAAATCAAACAAAACATATCTTTGGCATTGTCGTTTAGGGCACATCAATGAAAATCACATATCTAGACTCCATAAAGATGGTTATCTAGACTCTTTTTATTTCAAATCAATAGAGACATGTGAATCTTATTTGTTGGGTAAGATGACCAAGACTCCCTTCACTAGCAACAATGAGAGAGCTAGTGATCTATTAGGACTCATACAAATATTGATGTATGTGGCCCCAAATGCTAGAGGTGGGTATCGATATACCTTCCTTGATGATTTTAGTAGGTATGGTCATGTTTATTTGATGAAACATAAATCAAAAACTCATGAAAAGTTCAAGGATTCCATGAATGAAGTGTAGAACCAACTTGGCAAGAGTATCAAAATACTTCCTACTGATCGGGGTCAAGAATACATATGCCAAGTGTTAGACGATCTTTTGTGGGGATGTGGTATCATATTACAATAGACTCCACCTTGAACACCATGTCACAATGGTGTATCAGAAAGAAGGAATCCAACATTCCTAGATATGGTGCAATCAATGATGATTTTTGTTGATATTTTAACTTCCTTCTGGGGATATGATCTTGAAACCACCGTGTTTACACTAAACCATGTACGACCTAAATCGGTTCAAAAGACACCATATGAGATATGGTATGGGAAGTGTCTCAATGTGTCTTTTGTGAATATTTGGGATTGTGAAGATTATGTGAGAAAGAAGTTTCCCAAAAATTTGGACCCAAATCTAATAAATGCTATTTTGTTGGGTATCCTAAGGAAACCAGAGGATACTACTTTTATACTCCATTTAAAAACAAAGTGTTTGTTGCTAGACATGTTGCATTCCTAGAAAAGGAATTAATTTCCAAAGGAACTAGTGGGAGGAAAGTAGAACTTGAAGAGGTTTGAGACCAACAAGTAGGCATAGAACATGTAGAGGTACATGAGGAACATAGAGAATCACAAATCATTGTGGAATACCAAATTCCTCAAATAACATGGGAACCTCGTAGATCTAGTAGGACATGCCTTGAGACAGAAAGATTTGGTTATCTTGTGACTCAAGAAGGAAATGTATTGGCCATTGATGAAGAGCCAATTTACCTACCTAGAAGCTATTAAAGGACCAGAATATGAGAAGTGGCTAGAAGCCATCATATATGAGATGGAATCCATGTACACCAACAAGGTATGGACCTTGGTGGATCCACCTAAAGGGGTAAAACCCCTAGGGTGCAAATGGGTATTCAAGAAGAAGACTGAAATGGGTGTTAATGTACAAACCTTCAAAGATTGTTTGGTTGCAAAGGGTTTCAAACAAGCTCAAGGTGTTGACTATGACAAAACCTTTTATCTAATTGTCATGGTTAAGTCCATCAAGATCATGCTTGCCACAACTTATCATGACTATGAGATTTGGAAGATGGATGTTAAAACCACATTCCTTAATGAGAATATTCTTGAGGATGTGTATATGACACAACCTGAGGGTTTTATAAATTTAAAGGATAAAAATAAATTATGTAAGCTACAAAGGTCAATCTATAGACTGAAGCAAGCATCTCAGAGCTAGGATCTCTGTATTGACAAAACAATCAAAGAGTTTGGCTTTTTGAAACAAACATGAACCATGTGTTTACAAGAAGGTTAGTGGAAGCATGATTGTATTCCTCATATTGTATGTATATGACATACTATTGATGGGGAATGACATCCCTACTTTACAGATGGTAATGACTTGGCTAGGAAATACATTATCTATGAAGGACTTAGGCAAAGCATCCTATATATTAGGAATCAAGATCTATAGAGATAGATATAGAAGGCTTCTTGGACTAAGTTAGAGCATATACATTGACAAAGTGTTGAAGAGGTTCAGCATGGAGAACTCAAAGAGTGTCAACCTTCCCATGTCTCATGGCATTACTATCTTTAGAGATCAATGTACCAAATCTTGTGAAGAAAGGAAACATATGAATCAGACTCTATATGCATCTGCAATTGGATCTATCATGTACACGATGATATGTACTTGTCCCAATGTCTCTTATGCCTTGAGCATGACAAGTAGATATCAGTCAGATCCTGATGATACTCGTTAGACTACCATGAAGAACATCCTTAAATACTTGAGAAGAAGGAAGGATCAGTTTCTTATCTAAAGTGGTGAGGAGGAGTTGGTGGTAAAAGGTTACACTAATGCGAGCCTCCAAACTAACAAAGATGATTATAAATTGCAATCAAGATTTGTGTTTTCCTCAACAATGATCCTATAAGATGGAGGAGTTCTATGCAAGAGACAATTGTAGATTTTACAATAGAGGTTGAGTATATTGCTACATCCAATGCAACCAAGGAAGTTGTATGGATCAAGAAGTTCATTTCTAAACTTGGGGTAGTTCCAAGCATCAACGATGTAATTGAGCTATATTGTGACAACAATAGATCTATTGTACATTCTAAGGAACCCAGATCACATAAGTGATCTAAGCACATACAAAGGCAGTTCCATCTCATACAAGAGATCGTATAATGAGAAGATGTAAAAAATTATAGAGTGCCAATTGAAAGCAATATTGCTGACCCCTTGACAAAAGCACTTTCACAGTAGAATCAAAATGATCATGTTATATCACTTGAAATTAAGTTCATGGGTGATTGGCTCTAAGTGCAAGTGGGAGTCCATTAATATGTCTAGATAACCAATCATATGATGATTGTAATGGAATAACTTTTAAATGATATGATTAATAATAAAGGCAATCTTCCAATGTATTTTATTTTATTTAGTTATGAGATAATTATGTCACATAATATATGTCTACATAATGATATTACTCAATGATGTATGTCTTCGGGTTGAGGACCTTAATAATGAGATCATATCGATGTTAAGAGTATGTACACTATTGTTAATTCCCTAGCCAGATGTTATTGTAGATCGATGATGGACATCAATAACACTTAAGACTAGAATGTGTGTTGGTTGATGAAAAAATATCATTAGTCGTGATATGCAATATCAAACCAAACACATAGATACTTATTAGAGAACAATATACGGATAGGCCCACCTTGAGAGTGATACATGGAAATCCTGATTGGTAGTCAAAATCATCTCTCATAGTTATGGTGGTGATTGTGGTTCTTATACCTAAGTCACTACACTCATCACATGTCGTTCGATGTACTTTGACATCATCTACCGTGACCTTGAATAAGGGATGCTATAAAGGTGGTGTTGGGGTGCATTGTGACACATAGCGATGATTGTGAGTGATGTAGATGGGATTTTTCCCTCCTATAGGAGCATGATATCATGTCTACTTGGTAAGCAATACTAGGAAATGCATGGGCATGTGCTTACAATTCAATATATGATATTGAGCTTACATATATCTTAGACAATATGCTCTAGTTCAAGGAACATGGATTGAACATTAAAGAGGATGATGATTCCATGCCTTGAGTTCAATCTAGATATTAGAAACAAAAGAACTATACTATCACTGTAACACCAATCCCACATTGTAAGTTGAATTTGTTCTCTAACTTCTCCAATTATTTGGGTAGGAATTTTGTCGTGCTAGATACCAATCTTTGCTTGTGATGCCATCAACTAGCTATGGACATTCACTGCCTATGTAACTTGGGTCCTATAGGGTCACACACATAGGAATGCACTTGGAATAGGAGTTCACTCATGAATGATGTTTAATATTGATTACTGAAGTGTTAGGTAAAAATTTAAACAATATTGGCAATCTGCACTCTAAAATGATTGGTCCCGGAAGTGAACTGACCGACTCGGGTACAGGAACTAATCGACTCAGGTTGTGAGCTGACCATTTGGTAGATCAATGGGATTGGATCAAGGATTGATTCTGGAATCATATTATGCATTAATCAAATATTAATGGGCAAAACAATTGCAAATGGGAAACACAATGAAATGACTAGTTCAAGTGTTGAACCAGTCATCTCATGTGTGAACCTACTAATTCACAAATCAATCGACTGGTTCTACATTCATAGGTTGTGAAAAGTTGTGAAATTTTGTCCCCTTTGACTCCTTCTCAGAGTAGAAACTCTATCCCTGACCCTTTTATAAATAGAGGGGTACTGGGAGCTTCTCCAGACACTACAATAAGCTTTGAGAATTGTTTTCTTATTTGGTTGTGGTAACAAAGAGATCTTGAGCAAGTTCTACCCGTCAAAGGGAGGAACATTAAGTGAGAGACAAATGTGTAAGAGCAAGTTGATGCTAACACATCAACTAAAAGGGACGACTCCTTCCTGTCTGTTCATCTAGAACGATAGGAGTTCCTAGTTGTAAGACTCCTGACCTAGCTTCGTGCTTGATTGTTTTTTCTTTTCTGAATAAGATGCTTAAACCTTAATCTAATCATGTGATGCACCTTAATAACATGTGATAAGTTTATGTTATCAGTTTGGTCCTGTTTGGTTAATGTTTGAGCTAGTTATTCTTGTTTTGGACTAAATTGTAATTTACCTATGTTGAGGGTCTATCTTGCAATTTTTCACATGTAGTTGTGCCTTTTGTTCCTTATCATCATGGGAGAGAGAATGATGCTTAGGTGTTCATTGTTGGATCTTGGTTGAGGAGGTGGCATCATGAGATGATATTAGGGTTTGCATGGATTTGCATGGATGCTTGAGTTTGATTGTGTGTCGACCTTGTATGTTGGTTTTTGAGGTGTTGCAACTACAACACTCTCTTGGTTGATGTTTTTTGTGACCTAGTGCCTTGGGCATGTGTTTTGGTTGCTAAGGTTTGTGCTCTGGTGGAGTGTTGTGATTGTTTGGCTTTTGAGACCTAGTGTAGTCTTCACTACCCTTGGTTTTGTTGCGACCTAGGGGTGTAGTGGTCCTAAGTGGTCACTACACTACATTGTTTTTATCACCCTTTATTTCATGCAAGTCTAGAGTGCTTGCAAGGCCGATCCCATGTTGGACATGTGTCCTTTTGGTGCTCTAATAGCTTGACACCTCATGATCCCTCCCTCCCTCCTACCCTTGAGGTGACCTTGTGGCCATGGAGTAGATCCTAGTTGGAGCTTCTTTCTCTCTTTTAGAGCTCTTGTCTTTGGAGCTTGACCTTCATCTTAAGACGGGTTACATAACTTTCCTCTCTTCAATAATTGCACCATTATCTTGCTTGCATATCGTTGTTTTCATCTCTAAAATGTGAATCTAAGATGCTAGATGATGTAATAATAATCTAGGGTTTAAAATTTTGATGTATTCTTGCATAGATTACACTTTCTCCTAAACCCTAATACATGCACATGAACTCTTAGTAATAGTGGAGTTGTTGTTTCTTACATGCAACGTGATCTTTAGTTTCATCACCATGATACATTTTGACCATCATATGATGTTGGAGGTTTTGATCTTTGGATTCAAGAGTTTGACACATGGTTTTCTTGTTTATTTTGGTGATAATATTCATTAGGGATTTAATCTCTATCACCTTCATGTGGCTTTTGTCTTGGTGGCGTTTGTTTTAGGGTTTCTTGTAAGGACCCTAACCTGAGTTTTGGGGTAACACTATTTTATTTGACTTAATCATGTGCTTATAACCCTGATCTAATTTTTGAGATGTAATTAGGGCTTGTAGAGGGCTTAAGTTTCAAGTTTGAGCTCGTTTGGATGAAGTTTCTACTTTCTGTGCTAGTTTTGGTGCAAACTGCAATTTACCCAATGTAAGGGGATGATGTGCATTTTACCACCTCTAGAATGTTCCCTATCTTTCTTGACATCACCTAGAGGAAAGATAAAGAGGAGGTCTCCTTATTTAAGCTTTGGTTGAGGAGTATCACCTTAAGGGCGATTAGGGTTTCCATACATGTTGGATGTCTCGACTCATATGTGTTGGATGTGTTGTCTTGACCATGGGTCATGACCTAAGCTAGTTTTGGAGGGTTTCGTGGTTGAGACACCTCCCCCAGGTGTTTGGGTTGTGACCTAGGAGGTTTAGGGTGTTTTTTGGGTCGAGATGAATGACCTAGCATGTGTTGTCTTGATCTAGGGTTGATGATGGTACCTTGTCTTGACGTAGATGGTGGTGTCACGACCATGGGTGGTGCAACCTAGGAGGGTCACAACTGTAACTATGTGGGAATCCATGGCGGTCGAGACACTACCTAGAGTGTATTACCATGTCTTGCATGTCATGTTTAAATGGTTGCATGTGGGTGCATGTTGGTCTTTTGTGAGGACAATTGTCCCTTGAATCCCTTACTATGTTGACACCTCACCCCTTGCTCTCTCTCATATTCTATATTTAACCCCTTATCTCTTCTTGCTTGCAACCCATTCGGCCATCTATTTTCTTCCCTCCTTCTTTGCTTGTTCTTGGTTCTTGGTGGAGCAAGGAGGTTCGTCCTTAGAGTTTGGGGGATCAATCTTCTCTTGCATGTGGTGGTGGTGGTGATCCAAGCTCATCTTCCATCCTTGATAAGTGTTTGTCTTCTAAGTTGATTCTCCTTTTGATCTCATACCTTCATGTTCATATCTTTTCTTGGCCCTAGACCATGGTTCTTCCATGGTGATCATTTTGGGAGAGAAACTCCTCATAACAAGGGTCATATACCATGTCTTGACAAGGTAGACCCAAGTGTGAAGAGGATTTCTCCTCTCTTTTCCCCTTTCTCTTTTTTTTCTACCAAGAGCTTCTTTGCTTCTTTCCTTGGTCTAGCTTTGACCTGGGTGTCTTCTTCTTCTTGAGGTACTCTTGTGGCTGAGTGTGGATCTTTAGGTGAAGCTTCTTCAACCCTCATATTGTGTGCTTGGAGCTCTTGATCTTGGAGTTTGGAACTCTTGGTGGTGATCATATTAAGGCACGTTATATAACACTAAACTACTCTATTATGACACTTCTTTATATGTTTTGTCACTGAATTCTCTCTCTAGATTTCTTCCTGATGATACTTGAGCTTAATGCTAACTTCTAGAGCTTTTTTGGTGGAGTTATCTTTCTTGGGTTGAAAGCAATCTGAAACCCTAACTTTCTTGTACCAGATTTGGTTGATAATGTGTTATGAAGGTTTTTCTTCTTCTCCATGTCTTGCTCTTTATCTTTCTCCCATGCATGGTGTTTGTACAACTAGATGTGCGAGCGATGCTAGGTTCAATTTTGGTTATATTAAACATGGTTTTATCTTCCTTGGATAAGTTTCCTCCTTGGTAGTTTCCTGACCCATGGTTTAGGGTCTTGGTGACCGTTTGTATGTCACCTTTTCTTCATGATAACAATACTCTCACCCTTGGTGTCAGTTATTTTTTTATGACCTAGATGGTGTGTTAGGGTGTGGTTGTGATACTTTCCTCTTGGTGGTCACGACCTTGATAGCCTTTGGTCGAGATACCCTTTTTGATTGAGTTTGACCTAGTGATGATAGGTTGAGACACTTGGAATGTGGTGGCTTAGTTACCCTTAGTGTTGGGGCTTTGTTACTGCTTGTTTTGATTGAGACACCCTCTAGTGTGTTGGGTCATGACCATGGTGGTCTTAGGTTGTGACATAGGTTAGTGGTCCAAACACCTTTAGTCGAGATGTGTTGTGGAACATGAATCCCTAAGTGTCGCGACCATGACATGACCTTGAGGGTGGAGGTTGAGACATGTAGGTGGATGATTGTGACACATGGATGTTATGGTCGTGACATGGACCATGATGGGAGGTTGCAACTGTAACATCCCTGACCTGGGTTATGACTTAACCCTAAAAGTTTTGCTTAAGTAAGTTATTTAGATTCTTGTCTTTATCTTTTGAAAAATAATTAAGACTAAAGGAGAGCTTATGTTCTAAGTTTGGTCCTGATTGAATGTTGTTTGAGCAATGTTCCTTTGTTTTGGACCAAAGTGCAATTTACCCAAGCTGAGGGGTTATATTGCAATATGTCATATGTTGAACATACCTCATGTGTTCTAACATCATTATAGAGAAAATGATGCAATGTGGTGGTTGGTGTAAAGCCCAAATTCCAAGTTTAAACTTGTTTGAATAGTGTTGAAATAATATTTGCTTGTTTTGGACTAAAGTACAATTTACCCAATTTAAGGGGTTACCTTGCGAATGTTACATGATAAATATTCCTCAAGTGTTATAGAATCATAAGAATGAGAATGATTCTGAGGTATGGCTTCCACAAGTCTAAGTTCCAAAAAGGAGCTTGTTTGAGTAATGCTTGTGTATTGAATGCTAGTTTTGGTGTAATTTGCAAATTACCCAAAATCTAGGGTTGGTTATGTAAAATACCACCTCTATTATGTCCCTATTGTTTCTTGGTATCATTTAGAGAAAAGAAAAAGAAAAGGGAATCTTGTTTGAATTACTTATGAGGAGAGATAATCTTGATAATAAAATAATCAAGATTTAAGCATAATTGAAACCCTAATTTATTTTGTAGCAAAAATAAATATATTAATTGAAGTGCTCATAAATTATTAAGGCTGTGGTTTAAATCCTATAATGCAAGGACGTACAAATTCCTTGATTGGCACCTAGATATCCTAAGTAGGTGAAGAAATCCACTTGCATTTGTTAATTAAAAAGTAATGTCCACTAAAAGTGAATAATAGTATTATATGATTAAGGTGCTTAAGTGATTACTTTTAATTCAAGGATAAATGAGAGGATATTGAGGATGAAGGGAGTTGTCTTCAGAGGCAAGGAAGGGAGGGGGCATGTGGCAAAGAGAGTGGATGGATTTCCTTCTACTTTTTCTCTCCTAGAAAATCAATTACATATATTCAATTTTCTCACTACTTGAAAGGCCATTTTGCAAACCACTTTCTCCCTTTGCTTTGGCCGATGACCAAGGAGCTTAGGAACAGGAGTAAAACGTTCCCCAAGCTGAAGGTAAGCTCCATGATCATCTTTCACCTTGAATTGATGGTTGAAATCGGATTTCAACATTGATTTTCTTCTCTCTTCCATCCAATGCTCAACCTTGGTCAATCCTTTGCATCCAAAGACTTGGAAATGAGCCTTGGATATATGAAGGAGCTTCATTAACCATTAGAGACGTGAATCTTGAAGCTTTGAAGCTACTTTGAAGGCGGGTTATGTAACTTGAACCCATCAACGTTATTATTGATTTCAATTTCTCATAATATGTTGATCTTTTATTTTCTCCTTGAATAATTGCTGAATTTGTCATATATATGGTAGTAGAAATCGGAGGTCCAAAGCTTGATGATGATGACATCATCTTAGCACACACCTCAAGAAATATCATGAGCAAACGGTTTCAGTTTTAATGTTCAAACGATTTGAAAACCGTTTAGTGACCAAACAGTTTCAAAACCGTTTAGTGGTGAAACGGTTTCAAAACCATATAAAGACCAAATGGTTTTTATGGACTCAAGGATCAATTGGTTTCATGATCTAATGAATAATAAAATTCAGTTTATTTCATAACCCTAGTTCAATTGATTTCAAAACCCTAGATCAATTTATGTCAAAACCCTAATTGAGGTTCGATCGGTTTCAATTCTGATTTGACCAAACGGTTTCAAACTGTTTGAGAATCAAACGGTCTCAAACCATTTGGGGTTAATTAATATTTAAATCAAACGATATCAAACCATTTAGGGTTGATCAATCTTTAAGATCGTTTAAGGTCTAACGGTCTTCAGACCGTTTGGAGGATTGGTTAAGACCGTTTGATGGTCTAACGTTCTCAGACCATTTGGAAGATTTAGGGTAAGACCGTTTAGGGTCTAATGGTCTTGAGATCGTTTAAGGATGTTGAGGTCAAGATCATTTGACGGTCAATGACTTCAAGACCGTTTTAAGGTCAAGTGACCTCAAGACCGTTTGGAGGTCAAGTAATTTCAAGATCGTTTGATGGGTCAATTGGTCCAAGACCGTTTGAAGGGTCAATTGGTCCAATACCGTTTGAGGGTTTAATTGATTCAATCCATGTAAGCACAAATAACCCCATAAATGGTGGAAGAGTATCTCAAAATTGATTTCATTGAAAGTACCTCTAAATCACTTAGGTGATTGGTATAATTAGAATGATTATTACTCAATGGCTATGAAAGTAATAAACCTAATACACTATGATAAGTGTATGTGCATGTACTTAGTGAAAGGATAAGTCAATTGAATATTGTATGATGGTGATGTGTGTTCCCAGTACATGGAACAATGATAAGTATGATTTAATACTTTAATAATATGTGCTCCAAGATATGTGGAAGCACTGACTTAGGGTTTGGATTAATGAGACAATCATAAAACCCTAACCCTAATTTTGGGTAATGGGTTGTGAAACCCTAATATAGGGTGATGTTATGAGAAACCCTAGTGCATGGAGATGTTATGTGAAAACCTAATATAGGGTGATGTTATGAGAAACCCCAACATAGGGTGATGTTACGTGAAACCCTAATACAGGGTGATGTTATGTGAAACCCTAATACAAGGTGATGTTATGTAAAAACCTAATATAGGGTGATGTAATGTGAAACCCCAACATAGGGTGATGTTATGTGAAACCCTAATATAGGGTGATGTTATGTAAAACCCTAATTGATAAAGAAGGGAAACCCTATTCCTAATAATGGAATAGTGAATAATATATTGGTAGGTGAAACACCTAAAGTGGTTGATAATGGATAACCTTATATCAATAATTCCTTAATCCGAGATGAGTCCATATCATTGATAATGGTTGAATAATTCAAATGAGTGACTTATGACCAATACATTACATGAATAATGTGATGAGCTGGTGCATAAAGTATTAGGATGGGAAATATCCTAATACAAGATAAGTTTATGAACTTAAGTAAGTTACAAGTGATGAGGGAAGTGATACATCAAGACATGATAGATATCATATTCATCACCTCAAGGTTGATACACCTTGATGTACCCTAAATCCAATATACTTGGATGAGTAATACATGAAGTGTGTCATGTCAATTGTTACATTGAGATGTAATGCACTTTGATAAGTGTAGGCTAACATACCTTAAGAAAAGGTTAAGACAAGTTAATAAAGTATGATGTAATCATATTCTGGTAAAGATGAGAGAGGAACTCATATCTTGTGTTGATATTTCATTTAATGATAAATGATAATAATAAATAAGTATGATTGAATACTTATGATATCAGTGTTGGCTCCTAGATGTGTGGACAATGAATTAGGGTTTGATCATTAATAAATATGATCTTGAAAATCTAAATGGTTAATAATGGAAAACCCTAACGAAGGGTGATGATATGTAAGTGAAACCCTAATCGATAAGAAAGGGAAACCCTAACCCTAATGAAGGGTGATGATATGTAAGAGAAACCCTAATCGATAAGAAAGGGAAACCCTAACCCTAATGAAGGGCGATGATATGTAAGAGAAACCCTAATCGATAAGAAAACGGAAACCCTAACCCTAATGATGGGAAGGTTGTAATTCTTTTATTGCATAAACCTTGTAAGGCATCTTAAATACTTGAATAAAGTATAATGATCAATGGCCTTGTGAGCCATGTCAATAAGTTTTTACCTAGTGAGAGGTGACAAGATGTGCAATGGCCTTGTGAACCATGTGAATAAGTTGTTACCTAGTGAGAGGTGACAAGATGTAATGGCCTTGTGAGCCATTTGATAATTTGTTTCCTAGTGAGAGGTGACAAGATACTTAATGGGCCTTGTGAGCCATGTGAGATGTTTGTGTAACAAGTATCCTGAATACCTTGGTCAGAAGACTTGGAGGTAATAGATACCTGATAAGTGGCAACCATGTTCAGTGATGAACTAAGGGTTTGAATACCCAGATCCAGTAAACATGATGATGATGTTGTTGAGGGATGTGGATTCCCAGCAATGAGATAAGGGATTGAGATCCCAATGTTATATAAAGTTTTGAAAGGTACTTGATAGATGTATTATACTTTTCTTTGTAGCATTTGTCATAATAATTCATGTTTGAAAACTTGACTGATGCTAAAAGAATACATTATTGTACTTAATTAATCAAGTGGAATCTTATCATGTAGTTCCATGGCCATAGATCCATCAGCATTAGGATTTGCTGGATGGTGAAATGGGTTGCTCTGGAGCATAACCCGGAAGGCATATTTTTGAATATGCGGGGGTGATGGGCAAAAATATCTGTACACCCTAATCAAGGAATTGATGTGAGATAAACATTAAATATCTCAATCCTTCATTATTTATGTCGGGATGGATGTATCACTAATCTCCCAATGTCAGGATGGATGTATCACGAATCTCCCAATGATATTTAATGCCAGATCAATGTGAGATAAACACAAGATCTCTTGATTGCGAAGAGAGTGCAGTCGCCATTGTAACTCTATAGAAAAGTTTCTAGTATACATTGGAAAGCTATTTAGCAGAGACACAAGATGTCCTGCACGGGATCTCGTACTAACCGAGATAAGGGAGGTCATGGTAGCCGACTCTTCCATTGACCTTGTATGGCACCGACTTTGGGTTTCGCAACCGAAGGTTGGAGTATGAGTGGTATGTCTCATCTCCTCAGGGCATAAGTGTGATTGTAAAATGTAATCAGTTGGATAACATGTTTTCTTAAGGATTGAATACGAAAACCATTGGCTGATGTTACATTTCTTTTACGCATCTTTAGTTGATAGATGATATATTTATGTTTCCTTACATTCCTTGCAAAGTAGATAGATGATGTATAATTCTACCATGGGTAGATGCAATGTTCTCCTTAAGAAAGGAGATTATCTTATTATGTTCATATAATGTTTAATATTGCTTGTTAATATAAAAGAACCCCTGCTCAGTTTTAAAATGTTTATCTGCAATAATAATGTTTCTGGCGGGGAGTTATATGTCTCACTGGGACAATTTCAATTGTCTCACCCCTGTGGGATCCAACATTTTTAGGTAGATGCAGACGAAGAGGCAGGAACCATACAGCAGGGGAAGGACAATAGCCTTAGGGACAACAGTAACATCTCAGGTAGAGATACTGACTGTCGTGTCTTGTAGATATAAGTCCTATGTGTCATCTCTGTACTCTCAGGTCCTTGGAGTCATTACTTAGAGCTTTTATAATCGATATGAGATTTTGTCTTGAATGCCTCGAGGTTCTATGTTGCTCATGTGTAGACTTAATAGAGCAATTGATGTATGTAATCCTTGAGAAGAGATGGTATATGGTATGTACTTGTGGACCAGAATGTACATGTAATACTTTGGTTCTTGTTATTAAGAGTTTCCTAGAATTGGATCTCTTTGCAAAAGGTTCTAATTTTTAATGATTTTTTGTTAATCCACTGCTAATGTTTTCTTCCGCACTCATCATTATTCGATGTTTGGGGTCTATCGTCACAACAACCTATGTGGTTATGTGATCAATATAGGGTGATGGTAGGAGGGTGAGAAGCACATGTGAATACTTAATGATATTCATATATGAATGATACATAAGCCACATATATTGTTGTTTAGAATGTTACCTAATCAACTCTAATGATGTTTCCTAATCCTTTGGGTCTTTTGTGAGGACAAGTGTCCCTTGGGTCCCTTACTATGTTGACACCTCATCCCTTTCTCTCTCTCTCATCTTCTATCTATATAACCCATAATCTCTTCTTACTTGCAACCCTTTCATCCATCTATCTTCTTCCCTCCTTTTCTTGTTGTTGGTTCTTAGTAGAGTAAGGAGGTTCGTCCTTGGACCTTGGGGGATCAATCTCTTCTTGCATGTGGTGGTGATGGTGATCCGAGCACATCTTCCAACCTTAATAAGTGTCTGTCTTATAAGTTGATGTTCCTTTTGAACTCCTACCTTCATCTTCCTCTCTCTTCTCATCCCTAGATCATTGGTCTTCCATGGTGGTCATTTTGGGAGAGAAACTCCTCATCACAAGGGTCATAGACCATGTCTTGACAAGGTATACCCAAGTGTGAAGAGGATTTCTCCTCTCTTTTCCCCTTTCTCTTTTGGTTCAGACAAGAGCTTCTTTCCTTGGGATAGCTTTGACCTTGGTGTCTTCTTCTTGAGGTGCTCTTATGTTTGAGTGTGGATCTTTTGGTGAAGCTTCTTCAAACCTTAGATCGTGTGCTTGGAGATCTTGATCTTAGAGTTTGGAGATCTTGGTGGTGATCATCTTAAGGTGGGTTATATAACACTAAACCTACTCTATTATTGCACTTCTTTATACATTTTGTTATTGACTTTTCTCTCTCTAGATTGCTTCCTCATCATGCTTGTACTTAATGGTAACTTCTAGAGCTTGTTTTGTAGAGTTATCTTGCTTGGGATGAAAGCAGTTGAAACCCTAACCTTCTTGTACTCTATTTGGTAGATAATGTGTTATGAAGGTTTTTTTTTCTCCATGTCTTGATCTTTATCTTACTCTCATGCATGGTGTTTGTGCACCTGGATGTGGGAGGGATGATAGGTTTGGGTTTGGTTATCTTGAACATAGTTTTCTCTTCCTTGGATAAGGTTCCTCCTTGGTAGTTTCTTGACCCATGGCTTAGGGTCTTGACGACTGTTTGTATGTGACCTTTTCTTCATGATAACAATAGTCTCACCCTTGCTGTCAAATCTATTTTGATGACCTATATGGTGCATTTGGGTGTGGTCACCCCACTTTCCTCTTGGTGGTCATGACCTTGATAGCCTTTGGTCAAGATACCCCTTTGTGGTTGAGTTTGACCTAGTAATGATAGGTTGAGACACTTGGAATGTAGTGGCTTAGTTACCCTTAGTGTTGGGGCTTTGTTCATGTTTTTTTGGGTTGAAACACCCTCTAGTGTGTTGGGTTGTGATCATGAGGGTCTTAGGTCATGCCATATGTTAGTGGTCGAGACACCTTTAGTCGAGATGTTTTGTGGAACCCTAATCCCTAAGTGTCATGAGCATGACATGACCTAGAGGGTGGAGGTCAAGACATGTAGGTGGATGGTCTTGACACATGAGTGTTTTGGTCGTGACATGGACTATGATGGGTGGTCACGACCTATGTGGTTATGCAATCAATATAGAGTGATGGTAGAAGGGTGAGAAGAACATGTGAATACTTAATGATATTCACATATAAATGATACATAAACCACATATAACGTTGTTTAGAATGTTACCTAATCAACTATAATGATGTTTCCTAATCCACAAGATGATGAAGGGTGATGGTTGAACCTATTTTTGTAAACTCTAATCAGCTAAGAAGAAACCCTAACTGTAATAATATGCAATGAGACTTGCTTGTTTCTCTCTCTCTCTCATGGAATGGTTATGATGTTATGCATTATTCTCTTTTGTTTATGAACTTATAACCATGAATGTATTATGATCTTGGTAATCATAGCTATTACATGCTATGTTGATTATAATATGAAACAGGTTGAATATGCCCTTGAGAGGCTTGTTGAGAAACTTGTGATACACGAATAATGTGAATAGGTCTTATGACCTGGTAGAGACTTGTTGCATAATATGAGATGGATTTTCCCAATGATGAGTTGAGGGATCGATATTCCCTGATATGTGACCTTGTTGATGATGAATGAAAACAATACAGACATTATTTGGTGGTAGTGTGACAAGTTCACACCCAATACATTTCTAATTTCTAAAGTGTACTATGCCCTTTTCTTTGTAGAGTTTGTTATGAATATATATGTTGTGACTTGATTGATGTTAAAATATATTTAAATGGACTTAATTAATCAAGTGGAATCTGAACATGTCATTTTGCCTTGTGCCATAGGTCCATCTCAGTGTCAGTACTTGTTGGATGGTGAAATGAGCTAACCCTTAGAGGAAGCCTGGTGTCATATACTATTTAGTATATGCATTTACAAGATTGGTTGTGGGCCATACCCTCACAGGAGTGTGGTTGTGGGCCATAGCTCAGTGATATGTTGCTTATGTGGTTTCATAGGATTGGCTGTGAGCCATACCCTGGTAGGACTGTGGCTATGGGTCATAGCTCAGTTTCACTAGCGCCATGACCTGTACCAAGGTGGGCTAGGACTTTCACTGTTTGACTATATCTCACATGTTGTAGTTGACTGGTATGTCTCTGCTATGTACTCGTGCGATGACCACAAGGTTTGGCGAGGTCATGGATACTCACTCTTCCATAGACCTTGTATGGCATCAATTTTGACTCAATAGTGGTCAGTTAGATTTGGGTGGTACGACTCAAATCCTCGGGGCATAATAAAATACATAATCATCCATGTAGTATCTTTCTTAGTATCAAATATGAAAATATTGGATGAGGCCTTGCTTACTTTTGTACAGTCTTGTCAGTAGTGAATATACATGTTCTTCATATTCCTTTTATTATGATAAGATGTTTCATAATCCAAGTGCAATTGTTTATACTGTTAGTAATGATTACCTGCTTATCATAGTTGTAACATTACTTCTTTTATTTAATTGCCTTATCTATGCTAATAATAGCATTGGTGGAGAGTTATATCTCCCATTGAGATTTGGAATCTCACCTTGTGGGTTTCCCATATCTTTTAGGTGGACGTGGATGAGGAGGTAGAGATCGTATAGTATAGGCTGAGTAGAAGCAAGAAGGATAGTAGCAACTAAGGTTGGGAATGCTACTTGCGGCCTTTTGTGGTTAGCACCCTAGAGTCATCCCTGTACACTGAGGCCTTGGAGGGAGTTATGTACTTTCCTTGGTGGTGTTATCAATATGCATTTTTAGTTTATACACCCTTGTTGTATAAAGTTCGTTGTTGTACATGTTTATGCTAAGAAACAAATATCACATGAGACAGGTAGTCTTTATGGACATGATGTAAATAACGATGCTTTATGATATATAATTCCTCTGTAACAAGTGTAATAAGTTTCTTGATGTTGATTCTTGTTCTAATTGGTTTTAATTTTTAATGTTTTTCAGTAATCTGATGTAGAGTTTTGTTTTAATCTCGTAATTTGTGTTTGCATGACAAAGGGTGTAACTTTTTTTATTTTCATCTTTGCATGGGGTTTTCCCCTTGATGATGCATAGTTTTTCTTGATGGTTATTATTTGTTTTGATCATGGTTTGACTCTGTTTTGGAGTTATTTATGTGTTGTTTGGAGTGGGATGACCTAGTGGTCGCTGCACTGACACTAGTTATTAAGGTTTCTACATGTTGATATGGTGTTGTGGGTGCAACAAACCCTAACCTAAGCCAACTTTCAATCACTACACATGGATCCTATGGCAGTCACAAGGGTAAGCTCACCCCAATCAAGGTGGTCTCTACACCTAGTTTCTTACGGTCGCAACACCCTGATTTATTTGGTTTGGTCGATAGTTTGGTTGGCTCTTGGATTGTCACACACATGTTTTTGTTTGTTTGGTCGCTACACATGTTGATACATGGTGGTTTCTATACTTGTGATGGTGTTTGTTGCTACACTACGGTCTAGTCACTACATGATGATTGATTGATCACGACTATGATGCTTAACCCTAATGTGCTCCAAGAATATGGGAGATGATGTGCCTAGGGTTTAATGACAAGTATTGAAATGGAAACCCTAATTGGCTGTATGAGAAACCATAATCCTAATTTTAAGTGTATTATGTACTTGTTGACCTTTCTTGAAGGAATAACATGGGTTAATGTTTTATCTCTCCTATTTGTGTAACCCTAACCTTACAGGTGGAATGAATATCATAGCTAATGATTTCTATGGTATATGTGGTATGCACAAGGTGAAGGTTAAGAGCCCTTATGAGGCATTATGAGATAATGATGATGTGCAGGAACTATGTGTTTGGGTACTTTGACCTGGAAAAGGCTTAATGCCTAGTATGAGGTGATATCCTCTGGTGATTAGATGAGGTATTACTATCCCCTAGTAGTCTGATGATGTGGATGGCCTTGTATGCCAGTGCTATCAAGTGAGGATGTGACAAGTTTATACCTCATACATTTGATATCTTCTGGAGTTGTGCCTTTATCCTTGTTTCTGTAGAATTTGTTTAGGGTTTCTACATTGTAAATTGATTGATGATAAAAGATACCCAATTGTATTTACTAATCAAGTGAAATCCTAATCATGTAGTGCCATGTGCCATATATCCATTCCAGAGTCAGAACTTTGTTGGATGGTGAAATAGGTATTCCCAAGGGAAACCTGGAGCATACTGTTGTGTATGCAAGGTGCAAGTGACTATATGTCCTTGATATCTTGATTCCAAGTGCTTTGAGAATGACTGTAGTCGAGTCTCAGTGATGATGTGATGTGATGTGATGTGATATGATGTGATAGAGGAAAGATGTGGTTGTACCTTAGTGATTGGGTAATATACCCTAGTTTCTAGCATCGTGACATGTACCAAGGTGGGTTAGGTGTTCACATGACTATATCTTTGACTATACGTTATTGTCTATAGGACCATACCTATGACTATAAGTTGATGTTTAGCAGTTTGACTGATATTTTACTATAGTGCAGACTCGAACTAACCGAGTAGTGAATGGGAAGATCATGGAGTACGACTCTTCCATTGATCTTGTATGGCATTGATTTTGAATTAGAAGTGGTTAGATGGATTTGGGTGGTACAACTCAAATCCTCAGGGCAAATAAAAGATGTAATATAGCCATGTCATATATTTGCTTAGGGTCAAATACAATTCACTTTGGATGACCCCTTTACCTTGTTTCTTATATTGTTTAGTTGATAATAGTTATACATGTTCTTCATATTCCTTTTGAAAGTATAAGATGTTCTACCGCTAAATTGTAGATGCCTAAACTGCTTAATCAGTGTTAACTGCTTTACTGATATCATTTAGTTGAATCTTCTCATCTTGAAAATAATGATATCTTCCCGCTTTATTATATCTGTGCTTATAATAGTTGTTGGTGGAAAGTTGTATCTCTTAGTGGGACTTTGGACTCACCTTGTCGGTTTCCACATCTTTTAGGTGGTTATGCACAATGAGGTAGAGATCGTGCGGTTGAGGCTGAGTAACAGGAAGAGTAGTAGTCGTTGAAGGTTGGATATGTTGTTTTGTTTTGTAAAAGAGTCATGTTCACATATACAAGCGATATCTATACAACCATGGCATACTTCCAAAACCTTGTATCGATGTACAACATCTACAAAACACCTCAAAGTACCAGAGAGTATAGAGACAACATGTTTGTGGAATAATAACTACAAAAAATTATATGTAATATCTTTTGGCATGATATATGATACATGTGGCATAGTTTGTGGACTCATACGTAATATATTTATGCTTTTGTGGTTATCTAAAATCATTTTTAATTTACCCTATTTTATGGTATCTAGATGTTTAGTGTAAGTTACACACTTTGTTTTGAGTGATCTCTTTTTGTTGTGATCTGTGTGTTACAGTTAAGGTTGGTATTAGAACTTTAGATTCACTGAGTCTACCAGGACATAGGACTAGGGTTTGTGTCTTTTCTCATGTCATCTGAAATATTTAATGGTAAATTCTACTTATGCAAAAGAAAAATAAGAGAAGAAAAGATGTGTCTGGAGAATATGAAGAACATGCTGAGAGTAGTGTTGCTGTACTAGGAGGTGGTGACAAGAGGCATGCAAGAGATGATGGAGTGCCTGAAGTTGACCCAACAATTGTGACCAATCCTACTTTCTAGTCCATAACTGGACATTTTATGGCCACAATGACACGTGGTGGATATGATGCCTGTACCCCAAGCTAGGGAAACTATTCCCAATGTGGAATCTCAAGGTTTTGGGAAGACCTTTGAGAGCTTGAGGCGTGTGGGGGCATTGGAGTATGTCAGTATGGAGGATCTGATAGATGCTGACATGTGCCTTAAAGATCCTCAATATCCCTAAAGAGGATAAGGTGAAGCACACAGTGTACCTATTCAGAGGGAGTGTTAGACATTGGTAGGCCATTGAGGAGGAGAAAAGGCCTGGTGTCATGATTAGTTGGGAAGATTTTTGGTGAGAGTTTGTGGACCAATACTTCCTAGAGACCTACCTGGATGAGAAGATTACACAATTTGAGAATATTTGATAGAGATCTATGATGATCAATGAGTACGAGGCAAAGTTCATGGAGCTTCTGAGGTTTTACCCGCATATGGCTACTATAGACAATGAGAGGGTCAAACGGTTCGAGAAGAGTTTGAGTATAGAGTTGACGATGCTGGTATCAGCTCTAGAGAATAGGGACAATTTTCTATGTTTGTGGAGTCAGTCAAGAGAATAGGGTGATCAATTGTGGAGAAACAAGAGGTAAATGCCAAGAAGAGACTTGTAAAATATTAAGGACAGTCATATGGAGGCTTCAAGAAGCCTAGGTTCACATCGCTCACTCACATTAGAGGTTGATAATTCAATCTCAGTGGCTTCCAAGCAATGGTAGAGGTCGTACCATTTCACTAGAAAGAGCTCACATTGTTGCATCAGTGTTTGTGACAGGGCTGTCTAGGCCATGGTACGGGAGCAAGACCTTCTATAAGTGTGGGCAGGTTGGGCATACAAATTGGTTCTACCCTATGAAGGATGAAGAGGTGACGCAATAGCCTAGGCAGAGTCAGCAAGGTTCACATTAGTGATAGTTTAGTAGTGGTGGAGGCTGAGGATACAGTCAAGTGTCACACCCTGGTTCTTATTGACAAGCTAGCAGAGGATAGGGGCGGCAACAAGCAACAACTCAATTCTATGTCATGAGTCAGCTAGAAGGAGTAGTCAACCCAAGGGTTGTGACATGTCAGATGGAGTTATTTCTTTCTAATTTGTCTGCTTCCTTCTTTTTATCTATATTGGTTGACTCGGGTATGACACACTCTTCTGTCACTAGAGAAGTGATAGCTAGTTGTTCTTTGCTTTTTAGTCATAGATCTGATAGTTTTTGCATAGAAACCCCTTTGGTTGGTTCCGTCAAGTTGCAGGAAGTGTGTCCTTATTGCATTCTTTCTTTTTAATGATGAAAAATTCAAGTGAATCTCATACTACTTGACATGCATGGATACGATGTGATCCTTAGAATGGACACTTTGGACAAGTATCGAGCGATCTTAGACTATAGTTCCAAGGTGGTGACATTTGTCGATGGTGATGTTTCGTCGGTCTTTTAGGGAGATAAAAAGATCTTTCCGATGTGTTGGTGTCTTCTATGATAGTAGATAGGATGATAAGATAGGGTCGTGAGGCATTTTTGGTGCATGTAGTGGATACTAAGGTGAGGAGTCCTAGTATCTAGGATGTTCCAGTTGTCTGTGAGTTTGAAGATGTGTTTCTTGATCAGTTCCCAGGTGTTCCCCCTCCTAGAGAGAGTAATTTTGAGATCAATCTGGTTCCTGGCATGCGGCCGATAGTACAAAGACTATACAAGATGGTACCAACTGAGATATAAGAGTTGAAGAAGAAGTTATAGGAATTTCTTGAGAAGGGATTTATCAGGCCGAGCACATCCCCTTAGGGTGCTCTAGTGTTGTTTATGAAGAAGAAATATGGATCCATGAGGTTGTGCATTGAAGATTGAACACTAAATAACGTGACGATCAAGAATAGACATCCTTTGCCACATATAGATGATCTATTTGACTAGCTGCTAGGTGCCACAATGTTCTCAAAGATAGACCTAAGGTTAGGATGTCATCAGTTATGGATCAAGGTAGATGACATACCCAAGTCAACTTTTAGGACTAGGTATGGTCAGTATGAGTTTGTGGTTATGCCATTTGGGCTAACCAATGCATCGACAACATTCATGGACCTGATGAACAGAGTGCTCAAACCTTATCTTGAACAGTTCACAGTGTTGTTCATCGATGATATTTTGATCTAATCCTGAGACATCCAACAACATGAGCAACATCTATGACAGGCGTTGACCTTGTTGAGACAACATAAGTTATATGCTAAGTTCAACAAGTGTGAGTTTTAGCTGAAGGAGGTGTCATTCCTTGTACATGTGATATCTGTTGAGGGTGTTTGCAGGGACCCTAAGAAGGTTCAATCTGTGTCGAAGCAGCCAAAGACACCGATAAAAGTTTGTAGTTTCCTTGGCTTAGCAGGTTACTATAGAAGGTTCATCAAGAACTTCAACACAATGGCATTACCCCTAATGAAGCTGATGAGGAAAGGTGTGTTGTTTGCTGGGATGAAAAGTGTCAGTGTTCTTTCCAGTGTTGAAGGAGAAGCAGACCAGTGCACCAATGTTAGTGTTTCTTGAGCAAGGGAAAGGATACATTTTTTTTTGCTACATCGAAGAATGGTTTGGGTTGCGTGCTTATGTAAGACAAGAACGTGATTTCTTTTTCTTTGTGACAAGTTAAGAAAAATGAGGAGAACGAATCGACGCATGATTTGGAGATTATAGTGGTGGTCCATGCTTTGAAGATATGGAGACACTACCTTTATTGTAAGAAGTGTCAGATCTTCTCCGAACACAAGTACCTACAATACATCTTATCAAAGCAGGAGTTGAATATGTGACAGAGATGCTGGATGGAGCTAATCAAGGATTATGATTGCACCATAGACTACCATCCATGTAAGTGAACGTGGTGGTAGATGCTTTTAGCAGAAAATCTTCTTCGTGGTCATCTGTGGATAAGGTGAAACTATGTTCTTTGATGTGCCATAAGAGAGACATGTTGGTCTCCTTACAAAAGATGAATGTGAAGTTGGAAGTCTCCTTGTTTGCAGAATTGTTGGCCCAGTTATAGGTGAAGCCTATGTTAATGCAGCATATCAGAGATGTGTATCATAATGATATTATGATTCAACAGACCTGAGCTGAGTTTGTCAGTGAGAAGCCTGATGGCTTCCACAAGTTAGATGATGGGACAATGTGTTACCACGGTAGAGTAGTGGTTCCTGATGTTGATGATTTGAGGAGGGTGGTTCTGGAAGAGGCTCACTCTTCAATGTATTTCATGCATCTAGGTAGCACCAAGATGTACCATAATGTAAAAAATTTGTATTGGTGGCCTGGTTTGAAGCGAGACGTAGCTAAGTTTTTGGCAAAATGTGTTGGTATGTATGCCCTGAGAGCCAATCATGGGATGATTGATGGGATACATTAAGATTGATTTGATAAACATCAAAGGTAAGCTTCCAATTCTTTCTGGTTTAGTCATATGAGATAGTGATAGAACATATTGAATGTCTAGAGAATGACAGTACTCAATGACATATGCCTTCAGGTTCAAGACCTGAATGATGAGACCATATGGATGCTAAGAGTTTGTACATTTTGTTATGTCCCTAGTCGTATGTCATTGTGGAAGGTAGATAGACAACAATGACATACAAGACTAGATTGTGGTGTTGGTTGATGATAGAATCTCATTAGTCATGATATAGAGATATCAAACCAAACACATAGGTACTTGTTAGAGAACAAGTGTACCGGACAGACCCACCGTGAGTTTGACACATGGAACCATGACATGGAAGTCACAGTCAGTACTCACAGTGATGGTGGTGAGTGTGATTCTTTGACCTGAAATCACTACACTCAACACATGTCGTTGGGCACACTTTGACATCATCAAACACAGTCCTAAAACAAGGGTTGTTATAAAGGTGATGATTGGGTGGCTTTGACACATGGGGCTTTTGAGGGGTGAGTGATAGATATGGTATTTGTCCCTCCTGAGGGAGTTTGATATCGAAGGCCAATTGATGAGTAGGATTGAAATAGGTGTGCGCACGCATGTGTGAATCAGTATGTGATATTGATGTCATACATATCTCTTCCAATCTACTCTGAGATCAAGAAAGTGAATGAACGTTGACAGGATGACTGTTCCATGCCTCGAGTTCATTCAGGATATCAGTGACAAAGGAATTATACATTCATTGTAACACCATTCATGGATTGTAGGATTGAAAGTTGTTCTCCAACTTTCTATTTCACATGGGTAGCACTGATGTGTGACAAGGCACCGCTCTTTGCTTGTGAAGTCATAAGTGTTATGGAATTTCACTGCCAACGTGAAAAAGGACATGTAGGGTCACACACATAGGATTTAACCTGGAAGAGGAGTTTTGTCCACAAAAAATGTTTAGATTGATTACTAAAGGAGTTTAGTAGTTCAATTAAACACTCAATTAATTGATAGCTCAATTTCATAATGTTCAAGGTGTTGGGCACATTGATTGGAGTATCAGATTGATTGAAATTGCAACTGACTGATTATGCACAATCTGCACTCCCAACCAATCGGCTCATGTGATGAACTGATTGGCTGAGCTTGGTGAACCGATTGGCTCAATTGGTGAGTCGATCGGCTCATGACAGGGTGAAATGATTGCTTCAAGTGTTGAAACGATCGGTTCAACTGTTGCAACTGAGCAAGTTGGGAAAGTAGAATTGTTGAGAATTTTCCTTTCGTTTCACTTTCCCTATTTGATTGGAACAAGGATTGGTATTTGATACCAATTAGAAACAAAGGATGGAAAGTCAATCGAGAACTGACCAGGACCACCAACCGACCGGTTTAGAAGTGAACCGACTGGTTGAGGTGTCCCAACCGATCGGCTGAGATGTCAACCGACCGGTTCAGGTCCCCAACCGACCGTTTCAGTTGTGAAATGATCGGTTCAGGTTGCGAGTTGGTTGTTTTGTGGAAAATCTTGAACCCTTCTACTCCTTCTTTTAGTCCTGCATTGCCCGGGATGGAGAACCTTGTCCCATGACCCTCCTATATCTAGGGGTATTGGGGGCTTCTCAAAGTACAACTCAGTGTAACAAGTTGCTCTATGAAGTTGTCGTTCTCTCTGGTTTTGGTAGCCGAGAGAAAGCCCGAGCAAGTGCTACCCGATAAGGGAGGCACAACAAGGGAAGGGCAACTGCAGAAAGTGACTGGTGGTAGGAGAGTGTGTCGGCGACTAGTACGCTGACAGGAGGGTGCGACTCCTTCCAATTCCTTGTGAGACAAGGAGATTGGAGTTCCAGGTGGTCCGTGTGGACTACTTCAGAGGCGGGAGGTTTATGCCGCTAGGAAGACAGCCTTCAATCCCGTCAGTCCCGATGCAACCAGAAGCTACACAGACACCGTTCAATACAGGAGGTGAAGACAGCGCAAGGTGCGAGGTATTGTCGCCAAGCAAGCCTCGGGACAAGGTATGATTCCACAAACCATCCTTTCCTATTGTATAGACGTTGATGTGTTTCCTTGTTCTGGGTTTGGGGAGGAAATTTTTTATTTCCACTGCCTTATCTGCCTCCCCTAAAACCCAACAGTGGTATCAGAGCCACATCAACTGCTCTATACTTTGGGAATATCGATATGATCGATTTTGGTTTGACGCCTTTATTTATTGCATACGATGCGAATAAAATTGTCTTTATGCATGTCCAATCCTAAATCCACAAATCCCAATTTACATATATGATATGTATTATGAATGCACTCGATACGCGTCGCCCTTAAACGAGTTTTGTGGTGGATGTATATAGAGTGGTTATGGCCAATAAACCCTATTTGTGTATGGTTGTATGTGGTTGCTTGCATCTTGGTCTACACACCGATCTTCCTTCTCCTATTCCTGATGTAACTCGAAATCATTCGAGATTTCTTTCCTACCTTTGCTCCCCTCGAATGTAACTCGAGGTTTCTCTTTTTACAATGTAAAATAGGATAGAGTTGTATTTCCTGTTATGTCAAAGAACGAAGGACATCCAGACGACAGCTGAGACGATCGGTTCAAGGAATGAACCGATCGGTTGATGTTCCAGACAATCGGTTCAAGGAGTGAGCCAATCGGTTGATGACCAGTTCGAGGAGCAAGATGAGCGGGTGGCGTCCATGAAGAGATGCACGATGACCAGGCGAACCGAGCGGTTGGAGGAGCCAACTGATCAACTGGTGGCACCCATCCGACCAGTCTGATGGCGAGCCGATCATTCATGTGATGAGTTGATCAAACCCAGAAAGGCAAAGCACAGAGTTCATCTTGTACAGGTTGCATGTGATGTAGACCTAGATGACCGTGATTCCTCTTGGCTCGAGGAATCACATTAGGATGGCCATAATCATCGCTTTTATCATTTTGCATGTTTTGTGGGATATAGCATGTATATGATACATACTATATATTATGGTGATTGGATATGTATATGTATATAAAAACCAAATCCCTCATTAAATATTAAGTTTTAGATGCCTTCCAAATGCGACACATGTGAAAAGCTTGATCGACCAAGTGTGGGCACACCCTAGCGTGGTGCACCGTCTATCTCGCGAAAGCGTGAAGGATGAATGTGTGGGTCTGCCCTAGCAGGGTGCATATTCATCGTGTTTGCTTTGGGTCGGACTTAACAAGGTGATCTAGATGGGATCTAGTACCTTGAGGCATGGAGATGATCATCACAAGGAGTTGCATATGACATCTTATCAAGAGTTGCATATGATGCAATTGGCAAGAGTTGCCTACCTGAGAGATCTAAGTTGTGGGTGACAGACCTAGCTGGTCCATGACTTGGAGGATTTCAAGATCTTGCCCACTAGAAGGTTGTATGCTACAATCTTCCGAATTGATGGTGGGGGCTATCAATTTGAAGTAAAATAGTGGGAGCGATAATTAATTAAAGGCCTAATTATATCGTCAACTTTTCAAATCAATCAAATAAGTCAAAAATGAGTTTTTGGACTAAAATTGCATATTTTCCTTTTGTAGTACAAATGGCAACAAACAATAATCACTTTATTTGCGATCGGTCTTTGAGACCAACAAATTAAATGGGAATAATTCCACGAATGGTTAGGATGATGAGAAGTATTCTCAATCAAAGAGCATAAGCTCTAAGTCCTAGTTATACCAGAACCAGATGAACTCGATCCCACCACATCAATGGCTAAAAGTATGCTTATGGAAGCATACTGAGGATGACATTGATGAGGAGTGCTTGATGTTGTGTGCTCTAAACTATGAGTTGCAGAGACAACATGAGACATATGATGTCTCAAGGACACTGTCCTAGTATGTCATGACAGAAGGAGATCCAGTAAGGTATTTACACACTCAATATGATTGGGTATATGGAAAAACCTGACTAAGATGGATTCCCTCTGAGCTAAGAGTTGGCTATTGGTATGCTACTGCAAATGTTGCGAGAATCATACAATTCATGGTAAGCTACAACATGAACAACTTTGACAAGCGTTGACAGAGTTGTTGGACATGTAGAGGATAGTAGAGGCAAGGATGAATAAAGACAAACCATAATCTTTGATGTGATTAAAGAAAAGGTAATTCTTAAGGGCAAGGACAAGGGCAAAGCAAAGAAGTGTTCTGATGCTAGCCAGCAATCCAAGCCGTCTTCAACCTCAAGGCACATAGGGAAAGGGTGTATGAGGGAATTGCCCTCTATATCTGGAAGAACAAAAGAAGATGAAGGAGGGGATGGAGATCTCCACCTAAGGTATCATGAAATGAACCACTTCTTTATCTGAGGTATATGATACCAAGATATGGATATGTCATATATGATATGCAATATCCACAAAGAAGTGATGGTCTTTGTGAAAGGACCAAGAAAGGAGTAACCATCATTGGAGCAAGTGTTTCTGCCATAGATAGGAGTACCTTTTAGTTTATTTCAGCCTAAAGGGCATGAAATAGAGTTGAGAACTTCTATTTCATATTGTCCAATAGATAGAAACACTTTATTTTTGCATATTGTATGACAATGATGGCAATCAATAAAGAGATGTTTCAATTTATAAAGATATGATCTTTGTGGAAATGCCTTGTTTATCTTGTGGTATTTGATATGCATAAGATAAAATGATACCTAAAAGTTATAGATAACTCAAACAATAAAATTAGCATCAATCATGAGAAATTCATTTCTAGTTTCCATGTGATGGATAAATCTAGACTCTTTTGGTTAGAGAACCAGTAAGAGACATGAATATCTTGGACATGATTAATCAATCTTCACTAATGGTAGTGGGAGAATGATTATCCTATTAGGTATGATACATGTGATGTATTTACATACCTATTGGAACAAATGTTAATACTTCAAATGGTGTTTAGAGAAATACCAATATGAATATCTTGAAGTGTTCAAGATTATCATAGATGAAGTGCAAATTTGGTAAAGTGTTAATTCTTGATGAGATTAATGAATGAAATACTTGGACCAAATGTTTGAGATCCTTTTGAGTGATTATGATAGTGTATCATAGTGAACTCATGATTAAGGCATGGTGATGTCTAAATCAAGAAGGAATCATACTCTAAGGAGTTAGAGAATGATTATCAAACAACTGAATTCTTCTTAATAAAAGAATGCCCCACACTAATAAAGGACATTGAGAATCACAAGGAGTTGTGAGTTCTTATATCCTTGACAGATACACCTCAATTATCTATGTGATGAGTTGTTCATGTGATGAGTCAACTATCCAGATGAATATGAGGAACCGAATTTTGAGTCATGGTTTATGACCATTACATCCTAAATGACATCCATGACAACCATAAGGTATGACCTTGATGGTAGCACCCATTGGAACAAAATCCATAAGTGCGAATAAGTCTTACGTGTTAAGACACATGGATAAAATTTTGAGAAGGATGATGCTTGTTGATTGCAACTTAATGACTAAGACATTTGGCATATGGATACTAAAACTGCATTCCTATGAGGAATAAAACAAGGATGTGTATGTGACACAACCTATAAGGTTTATGAATCCACTAATGCAAATGAAGTCTATAAGTTACAATGGACTAATCAATGTGATTGATTGAGTACAAGCAACTCAGAATTGGATCTTTACTTTGATGATATAGTCAAAGGGTTTGACTGATATGTCAAAGATAAAGAAGGGATCTGTGATTTAGTGGGAGTGTGTTCACATTCCACATGTTGATGTGAAATGGAAATGTTCTAGAATGGAAATCTAAAAGTGGAAATCATCTTTAAAGAAGATAGAGATGTTTCCTATGTGATAGGAATAGAGATCTATAGAGATAGTTCTCGAAAACCTCTTGACCTGAAAAGAGAAAGCATACATTGGCAATCTGTACTGAAGGGTTCAGTATGCACAGATTCAGTGGGAGAAAACTTGTCCATGTTGCATGGAGTTAGTATCCCAAGGCCAAGTGTCCAATTCTTATGAAGAATGGGAACACTAAGAATAGATATGGATCTATCATGTATGTAATCATCCCATTATATTGCGTGTATTGACATGGCAAGAACAAAATGCATTCATCATCTTGTATGTAGGACATGGAAATATGATGTGCTCATCCTGATAACTCGTATGTGGGACATGACGAGTGGATGTATGTCTACTTCCAGTAAGGGTTACTAGAAACCATAAGAACTTGATAAGTACTTGAGAAGTACTAGTTCTATGGAGATAAGGAAGAGTTCGATGTAAAGAGTTACATTGATGCGAACTTCTAAAAGGACATAAAATTAATCACAAAATATATATAGGATATATAAAAGTGAAAGTTTGTTGATAATTGGAAGTGTTCCAATAAAATCATTTAAAAGGAAATGCCGAGTATCCGTGTGTTAGAGAACAACAATGGATACTATATGGATGTGGAAGTTCATGAGATGAACTTATAGATATTCTGGTCATTGATGACAAGTATGGAATCCTTGATCATGCAATGTGGCTAAAGGTTAGCAAAGGAATACTGGATCGCATATTACGGCAACTCCATCTCATACGTGTGACGGACATCGAAGAGATGAGAGACATGTAATTCATACTGACTTTGGCAAGGTGTTGCCAGTACTCACTATGATCACACTAGAGCAGAGTAACATGTGGGACATGTTTGAAGATCACTATGAATACGATTCAAGGGTGATTGGCTCACAGTGCAAGTGGGAGTCTATTGGTATGTATGCCCTGAGAGCCAATCATGGGATGATTGATGGGATACATTAAGATTGATTTGATAAACATCAAAGGCAAGCTTCCAATTCTTTCTGGTTCAGTCATATGAGATAGTGATAGAACAAATTGAATGTTTAGAGAATGACAGTACTCAATGACGTATGCCTTCAGGTTCATGACCTGAACGATGAGACCATATAGATGCTAAGAGTTTGTACATTCTTGCTATGTCCCTAGTCGGATGTCATTGTGGAAGGTAGATAGACAGTAATGACATACAAGACTAGATTGTGGTGTTGGTTGATGACAAAATCTCATTAGTCATGATATAGAGATATCAAACCAAACACATAGGTACTTGTTAGAGAACAAGTGTACCTGACAGACCCACCGTGAGTTTGACACATGGAACCATGACATGGTAGTCACAGCCAGTACTCACAGTGATGGTGGTGAGTGTGATTCTTTGACCTGAAATTACTACACTCAACACATGTTGTTGGGCACACTTTGACATCATCAAACGCAGTCCTAAAACATGGGTTGTTATAAAGGTGATGATTGGGTGGCTTTGACACATGGGGCTTTTGAGGGGTGAGTGATAGATATGGGATTTGTCCCTCTTGAGGGAGTTTGATATCCAAGGCCACCTGATGAGTAGGATTGAAATAGGCGTGCACATGCATGTGTGAATCAGTATGTGATATTGATGTCATACATATCTCTTCCAATATACTCTGAGATCAAGAAAGTGAATGAACGTTGACAGGATGACTGTTCCATGCCTCGAGTTCATTCGGGATATCAGTGACAAAGGAATTATACATTCACTATAACGCCATTCACATATTGTAGGATTGAAAGTTGTTCTCCAACTTTCTATTTCACTTGGGTAGCACTGATGTGTGACTAGGCACCACTCTTTGCTTGTGAAGTCATAAGTGTTATGGACTTTCACTGCCAACGTGAAAAAGGACATGTAGGGTCACACACATAGGATTTAACCTGGAAGAGGAGTTTTGTCCACAAACAATGTTTAGATTGATTGCTAAAGGAGTTTAGTAGTTCAATTAAACACTCAATTAATTGATAGCTTAATTTCATAATGTTCAAGGTGTTGGACACATTGATTGGAGTATCAGATTGATTGAAACTGCAATTGACTGATTCTACACAATCTGCACTCCCAACCGATCGGCTCATGTGATGAACCGATCGGCTGAGCTTGGTGAATCGATTGGCTGAATTGGTGAGTCAATCGGCTCATGACAGGGTGAAATGATTGCTTCAAGTGTTGAAATGATCGGTTCAACTGTTGCAACTGAGCAAGTTGGGAAAGTAGGATTGGTGAGAATTTTTCCATTCATTTCACTTGCCCAATTTGATTGGAACAAGGATTGGTATTTGATACCAATTAGAAACAAAAGATGGAAAGTCAATCGGGAACTGTACAGGACCACCAACAGACCGATTTAGAAATGAACCGACTGGTTGAGGTGTCCCAACTGATCGGTTGAGATGGAAACTGACCGGTTCAGGTCCCTAACTGACTGTTTCAGTTGTGAAACGATCGGTTCAGGTTGCGAGTTGGTTGTTTTGTGGAAAATCTCAAACCCTTCTACTCCTTCTTTTAGTCCCGCATTGCCCAGGATGGAGAACCCTGTCCCATGACCCTCCTATATATATAGGGGTATTGGGGGCTTCTCAAAGTACAACTCAGTGCAACTAGTTGCTCTGTGTAGTTGTCATTTTCTCTGGTTTTGGTAACCGAGAGAGAGCCCGAGCAAGTGCTACACGATAAGGGAGGCACAGCAAAGGAAGGACAACTACAAAAAGTGACTGGTGGTAGGAGAGTGTGTCGGTGACTAGTACACCGATAGGAGGGTGCGACTCCTTCCAATTCCTTGTGAGACAAGGAGATTGGAGTTCCAGGTGGTCCGTGTGGACTACTTCTGAGGCGGGAGGTTTCTGCCACTAGGAGGACAGCCTTCAATCTCGTCAGTCCTGGTGCGACCAGGAGCTGCACAGACACCGTCCAAGACAGGAGGTGAAGACCACACAAGGCACGAGGTATTGTCGCCGAGCAAGCCTCGGGACAAGGTATGATTCCACAAACCATCCTTTCCTATTGTATAGACGTTGACGCGTTTCCTTGTTCTGGGTTTGTGGAGGATTTTTTTTTGTTTCCGCTGCCTTATCTGCCTCCCCTAAAACCCAACAAAATGCCATGTGTGTCACTAGGTTAAGGCGGAGCATCAAAAACTTACATGGAATTTACAACCATTTCCTATACCGTAGTGGAAATGGGACAATATCACGATGAACTTTGTGGATGAACTTTCTAGGACAGATAAAGGCCAGGAATTCATTTAGGTGATCATTGACAGGTTGACTAAGTCAGTACATTTCCTTCCTGTGAAGACAACATGTACAATAGAGAATCTTACACTAGTTTATGTTAATGAGATAATATGTTTGCATGGTATCCTAGCTACCATTGTGTTAGATAGAGGTCCTTAGTTTTCTAGTCACTTTTGGGAGCGTCTACATACATCCATGGGTACGCAATTGAGGTTCAGTAAAACATGTCTCCCACAGATAGATGGACAGTCTGAGAGGACTATACATACTTTGGAAGATCTGTTGAGAGCTTGTCTCTTGTAGATTTTGAGAATTTGGTATGTGCACCTCAATTTGATATAGTTTTCCTACAACAACATCTATCAGAGGAGCATTGACATGGCACCCTATGAGCCTTTGTATGGGAGACGTTGTAGATCTCCTTTGTGTTGGTATGAGACTGGAAAATATCAACTTTTGGGTTCTGAGCTTGTGCAACAGACCACAAAGAAAATTAATATGATACAACAATAGTTGAAGGCTGCCTAGGATAGACAAAAGTTATATGCTGATAATCATCATAGGTCGTTGAAGTTCTAAGTGGGAGTAAAGGTGTATCTCAAGGTCTCTCCTTGGAAAGGCATGCCGAGGTTTGAGAAGAAGGGTAAGTTGGCTCCCATGTATACCAGACCTTACCTTGTAGTGGCACGTTTTGGTAAGGTGGCTTATAAGTTGGAGTTGCCACCTGAGTTGCACAAATTTCATCCAATGTTCCATGTTTCTATGTTGAGGAAGTGTCACCCTAACAGTGAGTTGGTTTTGCTGCCAATGGAGGTTGAGATGGATGAGAACGTGTCGTATGTGGAAGGTCCTGTGTTGATCCTAGATAGGAGGATCAAGAAGTTGAAGAAGAAGGATATCACATTGGTTAAGGTTTTGTGGCATCACTGTGGTGTTGAGGAAGCTATGTGGGAACTTGAGGATGAGATGCATAGGAAGTACCCATCTCTTTTCACGTAGGATTTCAGGGGAAAAATCCTTGTTAGGGGTTTATGGTTGTAAGACCCATGACCTAGCTTAGTGCTTGTGTTTTATTTGCTTAATAAGATGCTTAAACCTTAATCTAATCATGTGATGCACCTTAATAACATGTGACAAGTTTATGCTTTTAGTTTGGACCTGTTTGGTTGATGTTTGAGCTAGTTATGCTTGTTTTGGACCAAGTTCCAATTTACCCATGTTGAGGGTCAATCTGGAAATTTATCACATGTAGGTTGTGCCTTTTGTGCCTTAGCATCATGAGAGAGATAATGATGCTTAGGAACGCCTTGTTGGATCTTGGTTGATGAGGTGGCAGCATGAGCTGATATTAGGGTTTGCAAGGCTTTGCATGGATGCTTGAGTTTGATGGTGTGTCGACCTTGTATGTTGGCTTTTAGGTGTTGCGTCTGCTGCACTCTCTTGGTTTATGTTTGTTGTTACCTAGTGCCTTGGGCATGTGTTTTGGTCGCTAGGGTTTGTGCTCTGGTCGAGTGTTGTGACCATTTTTCTTTGGTGACCTAGTGTAGTGGTCTCTACCCTTGGTTTTATTGTAACCTAGAGGTGTAGTAGACCTAAGTGGTCTCTACACTACCTTGTTTCTTTCACCCTTTCTTGCATGCAAGTCTAGAGTGTTTTCATGGCCGATCCTTTTTATACATGTGTCCTTTTGGTGCTCTAATATCTTGACACCTCATGATCCTTACCTCCCTCCTACCCTTGAGTATATAACCTCTCTCTTTCATATACAAGAATCTCTTTTAGCTCTTCTTTTCCCTTCTCCCCTGTGTTCGGCCTTGAACTTGGTGGAGCTAGAGAAGGTGCTGATCTTGGATCTTTGGTGGCTGATCACCTTTGCATGTGATGATCTTGAGCTTGATCATCTCCTTTGTGGTGATCCTTGGCAATCTTTTTTTTGGTCGGTCAAAAATGCATGTTGCTTTTTTTATATATTTTTGTATAGTGTCTGTAAAATGCAAGTTACCTTTGAAGAGATAACAAAACAAAGGAGTAACTGTACAAAAGAATCAAGGAATATCATCGCCAAAAAGGTTCAGTAGGCTCCCTCTCCTAATAAAAACAAGCAACCCAAGAGGGACCCCAAATCACGGTAAGGAGTCATAGATAGAACTAGGTCTAAGCATCAAAGAGCAGAACTCACATCACTACAGGAGAGTCAACTAGATAACATCCACATCAAAGTTCCAGAATATTGGTATCATTGCCTAACTACTCACTCTGAAGAAGAAATCATATCTGCCAAATAAGCAAGCCTGTCAGAATCGAGCATTCAGAATCCTCTTCAATAACACAACTAAAAACTATCCATAAACGATCAAGGAGAAGCTTGGACATGGGAGAGGGGAGCATCGACACCCAGAAAAGGGACTCAACCATCACCAGTCTGCCCATATGACATGCGAACATCAAGATCAGAAAAGAATGGAATAGCCCAGAAATATGATGACATAGGAAGTGCATAAACAAAAGATAACGTGCCGAGGCTCAAGACCAAGAACCAAACCACCAAAGAAGCATCATAACATGGGAGAGGGGAACTTCAGCACCCATAAAGGGAACTCAACCATCACCAGTCAAAAAACTTCACTTGCAGTAGAGGAATCCAAGAAATATAGGACAATCAAGATCATGTTACTTTCAGACCATCACAGAAAACTAATCAGAAAAAGATCTCAGCAAAAAACTAGGCTCAAACAAAGCAACTTCATCCATCTCTCACACACCCAGGGATATGACATCTCACCCAACATTAAGATAGTAGGAGCATAATTCTCATAGCTACAGAAGTGTCAATAGAAAGCATCCACACCAAATATACCACTGCCTGACTACTCACTCTGAAGAATGAATCATATCAGGCATATAAGCAATCCAAACAGAATTGAGCTTTCAGAAACCTCTTCAAGAGCACAACTAAATACCAACCATAAATGATCAAAGAGAAGCCTAGACAAGGGAAAGGGGAGCATCAACGCTCAGAAAGGGGACTTAACCATCACCAGTCTGCGCATATGACATGTGAACAATGAGATCAAGGCTCAAGACCAAGAACCAAACCACCAAAGAAAACAACATGACATGGGAGAGGGGAGTTTTGACACCCATAAAGGGGACTCAACTGTCACCAGTCAGCACTCTTCACTTGCAACAAAGGTATCCAAGTAACACAGGACAAGCAAGATCCTAAGACCCTTGTCCTTCACAAGAAAATCAGAAAACCAGAGAAAGAGTCTCAGTAGAGACACCAAACTCAATTGAAGAAACTTCATCCGTCACACATACACATAGGGATATAACGTCTCAGCTAGCATTAAGTCAGAAGGAACAGGCTATCAACTTCAATCATCCTCCAAAGGGCATCTGTATTCTTGTAATTATTGTCATGCACCCTTCTATTTCTTTCAAGCCAACAATGATACATGGTAGTAGGGATAACAATACCTTCTTTATCATTCTTCATGTCAGCCACTAATTCCCAATTCCTTGGAATGTCTCTATCATCCCTTCCTTGACAACAGTATTCCAAATATCATTTATGTAACAACATTTAAAGCTTAAGTGGTCAATATCTTCATATGCATTCATACACAAGAAATAGATAGAAGTAGTAGGAATCCCTCTCCTTCTTGAGTAATCTGATAAAGGAAGCTTATTATGAATTGCTTTCCAAACATGAATCTTAGCGTTCCTGCTGCTCCTACTGTTCCATAACCATTCAAAGATCTTATCTTCTCATTTCTTGTTTCTAAAAGATCCCTTATGAATTTTAACATCACCTTCTTTTGACCCTTCAGAAACATCTCATCTTCTTTGTCTTTGTGGATAGTAATAGAATTTAGAACATCAAGCATCTTCAGAGAATATCTAGATTCCCTTATCTTCCACTCACCATTTTCAATAATATTACTCAGCCGTGCATTTCTAGGAATCCCAGCAGTAATGCACATACTCTTATCAACAATCTCATGCAAGAGATTACCATTGATCCACAGGTCCCCCCATATATCAATATCTCTTCTTGTTCCAATATTGAATTCAACCATGTTGAGAAGACAACTCCTACTACGAATGATATTATTAAACATCCATGATAAATTAGGAGATCTTTGAATACACCAATAAGACTCTTTTTTTAAGTATTTCTCGTTAATCCACTTCACCCAAAGTGAACCTTTTTTACTTGCAACATGCTAGGAATTCATGGAAAGACATGCATCAACAACCTCTTTACTTTTTCTAATGCCTAAGCCACCTTCGTTTTTTGGTAATGTGACATCTTCCCACTTGATAAGATGAAGATTAGCTTTCTTTTCAGAATAACCCCAAATGAAATTTCTACGCAATCTATCAATCTCATCAAGAGTAGAGAACGGGATAGGGAAAGACATAGTCCAGAATAAGTGCATAGATGACAAAGTTGACTTGACTAGCTCAACCCTTCTAGCTAGAGAAAGTGTCATGGCCTTCCATCCTTCCATCCTCTTTTTTATTCTGTCCACCAGTTTTTCACAATGTTTCTTATTAAGCTTCCCAGAAACTAGGTGCATCCCCAAGTACTTCGTATCCTCCATAGAGCCCAACTTCATATTCAAGTTACTAGAGATCTCTTAAGCTTCCTTATTATCTCCCATGATAATCATACTTTTGTTGCTATTAAACTGGAGACTTGACATAGACCCAAAATCTTCTAAGAGTTTCTTGATCCTTTTAGAATTATCAGCATCAGCTCTAGTGAAGATCATCAAGTCATTAGCAAAAACGAGATGCGATCATTTCAAATTCCTACAAACTTGAACATGAGTAACATTGGTATTCATCTTCATCATCTCTGTGAAGCCTTGCATAGAAATAGAGAAGAGGTATGGAGCAATGGGGTCCCCCTGCCTAACCCCATTAGAGGGAAAGATATATCTTATAGCTTCTCCATTGACTAACACCTGGTACGATGTTGTTCTGAACACAGATTCAATCCATCAGATCCATTTAGGAGCAAATCTCATATTGAACATGACAGAGAAAAGATACTTCCAACTAACAGAATCATAAGCTTTGGAGATATCAGCCTGGATACACATACTCTTTGCATTCTTCTTTTTAAGATCAATGATAACCTCATTAGTGAGTAAAATAGCATCATTGATGTTTCTTCCTTTCACAAAAGTGCACTGGTTGATATCAATGATAGAAGGGAGGCAGACCTGCAATTTATTAGTCACAATTTTAGAAATAATTTTGTAAAATACATTGCATAGTACTATAGGGTGCCAATTTGTGATAAAATTGGTGTTTGATCCTTTAGGCAGTAAAGTTAGAAATGTCATGTTAGCCTCCTTAAGCATACTCCCATTCATAAAAAAATCCTTCACAACATTAAAGACGCCATCTCCAATAACCTTCCAAGCGACTTTATAGAAGTGGCCATTAAAACCGTCAGGTCTAGGACTTTTGTCCTCATTCAGCTCATTCACAACATCATCAAGCTCCTTCCTAGTAACCATCTTGATTAACATATTGTTTTGGTCATTAGTTAACCAAGGACCACTCCAGGCTCCTTCCCAGACACATCCCTTTCCTTTTTTACAAAACAAATTTTTGAAGACAATGGTTATGTAGTCAGTAATCGCATTACTATCTCTGCTAATAACCCCATCAATACTAAGACAATTGATAGTATTTCTAACTCTTTTGTACTTAAGAAAGGAGTAAAAGAATTTCGTGTTAACGTTACCTTCCTTCAACCACACAACTCTCGATTTCTGTCTATAAAGAGCCTCTTCTTTCATTGAAGCCTCTTTAGCCTCCTTTCTAAGTTTGTTAGTAGTGGCCCTTATTGCATCATCTATAGTATTCATATCTGTCAGTTTTTAAGCTTCTAGAGAATTTATATTGGCTAGAATGGCATTGTCCATCACGTTGCCATATCTATTTCTATTTCTATTCCACTCCTTTAGATTCCGTTTAAGGTGTTCCAACTTCCTGCATAACTTGAACATTGCATGTCCTTCAACGTCAATATTCTAGTTGTCCTAAAGTACTTTTTGGAACTCAGAATGAATAGACCAATTGTTGATAAATCTGAACGGTGATTTAAACTTTCGAGGATCACTAATAATCAGTTTGATCCTTCTGTGGTTGCTAATCGCATTAGATATAGATTCTCCATAAAATCTTCCAAATCTCTTCTGAAACTCTTCATTATATAAGGTTTTGTCAATTTTTGAGCAAATGAATTTATCACCTTCTTGTTGGTTGTCCCAAGTGAAGAAAGGATCATTCAGATCTAATTCCATAATGCCACTATCCAGAACAAAGTCATTAAAGTCCTCCATAGACTTCTTATATGGAGGTTGGATACTGATCTTTTCCTCATACTTCCTAACAACATTGAAGTCTCTGATAATAGCGCAGGCTCTTGAATGATTCAAATTGCTATCTTCCAAATCTTTCCATAAACTAACTCTATCATAGTCTCCATTGTGACCATACACGGTAGAGATATTCAGATTGATATCATCCTTTTCTACACTGAAGTGAACAGTCTGGTCCCCTTCAGCAACTTTCATAACATTATAAATATTGTCTTTCCACAGCACGACTACTCTCCCCAAAGCATGAGACTTACTATTGGAAATCCAATTAAACTCCTAAAAATATCTTCTCATCACCTTCTGAATCCAATTCCTTCTCAACTTCATTTCCACCAGGACAAACACATCACAGTTTTCCCTCCTAACCTCCTCATGAATACTTAGGATCTTGTTACTAATTCTCCTAACGTTCCAGGAGGAAATAGTGAAGTGAGAACTCATTTAATAATATCAGCTGTGGGACTATCAGCCTCAGTACTTTTTGAATTCATCGTCAGATCACGCTTGATGGGTGAGTATAGTGAATCTGCTCCATAGTGAACTCCAGTGTTCGGTTTTACTTGGCACCTAGGAGGTGCTTTCTGGATATTCATCACTGAACTAGACGAATCTTGGAAACTTAATTCACTGTCTTGAGATTTCATCATGACGAGAGGAGTTAGATTTGGAGTATAAGGATCTGCATTGTCTAGATGGCCTTCTTCCGCGATAGGGAAATCAGATTCATACTCAAATCCTTCGTTTACTTCCTTTGACAGTTTCATATCTTCTATAGCAGGAGCTTCCTTAGATAACTTCTCCTTTTCATGTAGTATATCTTTTTTTTGGGGGGGGGGCACTAGGCTAGCTAGTTACATCAGATAGTTGCTTGAAAGAAAGACGAGAAGGATTTAATATATTCTAGGTAAATTTGATTGGCCTGGGTTGGGCAGTCAGTCCACACCGTAGCGAATGGTGGTTGCTTCAGGCATATTTTAGCTAAGGCATCAGTTAGCTTATTCTGACTTCGTTTCTGATAGACAATCTTCTGGATAGAGGAGACTCGAAGAGCTTCAATGATCTTGCATGTGAGCAGAAGGTACTTGTCTGGAGGCTTCTTGGTAGTGGTGGTCCAATGCACAACGTTCCATGAGTCGGAGATGAGCACACAGTCAGAGAAACCACTAACGTCAGCTAATTCGATGCCTAAAAGAATAGACTTCAGTTCCCCTTCCATGGCATCGGTGTCGGGTGCTAGCCGGGCACTGCCCCTTAACCATTGACCATGGCAGTCTCTGGCAATGGCACAAGAGTTGATGAGCTTCGAGTTGCTGGAAAGGGCGACATCCACATGAATGATGGTGGTGGAGGGGAAAATCAGAAGATGTTGAGGTGAGTTACAGCCTTCAGAGGATTCCGATGCAGGTGTGGGAGGGACCGTAAAAGCTTGAACAATAGTGGAGTAATCCGTAGTGCATTGAATAGCCAGAATCCGTGGTGGGGTCTTCCTATTCTCAAATATTTGTTGATTCCGATTCTTCCAAATCTTCCAGCAGGTAACAACAAACTTGATCTCCCAATGTTCATGTGTGCGGAGGTCTAAGAGATTATAAGAAATCCAATCATGGATATTCTGAGTATGAAAGAAGCTTGAGGCAGAATGAGGCAGGATCAAGGACCAGGTTTGCTTTGCGTCTGTGCAGTCTCTAATGGCATGGAGGCATGTCTCCTCAGCGTCAATGCAGCTGGAGCAGTTAGGATTATCAGTTAGGTGCGTGTGGGTTCTTAAGGAGTTGGTGAGGAGCCGGTTATGTAACAGAATCCAAAGATGGAGCTTGATGCGGTGGGGTATCTTCAATGTCCAGATGATTTTGAACAAGTGTTGGTCTGCTTCATCCGTCTGAGTGATGGTCATATAGGTGGAGCTTGAAGAGAAAGTACCATGAGGGGTAAGCTTCCATATTCTCCTATCTTTGCCGAAGGAGCTATTTGGGGTTGGCGTGCTTAGCATGATTTGACTACTTTCATCATCGAACCAGTAGTTGATGAACTCGCGGTCCCAGTTATCGTCCTCCCTTATCAGACTGGATACTTTGAGATCGAGCAGGTCCTATGGGATTACGCGTCCAGGTTTGAGCGTGGGTTTGAGTCCGTCACCCAGCCATTCATCCGACCATATAGAGGTGTCGAAACCCGAGATGGCGATCCGCCTTGAGTTTTCCATCATAAAGGGTGTTAAGCTCCGGATGCTACGCCATAGCTGCGATCCATTCTGGATGGGGTGTCCCCGACTAAGATATTTCCCCACCATGAGGTCAATCCAGGGAAGGGGCTGATGTTGGAGGAAGGCCCATGTCATCTTCAGTAAAAGGGAGATTTTGAAGTCCTTGGAGTGTTTGATTGCGAGCCCACCACGCGCCTTAGGCTTGGTGACTTGCTGCCATGCTACCAAATTGAGACGTTTGCTCGAAGTTCCACTCCATAGGAAGTTCCTGATCAGTTGATCGATCTTGTCACATGTAGAGGAGGGCAGTTGGACGGATTGCATTACATAGCACTCCTGCAACTGAAGCACTGAGTGAGCCGGGGTGGTCCTCCCTACAAGGGAGAGGAGTTTGTTCTGCCATTGGTTGATCTGGGTGTGAACCTTCTCAGTGAGAGACAAGAACAAGTCTTTACTTTTCCTTTTATGAATGATTGGGACTCCAAGGTGACACCCCAGATTGCTAGTTTCTTGGATTCCTAGTCTCGTGCAGATCATATTTCTTAAGTTCCTGGGTGTGTTATGCGAGAAGAACAAGGATGATTTGTCGTGTGACAGAAAGAGACCAGATGCATCGCTAAATCATTTGAGACATGCCTTTATAGTTTTAGCTTGGGCTGCGGAGGCTTCCCCAAAGATTATGATATCGTCTGCAAAAATGGCATGGGTGATTGGGATCTTGGCTTTAGATAGGATGATCAGCTTCCAGGAATGGTTGGCAACCTCCTGAGAAATTAATTGACTCAGTCGCTCGAGACAAAGGACGAAAATGTACGGCGACAAGGGGTCGCCTTGCTTCACCCCACAGGACGGTTGGAGAGAGCCCGCCATTTCGCCATTCCAGAGCACAGATGATCTCCCAGAGGTGATAATCTGCATGATAATGGTGATGATGATTTCTGGCAGGGACGACTTGACGAGAGTGTCGCGAATAAAATGCCAACTTATTATCAAAGGCCTTGACAAGGTCAAGCTTCAGTGCCATCGAATTCTTCTTGCTGGTCTTGGATTCCATGGAGTGAATGACCTCTTGAACTAGGGCAGTATTATTGCCTATCCTTCTTCCAGGGATAAAGGCCGATTGGTGTGGTGAGATCCAGTCGCAAAGTAAAGGCTTGATTCTAGTTGCTATCACCTTTGAGAGAAGTTTGGAACATACATTATTGAGAGAGATGGGTCGAAAATGAGAGCATCTCTCAGGGGCAGAGAGCTTGGGGATTAGAATGATAATGGAATCCGACCATCCAGGTGTGAGAGCTTCACCATTGAAGGGTAGTTGAACAAATCTACATAGTTGGGGTTTGATAGTTATCCAGTTTTTTTGGTAGAAATCCGCATCCACCCCATCCGGTCCCGGAGCTTTAATAGGGGACATGGAAAGGAGGGCTTGGTAAATCTCCTGCTGGGAAGGAACCGCAGCAAGCTGGGTGCGTTGGCTACTGGTGAGAGGCGAGAACAAGCCTGGGTAAGAAGGGCTGGCAGTCCTCCGCAATTCTCTATTAGATTCCTTATAAATGTTGAAAAAGAAGGATAGGATGAGTGATTTGATTTCTAGTGGATCGTGAATCCAGACGCCATTGTCATCCTTGAGGCATGTAATTTGGTTCCTCTGTCTTCTAGATTTAGTGAGCGAGTGAAAGAAACTGGTATTGTTATCACCCAGCCGGATCCAGGTGCATCTAGCTTTCTGCTGACTCTCCGCATCATCCCTATGAAGGATCGCGTCCAGTTGCCCTTGAAGAGATATGGTTTCTCGAGCCATACCCTGGTCAAAATGGAGGGCCAAGTTCATCTGGTTCCATTGGATTTTGTTGTAAATTCTATCCTTCTCCTTCCTGTCCTTCTTCCGTATTGTTGAGTCCCAACTCTTGGCTTTGGAAAGAAAGGTTGCAGATGCTGTCATGAGATCTTGATCAGTAGGCCAAGCTTCCTTGAAGAAGTCAGTAAAGCCTGACGTTGTGTACCATCTAGCAGATGTGCGAGGATGGATGGTGTTGCAGCTAGAAGAAAGGTCGGTATAAGATACCATGATCGGGGCATGATCGGAATGGTTCTTCTCAAGAACACGGATCTCCTTCATAGTGGATTAATCAATCCAGGGTCTATTCGCCAGGGCCATGTCGAGCCTTTCATGGAGAAGCCCTCTCCTGAAGGTTGTCCTGGCTCTGGAGGCGCCTAGATCGTACAACGAATAGGAGTCCATGGCTTCTATAAAGTCATTGTTGTTGGCAGAGTCAAAAGAGTCACTTCCAAACTTCTCCGACGGGAACATGACAACATTGAAGTCGCCCATCACCACCCAAGGGGCAGTAGTATTAGAGAGGGAGATCAATTGGTTCCAAAGGAGCTTACGTCCTCCTCTGGTAGTACATGCATAAACGAAGGTGAAGAGATTCCCCTCGATATTACAGTCGATAAATTGTTTGTGGGAATAAAGCATTTCCATATTCACATTGCGTTTCCATAGCACCCAGATCCCCCCAGAGAATCCCACAGCTTCCACTCTATGGGAGTGCGCATATCCTAGCTTTTGGATGATCCCGGATGCCCTGTCGCCGCTGCATCGAGTCTCCAGCATACAAAAGACCGAGATGTTATACTTCAGTGTAAGATCCTTAACAGCGAGTTGGGTGTCTTTGTCACAAGCACCCTGTACATTCCAAGAGATGATCTTCATTTATCAGAAATGTCTAGGGTAGTGGTACCCATTGACCTGGCCTCTTCTTCAAGATCCGGCAGGAGGGACGTCTTGGTTCTCTTCCAATTGGATGGGATCGAGGGACCCCCAGATTGAACCACCTTCCTATTTCTGAGGTGAATGCCTACCGAGTTCCGTCGAGGGATTCGGTAGGGATGAATTGGGTTGTCCCGGGAGGAAGTATCACCCATGGAGAAGGGTGTGGTGATGAAAGGGTGTGATTCTTGCGATCTGCCTGTGAGGACCGTATCGCCTGTTGGATTCACCACCGTGTGATTGTCTTGATTCTGCATGACTGTGGATCGATTGGTAGCTGGTCGCTGGGTGTTCGGCGGAGGGTACGATTGCTGTCCGTCAGATCGGTTGCTTGTGCTGGATCGGTCTTTGTTCTGTCTTGCGTTCCTCTTGCATTTGCGCCAATCAATGCCACTGGTTACCCGTTCAGCAACATTATCAGCATCGATAACTTCAGTAGGGACTTCGTCTCCTTCCTGCGTTTCTAGGGTTTGGAACCGGTTATTCGAAGCAGGTGGTGGGTTGTTACCTGCGCCACGCGGTGGTCTCAGTTTACGTTGGATAGGTTTGGCGTAGATGCCGTCTGTGAAGCCTTCAGCGCGTGGAGGGGGCACCGGCGCCTGGTCACCTCCCGTAGATTGCCGCCTGAGGTCGTTTTCCGCCGTGATGTGTTTGATGCAGTCCTTTTCGAGGTGTCATGCACGTCCACAGTGCATACATATGAAGGGGATGTTTTCGTATTCAACTCGGTAATGCTCTCCTTCGATCATAATTTGCGGCGTCAAGGGTTTTGTCGTGTCCAGCTCCACAGCAATTCTTGCAAATCAGCCTCGTCTTTGCGTTAGGGTGTTGAGATCGACCTTGATTATCTTCCCGATTGTATCGCCTATCCTCGCAAGCAGCACTTCCTTGTAAAGGTGAATTGGAAGATTAGGAATCCGAATCCAGGCTACCAATCGTGGGGCGGTAGCAGAGTCATGCCTGAATTCTGGTTGCCAACGCTGGACAGATAGGTATGATCCGAAGAGCGGCCAAGGGCCTCCCGCCAAGGCATGGATGTAGTCGTCTTCTCTTTGCAATTGGACGGCGAAGAAGTCGTTTGCTAGGTCGATTAGGTTAAAATAGCCTTTAGGTTTCCACATTAGTTTCAGTCTGTCTTGAAGGGTAAGAAAGCCGATCTCTTTGGGCAATAGCTTGACGATGACCGTGAATTGCCACGGTTTGAGAAGATTTGCTCTGGCGTCCGGCTTCAGCCTGAACGATGGCATGCCATTTTCAGATGTGCAGATAATGTCTTCCGGGCTCAATGAAGTGTTGTTGTCCTCCGGGTCGATGTGAAGGTAACCTTGATCTTCGGTCATGTTCCTTCCGACAGAATCCTTGTACGAGCATTTGGCCGGTTCAGTAGGTTGCGACATATTAGGATTCCTATTAGGTAACTCGGGGAATTGCGCTTGCAAGGTGGCTTCTGAGTCGACGTCCATGGCATTTGGTCGGGTCATCCTTGTGGGTTGCGGCGGCCTTGATGATGAGAAGTTTAGGCTTATGCCTGTGGTACCGAGCGGGACATGCGATGAACGTCTGGGGTGACTATCTTCCCCGTTTTCCTGGCGGTCCTCTTCCATAAGCGCCCCTTGACCCGGGGTAGTCCTGCAATCGAACATCTTAGAGTTGTCGTTACTAGTAGAGGGTATGCCTTGCAATTCCTTGGACAGCACCGTCAGGGACGGGCCATCGCATTCCTCCATCAACAGTGTCAAGACTTTGTCTTCGGCCTCGTCCGTCGCCACGTAGATGCTTCCGTCTGTGTTGCAGTCGACGTTCGGGGGGCGTGATATCCGAAGTGTCCTCGTCCTCCCCGGCCTCCACGGCCGGCGACACCTCCACCGCGCATGTGCACGTGATCACCGGAACCCTAACAGATCTCTGAGATATTCTAGAAAAATCCTGACCACACACCTTTTCTATCATGCATATTTCCTATCATGTAGTATCTCTTCTTCACCTTCAATTTCTTCCACAATATACAGACCATCTTCTTCATTACTGGGTATCAAATCTCTTTTTATTATTATTGAGAACTTGACCTCTTTTGGCCTCCCATACTTTCTTCTGAGGTCTTGCGTTTTTCTTAGAAATAGGAGGGACTGGCTTGACAGTTAACTTGCAGTCGTCATGACCCAGGTAACCACAACCTTTACATTTTATGAGGAATCCAATCATAGACTAGTGAAATCATATGCTCATCCCCTTCATCACTAACCAAAGTAATTGATTCTAGAAATTTGGAGTTCTTGTTCATTATTACCTAGATGTGGGCATAATCCACACACCTCATAGAGTAGGTTCTTTCATCCATTCTTACAGGAATACCCAAGAATGAACCAATTCTTTCAAATGATTTTACATCTTAGAGATCAACTGGTAGGTTTCTTATTGTTATCCACACAGGGACATCTTCAAGAATCATTTTCTATTGTTTATCACCAATATGCCACCTCTTCAACACAACCAGCTTGTTCATTACATACCATCCCCCCTTCAGAATAGCTTCTAGATCATCGTTCTCGGAAAATATGATCAAGAAGAAACTGTCTCCTCTATCAAACAATTCAAATGCACCTTGAATGTTCCAAATGATTTCAAAGTGTTCCACAAGGATAGGGATAAAGGGACGAAAATCAACAATATAGCCTATCAAACATCGACTCCATTTTTTAGTGTACTCCAGAGCTTCTTTCCTTGGGTACAACAACTTACCTTCACGAATAGAAATATCCGTCTATTTTAGATCAACTGGCTTCCCATTTTGGATAGGCTTGAATGCTTCCCACTTCCTTGGAGCCAAATCTGGATCTAGATCAGAACTTCGCGACACTAGTTCATAACGGCCTTCTACAGATCTGAACTCAACACCACAAGTAGGGTTTTCAATGGAGCACCGCTAGGGTACCACCATCGCCTTGATCACCCTCAGAATCGCCTATCTTGCAGAGCATGGGAGCACGGGAGCACTCTTTTCTAACATTGTCATATCCTTGACAATCTTTCTTCTTGGTAAGTGGTTATATACCTTGATCTCATTTCCTTTAAACCCTACCTATTATTTTACCTCTTGTCCATGATACTATGGATCACCATGGTGGCTATCTTGAGTATCTTCTCTTCACAAAGGTCGAGAATATGATTTACCCATGGTAGTACCTAAATGAGATGAAGTTTCTTCTCTTTATTCTTTCTTCTTCCTTATTCATCCTAGGGTTGTACTTTTTTCTTCCTGAGCTTTCTTTTGATCTTGGTGTTTTGTTCTCTTCTCTTCATGAGGTGACCTTGTCAGCATGGATTTGATCCTAGTTGGAGCTTCTTTTTGTCTTTTGGAGCTTGACTTTCATGTGAAGGCAGGTTATATAACTTTCCCCTATTCTATTATTGCACCATTATCTTGCTTGCAAGTTGCTGATTTCATCTCTAAAATGTGAATCTAAGATGTTAGATGATGTAATCACAATCTAGGGTTTAATATTTTGATGTATTCTTTCATAGATTATGCTTTCTCCTAAACCCTGATTCAAGCACCTTAACTATTAGTGATAGTGGAGTTGTTGTTTCTTACATGCAACATGATCTTTGATTTTATCACCACGATATGTTTTGACCATCATATGATGTTGGACGTTTTGATCTTTTGTTGCAAGAGCTTGATGCATGGTTTCCTTATTGGGCTTGGTGATAATAATCCTTAGGGTTTTAATCTCTATCACCTTCACGTGAATTTTGTCTTAGTGACGTTTATTTTAGGGTTTTTGATGTCAATACTTGCATGGCATTTTCCCTTGACGATGCTTAGTTTTTCTTGATGGTTGTCATCTATTTCAATCATGGTTTGACTCTGTTTTGGAGTTAGTTATGTGCTGTTTGGAGTGGATTGACCTTGTGGCTGCTACACTCACTCTAGTTCTTGAGGTCGCTACATGTTGATAAGGTGTTGCGGGAGCAACAATCCCTAACCCTAGCCACCTTGCGGTCACTACAAATGGATCCTTTTTGTGCTCACAAGGATGAGGTAACCCTAATCAAGGTGGTTGCTACACCTAGTCTCTTGAGGTTGCAACACCCTGATTTAGTTGGTTTGGTCAATACTTTGGTTGGCTCTTGGATGGTCGGAACAAGTGGCCACAACAATGTTTTAGCTAGTTTGGTCACTACACATGTTGATACATGGTGGTCTCTACACTTGTGATGGTGCTAGTCGCTATACTATGGTCTAGTCACTAAATGATGATTGATTGATCATACCTGTGATTCTTAACCCTAATGTGCTCTAAGAAAGTAGGAGATGATGTGCCTAGGGTTTAATGACAAGTATTGAAATGGAAACCCTAATTGGCTATATGAGAAACCCCAATCCTAATTTCAAGTGTATGATGTACTTGTTGAGCTTTCTTGAAGGAACATCATGAGTTAATATTTTCTCTCTCCTATTTGTGTAACCCTAACCTTGTAGGTGTAATGAATGGCATAGCTAATGATTTCTATGGTATATGTGTTAGAACAAAAGGTGATGGGTAAGAGCCTTTATCAGACATGTTGAGATAACGATGATGTGCAAGAACTATGTGTCTGGGTCTTATGACCTGGCATAGGCTCAATGCCTAGTGTGAGGTGATATCCTCTAGTGATGAGATGATAAATTACTATCCCCTAGTGATGTGATAATGTGGATGGCCTTGTATGGAAGTGATATCAAGTGATGATGTGATAAGTTTATACCTGCTACTTTTTATATCTTCTGGAGTGGTGCCTTTACCCTTATTTCTGTAGAATTTGTTTAGGGTTTGTATGTTGTAACTTGATTGATGCTAAAAGATACCCAATTGGCTTAACTAATCAAGTGAAACCCTAACAATGTAGTGCCATGTGCCATATATCCATTCCATAGTCAGAATTTTGCTAGATGGTGAAATGGGTATTCCCTAGGGAAACCTAGAGTGCATACTATTGAGTATGCAAGGTGCAAGTGATTGTATCTTCTTTACATTTTAATCCTAAGTGCTTTGAGAACAACTGTGGTCGGGTCTCAGTGATGATGTGATGTAATATGATGTGATAGAGTACAACTGCAATTTTACCTTAATGATTGGGTTATATACCCCGATTTCTAGCAATGTGACCTGTACCAAGGTGGGCTAGGTATTTATAGGACTATAGATTTGACTATAAGCTACTGTCTACATGACTATATCTTTGACTATAAGTTGTTGTTTTGTAGTTTGACTGATATGTCATTGTGGTGCAGACTCGAACTGACTGAGTAGTGTATGGGAAGATTATGGAGTCTGACTCTTCCATTGATCTTGTATGGAACTGATTTCTACTTAGTAGTGGTTAGATGGATTTGGGTGGTATGATTCAAGTCCTCAGGGAAAATAAAATATGTGATATAATCATGTAGTATATCTAGTTAGGGTGATATATGACTCACCTTGGATGACCCATTTACCTTGTTTCTTATACTATTTAGTTGATAACAATTACACATTTTCTTCATATTCCTTCTAAAAGTATAAGATGTTCTACTGCTCAGTTGTAGATGCCTAAACTACTTAATTATTATTAACTACTTTACTCATATCATTTAGTTGAATAAGCTCATCTTGAAAATAATGCTATCTTCCTGCTTTAGTATATCTTTGCTTATAATAGTTGGTGGCGGAGAGTTATATCTCTTGCTAGGACGTTGGTCTAACCCCATGGGTTTCCACATCTTTTAGGTGGTCATGCACGATGAGGTAGAAATCACACGGTTGAGGCTGAGAAGCAGGAGAGCAGTAGTCATTGAAGGTGGATATGTTGCTAGTGTTTTGTAGTACAATCCTATGTGTTGTCCATGTACTCTTAGGTCTTTAGGGGTGTTTTGTAGATGTTGTACATCGATATGAGATTTTGGCAGTATGCCTTGATTGTAAAGATATGGCTTGTATATGTGAACAAGTTATCATATGTGATAAGTTTGTGGTATGATAGCCACAAAATAATGATATGTAATATCTTTTGGCATGATATATGATACATGTGGCATAGTTTGTGGACTCAAATGTAATATGTTTATTTTTTTATGGTTATCTAAAATTAGTTTTAATTTACCATGTTTTATTGTATCTGGATGTTTAGTGTAAGTTCCACACTTTGTTCTGAGTGATCTCATTTTGCCGTGATCGATGCGTCACACTAGTCATCTACATGGACTACTCTAGAGGCGAGAAGGCTCTACTTGCCTCTAGGAGGACTTCATAAACCGCCATCCGTGATGCCAGACCAGGAGATCGATGGCGACATCCATCAAGTTGCAACTTGATGAAGTAGCATGCTACATCAAGCAATGTCACTGGGCTTGCTCCCGGACCAAGTATATGTCTTGCAACCTTATTTCTTATCTCATAGTTCTTAACACATATATTGTTTAATAGGAAATATGTTAAGTAAATGTTTTGTTTCTATTTCCATATCTGATGCCATATTTCCCAACACATTATCTCAAGGAATTGCATGAACAATCCCCATCTTAAAGATTCTAAAAACATCCCAAAAAGTATTCTTATACAAGCACTAGATCAAACTAGGCCAAAGAAAGTGAAAAGAAGAAGTTTTATGAGAAAAGAATCCATTATTTTCACCAATAGATAAGGAATTCAACCAAGAGGATAGGAGAGAGAGGAAAAAACATAAAAGATGATATAAATGTAAAAGTAGTCACATGATTCATTCTATAAAAGGTTTAGACGATGAATCAATTCTTTAGTCCTCCAAAAAGTAAGTTAGTTCACAATCATGCATGTGAGACATCTCCAAAACCACCTCCTCTGACTCCAACAATGTTCTATACCTTCAAAAGGCACTAAAGAGCCTTAGGGTCAAAGTAAATACATACCTTTTAGATTAGGTTGAGAGAAAGTTGCATTTAAGCCACTTTGTCCCTACCATCGATTGAAGGGGACCAAAAGCATGTGCAAGGCCCCCACATCAGGGCCAAAACCTAGTTGTAGTGCTCACATCAGTCTCCAGGAACACACATTGGACACCAAAAACACCATTGGGTGCCAATCTGACCCTATATGATTACATCACAACGACTCTGATAACACCAAATTTTGTGATGTTTTTGGCCCTTATTTCGTCATCAAAACTGCCCTTTTTAACTGTTTTCCTCTTCTTTTTGTCGTGTTTCTGAATAAACAGGCCACACTATGCTATTAACTCAATTTTATCATCTTTTGCAGAGTTTTCCTTGTTTTTCAACACATTTATCAGCAAAAAGGCCCGTCCCGGCCCACGAACGTGTTCCACCTGCATCGGCCTCCTTACCAACCAGCCGGTCGATACGTTCGCTGCCCGACATAGGGCAGCACGATATACTATCGCCCGAGAGGATGTCACGCAAGAGGGAGCGGACGAGCGATACGCCATCTACCCGACAGGGAACCGGACTCTCCACAACTGCTAAAGCGTGTCACACGATACACATATCGGGCACTCGTCACGATGACCAACACGCTCCCAGCCCGACACCCTTGTGCTGGGTGACACACATATCGGGCATCCCTAGAGCGGCAATAATGGAGCTGAAGGAGGGCACGTGGTGCCTGGAAAACCACATCTTCCCCCAACCGCTGCTTATAAATAGAATCCACAGGACTCCGATGGGACGGGTCAGAATCTCTTGAAAGCCAACTTGGGAAAGCATCTGGAGCTAGCGTGTCGTGCCTCAAGGGTGTATCAGGCAATACTAGGTGAGCACTTCCCCAACCCGAGAGGGAGGGAATGGTTCACTTAGGATCGGTCCCGGGCACTGCTGCAGAACGATATCGGCCAACAAGGACACCCGATATGAGTACCCGATACCCTCAGTAAAACTCTGGCCCGACACGATACCAAGCTCGATACGCATCACTAGTCACGACGTGTCGCCCGAGAGGGTGCCACCCGACACAATCGTATCGGGCATGAGCGCCCTGCACGATACGTCTGCCCATCATGAGTGTGTCGCCCAAGAGGGTGTACTGCTCGACACGGGCGTATCGGGCAAGGCTACCACCTGGTATTGGGCTGGAGGGATCCTAAGGAGTTGCTACTGCCTGTTGCCCTTCTAAATCAAGAAGGCGACATTTATCTTTACTTATTTCAGTCATTTACTTTCTTTACTTATGCAATGTAATCAGACCCTTTTATGCTAATGGAATTAGAAGAGTTTTAATTATCTGTTTCTTTATGCTTGGTACCTTTTGTTGGATGATTGTTTTGTTTAGCATCTGAACTCTAGCTTGTATGCTTGGATCATGTTTCGACTAGCTACCGAATCGTGTTTCCCGTTGCAACAGCCTCGAGAGAGGTGTCGTGGCTCTAGTGTTTGGTCCGATGCGGGAGTGCGAGAGTGCCCAGGATCAGAGTTGCTTTAGTAACCTTTCCACTCTAACTTAAGACCAGCAACCTCAAGAGAGGTGTTGAGACTTAATTAGAGGTACCCACTTTGAGAGAAGGGGTACAGGATGTTTCTGCTGCCGCTTGTTTTACCAAAGCTTTCTCCTTCGTTCCTTACTAAAGCAATAGTATTATCCTCTTTGTTTCCGTTGCGCAAAAACCCTAAAAACAGATAAACCTTTAAAACCTTAATTTTCCTCGTAGCTCCAGTTGGAGATAGTTTTCTTTTATTTTATCGATCTTAGCCTACTGTTCCCTTGGGGAACTTTATCATCTCCTCACCCATACCCGAGTGTAACGTGTCGATTCCGCGTTCCCAACACTACCACCCTTATCCCTGTGTTCGACCCAGTATATCTACTTCGACCCCATAAATAAAGTTGCGAGGGCCTAGAAGGTTTCGGGTTATAAATTTAAAAGTCCGACTACTTCAAATCCGCTCCACTTTTCAGACGCGTGATTTAGGCCGGTCAACTTTTTTGCACCGTTGCCGGGGACAAGGTAAAACGATATTGTTGACGAACCCGAATCCACTAACTACACTCCAGTGCCTCAAGCTTAGAAATGAGCTTGACAACACTCTCTTTTTTTTATACATTTTAACCTGAAGTGAGTAATTCATATTGATAATACAGATTTTCTAAATTGATTTTTATGTGTTATTCAGGTACTCAGAAGGAAGGCGTTCAACTCAATTGAGCACCAACATCACCAGACATGTTGCCTTGCATTGAACAACCTCTTTCAGAAGGTGAGCGACAAGCGACAGCTAGACCTCACTCGCCTCCACCTGAAGATAATGACCGGTATGACGGCGATCATCAACCTGAAGTGTAACATCCCTGACCTGGGTTATGAGATAACCCTAGGTGTTTTGCTTAATTATGTAATTAGATATTGATGATTATCTTTTGGTATGTAATTAAAGCTCATGAGGAACATATTTTGCCATTTCTGTCCTTTTTAAACAATGTTGTAGTATTGTTTTGTAATACAGGGACCTATGTGCAAATTACCCAATTAGAGGGGTTAACTTGAAATTTATACATGTTACTATGTTCCTTTGATGTTGAGACATCATAATATTGAATATGGTGAAGTATGATGGATTCTCCAAGCTTGGGCATCAAGATGCAGCTTGTGGAGCAATCCTTGTACTTAAAACCCTAATTTTGGTGTAAAATGCAATTTACCCATAATATGGGGTGCAACTTGTAAAATACACCTTCTAGAGTATCATGTATGACCCTTGTCATCATTTAGAGTAATAATGATGAAGGGGGTACTTCATTTGAATAACCATATAATAAGGAACACCTTGTAATTGAATAACCAAGTTGTAAGTAAGGAAACCCTTATATAAGTGCACCTTAGTGATAAGTTGACCTTCTTTGCCTTTAGTTCTTGGTCTTAGAAGGAGTTTTGCTTTATAAGTAAGGAGAAGGTACGTGCAAAGAAGAAAGGAGGGACCTAGATGAGAAAAGGAGAAGTAAGTTGTCCTTATGATGGAAATAACCCCAAAGTCAATATGCTCTCTTCCTTTGCAAACAAAGGAACATTTCCCTTTCTTCCTTCACTTACCCCTTTGCTTAACCGACTAAAAGCAGAGCTCTGGAGCATAGGTGATCATCCAACTTGTTCTAAGGTAAGAAGAGACCATCATCTTGCTCGGATTCATGGAGAAAGTTGGGTTACAAGGTTGGTTTCATGGTTTTCTTACTTAGCTCTTTCTTTCTAGCCGATCTCTCCCAACCTTTGCTTGGAGAAACAACTTTGGCCAACCTATGGAGCTCAGGACGCCATTAAAGGCTTGAAATCTTGGAAGCTTGGAGCTCTAGAAACGACCTTTTAGGCAGTTTTATAACTCTAAACCTTTTGTTTTCTTATGCATATCCTTGTTCTTGCAATTAGTAGTTAATTCTTCTTCTTCCCCACTCTTCCTTGCACTTTTGCAAGAAAAACCACGAAGTAACCGACCTGAACCGAGGTTGAAGATTATGGGAATGATTTCCTAGGTAACTTTACCAAACAACCTTGGACCATTTGGTCTAAACGGTTTGCAAGACCGTTTGAAACCAAACAGTTTCACAACCGTTAGATTTCATGCAGTTTGCAAGACCGTTTAGATTCAAACAGTCTCCAAGACTGTTTGGAAAGTCTGACCAAGCATTGACCATTTAGAGGTCTTCTGGTTATGTTATGAATTAATTATCTACAAAGAATAATAATCTAATTGCAAACAAATCACAAGTTGAAGGCACTTCAACCCTCTAAATCTTAATCGGGTTCAATTGCTGATTTCAAGAACCAATCTTGTTGAACTTTGGGTTGAGTGGCCCAAACAGTTTCAAAACCGATTGCGATTCACCCAAACGGTCTTAAGACCGTTTGGTGACACCCCAAGACCGTTTGGAAGTCTAGGGTTAAGGTAATTTGATCAATTGAGGGTCCAATCATAATAGGTTGTTGAATTAATTGAAAGTGCTGATTTGTAACTTAATTAGGGTTCACCCTTATCAAATTGACTTAGATTTTGATGTGACTTTGGGAAAATGGTCTCAAGACCGTTTGGAGGATGTCCAAATGATCCCAATACCGTTTGGGCCAAGTTGGGGCCCAATTGAGTGACAATTGATGGGTTCAATGTCAATTAGACTCATGTTGATCAATGTTGATGGTTAATCGATTACAAACCTTAATCGAATTAGTTTCAACCCTAATTGGCTATCAATTGAGGGATAATTGAGTGTCCAATTGGTTAAGGATAACCCTAATTAGCTCAATTGATAAGTGGTTAACAAGGATGTGGCCAATTGAGGGGTTCAACATTGAAAACCCTAATCGATTACAAGTGTTGATGCACCTTTGAGGTCCATGCGGTTTTGAGCTTATTTGGACCAAACGGTCTGAAGACCATTTGGGCTCAAACGGTTTCAAAACCATTTGGAGCTCATGCGGTTTGAACCCATGCAGTTTGGCCATGCGGTTTGGTCATGCGGTTTGATCAAACGGTTTCAAAGTCAACTATGTTCAAACGGTCAACAAGTTGAAATGGTCTTGAGTGTGACCTAGTTCATGCGGTCTTGAAAGTCAACCTATCCAAATGGTCAACCCTTCCAAACAGTTTCAAAACCATTTGGAGGTTGAAGTGTGTAATCGTTTGGGGACTTTAGGGTTATGATTACTTAATGCTTTGAAGGTTTAAATGGTTCAATGGTTGTTCAACTTAAACCCTAATCATACCTAAAGACATTAAGGGGTTAAGTAACTAGTAGTTTGAACCATGTTATGATTAAGGGTGAACATTACCAATGTGCCCTTGGAGTGTTCAAGTAAACCAACATCCCTTGATCAAGTAAACCCTAATGACCATAGTGGTGATGACTTGACCTATATTAATCAAGTTGTTTTGACCTAATCTAATCTAGAGTGATTTAGTTATCATCTACTAGTGAGAGGAGAGAGAAGGCTCCTAATATGAATAAAAATCAAGTAACACACCTTCAATATGTAAGAATGTACATGATTAGGGTATGATCCATCAAGGTGAGATCATGGAAACCCTAATTATGATGATTAATGAATCTTAACCTAATTTGACGGCATCAATGATGATAATTTTCTTACATGGTGATGCTATGAGCTCAATTCACTATGAAGTAAATAGTAAACCCTAATTCTAGGGTAATAACATGTAATATGAATAGTAAACCCTAATTGAGGGTAATGTGTTGAATTGTATAATAAACCCTAATTACAGGTTATGCTTTTAAGCATAAATCTTCATGATTAAGTATGAGATGAAGAATCATTATTCCTAATCATAATGAAAGGGATTGGATAACCCTATTTGATGTACATAAAGGAACCTAGCTTTAGTGAAAGCATGAAGGTACAACCCTTGAAATGAAAGATCAATTCTGCTTATAAATTGCTGATCTGGAAATGAATTGTTGTCAATTGAATTAACCATGCAGGTTCTTATAAGAGAATGATCATAGACAGGTAAGGGTTACGATGTCATGTTCATTGAAAGCATGTTATTAGCTTTATGAATGGTGAAATACTATGTTTCCTAGTTAAGTGGCGTCATATGAGATTAATATGCTGTAAGAGCCATGAGTAACATCAAGGTCATGCTAATTAGATGACTTATGATGAAATGATTAAGAATTGATATTCATATGCTATCTGATGTGAGTTAAGCTTGATACATTTAGTATTCTACTTTCATAGTTGTTGTTCTAATAATTAAATGTTTGAGAACATGCTTGATGCTAAAAGAATACTGAAATGTACCTAACTAATCAAGTATAACCATACCATGTAGAGCCCTGATCATAGATCCATCATTGTCAGAAGCTAAATGATGGTGAAATAGGTTTTCCTAAGGGAATTCCTAGATCACATACTTTTGAGTATGTGGGGGAATATGGACGTGAATATCCTTACGTCCTAGTGTAGGAGTTGATGTAGATGTTCCTTAATCTATCAAACCTTCATTATATGTTTATGCTGGGATGATGTATCACTATTCTCCCGAGGGAATCTTTAATGCCGCATCGATGAGAGATAAACAAGAGATCTTTCGATGGCGAAGAGGGTACAAAATGCCACTGTGACTCTAATAGCGAAGTGTCAGAATACCCTGGTAAGCTATAGTAGAAGAGACACTAGATGTCCTTAATGTCGATACTCACACTGACTGAGGAAAGATGAGGTCATAAGAATCCGGCTCTTTTGATGACCTAGGTATGATACTGATGCGACTTAATAGTGATCGGTTGGAGTATGAGTGGTATACCTCATCTCTGCAGGGAATAATAATGTTTGTAAATCATAATCAACCGCGTAGCATATCTGCTTAGGTTGAACTATGAGAAACAATGATTGATGTTACATTGTTTACATTAATAGTCTGTTCAAGTATCTAGAATACATGTTCTTCATATGCTTTAATGAAGTGATTGCTTAAGTAAATGTTGTTTTACTTATAATCAAACTTGCTGCTAAATGTTTTAAATTACCTTGTTTATGTTATTCCTTAATTGCTATAACAAAGCTTCTGGCGGAGAGTTATAACTCTCGCTGGGACAATTATTTAAAATTGTCTCACCCCGTAGATTTCAACTTTTTAGGTGGTCGCCAAGGATGAAGGAACCAATCAGAGGGTGAACAGTATCAACAACAGCAACACCAGGGGCAGAAATGAATCTCAGGTGGAGGTACTAACTATCGAGTCCTGTAGTTAGTTAGTCTTATGTCGTCTCTATACTCTCAGGTCCTAGGAGTCAGTAGGTCTGAAATTTTGGTTTTTAATCTCGAGATTTTGTATCTAGATGTATATAATCACTCAAGAGGTGATTTAACAGAGATGTAAACTGTTTATCTTGTTTCTTATAAAAGAGTTTTATGTTCTAATAATTTATTCCCAAAAAGTTTTAAATTTCTAGTGATTTTTCGTATTCCGCTGCTAATCGAATGCTTTCGCTGAGTTTACCTCGTGATTTGGAGATCGTACAGCCCACAATTTAGTGGTATCAGAGCTCTAGGTTCGCTGAGTCTATAGAGACATAGGACTTAGGATGTCGAGTCTATTCTTAGTGTTTTCCAGTATATCTAATAAAGTCTTCTGCTCCTCAGGAGAAGAAGATAAGTAAGGATGTCTGGACCACACGAGGAGTATGTGGCAGAGAGTAGTGTCGCTGCACCCCGAGAAGGTGCAAGAAACCCAGAAATAGAATAGCCTATACCTGAGCCACCTCAGTTTGACCCAGCTGACATGGGAAACCCAGCTATTCAGACTATGTTCGGGCAGTTTATGACTTCCATGACACACATCATAGATAGGATGCCCATGCCTACACCTAGGGCACCTGCCCAGCCTGAAGGACAAGGTATCAGTAAAACGTTTGAATAACTTCGCCGAGTAGGAGCAACCGAATACTTTGGAACGGCTGACCCCGCAGATGCCGACCTGTGGTTGATTAAACTAGAGAAAGCTTTTAGAATCCTAAACATCCCAGAAGCCGAGAAGGTTAGACATGCTGTCTATCTTCTCAAAGGGAGCGTCGGGCATTGGTGGACCATGGAAGAGCAGAAGAGGCCTGGTGTGGAGGTTGCGTGGGAAGTCTTCCGATGGGAATTTATCAATAGATATTTCCCTAAGACGTTCCTGGACGAGAAGATCTCTCAGTTTGAGAGGTTAAGGCAAGGTCTGATGAACATTAGCAAATACGAAGCTAAGTTCATGGAGGTGTTGCGGTTCTGTCCGCATATGTCTGCTACAAATGAAGAGAGGATCAGGCAGTTCGAGAAAGGGTTGAATGCTGAGTTGACTACTCCTGTGTCTGCTCTAGAGAACCAGGAAAGGTTTTCTACCTTCGTGGATTCAGTCCGAAGGATAGAAAGGTCCGTAGCAGAGAAGAGGCAAACCCATAAGAGATATCCTCAGTTCCAGGGATCTTCATCTAGAGACTTCAAGAAGCCTAGATTTTCTGCACCTACACCTCCACCACCTAGACCTAGTTCTCAAACATAGTGGACACTGAGTAGAGGTAGAGGACGAAGCCTACCACTACAAGGGGCTCACAGTTCAGCATCAATGTCGGTCATAGGACCACCAAGACCACAACAACTGGAAAGAAGTTGCTACATATGTGTGAAGGTGGGACATCTGATGAAAGACTGCAGAGCTAGACCAACAAGTGTAACACAACCACAGAGGTAGAGTCAGCAAGGATCCCAGAGGAGGCAATTTCAAGGAGCAGCTAGAGGACGTGGACAAGCGTCCCAAGCTGGATCGTCAGCACTGAATCAACCTCAGGCGACATCAAGGTTCTATGCAATGAACCCACCTGATGCAGTGATCAACCCTCGGGTTGCAGCAGGTCAGATGGAGTTGTTATATTCTGATATGTCTACATCCTGTGTTGTATCTATTTTGATTGACCTGGGTGCTACGCACTCCTTTATCACTCAAAGAGTGATTCGTAACTGCAATATAACAATCAGTCATAGGGCAGATAGCTTGTTGCTTGAGACTCCGTTAAGAGGGTCTGCTGTGTTGTAGGAGGTTTTCTCTCCCTGCATCCTCTTCTTTTCTAATCATTGCATTCAAGTGGTTCTTATACCACTTGAGATGCAAGGATTCGATATAATCCTTGGGATGGATACCTTGGAAAGGTATAGGGTTGTTTTGGATTGTGAATCCAAGCAAGCTGTGTTTGCTGATGAAAGTGACACATGGATCTTTCAAGGAGAGAGAGATTCTACCTACCTGTCTGGTGTCAGCTATGGTTGCTAAGAAGCTGATGAGGCAAGGATGTTATGCATTCTAAGCCCATGTGGTAGATACTACCATGGAGAGTCCTAACCCTGCTGAAGTTCCTATAGTCAGGGAATTTGAAGATGTGTTTCCTGAAGAACTTCTAGGTATACCACCGCCTCGGGAAATTGATTTTGAAATCAATTTGATCCCAAATACACAACCTATAGCACAAACACCGTATAGGATGGCGCCTGCTGAGATGGCATAACTCAAGAAATAGCTTCAGGAGTTGCTTGAGAAGGGTTTCATCTGACCGAGTACTTCACCATGGGGTGCTCCAGTTCTTTTTGTTAAAAAGAAAGACGGATCAATGCGGTTGTGCATTGATTACAGACAACTAAACAAAGTAACAATAAAGAATAAGTACCCTCTACCGAGGATTGATGACTGCTTCGACCAGTTGCGTGGTGCAACAGTCTTCTCAAAGATAGACTTGAGATCGGGATATCATCAACTCCATATTAAGGATAGTGACATATCCAAGTCTGCCTTCAGGACAAGGTATGGTCACTATGAGTTCACAGTTATGTCGTTTGGACTAACTAATGCACCGGATGCATTTATGGAACTCATGAATAGAATCTTCTGACCTTTCCTCGATCAGTGCATTGTTGTCTTTATAGATGACATCCTGATCTATAGTAGAGATGCTCAGCAACATGAACAACATCTTCATCAGGCTCTAACCTTGCTAAGAGAACATAAGCTATACGCTAAGTTTAGCAAGTGTGAGTTCTGGTTACCGGAGGTATCTTTTCTTGGACACGTGATATCTGCCTCGGGTATTTGTGTTGACCCTAAAAAGGTAGAATGTGTTCTACAATGGGAACAGTCGAAGACACCGACAGAGATCCATAGTTTCTTAGGGTTGGCTGGCTATTATCGAAGTTTCATTAAGAACTTCAGTTCTATGGCCTTACCCTTGACTAAGTTGACCCGGAAGGATGTTCCTTTTATCTGGAGTGATAAGTGCCATCAATCTTTCCAACTGTTGAAGGAAAGGTTGACAAGTGCACCCGTACTTGTGTTACCTGAGCAAGGCAAGGAATATGTGGTTTTCTGTGATGCCTCCAAGAATGGGATTGGATGTGTGTTGATGCAGGATAAGCAAGTGATTTCTTTTGCTTCTCTACAGCTTAAGAAACATGAGGAGAATTATCTGACACATGATCTAGAGCTAGCTTCCGTGGTTCATGCCTTGAAGATCTGGAGACATTATCTCTACGGAGAGACATTCTAGATTTTCACTGATCATAAGAACCTTAAGTATATCTTCTCTCAGCACGAACTTAACATGAGGCAACGTCACTGGATGGAGTTAATCAAAGACTACGATTGTACAATTGATTACCATCCAGGGAAGGCCAATATAGTTGCAGATGCCTTGAGTAGGAAATCAGCAACATCAACCATGGATAGGGCACAACTAAACTCTTTAGTATGCTCTAGAAGAGATATGCTTATCTCCTTAAGGCAAGACAATGTACAGTTGAAGGTGTCATTGTTAGCAGAGAAGTTAGCTCCTAGATTTATGGGGCCTTATCCAATCATTGAACGGGTTGGAAAGGTAGCCTATAAACTAGAGTTATCGTCAGAATTATAGAGGCTACACCCTGTGTTTCACATTTCTATGCTAAGGAAATGTCACCCTGATACCGAGTCAGTTCTACAACCTATGGAGGTAGAATTGAATGATGATATAACATATGAGGAAGGACCAGTGTCAATCCTTGATAATAGGATTAAAAAGCTGAAAAAGAAAGACATAAGTCTTGTGAAAGTCCTCTGGAATCATCATGGTATTGAATAAGCCACTTGGGAACTAGAGGAAGAGATGAGAAGGAAATACCCTGCTCTTTTCTCTTAATATGTTTTGTCGATTTCGAGGACGAAATCCTTGTAAGGGGTGGATAATTTGTAACATCCCTGACCTAGGTTATGAACTAACCCTAGGTGTTTTGCTTAATTATGTAATTAGATATTGATGATTATCTTTTGGTATGTAATTAAAGCTCCTGAGGCACATATTTTGCCATTTCTGTCCTTTTTAAACAATGTTGTAGTATTGTTTTGTAATACAGGGACCTATGTGCAAATTACCCAATTAGAGGGGTTAAATTGCAATTTATACATGTTACTATGTTCCTTTGATGTTGAGACATCATAATATTGAATATGGTGAAGTATGATGGATTCTCCAAGCTTGGGCATCAAGATGCAGCTTGTGGAGCAATCCTTGTACTTAAAACCCTAATTTTGGTGTAAAATGCAATTTACCCAAAATATGGGGTGCAACTTGTAAAATACACCTTCTAGAGTATCTTGTATGACCATTGGCATCATTTAGAGTAATAATGATGAAGGGGGCACTTCATTTGAATAACCATATAATAAGGAACACCTTGTAATTGAATAACCAAGTTGCAAGTAAGGAAACCCTTATATAAGTGCACCTTAGTGATAAGTTGACCTTCTTTGCCTTTAGTTCTTAGTCTTAGAAGGAGTTTTTCTTTAGAAATAAGGAGAAGGGAAGTGCAAAGAAGAAAGGAGGGACCTAGATGAGAAAAGGAGAAGTAAGTTTTCCTTATGATGGAAATAACCCCAAAGTATATATGCTCTCTTCCTTTGCAAACAAAGGAACATTTCCCTTTCTTCCTTCACTTACCCCTTTGCTTAACCGACTAAAAGTAGAGGTATGGAGCAGAGGTGATCGTCCAACTTGTTCTAAGGTAAGAAGAGACCATCATCTTGCTCGGATTCATGGAGAAAGTTGGGTTACAAGGTTGGTTGTATGGTTTTCTTACTTAGCTCTTTCTTTCTAGCCGATCTCTCCCAACCTTTTCTTGGAGAAACACCTTTGGCCAACCTGTGGAGCTCAATACGCCATTAAAGGCTTGAAATCTTGGAAGCTTGGAGCACTAGGAACGACCTTTGAGGCGGGTTTTATAACTCTAAACCTTTTGCTTTCTTATGCATATCCTTGTTCTTGGAATTAGTAGTTAGTTCTTCTTCTTCCCCACTCTTCCTTGCACTTTTGCAAGCAAAACCACGAAGTAACCGACCTGAACCGAGGTTGAAGATGATGGGAGTGATTTCCTAGGTAAATTTACCAAACGACCTTGGACCATTTGGTCTAAATGGTTTGCAAGATCGTTTGAAACCAAATGGTTTCACAACCGTTTGATTTCATGCGGTTTGCAAGACCGTTAAGATTCAAACGGTCTCCAAGACCATTTGGAAAGTTTGACCAAGTGTTGAACGTTTAGAGGTCTGCTGGTTATGTTATGAATTAATTATCTACAAAGAACATTAATCTAATTGCAAACAAATCACAAGTTGAAGGCACTTCAACCCTCTAAATCTTAATCGGGTTCAATTGTTGATTTCAAGAACCAATCTTGTTGAACTTTGGGTTGAGTGGCCCAAACGGTTTCAAAACCATTTGGGATTCACCCAAACGGTCTTAGGTGACACCCCAAGACCGTTTGGAAGTCTAGGGTTAAGGTAATTTGATCAATCGAGGGTCCAATCATAATAGGTTGTTGAATTAATTGAAAGTGCTGATTTGTAACTTAATTAGGGTTCAACCCTTATCAAATTGACTTAGATTTTGATGTGACTTTGGAAAAACGGTATCAAGACCGTTTGGAGGATGTCCAAATGATTCCAAGACCGTTTGGGCCAAGTTGGGGCCCAATTGAGTGACAATTGATGGGTTCAACTTCAATTAGACTCATGTTGATCAATGTTGATGGTTTATCGATTACAAACCTTAATCAAATTATTTTCAACCCTAATTGGCTATCAATTGAGGGATAATTGAGTGTCCAACTGGTTAAGGATAACCCTAATTATCTCAATTGATAACTGGTTAACAAGTATGTGGCCATTTGAGGGGTTCAACATTGAAAACCCTAATCGATTACAAGTGTTGATGCACCTTTGAGGTCCATGCGGTTTTGAGCTGATTTGGACCAAACGGTCTCAAGACCGTTTGAGTCCAAATAGTCTCAAGACCATTTGGGGCCAAATGGTCTCAAGACTGTTTGGGCTCAAACGGTTTCAAAACCGTTTGGAGCTCATGCGGTTTTGCTCTTGCGGTTTGAACCCATGCAGTTTGGCCATGCGGTTTGGTCATGCGGTTTGATCAAACGGTTTCAAAGTCAACTATGTTCAAATGGTCAACAAGTTGAAACGGTCTTGAGTGTGACCTAGTTCATGCGGTCTTGAAAGTCAACCTATCTAAATGGTCAACCCTTCCAAATGGTTTCAAAATCGTTTGGAGGTTGAAGTGTGTAATCATTTGGGGACTTTAGGGTTATGATTACTTAATGCTTTGAAGGTTTAAATGGTTCAATGGTTGTTCAACTTAAACCCTAATCATACCTAAAGACATTAAGGGGTTAAGTAACTAGTAGTTTGAACCATTTTATGATTAAGAGTGAACATTACCAATGTGCCCTTGGAGGGTTCAAGTAAACCAACATCCCTTGATCAAGTAAACCCTAATGACCATAGTGGTGATGACTTGACCTATATTAATCAAGTGGTTTTGACCTAATCTAATCTAGAGTGATTTAAACATCATCTAGTAGTGAGAGGAGAGAGAAGGCTCCTAATATGAATAAAAATCAAGTAACACACCTTCAATATGTAAGAATGTACATGATTAGGGTATGATCCATCAAGGTGAGATCATGGAAACCCTAATTATGATGATTGATGAATCTTAACCTAATTTGAGGGCATCAATGATGATATATTTCTTACAGGATGATGCTATGAGCTCAATTCACCATGAAGTAAATAGTAAACCCTAATTCTAGGGTAATAACATGTAATATGAATAGTAAACCCTAATTGAGGGTAATGTGTTGAATTGTATAATAAACCCTAATTCCAAGTTATGCTTTTAAGCATAAATCTTTATGATTAAGTATGAGATGAAGAATCATTATTCCTAATCATAATGAAAGGGATTGGATAACCCTAATTGATGTACATAAGGGAACCTAGCTTTAGTGAAAGCATGAAGGTAAAACCCTTGAAATGAAAGATCAATTCTGCTTATAAATTGCTGATCTGGAAATGAATTGTTTTCAATTGAATTAACCATGTAGGTTCTTATAAGATAATGATCATATCCAGGTAAGGGTGATGATGTCATGTTCATTGAAAGCATGTTATTAGCTTTATGAATGGTGAAATACTATGTTGCCTAGTTAAGTGGCGTCATATGAGATTGATAAGCTGTAAGAGCCATGAGTAACATCAAGGTCATGCTAATTGGATGAATTATGATGAAATGATTAAGAATTGATATTCATATGCTAACTGATGTGAGTTAAGCTTTATACATTTAGTATTCTACTTTCATAGCTGTTGTTCTAATAATTAAATGTTTGAGAACATGCTTGATGCTAAAAGAATACTGAAATGTACCTAACTAATCAAGTATAACCATACCATGTAGAGCCCTGATCATATATCCATCATTGTCAGAAGCTAAATGATGGAGAAATATGTTTTCCTAAGGGAATTTCTGGATCACATACTTTTGAGTATGTGGGGGAATATGGACGCGAATATCCTTACGTCCTAGTGTAGGAGTTGATGTAGATGTTCCTTAATCTATCAACCCTTCACTATATGTTTATGCCGGGATGATGTATCACTATTCTCCCGAGGGAATCTTTAATACCGCATTGATGAGAGATAAACAAGAGATCTTTCGATGGCGAAGAGGGTACAGAATGCCATTGTGACTCTAATAGCGAAGTGCCAGAATACCCAAGTAAGCTATAGTAGAAGAGACACTAGATGTCCTTCATGTTGATACTCACACTGACTGAGTAAAGATGAGGTCATAAGAATCCGGCTCTTTTGACTACCTAGGTATGATACCGATGTGACTTAATAGTGATCGGTTGGAGTATGAGCAGTATACATCATCTCCGTAGGGAATAATAATGTTTGTAAAACATAATCAACCGCGTAGAATATCTGCTTAGGTTGAACTACAAGAAACAATGATTGATGTTACATTGTTTACATTAATAGTTTATTTAAGTATCTAGAATACATGTTCTTCATATGCTTTAATGAAGTGATTGCTTAAGTAAATGTTGTTTTACTTATAATCAAACTTGCTGCTGAATGTTTTAAATTACCTTGTTTATGTTATTCCTTAATTGCTATAACAAAGCTTCTGGCGGAGAGTTATAACTCTCGCTGGGACAATTATTTAAAATTGTCTCACCCCGTAGATTTCAACTTTTTAGGTGGTCTCCGAGGATGAAGGAACCAATCTGAGGGTGAACAGTATCAGCAGAAGCAACACCAGGGGCAGAAGTGAATCTCAGGTGGAGATACTGACTTTCGAGTCCTGTAGTTAGTTAGTCTTATGTCGTCTCTGTATTCTCAGGTCCTAGGAGTCAGTAGGTCTGAAATTTTGGTTTTTAATCTCAAGATTTTGTATCTGGATGTATATAATCACTCAAGAGGTGATTTAACAGAGATGTAAACTATTTATCTTATTTCTTATAAAAGAGTTTTATGTTCTAATAATTTCTTCCCAAAAAGTTTTAAATTTTTAGTGTTTTTTCGTATTCCGCTGCTAATCGAATGCTTCCGTTGAGTTTACCTCGTGATTTGGAGATCGGACAGCCCACATGAAGACCTTGAAATGGAGCAGTTCGAGGATGACCAATGGCGTGATAGACTTCGTCATCACCAGAGGCGCAGAAGGAATCAAAATAATCAAGATCCGAACCAGGGAGACAGTGACAGTGACGATTCCAACGAAGACCAAAAGATCCTAAGGGAGTTATCTTCCACCAAGACTAACAACTCCAGATGTCCTGTCGTCGTCCCGAGATTCAACGCAACCAACTTTGAGCTAAAACCATCAGTCATCTCGATGATCCAGAACAAAAGCTTTAGAGGGAGTTTGAAGAATGACAATCCCTATCACCACTTGGATGCTTTTAAAAACATCTGTGACACCATCAAGATGCGGGGAGTCCCACAGGAGGTGATCTATTGCAAGGGTTTCATCTTTTCTTTGGAAGATAAGGCTCTATCCTAGTATCTGGGGCTGCCACACCAAGCTCTTAACGGATGGAGTGCGCTGGAGGATGCCTTCGTAAATTTTATCCTACCGAGAAAACTGTCCGGAATAGATAGAGGATCACTTCTTTTATGCAAAAGTCGAGCGAGAATCTACATGATGCCTGGGAACGATATCAAGAATATCAGATTGACTGCCCTCATCACAACTATAAGAAAGGTTTCTTGATAACTACCTTCTACAACGGTCTAACCCCTGAGGAAAAGGTTTTGCTGAATGCAGCAGTAGGCAGTGACTTTCTGGGGAAGAAGCCTAGCAGATCTGAGAAGATCATCAATAACATGGCCGAGTTGCAAGCCGACACTGACTATGATAGGTCAGACAGGGGACATGCTATGAAGGCTAGTGAAGGACCTTCATTTGAATCCAAGGCTCTGGAAACTATCACCTCTCAGATCTAGAGGATAGCCACTGATGTCAAACAGCTGAGAGAATCTAGTGGAAAGGGAAAGAAACAAGTCGAAAAAGTCATGAAATGCTTCACCTCTGGAGAAGGTGGACACGGGGTAGATAACTGTATCTACACTCGACCTGACGAGTCGAGCGAAAGTGAATCTGAGGCTGAAGAGACTGAGAACATATCTTTTGTTAATTTCAAGAGGCCCGATCATCCTAGCTTTAGTTATGACAACAAAGATGTGGCTGAAAACTCGCATCAGCTGCACAACCCCACCAAGAAACCCCAAGTTTTCGAGAAAAGGGGAGGATCAAGTCAATTCAGCAGAACCACTTCTTTCCAGTCAAACAAAGGAAGTTTCCAAGGCCAAGGAAAGTACCAAAGTCGCCAAGCGACGAACACCAGTCAAGGACAAAGTCAAGCCAAGGAGCAAGGTCAAGACAAGGTTTCTAACCAACCAGACTTGTTTGGATAGTTGTTTGATTTTGTAAAGAAACAAGATACCATCAATAACCAGCTGGCGCAGATTGCACTTTCAAATTCGGGAGTTTTGAACTCAATGCAGGTCCAGATGGCGGATATGCAGACGCATCGATGCCAAATTGATCAGCAGTTGGTCCAGATGACGAAGTGATAAAGAATCCCTCGGGGAAGATACCCTCCAACACCGAACCTGCCAAAATGGCAGGGCTATGATCAGGAAGGACAGAGATCGACTTGCAAGATATGGATGCTACTGGAGGCAAAAAGTGAAGGACCTGGAGCGGTCAAGCTGGCGACACAAACTACAATGCTCCTCGGGAGGTAGCCTGAGCTTTTACTTTACCTAGAATAGGATGTTATTTACTTTCTTGCATTAAAACATTATGAACATTTGGACTGTAATAAGGCCCGAGTTAGTGCATGCGCCACGTGCGCTGACTCTTCTGTTTTATGGGTCACCACTCTGTTTTATGAGCATTGATGAGTAATACTATCTGAGGCTGGGAACTTAACCTTAGGCCAATGATGTTTTACCCATCAATCGCTTTTTCCCTCACTTTGTTTTTGGTTTTTCTCATCTAGATTTTTGTCCTGAAAACCTTGTATCAGGTGATCGTGTATCGGGCAGGTAACCCTTTTTCTTGACCGTATCAGGTGACATCTCAACCGGCACACAGAACGTGCCCGTCTCAGGAATGACTTGTCTCAACGACCGACCCACGTCCTGAATTTACCCGTTTTCCCCCGGTTGGGATTGCTATATATAGTACGGAGGTTTTACTGTGTCGGGCTACTGCTTTTACTTTTCACCTACTCCCGTATCGGGCAGTAATTTCCTTCGTTTGCTCCCATGTCATGCAACCCTATTCTACTCTCATGTCGTGCAGAAATCTTAAGAAAATGAAAGGTATAGCCCGACAGCCCTATCATCCTTGTTTTCCCGATACGACCTTCATATCGCACACAACGTATCGGGTTGATGTCTTTAGTTGTTTTCCTTGTATCGTTCGATACATGTGTCGCGCGACACGTCTTTCTCTCATGTTTGTCTGATACGCCATATTGGGCGATAGCCATGTCACCCATCCTTGTGACGTCTCGCTTGTTCTTGTTATCGAGCAACACATTTTTATATCGGGGAAGACCCTATCGGGCGCTTTGGTTCACGCGAACGTATCGCCCGACACAAGTGTATCGGGCAAGCATCATATCGCCCAGTGTTGAAGCCCGATGCGGTGGTGTCGGGTAGCTTTTTGTATCAGGCCGAATTTTTATCGTACAATCAGTTTTCTCTTGAACGCTGATATCGACTTTAAGTTTATACCTACCTAATATCAGAATATTTAAATAATAATTGATCTTGTTTAATGATAACAGAGATGGCCTGTACAAAGCAAACCGTTGTTCGAGTTGACGAACACGGTAGAAGAATAGACACTAAGGCCGCAGCTGAAGCAACAACGGTCGGGCAGAAATGTCTGAATCCTGAGGCAGTTGGGCCATCAACCGCTGAGAAGAGAATGAGGATGAGAGAAATGACGGCTCCAACAACCGCTTCAACCGCAGTGGCAGAATCCCTGGATCATACACTAGGAAGGTTCGTGCCGAGAGATAACGAGCATGGACGTCGGTACTCAGAACTTGCAACGAAAATCTACAGGCCGAGCAGATTCTGCCACCGGTCTTCCTTCCTTCAATTGGGTATTTTCGAAAGGCTGGAGAATGTCCTCGCCACAATAGGACTGAGGAAGATCTACCTCAGCCGCTCTGCCTCCTACACCGAACTCACAAAGGAGTTCATGTCGTCTCTCCGCCGAGTGAAGAATACAGCTGAGGACGTTGAAGAATATGGCGGAGCAGATAGGCTGTAAGGGCAGTTGTACAACTCAGAGCATGTCATCTTCGAAAAGTTGCTCAGCGAGATCTTCTATTCCAGCGAGGAGGAGAAGAAGATGCTAAATAACGGTGAAAGGATCACCGAAGGAGACGGGTTCAACCCCATGGAACTCTGGAAAAGGTTGACTGACGAGTCATCGTTCAAGCCGGGAAGCAAGGTGGCGGCGGTGCACTCCTATTTCTGGAGGATAGTGCACAAGCTAGTGGCGTGCCTGCTATTCAGCAAGAATGAGTCCAGCAATATCTACACCAAAGAACTCCACATCATGTGGCACATGATGGAGGGCAGAGTGATCAACCTGGGGCATTTTCTGTTGAATAGGCTGCACCCAATAAAGGATGCCACCAAGGAATACTACATGGGTGGCATCATCAATCTAATTTCGGTTGGGTTAGGATACCCACAGGAGCCACGCAGTCTTTCGAGGATAAGGGGCAACGAGTTGATCGACCTCAAGTACCTCATGAGGGCCAGCATTATAAAGGAGGGGCGAAGCTACTTCTACAAGTTTGCAAGGACAAACACCCTCCTTCCACTCCCTCACTGCGCCGCCTACGATACAGAAAAGCTGGTCTTCACCTCAGCAGAAATCGAAGCGGTGGCAGTAGAAGTAGCTTACGCCGCCCCCACTAGAATACAAGAGAGGGCAGCTACAAGAGGAGAACCAATCCCTCTTGACACTCAGCAGGACATATCGTCAACGACTCCTACCGAGCAGCCCACTGCTCCAACACCGCAGATGACAGTAATTGATAGAGCTATCATCACTCCTACCTTGGCTGAAGAAAAACTGGCAATCGTCGGGCTTGCCGAGACAACCGGGGCAGAAACAACAGTACAAGCCCCGGAGGGAGCTGTCGCAGAAGAGACAGTCACAGCTCCTGAAGGTTCTGTGGTGCCTTTAGAGGTATATGAAGAAGCACAGCCAGACGCCGATAATGGGGTGTTCGTCGAGATCCTCGAGATTGAGTTCGGAGCTACACGGCTTACGCCGACACCACCGCTGGTGTCTCCTATAGTAGCAGCTAATGAGATCTCCGACAACGTAGAGGTGGAACAACATCCACCCACACCACGGTCGTCTCCACCACGACAAGAAGGCGAGGCAGCGACGTCCGCAAGGGTGCCGACGCCTCGCCCAGTAACATCCACCTCGCGGATGATCGAGATAGGTTCTACCTCGTCAGGTAGACCCTCACGTGAGAAAAGTATCACGAGGACGAGAAGGAGATATGCAGGGGGCCCTCCGTCGCTCGCGAAAATGTTGGGGCACGAACTCGACCACTTGTGGGAGGTAACAGAAAGCCACTCGGCTACATTTACTTCTCTAACCCGCAAGTTTTCATTTTTCCAACAGAGGCTGAATAGCCAAGAATGGGAACTGCTGACTCTAGTTGGCCTTCCTGGCCAACTAGAGGAACTCAACGCCATGCTTCAGCAGGCCCTCTAGTGCCTTGATGTGATAGAGGGGAGGCTGAATAGGGGAGATGACCATGCGTGCCCAAGGCAGCCGAGAAGGTCTCCGTCGCCTCCTGGCTCAGGCTCCCAACCTTCCTCGCCAGCCTCCTCCTCAAGATCATCGTCCTCTTCCTCCTCCAGTGGGCCATCCCCAACGCCTGAGGAAGGGACGCCACAAAGAACGGCCAACGGAGCTCCAGTAGGACAGGAGAGCTCCCGCGGTCTGCAAGAAATAGCTCCCTCAGTCCCCCTGGACGAAGCTGAAGATGACAACAAAGACATCAGCGTCGGGGAGGACTCTTCTGATGAATCAGAGGGAGAGGGGGGGGGACATATGTGCCACCAACAAAATGCACCCCCCAGAGGAAGATGCTCAACGGCAGATGCTTTCTCTGCACCGTCAGAGCTACCTTCCTTCGAGATGGCCGACTTCAATAGAAGGGTTATCGGCTACCTATCGATCAGGGACCAGAAATTGCTAAACAAGGTCCTAAGGTCACAGGAAGATGAAGAAGATGTCATCTGGAGAAACAACTACTTCTCCGTATGACGGGGAGCGCTCAGAAGCATATTCCACTTGCCAGCCGTCGTCGGCAAGAAGCTGTTCAGGGTCCTAGAAGGTGCAATAATAGAGAACATCAGCGCCGGGATAGGTCGGAGAACAATATACAACACCACCCCGACCTTGGCAGGAAGGTTGATGATGGGAGTACCAGACTCCGTTGCTGTGGCCAACATGCCGAAACACATCAAAAAGCACAACACAAGCATTGTGTTGGCCCCGTACAAGCATCGGAACATGTGGTTTCTGTGTGTGGCAAATCTCCGGAATCACGACGTCCAGCTGCTCAGCTACTGCAACAAGGAGGTGCCACACTCTGGGTATATCTTCAGCTGCCCAGAAGACAAACATCTCAGGCTTCCACCACTGTGTCTTCTGCGAGCCATCAAGCAAGGAGTCCAATGTCACGGTGGTGTTTGGAACTTATTCTCTATCAGAGACTTCCCCGTCCAAGCAGAAGAGGGAAGTAGAAATAGTCCCTTCATCATTTTACACGCCATGGAGTTGCTCAACATATTCAGATACATAAGGCATCTCTAGGGCCAAAACTTTTACCACCTCAGGAGCATATACGCCATGTTGCTGATTAAAGATGGGCACTATTTCCGAGACGCAGGGGTACTAGAGAGGCTACTGAACAACAATCAAGAAGATGAATCTTCACAACCCTACAACACTCCATAGAAAGAAGCTGAGATGGAAACAAACATCTATGGGGCAGGCAAGCAGTTAGAGATCCTGCGAGAAGTGCACGGATTTGAAGACCCTGCTTCGCCTGAAACATCAGAAGGATTGATTAACAATTTTGACCTCTTCTTGTACTCTACACTCACGTAGGAGTAGGTTAATGAAATTCTTCTGAAGTTAGCTGATTCTACCCCGACGGATGTCATCTACGAGGCAGGAAGTGTCATAGTCCCGGTTGATGACTTAAGGGACATGGTAAAAGATGGAGGATGTTTGGCGATATCTGTGGCAGCCGCCTACATCCAAACACTACAGAAAAAGTTTGAACATGCATACATTGCTCATCCAATGTCGTTCAATGACATCTGCCTCACCGATGAAACAGGAGAAAAGCAATCATTTTTGGCAGAGTTGGAGCGCAGGGTTCCACGCACAATCTTCCTGTCCATCCTGCATTACAACCACTGGATGCTTTTGACGATGTACACTCGCCAACGAGTAGGAATCTTCTACAATAGCTCGGACAACAACAAAGATCATCCAGTGCAGTGTACATCAACAATGTTGACATCCCTCAAGCGCTTAGTACAAAAATACTACAACGAGATGGCGACACTGATACAACCATTCCTGGAGACGACAACAAGCAAATGGCACAGGCTCCAGTTCTGCCACCGCAGTCCACAACGAATTCCTCTATCCAACGACTGCGACATCTTCGTGCTGGAATGGATATCAAACGAAGCGACGCCTGACCAGCTCCACCACATCGACTACCATAGCAAATGAGGAGAATATGTGTGGGAGCTTCTATCTAGCACAGGCGCGCTCACCATCTAACCCTCATTGGATCAACATCACCCTACCTTATCTACTTCACAACTCTGGGACAGAGTGTGGAGTAAGTTTGGGGGGGGGTACCATGTACCAGTGAGGGAGGTATAAAAAAAACTTTCCTCAACTCCACCCCTTTTATTCTTCTTCTATATCATGTGTACATATACATGCTCATACAAAAATTTTGAAAATTTTTTCTTATTTTGTCTCCATACATATGTACAAAGACACTATATAGTAAAAACCTGATACGACTTCTTGTCAGTTTATTTTCTATGTGCCTAAGGAGATGCAAGTTTTGTTATGTCTTTCTGATAATGCAGCCTCAAACAAAAAAAGACTACGACTTTTCACGCCAAAAAATTGCGAAAAATAATCTTGCAACAACCAAGACACGTGTATGCAAAAGGAAAAAGCTACCCAAACAGCAACAAAAATTCCTCTTATTTTCCTTTACCCAACAAAAATCCAAAAAAGAGAGAATAGTCTTATGAGAGTGAATAAAAGCATGAGAGTTGTGCCAAATAAATAAATAAATAAATATATATATATATATATACACACACACACTTGTTTTCCAAAAGTACCCATCTTTAGACATGGCAGATCCGGGGCAGTGGTACGTAGGATGTGAAATCACTGCTCTAAAGCCAACTGGCTTGGACTGCAGGGACCACTTGCCCGTTAATAGACCCGTACCTGGATGGACTGATGGGAAACAAGGAAAAAACCCAAAAAGCCTTAAGTCTATCCAAACACACAACTTTTTGTCCCCAAAAGCTGTTTGGTGTGAAAGCTAACTTCGGAATCATGCACCCAAGTCTCGCCGAAGGTGTGGAGAAATTTTTTTTTGCTTAATAAGGTAGGAAAGGCAAATTATGTTGTTTGTGGTCGGCCAGTATTCTCTTTAAAGACATCTCAATACTCGTCTAAACTCATGGTTTGAAAACTGTACCGGTTAAGAAGAAGCATCACAAAACAAAGTTTAAAAATTGATTGAGGACAATCAAAATGCTAAGTTTGGGGGAGTTGATAACACCAAATTTTGTGATGTTTTTGGCCCTTATTTCGTCATCAAAATTGCCCTTTTTAACTATTTTCCTCTTCTTTTTATCATGTTTCTGAATAAACAGGCCACCCTACGCTATTAACTCAATTTTATCATCTTTTGCAGAGTTTTCCTCATTTTTCAACACATTTATCAGCAAAAAGGCCCGTCCTGACCCACAAACGTGTTCCACCTGCATCGGCCTCCTTACCAACTAGCCGGCCGATACGCTCGCTGCCCGCCATAGGGCAGCACGATACATTGTCCCCCGAGAGGATGCCCCACAAGAGAGAGCGGACGAGCGACACGCCATCTACCCGATAGGGAGCCGGACTCTCCACAACTGCTGAAGCATGTCGCGCAATACATGCCACCCACCGACAGGCGCCACTCGTCACGATGACCGACACGCTCCCAGCCTGACACCCTTGTGTTGGGCGACACGCATATTGGGCATCCCTGAAGCCGCAATAATGGAGCTGAAGGAGGGCACGTGGCGCCCGAAAAACCACATCTTCCCCCAACCGCTGCTTATAAATAACAGCTACAGGACTCCGATGGGACTTGGGAAAGCATCTGGAGCTAGCGTGTCGTGCCTTAGGGGTGTACCGGGCGATACTAGGTGAGCACTTCCCCAACCCGAGAGGGAGGGAATGGTTCACTTAGGATCGGTCCCGGGCACTACTGCAGACCAATATCGGCCAACAAGGACACCCGATATGAGTACTCGATACCCTCAATAAAACTCTGGCCTGACACGATACCAAGCCCGATACGCATCACTAGTCACGACATGTCGCCCGAGAGGGTGCCGCCCGACACAATCGTATCAGGCATGAGCGCCCTGCACGATACGTCTTCCCGTCATGAGTGTGTCGCCCGAGAGGGTGTACCGCCCGACACGGGCGTATCGGGCAAGGCTCCCGCCTGGTATCAGGCTGGGGGGATCCTGAGGAGCTGCTACTACCTGTTGCCCTTCTAAATCAAGAAGGCGGCATTTATCTTTACTAATTGCAGTCATTTACTTTCTTTACTTATGCAATGTAATTAGACCCTTTTATGCTAATGAAATTAGAAGAGTTTTAATTAGCTGCTGCTTTATGCTTGGTACCTTTTGTTGGATGATTGTTTTGTTTAACATCCGAACTCTAGCTTGTACGCTTGGATCATGTTTCGACTAGCTACCGAATCGTGTTTCCCGTTGCAACAACCTCGAGAGAGGTGTTGTGGCTCTAGTATTTGGTCCGATGCGGGAGTACGAGAGTGCCCAGGATCAGAGTTTCTTTAGTAACCTTTCTACTCTAACTTAATACCAGCAACCTCGAGAGAGGTGTTGAGGCTTAATTAGAGGTACCCGCTTTGAGAGAAGGGGTACATGATGTTTCTGCTGCCGCTTGGTTTACCGAAGCTTTCTCCTTCGTTCCTTACTAAAGAAATAGTATTATCCTCTTTGTTTCCGTTGCGCGAAAACCCTAAAACTGATAAACCTTTAAAACCTTAATTTTCCTCGTAGCTCCAGTTGGAGATAGTTTTCTTTTATTTTATCGATCTTAGCTTGTTGTTCCCTTGGGGAACTTTATCATCTCCTCACCCATACTGGAGTGTAACGTGTCGATTCCGCGTTCCCAACACTACCACCCTTGTCCCTACGTTCGACCCCGTATATCTGCTTCGACCCGGTAAATAAAGTTGTGGGGGCCTAGAAGGTTTCAGGTTATAAATTTAAAAGTCTGACTGCTTCAAATCCGCTCCACTTTTTGGATGCGCGATTTAGGCCGGTCAGACTCCCAACCTGAAGCGGCCACTTTTTCCTAGACTCCTTCCTAAAGAAAATCTAGATGTATGGTCTCAAGCACACATTGGTCATTTGAAGCTACAAAAGCATTCTTCCCAAGAAACAGTAGCGACCAATGTGCCCCAACCGGATACACTTCGTCCCACTTGAAGTGGTTGAAGCACCAGATCCAAGCTTGCTCTAAGCCCATCTTTTGATCCTATTTCCTCAATTGATCCCATCAATCCATATGCTTATTTTTCAAGCTAAAACCCCTTTTAAAGCTTTAAAGGAGCCTAACCAATACGAGATAACCTCAAATGAGTTAAGTGTTAGTTTTATGTTCCAATACAATTGACCAAGTGTGATGCAAATTACTTCAGTTTATTCCGGTAAATTCAGTTACTTGGAAATATTTACAAAATATTTCAACTTATTGTGGTTAAATTTATTTTGAATCCCCTGCTTTGTTTTCTAGAGACGGTACTACGTGACTAGGGCTATTTACAAAAGGCTTTGTATATATTGTTCCAAAGGACTATGGCAAAAGGATATATTGATCATTTGGGTACAAGAGTGTCCCTCGACAAAAGTTGGCATGTTGCATGGAAAACTTTAACCAAGGGAGACATGAATGCGCCCATAGTTTTCCCTTTAGCAAAAATGTGTGTCTGCCTAGGTTGTTTTGGGTTCCGCCTAGCCTAAGGCTTCTGGCAAGTGAAATATGTGACAGTCATCCATATTGTGTCCGCTTGCTGTTAATTGGTAGCTTTGTGGATGCTTAAGTGCCAACATTTCCGATAGAAATAGAAGCGCAATCAGTAGTGACATCTCTTCGTTACGATGTCTGCTGTCAGTGTATATTCCGCAAAATAAACAAGAATGACAAGTGTTACTCCAACAATACTCATATGCTGTATTTTTTAACTAGATTGTTGTTAAGTTGGTTAGTGGGTGCTTTTGACAGTTTGGTTTGTTTCATCAATTTGCAGTCAATATTTCATATAGATGAATATATCTAGAACAAAGTTAGGCATCTTGTGCTCAGTGAAGCAGCTAATTAATTGTTTATATAAAGACAAGGATGCTTGCAACAAACTTTTATAATAAGCGTCTATTAGTCGAGAGCGGGGCGGCTGTCGATCCTGTTGCAGTGCTATCTATCTATTTATATATGCAAAAGTTAATGGTCTTTCTATGGACTCCGTCTCTGAAACAATCCGGAGACCTACCAATTGCTTCACATGATGAGTCATATCCTAGTTCTCATCTTCAACCCATATGTCCCTATCCAATAAAATAATGTGCATCTTTGTGGGAACAGTGGTGCATGAACGGGGACAGAGATGACTGCTGCTATGTATGTATGAGAACTAAAGTATAAATAACTAAACCACAAGCCGAAATTACATAAATCTTCTATTTGTTTTATTGGCATTTGTAGCCAATTACGCTTGTACAACTCGGCCAACCAGGACTCAAGTTGTGTTCAATGAACCAAGATATTATATATCTGAGAAATTAAACATCAATATTTTACACATTTTCCACACATTGTTCGTTAAAACGCGGACTAGCTTGCGTGATTCGTAATCATCATCATTATGAGTTTAACTCCTTCCAAGTGCAGTATTATAATGGGGATGGGCGCGCGTCGTGGGAGATAATTTGCGTGGTCAAACACGTCTTTCTCGTCGTCATGTGGATGTAGGTGCGTGTGTGTGTGTGCGCGCTGTTCACTGACGTGTAAAAACAGCCTTTTTTTCCGGAAAAAGGAATCTAGAAATTCTCGTGCTGCAGGCAAGAGGGGAGAGTAGCGGGGAAAAAAGCTTTGAGTTTGACACCCAATTACCACACCACTCGACCCGGTGTTAGCTTCTTCTCCCTTCTTTTCTCCATCCAGCAGTTGGCACACACCCACGCACTCTCTCTATCTCTTTCCTTTTGGAACAGTGTTGATCGATCACATCCCAAAACGCCCCCATTCCTGACAAGTGATCCAAACTATAGCTATGACGAAAAGGGTACAAGGACTGGGGTTGTTAACTTGTTCTCGACTCGTTTTGCCTCTTTTTATCAACTCAACTATATATACAGATTTGTCCCCCTAACAGATATAGAAGGGTGCGTCTAGGTCATATAGGCATAGCCTTTTTCTTGCCTTGTTCCTTGGATTGAAGCAGAGGCATGGCGGCACAGAGAGTGGGAGGGTGCAAGTATGAGGTAGTAGGAGTAGGGGGAGGGGAGTTAGAGGAGTTGGGAGAGCTACGGAGAGGGCCATGGACTCTTGAGGAAGACAGGTTGTTGATCCACTACATTGCTTGCCATGGCGAAGGACGCTGGAACATGCTTGCGAGATGCTCAGGTGCGTATATTAGGGTTTTATGATCAGCAATTAAGAAGCTAGTGAGATTGATCAAAATTGGTCGATGAGTTGCACATACAAGTACTTTGCATGCTCTATTTCCCCCATTTTCAGAGAATCAGAGGTGAAATTTGAATGTTGTATTATATTTTTTCAGGGTTGAAGAGGACTGGCAAGAGCTGCCGGCTCAGGTGGTTGAATTATCTGAAACCGGATGTGAAGCGTGGGAACCTCACACCAGAGGAGCAGATCCTCATCCTCGAGCTCCATTCCAAGTGGGGGAACAGGTAACAACCACCTTCAGCTAGCTAGCTCATCAAGTTGCGCTTGTTTCATTCTTTTGCCCTATAGCCTAAATACATAAAGATCCCAACTACGAATTGCGTACATCCTTCTTCCTGCTTGATTTTCCATAAACCCCCATCCGCGTACGTACACGATTTGGTACACAGAAACACAGACGTGCCGCTAACATAACATACTTGTATCGCGCGTCAGGTGGTCAAGGATCGCGCAGCATTTGCCTGGGCGGACGGACAACGAGATCAAGAACTACTGGCGGACGCGGGTGCAGAAGCAGGCGAGGCAGCTGCGTGTGGACGCCAACAGCGCATTGTTCCGTGACGCCGTCCGATGTTTCTGGATGCCAAGGCTCATCGAGAAGATGACGGCCGGTGCCGCTGCCACATCGAGCTACAACTTCCCACAGGCGTCCACTGTTCCGTCGGCGTCGCATCATCAACCCTCACCGACTCCCAGTACCCTCAACAGAAGCACGGTTCCGTCGCAGCCGTCTGCTGGCGGTGCCGCTGATGGAGATCTCTTCTCGATTGCAGCCACCGCGGCGATGCAGCTTGGTGACGAAGCGTCTGGCTACTACGTTGGGGATTTGATGCAGCAGCGCTTCGATGGCCCTCATCATCACCACCAGCAGTACCACGGTTACGACCCGTACACGCAGTTCCCGGCTGAGCAACCACAGGCAACGCCAGCTGACGCCTCACATCGCGATAGGGTTGCGATACACAGCTGTTACAGTAGCGACGCCGGGAGTACTGCAGCAGCACCCAACTACGCCGGTTTCGACTACCTGCAGGATCTCCTGCTACCGCGGACGTTGGCGACGGCGGCCACCAGCAATCCGTCGGGGTCCGACTGCTCCATGATAGAGAACAGATGCAGCCTCGACGCCATGGTGGAGAGGCAGCAGCAGTGGGACATCACGACTGATGGGATGGTTCAGCTTGGGAATCTCGTAGAAGGCGGTGGTGGTCAGTGGTGGTGTGGTTGAAGCTAATCAGTGATAATGGGTACAGAATGGATTTCTTGATTCGATTCCTCAAAGGATTTTGTCAAGCCTGTTTAAGTTAATTAGCATGTATATGAATCAACCGCTCTCTGTGTAAAATACTAGTCAGTTGGATCATATGTAAGCAAAAGATAGAACAAGGATAAGAAGAACCCCATCTTGTGAGTCCCCCCACCACCATGTAATTCCCCTCAAGTCAAGGAATCTGTTTAATTTTTGTGAACCACAAGGAAGCGTGTGTACAAGTTGGTAAAATGAGCTGGATTCTACAACAGATTGACTTGTGTGTGTGTGTGTTAATCATGCACCACCATCCATCCACCACCACCTCCACGTAAAACAATTCGGATCATAGTTCGTCTGGTCACCTCAACAACACTGTCTCTGTGCATGATATATCTGCAGCAAGGAACTGATTGATAGATACAACATGGGGCCTGGTACTTGACACGATCTGCAACTAGCTGCTGCCAACATGGATTCTAGGGATTGTAGACCAACTGTTCCATTGGACCTCCTACATGTGTTGATTGGACGCCGTCGCTGTGCAGAATCGCCGCGCTCAAGTTGTTGGTGGTGTGATTGTACGTCGGTGTTTGTGGGCAGGTGCTCTCGTGGATTGTCGTTTGTGGTTAATATCATAATTGTTCATGTTTGTGTGGTCGCTAGCTGGCCTCATGAACTAATACCATCCAAAAAAAGACTATCGTTTTCGATAAAAGAAATCAAGGGCAAACTGCACGCTCGAATGAAGACGCAGATGGTTTGCTAGTAGTTCTTTACCACGTGTACCAAACAGAATTAGGTTGATTACTAACGTACTCTTCTTTACCAAACAACTCAGCCCATGTGTCCACACTACATCCGCCCTAAGTCCTAAGTCTATTAAACGGGTTTAATGATGCTCTAACCCTAGGTCCTTTGACAAAAGTGTAGTCTTATAGGTAGGGGCATCGATGTTTTTGAAAAAACATAACTAGCTAGCTAGCTTTTGAGGTGGTGGGAGAAGGCGGCTTGATTGGTTTCGTTTGAAGGTGGGAGGCACTTAACCACTGACCGGTGTTGAATCTTGGAATTCCCATGGCTTTGTCAAGAAAGATGAGAAACGTGTGGAAAGTTTTGGTGCTTAACAAAAGGTGGTTCCCTTCTGCCAAACTTATTTGAATCAGGAGGCGTAAGAGATTCTTAATAGCCTTTAAGGGGGGGCATGGTCAGCCAATGGCACCAAGTTAGACGGTGCCTATTTTATTACTTGTAAGTTCAATGACCATGTGATTGTGCATATTGATTATGGGCCGTAGCTAAAAGCAGGTATTCATTATTAACAAAAGAAATAATAGAGGTGGCATTGTTTTTCCCTTCATTTCTACCTCCTAGAGTTTCTACTGGCAGGTTTTTGGGGGCAACTCTATGCACCACTTTTCTGGAGACCTTCTCCTTCTTAAACATCGTCCTGGTTATAAATGTTAAATCTTGATGCTCAATCCTAGCATTATTTGAGACCCTACAAATGTCTTTAAGCATTTGAGACCCTACATATGTTTTTTCACCCTACATAAATTCATTGGCTATGTATTTGTACATATCGATAGATAGCCCACATATGAAAATAACCATTGCCGATCAACAAAATAAACATTAGTTGTGGCATGGCTTCTTTGTCCATCTCTTGAGGTTTATGTTGGAAGGTGATTAGTGGTACGTCTCTAGATCCCTCTTCTAGAGACACTCTCCTCCATATTGACAAAATAATTATTTGTGTTAGTTTCACCATCACCATGCTTACATGCATATAATCCATGTTTGGCATCGTAGTTAGGATTGGCTAGTCGCCTAATCACATTATCAAATAAGACATGGTGTAATCCCAACTAGAATGATAGTCCAGTGTGCCACTTTAGTTGGCACACTCCAAAATAGAATTGAAACTAAAATCCATCAAGGACATAATTTAGTTTCAATTGAATTGCATCCAAGATGTGATTGCACTAGAACCAAATCCCATTGTCTCTAAAGACATGCCCTAGTCAAATAATGACAAGGCCTAGTCCAATTTTGGTCTGACACCATATAGAGTGATTTGAGACAGCAAGAAACTACTTGTAAACTTCAAAAACATGTGATACCTTATATATGTCTTGACAACAAGGGTGAATTCTTAACTTCAAGTATATCACATATAAAAATTGATGGCATGGCCATTTCCATTGTATACCACACTAACCCTTCTTTAAACCATGACATGAAAGAAATGATATTTTTAAATGAATCTCACTACATAACACAACTTCAACCATGATAGCATTCATCTATCTCAAGCCATCACATACAATCTCAATATGATACATTTTTCTTATTCTAGTTTTAACAAACAGTAGTAAATTATAAAGGTATCTTGATTTTTTGGCTATTTAGGTTGGAAAATATGTCATTCTTGTCCCATTTCATTTCCATTAATGTACTCACATGTGTCTTGGAGGTACAATAGTGCCCCATAGGAATCATGCACCAATGGTACATGGGGTCATTCTAGGTAACCAAAGATATCATATACATTGATCCATAAGGTCTTTGACGAGCTCCTCAAGATAATAAGTAGTATTTTTGGCATCTTCATCATTGTGACCAAGGTCATGAATGAACTTTTATTTTGTGAAGGTTTTCTCTTTACACTTTTTCATATTTTTCTACACTATAACTATTCTAGATTTTAAAATCGTAAGGGCTTCTCATAAGTTCTAACCAAATTCTATGGATCATTAATCCACATTCAATAGTGGTCTTCACCTATATGGTTGTGTGCCTCTACCCATGAACAAGGGGCTAACCTCAAGGTAAAGCTAATTCTTGAAGTGAGAATCTGACTACTTAGATCTCCAACTAGTTTAGTTATTGAGGTGTAATGGATAATATATTTATATTACATATAAATCTACAATTATAATAGAAAATGCATAAGTGACGAATTCAGTATCCCATATTTTATATATGGAGTTGCTACAAATTTTATTGACTACATTATGGTTAACTCTTATTGTCAATTATAATTCAATAGAATAAGTGTAACATCCCTGACCTGGGTTATGCTCTAACCCTAGATGTTTTGTTTAAGAAAGATAATTATATGCTTACTCTTATCTTTTAAAAAGTAATTAAGGCTCAAGAGGAGCTTATGTTTCAATTTTAGACCTTTTTGAATAATGTTGAAAACAATGTTTTCCTGTTTTGGACTAAAGTACAAATTACCTAAGTTGAGGGGTTAACTTGCAAATGTTACATGATAAAATGTTCCACAAGTGTTATACCATCATAAGAATGAGAATGATGCAGAGTTATGGCTTGTGCAAGCCTGAGCACCAAGAAAGAGCTTATTAAACAATGTTTGTGCATTAAAACCTAGTTTTGGTGTAATGTGTAATTTACCCAAATCCTAGGGTTCAATATGCAAAATATCACTTCTTGAGAGTCCCTAATGTTTCTTGGTATCAATTACAGATAAGAAAATCAGAGGGGCATCTCATTTGAATCTCTTTGGTGGAGAGAGAATCTTGATATTAAAATAATCAAGATTTAAGTATAATTGAAACCCTAATTCAATTTAATGCAAAAATAAATATATTAATGGAAGTGCTATTCAAACAAAAACGAGATGGTTGAATTTGTATAAGTATGGACGTCCTTGTGCCAGGAGATGGCACCAAAATATCTATAGTGAGTGGAGAGCCCACTCACATTAGTTAAAGAAAAAGTAATATCCACTAATTTTTGGATATTATTATTATATTGATTAAGGTGCTTAATTTGTTTTCTTTTAATTCATGCATAAAGAAGAGGATTTTGAAGGGGAGGATGATGGCTTCATATGCAAGGAAGTGAGAGGGATAAGTGGCACCAATTTTAGGAATTGAAGGATTTTTATAACTCTTTCTCTCTCTTGAATTTCTCTTATATACACTTCATTCTTCACCCAAATGAAAGGCTTTTTCGACTCTTCTTTCTTTCCTTGCTTTGGCCAAGCACAAGGGATCTTAGGAGCAAGAGGAGAACGTGCCCCAACCTGTAGGTAAGCTCCATAGTCATCTTCAACCTTGAATTCATGATGGAAATCGAATTTCAACACTTATTCTCTTCTTTTCTCCATTCAATGCTCAACCTTAATCATCATTTGCATCCAAAGACTTGAGAACGGAACTTGGACAGTTGAGAAAGCTTCATTCACCATTGAGGACGTGAAGCTTGAAGCTTGGATTCAACTTTGAAGGCGGGTTATATAACTTGAACCCTTAAATATCATTATTGATTTCATTTCTTCATCATGTGTTGATTCCTTTTTCATTCCCAATTTTTCCTTTGATTAATTGTTGAAATCACCAAAAAGATCACAACAAATTTAGAAGGTTTGTAGCTTGAAGATGATGATGTCATCTTAGCACACACCTCAACAAATATCATGAGCAAACAATTTGCATTGTTGATGACCAAACGGTCTCAAGACCATTTGGTGATCAAACAATCTCAAGACCATTTGAGGGAAAACGGTCTCAAGACCGATTGAGGTCAAATGGTCTCAAGACCATTTGGGGTTAATTTCTGATGTAGTTGGATGAAGATCCAATGGTTCCAATTGATTTAATTATAATCGATTCAAGAATGGATGATCCATTGATTACAAACCCTAATCGGATTAATTAGTTGAAACCCTAAATTGATTGAGTCGATTTCTAAGTTGAATGGCTCAAAGGGAAAACGATCTCCAGACCGTTTGAGGTCAAACAGACTCAAGATCATTTGATGTCAAGAGGAGTCATGGATGGATGGAGATCTAAGGGTTACAAGTTGATCTACTTTCAATGGTCTTAATGTTAGATGGCTCCATGAGTGAAAACCCTAAATCGATTGATTAAGAAACCCTAATTGATCCATTCAGTTTCAAGGTACGTGGTTTGGACCAAATGGTCTTGAGACCGTTTGAGTCCAAATGGTCTTGAGACCATTTGGGATCAAACGGTCTTCAGACCATTTGGAGGGAAAACAGTCTCAAACCGTTTGATGTCCAATCGATTTCAATGATGGGTTGTTCATTCAGTTTCAATGATAATTTGATCAAACGGTCTCAAAGGTTGAAAGCACCAAATGGTTTCAAAACCATTTAAGAGCAAACAGTCTCAACCCTAGATGCCCAAACGGTCTCAAAACTATTCGAAGGTCAAGGAGGTCAAAACCGTTTGAAGGTTCAAAAGTATCAAAACCGTTTGGAGACCTAATAGTTTCAAAGCTGTGAAAGATCAATTAACCCTATGATTATTAATGGTGTTTATCAAAGATAATTACAACGGTTGTACCTTTAAGGTACTAGGGTGTTTAGTACCCTTAGAAAGGTTAACCTTTGATGCTTATGGGATCAATACCTCAATACACTATGCTAACCCTAAATGTGTGTACTTGAATGAAAGGTTGACCTAATTTAATCAAGCTTGAAGTAATCAACATCCTAGAAAGGATGAGAGAGAGAGGAATTCATACATGTATAATAATCATGTAGTGGTTAAACCTCAACACTCTCAACATGAATAGAATATGTATTTAGGGTATGATCCTTGATGAAGAGATAATGAAACCCTAATTGAGAAGGTTGATGAGCCCTAACCCTAATTTAGGGCAATGATAGGTGAAACCCTAATTTAGGGTAATGATGTAACCCTAATCTAGGGTGATGATATGAGAAATCCCAATTCAGGGTAATATAATGTAAAACCCTAATCTAGGGTGATGCCATGTGAAACCCTAATGCAATGATGTGATGTGAAACCCTAATTTAGGGTGATGGTATATGAAACCCAAATTTTGGGTTGTAGTGCATGAAACCCTAATGATGGGCAATATGATGATAAACCATAACCCTAATTTTAGGTAATGGGATGAGTATCCCTAATTGACATGAATTTGATAAACCCTAATCCTAATGAGGGAATAATGATGCTACCCTTACATTGCATAGTGCTGATATGTAATTGATATAACTGCTATCATGTGTACTGACTATGCGGGTATCATGAGATGTTGGGCATAGCCAGGTATGAGCTATGATGTTTTATTATTGAAATTGTTTTATGGGCCTTGTGAGCCATAATATGCTTTGTTGCCTAGTAAGAGGTAACAAGAGACTAAATGGGCTTTGAGAGCCATGTGAGATGCTTGTGCAGCAAGTATCATGTTTACCTTGGTCAGATGACCTGAAGGTATTAGTTACCTGATAAGTGGTAACAAGTGTTCTTTGATGAACTGAGGGTTTGAATACCCAGATCCAGTAAACATGATGATGACATTGTTAAAGGATGTGGAAATCCCAGTACTGAGGTTAGGAATTGAGATCCCAATGTTTTATAAAGCTTTGAAAAGTACTTGATAGAAGCATTACTCATTCTTTTTAGCATTTGTTATATAATTCATGTTTGGAATCTTGATTGATGTTAAAAGAATAAGGTAATGTACTTAACTAATCAAGTGAAATATTATCATGTAAAACCTTGTCCATAGATCCATCATCGTCAGTAGTTGGTGATGGTGAAACATGTTTTCCTACGGGAACTCCTGGAATGCATATTTTTGAATATGTGGGGGTAATGGGTGAATATATCATTACGCCTCGTAGGATTGACTGCGGGCCATATCCTATGCACAGGAATGGTTATGGACCATATCCCAATGAGAGTATGGCTATGGGCTATAACTCAATAATACTAGGCATTAGCTAAGGGCCATATTCTGAAAAGAGTATATGCTACGGGCTATAACTCTATAGCGAAGTTACCAGTATACCCTGGCAAGCTATTTAGTAGAGACACAAGATGTCCTACATATAGTCTCATACGGACCGAGACAAATGAGGTGATGGAGTCTGACTCTTCCATTGACCTATGTATGGAACTGATGCTTTACATAATCATGGTCGGTTGGAGCATGAACGATATACTTCATCTCCTCAGAGCTTAAGTATGATTGCAAAATATAATCAGCCGTGTAGAGTATTTGCTTAAGGTTGAAATATGAGAATCACTGGTTGATGTTACCTTGCTTAGCATATCTTAGATGGATAAATGTTATACATGTCTTCAATTCCTTACTAAATAAATGACATACTACTTTATCAAGTTATAGCTGAAATACTTGAATAAGAATATTGCTCTAATCTACTTAAACATTGATTTGTATGTTGTTGAATATATATGATTCCCTGCTCAGTTTTATTCTCTTAAACTGCAATAATAATATTTCTGGCGGAGAGCTATATCTCTTGCTGGGACAATTTTCAATTGTCTCACCCCTATGGGATCCAACCTTTTTAGGTGGATGAGGATAAGGAGGTCGAAACCATACAACAGGAGAAGGATAGCAACAACAATAGGGACACCAATGATATTACAGGTGGAAGAATTGGCTGTCAATTTTGTATAGAGAGTCCTATGTGTCATCTTTATACTCTCAGGTCCTTGAAGTTGTAGTTAGTACTTTTAATGAATCGATCTGAGATTTTGGCTTGATGCCACGAGGTTCCTATGCTACCTGTGTATAGTTTTAACAGAGCAGTTGATGCTTGTAATCCTCAAGAAGAGATGGTACATGATATGTACTTATGAACCAATATGTAAATAAAATACTTTAGTTCTCGATAAAAGAGTTTTCTTGTGAACGAATCTCTTTGTAAATGGTTTTAATTTTTAGCAATTTTCAGTAATCTGCTGTTAATGATCGCTTCTGCATTTAACATTATCCGATGTTTGGGATTTGTCATCACAATTTAGTAGTATCAGAGCTCTAGGTTCGCTGAGTCTACAGAGACATAGGATTAAGGTTGTTGAGTCTATTCTAAGTGTCTTCCAGTTTATCTGATAAGTGTCTTCTGCTCATATAGGAGAAGAAGAACTTAAAGATGTCTGGATCACACGAAGAACATGCTGTTGAGAGCAGCATTGCTGCACCAGGGAGAGGTGCAAGGGATCAGGATAGGGAGGAACCAGTACCTGAACATCCCCATCTTAACCAAGCTGTACTAGAAAACCCATCTTTCCATGATCTATTTGGGAAGTTCATGGCAACCATGACGCATATGGCAGATAGGATGCCACCACTTGCATCGAGGACACCAGCCCATAATGAAGGACATGGAGCCGGTAAGACTTTCGAATGACTTCGCCGGGTTGGAGCCACAGATTATGCTGGTACAGCTGACCCAATAGATGCTGACCTGTGGTTGACTGACTGGAGAAGGCTTTTAGAATCCTCAATATCCCTGAAGTAGAGAAGGTGAGGCATGCAGTGTACCTTCTAAAAGGGAGTGCTGGCCACTAGTGGACAATAGAAGAGGGCAAGAGGCCAGGTGTTGAAATCGGATGGGGAGAATTTCGACGAGAATTCGTCAATAGATACTTTCCCAAGATGTTTCTAGATGAGAAGATCTCTTAGTTTGAGAGGTTAAGTAAAGTACCAATGAACATTAGCGAGTATGAAGCTAAGTTCATGGAGCGTTTGTGGTTTTAACTGTATATGGAAGCTATTGAGGAAGAAAGAATTCAACATTTTGAGAAGGGGTTGAACGCTGAATTGACCACTCATGTGTCTACCTTAGAGAACAGAGAGAGGTTCGCCACCTTCGTGGAGTCCATGAGACAGATAGAAAGGTCAGTGATTGAGAAGCGTCAGACTAAGAATAAGAAGGTGTATACTCAGTTCTAAGGATAGAAGTCTGAGAGTTTTAAGAGACCGAGGTTTTCTGCACCAGCATCACCACCGAGGTTCAATACCCAGACACAATGGATGTCAAGTAGGGGTAGGGGCCATAGTTTTCCTCCAAATAGAGTCCACAGTACAACATCAACGTCAGCAACTGGACCTTTTAGACCATATCAAGAGAATAGAACCTGTCACCAGTGTAGACATGTAGGACATCTAGCAAGGGATTGTCTAGTTGGGAACACAGTGGTAACCCAACCACTGAGGTAGAGTAAGCAAGGCTCTCAGAGGCGACAGCTTTCGAGTGGCGCTAGAGGATGTGGACAAGCGTCCCAAGCTGGTTCATCGGCACCCAAAAACTGAGCACAGGGTCAACATCAAGCAACGATGAGATTCTATGTGATAAATCAACCCGAAGCAGTAGTCAACCCTCGAGTTGTGACAAGTCAGATGGAACTATTTCATTCTTATATGTCTTTATCCTGCTTCGTATCTGTTTTGATTGATCCGGGTGCTACACATTCCTTTGTCACTAGAAGAGTGATCCTTGACTGCAATATGACTTTTAGTCATAGAGCAGACAGTCTGTTGTTAGAAACCCCTTTACTAGAATCTACAGTGTTGCGGGAGGTGTGTTCTCCCTATATTCTTTCCTTTTCTGAACATTGCATTCAGGTGGATCTTATACCACTTGAGATGCATGGGTTCGATATAATCCTTGGGATGGACACCCTAGAAAAGTATAAGGTTGTCTTAGATTGTGATTCCAAGCAAGCTGTGTTCACAGATGATGGTGACACATGGATCTTTTAGGGAGATAGAAAGATTCTTCCAACCTGTCTTGTGTCAGCTATGGTAGCTGAGAAGCTGATGAGACAAGCATGCTTTGCATTCTTGGCACATGTAGTAGATACCACAATGGAGAGCTCTAATTTTTCTGAAGTTCTGATAGTTAGGGAGTTTGAAGGTGTGTTCCCTGAGGAACTTACTGGTGTTCATCCGCCCCGAGAGATTGATTTTGAGATTAATCTAATCTCGAACATGCAACCAATAGAACAAACACCGTATAGAATGGCACCTGCTAAGATGGCAGAGCTCAAGAAACAGCTGCAGGAGTTGCTTGAGAAAGGTTTTATCCAATTGAGTACTTCACCATGGGGTTCTCTAGTTCTCTTTGTTAAGAAGAAGGATGGATCGATGCGGTTATGCATTGATTACAGACAGTTGAATAAAGTAACCATAAAGAACAAGTATCCTCTGCCAAGGATCGATGACCTATTTGATCAATTGCATGGTGCAACTATCTTCTCTAAGATAGATCTGAGGTTGGGATATCATCAGTTGCGTATCAAGGAGAGTGACATACCTAAGTCTGCCTTTAGGACAAGTTATGGTCACTATGAGTTCATAGTTATGTCGTTTGGACTAACTAATGCACCAGCTACATTCATGGAACTCATGAATAGAATCTTTCAACCTTTTCTTGATCAGTTCATAGTAGTCTTCATAGATGACATCTTTTTATACAGTAGAGATGCTGAACAACATGAGCAACACCTCCATCAGGCTTTAACTTTGCTAAGAGAGCATAAGTTGTATGCTAAGTTTAGCAAGTGTGAGTTCTGCTTACCAAACGTTTCTTTTCTAGGACACATAATATCTTCCTCAGGTATCCATGTGGATCCTAAGAAGGTAGAATCTGTCCTGCAATGGGAACAGCCAAAGACACCAACGGAGATACGAAGTTTCCTAGGACCGGCGGGTTATTACAGGAGGTTCATTAAGAACTTCAATTCTATAGCTTTACCCCTAACCAATTTGACCAGGAAGGAGGTTCCTTTTGTCTGGAATGAAAAATGTCAACATTCTTTCCAGCTGTTGAAAGAAAAGTTAACAAGTGCACCTGTGCTGGTGTTACCTAAGCAAGGGAAGGGGTACATAGTTTTCTGTGATGCATCTAAGAATGGTTTAGGATGTGTGTTGATGCAGGATAATCAAGTGATTTCTTTTGCCTCTTGACAAATTAAGAAACACGAGGAGAATTATCCGACACATGATTTAGAGCTAGCAATTGTGGTCCATGCTTTGAAGATCTGGAGACATTATCTCTATGAAGAAACATTCCAGATTTTCACAGACCATAAGAATCTAAAATATATCTTCTCACAACATGAGTTGAACATGAAACAATGCCTCTAGATGGAGTTAATCAAGGACTACGATTGTATAATTGATTATCATCCAGGGAAGTCTAATGTAGTGGCTGATGCACTAAGTAGGAAATCATCATCACCAGCCTTAGATAAAGCACAGTAGAACTCCTTAGTGTGCTTTAAAAGGGATATGCTTATCTTCTTAAGGCAAAACAATGTACAACTTAAGGTATCATTGTTAGCCGGGTTGTTAGCTGAGATGCAAGTGAAACCTACTCTGAGACAGCAGATTAAAGAAGCACAACAAGATGATACTATGATTCAGCAGATTAGGTCAGAGTATGGTAGTGAGAAATGGGATGTCTTTCATGAGTCAGAGGATCAGGTAGTCTGTTACCATGGTAGGATGGTAGTACCTGATGCCAATGACTTAAGGAAGTTAGTCTTGGAGGAAGCTCAGTCTTCGATGTATGCAATGCATCTAGGGAGCACCAAAATGTATCATAACCTGAAAGACATGTACTGGTGGTCTGGTTTGAAGAAATATGTAGTTGAGTTTGTTATGTGGTGTCTGGTGTGTTAGTAGGTTAAAGCTGAACATCAAAAGCCCACAGGAACAATGCAACCTTTGCCTATATCACAGTGGAAATGGGATCATGTGACCATGGACTTTATGGTTGGTTTGCCTAGAACAACCAAAGGTCATGATTCCATATGGGTGATAGTTGATAGGTTGACTAAGACATCACATTTCCTTCCTGTCAAAATAACCTACACTACTGAGAAGCTTGCACAGATATATATAGATGAAATAGTGTGGTTGCACGGGGTTCCCGCTACTATCGTTTCTGATAGAGGTCCCCAGTTCACGAGTCATTTTTGGGAACGACTACATAAAGCTTTGGGTACACAGTTACGGTTTAGTACTGCCTTTCACCCATAGACAGATGGACAATCTGAGAGGATCATACAAACCTTGGAGGATTTTCTTAGGGCATGTGTCCTTCAATTTGTAGGAAGTTGGGATCTACACCTGAGCGTGATAGAATTTTTTTACAATAATAGCTATCAACAAAGTATTGATATTGCATCATATGAAGCATTATATGGTAGACACTGTATATCTCCTTTATGTTGGTATGAAATATGAGAATATCAACTTTTGGGTCTTGAGCTAGTACAGCAGACAACTGAGAAGATTAAAGTAATACAACAACAATTAAAGACTGCACATGATAGACAGAAGTCGTACGCTGACAAACAGTGAAGACCTTTAGAATTCCAAGTTGGAGACAGAGTATATCTCAAGGTCTCACCTTGGAAAGGTGTCCGTATATTTGGAAAGAAAGGAAAGTTAGCCCCTAGATTTATGGGGCCTTATCCAATCATTGAACAGATTGGAAAGGTAGCCTATAAACTAGAGTTGCCACCTGAGCTGCATAAGTTGCATCCAGTGTTCCATATCTCCATGCTGAGAAAGTGTCATCCTAACACAGAGTTAGTTTTGCAACCTGTGGAGGTAGAATTAAATGATGATATATCATATGTTGAAGGACATGTGATGATCCTTGATAAAAGAATTAAAAAACTGAAAAAGAAAGACATATGTCTTGTGAAAGTTCTCTGGCATCACCGTGGCATTGAAGAAGCTACGTGGGAGATAGAGGAAGAAATGAGGAGGAAGTACCCTTCTCTTTTCTCTTGATGATTTCTGGGACGAAATCCCTGTTAGGGGTGGATAATTTGTAACATCCCTAACCTAGGTTATGATCTAACCCTAGATGTTTTGTTTAAGAAAGATAATTATATTCTTGCTCTTATCTTTTGAAAAGTAATTAAGGCTCAGGAGGAGCTTGTGTTTCAATTTTAGACCTTTTTGAATAATGTTGAAAACAATGTTTTGCCTGTTTTGGACTAAAGTGCAAATTACCCAAGTTGAAGGGTTTACTTGCAAATATTACATGATAAAATGTTCCTCAAGTGGTATACCATCATAAGAACAAGCATGATGTAGAGTTATGACTTGTGCAAGCCTAAGCACCAAGAAAGAGCTTATTAAGCAATATTTTTGCATTAAAACCTAGTTTTGGTGTAATGTGCAATTTACCCAAAACCTAGGGTTCAATATGCAAAATATCACTTCTTGAGAGTCCCTAATGATATTAAAATAATCAAGATTTAAGCATAATTGAAACCCTAATTCAATTTAATGCAAAAATAAATATATTAATGGAAGTGCTCTTCAACCAAAAATGAGATGGTTGAATTTGTATAAGTATGGACATCCTTGTGCCTTACAATGGCACTGAAATATCTATAGTGAGTGGAGATCCCACTCACATTAGTTAAAGAAAAAGTAATATCCACTAATTTTTTGATATTATTATTATATTGATTAAGGTGCTTAATTTGTTTTCTTTTAATTCATGGATAAAGAAGAGGATTTTGAAGGGGAGGATGATGGCTTCTTATGCAAGGAATTGAGAGGGATAAGTGGCACCAATTTTGGGAATTGAAGGATTTTTATAACACTTTCTCTCTCTTGAATTTCTCTTATATACACTTCATTCTTCACCTAAATGAAAGGCTTTTTCGACTCTTCTTTCTTTCCTTGATTTGGCTGAGCACCAGGGAGCTTAGGAGCAAGAGGAGAACGTGCCCCAACCTGTAGGTAAGCTCCATAGTCATCTTCAACCTTGAATTCATGGTGGAAATCGAATTTCAACACTTATTCTCTTCTTTTCTCCATTCAATGCTCAACCTTAATCATCCTTTACATCCAAAGACTTGAGAACGGACCTTGGATAGTTGAGAAAGCTTCATTCACCATTGAGGACATGATGCTTGAAGCTTGGATTCAACTTTGAAGGCGGATTATATAACTTGAACCCTTAAATATCATTATTGATTTCATTTCTTCATCATGGGTTGATTCCTTTTTCTTTCCTGATTTTCCCTTTGATTAATTGTTGAAATCACCATGAAGATCACAACAAATTTTGAAGTTTTGTATCTTGAAGATGATGATGTCATCTTCGCACACACCTCAAAAAATATCATGAGCAAACAGTTTGCATTGTTGATGACCAAACAGTCTCAAGACCGTTTGGTGATCAAACAGTCTCAAGACCGATTGAGATCAAACAGTCTCAAGACCGTTTGGGGTTAATTGCTGATGTAGTTGGATGAAGATCCAATGGTTCCAATTGATTTAATTATAATGGATTCAAGAATGGATGATCCATTGATTACAAACCCTAATCAGATTGATTGGTTGAAACCCTAAATTGATTGAGTCGATTTCTAAGTTGAATGGGTCAAACGGTCTCAAGACCGTTTGAGGGCAAATGGTCTCAAGACCATTTGAGGTCAAACGGTCTCAAGACCATTTGAGGTCAAGAGGAGTCATGGATGGATGGAGATCCAAGGGTTACAAGTTGATCTACTTTCAATGGTCTTAATGTTGGATGGCTCCATGAGTGAAAACCCTAAATTGATTGATTAAGAAACCCTAATTGATCCATTCAGTTTCAAGGTGGTTTGGACCAAACGGTCTTGAGACCATTTGAGTCAAAATAGTCTTGAGACCATTTGGGATTAAACGGTCTTCAGACCGTTTGGAGGGAAAATGGTCTCAAACCGTTTTATGTCCAATTGGTTTCAATGATGGGTTGTTCATTCAGTTTCAATGATAATTTGATCAAACAGACTCAAAGGTTGAAAGTACCAAACAGTTTCAAAACCGTTTAAGAGCAAACGGTCTCAACCCTAGATGCCCAAACGGTCTCAAGACCATTTGGAGGGAAAACAATCTCAAAACCATTTGAAGGTCAAGGAGGTCAAAACCGTTTGAAGGTTCAAAATTATCAAAACTGTTTGGAGACCTATTAGTCTCAAAGCTGTGAAAGATCAATTAACCCTATGATTGTTAATGATGTTTATCAAAGATAATTACAATGGTTGTACCTTTAAGGTACTAGGGTTTTTAGTACCCTTAGAAAGGTTAACCTTTGATGCTTATGGGAGCAATATCTCAATACACTATGCTAACCCTAAATGTGTGTACTTGAATGAAAGGTTGACCTAATTTAATCAAGCTAGAAGTAATCAACATCCTAGAAAGGATGAGAGAGAGAGGAATTCATACATGTATAATAATCATGTAGTGGTTAAAACTCAACACTCCCTACATGAATAGAATATGTATTTAGGGTATGATCCTTGATAAAGAGATCATGAGACCCTAATTGAGAAGGTTGATGAGCCCTAACCCTAATTTAAGGCAATGATAGGTGAAACCCTAATTTAGGGTAATGGTGTAACCCTAATCTAGGGTGATGATATGAGAAATCCCAATTCAGGGTAATATAATGTAAAACCCTAATCTAGGGTGATGCCATGTGAAACCCTAATGCAATGATGTGATGTGAAACCCTAATTTAGGGTGATTCTATGTGAAATCCTAATTTTGGGTTGTAGTGCATGAAACCCTATTGATGGGCAATATGATGATAAACCATAACCCTAATTTTGGGTAATGGGATGAGTATCCCTAATTGACATGAATTTGATAAACCCTAATCCTAATGAGGGAATAATGATGCTACCCTTACATTGCATAGTGTTGATATGTAATTGATATAACTGCTATCATGTGTACTGACTATGCAGGTATCATGAGATGTTGGGCATACCCAGGTATGAGCTATGATGCTTTATTATTGAAATTATTTTATGGGCCTTGTGAGCCATAATATGCTTTGTTGCCTAGTAAGAGGTAACAAGATATTAAATGGGCTTTGAGAGCCATGTGAGATGTTTGTGCAGTAAGTATCATGTTTACCTTAGTCAGATTACTTGATAAGTGGTAACAAGTGTTCTTTGATGAACTAAGGGTTTGAATACCCAGATCCAGTAAACATGATGATGACATTGTTAAAGGATGTGGAAATCCCCATACTGAGGTCAGGAATTGAGATCCCAATGTTTTATAAAGCTTCGAAAAGTACTTTATAGAAGCATTACTCATTCTTTGTAGCATTTGTTATATAATTCATGTTTGGAATCTTGATTGATGTTAAAAGAATAGGGTAATGTACTTAACTAATCAAGTGAAATATTATCATGTAAAGCTCTGTCCATAGATCCATCATTATCAGTAGTTGGTAATGGCAAAATAGGTTTTCCTACGGGAACTCCTGGAATGCAGATTTTTGAATATGTGGGGGTAATGGGGGAATATATCCTTACACCTCATAGGAATGACTTTGGGCCATATCCTATGCACATGAATGGTTATGGACCATATCCCAATGAGAGTATGGCTATGGTCCATAACTCCACAATACCAGGCATTGGCTAAGGGCCATATCCTGAAAAGACTATATGCTACGGGCTATAACTCTATAGCAAAGTTACCAGTATACCCTAGCAAGCTATTTTGCAGAGACACAAGATGTCCTGCATATAGTCTCGTACTGACCGAGATAGATGAGGTGATGGAGTCCGGCTCTTCCATTGACCTATGTATGGAACCGATGTTTTACGTAATCATGGTCGGTTGGAGCATGAACGGTATACTTTATCTCCTCAGAGCTTAATTATGATTGCAAAATATAACCAACCATGTAGCGTATTTGCTTAAGGTTGAAATACGAGAATCACTGGTTGATGTTACCTTTCTTAGCATATCTTAGACGGATAAATGTTATACATGTCTTCAATTCCTTACTGAATAAGTGACATGCTGCTTTATCAAGTTATAGCTGAAATACTTGAATAAGAATATTGCTCTAATATGCTTAGACAATGATTTTTCTACTGTTGAATATATATGATTCCCTGCTCAGTTTTATTCTCTTAACCTGCAATAATAATATTTCTGGCAGAGAGCTATATCTCTCGCTGGGACAATTTTCAATTGTTTCACCCCCGTGGGATTCAACCTTTTTAGGTGGATGAGGACGAAGAGGTAGAAACCATACAGTAGGAGAAGGACAGAAGCAACAACAGGGACACCAATGATATTCTAGGTGGAGGCACTGGCTTTCACATTTTGTATAGAGGGTCATATGCGTCTTCTTTGTACTCTTAAGTCCTTGGAGTTGTAGTTACTACTTTTAATGAATCGATCTGAGATTTTGGCTTGATGCCTCGAGGTTCCTATGCTGCCTGTGTACAGTTTTAACAAAGCAGTTGATGCTTGTAATCCTCGAAAAGAGATGGTACATGATATGTACTTATGAACCAGGATGTAAATAAAATACTTTGGTTCTCAATAAAAGAGTTTTCCTATAAATAGATCTCTTTGTAAATGGTTTTAATTTTTAGTGATTTTAAGTAATCCATTATTAATGATCGCTTCCACATTTAACATTATCCAATGTTTGGGATTTGTCATCACAATAAGAGTTCTAAACCATATATGTTTGCCTCTACTATGAAAACACATCTTTGTTGTGAATGCTAATCATGAAAACATTTGAATTATTATGGAAGTAAATTTTTGAGAGTTAATTAGTTTTTATTATAATTTTGGTTTGATTGTTCTTTAAAGATCAATGGTAGCTTCTCAATTAATTACCAAACATGGAGTAATAATTGAGTATATAGCTTTCCATAATTGTTAAGAATCCTTAGGACCTATGTCAACATCTGAACATTATGTGTTAAATAGCCATGTGGACTGGATTTGGTGGTCTTTGGAAAGCCTAAAATACCTTCAATGGAATTTAATTAACATCGAAAAAATAGAGAAAATACCAAAATTTATCTTTTTCAATTGTGGATCATAGCAATATTATGTGTAGATTTAACATGCCAACAATATTGCTAGCTATGCCATCATGAAGTGACCACATATAGTAATTATAATTATTCTATGAAGTACATATGTATGGAACTTAAATATAGTTATATGAGTATTCCTACTAATGTAAGGTTTTGGAAATGTTCTTTAAGAAAAAATACCATATAATATAAAATGGATAAGAATGTTAAATAACTAGGATAGAGATCGTCTCAAATAGTCTCTAAAAATAGAAGAAGTCTAAGACTAGCTTGCTTCTATACAAGCATAATTTTTATCTTTTTTTTCACGAGTTATATTGGAAGAACGTCATTATGTTCCCTTAACAGTAACAAAAAAGAAGCAACATTGTGTCATGATGCATTGACCAATCCTGCCTAATACAAAATCAAATTTCATGCTTTGCTTACATCGTGTTTGGTGGAACAAGTTTTCAGTTTACTCAATACAAAATCTTCTAGTTGGTTGGCTAAAACAACCCTCAATAGTGACCCCCACAAGCTACTATCAACGTGATATGTAGACTTGCTACTGTCTTAAATCAACCTAACTATATTTTAGTCATTTGACTAAGTAGATCCAAAGTAGAGCCTATATGGAAGCACATGCCTACCAACAACAATAGGGATATACCTTTAATGGTATTAATTTTTTGACTAATTGGCTAACTTTTTCAGTCAACCCATAGAAAGAAAATGCCATCTATCATTTCTCACAACATTCTTAAGAAAGAGAAGATACATTTGCAAAACTTTGGTGCATAAGGAAAGGTGGTTCGTGCACTACCAAGCTTATTTGAGTGAGGAGTTGTAGAGATTCTTGGAAGCATTTAAGGGGAAAGAGCTAGCCAATACCACATAGTTGACAATGCATATTCTATTAGTTGTAGGTTCATGAGTATGTAAATGTGCATATTGATAGATAACCCATAGCTGAAAGCAACTACTAATCACCAACAAAATAAAAAATAGTTGTGAAATTTAATTTCTTCTTTTTTCCAATTCCTTGGGTTTCTACCAGTGGGCGGCCGATGGCAGGTCCTAGACCCCTCTTCTAAAGAGATTTTGCTCCTTCTTAGACACCCTCATGGTTCTAAATGATGACTCGAGTCCCTCAACCCCAACATCAGTTGTGTCACATTCACTGTCATCATGCTTGAATGTAGAAGCTCCATGTTTGGCATTGGACTGGCCTGGTGTGTATGGTTGGTTGCTTAAATGCATAGTGAAAATTAGACATGATGTAATATTGACATGCATATCACTCCGTTATACACATTTAGTTGGCCAAATTCTAATTAGACTTGAAAATAGAGTATATTAGCCCATAATAAAAAAGTCTAATTGCATATAAACTATAATGTGACTCGATTGCACTAGATATAAATTCAATACCTATTCAAATGATGACAAGTTCTGGCCTAGTTTTAGTTTGACACCAGATAGAGTTAGGCGAAGGTATTTGTGGTAGCTACTAGTGCATTGAACAAAAAGTTATTTACACAACATATGTATCATATTGTTCTTAAGACTATCATTTGTTTCATAAGCATACAATTCACCTTGTGTCTGTATTTATTAATCTCAAGCTTTTCATGGCACCTTCAAAGAATTTTAAACCCTACATATATCTTTTGACAACAATGGAAATCTTTTAGCTTAATTATATCACCTAAATAAAAAAAGAATGACATATACCATCCTCTATTATGCTTGACTCGCAACAACTTAGTTACTTAGACAACATTTTCTTTCCCTAGAAACAAGACCTTGCTAAAGAAATTTGTTTATACCCTACTATCAAATTAATTTTTGATGTATTTTTTTTCTTTTTTTCCACATGTTTTACTCCACTACATTGATTTTGTATCTTAAGCACCATGAGGAATTACTGTACCATTATAAACCATGTTTATGGGTCATGGATTCACTAGTCAAGAATGGGTTTACCTATATGGTTTTCCTCCTCTACCCTTTCAATATGGGACTAACTTGGAAGGTAAGGAATTGTAAAGAAGTTTTGCACTATATCTCTGTGAAGCCTATATTCATATTATTATGTGTGGTCAATCCAAACTTTTGCAATGAGAAATAGAATTTTGGCACTATTTAGATCTAGAACCCAATAATTTAGATGTACTGAAATATATTTTTTCAATCTTGATCTATAATGATGAGAGAAGATGCATTGTGTGTTTTTCATTATTCCCAATATTATATGCGGGGTTGATGACAATATGTTATTTATATTATTGATACATTATTCCAATAATTTTTTATTAATAACCATTGGATATAGAAAGGAATTCTAAAGCATATATTTTGCCTCTATTTTTAAATGAAACCACTCATTTTGATATTTAGAATTACATCCTTCAAAATATTTTACTATAACTAATTTCACCTAGAGGTACTTGTGCTTTTGTTTTAATATCATTTCAATCTATATGGTATTAATGGTATTCTCCAGATTCACAAGTAACAATGATCTAATAGAAGAAATTGTAATATTTATTTTTTTAGCATTGCTTGATGTTTGCTATTCTTTGAGCGTCACTTGAATCTATAGCATTATCTGAACGTTATGCAAAATTAGTCATCTGAATTGTCTATGGTGGTATTTGGAAAATTTAAAATACCAATGATGACATCTAAGTGGCATCAATACAATAGAGATCAAAATTTCTCTATTTTTTGGTGGTTAATAGAGCAATCTAGTCTATATTTAACATATGTTAACTGTACTGCTAGTAACTGTGCCAACATGAAGTAACCAAAATTAACAACAATTCTTTGATGATAAAATTGACGATTGTGTCTTACTATAATTCATATGTTGACTCCCATTAATGCAGATTTTGTAGATCTTATTTGAGAAATATTGTCAGATATTGAAATATAGAGATTGGGTACTCAATCGTTGAGCTAGAGATCCCTAAAATAGTCTCTAAAATTTCATGAGTCCAAGATTAACTTGCTTCTAAGTAAAAATAATTTTTAAATATTTTGGCACTAGACGTATTAGAAGTATTAGTAACTAACAATTGGTCAATCAATTTTTCCTAACAAAGAATGCAATTTTTGTAATTCATTTTTTATTTTCTAGTGAAACTAATATTCATTTTACTCAGCTCAGAAGCTTCCAATCATTTGATTAAACCACTATGATTAGCTACCCCTCTCAACGAATAGTGGTGTAGTCAACTAGTTGATACTGTCTTATGTTAACACAACTAAGTCTTAGTCGGTCAACGAAGATGGCATGAAGTGGAGACTATATGGAAGCCATGTGCCCACTATTGACCTATTGAGATCCCACTAATATTAATCAGTTCTCTAAGCAACTAGTCGGCCAACGAAGTCCGCCAACCAAAGTAAAATATCCTAACTATTATTTCAAGCAATTAAAAATATTATGGTCCAAACCAAATACTTAAATAATAAATTTTACTTAATTTGTCTTGTATTTCACATTTTATATTGATGTACATCTCAAGAAGTCATTGTAAAAGTCCAAAACCTCCCTATCAACATAATGTTGAATAATACTCCCTTTAGTCTGATAATGGTTTTGAACATCACCTTTATAAACAAACATGTACCGTTCAAAAGGATACATCCAATTCAAGAAATTTGGACCAACATTTTCACTTTCCTAGTCAAATGGACACCCCATATCTTCACACTACTCATGCAACTCATAGTTCATGGAGCATATCATGAGTGCTTGATGTCCAAGGTATCATTGGTATGCTTCCAATAAGCATCCACCTTAGCCCTAGGTACATCTGGAGTAGGTTCTTATGGAATTGCTGTCACTAGTACAAAAACTACCTATAGTGTAAGTTAAAACGAACATATGATGTTGGTTAAAATGAACCTATGACATTGGTTATAAAGTGAAACCCAAATGGGCAAAACTAGAGTTACAGGTCAAATACGTCGGTAAAATAATGACAGAGATCCATCCTTGGTTGCTATGATGAATTGAACTGACACATGTACGTGTCTTAGTCGTCAGTTGTAGAATAGGGACTGGCACCATTGGTCCATACCATGTCACATTTTTAAATGGGAAAGGTCTCTTTGTCATCAGGTTGCAAATGGAACCAATACCTATTTTGCTTCATAGTCGTTGGCTTCTCCACTTACACCCAATAATTAAGAGATATAGTGATGGTCACTTAGCAAATACCAATGACTATGACCATGCTTCCAAGAGCAGTCATGTTGTGTAACATGACCATTCTAGTTTAGTCCTATAATGTCAACTTTACGCCCTAAATCAACGTCAAAGACCTTACCTGTCAATTTGTTAGGACAACTGACCACAAACGTTTGTTTTTTTAAAGCAGGTCTGTAGTTCTACTGTCTGGCTGGTCAGCACGAAGTAGAACCTATAGTTCAGAACTCAGTTTTGAACTACAGGTTAACAACATCTTGTGAGTTCAGTTTAACAACATGCCAACAAACAGCCTGCAAAACCTACAATAACAAACACAATCCACCCACATGCAATATCCATTGTCCAATTCCATTCTCATCACATGTTCAAACATAATTCTTATTCATTCATTTCAACATTCATTCACATATGCACCAACTCCATTCTCATGACATGAAGAAACACAATTATCATTGTATTCATTCATTTTCACATTCACACACATTATATATTCATCATTCACATATGCACCAATAACTTACTCGCATCAAATTTTAGACAAGTCTTAAGCACCACATGTATATAGAAATAATTACATCAAAGTTCAGAAAAGTCATTATTTAATCCCAATCAAATTCAAAGTTGGAATGCTTAATGAAGGCTTGTGTCATTTGTTCTCGTATCTCATCTACTTGTTTTGTCATATAGGGCTTTTGTATGTCATCTAGCTTTTCTGTCGTATTGAATCATTTCATTTTAAACACCTACAGAGAATGACATATATAATTAATAAGTTTGATATTTTCATATTACCAAATGAGACTATATACTTATGACGATGAAGACTTCATATATAGATTATATTATGTGTGCAATTGATGACTAGTGCCCCATATCTGACAATCATGTCCATAAACCGCATCACGTAATATCTACATACCCAACCATAATCTTGTACAAGACACTATAAATTTCAACATACAAACTATTAATAAGTAAAGTAAGCATATTTGGAAAAAAATATCCATTTGTGATAGAAAACTACCTCAACATTTTTTCTAAACTATCACTTTCTTTTTGTTGTCCACCTTTCCTCCAATGTTTTTAAAATCTTTTATAGCCCTATAAGTTAATGCAACATATTAAATTGCATTAGTAAATATTCATGTAATAAAATATATTAAATGATATAAATATAAAAATTTGCTTACGTGAATAATTTATTTTTCAATTCCTGTCCCTCACTATCTACTTTGTCACCCTTAGGATCAAGATAATACATAGTTAGCATCCCAGGGACAATAACCAATAACGCCCAATGATTATCCCTGAGTGAAAAGAAGGCAAATGAATTAAAACTCAAAATCCACAATGTAATGTAATGTAATTATTAAGTCAAAATTATAGACAAAGTAAGTAAAACTACTTAACATTGTACGGAGCTAACATAACACTCTCTTTCGCTTTACCAAATATTTAAATACGGTAGAGCAGTATTGGGTAACAAATGTAGGGTCTTTAACTACAGGACTAATCAATGATGGAACTAGACATGCCACATGGGGCAGTGTAAACTCTGTATAGACCATATGTAAGTGGCTACAAAACATATATCAAGTATGCATTAATATATAAGAAAATAGATCAACATATATAAAATGAGGTATTTTAGCTATATAAGATCTCACCATATCCAAAGTTCTATTATATATGTATTCAACCAAGCATAATTGAATATCTCCAAAACATCTTGGAAATATATACTAGTATCATGAGGTTGACCTACAACATCCTCCTTGATATGGACCATCATGCGACCCTTCTTCATGTTTGCATATCCATACTGCCATACCCTTACAATGAGGACCTAGCGAGTCGAATAGATCCTTTGTAAGCCAACTAGGTAATTTAGGAGGAGATGGAGGTGGTTGACAATTTATAAGGGGTTTCTTAGGCATTGTATCCTGCATATATATAATCTCATATCAATTGTCATGTATATATAGATACAAACCCAATGTAAATTTGGCATACATAAACATAGACAATTCCCACTTTGGGTCATCCAACCATGTTGCCTTCTACTTCACCTATTGTCTTGTACTCGAGGTGGTCATATGGCAGTGTAGTCTGCTTCCAAGGGGCATAGACAAGCCTCAACATTACACAAACTGGATTGGTGGGTATTGGAGAACCATGAACCATGTCACCTGCATAGGGTTGGTAAGCCTCGCCCACAACAACAACATATTCGTGTAATTTAAGACGGAATGGCCTCAACCCCTAAAATTTGCATTGAGTTATATATATATATACATATATATATATATATATATATATATATATATATATATATATATATATATATATATATATATATACACATACATACATACTAAACATATCATTCTGAAAGACTACTATGTCATAAAAATGCTTACATCGGGTGTGCTAGATGGTGGGTCAATGTAATTACTCCCAACCACCTATGTTGTAGGAGGCTCTACCTCCTATGAAAAGTAGGGTGCCATAGGTACTGTCTGAGAAGAATGAATTTTTATCATTGCTTTTTCTATACCCTTTACAATCATCTCTTGTACCTTTTATTATGAGAATCCGCCTTTCTGGATAGATTTTCACTTATGATCTGATGTCCCAAAGAAGGCTCTTATATAGATACCAACACCAACATCCCTAACATGCCTAGGATGCTCTGGGTTACCTAGAGAAACTGTGAATTCAACCCTTGTGTCCTCATGGATGAACTTGTCATCTTTTTTTCCCTCATGGAGCTCCTATTAATCATCATCATGAGTAACAAGCAAGTCAAACATAACAATCATCAATACTAATTTCTTTGAAAGTTGGATTTTATCATTTTTATAGCCGCCTCAGTTGTTGTGGGGTTGGGTATTTCTCCAGATTTGGTTTGCCTCCCAACTATCTATAGATTGTGATGAAGTAGAGGTTCAATAGTAGTAGAGGACTCATCAGTCCCAGGAGTAGGTTGTTGAGAAGAAGACACATGTAGTAGGTTTTGGTGAAGATTTGCGTAGCCACTTGGACCCATAGTATGGTTGTGCACATTCTTAGCACGCCTTTCTCTTTGAGCATCGCTTATATCCTGGTTAGTAAAAAACATATGTTAAATATGTAATACAAAGAATTCAAAATGAGGAGTGATGCTTAATACCTTGAATATGTCGTCATGTCTCTTAGCAACAAACACCGCCCACACCTTCGGGTCAAGATAGTTCCATTGCTCGATGGATGACTTCTTCTTCTCAATGCTCCATATGTATTCTCTTGTCAGATTTGTCATTTAATTCCTGAGCACCCTTCCATAGTGTTGCATCACCTTTTAACCATGCCGTTTTCCATTCAGTTGAAATATTCTCTACAAAAGTTCATATATGTAATGGAATATTCATAAAAATAGAATTATAAAAAGCTTTAAACTAGAACTGTAAATGATAATATCTCACACATAGTTCCTTCCATGTTAAGTCTTTCTTGCTTCGATCAACTTTATGCCAAAATTCTACATTTACATTTTTTTTTCTGAGTCAGAACCCCTATATATGACACAAAAAACTACGGTTATTCCCAATAGGATTTCCTTGAAACTCAATGAGCAGCTTCAGTCTGTTACCCCTTTGTGATACTGATTAATTATCGCTTTCACATGCTATTTTACTATGCATTTTTGTGCACTTGTTACTCATTTTGATATTATATGAGCATGATTTATCAATATTTGCATGTGACACTTAATTACATCAAATATTTTCCATATTTACTATACCATATTGATTTATCAATATTTTTTGAGTTTATGTTCTTCCTTGTTAGATTCTACGAAAATTGACTAGAATCAAATCAGCTCAGTGCTACCGACATGTCTGTCGGTGGTACCAAAATTTGAATAAAATAAACATGAATGAATCAAAGAAAGTTGGTGGTATAGATATAAGAATTGGTACTATTAAAATTCCAACACTAGTGCTAAAAAAGAATCGTTGCGCTATTGACGCCCACGTCATTGCTACCGATTGGAACCGCGAAATTCAACAAGAGATGTCAGGAGAAATCTCAGTGCTATCAACTTTTATGTCAGTGGTACTGACACAGACAGTTCATAAAGGATCGTGAAACTAAGAAGGTCTCAGTACTACTGACACCCTATCGGTGGTAGCGAATCGTCCAGATCATACCAAATTGAAGATCACAATTATTCTGATGGCTATGACTTAATGATGCACTAACTCACTTATATAACTAGGAAGGAGTGTAACCAGACCTAGAGATCATGTTCTTTTTCATTGCACGACAATCGAGAGCTGTGCGCAGATAAAGGAGAGGAGAAAGCTACATTTCAGACAATTCAAGCACATTCAATGGACAAATTTGCAGCCAGAGGATAGAAAATCAGCACATTCAAGAGAGGGAGTCATCCAGACAGTCTTCTTCAGGGTTTACTTTCGTTTTCTAATATTTTCCATGTTTTTCTTTTCTTCTCCTATGTGTATGATATTGGAAGTCATGCAAGACTAATCCCCTTTGTTTCTTAGGACCCGATAGTAGCCTTATTTTGCATTTTACTTGATGTATGCATTAATATCTATATTTCTCTTAATTTCTGGACATATCTCTATGATTTCTTCATGAATTATCTATGCCAGGTCACAATAGGTGATTTGTTAGATTGTTAATTTCTTCAAGAGAGGGATTAAGGTTTGGACAGGTCGTAGAGTTACATAGCTTAAACCACACTTCGAGAGAAGGCCTACTGCTGTGAAGAGAATAACCCAAAGAAATCATTAAATCACCTAAGTAATAATTAAATCACTACGAGAGTGGGGTTTGAATTGGATTAGGTAGTGAATTATGATGCGAGAGTACGTAATTCTTGCTACAGGTCCCTTGGTCTAGGTTTTGCAGGAATAAATATTAATTAAATGATATTAATTGCAATGTGAATTGTGGTGAAACTGTCATCCTAAGGAATCCATTCCCTCTTTGATCACAACCCAATTAATTTAGTTTTACTTACTAAAATTAGTCAATTAATGAACGAATCACTCTTTTCCATATGTGTAGCTGATTAGGTCATCATTACTAGTAGTTTTTGGACTCATGTATCCCTATGTTCGAAATTCAGGCCTCGTTTGGCCTATATTACTTGGATGCATTCACTTGCCTTTTATGTGACATCCCTGACCTGGGTTATGTGTTAACCCTAGATGATTTTCCTAATAAGGTTGAGTAGATGCTTAATATTATCTTGTGAAAAGTAATTAGGACTCAAGAGGAACTTATATTCCATTTTGGTCCTTTTGAATAATGTTGAAACAATGTTTTGCTTGTTTTGGACTAAACTGCAAATTACCCAAGTTGAGGGGTTAAATTGCAAATTATACATGATAATATGTTCCTTATGTGTTGAAGCATCATGAGAATGAAGATGTTGCAGAGGTATAGCTTGTGGTAGCCTAAGTACCAAGAAAGAGCTGATAAAGCAATGTTTGTGCATTAAAACCTAGTTTTGGTGTATGTGCAAATTACCAAAAACCTAGGGTTCAATATGCAAATTACCACTTCAATAAGGTCCCTAATATTTCTTGGCATCATGTAGAGCAAATAAAATGAGAGGGGCACCTCATTTGAATTAAGTTGGAGGAGAGAGAATCTTGATATTAAAATAATCAAGATTTAAGCCTAAGTGAAACCCTAATTCAATTTAGTGCAAAAATAAATAAAATAATTGAAGGGCCTTCAACCAAAATTTGAATGGTTGGATTCAGATGTGTGTGGATGACCTTGATCTTTGCAAGGACCACGAAATATCCTAAGGAGGTGAAAATTCCACTCACCTTATTATAAGGAAAAGAAATATCCACTAACATATGGATATTAGTATAAAATGATTTGAGGTGCTTAATTTGCTTTTCTTTAAATCATGGATAATTGAGAGGAATATGAGGCAAACAGGATAGCCTCGGATCCAAGAAGTTGAGGGGGAATTGGCGGCACTATTTTTGGGATTAAATGAATTTATATAAGGCATTTTCTCTCTCATGGAATTTCTTATAAAAAGACCCTTTACAAGCCAAAACAAAGGCTTTTTCGACCCTACTTCTCTCCCCTTGTTTGGAAAACGACCAAGGAGCTTTGGAGGATCAGGATGATGACCCCCAACCTGTTGGTAAGCTTCTTGACCTCCTTTCACCTTGAATCCATGGTGAAAATCGAAAATCAATGCATGAATTCTTCATATCTTGATCCCCTCTTCAATTCTAACCATTCCTTTTCACTCAAATCTTGAGGATGAGCCTTGGAATAGTGAAAGGAGTTTCGTCCACCATTGTTTGCGTGAGCTTGGAGTTTTGGAGCTCAATTGGAGGCGGGTTTTATAACTTGAACCCTTGATTTTATTATTGCATTCAATTCCTTATCAATTGGTGATCCTTTCTACATTTCCAAAATTTATCTTGGTTGATTGATGCAACCACCATGGAAATAACAGAAAACTTCATGGGTTTGGAGCATGATGATGATGACATCATCATAAGCATACACCTCCCCAAATATCTAGGGCAAACGGTTTCAAAAAAGTTGTTCAAACGGTTTCAAACCGTTTAAGGGCAAACGATTTTATCAAACCGAATGAGAGCAAATGGTTTCAAACCGTTTGGAGGTGTTGACCAGGGTTCACCATTTGGAGAATTGTTGATAATATTGATTGTTAATGATTCACTAATTATAATTGATTAGTTTCAATTGGTTCATGAGTTGAAAGACAATCAATCACCAAACCCTAATCGGGTTAAGTGCTGATTTCTAATTTGATTGAGTTAGAACTTTGGGTTGATTGACCCAAACGGTTTCAAAACCATTTGGCGATCACCCAAACAGTCTCAAGACCGTTTGGAGGTCAACCAAGACCATTTGGAGGTCCAGGGTTGGGTATGGTTGGGTATTTTAAGATCCAAAGATACTAAATTGAAAAGCAATCAATTGCTGATTTAATAATTAATCCAATGACCCAAACCCTAATTGGATGTCATGGATTTTGATGATCAGATGGGCAAACAGTCTCAAGACCATTTGGAGATCATCCAAACGACCTCAAGACCGTTTGGGGGTCATTCAAGACCATTTGAGGTCAGGTCATATCATGTAATGATGATGGTTCACTGATTTCAATTGAATTGGTTCCACAATGTCAACCATTGATGGTTCCTGAATTTCAAAACCCTAAGTGATGGTTTCTTGAGTATCAACCCTAGTTCATTTGGGTTTAAAACCCTTAAAGGTCTAATTGAATGGTGATTCAGTGGTTCAATTGAATAATACATTAGTGGTCCAATTGATAGTTGGTTCATGGATTGGAACCTTGAATCGATTAAGTGTTGAAGACCCTTTTTGGTCCATTCAGTTTTGAGAGGGTTTGGAGCAAATGGTCTTAAGACCGTTTGAGTCCAAACGGTCTTAAGACCATTTGGGACCAAAGGGTCTCAAGACCATTTGAGACCAAACGGTCTCAAACCGTTTGGAGACTCAAGTTCATTCGGTTTCAAGATGTGTTGACAAAACGGTTTCAAGCACCTACTTTGCTAAATGGTTTTCAAACCGTTTGAACCTAATTGGTCAAGACCGTTTGCGTTCTAAGTGACCAAGACCGTTTGAGGTCTAAGTGACCAAGACCTTTTGATATTCAAATTGGTTAAACCATTTGGACATCTAATATGATCAAAGGTCAATAGTTATTTGATTATTAATGATGTAGACCAATGATGATCATGAAGGTTAACCCTAACTATGTGTACTCAAGTGAAGAGTTGACCTAGATCAATCTTGGAATATTTAACATCCTAGAAAGGATGAGAGGGAGAGAGAATGGGAAAGATGATGGCTTCTTAATAAGCCCTAATTCTCTCATTATGGATAAATATGTAATCAGGGTTTGATTCATAATAATGAGATCATGAAATCCTCATTGATAAGATTGATGTACCTTGACCCTAATTTAGGGCAAGGTTATGTGAAACCCTAATTTAGGGCAAAGCTCAGTGAAATCATAATCTAGGGTGATGATATAACCCTAACTTAGTGTAACAATGTAAGAAACCCTAATTTAATGGGAATTGTACATCCTAACCCTAATTTAGGTATAAGGTATGAGAAACCTTACTTGGATGAGAATGGTAAACCTTAATCCCTAAAATGGGGTAAAGGTGCATGAAACCCTAATATAGGGTAGTGCTACTAATGCTATGTGAAGCCCTATCACTGGGTGATGTATTGTGAAATCTTAATTTCACATAATACTAGATGAAACCCCGATATAGAAGGATGATTATGTGAATCTCTAATGAAGAGCAATACTATGTGAAATCCATATAATGTATGAAAAATGATATGTGAAACCTCAAATTATAAATATGGAAAATCCTATTCCTAATAATGTAATAGTGATTAATATATTGAAAAATATAATGCCTAGAGGGGTTGATAATGAATATCCTTACACCAATAGTTCCTAACTCAAGGATGAGTCCATAGTATTGGCAATGGTTGTATATTCTAAATAAGTGTCTAATTTCCAATACATTGCATGATGAATGTGATGATCTGGTATATAAAGTATTAGGATGGGAAATACCCTAATATAAGCTAAGTGGATGAACTCATGTAAGATAAAGGTGTTGAGGGAAGTGATACATCAAGATATGATAGATATCACATCCAACACCCCAATATTGATATACTCGATGTGCTTTAAGTCCAATATAAATGGATGAGTGACACATGAGATGTGTCATGTCAATTGTTACATTGGTATCAAGATGTAATAGACCTTATTGAATGTAGGCTATCATGCCCCATGAAAAGGTTACTCTAAACCTATAAACTATGATGTAATCATATTCTGATAAAGATGAGAGAGAAACTCATACTTTGTGTTGATAATACGTTCAATGATGAATGATGAGAGTAAATAAGTATGTTTGAATACTTATGATATCAATATTGGCTTCTAGCTGTGAGAAGCAATGAAATAGGGCTGATCATTAATAATATGATCTTAAGAGCCTAAGTGGTTATTTATGGAAAACCCTAATGAAGGGTGCTGATATGAAAGAGAAATCATGAACCCTTAAGAGGGAGTAGTGGTATTACTTAGTGTTGTATGGTGCTGATATGAAAGCATTATAATTGTTATTATGATTACTAATCATGCAGGAATGATGAGATGGAGAGTATAGTCAGGTTAGGGCTATGACGCACTATTTATTGAGAATGTTTTATAGGCTTTATAAGCCTTCATATGCTTTGTGTAGTAAGAATCATTGAGCTTTGTGTACTATGTGCAATACTTTGTGTAGCAAGAACCATAATGTCCTTGGTCAGATGATCTGAAGGTATTAAGTTACCTAATAAGTGGTAATAAGTATCCTATGATGAGATATGGGTTCAAATACCCAGATTCTATAATCATGATGATGAACTTGTTAAGAAGTGGAAATGTACTTGATGAGTTGAGAGATTAATATCCCAATACTTTGGGAAAAGAGTATGGCTACAGGCCATGACTCCACAATGACAATGCCAGGCATTAGATATATGATCTAAGCCTGAAGAGAGTTAATGTTGTGGAAATGATTTTATAGTGAATAACTGTTATACATGTTCTTCATATTCCTTAATGGATAAGTGTCATATTGCTCTATCAAGTTATAGCTGCAATGCTTTTAATAAGAATAATGTTCTAATCTGTTAGACATTGAATTAACTGCTGTCAAACAAATATGATTCCTCTATTCATATTTATCTTCTTTAGCTGCAATAATAATGTTTCTGGTGGAGACTTATATCTCTCGCCGGGGTAATTTACAATTGTCTCACCCCCGTGGGAACTACATTTTTAGGTGGTCGCGGACGAGGAGACATGAATCCTTTAGTAAGAGAAGGACAACTACAACAGCAGTAGGGATAACAATGAAGTCTCAGGTGGAGACAATGGCTGTTATGCCTTGTATAGATGTAGATAGAGTCCTATGTGTCGTCTCTGTACTCTCAGGTCCTCAGAGTAGTAGTTAGTTCTTTCGAGATTTTGGCTCAATGCCTCGAGATTTTCATACTGCCTGTGCTTAGTTTAACAAGGTAGCTGATGCTTGTAATTCACAGAAAGAGATGATACAAGATATGTACTTTTGAAAACAGAATGTAAATGTGTTACTTTTGTTCTATGTGAGAAAGTTTTCATTTGATGGACCTCTTGGTAAAAAGGTTTTAATTTTTAGTGATTTTCGGTAATCCGCTGCTTAGTGAACCCTTTCGCATTAGTTAATTATGTTTTTTTTAGTTGTATGCCACAATTTAGTGGTATCAGAGCTCTAGGTTCACTGAGTCTACAGAGACATAGGACTAAATTGTTGAGTCTGTGTTAGTGTCCTCCAGTATACCCTATAGTGATTTCTGCTTATGCAGAAGAAAGGGAGATGTTTAAAATTAATTGGAGAACATGAGGAACACATTGCTAAGGGAAATGTGGTTGCACCAGGAGAGGGTGCATGGGACCAGGAAAGAGAAGAAAAAGTGCCAGAGAATTCCCATCTTGACCTAATCAGGATAGAGAATCCTATGATATGCTCTTAAAGGGCAGGTTAGGACAACATTGATGCATATAGAAGACTGGATACTAGTATTACAACCTAGGTTACCAGTCTTCAATACAAAACCTTTGAGCTTTGAAAGGGTTCCTGAGTGACATGGTCATGTTGGAACAGTGGAAATGTGGGAAAGATTAACATATGGCAAGAAAGTAGACTCTGCCATAAGTCTAGACAAATAGTACATCTGTGATGGTAGTGCCCAAGGAGGGGCAATAAGATGAGATTTAAGGTAAGGTCTCTATAATTTTAGAGACATTTGCCTAGTTGTTCTGAAAAGCCAAAGTTTTTAGTGTCACCAGTGCAATAAATGCCCAGTACACCAGGGCAGTAGCCACTAAGTAAAGGCAAAAGTAGCAACATGAAATAACTAGACACTATGTGTTGAGTCAACTTAAAGTGGTAGATAACCATGAGAGGTAATAGTCAAATGAAATATATTCATTATGACATTTCATTTCATGATTCTATGTGTTAAAGATATGAAAGTAGTTGTTTTTGAACTTCCTTTGACTAGTCCTATAAGGACACAAGGAAGATGAGAATCTACATTTTACTCAGTATTTCCTTAAAATGCTTTATAATCTCTCTTATCTGTGTAATGAAAGACGAGATATAGAAGGGATGCTTGAAGAAAATTTAAGAATGGAAAATCATGTGTGTATAATGATATGAAAAGTGAGGAACATGATAGTAAATAAAGTGCATACTACCTAATCCCACAATACTTGTATACCCTGGCCAGGTATATGATTATTGTAGATAAGGCAAGTATGAAACTCTTAGATTGTTATCTTTTTTATTACTCTGATCAAGTAGTCATTTTGAAACAATCTAGAGAGTATAATGAAATTAAAAAGGAAGAGCTAAGTAAACTTTCTCAGTGAAATTTTCCAAATAAATTACTTAGTGAACTTTCTTAGTGAATTTTCCCAAACAAATTACTCAGTGAACTTTCTTAGTGAATTTTCCCAAACAAATTACTCAATGAACCTTCTTAGTGAATTTTCCCAAATAAATTACTTAGTGAACTTTCTTAGTGAATTTTCCCAAACAAATTACTCAGTGAACTTTCTTAGTGAATTTTCCCAAACAAATTACTCAGTGAACCTTCTTAGTGAATTTTCCCAAACAAATTACTCAGTGAACTTTCTTAGTGAATTTTTCCAAACAAATTACTCAGTGAACCTTCTTAGTGAATTTTCCCAAACAAATTACTCAGTGAACTTTCTTAGTGAATTTTCCCAAACAAGTTACTCAGTGAACTTTCTTAGTGAATTTTCCCAAACAAATTACTCAGTGAACCTTCTTAATGAATTTTCCCAAACAAATTACTCAGTGAACCTTCTTAGTGAATTTTCCCAAACAAATTACTCAGTGAACTTTCTTAGTGAATTTTCCCAAAAAAATTACTTAGTGAACTTTCTTAGTGAATTTTCCCAAACAAATTACTCAGTGAACTTTCTTAGTGAATTTTCCCAAACAAATTACTCAGTGAACTTTCTTAGTGAATTTTCCCAAACAAATTACTCAGTGAACCTTCTTAGTGAATTTTCCCAAACAAATTACTCAGTGAACTTTCTTAGTGAATTTTCCCAAACAAATTACTCAGTGAACCTTCTTAGTGAATTTTCCCAAACAAATTACTCAGTGAACCTTCTTAGTGAATTTTCCCAAACAAATTGCTCAGTAAACTTTCTTAGTGAATTTTCCCAAACAAATTACTCAGTGAACTTTCTTAGTGAATTATCCCAAATAAATTTCTCAGTGAACTTTCTTAGTGAATTTTCCCAAATAAATCTCTTAGTGAACTTTCTCAGTGAATTTTTCCAAACAAATAAAGGATTTCTGAGTGAATTACCTCTGTTAGATAAATATGTTTCTCTTTTGGTAAATATTCTTGGGTGATGATAGAAGTATGTTCTTTTATGTTTCTTCCTTTCAATAATATGGACATCATATGTTAGGGGTTTATGCTCTGCATAAACATAAACATCGATAAGGTTGAATTAATGAAAGGAACTTTGTGTGGATTACAGATCCATGATATCTCCATGATATTAAGATATTATGTGGAAACTTGAGGGTATGATAAATGAATAAATCTCTCCCTCCTTTTTCCTGGGATTTCAGGGACGAAATCCTTGTTAGGGGTTTATAATTTGTAACATCCCTGACCTGGGTTATGTGTTAACCCTAGATGATTTACCTAATAAGGTTGAGTAGATGCTTAATCTTATCTTGTGAAAATTAATTAGGACTCAAGAGGAACTTATATTCAATTTTGGTCCTTTTTGAATAATATTGAAACATTGTTTTGCTTGTTTTGGACTAAAGTGCAAATTACCCAAGTTGAGGGGTTAAATTGCAAATTGTACATGATAATATGTTCCTTATGTGTTGAAGCATCATGAGAATGAAGATGATGTAGAGGTATGGCTTGTGGTAGCCTGAGTACTAAGAAAGAGCTGATAAATCAATGTTTGTGCATTAAAACCTAGGTTTGGTGTAATGTGCAAATTACCCAAAACCTAGGGTTCAATATGCAAATTACCACTTCAATAAGGTCCCTAATGTTTCTTGGCATAATTTAGAGCAAATAAAATGAGAGGGACGCCTCATTTGATTTAAGTTGGAGGAGAGAGAATCTTGATATTAAAATAATCAAGATTTAAGCCTAAGTGAAACCCTAATTCAATTTAATGCAAAAATAAATAAAATAATTGAAGGGCCTTCAACCAAAATTTGAATGGTTGGATTCAGATGTGTGTGGATGACCTTGAGCTTTGCAAGGACCACGAAATATCCTAAGGAGGTGAAAATTCCACTCACCTTATTATAAGGAAAAGAAATATCCACTCACATATGGATATTAGTATAAAATGATTTGAGGTGATTAATTTGCTTTTCTTTAAATCATGGATAATTGAGAGTAATATGAGGAAAAGAGGATAGCCTCGGATCCAAGAAGTTGATGGGGAAGAGGTGGCACTATTTTTGGGATTAAATGAATTTTTATAAGGCATTTTCTCTCTCATGGAATTTCTTATGAAAAGACCCTTTACAAGCCAAAACAAAGGCTTTTTCGACCCCACTTCTTTCCCCTTGCTTGGAAAACGACCAAGGAGCTTTGGAGGATCAGGAGGACGACCCACAACCTGTTGGTAAGCTTCTTGACCTCCTTTCACCTTGAATCCATGGTGAAAATCGAAAATCAATGCATGAATTCTTCATATCTCGATCCCCTCTTCAATTCTAACCATTCCTTTTCACTCAAAGCTTGAGGACGAGCCTTGGAAAAGTGAAAGTTGTTGCATCCACCATTGTTGGTGTGATATTGGAGTTTTAGAGAACAATTGGAGGTGGGTTTTATAACTTGAACCCTTGATTTTATTATTGCATTCAATTCCTTATCAATTGGTGATCCTTTCTACATTTCCAAAATTTATCTTGGTTGATTGATGCAACCACCATGGAAATCACAGCAAACTTCGTGGTTTGGAGCTTGATGATGATGACATCATCATAAGAATATATATCCCCAAATATCTAGGGCAAACCGTTTCAACAAAGTTGTTCAAACGGTTTCCCAAACCGTTTGGGAGCAAACAGTTTCAAACCGTTTAAGGGCAAACGATTTCATCAAACCGAATGAGAGAAAATGGTTTCAAACCATTTGGAGGTGTTGACCAGGGTTGACCATTTGGAGAATTGTTGATAATATTGATGGTTAATGATTCACTACTTATAATTTATTAGTTTCAATTGGTTCATGAGTTGAAAGATAATCAATCACCAAACCCTAATCAGGTTAAGTGCTGATTTCTAATTTGATTGAGTTAGAACTTTGGGTTGATTGACCAAAATGGTTTCAAAACCATTTTGCAATCACCCAAACGGTCTCAAGACCGTTTGGAGGTCCAGGGTTGAGTATGGTTGGGTATTTGAAGATCCAAAGATACTAAATTGAAAAGCAATCAATTGCTGATTTAATAATTAATCCAATGACCCAAACCCTAATTGGATGTCATGGATTTTGATGATGAGATGGGAAAACGGTCTCAAGACTATTTGGAGATCATACAAATGACCTCAAGACTGTTTGGGGGTCATTGAAGACCGTTTGAGGTCTGGTCATATCATGTAATGATGATGGTTCACTGATTTCAATTGAATTGGTTCCACAATGTCAACCATTGATGGTTCCTCAGTTTCAAAACCCTAAGTGATGGTTTATTGAGTATCAACACTAGTTCAATTAGGTTTAAAACCCTAATTAAAGGTCTAATTGAATGGTGATTCTGTGTTCAATTGAAGAATACATTAGTGGTCCAATTGATAGTTGGTTCATGGATTGGAACCTCGAATCGATTAAGTGTTGAAGACCCTTTTTGGTCCATTCGGTTTTGAGAGGGTTTGGACCAAACGGTCTTAAGACCGTTTGAGTCCAAACGGTCTCAAGACCATTTGGTACCAAATGGTCTCAAGACCGTTTGAGACCAAACGGTCTCAAACCGTTTGGAGTCTCAAGTTCATTCAGTTTCAAGATGTGTTGACTAAACGGTTTCAAGAACCTACTTTGCTAAATGATTTTCGAACCGTTTGAACCTAATTGGTCAAGAACGTTTGAGGTCTAAGTGACCAAGACCGTTTGATGTCTAAGTGACCAAGACCTTTTGAGATTCGGATTTGGTTAAACCATTTGGACATCTAATATGATCAAAGGTCAATTAGCTATTTGATTATTAATGATGTAGACCAATGACGATCATGAAGGTTAACCCTAACTATGTGTACTCAAGTGAAGAGTTGACCTAGATCAATCTTGGAATATTTAACATCCTAGAAAGGATGAGAGGGAGAGAGAATGGGAGAGATGATGGCTTACTTAATAAGCCCCAATTCTCTCATTATGAATAAATATGTAATCATGATTTGATCCATAATAATGAGATCATGAAATCCTCATTGATAAGATTGATGTACCTTGACCCTAATTTAGGGCAAGGTTATTTGATACCCTAATTTAGGGAAAAGCTCAGTGAAATCATAATCTAGGGTGATGATATAACCCTAACTTAGTGTAACAATGTAAGAAACCCTAATTTAATGGGAATTGTACATCCTAACCCTAATTTGGGTATGAGGTATGAGAAACCTTACTTGGATGAGAATGGTAAATCTTAATCCCTAAAATGGGGTAAAGGTGCATGAAACCCTAATATAGGGTAGTGCTACTAATGCTATGTGAAGCCCTATCACTGGGTGATGTATTGTGAAATATTAATTTCACATAATACTAGATGAAACCCTGATATAGAAGGATGATTATGTGAATCTCTAATGAAGAGAAATACTATGTGAAATCCATATAATGTATGGAAAATGCTATGTGAAACCTCAAATTATAAATATGGAAAATCATATTCCTAATAATGGAATAGAGATTAATATATTGACAAATGTAATGCCTAGAGGGGTTGATAATGAATATCCTTACACCAATAGTTCCTAACTCAAGGATGAGTCCATATTATTGGCAATGGTTGTATATTCTAAATAAGTGTCTAATTACCAATACATTGCATGATGAATGTGATGATCTGGTATATAAAGTATTAGGATGGGAAATACCCTAATACAAGCTAAGTGGATGAACTCATGTAAGATAAAGGTGTTGAGGGAAGTGATACATTAAGATATGATAGATATCACATCCAACACCTCAATATTTATATACTTTATGTGCTTTGAGTCCAATATAATTGGATGAGTGACACATGAGATGTGTCATGTCAATTGTTACATTGAAATGGTATCAAGATGTAATATACCTTGTTGAATGTAGGCTATCATGCCCTATCAAAAGGTTACTCTAAACCTATAAACTATGATGTAATCATATTCTAATAAAGATGAGAGAGAAACTAATACTTTGTGTTGATAATATATTCAATGATGAATGATGAGAATAAATAAGTATGTTTGAATACTTATGATATCAATATTGGCTTCTAGATATGAGAAGCAATGAAATAGGGCTGATCATTAATAATATGATCTGAAGAGCCTAAGTGGTTATTTATGGAAAACCCTAATGAAGGGTGCTGATATGAAAGAGAAATCATGAACCCTAAAGAGGGAGTAGTGGTATTACTTAGTGTTGTATGGTGCTCATATGAAAGCATTATAATTGTTATTATGATTACTAATCTTCAGGAATGATATATTTGACAGATCCTACTGATATCTGGCTGGAGGGGAGGAAAGCACGAAAATGGAATAGGGGAGACATAAAAAGTGCGTAGGACGCATAGATTTTTGGCCCAAATGGGTGATCTCGAAGAGTAGTATTGATACTATCTTTAACAACAAATATAAACTGTCATGTATCTGATATTCTAGACTTGAGGGGAGGTGCTTAATGAACGCTTCCGCATTAGTTAATTATGTTTTTTTTTGTGAGTTGTATGCCACATTTTATACATTTAGTAAACAAGCTATCAAGTTGTTGACGTTGTTTCCAAGGAAACGGTAGATCCAACACTATGACTGTTGTGACCAACCACTCTAGGCCACAATTTTCTTTTTCATCATTTTTAAAGCCAAAGTTCTATTTTTTATTCAAACACTAGTATCTTGTTGTGAGATTGATTTTATTATTGTCAGGTACTAGTGCATGGTTCAGACAATAACCATAGCCTACAGAGAGTCAATTCTAACACCACCACCAAAGATAACTCTAGTAGAAAAACTAGAGATGGTTGATGCAAATGTAGAACCTAAAGAGAAAATAATCTGGGAGAAAATAAAGGCATATTCTATCACAACTCAGTAGGGGCCAATAAAAAGATAGGACATCAATGTGGGTAGTTACAAGATAGACCCTGGTTTGGTGGTGCTAGTTAAATCACAAGAATTCTATGGTCACAGTATGGAAGACCCAATGGCGCACATCAACAACTTTATAGAAAGCTTTGGCATGGTGAAGATTGATAGGGTTCCAGATACAATAATATACTTGAAGTTATTTTCTTCCTCATTGGTAGATAATGCAAAGTCATGGTTTACTAGCCTTCCGCTAGAGTCCTTAGAAATGTAGGATCAGATCCTATATGTCTTCTTTGAACGCTATTTTCTGCCCCAGAAGACGAATGAGCTAGTTGGGAAGATTTATAATTTCCAAAAACATGCAGAGGATTCATATTGAGAAGCATGGGAGAGATTCTAGAACATTTTGAGGAAGGCCCCTCATCATGGAATTGATCCTTACAGCCAAGCAAAGAATTTCTACTATAGTGTAGAATCATGATTTTTTTCTAAAAACAAGGCATCCAAGTGTCATGAAATTCTGAAGAGCATGGCTAAATATCAATCATGGGGCAAGGAAAGAGAAACTCTAGCTACATTCAAAAGTGTTGGAGAGTCTAGAGCCATCATGGCACTGATTGAGAAGTAGGACAACCTTACAAGGAAGCTTGATCAGGACATGGGACCCAGTAAGATAGATAAAATTGAAGACATGCTACGAAGGATAGTGAGTCAAAATGAGACCTTATTGTAACATACAAAATGGGTGCACCAAAATAATGAGGCGCAAATCTGCAACATCAAAAATCTAATTTCTTATCTAGCAGTAGAGGTGGCTTCCATAAAGAAGCCCATTCAGTAGGGATTTCCTTAGAATACAGAGACAACTCATTAACATCACCAACTAAAGTTTGTGTCTATTGTCAAGGAGCCAACACATCTTACTGAAGAGTCACCAAAGTAGTACACTATAGATATAGATTGGGTGTATGTGCCTAAGGTTCCATTTCCCCATAGCCCATATGGAAAACTAAGAGGATGCACAACACCAGTGCGGTATTTTCACATGCACCTCAGTAGATACATGGTCAACAAGAAGTGACAAGGATACTCCATCTTCACTGGATTTGTAGGACAAGGAACTTCAAAGTTCTGACACTATTATGTCACATCTTCCAGTTCCAAAAAAGGTTCATGTGCAACAAGAAGAGGTGAAGGTTCTACTCCATAGTGGAACAATCACAGTCAATAAGGAGGCACCCCCAGTTCATAAGGAGCATCCACATGCCATTATGTCCACAAGAGACATGCCAAATTCTATCCCATAATTTGGCATTGAAGCAAGCTTAGGGGAGGATATCCCTAATGTGCCGTATGCTCTGCTGCATAAGTGCAGAGAGAAGACACATGTTCCACTCCCAGATAGTCTAAAGCCGAGAAAAGTGGAAAGGAAATTTAAGAAGTTACCAGTCATTAACCGAATGCTCCACATCAACATTCCACTTGTGAAGGTGATAGAATATATTTTGGCATATGGAAGATTCTTGAAAGATACATAAACAAGAAGAGACGAATAAAAGATACATATGTCTTGTGCATTGATGAAGTGGTGAATGCCATGATCTAGGGAAGGCTTTTGGGAAGTGAAAAGAACTAGGATGTTTCTGCATTCCTTGTTCCATTGGTAGTCAATTTTTGCAACAAGCACAGTGTGACTTTGGGCGAGCATAAATCTCATACCTCTCTCTACATATTGAAAGTTGGGTTTGAAGGAACCAACAAAAACATGCATGACAATCATAAGCCATATGGGATATGCGAAGATATCTTATTCAAAGTTGATAAATTCATCTTTCTTTTTGATTTTGTGTTTATGGATATCCACGAGATGTGAGGATTAGATATGTTGTTAGGAAGGCCATTTCAAGCTACATCTGATGTGGTTATTGTCGTTGGTAGAGGCTACTTGACACTTGGGATAGATGATGATATAATGGATTTCAGATTTCCAGATGAATCTTCACAACCATCTCGTGACAAATTAGGCTAAAGAAAACTCATCCTGTCAAGCCTAGGACATTAAATAAGGGCACTTATGGGAGGCAACCATATTTTATTTTTGTTATTTACTATTTGTTTAGGTCTTTCTTCTAGTTACATTTCATACTTTTCTTGTTATTATTTTATTTATGTAAACAAGGTACCTTGATGCATTTGTTTGGTGTGCAAGCAGAGTCAAAGTTGGTACTACTGACACCCCAATTAGTACTACCTACTCCCTATCAGATTAAAGTTTGTAGAAAGTTGATATTACTAACACCAAAGTCGGTACTACCAACTTTTCTCAAAAGAATCACAAGACTCCAGGAAATAAAGTTGATACTACTGACACCCAAGTGGCTACTATCGACTTTTTGTATAAGAAGTCACAGATATACAGGAAAAGGTTTTCGATACCACCGACACACATGCCAGTGGCACCTACTAATATAGCTCAAAGAAGGATAAATAATATCATATCTTGGTACCACCAAGACACAAGTTGGTGGCACCAACAAGAGGGATGTATGCTACCATTACTTAATCCACAGAGCCAATAATGCCTCCACCACCAGCACCCTTCAAAGGAAATGGTACCATCGTTCCACGTCTTTGATTGGATTCTGACTATGAGTTAATAGTCAAGTTCAAGCATAGGGGGTGTTGGACAACTCTATCTTTATTTTTCTTTTATCATTCTGGGTTTGTAGGATTCACAACTATCTATTGTAGTTGTGGAGCATTAGTTGCATGATTTATGTCGTTTCATAGAGTGCACTCTTCTGTGCTTTTTCAATGGAATCTAATTTTTTTGTCATATCTTTAAAAGCTTAGTTATAAGTTCTAAAGTCATCACCACCTAGAGGAAGTGTATGGGTTAGTCAACTTCAAAACATTTAATATGAACAAAAGTCTTAATTATCCATGAATTGTAGACGATAATGGGGTTTGAGCCTGAACTGATAAAAAAAGTAACGAGACCTTAAATTGAAGTTTTAGAAAAAAATCTTAAGGTTACCCGTTACACATGTTAATAGTAGAGGGACATATCATACTTTGAGAAAGGCATTATCTCATAATATTTTTATTCCATCCACTTTTCATACATTTGATCTACCACTTTAAGATTATCAAGTAACCCAAATTGTTTCCGCTTGATTGCATTGCATAGAATAATAGGTAACATGATAGTTAGATATCTTATGTTGTAATATTTATAAAATTAAAAGAAAAAAATAACATTTATGCATATCATTTAATTGCATAACAAACCCATGTAGATTGCATATCATTTGCATCATTCATTCTAACATCATGTACCCATGTTGTTTTCTTCTAAATTAAAATGTAGGGATACACATCCATGCCCCTAAAAAATCAAAATAAAAAAAATGAATAAGTTGTTATAGTGAAGCCCGAACATTATCTTCAATCATGTTAAAATAGTGGGCCAATGAAAAAATAAGGAAAAATGTTTATGAAATAAAGAGGGAGAAAAGGATGCCTTGAACTCACTTTTGAATTTTTCTTCAAAAAGAGTGAAAAAATCTACATTATGTATTATTTTGTTTCATGCACATCAATCAAATGAGACTTTTAGTGCATGCATCATTCCACCAAAATAGTAGGCACTAGGATTCATGCATTTCTCACCCCTTCCACTTTGTAGGTTTATCATGTTTATTTATGCATAAATGATTCAAAGTAACTTATGATTCTTCATAATAAACCTACATCGTTATACTCATTGCTCTTATTGGTAGGCCAAAAATATGATTGATCTCCTCATTTATTCTTGAAAGGAGAATTGCTTCCAATTAGTTGGTAGTTAGAAAAAGAGCAATGTAGATAGGAGAATTGCATGATGCACCAATTGATTGCCTAATTGAATATGATATTAACCATTTAATTTGTAGTGGTTCACTAATCCTAGGGTGGACACCTTTCATGAATATTTTTGGTCACTTGAGAGATGTTAATTTTCATTAGTCAGTAAAGGCCGGTTTGGGACCACTAGGTTGGGGTAGCTGAGAAATTAAATTCATATTCTTTGTCCTTTTGCTGACTTGCCTCAAATAGATCTGAGGGTGTGTTGATTGAGGACGAGCAACATTTAAGCTTAGGGGATTCTGATGCACTGCTTAATTGTCTCTTTTCACAAGCTATTTTACTATGCATTTTGTGCACTTATTGCTCATTTTGATATTATTTGCACATGATTTTTTTATTATTAGCCTATGAAACTTAATTACAAAAAATATATGCTATTTTTACTATTCCATATTAATTTATCAATACTTGTGGAGTTTATGTTCTTTTTTGTTAAATTATAGGTAAATTGACTAGAATCAAATCAGCTTGGTGCTATCGACATGTCTTTTAGTGGTACCAATATGTGAAGAAAATGAATAGGGATGAAGCAAAGAAACTTAGTGGTACCCATAGAAGAATTGGTACTACCAAAATTCCAATAGTAGCACTAGAAAAAAAATCTCGGTGCTACATATTCCCTCATCATTGCTACCTGTTGGAACCAGGAAATTCAACATGAGATGTCATGAGAAATCTCAGTGTTATCAACTTTTATGTCGGTTGTACTGACAGTTCACAAAGGATCATGGAACTAAGAAGGTTTCATTACTACCAACACCCTATCAGTGGTATCGACTCATTGCAATCAGGCTTGATTTAAGATCACAATTAATATGGTGGTTGTGACTTAATGACACCCTAACTAACGTCTATGACTAGGGAAGAGTGCGGCCATACCTAGAGATCACGTTCTTTTCCATTGCATGACAACTGGGAGTCAAGAGAGGAGAAAGGAGAGGAGAAAGCAACATTTTGGATGATTTGAGCACCTCAGATGAACAGATTCACAACCAAAGGATAGCAAATTGGCACATTCCAGAGAGGGAGTCATACATACTCTCTTCTTCAGGGGTTACTTTAGTTTTCTAATGTTTCCCACATTTTTCTTTTCTTCTCCTATGTGTATGAAAATGAAAATCACGCAGGTCTAGTCCCCTTTGTTCCTTAGGAGTTGAAGTAGCCCAATTTTGCATTGTACTTGACGTTATGAATTAATATTTATATTTCTATTAATTTTTGGACATATCTCAATGATTTCTTCATGAATTATCTATGCCTATTCACCATTGGTGATTTATTAGACTGTTAATTACTTTGAGAGAGGGATTAAGGGTCTGACATGTCGTAGAGTTACATAGCTTAGACTATGCTTCAAGAGAAGGTCTATGACTGTGAAGAGAATAACCCAGCGAATTCATTAAAGCATCTAACTAATAATGAAATATCTAAAAAAGTGGTGTTTGTATTAGATTAGGTAATGAATTATGCTACAAGAGTGGGCAATTCTTGCTACAGGTCCCTTCGTCTATGGTAGGAGGAATAAATATTGATGAAATGATGTTAATTGCAATGTGAACTATAGGGAAAATATAATATTAAAGAATCCATTCCATCTTTGATTATAACCCAACTAATTTACTTTTACTTCTTGAAATTAGTTAATTAATCAACCAATCACTCTTTTCCTTAGGTTTAGATGATCAGGTCAATGCTAATAGTAGTTTCTGGATTCACATTTCCCTTTGTTTTATATCTGGGTCTGTTTTGGCCTATATAACTTCGATACATGAACTTATGTTTCATACATGTAGTAAACACACTATCACTTTGCTCTAGTAACTTGTTCATCATGGTGATGCCTCATATTTTAGCACACTTACAATGTTGTGCATCAAGCTCAACAAGATCCTCAGGGCACACATCCTCATGCTAAAATTGACAAAAAAGAACACATAAGTCATAAAAAGATATAACCTATAAATGTGACAATACAACAAGATAGACATTGTAAAATGCACATCTAATACAATAGTATTAGGGTGCTCATCCTCATAGTGCACATTGTTAGGATGCTCATTCTCATAATAATCATCATCACAATCATCAAACTCATGGTCAGACGCCATATGAAATAATTTCACATAAAAATATTCATATAATGAAATATAAGTGATAAATTAAGAATGTAAAATTCTTATCTAACATTTAAAAATAAAAGCATTCCTCTAATATTTGAATCTTATATCAGTTAACATTCTATGAGTGTGATCTCCACGCATATATAAGTCAGTGTCAAATTCAATATTTGGTGTTGGCAAGCTAACTGAGAATGGAATGGAGTCATCATACTTTTCATAGTACTCTTATTCATCTATAGGATATACAATGAATTGCCTCTTACCATGAGGAACAATCGACCAATTTTCATTTGCTGAATCATTGATTTAAAATACTTTCTTTTCCTATGATGCCATTATGAATGGTTCACCCTTCTCACCAATCTTTTCAAAATTCATTAATGTGAAACCTAATTCATCTACTTTAACTCCTTTTGTGTTATCAACCCAATTACACCTTAACGCTGGAACTCTAAAATCTATGTAGTCAAACTCCCATATGTCTTCAATGACACCGTAATATGACATTTTAGATTGACATTGACTCTTATCCTTCACACTAGAAAAATACAATGAAGATGCTTGAAGGGTGACCCCACTATTTTGGGAAACACTCCTATCATCTTGACACTTTGTGTAATATGAAAATCCATTTATGTAAAGTCCTTCATAATACATAACATTCATTTTTGGTTAAAAGGTGAGGCATTTGATATTTCAAAAACATTATTTGGTGGGTGATATAGTTGGCGTAAGACTTTATCTTCAAACCACCTAATAAATGTCTTGTTATGCTCTCTAGCAAGCCACATTGAATTGGCTTGAGGATATTTTGTCTTGATGAAATTGGTATATTCGATGATATAACTACTCACTTCATTGATGTTGTATAAAATATACAAGTGTTCTTGTTTCTACAACTCATGACTAATTACTTTCACTCGTTCTTGTAAAGTCCCTCAACTAGAATAGTCCTCAATATTCTTATTGTTTATAGGAGCTTAATTACAATTCAAAAATACATTACAAAATTTCATAACCTCCATGGACACATAAGCATCAATAATACTTCCTTTAGGCCCATAACGGTTTCAAATATCACCTTTAAAAACACACATACTATTCAAAAGGATACATCCAATGCAAGAAAACTGGTCCCAACATACACTTCCCTAGTCCAATGGACAACAAGATGTACCATGTTATCAAAGAATGGAGAAAAATACATCTCAAGCTAGCATAGGGTAACAACCACTTCTCTTTGCAACTTATAGAGATTCTTAGGACCAATAACTTTCTTGCATAGAGTGTTGAAGAAGAAACAAAGCATGGTGATTGCAAACCGTACATGCTTTAACATTATAAATTGAATTTCCACGGGAAATATTTGTTACATTAGAGTGTGACAATCATGAGATTTAAGACCTATCATCTTCAAATCCTTCATTGATACCAATATACATATATTAGAAGAGTATCCATTTGGTACCTTAATATTAAGCTAGCACCCACAAAAAAAAATTCTTCTCCTTTAAAGACAATGTGTAACAAGCAGGAGGTAAATATGTTTTTCAATCACTACTAACTTCTTTTGTTAACTCTTTTCTTTTTCCAATTTCACATAGATCCATTTTGGATTTATTGTCATCTTTGGTCTTACCTCATAAATTCAATAGAACAACATGCATGCCATCGATACAATGCCTGATTGCCAAAGAACTCCAATAAGAAAGATCCCAGAATATTGATCTCTTCTTTTTTAAATATTTTCCACTCTGTGTGGGAATGGTACATTGTGATCTCTTACCGAATGCATTGACAAAGTCTTTTAATCCTTCATAAACAACCTTCCCTGATATAGGTTTAGGGGCACTCCGTTTCTCATTCGGTCCATTGAGTGTTTTGCGCAACCTTCAGTAAGGAAAAACTTTTGGAAGAAACCTCCGATGACTAAGATATACAGTCTTGCCACCATGTTTTAGTTGTATTGAATCAGTGCTCGCTTCACTTATTGGGCATGATTTGGATCCTTTTACACTGTATCCAGACAAATTCCCATATGTTGGAAAGTCATTAATAGTGCAAGACAATATAGCATGCAAACGCAATGTGTCTCTACACGAAGCATCATAGGTCATCATGCCTTCTCCCCAAAGTTTCTTTAAGTCATCAATAAGAGGTTGTTTAGGGTCCACTATCGATAATGACAACATAACATACTTATTTTTCATACATAAACAAGGAGGAAGATTGTATATAGCAATCATAACAAGCCAAGTGCTATTTTGACTGCTCAATGTGCTGTATGGATTCATCCCATTAGTACAAAGCCCAAGTCTTAGATTCCTAACTTCTTCACCAAATTTAGGGTACATCCAATGTGGGGAATAAGAGGCAAGTTATAGGATCCCATAATTATTTTTTTATACCTATACATGCCACCTTAAATTCTTCACATCCATGGTATTGGCAAACAAGCATTGAAACTGAGGTATAGGTAGATACCACTTCACATTGGCAAGAGAGACAATTTTGGACTTCCCTAATGTTGTCATTCTATACCTTGACGCCCCACATTTTAGACAATCTTTAATGTCGAATAATCTTTTTGAAATAATGAATTCATTTGGGCATGTATGTATCTTCCTAGCCTTCATTCCCATTGGGCATAACATTTTCTTCAATTCTTATGTTGAGATTGGAAACTCGTTGCCTTTAGGAAGAATTTCTTTCAAGAAAGACAACAATGATGTGAATCTGTTGTCACTCCATCTATTGTTATCCTTCAGTGTATACAATCTCAACACAATGCTCAGCTTCGTAAATTCAATACAACCTATGTATAATGGTCTCTTAGCATCATGCACAATGTTTCTATATAAGGAAGGTGGATTGGTTGTGCTATACCCCACAACTATCTAGCATCACATCTACTGTATCTATCATAATCAATTCATTCACATCTACATCATCGATGATAATTTCTTCTACAACACAAGTACTAATATCAACATCTATTAATCTCATGGTTGGAATCTCACCATGCCATTACCATTCTGTACAGCCCTTTACATTCCCATTGCATATGACATGACTTTTGATTTCGTCAACATTGTCGACTTTCAAGTTGTTATTGCAATGCCTACATGAACAATAGAACCTATCTCTAGGTCATTTCCTATGTTCCTCCACAAATCTTATTAAATAATCAAGACCAGTAACAAACTTCGGGGTGCAGCGATTTAGAATGGACATCCATGGTCTATCCATTCTGTGATCAAAGAGAAAACAAGTGTTATGGTTTAGGGATTGGATATTAGGTTTAGGATATACATATTAGGGTTTATTATTTAGAATTTAGGGATAAGGGTTTATAGATTAGGGTTTATCATTTTCAGATTAGGGCTTAGGGTTTAGGGTTCAGTAATGAATGTGTGTATCGCCTGTCCCATTCTTGAACACCTAATCTCACTAGTACATGTATAATGTGTATTGTTTTTTAAATTTAGCAGTTGATGCACCGGGGATAATTCTCATTTCTGGAGGCTATTTATTATTGATTTTTGTGCACTTATTATTCATTTTCACATTAATTTGTGTATTATTTTCTATCATTAGCCAGTTATACTTAATTTCATCAAATAAATGTAATTTTGGTATTCTCAAATGATTTAATAAATTTTGAGATCTTATGTTTGGTTTTTGTGTATTTCAGATGAATCTACACAAATCTACACAGCAGTGTACTGCCGACTTGGTTTTTGATGATACCGACACATGCTTAGTTTGAAACAAATGGAAATTGAGAAGACTTGATAGTAACAACCTAGAAGTCAACACTACCGACAACATCACAAGGATGGATTTCAAACTTATTAAGGAAACTAGATACTATCGACTTCAGTCTCGGTAGTACCATCAATAGTACTAACACAGCGGGATCAGTCAGATCTAAAAATTAATTCTATTCTGAAGGCTAACAATTAATGACACCCTAAGTCACTTGTAAGACTTAGGGGGATTTTGTCCAGACTTAAGAATCAAATTCTATTATGTTGGATGGAAGTCAAGAGCAAGGAGAGGAGTAAATGGAGAAGAAAGCCATGTTGCGGGAGATTCAGGCACCTCCAGAGGATGTATTTGTAGTTGAAAGGTAGAAAATCGTCATGTTCGCCGGAGGGGATCATCCAGACCATATTCTTTAGGGGTTCTTTAGTTTTACTATTGTTTCCCACATTTTTCTTCTTCTCTCCCATTTACTTGACAATGGAAACCATGCGGGGCTAAACCCCTTATTCCTTAGGACCCGAGAATAGCCCAGTTATGCATTGTAATTGACTTTTATGCATTAATATACTAATTTCTCTTAACTTCTAGACTTATTTCTAGGAGACTGTCATAAACTATCCATGCTTGATCGCCATAGATAGTTAGTTAGACCTTTATTTGCTTCGAAAGAGGGAATTAATGGTTTGAAAATTCATAGAAATAAATGTTTTATATCACCCTTTGAGAAAGGTGGATTACAACTATGAAGAGATTACCCAGAGTATTCATAAAGAGCCTAACTAATAACACAATCGGTAAGAGAGTGGGATTGATATTATATTAGGTAGTGAATTATGCCATGAGAGTGGGTAATTCTTACTACAAGTCTCTTAGTCCAGGGTTAGAAGAGATGCTTATTAATGTTATGATATTAATTGCAATATTAACCGAGGTGAAACTGGTAGCCTAAGGAATTCACTCCAATTGAGATCAATAACCATTAATTTTATATTTATTTTCTATTTTATATAATTAAACCTTCAATCAAAGTTTTCATCATCCTACCTGATCCTATTGCAGTTAGTGGTAGTTTCTGGATTAACATTTCCCTGAGTTCGTATAACATACCAAAACCTAGAACTTAATCTTATTCCAGGTTTAGGAAGTTAGAAACCTTAGTCTTTGAGGTTTATCCAAACAAGGATAAGAGTATGCTCTTTAGTGACCTTAAATATGTTAATGCATGCATAAATCACATTAAAATGTAGAATATAAATTAATATTACCTAATACATTCAAATTAATCATAAAATCAATGAAAGGTACATAAGATATGTGCATAAAAGACAAGGTGTCCATAATTGAGAATAATGAGTTATAATTCCAAAAAATACAAAATAAATAAACTTATGTGAGATAATGATAGAATGGATTCATTCTAGATCATTCCTTTGCCTTATGGTGCAAGGAAGAGAAAAAGGAATCCATAATAATGCTTCAAACATGTTAATGAGATATTAAATTAATGAGAGAATTAATAAAAATAATGGATAATGGGTTAAAAGGAAAACTTATTGGATAAGAATAACCTAATATTCATTTTCTTGGGATATGCTTTGGCTTGGAGGCCAAGTTTCATCTATTTAGGATAATATTAACTATATTTATTTTATTTAGAAAAGAAAATGTGTTTTTCCTTTAAAATATGAAATAAAATATTTAATGACTCCAAAAGTGGAAAATAATCTTACATTCGTAATGTACATATTAAAATATGTCTTTGGATGAAATTTCACTCAAATTGAAGATAGTTTGATTAAAAGATGAAATCAAGAGAGAGAAAATGTGTAGAACCTTCAAAATTTTAAATTATTGTACAAAAAACTCCAACATGTAAAATTGATGGCAAATTCGTATCCAACGCATTAAATATGACTTGTGGTTGAAGTTTCATCAAATTTGGATAATATGATAACCATTAATGAAGGAGGAAAGAGAAAATAGTAATTGATTTATTTAACATATTGAACGTTCTCAAAAGGAAAATCTAATTTAATATTCGGATTATACATACCAAAATTAGCCTCTATGCAAAATTTCATCCAATTTGGAGTTTATTTACACCCTCAAAATCAGAAAAAGAAAAAGAGAAATAAATGCATTCACACTTTATTCCAATCAATTTAGGAGTTTATTTAATATGTCACGCCGATTTTAATTGAATTAATATTTGCACGTCTGATCTGGGCCATTGAATTTCGAATCGAATGGCTGCTGGCTCGTCACCTACCTCACGCCTATTTTGGAATCAGTGGATGTACGTGGTGATTTGTTTTCAGATTTTCTCCCTCTACACTTGATGAATCTTTGAGATCTCTCCGCGATCATGTTCTACTTGAGAACCCACAACTAACGATCCCAAATTTTTGTCCAGTTTTCCATTGCCTCAGAAACACCCAAAACTTGGAGTCCAAGCAACTCCAAGCCATGCACACGGATGCCTTAAACCTTAACCTTATATAAAGGACATGAGACCCTCGTACTCGTGTCACTGCGCCACTCAACTTTCCTCTTTCAATTTATACTAGAATCACTTTTTACACCATCATTGATCCTATTTTATTCCTTATATTTCTGACTTGGACTGGCACTGTACTTCTCTATATGTACCAAATAGAACCACACAATAAGTTCCCTTGAACAATGTTCTTTGAGGATGACATGTTTTTATTTTATGATAGCCCTCACTCGGCATTTGCCCAATTTCGATCACTGTCATGCTTCTCTGTTCGACTGCAATGGAGTTCACATGAGGGAAGGGGACGATCCCCTGTTATTTTCCTCTATTGCCCCTTGCCTCGCCTCATTTCTTTATTTTTCACCAAGGGGAAATTTGGTCTTTTTGCCTGGATTCTTTTTGCCTTGAACGAGTCAACTGTGTTGCTGACCAGGTGACATGGCCATGTTTGATTGGGCCATGTCAACGATCTAGTCCCTCTCTTTCCCTCTCTCTAACAAATTTTCATTCACTTTTTTAGTTTTTTGGTGAATTATGATTAGCCAATTTTATAAAATTCATATCTTTTGTTGTGGTTGTCCAAAAATTACAAATAAATACTCATTGGATTAAAAAAAATGTAAGATTTCTAATTGTATTGGTTTTGTCGCCTGATTCTGATGTTATAAAGAGGTGATTTTAATGGATAGATCTAAATAAGTTATAACTTGTAAAATTCATAACTAAATATATAAAAGTCAGAAAAATATAATAAAATATGTTTTGAACTCAAGAAAATATAACCCAAAACATGGCATGGTTTTGATAACCTAATTCACTAATAATAAAAAGTTGTTTTTTAGGACTTTGAATAATCAATGCAGTTCTAACCCTAATTTCACATACATGATATTAGGTGCTTTGGAAACCTAGATTTGGATCTAGAATTAATCTTGTTTTGTTAAGACTCTATGCGAGGTATCTTTGCATCCCCAATTATTCTTATTGAGCAATCATCTATATCTTTCTTTCACTTGGTCCTATGGACATTAGCCTACACAATATATGTTCTTTTGAAAAGCATGCTTCATGTGAAGTACCCTACTTATTACTGATCTTATGATCATGGATGTTCTTTTAGAATCTTATTTTGTGCTTTGTTAATGTTGGAACTCTATATGATGATATGTGATGTATTTTTCCCACTTATGTGGTGGATGTATATGTTGGTCACTTATGTGGTGACTAGTTTGTATAATCAGACCATACTTTCTACTTGCCTCTACATTAAACATGCTATGTGATTCAGTAGCACTAGACTGGTGTAATTGCATTGGTTTTGGGTTATGTGCCCTTATTTATGATTGGAATGGAGGTTATGTGCCCCCATACCTGGGTTTTAAATTTATGAGGTTTGGCCCACATTTATATTTATTGGGAGTTTGGTTATGTGCCAATCTCTATCAGGTTTCAAGTTTATGAGGCTGAGCTACCTTTGTTATTTATGTTGTTCTAGTGCTATGTTTATATCACCTACATGCAGGTTGTTATGGGTTTTGTGCCCTAAAAATATTATGAGTGCTTTTGTGGCACCACTTTTATTATTGATTTTATGGCAGGTATTCCTTTTATCATATGTTAGTGATTATTTCCTTTTATGCCCATTTGGGTAGTTCTTACCTCTTTAATGGGAAGCCTTTATACTTGATGTTCCCCTTTCCAAATATATATTGCTCAATTTCTTTTTAGCAAGCTCATACCATCTTTTTGCTGATATCCTATTTTCTTTTCCTTTTGTGGAGTATGCTTCCAACCCCAGGTGTTGGACAAGGAGAAGGAAATCTAGGAGGACCTAGACCACAACAAGTGTAGATGACTTCATGGTAGACTTGGCCTGAAGTTGTTAGGTGATCCTCAGCTAGTCATATATATGTAGTTAGTTTTTCCTTTATGTCACCCTGCGTGGTGAAAGTTTAGTATGATAATAAGCTTTGTAATGGTTAGATACATCTTTTAATTACATTTCTACTTTGTTTTATGATATAATCATGTTAAATAAATTTGGTTTCATCCCATTCAAGAAAAAGTTTTGTTGGTGGATGTTGGCTTTTTATTTTTTTGTGGGGAGTGGATCCCTATGGGATTCCACTCCTTATAGCATGGTATCAGAGCCTATAGTTTTTGGTTATATTACTATTTCAAGCTTGTATCCCTTAGGATGTTTACCTTTTTCCATAGGTTGCTTATACCTAATATCCTTGTTTTGTGCTGGCAAAAACCCTAACCGCGGGAGATAACTCGACTGTTGACAACTAGTACGATTACGAGACACCCCAGAACCCTAGGTTTGGGATGCCAAGGATGGATCCTCCCTTTACTGCACTAGTGACTCAAGTTACTCCTCCATCTAAAAGTAGACCATCAGTAGGTTAGGAGACCCCTGGCTTCTGTAAGTACGGGTGTAATCATCTCTCCTGAGTAAGAGTTAGCTATGTTTCGACTACTTTTTGCTACTTTCATGGTGAGGAAGATGAAAGAACCGTATGTGCCTAAAAAGTCTAAGGAGTTCTCAATCAAGGAGTTCATAAAGATGCAACCACTTTCCTTAAAGGGTGAAGGTGAAATAGAGATGGTTGACAAAGCTGATGATTAGGTGTTACGCTTAGAGAGGACCTTAGATGGTATGTCATGTCCTCCCCACCAGAAGGATAGGTTTTCTTCATATGTTTTGGATGGACCCGCTCAAATTTGGTGGAACATGATAGGAAGGACACATGATATCTCTACCATGACCTGCAGGAAATTCTTGGTACTTTTTAGTGGGAAGTATATCTATATTGCTGCCTTAAAGAAGAAAGTAGAAGAGTTCTACAACTTGAAGCAAGGTTCCCTATCTGTTTCTACCTTTGTACAAAAGTTTCTACTGTTGGAACATTATGCAGTTGGTTTGAGTGAGGAATGAAGAGCTGCTCTATTCCTTCAAGGACTCAACTACAATGTGGGTCGTGATCTTATCCCACAACTGCCCTTGACCTTTCAACAAATGTTTGATAAAGCTTTGGCCGTGGAGTCATACCCATGGTTTCAACCTAGGTAGTTTGATAAGAAGAGGAAACCCTTAGGAGATGAGCAAAGAAGAGACAAGTGCACTAAGTGCAATGGTTACCATCCTCCAAGAAAGTTCTCTCAAGATAAGAATCAAGCAACATTTTAGCCTGACTTTCGGGTTGTGTGCCATCATTACAATAAACTTGGACATATTCACCCTAGGTGCCCTCAACTTCATAATGGATATGTACCAACTCAATAACAACAACCTCAAGTGCCTCATCAAAATAATGGTAACAACAATGGTAAAAGACATGTGGAAAGATGAGAAGGAAGAGTTTTTTCTTTGGATGGTCAAGAAGTCTATGATGATGATCAAGTTGAAGGTAACCCTTAGTCCCATAGTTAGACTTTCAAGTTATGTTTCCTTTTAAATGGTACCTTGTGGATATATATAAAGAAGTTACCTGTATACCTATAGTTTTGCTTGGCTTATTAGGATAAAACGTTTTAAGGGGTGGTAGATAGTTGTTGTTGATGTTTAGATTTTGAGGATGAAATCTCTTTAAGGGGTTGTAAGTTGTAACATACCGAAACCTAGAACTTAATCTTATTCCAGGGTTAGGAAGTTAGAAACCTTAGTCTTTGAGGTTTAGCCAAACAAGGATAAGAGTATGCTCTTTAGTGACCTTAAATATGTTAACGCATGCATAAATCACATTAAAATTTAGAATATAAATTAATATTACCTAATACCTTCAAATTAATCATAAAATCAATAAAAGGTACATAAGATATGTGCATAAAAGACAAGGTGTCCATAATTGAGAATAATGAGTTGTAATTCCACAAAATACGAAATAAATAAACTGATGTGAGATAATGATAGAGTGGATTCGTTCTAGATCATTCCTTTTTCCTAATGGTGCAAGGAAGAGAAAAAGGAATCCATAATAATGCTTAAAACATGTTAATGAGATATTGAATTAATGAGAGAAATAATAGAAATAATGGATAATGGGTCAAAAGAAAAAATTATTGGATAAGAACAACCTCATATTCATTTTCTTAGGATATGCTTTGGCTTGGAGGCCAAGTTTCACTAATTTAGGATAATAACAACCATATTTATTTTGTTTAAAAAAGAAAAGGTGTTTTTCCTTTAAAATATGAAATAAAATATTTAATGACTCCAAAAGTGGAAAATAATCTTAGATTCCTAATATACATATTAAAATATGTTTTTGGATGAAATTTCACTCAATTTGGTGAAAATTTGATTAAAAGATGAAATTAGGAGAGAGAAAGTGTGTAGAACCTTCAAAATATTAAATAATTCTACAAACAACTCCAACATGTAAAATTGATGGCAAATTTGTATCCAACACATTAAATATGACTTGTGGGTGAAGTTTCATCAAATTTGGATAATCTTATAACCATTAATGAAGGAGGAAAGAGAAAATAGTAATTGATTTATTTTACATGTTGAAATTTCTAAAAAGGCAAATCTAATTTCATATTTAGATTCTACATATCAAAATTAGCCTTTATGCAAAATTTCATCCAATTTGGAGTTTTTTTTCACCCTCAAAAGAAGAAAGAGAAAAGGAGAAATAAATGCATTCACACTTTATTCCAATCAGTTTAGGAGTTTATTTAATCTATCACATCGATTTTAATTGAACTAATATTCATGTGTTTGATCTGGGCCGTTGAATTTCTAATCAGACAGTTGCCGACTCGTCTCCTACCTCACGCCCATTTTCGAAACAGTGGTTGTATGTGGTGAGTTGTTTTCAGATTTTCTCCCTCCACACTTGATGAATCTTCGAGATCTCTTCACCATCGTGTTCTACGTGAGAACCCACATCTAACGATCCCAAATGTTTGTCCAATTTTCCATTGTCTCAAAAATGCCTAAAACTTGAAGTCAAAGCAACTCCAAGCCATGTACACGAATGCCTTAAACCTTAACCTTAACCTTATAAAAAGGGCATGACACCCCATACTCGCATCACCGCGCCGCTCAACTTCCCTCTTTCAATTTTTTCTAGAATCACCTTTTACACTATCGTCGATCCTATTTTCTTCCTCGGATATTTGGCCCGGATTGGCACCGTCCCTCTCCGTATGTGCCAAATTGAACCACACAGTAAGTTCCCTTGAACAATGTTCTTCGAGGACGGCGTGTTTTTATTTTGTAATAGCCCTCACTTGGCATTTTCCCAATATCAGCCTCTTTCATGCTTCTTTATTCGGCCGTAATGGAGTTCACACAAGGGAAGGGGATGATCCCTTGTTATTTTCATCTATTGCCCCTCACCTCACCTCATTTCTTTCTTTTTCACCAAGGGGCAATTCAGTCTTTTTGCCTGGATTCTTTTTGCCTTGAACGAGTCAACCATGCTATTGACCAGGTGACATGGCCACATTTGATTGGGCCACATCAATGATCCGGTCACTCACTTTTTCTCTCATGAATTTTCATTTGCTTATTTGGCTTTTTGGTGAATTATGATTGGCCAATTTTATAAAATTGATATCTTTTGTTGTGGTTGTACAAAAATTACAAATAAATACTCTTTGGATTAAAAAAAATGTAAGCTTTCTAATGGTATTGGTTTTGTCACCTGAATCTGATGTTATAAAGAGGTGATTTTAATTGATTAATCTAAATAAGTAATAATTTGTAATTTTCATAACTAAATATATAAAAGTCAAAAAAATATAATAAAATATGTTTTGAACTCAGGAAAATATAACCTAAAACATGGCATGGTTTTGATAGCCTAATTCACTAATAATAAAAAGGTGGTTTTTAGGATTTTAAATAATCAATGTAGTTCTAACCCTACTTTCACATACATGATATTAGGTTCTTTGGAAACCTAGATTTGGATCTATAAGTAATCTTGTTTTGTTAAGACTCTATGAGAGGTATGTTTGCATCCCCGATTATTCTTATTGAACAGTCACCTATATCTTTCTTTCTCTTGGTCCTATGGACATTAGCCTACACAATAAATGTTCTTTTGAAAAACATGCTTCATGTGAAGTACCCTACTTGTTACTGATCTTGTGATCATGGATATTCTTTTAGACTCTTATTTTATGCTTTGTTCATGTTGGAACTCTATATGATGACATGTGATGTCTTTTTCCCACTTATGAGGTGGATGTATATGTTGGTCACTTATGTGGTGATTAGTTTGTATAATCTGACTATACTTTCTACTTGCCTCTACATTAAACATGCTATGCGATTCAGTAGCATTAGACTAGTGTAATTGCATTAGTTTTGAGCTATGTGCCCTTATTTATTATTGGGATGGAGGTTATTTTCCCCACACCTGGGTTTCAAATTTTGGAGGTTTAGCCCACATTTATATATTGGGAGTTTGGTTATGTGCCAATCTGTATCAGGTTTCAAGTTTATGAGGCTTGGCCACCTTTATCATTTATGTTGTTCTTGTTCTACGTTTATCTCACCTACATGTAGGTTGTTGTGGGTTTTTTGCCCTAAAAATATCATGAGTGATTTTGTGACACTACTTTTATTATTGATTTTATGGCAAGTATTCCTTTTATCATATGTTAGTGATTCTTTCCTTTTATGCTCATTTGAGTAGTTCTTACCTCTTTAATGGGAAGTCTTTGTACTTGATGTTCCCCTTTCCAAATATATATTGCTCAATTTCTTTTTAGCATGCTCATACCAACATTTTGCTGATATCCTCCTTTCTTTCCCTTTTGTGAGGTATGCTTCCAACCCCAGTTGTTGGACAAGGAGAAAGAAATCTAGGAGGACCTGGACCACAACAAGTGTAGTTGACTTCATGGGGGACTTAGCTTGAAATTATTAGGTGATTCTCAGCTAGTCCTAAACATGTAGTTAGTTTTTCCTTTATGTCACCCTATGTGGTGATTTTTTTTGGTCGGTCGAAAACGCGTGTTACTATTAATACCAAAACTTTGGGCACTGAGTACCCCATTACATCAAAAGGAGCTAATAAAGCTCAGTAAGGATCAAAATCCCCACGCAGGAGGAACAAAACAAAGATGTCAGATACCCCTTGTAGGGGGTAAACTGAAGATCACTAGATAAAGGCATGGAAAAAGACCTATTAAGTTACACAAACTAAAGACCAACCATTCCTGCCAGCAGGAAGATGATTCAACCTGCAATTACATTCAATCAGCCCACCCACAAATAGCAACGCAAATCAAACCTTAGCTACCTCCAGCTTTCCTGCCTGGGTCTAGCTTTATGGAACCATAGGTGTTTTATGACGTTCACAATCTTAGGATTCTATATGGATTGAACACCCAAGAAAGAAGCCAAGGTCAACTCTAGAAGAACTGCAATACGACTCATTAGACAGGCATCAACCTAAGCAATCTTGTAGCAAGGACCAGTAGCAAAGAAGATCGAGTTCAACCTTTTAATGCTATGCACATTACCAACTATCTTATACATCCACCCACAAAGTGTGATAATGCGCACAGAAGTATAGATCTCCATCAACCGCCTTCCCTAACAAATGTCCCTGATGATGTCCTGCGAAGGGTCTAACACCATCTCAACTAGTCGGAGCAGCTCCTGGATGCCCAGAGGCAAAATATCGAACACCTGGAGGTGCACGCAGCACAGGAGAGCCAAAGCAGGAGAAGAAAGATGCCCCCCTTGACTCATGTCGTGCAACACCATATGGCCAAAGGCCATCCGCCAGCAGAGCAGAAGGGACAGATGCAAGGGCCCAACCACCTCCACCCTGAGCCGGAGTAGAGAATGAGGTAGACGATTAAGGAACACAACCATCGCCTCCAGATGATCCGCCTAGAATCAAAGTGATCATCGTTCACCAGTCAGCCGGATCCGAAGCCATGGTTAGAAACCAAGTCAAAGAAGCAGAGACCCGTCTCTAGTGATGCCGAGCAAACTCGGAGTCACGACAGACCCCATCGCTAGCAGAAGGAGAGCCACCAACTACCTCCAGCCATTGAAGTCTCCGAGGAGAATGAAGGCGCAGACAAGGGTCCATCATCAACATGGTAGGACCAGGTCTTACTTTAAAGACGAGGAAGAAATGCGAGAGAAGGGGCAAACCCACTATCTCTGACACCGACACGGAACAACAGCAAGATGCGACCGAGAGGGAGAGCTCTTTCCATCTGCCTCACCTGGGTAAGATGGAAGTCGACTAGTCGACGCCGCAATCCATGAACCCCAATCTCGCTCCTCGCAGTGCTCTGCAAATCCTACCAGATCTACAGAGGAGAACCCCGATGACTTCGCCTCCTTGCTTCACTCCACCTGGATCTGCCCCACCCTTCGCTAGAGATGCTCCCGTGGTCTTTGAGGGCCAGGGGGAGGAAATACGCTTGGGACGCTACCTCCCCCCAGCGGCGGCTGCCGGGAGGGAACTAGGAGAGAAGGGGGAGCGGGAGCCCTAGGAGCGGAGCTTGCGTGGTGAAATTTTAGTATGATAAGAAGCTTTGTAATGGTTAGATACATCTTTTAATTCCACTGCTACTTTGTGTTATACTACAATCATGTCAAATAAATTTAGTTTCATCCCTTTCAAGAAAAAGTTTTGATGGTGGATATTGCCTTTTTATTTTTTTTGTAGGGAGTGGATCCCTATGGGATACCACTCCTTATATTTTGACATCTGGGCCTCTTAAGGCATATATTAAATTGATACCTACACTTGTGTTTGATGTGTAGTTCAATGGTATCAGCAATATTTCCCCACAATTCTCCAATTACTCCGCTGTAGATGGGCAAATGTCCACCAACATATGTATTTAGAGAACAAATGGGGAAGCGTTGAGGAGAATCTTGAAAACAAAATATACACTATACACTTACATGCTAAGTGAGATTAAGTATTCAAGAATAATCCCAAATCAAAGACTATCCAAGATTTATTCCTAATGAGTGAATCTCGGATAGGTTTATAGGCCAATAGATATATATGTCCAAAATTTAGGTTTATGATTCATATCAAGTACATGTAAATACATACCCATAAATCCATAAGTCACATTCACCCTATCATTCATCACATTCACCCCATCATTCATTACATATTTTAGATATACACTTTTCATTTCCTCATAAGAATCATAATATTTCTCATACTAATTCTCAATCTTAGGTTATCTTCTCTCATATATTCTTCATGTTTCTCATTAGATAACATGGTTCAAATAAGATTCGGGTTATTAATATCCCAAACATTATTCATGTAACATTGTATATAAATAACTGTGGATAAGGTACACACTATTAGAGATAACGTTAGATAATTGGACACTAAATTTCATACTAGTCATGTAGCTTAATAGAAAGCAAAACTCAATTTCATCATCCCATATGTGTCACAAAGTCACAGTAAAAATTCCCATGGAAACCCTAGATTTCAATTCATCATTTAGGAATCCTACTTGCTTATTAACATTTAGGATGCAAGAAATGGGACATAAATATTTTCATTTAAATAAAAAAATACCTTGGTATCTGCTGGAGACAATGGCCAACAACAACAATGGAACAGACCAGAAGCATGAGCAGCAACAACAACGATGGCTAGCTCCTTAGGTGGTGGTGGAAGCAGCTAGCTCCTCAAGCGGTGGAAGAGAGCTCCTGTGATGGTGACCACAAGCTATAGTGATGGCAAGCTCCAACAGTGATGACGACAACAAGATTCAGTGGTGGCGGTGGAGGTGAGCAAACCAGGGATGGCGGTGAGCATATAAGCTAGAGCAGGTGAACAACAACCACGATCTCTAGAGAAGAGTGAAGCTAGGGTGATGAAATAGAGAATGGTGGAAAGAAATTTCACAAGTGGTATCAAATGGGACATAATCGTCGGTTGTTAATAAAAACCAACAGCTAATCACTTAGACATCAGTTTCTTTTAACGAAACCTAACCTAGTAACTTAGACGTTGGTTACTTATAAAAAAATGATCCAAGAGACCATTATCTGAATGAAAAAAATCAACCTCAATAATGGCATCAGTCATCAGTTGTACAAGAAAACTAACACATATCCTAGTGACATGGACGTTGGTTCCCTTTAAAAAATTGATGCCAGAGGAAATTATTCAAATAAAAAGAAATCAGCCTTAGTAGGGCCTGAGTCCTCAGTTTCTCCTAAAATAACTGACACTAGATTGCAATTCAGGGGACACATTTTTTCACGAACACTCCAACGTCAATTTTATGACAACAAACTGACACTAATTGTGCAAATTTTTATGGTTTTTTCTATGAACCAGTGTCGATTTTGCAGAGAAAAACCCGATGTGAGAAGTATTTTAGAGGTAAAAAAATTTTCACAAGAAGGTTTCCGTCATCGATTCCATCATAATCGACACACATCTTAAAATTTTTGGAGGTAAATATTTTTCTCCTAACAATTTAACTTTGCGATTTATTTTAGACGTCAATTTTTTTAGAAAAGTAACTGATGTTATGAAAAAGCGGTACCCGTGTCTTTTCTTAATCAACAAGACTTGATCTATGGTGACATTTGTGCTAGATAATTGATGTTGTTTGTTATCTAGTGTCCATTTTTCACTATAACCGACCTCAACAAAAGTGACATTAGAGGTCAGAAATATACTAGTATGTATCTAGGATATAGATCTTATGCTCACCATTGAGAACCCTTCTCAAAGTCCAAAACCAATCATGGATATTCATCCCGTTAAGTTTTTCATTCTTAAGGACTGATCTCAAAGATGATTCATTTGCCATTTGATTCTATAATTTTTTTTTGCAATTTGTCAAAATACTTTTGATTTGATTTGATTAAAACAAAATTTGACAATGGCTAGTTAAGCCTTTATTTAATTATCACTCCCACTATTTTGTTCAAGCTGATAGACCTCACTTATCAATTTGGAATATTGTAGTGTTCAATCTTCCAGTGAGGCAAAATAAATTTTTCATCAAACCATGAGTTATCCTTGGTTGATTGACCACAACTTGACCATTTAGGTAGGAAACTTTTGCCAATTGCATCTAAATGCAACGCTTGGATAGATGATGCATGCTAATCCTTATCACAGTCATCTGCATGCTTCTAGGTACTTAAATCTCATAAGATCACCTAGTTAAGTCTGACCCAAAATCCAACATGATAGTAATGCACCCTGCTTTGACATGTCCACATAACTACTATAACGCTTCCACCAGATTGATAGTGCACCATGCTTTGGCGTAACCTACGCTTACATGATCAAGTTTTTCATGTGTGTTTCTTATGGAAATCATCTAAGACTTAATATGTTTGATTGAGAAATTTTATGCTTATGTATATACATATACATATCCAATCACCACATATAATATGTATCATATTCATGATATATCCACAAATGAGAAATATGCAATTATAATCATGAGCGATGGTTATGTCCATATGTATTGTAATTCCTTATATCCGCAAGGAATTACTACTACCTAAGGTCTATATCATATGTAGAAACATGTTGTTGGTGAAGATTTTAGTTGGAACCATTTCAGGTCGACCGATTAAACTTTTAAACCAGTCGGTTCACCTCTTGGCTGGCCAGTTGGTCTCTCAGAATGGTCGTCTGGTCCTCGGTCCAAGCAACTTTTGGACATCTCCAATCAATTGATTGGGCAACCAGCCGATCTATTCACCTCCTCTTATTATTAGGCCTTCTCGGTCCTCCAATCGACCAGTTCGCCTACTGAAACAGGTCGTTCGTCTGGTGCAAAATGTCTTCTTTTCCATAATAGGAATTAAAACTATCCTAATCCTATTTAACACATTACACAATAATAGGGAAGTCTCAAGTTGCATTCGAGGGGAGCATAGGAAGAAAACAATTAATACTTTTACATATGAAAAAGGAAGAGAGGCTCAATATGCAACTAAGATAGAGAACATGATTAACAACCATATAAGAGAGAACAAAGATCTAAAGGTTATTGGCCATAACCATGCTAACATCCCCCATCAAAACCAATTTTTGGACGATACATGTAAATTGCACATATATATATATATATATATATATATATATATATATATATATATATATATATATATATATATATATATATATATATATATCTGTATGTGTGTGTGTGTGTGTATGTTTGCGCGCACGTGCGTGTATATACATACATACATATATACATCCATACATACATACATACATACATACATACATACATACATACATACATACATACATACATACATACATACATACATACATACATACATACATATATATATATGTTTATATATTAGTTGGTATTGTATGTGGTGTTTAAATGGATATGCTCATTAATCATTTTGAAATATTACATCATATACAATAAATAAATGATAAAGTAGAAATCAGATCATATAGATTAAATCCCAAAGTATTAAATTGACGTGGCTATGATACCACTATTAGGAAATATGGCATCATATATAGTAGCGGGAATAAAACTTTTACTACCATAGTTCCTTAAGACAGTAGATCATGTCAACAACTATGTAATGGGAAGAAGAGTTGCAAGCAAATACCTGGTCCTGGAGTAAGTCTACCAACTATCCCTTCTTGTAGTGTGCTACTTTCTCAAGTTGCACCTAGACAATTGTCGACGTCGGCCTCCTGGTTGATCATCATGGACAACAATCGACCTTGTCCTCCTAGCGGGTGGCAAAGGCCACCTTGCCTCTATAGTATTCCACTCAGATCACCAGGGACTCCTATCGTTCTTGATGAATAGACTAGAAGGAGTTGTCCTTCTAGTCAACACACTAGTGCTGACTTTCTCTCTCAATTTCTCTCCCTTGGTAACTGTCCCTTTGACTGGTAGGAGTTACTCAGGTTCTCACATTACTATAAATGTGAGAAGACAACAATTTTTAGAGCTTATTGTGTGTCTCTTGAAGGACTCCACTACCCGTCTATTTATAGGAGGGTCAGAGTCAGGACTTCTAGTCTGAAAGGGAGTTGAAGAAATAGATATTCATCAATTTTTTGAAGCATGTGAATGATGAACCGGTCAGTTCACCACTTAGCCAATTGTTTTATAAGTGAGTCGATCATTTCAACCCTTGAAACAGTCGTCTACAATGTTATTATATTGGAAATTAATATGCAATTAATGCATTAGATGATGTCGGCATTAATCCTTGGTCCAATCACATTGATCAACCAAATGGTCGGTTCACAACCCAAATTATTCGGTTCATACATCTGAGCCAATCATTTCACTTAGTGAACTGGTCATTTCAGAGTCTTGATTGTCGATCTTGTTTAAATTGAATATGTAACACTTTAGTAATCATGTTTAAACCACATTCATGAATAAACTCCTATTCTGAGTGTCTCCCATGTGTGTGACGCTATAGGTCCCAAGTTATGTTGACAGTGAATGTCCATAACTGATTTATGACATCACAAGTAATGAGTGGTATCTAGAAAGATATCATTGCTACCCAAGTAATTGGGAAAGTTGGAGAACAACTTCAACCTACAATTTTTCATCAATGTATTTTGATCGTATAGTTCCATTGTCTCTGATATCCAGATTGAACTCGATGCATGGAATTGTCATCCTCTCAACATTCAATCCATGTTCCTTGAACTAGAGAAGACTGTCTGAGATATATATGTACTCAATATCATATATTGACTCACATGATTGTGTCCATGCTTTTGTCAGTCTCGCTTATCAAGTGGCCAGGATATCAAACTCTTATAGGAGGGACAAATCCCATATACATCACTCACAGTCACCCACCATGTGTCAAAATGCATCTGACCATCACCTTGATGGAAACCCTTATTCAAGGTCAAGTTTGATGATGTCAATGTACATCAAACAACATGTGATGAGTGAAGTTATTTCAGGTCTAAGAACCACAATCACCACCATCACTGTGAGAGCTGATTTTGATACCATTCTTTAGTTTCCATGTATCACTCTCAAGGTTGGTCTTTCTGATACACTCTTCACCAACAAGTATCTATGTTTTTGGTTTGATATCACATATCATGACTAATAAGATTATGTCATCAAGTCTTATGTGTTATTGATGTATATCAACTTTCACAATAACAACCGAATATGGACATATTAAGAATGTATATACTCTTCACATTCGTATGTCGAATTGTTCAGGTCCTCACCCCAAAGGAAAACGTCATTGAGTAACATCATTCTTTAGACATTTATTATGTAATATCATTATCTCATAACTGAATAAAATAGAATAATTGGAAGATTTCTTTTCTTATCAATCAAACTATTTACATGTATGCCATTGCAATCATCATATGATTGGCTCTTGGGGCATACATACCAATATATACTGCTTCATAATGATGACAAACATACATATACAACAACATAGAAGCACCATAGATATCACCATTGAGATCACCATCCAAATATGTTACCTATACACTATCAAAGTGTACACTACAACACCAACCCACTTTAGATGATACACATGCCTCGCTTTAGATGATACACATGCCTTTTCTCCACATCGGTCCAATCATTTCTTTGAATGTCCATCTTCTTATCATTCATCTCCCCATATCTTTTCACAACTCATCTCATCTTCTCATTATTCATACTCCATCAACTTTCCGCTTTGGGATCCTCCACATCCTCTTCAAACTACCTTAAGATTTTTGAATGATACATTCTCTCTGGTTCTACATTTTCATGGACTCTGGACACCTGTAGATGTAAACCCTCTCACAAACCTATTTGATGCTCTTATTGCATGTTCCTAGTACACCTTAATAATCTTGCATATGATACAATCACCTCTTCTTCATACAATCACCTCTCCTTCACTTGCCACAATCCTATCTTTCGATGCCTAACACAGGCAAGCCTCCTTACCCCTTGCACTTCTCTCAGGGTCTTGATAAAACTATCTCTGCCTGACATACTGCCCATCAACCCCCTCCTATTTACTATTCAAACTTCTTGTCTTCCCCTCTTACTTGGATCCACTTTATCTTATCACTTGTCATCCAACACTTTCTACTCTCTTCTTAACTTGGACGAACATCACGATCAGCCACCTAAACTCTCCTATACCCTATCATATTGTTCCATATCTCTGACCATTCTCTCCTTGTACCTGCTTCATCCCATCTACTTGTTCCATCAAACCCTTCCTTATGCCATCCCTTACCTCCTTCAACCTGCCACCAATGCTTTTGAATGAACCATCATCCCCTCATATACAACCCTCCCCACACCCATCCCTCTGACCTCCTCCATCAATCGCCCCCCACCAATCACTCTGGCTATGAGTTATCTATTGATCTTCTTGCAAACTCGATGAGGATATTAATGGTTTTCACAGTCACATCATATTGGTTTCAATACAAAATAACATTGACAACCACACACTCAATATCCTAGACATCACATGTGCTATTCCCCATCTCAACCTGGGTCTCAAAGTGATCAAACCAAAGATACTCTCACCCTCCCAACTTATTTACTCTGTCCCTAAAGGAAGAAAGATTTATCACCTCTTTGGATAGTTTATGACCATTCCACACAGAGACAGATTTGTTCAAGTCGCTCTGTCCAAAATAGACGTCAAATCAAGGTACTACTCCAGCTGGCTCCATAGGCTCAGGATGGTTCTACATCTTTTATCTCCCACCACACTTCGAAGATGGACATTTTTTTATCCATAGCTCGTGCCATAGGTGCTACCTTACATTTTTTTGCCTAGACACTCTCCAGCCCACCAACATTATTAAAGCTTTTTGCATTTTCTCTATTAACAATGCCATTGAACTACAAGTCACTCCAAATATTCATTTTGGTGAATCAGTTTACACATTCAAACTAATTGTGGAAAAACCCTTACAATCCATCACTACTTTCTTGGAGCTCTCTAGCCACCTGCTATCATGGTTCTTCCCCGCCAACAACAAAAAAGAACTTGAATTCTGATAACCCTTATAGAGTACCAGATAGGAAAATGCTATCGTAAAGAAAAAACTACCATACAAATTAGCACACATCATACATGCTTGATAGTCCCACCACACACCAACATCCAAGCATACCATCACCCGACACAAGCCTTTCACCCCCATTCCATAGAATCTTGCAACCCATTCCCCTTCCACAACAATCCCACAAAGCATACTGCACCTCGTATCAACAAAGAAGATGTTGACTAGATCAAGACCACAATCATCAAAGAACTAAATTCCTCATAGAGTCTACCCACAAAAAACCTACCAAGGCTCCTTTTGTTGTATCATCTTTCACCTCCCTCATCACAACACCAGAATGACTCAAGAAGAAAGAACTACTTTGTTTTCAATGACACAAGTATGGACTCTTCTCATTCTATGTTCAACTCCTATGATTTCCCTGATACTACTTCAATCGATCTTCACAGTCTCATGGTGCCAGCTTGCACAATATTGATAATATTAGGAATTTAGCTTCACAATCTGACATTCATGATTTTACTAGTTTTTTCTTCAAAACTAGGCATTCATTTTGATAATACCTTGCATGTTAATTTTTCCTTATCAGACATTGAACATTTTATGGGATGGAATATCTCCAGACCCATCCATATAGACACAATACAACTGGAAGAACTAAATATATAGAGTTTTGGAAAATTTGTGGTGCCTCAAGTGCCAACAAGAGGAGATCCATTAGAAGATTTATTTACATAGACAAATTCAATATCATTACAATCCTGTAAACAAAAAACTACCTCACCCTCTTTCTTTTTAACATCATTGGTGGGAAACACATAAATGAATGGATCTGAATTCCACCTAATGGATCCAAAGGAGGCATTATCACATGTATTAGAAACACAAGTTGATATTTGAAACAATACAATATCACTATCATTGTCCATAACCACCATGACCAACACAAATTGTCATTTATGGGAGTATATGGAGGACCTACTGATGACAAACATATTTTCCTTGAAGAATTATATGACTTGGTGCTATCCCTTTTGTCCACACCTTGGCTTATTGGAGGAGATTCCAAGCTTATCAGGAAGAAATTAGAAAGACTCGATGCACTATAAACCTTAGGGCATTACTATTCTAGGTCAGATAGGTAATTCAACCATCTCATCATGTAATTTCAACTTCTTGATATCTAACCACAAACTCTATATTTACATGGAACTACAAACAATCATGGGCCAAACTTGATCTCTTTTTATGTTCACAACAATTGGAGGAAACCTATCCAATAGGCTTCTCTTAAACCACCAACAAACCCATCTTTGACCACTTTTCTATCCTCATAAATACCAATTACACTTTGTCAGGTTCTAAGACATTTCTCTTTGAACTCTTTTGGACAAAACACCCTAAATTCACTACAAAAAAACATGAATTAGCTACAACTTTTCTAACTACGTATGTTCCATATGTTGGCAACAACTATTTTCCTTATAAATTATAAAATGTAATTATACAAACATATTTAATTTCAATAACTACAAAATTGAGTTCGAATCTCATTTGAAGAAAAATAATGATCTATTACAACTCATCTCCCTTCCTATTGACGCCCCTTGCAAAAACTATTTAATTTTTCACGGGTGGTGGTGAAACTTGTTGCCGGCCTACCTTCCTAGTTGAAAATTCATGTAAGATCATGTATGCATTTTGGATAATACCAATGTAGCTACTTTTTCATAATAATTTGGGTTGTGCCAATTCTCCCCGTTTTCATCCAAACTGATGATCCCTTGTGCATGCGCCCAACTCCATGTTTTTTTCACGTGATAACATTATCTTCCCTAATTGATCATTCACACAATGTTTCTCCTCTAGCCCCTCTCTCCCATCGCTCTCCCTCAGCATGCTCCATCACCTATGATACCTTGGCGCTGCTTATGTTAGAGAGACGAGAGAGAGGGGCTATATCTGATGGAGCATGCTGAGGGACAGCGATGAGCGAGAGGGGCTAGAGGAGAAACATTATCTTCCCTAATATCTGCTTGTCTGACACCGCTGATCTATCACAGGTGGTCTAAATATACATGGCACTCTAATTTTTGTACTATATCATAGGTTTGAACTGCATCAAGTGATACATGATTGAGTTTTATATCTATAACCTAAAACATTACATTAAAAACCTCATTGAACTCAAATTCCTACTCAATAACTATTCAAAAGATATTTACCATAACTTCTTCCTAGACTCCATATATGTCATATGATTTCTTTCTACTATTTGAAATACATTTCACATGTATTAAAACTTGGCACTTCTTGAATGTGCCATGTACATGCTAGATAAATTTTATGTATCATATGCTCTATAGTTCTATATACATGAAAATGTCTCTTTATTATTTAGATATTTGATTTAAGAATAGAAAATTTTAGGTATGTATACATTTCTATGCATACAACCATCCCTGTTTGCTTAGAACAGTGCATTTGGTACATTTGATATGGAATAGAGAATTTACTTAGTATAACACAAATTGATAATGCTAGAATGTTGATTGTAATCATATATGAAGTGATTGTCATTGAAAATTGATGTTGAGTTGAATGGCACACTTGATTCATAATGGAATACATATATTTTGTCCTTTCATGTGTTACACTTTGTTTGGTATTGAACTACATACTTTTGTTGTTGCTATTAGATTCTATGTTTATTTGAGAATTAAAATCCATTTTTCTTCTAATGCCCTACTATTTGAATAAATAAAGCATTGAATAAATCTCTTGTGCTGATATGAGTGGCTTGATGATTTCTAATATAGATTTCTAGCATGCACGACATGCTATTGTTCCTTCTAACACACTTCACTTTAGTTCTAGAATCACTAGCTATCACAGAATTTGTACTTTTCTCTAATTGACCTTTTTGTATTTCCCATAGGATCGCTACTAATTAACCTTCTAGAGGATCTGTGCTTTGATGATTTAATGCTCCTCCACCTAGCCATCTTCCTCTTTGTGATTGATGTAAGAATAGCTCAAATTCTGAACTACTGAATAAGTTCTTTCAAACACAGATAGCATAACTAAAAGTTTTGGGGTGCAAGAGTTTACACATTTTATTTAGCCAAAGTTTTGGCAATAGAATCTTAGTCAAGGTAGAAAGTGTCCTACTTAACAACTCCATAGCGTGTAGGATACCTTTTGTATTTATCTTGGATGCCATAGCATGTTGCCACCTTAACTAGTACGGGTTAGGGTATGTGGAGACCATTCATATGAATTACAAAATAACTAGACTTCTACATATTTTGCTGCCTCATGATTTAGCCTTAAAATAGCCTACTTAGGCCCTAATGACTACTTGGCATTGAGGTTTGAGCCCCTTGTCCAGTGTTCCCCTCATTAGATACCTTGATAACTATAGTAGAGGTCGATAATCTTCTTTTTAACTGACCTATCTCTTTCCCCCTCCACCTCCCTCTCCCTTTTATGTATCTTAGTTTTTTTTAAACTATAGTCAACCTTCAAAATAGGTACACCCTCAAGCATTGACTAAAGAAGGTCCAATGATTTATTCCTTATGTATTTTCTACATCTATTTTTCATAATTATTGTGTACATTTTTCCTTGTCTAGTGATGATGGATAATAAATATGTTCAACTATTGCATGTTCTAAGGGTAGAACACATATGCAGATTCTTCTATTGACCAATGGATTAGTGCTCTGCCTTAGTAATCAATGATAATCCTTAATCCCTAATGAAGTGTATTCAACTGATCCTATGTGAGTAAGTTGTTGTAGAGAACAACAGTTTCTGCAGGCACCCAAGAAGCTATCAAGATAAATGAACTCATGGAAGAGGGGTTTAGTTGGTGTGCACTTTTTCTCTTTGAGGCTCTTCTCTACTTCCTGTCATTCTACTAGCATCATACTTAACCATGTATAGTCCAACCTACCTTTCAACACTATTTTCCTGATGGTGGCATCTAGGGTTGTAGAAGTTATTTGCTATATTGGTAGTTGATTTCTCCTACATGGATGCAAATTATGACTCCAGATGGATTCTTGACAGTCCAAGTGTCTTCCCCTGGTGTTGATGAGCTAGTCAGCCACTAAGAAAACATTTACCCCTCTTTCCTTTAATTTCTATTGTAATATTTTTTTTGATTTTTTTTTATGAAACTTGCTTTCTACTGCATGGCTATCATTCAACCGACATTCTTGTCCATGTTTTTCATGATTTGTGTTTTTGTTCCTAGATATTACATAAATTTCAGTTGATTTTGCCACTTTGCATGCAAGTGGGTACTAGTGTTTTTCTCATCCTCTTATAAGGTTGTTATGGGAGTTTTTTTTGTGTGTGGCTTGCTCACTCACTATTGCATTATTTACATTCTATAGCTATAATGACACCACCACTACCATTTTGATCTTTATTACATACTCACCCTCTGTGCTCCTCTTTCTTTTTAGTCTAATATACTCTTTTTCATCTCCAACATTAGTTTCCATAAACCATGTTTGGTTCAATGAATCTACCAACAAGTTGGATTTGAACTCATCCATTTTTTGCAGCCCACACAATACAAGTTTACATTTAGGAATCATGCATGAAACATTTCTTTGGCTCTTTTGAATATGTTTTATAGCAGGTGGTTGTGGCATGGTCGTTTTGGCACCAATGTCATGTGTAGCCTTCATTAACGCTTCATATATTTAAGTATTAATAAAGATCATGATAATTACTTGCTTCATTTGTGTTTTGATTATGGAGGCACAATCCTTGTGTAGAGGAGGACAGGAACAATGCATATAACCTTGACACATTGTCGTTACAATAAATCACCTTTTCCATGTTGTTTTTTTAAATATTATTGAATCTTGTTGGATTGAAACAGGGGGTGGAGAAATAAAATATGTATATGCATGGCTTTTCACAATATATGATACTTCCATTTACCTTGTCACTTAAATGGAATGTATACTTGTTTATTTTGTTCTTTATTATTTTATTGAGAGAGAATTCTCAACAAAACATATGAGAAAAATAAAATAAGACCATGACACTTGATTTTCCATTAAGAATTTTCAGTATCTCCTTCAAGTTGCTAGTTAAATAGTTATACCCTTGACCTATGGCACAACATTTATTAGTATGTTTTGATTAAACTAGACATTGGTACAATTTGTATTCTTCTTTTTGGACTTCCAACAATAGATTATTATTTAGAAACAAGGGTAGAATAGTATTCAATGCTTCATCTGCACGGTTAAATTTTTCTTGGTATGGAAAACTAATGTTGAAAATAATTTGGGGGTAAATCACAATCAATTTGTAATTGTTAGGATAAGGATAATTAGATTGATTTTTAGTACTATACCTAAATTAATAGTTAATGTGTATTCAGTTACCAGTTTGTCTTAGACTTAATGGAAACCATCTACTTGTTTCATTCTTCTTTATTTCAATATACCTTTTGTGGGATTAGTCCATCCTAAGTTATGTAAAATTCATGACCCCAATTAATAACTTTGTGGCATAAAATTTGGGTTATTTGGATATAAGAAAATTCTATTGGATTAAGCTTCTAAATATAGTATAATATTGAGTATGTTCATTTTCTAATTTATTTAATAAGATGAATCTACTAGAAGTATTTTTGTACACACTTTAGCCCACATGAAATCTTTAGAAGAGTGTTATCAAGAGGACCTTGTTCGGGTGTAATTTCAACTAGTGTGGTAAAATCATATCACAAGTTATTCTTGACACTAAAATGATGCAAATAAGTTGTCGATGAACTTTTCACTATAGGTATGTATTAAAATAACTACCATCTTCTAGCCATATATGATAATTAACAATGAGACATTTTCTCTAAAAGTATGAACATGATGCAAATGTGACTTCTACATGTATCTTGTACTAAATATGTCACATACCTATACCATATTATGTGAACACAGATCAAATTTTCATTAGTGGTATTATTTTACCCACATGAAGTTAAATCTAGTATTACTAAATTTGGTATGTTAAACTAAAAGTGAAGGTACTTAATTTTCCACTACCTCATTTGACGATGTGATCATATATTACATGGATTTTAGGATGGAAACTGGGGTGTTTGGCTTAACTTTGGGCATAAGCAAGAAACCAGAGCCAAGTTAAAGATGTAATATGTATTATGCTTTTAGCCACCCCCTGATTATGCCACACCACACTATGAACTAAAATATGATATCTTTTATTAAATATTATAAATACTTATTAGAATTTTCTTATGACTCTAAAAATTACTTTCCTTAATGTCTAACTTTGTATCAATATACTGTATCAATTTTCTACTTATTTTATTGAGGTTGCGATGGGTGCGGCGGCTAGGGCAGGCTGCGATGGGTGCAGTGGCGGTAGTAATGAGGGGGATGGGTCGACTGGAAGGGGGGATGACCAGAACAAAAGGGGTTCTGGAGGGAAAGGAGGAAGCAGAGGATCCTCTAGCCGGTCTTTTACGTGAGGCACCAAGATCTTGGCACAGGAGATTGGCCTAAACTTGTGCTACAGCGGACTACGAGGGCCGAGCTCGGTAAACGACGACACTGCCCCCACCAGTGGGGAGTCGAAGATGGAGATGGATAATACAGCAGAGGAGGCATCGACTACCAAGGAGGAAGAAGTCAAGGACTACAGGAAGGTTGTCTATGGCAGCACAGAAAAGGACTTCATCGACAACAGCACGCAGGTGGGCCTGGACCCCTATGACATCAAACTGGTATTAAATAGAGGGGTCCCTGAAATATTCATTAAAGATGAGGCCGAAGAGACTCTGAAGTCACAGTGGAAGTTCTCAGTTATCGTCAAATTGATCGGGAAGGAAATTGGATTTATGACAATGGCGGATAGACTGAAGCTGATGTGGAAGCCGACGGGGAGGAAAAAACTCTATGAACTGGACAAGTCTTTCTACGTAGTCCAGTTCTCGACAAAGAAGGACTATGAGACGGCCATGGCTGGAGGACCATGGGCAATATTTGGGTGTTGTTTAATGGTGTGGAAGTGGGATGGTGCCTTCTGACTAAGCAATGGACCGCCTGACCGGATCGTTACTTGGGTACGAATCCTGAACTTACCACTCCACCTCTACGATAGAGTATTCTTCGAAGCAGTGGGGAACACATTGGGGCGGCTGGTGAAGGTGGATGAATACACCCTATCCAGGCTATGGAGCAGATACGCCAGAATCGCCATCGAAGTGGATACATCGATGCCCATCATGCCCGCAGTCATAGTGAATGGGATCGACTACAACCTCGAATACGAAGTTCTGCCTAGCCTGTGCCTCACGTGTGGGCTGCTCGGACATAGTGCGAACAGGTGTAAGAGCGACAGAGGAAAACAGGGGGAGGAGGGGTGGGAGCCACAGAACGACATTGTTGGGGTGAAGTGGTTGGAAGAGATAGGTAAATGGTAGAAGGTGTATGGTAAGAAGATTCAGACACAACGGAAGACCCCCACTAAATCAAGCACAGGTGCTAACAACGGCACAAGCAAGACCGGAAACAAGTTCCAAGCCCTGGAGAAGGTGGACGAGGATGACGTGGAGGAGATACCATGACAGAAGGTGGTGATGGAAGCACCCAGAGAAGGAGAACAACCCAAGGTGTGGAAGAAATCGAGGACCGGCCAGGCAGACGAGAGGACAAGGAAGGTGCTTGAAGATATTTCCAAGAGTAACAACGAGGAGGAAAATAGGCAGAACTCAAACACGTCCAAGAAGGAGTCCGCAACAAGGATGGTTGTTAATCTAGGAGTTAACAAAGTCATTACTAGACAAGGGAGCCAAGTAGAGGAGAGTGCTACGACGGGCGCAGAGACGAGCGATATCAGAGGTACAAAACCTGAGGGGGGCACTGATATAGCGAATGGAGTTGAGACCAACCCCACCCCGCCGGATGCACATGTTCGGACTCAGGACAGCAGCCCAACTATGCTCGTCCCCATAAGATCAGTGCTCACCAGAAGCATGGAAAGGAAGATCCTGGAGGAGAAGAGCACCCCACCGGATGACAATCTGATGACGGCCTGAACCGGTGCAGCCCGTTTTGACCAATTCCTTCTTACCCACCTTGGTTGAATGAATATACTAGTTTGGAATATTCGCAGTGCTGGAGGCGATGAAGCTTGCCATTTGCTGATAGAATTCAGAGGGCAGAAGAGAGTCAGGTTGGCTGTAATCCTGGAACCTAAAATCAGTGGGGAGGTTGCTAACAAAGCCATTGCTCATATGGGTTTTGATAGCTACCATAGGGTCGAATCCATGGGTTTTGCCAGAGGTATCTGGCTCCTGAGGAACACTGGGGAGATTGATGTCGAGATCTTGTACAGCCATAGACAGTTTGTCCATTGCTCGATCAACAATAAGCTCACCTGCACCTTCGTCTATGCCAACCCTCACATCTGCGTTAGAAAACTCCTTTGGGGCCACTTTCTCAACCTGAGTGGGAGTGTCACCAGACCGTTGTTAGTAGCGGGTGACTTCAACACGATCGTCTACCCCACAGAGAAGAGGGGCAGCAACCTGTTCAACCACAATGGGGCGGCAATCTTCGCTGAAATGCTGATGAAAGCTGGTCTCCACGACCTGGGCTTTGAGGGGCCTCCTTTCACCTATAAGAGTGGACAACTTCTTGAACGGCTTGATAGAGCAGTCGCCAACAAGGAGTTCTTGGCTGCCTTTAGGAATACCCTTATCGAACATCTGCCTAGAATACGCTCGGACCACTGCCCCATTTTGATCAAGGAAAGGCATCTGGAGAGATTCACTCCTAGACTCATCACGAAAGCTTCTTGGTCTATGGACCCAAAGTTCCGCAGTGAGGTGAGAAGAATCTGGGACCCTAACAAGGGATTCTAGGAGGTGTTGAAGTCTACCAAGAGCAACATCATCCGGTGGAGTAGCAACGTCGCGAATAAAGAGAAGAAGAGAAAGAGCAAACTACTGGACCAAATTGCTAAACTCCAATGCCGCACATCTGAGGGGTATGATGTGGGGTTGGAGCTCAAGCTGCAAGATATGTCTGATGCCATGGAAAACATGCTCAAGAAAGAAGAGTGGGACTGGAAATAGAGAAGCCATCAGAGCTGGCTCAAGGATGGGGACCGCAATACAAAGTTTTACCAAGCCTTCGTCAACCAAAGAACCCGGAGAAATACCATCACCAATCTCAAAGATGACTCGGAGAGGTGGGTGGACAACATGGAGGAGCTGAGGGATATGGTAAGATAGTTCTTTTGCAATCTGTTCATGGTTAGCACTCACCCCGATATGCAGGCCATTGGTGAGTACCCCGGGACGTTCGAGCCACTGGGGCAACATGAATATAGGCTCATTGGCGCACCCCCAACCCTGCAAGAAGTTTATGGTGTCCTTGAGAAATGCGACCCCTTCAAGGCGGCAGGCCCTGACGGAGTAGATACCCTGTTCTTGAAAAATAACTGGAGCAACGTGGTCAGTTCGGTCATGTGGACTATCAGCGGAGCTATTAAGGGGGACAAGCTGGAAGACAACCTATGTGACGCCTCTCTGGTCCGGATTCCCAAAACGACGACACCTACAAGGTGCAGTGATTTCCGTCCTATATCGTTGAACAATGCCATCCTGAAGCTCACCTCCAAGGTCATCACCGAACGTCTAAAACCATTCATGAATGGTTGGATTTCCCCGAACCAGAGCAGCTTCGTCCTGGGGAGGAGAATCACCGACAACATCACCGTCGTGCAAGAGATAGTCCATAACATGAGGAAGAAACACTCAACACCCCTGATGGCTATCAAAATAGACCTGTCAAAGGCCTATGAAAAGATGAATTGGAGTTTCGTGCGGGACACAATCCAGAAGGCGGGCTGGCCCCCAAACATAGTTAAATATGTGATGAACTCCATTACGCAGGGACATACGTCCGTAATTTGGGAAGGCAAATCCCTCCCTCCGTTCTCAGCTAGGAGGGGCGTGCGACAAGGGGACCCGCTTTCCCCTTACATATTTGTTATGTGTATGGAAAGATTAAGTCAGGCTATTGGCGCAGCGGAGCAAGAGGGGAAGTGGCAAGGTGCTAGAATATCAAGGGTTGGGGGCATAATCACACACGTGGCCTTTGCCGATGACATCATCTTCTTTTCCAGAGCCTTAGTGAAAAAAATACGTAAGGTGATGAGTTGCTTGAAGGAGTTCAGTGAGGTGTCCGGGCAGGAAGTATCCCTGAAAAAATCGTGCATCTACTTCTCAAAAGGGGTGAATAGGCAGAGCAGGCAGGAGATCTGTAACATTAGTGGTCTCAGACACACAGATGATTTGGGTAAGCACCTGGGAGTCCCAATCATACATAGTAGGATCACCAACCAGACTTACACATCCACCCTTGAAAAATTTGAGAATAAGGTCAATGGTTGGACGGCCCGAACCCTCTCCCTGGTTGGACGGATTATGCTCGCTAGATCCACCCTCACCGCTATCCCTTTGTATGTGATGCAAACGGCTAAGCTGCCGTTGAAACTCTGTGACAGAGTTGACAGAGTTTTGCGGAGTTTTATTTGGGGTGGTGGCCATAAGCCGCTACCCATGTCACTTGTAGCCTGGGAGGTTGTTACCTCGGAGAAGAAGGCCGGCGGGCTGGGAATCAAGTCGATGAGAAGCTGGAATAAAGCCCTCATGTGCAGAAACACTTGGGATGTCAAAATCAATAGATCTGTCCCATGGGTGAATATAATCAAAGGGAAATACAAGAAAAACACCCACAACAACACTCCTTTTTGGAAGGCCCTCTACAAAGCGAAGGAGTTCATCGACACACACTCATGCAGGAAAATTGGAAACGGTAAGGATACATTGTTTTGGCTGGAGGAGTGGCTACCAGGTGGAGGCATTTTGGTGGAAGCAACGACTACTGAGGTGCCTGATGAACTCTTGGATCTCCGGGTGAGCTGTGTGGTGAATGATAGGGGCGAATGGGATAGGGGGTTCATTAGCAGCTACTTCAATGAGGCAACAGTGAGGAAAATCTTGAAGACAAGGGCACCCACGGAGGAGAGTGGGGTGGACGGCTGGGCTTGAAAGGGGAGGCATGATGGTTTCTTCACTATGACCTCCTCCTACAACTTTCTGATTGGAGATAGCCACGCAAGGAGAGCAGGCTGCTGGGAGAAGCTTTGGAATAGCAGATGTCTGGAAAAGGTCAAGACCTTCTTCTGGCTGGCACACAGGGATGCTATTCTCACGAACAGGAGAAGGAAGATCTGCCACCTCACTATCGATGCTACCTACCCTAGGTACTTAGCGGAGGAGGATTCAATGCTACACGCTCTCCGAGACTACCCTACAACAATGGAGGTCTGGAAGCAATGCAAGATTGAAGAAGCGATCCCTAGTACTGCTTTGGTGGCGACCTGGAGGCATGGCTGAGTAGGTGCCTGAGGGCTAAAAAGGGTTACAATGAAAGAACCATGATTCTGGCTTGGAAGATTTGGGGAGCTAGAAATCTAAAGACCTTCGAAGGGAAGGAGACATCTACTATCCTCATATGTACAGCTGCTGAGTCCATGGCGTGCCCAAGAAGGCACCTGCAACCTGAAGGAGAAGAGGAACACCCCGACGACAAGGTGGTGCATGCCGATTGAAGATTGGACAAAGCTCAACACTGACGTTGCGACAAGCAAGAAGGGATACACAATTGCAGTAGTCACAAGGGGGGACATGGGCAGATGGAGTGGAGGAACAAGCAGGAGCTGTAGTCATAGATTTGTCGTGGAGGGTGAAATTAAGTCCATAGAGGTGGCGGTGGAACTGGCGGGTAGTATGGGGTTCAACAAGGTGATGGTCAAAAGTGATAGCATGAAAGTTATCCAGTGGATCAAGAAGGAAACGAGGCTACCCCCAGCTCATCTACCGGTATTGAACCAGATCGGAAACAAAGCTCAACGCATCGGTGAAATCACTTTCTAGTTCGTGAGAAGAGGGGCCAATCAGGTGGCCGACGGGCTGGCCAAGTATCACCTTAAAAACCTCACGGGCTCTCACACCCATACCACCCCTCCGGATTCTATTCTTCGGCTAGTCGTGAGGGATAGAGATCTTAGTTACTAGTCATGCACTCAGGTCGCCTTAGATTCGGGTGTTGGACTTTGTAGCCACGTTGATGAGGCCGTAAGAGGGGGACGACATGAATAAGATCACCCCCTGACTTTCCCCCCCAAAAAAAATCTACTTATTTTAATATTTAATGTTTTGTTGTGTTTACTTATGTATACCTTTAACATCTTTATTATTAATATTTTTTCTTTTTCATCTTTATTGTCCTATGGAAGTATGATCGATAATAGTTGGACTATTGAGAAACACAAGACCAACATAAAGTACTTAATTGGGTTAGCCAAACTCATAGAGCACACTTTCAATAAATATAGTAGATATAAGACTATCTTATGCCCTTGCAAAAAGTGTCTTAATACACAAAGATAGAATCACAAAGTGACAGTTGGGCACCTATTATGGAATGGTATTTTCAACAACTATACTAATTGGATTTTTCACAATGAGACTTCTTTTGATGCCAAGGAAGATTATTCTATGTCAATCTGACATGCCATATGATGATTTGAGACACATGTTGCATGATGCATATGGAGTGCAAAATTGTAGAGAAATCATGGATGAAGATGGCTATGACGATGAGGGGTTTGTATGTATTAACAATGAAGAATTTGACCAATTCTACAAATTATTAGAGATTGTTGTACAAGAGTTATATCTTGGAAATAAGAAGTATTCCAAGTTATACACCATTGTGAGATCGTTCCATATAAAAATGTAGCAATCATTGGAGTAATAAATCATTTGTTGATCTGCTTGAACTTTTAAAGGAGTTTCTTCCTACAGCTGAGACATTGTATGGCTCATACTATGAACTAATAAAAATAATTAGGGACCTTTTACTTGACTATGAGAAAATTGATGCATGTATAAAGGATTGCATTTTGTATAACAAGGATTTTGTTGATAACACTTCATGTCCACATTGTAATGCTTCTAGATGTAAAGAAATTGGAAGCGATGAAGAAGGTGCACAAAGTATGGGTCTAAAAAAGAAAAGAGTTCTTTATAAAGTTATGAACTACTTTCCCTTGACTCCAAGGTTGAAGATATTGTTTATGACCTCTACAACACCACTAATGTGGTGGAATTTTGAAAATATCACCAAGGATAGAATTTTAAGACATCCAACAGAATAACTTACATGGAAGACATTTGACAACATGCATATTGGTTTTGCATCTGACTATCATAACATGCGTCTTGGTTTAGCATCTAACAGATTTAATCCCTTTGGCCGAGTCTATCATAACATGTGTCTTGGTTTAGCATCTAACAGATTTAATCCCTTTGGCCGAGTCTATCATATAGTATTTGGCCAGACGTATTAATTTCATACAATTTGCCACCATGGTTATGCATGAAGAAACCTAATTTTATCTTTTCTATGATAATTTGTTTTCCAACCCAACCAGAATGAAGATTGATGTCTACAACCTCTAATTGAAGAGTCAAAAGAATTGTAGGAAGTTGGTGTTGATACCTATGATGTTGGTTGTAAAGATGTATTCAAGTTGTGTGATGCCTTACTATGGACAATAAATGACTTCCCTACCTACAATTATTTATCTAGTTGGCAAACTAGTGGGTACAATACATGTCCTATTTGTACTAAGGACACATGGTCTCTTAGACTACCACATAGTAGGAATGAATATTTCATGGGCCACTTGAGGTTCCTTCCAATGGATCATTAAATCTGTAGAGAGTTGGCATCATTTGGTTGAAAAGAAGAATTAAAAACTGGTCTGGCCATAGTAGCCTGGGTGGTAAGAGCTCGGTAAGTCCCAATAAAGGACCCAAGTTCGAACCTGACTGAAGGCACTTTGCGAACGACAACCCACACTGATTTGACACAGGAAGGGGGTGACCGGACCACACCCTCTCATGCCTCGAGAGTTTACCATGTCGGGTTCACCCGAGTGGGTTCTCAAGGTCACCAAAAAAAGAAATAACAACTGCACCAAAGATGGAAGTCAAGTTTAAGTTCAAGCCAAAGATGTAGAAAATATGCCTTACAATTGGAAAAAATAAAAATGTACTTTCTTTGAGATTTTGTACTAGAAGCATAACATTATTCGTCATAATATTGACGTAATGCATATTGAAAAGAATTTATCTCAGTGTTCTATTCACGTGTTGCTCAGAATGGACAAGTCAAAGGATAATGAAAAAATTATTTTTTGACCTTTTAGAGATGGGAATAAGGCCTAGACATCACATTATGTAGAAAAAAGTAAATATAATATTCCACCTTCTTATTTTACTTTGAGAAAGGAGGAAAAGGAATTATTCTGTAAGTTTTTGAAGTTTGTACGGGTTCTGAATGGTTATTCCTCTATATGCATACATCAAAGAAAGAAAATTGTTGGCATTAAATATTCATGACTATCATATATTAATGCAAAAATTTCTACCATTGTCTTTACGGGTAGCATTACCAAGCAAAAATGTGATAGTTGTGATAACTGAATTGTTTAGGTTTTTCAAAGACATATTCTCAAAAGAGGTGAAATTAGTATGCTTTTGAGAAGATAGAATCTAGAATTTTAGTGACTATGTGCAACATGGAGAAGATTTTCCCATCATCATTTTTTGACATCATGGAGCATGTGATCATTCATCTTCCACAAGAAGCTAAGATAGTTGGAACATCAATTTATCGTTGGATGTATCCAGTCAAAAGGTAGTATGTGTTTACTATTGTTTTGATAAAACTATATCAAATAAATTTTGTAAGTTTAAACAACTTTTATTTATCATTATGGGTACTTAAAATCTTTGAAAGAATGTGTGAGGAATAAAGCAACTCCAAAAGCTTCCATAGAATAATGTTACCTGACAAATGAATGATTAATATTTTGTTTGAGGTATCTCTCTGGTGTTAAGAAAAGGTTCTCAAAATTGTCTATAAATGATGTTGAAGATTATGATATCATTACCACTGATGAGTGGTCTATATTTTCACATAAAGGGCGTCTAATAGAAAAGAAGACTCATATTTGTCTTGAAGATGTGATGTCGCAAACTACACATTAATATACTTTATCCAATTGTGTTGCAGTGGAACCGTTCATGGAGTGAGTTCATTATATTATTAAGAAATATGCATGTTCACTGTTAGATGCAAGTACACTTGACTTATGTATTTGTTAGCAGGGAGCACATTCATCACATGAAGAAAATGAATCCACGTGCAAGACAATGGGAAATCAGCAATATTCATATGAACACTTTTAGTGATTGGTTTAAGAAGCATTTAAGCCTATCAAATTAATTTCATTTAATATGATTAAAATATTATATTAATAGATCAATTCATAAAGCATACAGATTGAAGAGAAGGCTAAGTAAAAAAATGTGTCATTAAATCTACTAACTCTAACTTAAGGATTAGAAAATATGGCAAAGAAATATGTTGATATGTAACAAATGGATATAGATTTTGAATCAAAGAGTGGGAACATGGTAAAAAAACATAGAATGGTGGGATAATGGTACATGCCCAGACAGAAAGTTTTTTAGTTCCAAGGACAAAAATCATAAAATGGGCCAAGTCACCTACTATGGAGTACTAAGAGAGATTTTTGTGATTAGTTACTATCAGCAACAGAAACTTATATTGTTCAAACATGATTGGGTCAATGAAAATAGGGTTGTCAAAAAAGATGATAATGAATTTACAATGGTCAAATTAAACATCCTTGACTTAATTGAGAATCCATTTGTATTGTCCTCTCAATTATAACAAATATTTTATGTGACTGATATCAATCACCGTGGGTGGAGCTTTGTCACCACATGACTTATGATAAGGAGGAGAATCTTAATGAAAATTTTAAGGATGGGACATGCATACCTGAAGATACTCATGCAGTTGATTGGGAATATATTTTTAGCAATGTTTGTGCTAGATTTTATTACGTTAGAGAAGATATGGAAGGTGTAACCTTTTATGATGGGGAAAATGATGAACAACTTGAATAAAATCATCATGATCTATCATGTGCAGTTGTTATTTCATTTTGTACCTCGATGTAGTGTATGTTTTTTCTTCATTCATTCTTAATTATGCATACTTTTTTCTTCCTTTGATATGCACATTTTTTTCTCTTTAAATGTGCATAATTTTTTTGTTCTGAATAATCAAATCATCGACTATTTTATAATGTTTATATTAAGTATCTCCTTCAATTGTTTTTCTTTAATTATATTTTTATGCTTATGATTTTAATTGATTAGTACTTTATGCATTCTATTTTTAGGATGATGAAAAGCTGTACACAATTACTTTCGGCACAAGAAAGTGTTGAATCAAATAATGAAGTAATTAAAGGAAAAATGGTGGTTATGGTGACAAATCATTTATCTACTATTTTTATGCTTATAGTTACAACTAATAAGACAATTTGTTTATGTTTATAGGTATGTTCGAATGATTACAAATTAATGGAGGCTATCTTGGTTCAGTTAATACTGATTTGAGAATGAAGGTAGCTATCTTGGTTCAGTTAATTATGATTTGGGAATGAGGGGAGGATATCGTGGCTCAGTAAATGCAGACTTTAGAAGTTCAAAAGGTAATTTGAGAAATAAAACTAATAAAAAGGTTGTTGCATCATCTATTTTCAATAGTAAAAAATGGAGAAGTAAACTTTAGAAAAGAGAAGCATCCCCTTGTGTATATGATAAATCATAATGTTGGAGTTGGTGGTAGGAAGTCTTTATCAAAAAATGGTATGAGATCTGGTCATTCTGTTGATCATGCCAATATCAATCATGAGGTTGGATCTAGTCATAGGGATTCTTTCACAAATAATGGCATGAGAGTTGGTCATTCTGTTGATCATGATAATATTAGTCACGAGGTTGCAATAGGTCATAGGGAATCTTTGGCAAACAATGGTACCAGATTTGGTCATTTAGTTGATAATGCCAATATCAACAATGAGGTTGGAACTGGTCATAGGGATTCTTTGTCAAATAAGTACATGAGAGCTGGTCATTCTATTGATAATGTCAATATAGATCATGAGGTTGAAACCAATTATGTAAATGATGATGACTTACAATTTGTTGATGATGAAACAACTGCTCATCATGATGAAGTGGAAGGTACATAAGTCTCTAATCAAAATTTTACAACAATTAGCTATTACATCATATATTTGCATATATATGAATTTTTTAAATAATTGTTTGATATTGTTTTTTAGGTGGTTTGAATAATAAAAATGAGGCTATACCAAGTGTCTTTGATTATGGAGTAAGAAAGGGGATGCAAAATTCCCTACCATATTGGATGAAAATAGATAACCCATTGGGCCCCATTAGAATGACTTGTCATCTTTTGTTGGGAACAATCGCTAGAAATTCATAATTGGCGCCTTTGGATTACTTGGATTGACGAAAAATACCAGCTGAAAAGAAAGCTGAGATATGGAATTATGTCTTGGTTATTCATATTTATAAAACATTATTTAAGACTATATTTGTTTTATTATTTTATTTTTCTTATAACAGACAAAATTTACTATTGACCAAAAGGGAAAGAAATTTGTTTATGTAGAATGTTGGAGAAACTTCAAATATGAAATTAAAAGAAAAAGTTATATGCACCGCAAATACAAAAAAACATTCTTAATGATTGTCCTTCCCATTTTGATCCATTGCAGTAGGCTTTTCTTATGAATTTTTGGGACTCCAATGACAGAAGTAAGACAATTAATTATATATTATGGGTTCTCTTAGTTTTCATTGTTGATAAGCTTAATTATTTAATAACTGTGTCTATAAAGTGGAAAAATAGTATTAGTAGAAAGTTTGTTACCACACGGCATACATCAAGGTCGTGCCCTATGTTTGTGTGAAAGCAAATGTGTAACGACCCCACCCCTCGATAACCCCCAATTAAGGGAGACCAAGAGGCTAGAGTCGTTATCCCAAAATATGGATCATATGGTTTTGCAAATAATAAAAAATTATTAATAAATTCTACCCCAACTAAGCTTAAAATAGGATAAAAATTTCCTTTTTACATACCTGGCAAAATATAGGATTTGAGGGACTATACCCAGATAAGAAACAATCTATCTACAATCCTCCAATTGTTTATTAAGCTTTATTCAATCAATGTCACTTTAAAGGAATATCCACTCTCTAATAAACCTAAAATGCTGACAAATAAAACATCAATCATTATAATGAATTATACTAGTATATGGGGGAACCAAAAACTTACATCTATTTGTAACAACATAATGCAACCAAATTATTGCTTAACATATCAAACTTTACGTATTAAACATACCTACTAAATCCTGACATATTCAAGCCTGTCTGTTGTCCCTGCATTAGACATGGATCCTACCTTTCTCATATGGTAGATCCCAATTAACCCCTTTTGGTCCTACCCCAAGGGTAGACCAACACATAGGATCTTATAGTCATATGATCCTACCCAAAGGTAGACCAAACATTGACTCATGATAAGATGTGATCCTACCCTCAAGGGTAGACCATTAACTAGGTCATCCATTTCTCACAACTACTCAAAGATATAGAGGAGGACTAGGATCTGAGCCAATCATGCACATATATTTATGGTGATAGCCATAGTCACTTTATAGTTGCATGAAATAAATGTCAACCAAGCAATTAATTTCAAGCAACCAATAAAAACATCAAAAATCTCCGTGAAACTAGAGCAATTATCCATAAGTGTAACCACATACCTAATTATGAGTCAAAATAATTATTATATCCAAATCTAACTAGATGTCCAATCAAGCAAGGTAAGAAATAAAATCAAGCAACCCTTGATCCTGAAAATATGTATAACACCTAGTTGTTACCATCACATCCTAAACAACTCTTTATTGACTTGGGATACCTTTCTAAGGTTTCTATGTCTCATTAGGATGCATTAACGTTCTTTAGATTTATTTCTCAATCTTTACCTTTTTAGGTCAACAAACCCTAAAATGGATTCTACATCACAAAACCCTATTAACATATATTACCCACATTAAGAGTCTTTATTCTCAAATTAACTTTGAAACATCATCTCTCTATCTTATTTATGGATTTTCATGATTAAAACCATTAAAAGTCATTATTACCAAAATTAGGGTTTTTAGGCCCATTATTGTACTTTTATATACATGGAATCTAAATTGAGCCAATTAAGCACAAAGATTATCCTTTTAGATCCAAAACAACCTTTTTATTAACAACAGGTTAATATCAACTCAAATCATCTAGAGAACTTTACTAGATCTCATTGATATCAAAATTAGGGTTTCTTATTCATAAATGCATTAAAGGTGACAACTTTATATACATTTTGGATTTCAAGCAAATCTAGGCTTCAATTATATTTTTATTGCAATCTACATATTTTTTTGGTCAACTTTCATATATAATTTATTTTCATCAGAGGTTCCTAGCAACATCTATGATTTTTGCAATATTATTCCTTAATCAACCAATCATACGAGGCCACATCATAAAAGGTGAGGTTTTACCTTATTTTCCACCTAGACCGGTTGAGCCAATCAGCCACAGCCACACATGTGTGCAGCCCGGTCAGGTGGCAACCTCTAACATGTTTTCCTGATAATTATGGCCTCGTGCCAACGAGTTTGAGATCTCCAACTCCTGGGGGTAGCAAGGTAATTTTTCCTTTCTTCATCTCCTTCCTCCAGCCTACCATCACTCATGAAATAGCACCTGACCATGGGCAACCCTATGGTTGACTCCGTGCTCTGGAATCGGGTCGGGGTAATTTCCCTCGCGGAGATCTTCGGCCAGGCCTCCCAAAGTTGCCTGACTCTTCAGTTGTTGGAGGAGATGCTTGCTTGGAACCAAACCACCACGTTTCCGATGGATAGCACAAACTAAACAAGGATCCCATTGTGTATTGATCTTCAGACAAAACAAGAGTAGTGGAGGGTTCCTCAAACTCACCCGGGTTGCCTCGCACCTCTCTACCCATTGCGAATAGGGGCAGAGCTCTTTTTATAGATATGGCTCGCAAGCCAGCGTCCATGGAGTCTAAATCCATAGGGACTTTTAGGGAACCAAAACCCTCAAAACTAGGGTCGAATATGTCCAAAATTTCCTCCCAAATTGATTGGGAGGGTTTTTAGGAGAGGAGGTGGCAGAGAGCTAGAGGATTGTTCCCACATAGCAACACGATCCATGTTCATGACCTTCCCAAAACAACCAAAGCTTTATGATGATCTTCTGATCATCAGATCCTAATCCTAGGGACCATATAGCATGTGACAATATAATGAGCAGGACCATAGTCTCCCATACCGAATATAACTGTGACATTTGATGATGTCCTCCACACTTTAGAAAATCTTTCAAAAATCATATCTTCTAAATTTCTTATCCGTTTGATCCCAAATTTTAGAGGAAAGTCCAAAATGACTTTAGCATCTTGTGTGCCAAGTTTGGGATTCAAATTCGAAAGTATGAGATAATTTTCTTCATATGCAAGTTATCTCTCACTACGGTATATTTTATTCATATTTTTTTTCTCTTACTCTTTTGTATACTTTATGTGGGTTCCTTTTTCCATTAGAAACCATGTGGATTCGAAATCTAATCCATGTTGATCAATCATACAACTTTCTAGAGAATTCCACATATATTCCATCATTATCTTAATTTATTTTCCTTTTTATGTAACATATGATTTCATTCAACTTTTCTTTCCTTTTTATCATATTGGACTCACTAACTCATTAGGATCTGTGAAATTTAAAGGGAATATTATCAAAGCAATCCATTCATTACACATAATTCATACAATTTCATAATCATACATTTTATTGGAAAAATTGCATTTCAAACCATATAATCCCAAAAATTAGGGTTATAACATCATTCCCCTATTATAGGAATTTTGCTCCAAAATTTCCACCAAACATACAAACAAATCAAGATAAGACCTTTCCATGTCCATCATCAGCTCCCATGTGGCTTCATCCTCTCCATGGTGCTTCCAAAGAACCTTTATCATCTATATTCTTTACTCATGAGCTCTCTCTCACCTTGGTATCTCATACCCTCATAGGTGACTCAGGGTAAGCTAGCCTCCCTTGGAGTTTAATAGGTTCAATGCTCATCACATGGGTTGGGTACCTCACATAGTGCTCTATATCAGACACATGGAACACATCATACATCATATTATCCTGAGGGGTAAGGCTAAACATAAGAAGCTCTACTAATATGTTTCAAAATCCAAAATGGACCCATGTATTAGGGGACTCAACTTTCTTAGCTATATCTCAGAGGGGTCAGATTTTCAAAAATGCATGCTCATCCACAATGAACTACAAGTCAGTCTACTTCGCATCAACACGCTCCTCCTATCGATCTTGGGCTTTCTCAGCCATTACCCAATCAAAGTGACTTCATTTGCATACACTGTGGTTTCTCTGACCTTCACAAGGTCTTCTCACCGACATCATCCTAGTGAAGCGGTGACCGCCATGGCCTCCCTTACAAAGCTTCATACATCCTGATATTGGCTTTTTTGGTTGTCATAACAAGCAAACTGTACTAGGGTAGGAACTGCTCCCGCAATCCACCCCAAACGAGCACATATGCTCTCATCATACCTTCTAAAGTCTGGATCATACTCTCTTGACTGTCCATCAGTTGGGGGGTGATATGATGTGCTAAAATTCAATCTAGAATTAAGTTCTTCTTGTACCTACTTCCACAACATGGAAGTGAACTTAAGGCCATGCTTAAGAATATTTGAACTCAGGTCACTATATAGTTGACCTATCTCTCTCATATTTATTGTTCAACTCGATCGGTCATACTGCAAGTGTGCTCTTAGGCAAGGGAAAGTGCCAATTTGGTAAGGCGATCTACCATAACCCATATTACATTATGACCTCTCTTGGTCCATTCAGAGACCCACCACAATGCCCATGGTGTCATGATCCCATTCCACTTGGGAATTTCCAAAGGCAATCTATGGGGTCTTTGGTGTTCAACCTTTACCCGCTGGCATGAATGGCAACTGACCACATGCACCTCTATACCCTTCTTCATTCTAGGCCTTCAAGGTACCACTGTAAACCTTGACTATCTTGGCAGTTCTAGGGTGTACACTATACCTAGAATCACGAGCTTCTTGCACAACATAATTCTTCTGGGGTGAATCCTTAGAAATCCTAAACACTCTAGTAGTGGATTTCACCACCTACTTTTCTCGAGAGTGTATCTAAGGTTCTTATAACAATCCTTTAATCTCATCAAGCTTTGGGTTGGCTAACTGGGCAACCACCAACTTGACGAACAGGTCTGGTTGTATCTGGATGTTAGCCACACATGTCTAGTCTTATAATGGTCACAGGGTCCACCTAGAAACCTTTTTCAGGTTTCCACTGGCTAAATAAGACAGATGAAAACCTGAGTTGTATCTCGATTAAGAGCGTCTATTGCCACATTAGATTCCTTGTGTTCTAGGTGACGGTGAAGACATATTCTTCCATATACTCCTCTCGTCATCCTTGTCTTGGGTTTATGTCTGTTTGAGTCAGATAAACTTCAAGCTCTTGCATCCATCATATCGGTTACCAAACCCAATATGCAACTCTTAGGATCCAAACTACTCTTGACAAGTATGTCCTCATATGATGGTTACCTTAGTTTGTCTATGCTCCCAAACCATCTATCCAAAGGACTCCCAAAGGGTATAGTACCTCCTTTAATCGTCAATTATCATAAAAAGGTTTCAACTCAAGTATTGATCCCTCATATCAATTTTATCCTTAGTATGGCATGTGTTCTGTCTAGTCTCTCACACTCATAACAAGATGAAATAAACATTTGGCTATAGTCCAAATATGGAGTTCATCCCATTCCAAGAGTAGAGATGGTGCATTACACATCACCATTACACTTCCTAGTCTAAGTTGAAATATACTTCTCATGATTCCACACCATGAACATCTCAATTATGTTCACATCTATGGAAAGGTTGTGCCCAAACACTTTTGGGTCTTAACATTACCCTTATGTTCAATCCTTAGTCATTACCTCAAGGTCACTAGGGTGTCGATACTTTTGGGGTGATCTTACCCTTATGCATCTTGGGAGTTCCTCTCACATTTACCCCTTAGGCCCCATGAACTCATGAAGGTGTCCAACCTCCTAACCCATGGGTCTCAGGAAAAGGTAGCTATTACCTCCCGACCTTATGGTCTTGTGCATTCAGGGAACAAACAACTCCTACTCCCATCGGTCTTATCCCTACTTAATCTTAGTATTGACTGAGGATTCTGTTGTTGCTCATGGTTACTTTTCTAGTACTCAAGCACATATCATCCTTGAATCCTCACCTTAATCTTCATCATCTCTCTCTGGGCACTCATGGTTAACCTTGCATCCCTTCATAGGAATCATGGCAGCCTTCCCAACTCGTCCTGGCCCCATACAGGCTACCTTTATAGAAACATATCCTCATGCCCCTTAGAGATGGTCACACATGTGTCTATAGATTCATGCTCATACTATGTGCTCTTACACTTAGCTCATCAAGCTCTTATAAGTGACCTCTTAAGGTTACCTCAAACCAAAACAAAGGTTGGTACCTTCTTATGCATGAAGGGTCCTTTCCAAGGATAGGAGAAAACTATCACTTGATAGTAACAGAGGTCACAAAACATCCTTGCATCCAAAGCATGTATCATCATGTATATGCACAACTCCTATCTGGATATCTATGCACATGGCTAGCAAGGAGGCAACCTATTAAACCATTCTAAGTTCCTTTGTATGTCATACTTGTTCATCATTCCTCAAGGTTGGACCAATCACATACATGCATATGTCACCAACCTGTATGAGTGGTTAATCAAACATATACCTCAATTGAAGTGGGGTTTCCTTTTGTTATAATACATGGGAAGGGGTGTCATGCTTAATTCCTATGGTCTCAATCAGCCTCATGACGATCATGTACACCAAGTACTGCTACTTCCCCTCTTTGGTCCATGAACCCCAGGTTCACTTCTTATGCATCGGTTGTCTAAATGCATACTCAACTACTCAACCATGCACCAAACCTATACAAGATATGGCATATACTCCCTATCACTCTTCCACATGAACAACCCTTAGAGTCCTACACAAGGACAACCAACTGGGTGCTATACCTCACAACTTGTTACCATACCATACCTCTTTAGGGTCTTTGGAACTCTCCTTTTGACACCTAAAAGGTAGGCTCTCATATCATCTATATGTTTGTGCAGGGAGCCTCTTTCTCTTTTCTATGGTTTGGTCCTCTAAAGGAACCTAAGGTATGAAGACCTCTATAGATCATGCCTAAGGTAACCACATACCTCTACTCAGGGTTGTCTATTTTGGGCCACATCATACCAAACATCTCATGCATACTCAAAGCCTCTACGTAAAGCTTGTACGTCTAACCCAGGTACTTGCATGCATGGAATCCAACTCATCGTGTTCTCTCTTTCTCTAACTACTACTTAAGGTTTTGGGTTGTATATATTCCTCAGAGGATACAACATGTCTCTTCCTCTTCCTGGAGGCTTCTTCCTCCAAGGCTATCCCTCTCCTTCTCATCCTACGAGATGATCTAACCTCATTGTTCTCCTAAGGGAATGGTGACACAGGCCATGCCGCCTAAGCCTGTAACTAACTCAGTCTAAGTTTCTAATTATCAAAACTTATGTCCATGACATCTTACTTACATGCTTTTTATTATTTGGTGGAGGATTCCTTAATCCTTAATACTCTTAACCCTTAAACTCAGGAGGAGTTGAAGAGAGAGAAAAACCCAATTTTTTATAGTTTCTCTGTGAAAAGGGTAGAGAAGGAATGAAAATAGATGAGAGAAGACCTAGAGGTGTCTTATTTTGAGTCAAATCCTCTGATTTTGGCCAGGCGGTCATACAAAATATGTGAGTCCTCATAGACCGACTTGCGGGCTGGAGGAAAATTTGGCCAGCCCCTAGATTGTGATCCTTTTCTAGACACCTCCATCTTTGGACAATCCTCTAATAACTCCCTTGGGCTCTAAATAATTTGTAAAATTTAATAATTATTAGAGATTAAATGGAAATCCATGCTCTGATACCAAATGTAATGACCCCAGCCCTTGGTAACCCCCAATTAAGGGAGAAAAACATGATCATATGGTTTTGCAAATATTGAAAAATAATTAATAAACTCTACCACAACTAAGCTTAAAATAGGATAAAAAATTTCTTTTCACATACCTTGTAAAATATTAGATTTGAGGGACTTTACCTAGATAAGAAACTATCTATCTACAATCCTCTAATTCTTTATTAAGATTTATTCAATCAATGTCACTTTAAAGGAATATCCACTCTCTAATAAACCTAAAATGCCAACAAACAAAATGATAGTCAATATAATGAATTGTACTGGTATGTGTGGGAACCAAAATCTTGCATCTATTTGTAACAACATAATGCAACCAAATTATTGCTTAAATGATCAAACTTTATGTATTAAACATAACTACTCAATCTTGACATATCCAAGCCTCTGTGCTATCCCTGCAGTGGACATGGATCCTACCTTTCTCATATGGTAGATCCCAATTAGCCCCTTATGATCCTACCCCAAGGGTATACCAACACATAGGGTCTTATAGTCATATGATCCTACCCAAAAGTAGACCAAACATTGACTCATGATAACCTGATGATCCTACCCCCAAGGGTAGACCATTAACTAGGTCATCCATTTCTCACAAGTACTCAAAGCTACAGAGGAGGACTAGGATCTGAGCCAGTCATGTACATATATTTATGGTGATAGCCATAGTCACTTTATAGTTGCATGAAATAAATATCAACCAAGCAGTTAATTTCAAGCAACCGATAAAAACCTCAAAAATCTTCATGAAACTAGACTGATTATCCATAAGCGTAACCACATACCTAATTATGAGTCAAAAGAAGAAAGATATCCAAATCCAATTAGATGTCCAATCAAGAAAGGTAAGCAACAAAATTAAGCAACCCTTGATCCTGAAAATATGTATAACACCTAGCTGTTACTATCACATCCCAAACAACTCTTTATTGACTTGGGATACCTTTCTAAGGTTTCTAAGTCTCCTTAGTATGCATTAAGGTTCTTTAGATTTATTTTCCAATCTTTGCCTTTTTAGGTCAACAAGCCCTAAAATGGATTCTACATCACAAAACCCTAATTACATATATTACCCACATTAAGAGTCTTTATTCTCAAATTGACTTTACAACATCATCTCTCTATCTTATTTATGGATTTTCATGATTAAACCCATTAAAAGTCATTATTACCAAAATTAGGGTTTCTAGGCCCATTATTATACTTTCATATACATGGAGTCTAAATTGAGCCAATTAAGCATAAAGATTATCTTTTTAGATATAAAACATCCTTTTTATTAACAACATGTTAATATCAACTTAAATCATCCAAAGAACTTTACTAGATCTCCTTAATAACAAAATTAGGGTGTGTTATTCATTAATGCATTAAAGGTGACAATTTTTCATACCTTTCAAATTGCAAACATATCTAGGCTTCAATTATATTTTTATCACAATCTACATACTTTTCTGGTCAACTTTCATATATAATTTGTTTTCATCAGAGGTTCCTAGCAACATCTATGATTTTTGCAAGATTATTCCTTAATCAGCCAATCATATGAGGTCACATCATAAAAGGTAAGATTTTACCTTATTTTCCACCTGGACCGGCTGAGCCAATCGGCCGTAGCCACATCTATGTGTGACCCACTCGGGTGGCAGCCTCAGTCAAGTTTTCCTGACGCTTCTACCCCCGTGACAATGAGTTCGAGATCTTGAGCGCCTGGGGGAGCAATGTAACATCTCTTTCTTCTAGCACGCCATCGCTCCCGAACTAGCACCCAACCATGGTCAACCCTATGGCTGACTCCATGCTCTAGAGCTGGGTTGGGGCAATTGTCCTTGTGGAGATCTTTGGCCAGGCCTCCCAAAGTTGCCCGACTCTTCAATTGCTGGAGGAGATGACTGCTTGGAACCAAACCACCGTGCCAATGATGGATAGCACAAACCAAACAGGGATCCCATTATGTATTGATCCTCAGCCAAAACTGGAGTAGTGGAGGGTTCCTTGAACTTGCTTGGGTTGCCTCGTACCTCTCTACCCGTTGCGAAGAGGGGCAGAGCCCTTTATAGGTATGGCTCGCAAGCCAGCATCCATGGACTCCGACTCCACAAGAACTTTTGGGGAAAGGTGTTATTACCTTCCGAAACCACCAAAACTAGGGTCAACTAGGTCAGAAACATCCTCCCAAATCGATTGGGAGGGTTTTTAGGAGAGGAGGCGGTAGAGAGCTAGACGATTGTTCCCACATAGCAACACGATCCCTGTTCACGGCCTTCCCAAGACAACTGAAGCTTGATGATGATCTTTTAATCATTGAATCCTAATCCTAGGGACCATATAGCGTGTGGCAGTAAAGTGGGCTGGACCATAGTCTCCCATACCTAATATAACTGTGACATTTAGTGATGTCTTCCACACTTTAGGAAATCTTTTAGAAATCATATCTCCTAAACCACTTATCCATTTGATCCCAAATTTTAGAGGAAAGTTCATTGTGACTTAAACTACTTGTGTGCCAAGTTTGGGTCTCAAATTCAAAAGTGTGAGATACTTTTCTTCATATGCAAGTTATCTCTCACTAAGGTTTATTTTATTCATATTTTCTCTCTATTTCTCTTTTGTATCCTTTATTTGGATTCCTTTTTCCATTAGAAACCAAGTGGATTCGAAATCTAATCCATGTTGATCAATCATACAACTTTCCAGAGAATTCCACATATTTCCCATCATTGTCTTAATTTATTTTCCTTTTTATGTATCATTTGATTTCATTCAACTTTTCTTTCCTTTTTATCATATTGGACTCACTAACTCATTAGGATCCATGAAATCATTCAAAGGAAATATTATCAAAGAAATCCATTCATTACACATAATTCATACAATTTCATAATCATACATTTTATTGGGGAAATTGCAATTTCAAACCATATAATCCCAAAAATTGGGGTTGTAACAGAATGTGAGTTATTTTCCACTTAATTATATTAATGTCATAACAAACTCACATTCTACTTATACTTTATTTCTATGTTAATAATAGTTGCAGCAAAAGAATAAAGGGGGTAGCATTATCTGACTGTAGTTTTTTGTTGCTACCCATAAGAAGAAGTATGGTACTCTTGTAGATGTAAAATTAGCTGAACCAATTGTAAGTAATAAATTATTTATGACATATTTGACTTTATTTGCTTAATTTTTTTCATTATTATGGTTATTGTCGTTGGACATGTTACAATCAATGGTTGAAAACAATGATGCAAATCTCAATGATGATGAAATTTTTGATCAAATATTGGGTGCAAAGAAGGCTCACGTGAACCATGAGACCAATGAGTTTAATTAGGTGTATTTGGACGCATTTGAAGGTACAGTCAAAGAGCTTCAAAAAATATACGAGACACAAAAAATAGAATTGTCAGATCTAAAAAAGACAAGAACATCTAGAAGACATAATTTTAGGAAATTCCAACCAAAGTGTTCTGTTTCAAGAAAATCAAGTAATTATTCAAAAAATTTAGTAAAATTATACGTTCTTATTCCATTCATATGATAAATTGATTGTATTATAGAATATGGAGAGAACCACGAATGAAGGAACTCCAATGCCACAACAGTCATGTAGTGGAAACACCATTACAAAAAGATAGGTTATTAAAAGAAAAAGACCTCCTAATAATTTTGATTCTTGATATCTAAATTTTTACATGGCAATTGATATAGATTATAGGCTGTGAGGTTATTGAGTTTTGATGATTGAATGTCAATTGTAGCTCAAGGACAAGTGATAGGTGTGAGTCCTACCCTTATTATAGGACGACCAAAGTTAGGGTATCCATTTTTTGTTGTATGCATTAGTGTGGAAATAAAACTTGAAGAGAAATTGCTTAGTGTTGGGTTTTAGGGGAGGCAGAGAAGGCAGCGGAAACAAAAAAAATTTCTCCCCCAAACCCAGCATGAGGAAACGCATCAACGTCTATATATTAGGAAAGGATGGTTTGTGGAATCATACCTTGTCCCGAGGCTTGCTCGGAGACAATACCTCGCGCAATGCGCGGTCTTCAACTCCGGTCTTGGACGGCGTCTGTGCAGCTCCTGGGCACACCGGGACTGACGACTCCTCCTCCTACCAGACTGTCGGATGATAGTTGTCCTCCTGAGCGACAATGTCCTCCCGCCTTTGTAGTAGTCCACACGGACCACCGGGAACTCCACACTCCTTGTCCCAAAAGGAAGTGGAAGGAGTCGCACCCTCCTATTGACGTACTAGTCGCCAACACACTCTCCTACCTCCAGTTGCAACTACAGTTGTCCTTCCCTTGCTGCACCTCCCTTTACGAAAAGCACTTGCTCGGGCTCTCTCTCGGTTACCAAAACCAGAGAGAACGACAACTTTGCAGAGCAACTGGTTGCACTGAGTTGTACTTTGAGAAGCCCCCACTACCCCTATATATATAGGAGGGTCATGGGACAGGGTTCTCTATCCCGGGCAATACGGGACTAAACGCAAGAGTAGAAGGGTTCGAGATTTTCCACAAAAAGCATCCGGTTCGCAACCTAAAATGATCGGTTCATAGCTGAACCGTTCGGTTCGGCCATTGAGCCGATTAGTTGGACCTGAGCCGACCGTTTGGGGCACTCCAACCGATACGTTGGTGCCCTGAACCGATCAGTTCACTGTCCTGATCCGACTCAAAAATACTTTCCTTGTTTCGTTCCCAATTGGTATCAAATACCAATGTTATTCCCAATCGAATTGGGCAATTTGAAACCAAAGGAAAATTCTTGCCGACATGACTTTCCCAACTGGTCGGTTGCACCAGTTGAGCCGATCAGTTCAACCCTTGAACCGGTCATTTCAATCTGGTCATGAGTCGATCGGTTGGACACTCTAGCCGACCGGTTCAACAACCTCAGCCGACCGGTTCAACACTTGAGCCGATTGGTTGGGAGCACAGGTTGGGCAAAATCACTCAATTGTGATTTCAATCAATCTGATACTCCAATCAATGCGTCCAACACCTTGAACCATATGATATTGAGCCATCGACTAATTGAGTGTTTAATTGAACTACTAAACTCCTTTAGTAATCAATCTAAACATTGCTTTGTGGACAAAACTCCTCTTCCAGGTTAAATCCTATGTGTGTGACCCTACATGTCCATTTCACGTTGGCAGTGAAAGTCCATAACACTTATGACTTCACAAGCAAAGAGCGGTGCCTAGTCACACATCAGTGCTACCCAAGTGAAAGTAGAAAGTTGGAGAACAAATTTCATCCTACAATCCGTGAATGGTGTTACAGAGAATGTATAATTCCTTTATCAGTGATATCCCGAATGAACTCGAGGCATGGAACAGTCATCATGTCAACGTTCATTCATTTTCTTGATCTCAGAGTAGATTGAACGAGATATGTATGACATCAATATCACATACTGATTCACACATGCGTGCACACACCTATCTCAATCCTACTCATCAAGTGGCCATGGATATCAAACTCCCTCAGGAGGGACAAATCCCATATCTATCACTCACCCCTCAAAAGCCCCATGTGTCAAAGCCACCCAATCATCACCTTTATAACAACCCATGTTTCAGGACTGCATTTGACGATGTCAAAGTGTGCCCAACGACATGTGTTGAGTGTAGTGATTTCAGGTCAAAGAATCACACTCACCACCATCACTGTGAGTACTGACTGTGACTACCATGTCATGGTTCCATGTGTCAAACTCATGGTGGGTCTGTCTGGTACACTTGTTATCTAACAAGTACCTATGTGTTTAGTTTGATATCTCTATATCATGACTAATAAGATTCTGTCATCAACCAATACCACAATCTAGTCTTGTGTGTCATTGCTATCTATCTACCTTCCATAATGACATTCGACTAGGGACATAACAAGAATGTACAAACTCTTAGCATCCGTATGATCTCATCGTTCAGGTCCTTAACCTGAAAGCATACGTCATTGAGTACTGTCATTCTCTAGATATTCAATCTGTTCTATCACTATCTCATATGACTAAACCAGAAAGAATTGGAAGCTTGCCTTTGATGTTTATCAAATCAATCTTAATGTATCCCACCAATCATCCCATGATTGGCTCTTAGGGCATACATACCAACAGACTCCCACTTGCATAGTGAGCCAATCACCATTGAATCATATTCATAGTGATCTTCAAACATGTCCCACATGTTATTGTGCTCTAGTGCGAACATAGTGAGTAATGGAAACACCTTGCCAAAGTCAGTATAAATTGCATGTCTCACATCTCTTCGCTGTACGTCACACGTATGAGATGGAGTTGCCGTAATATGCGATCTAGTATTCCATTGCTAACCTTTAGCCACATTGCATGATCAAGGATTCCAGACTTGTCATCAATGAGTGGAATATAAGTTCATCTCATGAACTTTCAGATCCATATAGTATCCACTACTGTTCACTAACACACAGATACTCGACATTTCCCTTTTTAAATGGTTTTATTGGAACACTTCCAATTATCAACAAACTTTCACTTTTATATATCCTACATATATTTTGCGATTAATTTTCTGTCCTTTTGGAAGTTCGCATCAATGTAGCTCTTTACATTGAACTCTTCCTTATCTCCATAGAACTAGTACTTCACAAGTACTTATCAAGTTCTCATGGTATTCCAGTAACCCTTACTGGAAGCAGACAGACATCCACTCGTCATGTCCCACATACGAGTTATCAGGATGAGCACATCATATTGTCATGTCATACATACAAGATGATGAATGCATTTTTTTCTTGCCATGTCTATACATGCAAGATAATGGGATGATTACATACATGATAGATCCATATCTATTCTTAGTGTTCCCATTCTTCATAAGAATTGGACACTTGGCCTTGGGATACTAACTCCATGTAACATGGACAAGTTTTCTCCCACTGAATCTGTGTATAATGAACCCTTCAGTACAGATTGCCAATGTATGCTCTCTCTTTTCCAGGTCAAGAGGTTTTTGAGAACTATCTCTATAGATCTCTATTCCTATCACATAGGAAACATCTCTATCTTCATTAAAGATAATTTCCACTTTTTGGATTTCCACTCTAGAACATTTCCATTTCACATCAACATGTGGAATGTGAATACGCTCCCACTAAATCACAGATCCCTTCTTTATATTTGACATATCACTCAAACCCTTTGACTATGTCATCAAAGCAAAGATCCAATTCTGAGTTGCTTGTACTCAATCAATCACATTAATTAGTCCATTGTAACTTATACACTTCATTTGCATTAGTGGATTCATAAATCTTATAGGTTGTGTCACGTACACATCCTTGTCTTATTCCTCATAGGAATGCGGTTTTAGTATCCATATGCCAAATCTCTTAGTCATTAAGTTAAAATCAACAATCATCATCCTTTTCAAAATGTTATCCATGTGTCTTAACACTTAAGACTTATTCGCACGTATGGATTTCATCCCAATGGGTGCTACCATCAAGGTCATACCTTATGGCTCACATGGATGTCATTTAGGATGTAATGGTCATAAACCATAACTCAAAATTTGGTTTCTCATATTCATTTAGATAGTTGACTCATCACATGAACAACTAATCACATAGATAATTGAGGTGTATCTGTCAAGGATATAAGGACTCACAACTCCTTGTGATTCTCAATGTCCTTTCTTAGTGTGGGGTATCCTTTTATTAAGAAGAATTCAGTTATTTGATTATCATTCTCTAACTCCTTAGAGTATGATTCCTTCTTGATTTAGAAATCACCATGCCTTAATCATGAGTTCACTATGATACATTATCATGATCACTCATAAGGATCTCAAACATTTGGCCCAAGTATTTCATTCATTGATCTCATCAAGAATTAACACTTTACCAAATTTGCACTTCATCTATGATAATCTTGAACACTTCAAGATATTCATATTGGTATTTCTCTAAACACCTTTTGAAGTATTAGCATTTGTTCCAATAGGTATGTAAATACATCACATGTATTATACCTAATAGGATAATCATTCTCCCACTACAATTAGTGAAGATTGATTAATATTCATGTCCAAGATATTCATGTCTCTTACTGGTTCTCTAACCAAAAGAGTCTAGATTTATCCATCACATGGAAACTAGAAATGAATTTCTCATGATTGATGCTAATTTGAGTGTTTGAGTTATCTATAACTTTAGGTATCATTTTATCTTATGCATACCATGTATCACAAGATAAACAAGGCATTGCCACAAAGATCATATCTTTAAGATTGAAAACTCAACTTTATTAATTGCCATCATTTTCATACAATATGCAAAATAAAGTGTTTCTATCTTTTGGCAATATATGAAATAGTAGTTCTCAACTCTATTTCGTGCCCTTTAGGCTGAAATAAACTGAAAGATACTCCTTTCTATGGCAGCAACACTTGCTCCAATGATGGGTACTTCTTTCTTGGTCCTTTCACAAAGGCCATCACTTCTTTGTGGATCTTGCATATCATATATGATAGATCCATATCTTGGTATCATATACCTCAGATAAAGAAGCGGTTCATTTCATGATACCTTAGGTGGAGATATCCATCCCCTCCTTCATCTTCTTTTGTTCTTCCAGATATAGAGGGCAATCCCTTATACACCCTTTCCCCATGTGCCTTGAGGCTGAAGACGGCTTGGATTGCTGGCTAGCATCAGAACACTTCTTTGCTTTGCCCTTGTCCTTGCCCTTAAGAATTACCTTTTCTTTGATCACATCAAAGACTATGGTTTGTCTTTCTTCATCTTTTCCTCTATTGTCCTCAACATGTCCAACAACTCTGTCAACACTTGTCAAAGTTGTTCATGTTGTAGCTTATCATGAATTGTATGATTCAACAACATTTGCAGTATCATACCAATAGCCAACTCTTGGCTCAGAGGGAATCCTTCTTAGTCAGGTTTTCCACATAAGCAATCACATTGAGTGTGCGAATACCTTACTGGATCTCCTTCTGTCATGATATACTAGGATAGTGTCTTGGAGACATCATATGTCTCATGTTGTCTCTGCAACTCATAGTTCATAGAACACAACATCAAACACTCCTCATCAATGTCTTCCTCGGTATGCTTCCATAAGCATACTTTCAGCCATTGATGTGGTGGGATCGAGTTCATCTGGTTCTGGTATAACTAGGACTTAGAGCATTCGCTCTTTGATTGAGAACGCTTCTCAACATCCTAACCAATCATGGAATTATTCCCATTTAATTTGTTGGTCTCAAAGACCGATCGCAAATAAAGTGATTTGTTGATTAACCATTTATTTTAACAAAAGGAAATATATGCAATTTTAGTCCAAAACTCTTTTTGACTTGTTTGATTGATTTGAAAAGTTGACGATAAAAATTAGGCCTTTAATTAATTATCGCTCCCACTATTTTAGTTCAAATTGATAGCCCTCACCATCAATTCGGAAGATTGCAGCGTACAACCTTCTAGTGGGCAAGATCCTGAAATCCTCTAAGTCATGAGTCAGCTAGGGCTGATCGCCCACAACTTAGATCTCTCAGGTAGGAAACTCTTGCCAATTGCATCATATGCAACTCTTGATAAGATGTCATATACAACTCTTTGCAATGATCATCTCCATGCCTCAAGGTACTAGATCCCATCTAGATCACCTTGTTAAGTTCGACCCAAAGCAAACACGATGAATATGCACCTTGTTAGGGCAGATCCACACATTTATCCTTCACGCTTCCACGAGATAGACGGTGCACCACGCTAGGGCATGCCCATACTTGGTCGATCAAGATTTTCACGTGTGTCGCATTTGGAAGGCATCTAAAACTTAATATTTTAATGAGGGATTTGGTTTTTATATACATATACATATCCAATCACCACAATACATAGTACGTATCATATACATGCTATATCCCACGGAAAACTTGCACAAACGATAAAAAGCGATGATTATAGCCATCCTAATGTGATTCCTCGAGCCAAGAGGAATCACAGTCATCTAGGTCAACATCACATGCAACCTATACAAAATGAACATCTGTACCTTGCCATACGAGTTGATCAACTCATCACATGAATGATCTGTACTCTCCAGCCGGTCGTCTGGGTGCCACCAGCCGATCAGTTGGCTCCTCCAACCAATCTGTTCGCCTGGACGTCGTGCATCTCGTCATGTCCGCCACCCGCTCGTCTCGCTCCTCGAACCGGTCATCAACCGGTCGGTTCACTCCTTGAACCGATTGTCTGGAACGTCAACCGATCGTTTACGCCTTGAACCGATCGTTTCAGCTGTTGTCTTGATGTCCGCCGGTCTTTGACATAACAGGAAATAAAAATCTATCCTATTTATTACATTGCTTAAAAGAAGAAACCCCGAGTTACATTCGGGGGGAGCAAAGGTAGGAAAGAATCTCGAATTATTTCAAGTTACATCAGGAATAAGAGAGGGAAGATTGGTGCGCAGACCGAGATGCAAGCAACCACAAACAACCATACATAGATAGGGGTTTATAGGCCATAATCATGCTATACACATCCACCACAAAACTCATTTAAGGGCGACGCGTATCGAGTGCATTAATAATACATATCATATATATAATTGGGATTTGTGGATTTAGGATTGGAAACGCATAAAGCCGATATTATTCGCATCACATGCAATAAATAAAGGCGAAAACCCAAAATCGATCATATCGATATTGCTAAAATATAGAGCAGTTAACCTCACTCTGATACCACTATTGGGTTTTAGGGGAGGTAGAGAAGGCAGCGAAAACAAAAAAATTTCTCCCCCAAACCCAGCACGAGGAAACGCGTCAACGTCTATATATTAGGAAAGGATGGTTTGTGGAATCATACCTTGTCCCGAGGCTTGCTCGGTGACAATACCTCGCACAATGCGCAGTCTTCAACTCCGGTCTTGGACGGCGTCTGTGCAGCTCCTGGTCGCACCGGGACTGACTCCTCCTCCTCCTACCGGACTATCAGATGACAGTTGTCCTCCTGAGCGGTAGTGTCCTCCCGCCTCTATAGTAGTCCACACGGACCACCTGGAACTCCACACTCCTTGTCCCAAAAGGAAGTGGAAGGAGTCACACCCTCCTGTTGACGTACTAGTCGCCAACACACTCTCCTGCCTCCAGTTGCAACTACAGTTGTCCTTCCCTTGCTGCACCTCCTTTTGCGGGAAGCACTTGCTCGGGCTCGCTCTCGGTTACCAAAACCAGAGAGAACAACAACTTTGCAGAGCAACTGGTTGCACTGAGTTGTACTTTGAGAATCCCCCACTACCCCTATATATATAGGAGGGTCATGGGACAGGGTTCTCTATCCCAGGCAATACGGGACTAAACGCAGGAGTAGAAGGGTTCGAGATTTTCCACAAAAAGCAACCGGTTCGCAACCTGAAATGATCGGGTCATAGCTGAACCGATCGGTTCGGCCATTGAGCCGATCGGTTGGACCTGAGCTGACCGTTTGGGGAACTCCAACCGATCGGTTGGTGCCCTGAACTGATCGGTTCACTATCCTGATCCGTCTCAAAAAGACTTTCCTTGTTTCGTTCCCAATTGGCATCGAATACCAATGTTATTCCCAATCGAATTGGGCAATTTGAAACCAAAGGAAAACTCTTGCCGACATGACTTTCCCAACTGGTCGGTTGCACCAGTTGAGCTGATCGGTTCAACCCTTGAACCGGTCGTTTCAATCTGGTCATGAGCCGATCGGTTGGACATTGCAGCCGATCGGTTCAACAACCTCATCCGATCGGTTCAACACTTGAGCCGATCGGTTGGGAGCACAGCTTGGGAAAAATCACTCAATTGTGATTTCAATCAATCTGATACTCCAATCAATGCGTCCAACACCTTGAACCATATGATATTGAGCCATCGACTGATTGAGTGTTCAATTGAACTACTAAACTCCTTTAGTAATCAATCTAAACATTGCTTTGTGGACAAAACTTCTCTTCCAGGTTAAATCCTATGTGTGTGACCCTACAGGTCCATTTCACGTTGGTAGTGAAAGTCCATAACACTTATGACTTCACAAGCAAAGAGTGGTGCCTAGTCACACATCAGTGCTACCCAAGTGAAAGTAGAAAGTTGGAGAACAACTTTCATCCTACAATCTGTGAATGATGTTACAGTGAATGTATAATTCCTTTGTCAATGATATCCCGAATGAACTCGAGGCATGGAATAGTCATCCTGTCAACGTTCATTCATTTTCTTGATCTCAGAGTAGATTGAACGAGATATGTATGACATCAATATCACATACTGATTCACACATGCGTGCGCACGCCTATCTCAATCCTACTCATCAAGTGGCCATGGATATCAAACTCCCTCAGGCGGGACAAATCCCATATCTATCACTCATTCCTCAAAAGCCCCATGTGTCAAAGCCACTGAATCATCACCTTTATAACAACCCATGTTTCAGGACTGCGTTTGATGATGTCAAAGTGTGCCCAACGACATGTGTTGAGTGTAGTGATTTCAGGTCAAAGAATCACACTCACCACCATCACTGTGAGTACTGACTGTGACTACCATGTCATGGTTCCATGTGTCAAACTCACGGTGGGTCTGTCCGGTACACTTGTTCTCTAACAAGTACCTATATGTTTGGTTTGATATCTCTATATCATGACTAATGAGATTCTGTCATCAACCAACACCACAATCTAGTCTTGTGTGTCATTGCTGTCTATCTACCTTCCACAATGACATCCGACTAGGGACATAACAAGAATGTACAAACTCTTAGCATCCGTATGATCTCATCGTTCAGGTCCTTAACCTGAAAGCATACGTCATTGAGTACTGTCATTTTCTAGACATTCAATCTATTCTATCACTATCTCATATGACTGAACCAGAAAGAATTGGAAGCTTGCCTTTGATGTTTATCAAATCAATCTTAATGTATCCCACCAATCATCCCATGATTGGCTCTCAGGGCATACATACCAACACTTAGGCCATTTAGGGATCATCAAATTGTTGAAGATGCAATAGGGGAAATAATAGCTTGGCCAAAGAGGTTATTCATTGTTCAGTAAAATTTTTTAGATGTGCTACAAATGTAACATGTCTATATAAAATTTTATATAATTATTTTTATTATAGTAGGTAAACTGCTTGGATCTGACTAGATACTATTTCTCCCTATATTTTATAGGTTTACAATAGATTTTTGATTTACATAAAGCTTGTCAAATCATAGGATATAGAAAGGATTTAGCAAATATGGAAATGTTTCATTCCTCTTGTCATCATTTTATAATATCTATGTGACACATTTTAGTAATTAAAGATATATGAAATATCTCTGTGATGACTTTTGATTCTTTGGATTGAGTTTCTATATGATGCAATATGTTCAGTTATAAGTGCAGTGGGGAGTGATGTTGAATTTTTGAATGGTTTTCATGCCAAATCAGTAAATATGCATGTAGATTGATTTTTTTATTACCTATTTGGGTTTCTCTAGCATGTCTGAATTATATATCTGGTGATGTTATACTTTGTCCTAGAAAATGATACCAATAGCTATCTATTGCCTCCCTTTTTAGCAGACAAAGGCAAATGAAATTTAGCAACAACTACTCAGATGGTTCTAATATTGATATTGCCATCAACATAACTAAAGCACAGAGAGGATGGGACCTATTATGGTTGAGATGAAGTAGATGCCCACAAGTCAATGCTTATTTCCATCACACAAATAGTAGGGAAGTCATTGGTGACAAAAGTAGATGTCAGAGTAAAGTTGTTGACTAATTTCTCTTCATTTGATAATTTGATGCTTAGACGAGCCCTATGGTGATTGACTTATCTTTATCTGCATCCTACACTACTTCACTAAAATATCAATTGCATGTTGAATATGCAGTGGTATTAATGTTGATAATATCATCTCTTCTTTGACAAGTTTGCATTTATTCAACATATAGAAGAATGGAAACTCTATCATGGTAGCCTACTAGGCTTGAGGTATCATCATTATACACCATTCTCTTAAATGATTTGTATATATGTTCTAATGCTAGTTACGTGATCATGTATTATGGACGCTTCAAGCAAATGATTTTTATAAGGATTCAATTAGCTAAGATGATGTTTTCTATGGGAGATGATACAAATTGATTGACTTACCTTGTCTAAGGATAAATTTGGTGATTTTTGATAGCTCCTAAATATTGACTATGGTTGTATGATACTTTGTCAATCACTCATTACATGGTGATCGATTATAAGGCTTAAAAATATATTAGATATACCATATTAACACTATCCTTATGCTTTGTTGGGAAAACCAAGGCAGTTAATATACCCTGGTTAGAGGGTTTCCAGATCCTCTATCACATGTGATATTCATTTTTAGGGAAATTGAATGGGATGGTGGTGAATCATCCTACTCATTGAAGTTGTATACCTTGATTGGTGAGTATAATTAGTGGCATGGTTACAAATTAATGTCATCACCCTTTAGTGTGTTTTTTAGTAAAACTAGGAATCATATATTTGGATAAATCTCTATATATTGAATCACATTCCTATATATTCTATTTTTGTAGATTTGTTTGATACATGATAAAGGGACCAAAAGCCCTGGGGATATGCTTTTATTGAGTAAGAGCATTTACTTGTATATAATTTAAATTATTTAGAACACACTATTGTCTAAAGATACTCTAGAGCAACCCATATTCGTCCTTTAATTTCTACAAGAAGCATTAGTATGATACTTCTTTGGACTCAGTGTCAAATTTTCAGTAGTGTGTTCTTATTCAATATAACCTTTTCAGTGAGAGTTTTCTTTAACTTATGGGTCGGACTTTATTCTTGAAAGATGTACTATTGACAACTGGTTGGTTTGAGCCTGAGCCAACCTTGATGAATGTAGATGAATCATATAAGTCTCATGGTCTAGAGGTAAGATTGATACAATAATTTCATTCATGTGAACTATTGTCCAATGCATTACAAGTGACACCATGGGATTTGACTACCCACCCTACTACAGGTCTACAAAATTTGCATTGTATTTCAGTTGGGTAGTCACAAACATCAGACTAAAGATCATTTGATTCCACATCAATAATCAAATAGCATAGAAGTATGGTAGGTACTAGGTATAAAGCTCTAGTCACATTCATGTTACAAAGTATATCAAATCACATAACATACTTAACAATTGTGCTTCTCACAATATACACAAGTTATAGAAAATGGTAAGAGGTTTATTCATGATAAAAAAAGTTTTCATCATTAGTATTATTGACATTGTTCACACACAAATTACATATTACAATATTGTTCAATCTATTTAATAAAGAAGGCCGTAGGAAGTGATCCACTACAAAGTTTCTTATTCTTGAATATTAGATACACATGTTTAATTATACTCATGAGCAGCCTGATTGTTGTAGACAGACTGTGTTTTCAAGGGATATGATCCAACAACAATATGTCTTATATGTTGTAACCAGTTGATCATTCAAATTGGAGTTTAGCTACCTAGAGATGTGTAAGTATCTGATTGGTTTGGTATTGTTTTCTATTTGCCTATAAACTTTGAGTTTATGTTTTCATTCTCACCTTGTAGTCATAACACATTATTATACTTGATCAGGAGATGATAGTAAAAAAATCTATTATATTCAGGTTAAATATTCATTATATCTCTTGATAATCTCATTATTCTTGGTAATATTTTACATAATGCATAACCAACCATAACATGTTACTCGCATTCTTTGCTAGGGTCACTTGAATCTAATACTCTATCACTATGGTCAACCACTTCTTGTTTTCTCTCCCTAAATCTCGGGATCACATTGGTCAACCTACTCAAGCCAGTACCCTAGTTTCTCTCCTTGTTTGTCAATGGAGTGTATTCCTTCACAATGACATTTGAGCGCAGAGCCTCAAAGGTTTCCGTGAGTAGGTTGTTGTCTGTCTGAGTGGGGTATATTGAGGCTTAAAACTTGAAAACTACATGAAATAAGGAGGTTGCAAACCCTCAAATCTAGCTTTTGGGCATGATATGTGAAACAAAAACATAGGTTCAGAGATTGATTCTAACAATGAGTTTAGGTGACCAAGCAAGAATCACATTTATGGAGTTTTTTGACAATTAACTACCTCTTGGTTTAAGAAAGCTTCCTATTGATAAACATATCTCTCTACCACATGAGATAAGGGTAGTGTAAGAAAGCTTCCTCTTGAACTAGTGTTGGTTTTATGATAGGAACATGTCTAGTGCTCCATATTGAGTCAGAAATACAGTCTTGGAATTTTTCTTGTGATTTCCTTAGCCTTATGTTAGGATGACCAGCTGAATCTATAATCGATCCCCTAAATCTCTCTACAACTTCATTAATGTCCATAATCTGAATTGATCAAATACATTCTGAAGCTTTCTAAGAGCAAATTGATCAAACACCTTATGAAGCTTTCTAAGACCAAATTGATCAAACACCTTCTGAAGCTTTCTAAGAGAAAATTGATCAAACACCTTCTGTAGCATTCGTAGTATAAACATTTTGTTCATATCATTATGGCTCTATTATTGTATGTTATGTAGCATTTGCATGATATACCAGCTTAGTGTTGATTTGGAAAGACTTATGCTTCAGAATGGAAGCATGACATATCTCAATAATCTACAACAAATATGACTATTGAACTATATGTAAGGATAGTCAAAATCTCATTTGGTAACTATTTGGGTTGTAAAGACTACTACCTAGCCATATACATGGTTATGGAATCAACCTCTCATGTGGATATCACATTTGTAAATAAGTTTTGCATCTCTATCTTCTTATTTCCTTGAAGTCCTCTAGTTGATGTGTTTTCATTTCTCTAGAGGTACGTTCTACTAATAATTAATTATCTATTGTTTCATATTGCGATGCCACTATTCTACCTTTGGCTCTGAAACATGTATGACAACATCTCTACCAACTAAGTTGATTATAGCATAATTTGGTTTGCAATTGTAGGTTGGAAATATTTTATACCTACCGTTGTTTCCTTATCATTCATGGATTCCATAGGGTGGTACACACTTAGGTCTAATATAGAGGATGAGTATTATTTTTTAAAGTTTTGTCACATAGTTATTTTTACTATGTAGGTTCCTTAGTGGTTCTTTAGGAACAAATAACTAGTCATATATGTTAGAAAAAGGCAACCACTTCATTTTCTGCCTAGTGTTTTCTATATCAATGTTTGTGATTACCTACTCTCATGCTATCCAACTGGCTAAACCTATTGGTTTTTTTACTACCAATGGTGTCTTAATTAAATATGGTGATGCCTTGAAGAGAAGTGATAAACTCTGTCATGTGGTATTTGTCAAAACTGATATACGATCATAAGAGAACACTTTTGTGACTAATTCAAAGTTTGCTTTGGTTCAAACCATGAAAGGTTTCTTGTTTTACTTGCTTGTATAGAGGTATAGTCCTTTCTCATCAAAGACATAGTTGTATAAAATTTAATCTCAGCTAGTCTATTTGTTTCCCTTTGCTAATGTGATGTAGTGATGAATCAAGACCCACTTGTAAGAGCTAATACTGACAAATCACACCAATATCACTTTTTCATGGGGATTTCTACTAAACAAGAAGACGAAGAACATCAAAAAGAAGCAAATCTAACTGAGTATATCTGGAGACCCAAGAATTTTCTACATTATTTAGAAAAGGAGTATTGTGTTATACGTCACCCTTATAAGAAGTGACTAAAGATGACCTTCAACAATTGTTAATTCATTGTAGGTCAGAATTTTCTACATTATTTGAAATTCTATCATAATGCAGACCCTTGTTTTCAGTTAATATGCCCCTATTGAGTTGAGAATAATCTTTATCCATCTAAGGTATAAAGTTTGAGTAATCATTACTTAGTAATTTCTCATATTAATCATACTATGTTTTTGTCTCATATAGGATTCATACTTTGTTGGAAGTTTTGTATCTAGCTAGAGAAAAGTTTGACTTCCCCGCTAGAGTCATATGGGATAATAATATTCTTCCAATTATGTTAACTGCATGAAGTAGTGGTGTGAATAATGTCTTCGATCTCAGTCTAAATGGAAGAGGGGGCTAAGTTATAAATCCCTTAGTGTGGTAGCATGTAATGAAGGGAAGGGACGAGTATTTTATTTTGTTAATAATGCCTTTGATCTCATATGTGAATTTTACTAAATGTCGTACAATGATAGCTATTGAAACTTGAATCATTAGGCATCACCCTTACTATTTTAACATTATCCATTGTGGCAGAGACTGCTTATTCAAGTAACTAACAAAGTTTGTGTTTGTTTATCAGTCAATATGCCCCTATTCAGTTGAGAATAATCTCTAGCCACCTGAGATATAAAATCTTAGTAATCATTATTAGTAGTTTCTCATAGGCATCATATTATGTTTTTGTCTCATATAGGATTAATACTTTTTTGGAGGTTTTGTATCTAGCTGGAGAAAGGTTTGACTTCCTATCTAGAGTCATATGGGATAATAAAATTATACCAGTTATGTTCACTACAAGAAGGAGTGGTGTGAATAAAGTCTTCAATCTCAGTATAAATTATAGAGGGGGTGAAGCAATAAATCCCTTAAGGTGTCAGCATGTAATGAAGGGAAGAGGCAGGCATTTTATTTAGAAAACATATGTTTTGTGCCTACAACTATAGCAAAGCTGGTTGGGATTTTCCTAATTTCTAATAGATGGATGAATGATAATGTTAGTGTTGGTATCTTTTCACCATTATGCTCACAACAATGCTAATGTTAACTCAATGGTCATCATGAATGAAATTTTAGACTACTAATTCACTAATGTCTCTTGGAATTGGACCCATACACAACAACAAACATGTTTAGTGGCATTTGTTGACACTTAAAAAAATGCCTCTAGTAGCAATGCCACTAGAAAGATAGTGGTGTAAGTTGTAAACGCCACTAAACACTTTTCTTTAGTGGCATCCAATAAATGCCAAATAAAGGCCACTAAAACATCATTTGGCATTTATAAAAAAGCCACTATCCATCAATTGGCTTTTATACAAATGCCACTATTTTGTATTATGTTGCTGTATGAAAATGTTCTTATTGAGTTTAATGGCGTATAAAAATAGCCACTAATGACTACTAGTTTTGTATTACTACCACTACAGAAAACATTCACATTAGTGGCCTTTTAGAAATGCCACTGTAAAAAATTAATGCCACTAAACATGTTTAGTGGCATTTGTTGACACTTAAAAAATGCCTCTAGTACCAATGCCACTAGAAAGATAGTGGCGTAAGTTGTAAATGCCACTAAACATTTGTCTTTAGTGGCATCCAATAAATGCCAAATAAAGGCTACTAAAACATCATTTGGCATTTATAAAAAAGCCACTATCCATCAATTGGCTTTTATACAAATGCCACTATTTTGTATTATGTTGGTGTATGAAAATGTTCTTATTGAGTTTAATGACGTATAAAAAAGCCACTAATGACTACTAATTTTGTATTACTACATTTTCATGGCTTTTCGTCATTCAGTTTTCAATTTATTATCATGATTTCTAAATGAATGTCAAGTGTAGACGAACTCACTTGTTTGAAAGTATGAATATTGTTTATTTATAAACAATTGAGAATTACATGGAGAGGACATTTTATCTTGCCCCTAATATTGAATACAATACCAATGATAAACTTTCATACACATTTTACCCTGCCCCTTATATTGAATTACATGGGGAGGACATTTTACCTTGCCCCTTATATTGAATACAACACCATTAATGTTTACTGCTGCATTTTATGGTTTGCAAAATCTTCTTGCTGAACAATGTGGCATACATGATGCCTTCAACATTGCTGGAGCTGGCTCAGCAACTGCAACTGCAACTATATCTGGTCTCATATTGCCTGGTTCCTTGAGATGGCGAGTGCGGAATATGCTCCTTGGTTCTGCACTTGGAGCTGTGTTTTGCTTTCCACTCAGTTGGGCCCATATGAAACTTGTAGAGAAGGTAGCTGAGCGGAGTGTAGTTCTATTGGTGTCTGATTCTGGTGAAAGTGATGCAGGAAGTAGGGTGGGTGTGGGAATTGAAAGGCTTGAAAGTAGCCTAAGAAAATATTTCCTACACGTCATTGGCATCAAATCTGGAAACAGTTAAAAATTGACTTATCTTTTATTTGTATCATGCCAGCAAAACACAAGTTGAATTCAACTTTCTTTTTTATCATTTACTTCCACCTACTGCAAGGGTTTTGATTAGTTATGTGCTTGTAGTTACCAATTTCATGTATCTAGAAATGCATAAGGTAGCATCTCAGCCATGAAAAGTGTGTGAATTATAGCATGAAGTGGATAGACGTACGATGGAGATCTTTGTGAATAATAAGCTGATCCTTTTTCCATTATAAAAAAACATTATCAAGTTGAACAATTAAGGCAAAACAAAATCCAAAGTACCAATGATTGTCCCTTATTGATTAAGAATAAGAGGGAAATATGATCATGGTAAAATAGAGAAGAAACAAAACAAGTAAGAAGGCATTGTACCTTCTAGTTGTTGGCTCCATATTCAAATCAATATCACTGCAGTGCGGTTGAGCTCCAGATCTCCATTTTGGTCTTCCTAGCTCTTGATCTCCATCATTGTAGGTTCCATATCTTTGCATCAATCATTCTATGTCTGTTGTGTGGTGCATTACAATGCACAATAGTCTTGACACAAATAAGGTATAAGGAAGGGTGTTCACTTAGTTCCCTACAAACAACATGATTTATAAACAAAGAAGAAACTCTTTAATACTGAGAGAACAATTTTAGAATCATATAAAATATATACTGACAAACTTTGATAGTCCCAATAGTTTTCACACCTAACAGATTTCATGAAGGAACTAATGCCAAGATAATATCAAAATTATTGGTAACGAATTAATAAGCTTGTATTTAAACAAAAATCTTTTTCAAATTCAAGAAGACAAATGCTACCCAGAAAAAATATGTATAAAACTGTTCATTGATAGCCGGAACACTAAGGAACCTTATACTACAAATCAAATATTCATACACCATATATGGACAATCAAATCTACAAAAAGATAGCTCACACGCATGGGAACAAGATGAAGAGACAATAAATCAGTCCACCATATTCAAATAGACCAGTAGTTTAAAGTAAGATAAGATGCTCTATGAGATTCTGAAGAGAAGGCTAGAAGAACCTTAAACAAACCACATGGGTTGCATACCTTCTTGGGATTGGTTTAGTATGATAATACCTTGTAGTAACCAGAGTGTAAGACCCACACAAGGAATGTGCCATATCCAGAACATGATTCATCTTTCCAAGCAATATATTGGTAGGTATTGCCTCTAAGTGTCCTATTTCCATTGAGAATATCATCCCAACTGTCAAATTTCAGGTTTCCCTTTGTGCTAGTGTGTATATAGAGTTGTTTACCATTGTCTGTCAATACTGAAATTGATCATGTAACATGATTATGTGTTCTGCATACAAACAAAGTTTCAGTTACAAGACTAATATGTGAGTGGCATGTGTCAATTGTGTGAGAAATGTGTTCATCGCTAACAAGACTAATAGTATCAAAAGTTATATTCAGATGGGATACAAACTTGAATGTGAGCCTATAATAGAGTTAAGAATTTGTGATCTTCATATTCAGGAATGACTGGTTCCTTAGATCTGTAAGATTTCTCAGGAGGAGGATAGTTGGCATGTTAATTTCTATTATTTAAGAAGGTCATGTCTTTTTGGAATTCATAGTAATCATATTACTAATGGTTCTTGGTTGACAAGGCAAAACTCATGTGCTAACAACCCCCTTCCAGATCTCAGAGGCTAACAAACATTCAAAGGATAGATGCTGAATGAATTCAATGTTAGCCCAACAGAGAAAGTAGTAAAAGGTGATCATCATGTCCCTTTTACGAAGGTACTCTGTTGTAGTAAGGCATTCAGTACAGTTTGGTCTAAGAAATAATTCTAAATCTCTTAGGCATTTGATGAGTCCAAAGCCATGAACCACACTTGATTTCTTAGTTCTTTACTCTAATAAGGTTCTTGGCATAGTTCAAGACTTCAAGTTAATGAATTCAGCCCCATACAAAGTAATAGAACAATCTTCTATAGAAGAGGTAACCTCAATATTAGGATCAATTGTTTGAACAACCTGCAACAAAAACCAAGCAAGGCCTTCTACTTCACATGTACATGAGTTGTACGATCATTACTTACAACATGCAAATTTAGGAAATTTATTATCATCTTGTAGGGTTTTCTATACAAGGGTGAGTAGGGCTGCAACAAATAGGAAGCACCTGGTGATAGATCACTAACACTATGATAAATAGACTACCTAATAATATGAGGCATATATATAACAAAACAGCTTTGTACTTGGAGATTAAAGGCCATTCTCGACAGCTGACAACCTAAGACACAAGTAGAGCAACATAGAACACCCCAGATAAGAAAAATGAACACAGTGACATATAGATTTGAGCCCAACAAAAATAATGGGACAAAAACCCATATATATGCTAAGGAGTCAAAATTCAAAACTTACAACATTTGTTGATGGCTTGTCTGACTGCCCAAGGCTCCCATGGGACACATGCATTCCTAGTATAATAGTTGGCACTTGGGAGATCTTTGGCATGGATGGAGGATGCTCAGCTGTGGCAAACTTCTCTGTGCACTATGTCACATGCAGACTTATTAGCAAAAACAATGAGGTAACTTCAAGCTTGAAAATTAGTTGAAACATAAGACAATATCACAAGCATAGGTACTTATCACATAGAATGCTTACATAGAACCTCAAATGACTTGGAATTCTTGACATTCAGAGATATATTGTCCAATTCATGTTGCAAGCTAGTATCATAATAATTGGTACAACCACACCTTATACAACCAATCATGGTATACAACCTTAAATGACTTGGAATTCTTGACATTCAATCCTCTGCATTTGTACAACCACACCTTGTACAACCACACTCCAATAATTGGTGAACTATAGTTTTTATGCATTTGTACACCCACACTCCACACCTTGAACAACCACACCTAAGACACAAGCAGAGCAACATAGAACACCCCAGATAAGAAAAATGAATCCAACAAAAAAAATGGGACGAAAAACCCATATATATGCTAAGGAGTCAAAATTCAAAACTTACAGTAGCTATTGATGGCTTGTCTGACTGCCCAGGGCTCCCATGGGACACATCCATTCCTAGTATAATAGTTGGCTCTTGGGAGATCTTTGGCATGGATGGAGGATGCTAAGCTGTGGTGAACTTCTCTACACGCTGTGACACCCGCAGGCTTATTCAGGATCTCATTCATTGTGGAAACCTGAAGTGCGTTGTCAGTAAAATCTTTTTACGTATTTCGTTTAACTAATTTAAATGAAATACATTAAAAGATTTTACTTAAAATGCCCTTCATGTTTCCATAGAGAATGAGATCCTGAATATGCCTACGGGTGTCACATTGCACAGAGAAGTTCACCACATCCATGAGCATCCTCCATCCATGCCAAAGATCTCCCAAGTGCCAACTATTATACTAGGAATGGATGTGTCCCATGGGAGCACTGGGCAGCCGGACAAGCCATCAATAGCTATTGCAAGTTTTGAATTTTGACTCCTTAGCATATTTTTTGTCCCATTATTTTTTTTGGGCTCAAATCTATATGTCGTTGTGTTCATTTTTCTTATCTGGGGTGTTCTATGTTGCTCTGCTTGTCTCTTAGGTGGTCAGCTCTCGAGATTGGCCTTTAATCTCCAAGTACAGAGCTACAGTTAGCAGAGGATCATTACCATAGTTATTGGCTTTTAGGTCCTGCATCACAACCACATGTTACAGAAAGGGTATTGTTTTAGATGGAGGGGGTAAAGGAAAAAAGACAAATATAAAAATGTTGTTTTAACAATTAAGGGAACAGGGAGGAACCCACATTACTAAGAACACCCATTCTTTCTTGAGGCTTCTTTCTGGACTTCTCAACCAGAGCAAACCTCTGAAATGTTGACAATGACTTAGTGTGCCTCTGTAAAAGGAAAAACACCAAGTTATGTTAGTTAGTGGCCAAAAACAAACAAATAATTTATTAACTAAACTAGCAAAACAAAACACCAGGCTATATTATACTTAGTACCAAAAACAAAACATTCAAAAACAATGCAGTGAGAAAACAGAATAGCACTCGTAGAAGTAACACACCACAATAGGTACATAAGTGGGTCGCTTGGGCCTCCCTACATTAAGGCAAGGCAGAGGCTCTGAATACTTGAGCTCTATCTGATGATGATTTCTGAAATAATCAGAGACAAGTAGTGTCAGGATATTACTCATTTCATTCTAACAACTCATTTTCCTTTACATATATAAAGTCATGTTTCATCCACATACAAGCACAACTCAAGTGAATTACCTAGAAGGTAAGATGTGAGACCTCAAGATAAACATCGATGTCGCCTATATCTATGTGAGGGAACATATCTATAAGAAACTTGGAACAAATTGCCTTGGAAATACACAAAATATTTATGCATGGCAGATCTATGCTTTCAGGCAATGGGTGGTCGTATCACATTATTCCCAAAAACCATGCACATATAAAAAATACCCTTGCCTACATAGTAAAGATTTCGAAAAAGTATTACTGCATAACAAATTGCCCTGAAAATAACCAATAAATATATGAATAGTCTCATTTAAAATGTTGCAACAACTAGTCTAGGATTCATCAAAATGTTGGGTGGAGCTTGAAGATTGTAGTGTGGTTGCTAGAATCTTGATCCTTATAGTGTTAAGATTTCCTGCAGCATGTGATCAAGTAATGAAAGAAAAATTAATATGCCATAAGAAATATATCATGATCAGACATGATGCAAGTTGGATATGAAGCCCACAAATATGAAGCACCTGCAATATGCATTCCTGCTTATATAAGCAATTTCATTCCAAGATATTATCAAATAGAATCAAACCTGCATAGGTTGGGAAACAGAAAATCATGGTATACGATGTGTGGCTGCCATACAAAAGGGACAATTACCCTTTTATTACAGTAGTTTTTACATTAAAAAAGAATTATTCAGTCGACATCACCCATCCACATTAGTTGTAAATTTTGAATATCCAAACCATAATAATCCATTTACTAGTTGAGTAATTACAAAATAGAAAGAAATGGATCAAATAATCATAACTCATTTTCAACTAAATTTTTCATCCGTACCCACAAACAAGAAGCTAAAACACTGCTCATAGCTAAAACCACAAACCAATCATAATATGTGTATCATCCATAATACTAAGATTCTCCATAACAAAATTAAAAGTAGGTCAAAACAAAATAGATTTGTTATTTGGCAACATTGTCTATGACAATGGACATGAAACACCATTACTTTGGATCGGCATGTACAAATAAAAAATTGGATTAAATAAAAACAACTATAGCTCTCCTCTCTTTAGATAGTATCCAAGAATGCAATTAAATTTAAACTTCATGTCCTGCAACAAATGGAAATGAATTTAGATACTACTTTTGTTTTCAATTATGTAATAATATAAGCAATACTTTATGCTCACCTTGGCAACGTATGTGTTTTCGGCCATGCTATGACGTTGCCAACAACATCATCAATAGATTGAAATTGATCATAAGGTCTAACTAGAGGATCGTTGACCAACAAAGCAACCTTTACAAAAACAACAACAAATGATGAGCCTAAAATTGCACCTCCCACCCTTTTCATGAGGTCAACCTCAGAGACTCGACCGAATGCAATTCTAGCATCTGGATCTATAAAACTCAGCAAATACACATCCTAGAAACAAAATACAGTTACATAACAAATTTATATAAATGGAAAATGATGTGCAATTCACAGTAATACAAACATACTTGTCCCTTCTTAAATGATGAATGTCTTATATGGAGTGGAGTTTGCATTGATAAGTTTGTCTACACAATTATTTTATTTTTGTCATAAGTCCGTAAAAGTGAACTTGGAAAATAATTGATACCACACATCTTGTATAAAATGTATTCATACTTGGCCAGTGCCAACATGCTGTGCTTGACTGTTTCCTACTCTAGTTAAGGCAAGTAACTCCTCTAATTTTTGGTTGAATTCATCCTTTTGTTCTTGAAGTTTTGCATCAAATTCTAACTATTGTTCTTCAAGCTTATCCTAGAAATGCTTCCTTTGCACTTATTCAGCTTCTGGAGATTTACGGTTCTTGCCCCATATATCAGAAGGTGATGGTCCAAGTCCATAACCATGAACATATCCTGGTCTCTCTTCTCCCATAACATGCCTATAAATTTCAAATGATGTAACATCAGGTTATTTTCTTTGCATCTCTTCTCCTACCTCAGAAAGTTTTTCCTACATACAACAAATCATATGAGATGCAATTTATACCAAATATATACCTCTATGAAATTAGTATATGTAACATAATACTATAAGATATTATGTGTTGTACCAAAATTTTGGCAGATTCAACATCAACTATGCTCCCATCTTTTTTATGAAGAGTTTTCTCAAAAAACATTATGGGATCCACTTCTTTGCCTATTTCCTTCTCCATCTTTATCATTCAAACAAGGTTATTGTAAACATCAAATAAATTGATGCCATCAAATTATCTAAATGGATCACAAAAATTACTAACTTACATCATATTCCAGACATGCAAATGACTTGATTCCTGTTGTGTGGCTAACCTGTTGAAATTTTCTACTTGTCTTGTTAGTTATAGACTTCCTCTGTGGAAAACATTGTAGTATTGTGCATAGTAATTATCTGTGTGGTACTATAAGTATCAACGAATAGAAAAAATAATATTACCTTTCCTTTATTTCTCCTCCAATAATCGACAAGAAATTTCCAATGCGACTTGTCCACGTGGGGAACAACTTGTTCAAGTTGTTGTTCATATGGACTATCTTCTAGGAAGTATAGTATCCTTAACTCCCACTTGTGGTCCTTTGATTTTTTTCCTAGTCTCTTCATTGTCCACTCCTTCATATCCAAAGCCATTGTGAATTTACTATACCGACATAAAGGATATCAATTAGAAGCTTCATTTAACCATTTAAAAATAAAATTTAATAATATAACTTCACAAAATTACATATAGAATCTTTTTTATTTGCTGGAAATTATATCCAGTCCTCATAGTTTAGTGGACAAAGATTGGGATCTCTTGCAATGGTTGTTAGAAAACTTGATAAGTGACATTGGTTTTCACCTACTGGTTGTCCAAATTGATTTTTCTCAATGGGAATTGGATCGTTGGGCTTTCTTTTCCAAACATTCAAATATTGTGTTCGGCCACGTGCTTGATGTTTTTGAACTAAGCATTCATTCATAAAGGATAAAATATATATATGCAAAATTATATATCATTAAATGCAGCACTATAAATACAATGATATGAATGAAATTATTACCTAGCCCATCAGAAGGTGTTGTTGTAACATTCAATGACTCAACATGGTGAACAGAGATGTCATTTTGGTCCATGTTATCAGGAAATACATTGCTATTTTGGTTATTAGCAGCTCTATTCTCTACAATTCTGGAATTAATAGACACGGAATCATTGCCATTAGGCACACGGGGTAGCTATGAATTTCTTGATCTTGTAACTTTATCGCCACTTTCTTTGTTGTGCTGATTTTGTAACCTTGTTCCCATCTCCTTTTCAGTTGTGCATGTTTGAGAGGATTTCGAACCACCAACCATATTAGAGTCTTGGGGAGACGTGGCTGATTGGGCATTTTTTGTAGAGCTAGCAGCAGTTTTATTGAATTTGTTTACTCGATGTTTTTGACCTAAGCATTCATTCAAAAAGGATAATATATATATATGCAAAATTATATATCATTAAATACAGCACTATAAATACAATGATATGAATGAAATGATTACCTAGCCCATCAGAAGGTGTTGTTGTAACATTCAATGACTCAACATGGTGATTAGAGATGTCATTCTGGTCCATGTTATCAAGAAATACATTGTTATTTTGGTTACTGGCAACTCTATTCTCTACAATTCTTGAATGAATAGATACGAAAGCATTGACATTAGGCACACGGGGTAGCTGTGAATTTCTTGATCTTGTAACTTTATCGCCACTTTCTTTGATGTGCTAATTTTGTAACCTTGTTGCCGTCTCCTTTTTAGTTGTGCATGTTTGAGAGGATTTCGAACCACCAACCATATTAGAGTCTTGGGGAGACATGGATGATTGGACATTTTTTGCAGAGCTAGCAGTAGTTTTGTTGAATTTGTGTGCTCTATCATTACGAATTTTAGTAGGAAGGGAAGCTAAAATATTTTTGGAGCGATTTGAGGATGACATGTTCAAAGATTGCCAACAACCATGTCGAGTAATTCTAGGTAAATGAGTCGTCGTACAAGAGTCATTGTTGTTGTTCTTATCATTGCTTGTGGCTGTCATGTTATGGCAGTTGTCACTGTACTGTTCTCTCATCCTGAGTATATCAAGTCACATAAAGATGAAGACATTTAGAAAAATATTGAACAACATAATAACAATTTTATTAATAATATTTAAAAATGAAACACAGATATTTAATCAAATATAATTATAAACAACAATAGAGACAAGGTTAAATATGAATAAGAATAATGTCAGACATGCAAAATGCATACACCTAGATAGAGCACAATGTGAGACAGAAAATTAAAGAGATACATTGAGTGAAAAAGGCTTATTTAAGTCAAATATTAATGACAAACAAAAAGAAACATTGGCTGTTATTTTATAATCTTCTCATTCAAAACAATCATCATCATCGCTTTGAGATACACTTTCATCATCCTGCTGAATTCGGGATTGGTCTTTTTCAATTGTTGAACTGGCAACAGTAATTCCTTCCATATCCAATCTAACTATGTCACAATCAGTATCTTCATCCTCTGATGTCATTGATGGCCCATCTCGAGTTTCACCTTGCACATAAGCTTCGACATTCTCAATACAAGATTGTTCTTCCATGTTGAACATATCCCGTGGGGCAATCTTTAAAGCAAAATGCCACCCTTTTGCAGTGACATCTTGTACATAAAATACTTTTCCAACTTGAGATGCCACTATAAACGGTTCTCCTGTAGTTTGAAGGCGTCTCAAATTAACAAGAGTCAACCCTTGTTCATCATGCTTGATTCCCCTCGTTGAGTAGATGTCCACCCAATCACACTTAAATAATGTCACCTTAAAGTGTTCATAATAATTGAGCACAATAACATCCTTCAAAAACCATAGTAGGTAACATCTCTAGTAATTGGATTGCGGTCAGTGGTTTTAGAATAACAATCAGTCTTAGCTACCAGAAAGACTCCACTATTTTGTGTTGTTCGATTTGCATCTTTTGCCTTAGTATGAAATCTGTGACCATTGACAACATAACCCTTGTACTTAATGGCCAGTTGATGTGGACCTTGAGAAAGAAACTTGATTTTATCATCCACCAAATCTATTCTTAGGAGTGTCTCAATCTAACAAAAGAAAAGTTTGTTAGACTTTATTGATGAAGCATAACTAATTTAATTACCACAACTAAACTTACATGTTCCTTAAACCATCCATCAAATGAGTTACTATGTATTATCTAAACCTCCTTTAAGGACTTTTGAGGATGTGTTTTCCTAATGATATCATAGTGTATCCTGAATACAAAATATGTGCAATATGTTATTGGAATATGTTATAGCATTTTATTAATAGAAGACAGTTGATCCTTTTGGACATTTTCCAAATTTGCTTCGTCAGTATCGTTTCTATTTGGCCGATTTAATTTTGTTTCAACTCCATCCAAGTATCTTTAACAAAAAGTTAGACACTCTTCAGCTATATATCCTTCTATTATTGATCCTTCTGGATATCTTTTATTACGAACATATCCTTTAAGGGTCATCAGATACCTGATAACAAAGTTGAGGAAAATATTATGACAAATTACATTCCAATAGGTAAAGTCATCATGACGTATGAAATGTTACCTTTCAATTGGATACATCCAATGATACTAAATAGGGCCGACTATCTTAGCTTCATAAGAGAGATGGACTGATAGATGCACCATTATGTCAAAAAAACATGGTGGGAATATCTTCTCCATCTCACAAAGTGTCACAGCTATTGCATTTTCCAATGTAAAAAAATCATTTGGATACATGACTTTAGTGCACAACCTTTGAAAATAGCGACAGATTAATAATACATGACTTAGCATTCTTATTGGGCAAGGACGCAGTGACAACTAATGGCAAAAGTTATTGCATCAGCACATGATAATCGTGACTTTTCATTGGTAGCATCTTCTGATCCTTCAGCCGAGCACATCTAGATATATTAGACACATACCCGTCTGGAACTTTGACAGATTTTAGGAGGTTGCAAAATAATATTTTTTCATCTTTTTTCATTGTATAGCAAGCTAGAGGTAGGATGGTATATTTACCAACAATTTTTGGATGAAGCGGAAATCTGATTCCCATATCCTCCAAATCCTTCCTTGCATTCAAGTTGTCCTTACTTTTATCCTTCAAACCTAGCAATGTTCCAACAATAATCTCACATATATTCTTCTCAATGTGCATGCCATCGAGATTGTGCCTTACAATGTTAGTTTTCCAATATGGTAGCTCAAAAAAAATGTTTTTCCTTTCCCAATTGTGTGTTGAATCCTTACGTCTTGGCCTTTTCTTACCAATTATAGTTCTTCCATCCTCCAATTGTGACAAGATTTGAGCTCCAGAAGGAGGTTTAGGTGGACACTAAATTCTTGCTCACCATCAAATGCCTTTGCTTCTTTTCGGAATCTGTGGCTAGTTGGCCAAAACCTACGATGTCCTCTATAGCAAACTTTACGGCTATGTGGCAACCAATGTGAGACAGTATCTTTATTACAATAGGGTAATGCTTTGTAGCCTTTTAGTACTCCAACCAGATAGATGTGCATATCCTAGAAAATCACTAATAGTCTATAATAAAGAAGTGTGCATCAGTAAGAATTCCTTGGTTCCAACATCATATGTATGTACACCAGTATCACATATTTCTTTCAACTCATCAATCAATGGACGCAAGTACACATCTATATTTTTAGGTGAAGTTGGTCCAGGAATGAGTAGGGACAACATAAAATATGGTTGCTTCATGCACAGCCAAGGAGGTAAATTATATGGAATAATCACAACAGGTCATGTAATATAAGAAGTACTCATTGTCCCAAAAGGATTAAATCTGTCAGTTGCAAGTCCCAATTGAATGTTTCTAGCGTCTACAGCAAATTCTGGATGCATCACATCAAATGTTTTCCATGCAGGTGAATCAACCGGGTGTCTTAACTTGTCATCTTTTTCATATTCTTCTGCATGCCACCTAGTTAAGGAAGAGGTTTTTGATGACATGAATAACTACATTAGGTGGGGTATAAGTGCAAAGTGTCTGAGCACTTTGATAGGTATTCTCTTGGGTTTTTTTGCAAGCTCGTCATCAACATCTGGGATTGTAATCAATTTCCATCTTGATACTCCACATGTATCACAAATGTCTTTATCAGCAGAATCCTTCCAAAACAACATGCAACCATTTGGACAAACATGAATCTTCACATAATCTAAGCCCAACCCCGTAATCATCTTTTTTAGCTCATAAAATGAATTAGGTAACTATTCTCCTTCTGGTAGCATATTCTTAAAGAATGTAAGAAACATAGATGATGCTTTCTTACTCAAGCCATTAAGACAAACCAGGTGATAGAATTCTAGGATGCAAGCAAGTTTGCTATATTTCTTACACCCTGGATATAATTCTATCTCAGAATCCTTTAAGAAGATATAAAATTTTTCAGTATTGAAATGTTGATCACTAGATGGATCCACTCCTTCTGTATTTCCATCTTCACTGAAACTCAGAAAAGTATCATGCAACATATCTTGTAAATTTTTAGCATTAAGGAAATCTCCCTGATCAGTAGGAGCATCCATTTGAACATTGACATCTTCACCATGAAAAGCCCAAGAAATATAGCTTGGTAAGAAGCCATACCACAGTAGATGGCTCAATGCAGTCTTTCTGGTGACCTGGTATACATTAGCACACTTTCTACATGGCCAAACAATCTTGTCTCCAATCAATGAATGTTCAAAAGTGAAATCCAAAAATTTTGTTACTCCACATAAGTATTTACTGCTCATTCGGTCATCCTCTGCTATCCAAGACTTATCCATTCTATAAAGAACATTTATAATGAAATTTATCAGTAATTTGTAACATAATAGGATATGCATATTTCTTTTTGTTGTTTGGTTTCAAATGTGTCATTAGATAGGATGGATTTGTGAATTTGGAACATTCATGGGAACACACATTTCAGTTATAAACATTCATGTAGCAACTTTCAGTTCCATTCATTAATCTCTTTTTACATCCACACACAGGGGTGTACCCCTAAACCGTAACTAAACAAAGAGGTTGGTGTACCCCTAAACATGTGCATAATTAAAATAACTATTAATACATACAAGTCTAGATAGATAGACAACTAAATACTACACCAACATGGTCCCACATCAGTAACTTCGAGGACTTATCATTGTGGTGATGTTCTCCTGAAATTCAGAACAGACAACAACTATGAGGATTGATTGCTTTTAGACAAAAAATTGTAAACACAATTTTTTTGTCTTGGTAATTATATTTGTTAATTTAACCTACCGTGGTCTTTTTGATGATTGTGTTGTGTCATGGAGCTCCTCACTATATTTAGACAAATTTGAACTAACAGGGGCCTCATCATCAGATTCGTCTGAGCTGATATCTTCCATTGTGCGCTCATACCATCGTAGATGATCGAGGGTCTCCCAGTTGATGTTGTTTATCCAAACTTCGATGGTATTATGGCCAACTAGACGGAGAAAAAGCTTGTCTCTATGGCCCACTAGAATCTTTCTAATCCAATCACGCCAATCGGATTTTGATACAAGATTTCCTGCCAAATCATACTCAACCTCAATAACATGTGAATAATTTCCAAAATTTAGGGTCACTTCACCAGGCCTGTAGTGTCTTCCTTTTAGAAAATGCCAATGTTTGGGTATGGCTAGTTGGTTTAAGGAACGATCATCTAGGATGATGTCCAATTATTCTTCAATAGGGAACGTTAACATTGGCATAGAGGCCCAGTTCATAGTGACTGTTGTGGGTGGACAGAGACTGCATAATATTAGTATTAACAAATTGTAAGTACATATAACAATGTTATATATTTTCAGAAAAAGTTGTACAACATCAGTTAACCATTTATTGCTTGTCATAACCAACTTTATTGTGGTATACATGATAGCTTGAAAAGAAATCTAATAGAGGAGATCATGTCCTATATAGAGGCTATATCTTTGCAATTGGTCCAATGCTCACTAATCCCGCTTTGAGAATTTCAATGAAGTAACTAGTATTTTCTATAATTTGATGTATCTTGGTATTTCATACAATGAGGTGAAACTTATTATCTATTTGTTGAATCAACACTCATATTTTAGATTATCAAATAGGTTAATGGTGTCTGGCTTATTTTGTACAGGTGTGAGACCTATTTAATTTGGAGTATCGATGCACTACTATAGAAGGTGTGAGACCTATTTAAAAAGGTTACTGGTGTCTTTCCAAATTTTTACTATAGTCGTGTACTTCTGTGTTTATCAAAACACTACTATAAGATATCTTATCATCTTATTATTTTGATAGTACCACAAATTTTATGACAAGAAGGATTCATCTAAAAATTGTAAATTTTCTAAATGAGTTACACGAAGGATTCATCTAAAAATTGTAAATTTTCTAAATGAGTTATGTGAGGTTATTATACTTTGACCTATATGTAAATGGGATAGATTCCTGCCACTTTAGTTATATAAGTACATGACACTATGTTTGAAATACTTTTTAAAAGGATAAAAGAACATACTTATAATAAGGACCCATGCACATTCTAATTATTTTGAACTGAATCAGAACATGAACAGGAGCCTGGGTCCTATCTGCCAGTATCAATGGAGAATTCGTAAACCTCAAAACCACCAACATGGTTTCCAAACCTACAACCTCAGCTTCTACAAGCTCACCTACTAGAAACCTTTAGAACATATACAGCCAGAAAGTAGGAATCTATACAAACAAATACCAAATATACAATCCCTGATATGAAGCTGAACACCAAGGTGTATGTTCTTCATAACATGGTACTCAATCATGGCTATATTCCTTTTTTGGTCAGCCAAAACTCTTATTTTCAAAGGATAGGAATATCATTTCAAAGAATACCAAAAGAGCCTTAAAAAAAGGAGAACCATACAAAGCCATTTCAAGCACTTCCATAGGCAAGAGCCAGCATAGAATCCCATCCTTAGATGACATCAAATAGGGAAAAGACAAACCAACCCAAGGAAAAATCACATATCCTTCAGCCAATGATAACCAATAGAAGAAAAAAGTAGAACATCACTCAAAACCACATTAGAAAAAAGGATTCAAAAGAAAACAACATACAAGACCTTCCAATCAAAACCAACAGAAGCTTCAACCAGAAGAGCCTGATAAGAGGTGGGAGAAAAGTATTGAACCTTGACCAAGCATAAGAATAGAAGCATAGCATCCAAAAGTCTAGAATCAGAATGAACAGAATATGACAAGAGGAGCAACCGCCCCCCCCTTTGATAAGGGGAATCGAATGAACATGATATAATTGTGCTCACATGTAACCAATTCATGGTGAAGGGAAATGGTGTATTTTTCTTTGCTATTTTGAATTTGTATCATCTTCATACTAGCCCCCCCTTTAGAAGTCAGTGATGCTTAGTAAGCCCCTACTTTTTAGAAATTTCATTTGAAGTATAGTTTCTACTATATAAGTGGATCAACCCATGTATTTTGGTATAGAAATTAACTGTGATGAAGATGAGATGCTTAATCATTCTTGGCCTCTGTGCTTTTGAGAATATATTAGATTTCTCACTTATATTAAAGGGAAACATATAGCAATAAAATGACATTGTTTTGTAACCTATTTATATACACTAATCTAAAAACATAGAAGAAAATTGGTGTGGGTAATGACATATCACAATGTATACTAAAAATAGCTAAGCCTAATCAAACCTAATTTCATGTATATACCATAACCATGAATAATTACACTTCATTAAAATTAGCTTCTAATTAGAACATGGGAATCAGGACTGCATGCCATGTCTAATATCAGGGAGGTTCCTTGTCTCAAAACCATTCCAAAGATTATAAAATATTAATTTGTACTTCGTTGGAAGTTGTTATGCATAAATCTTAGTGATTCTTGGCCTCATTAAAATCCATGTGTCTTAGAGGTGTGTTGGTTGCAACTGAAACATCGACTTAGTTGTAATGCCCACGATCAAATTTCCATTATCCTATACTTCATTAAGTCTTAGTCCCCTAAATTAATGGAAGTAATGAGATTTGATTATTTGGATACTTTTCTATCTTATGTTTATAACTATTGAAGTTGGTGTTGGCTAAAATTCTTGAGTTATTTCTGACCTTATCTTGTTTGTCGTTTCCTCCTTGATATCAAAATCTACATTGATGGACAGTCTGTTAGTAAGAGTTAGACCACTAAAGAAAGTGGTGTTTAGATACCCATCACCAAACCCATGATTGCATCTCCACATTCTCATGAACTCTATTATTCCTCTCCCTCCATAACCAGTACATGATGCACATTGCCAAACAATGATTCTCCTTGCTAGTGTAATTAAAGAGACAGTTCTTCCTCTACTAGTGTGAATCAATATAGAGTAGTCGATTGTGATGGTGATAATGGTTGGGGAAGAGAATCTATTTGTAATGTGGTTGGGACTAATCACCTGGCGCCAATGTAGCAAATGTGACTGAACTGGCTTCCTCGGCGCCGACAAAGCAGACTCATGGCTTCCTCGGTGCCGGCAATGTGGCACTTCGTCGGCCAGTAGTCAAAAGTGATCCTCCACGGTGCGATCAACATGCCACCACCAGTCAGTCGATGCGCTCGATCCTCCAAGACGTTGTTAGGGTGAGCGATGATCGACCAGAAGGCTATATCTCCTCCACGCATTGTCGGTTTTGAAAGAATATCGACGAGGGATTGGGGAGATCAATCGCCACAGTCACTGCAATACTAGCTATTATGTGGGAGCGCGAAGGAAAAGAGGGAGAAGTGAAATGAAAATTTTAGATAGATAATATATTACAGCTACTTCACGTGCGTCATTTGGTTTGGCAATTTAAAATTGCTACTAATTAAATATAAGAATGTCTTTAATGTTAAGTCTTTTTTATAAACTCTATAATAGGTGGTTTAGTGGCATTTTGATTAAAAATGCTTTTACATTAGATAGATAGTGGATTTTTTTTATAAATGCCACTAATGGGCAATTTTGATGTAGTGAAACTGACATGTTGATTAGCAATGATGACCTGCAACTAATTCTAACCTCTATTTACATGATTCATGATATATGTTTGAAAAAGGCAACCATTTCATTTTCTACCTAGTGTTTTCTATATCAATGATTGTGATTACCTGCTCTCATGCTATGGAACTGGCTACACCTATAGGTTTTTCTACTACCAATGATGTCTTAATTAAAGATGGTGATGCCTTGAAGAGAAGTGATGAACTCTGTCATGTGGTATTTGTCAAAACTGATATACGTTCATAAGAGAACACTTCTGTTACTAATTTAAAAGTTTTCTTTGGTTCAGACCATGAAAGGATTCTTATTTTACTTGCTAGTATAGTCATTTCTCATCAAAGACATAGTTGTATAAAATTTAATCTCAGTTAGTCTATTTTTTCCCTTTGCTGCTATGGTGTAGTGATGAAGCAAGACCCACTTGCAAGAGATAATACTGACAAATCACACCAGTATCACTTTTTCATGGGGATTTCTAGTAAACAAGAGGATGAAGAACATCAAAATGAAGCAAATCTAACTGAGTATATCTGGAGATCCAAGAATTTTCTACACTATTTGGAAAAGGAGTATTGTGTTATACGTCAACCGTATAAGAAGTGACTGAATATGACCTTCAAAAGTTGTTAATTCATTGTAGGTCAGAATTTTCTACATTATTTGAAATTTTATCAAAATACAGACCCTTGTTTATCAGTCAATATGCCCCTATTGAGTTGAGAATGATCTTTAGCCATCTGAGGTATAAAGTCTGAGTAATCATTACTCAGTAATTTCTCATATTAATCATACTAGGTTTTTGTCTCATATAGGATTCATACTTTGCTGGAAGTTTTGTATCTAGCTAGAGAAAAGTTTGACTTCCCAGCTAGAGTCATATGGGATAATAATATTCTTCCAATTATGTTAACTGCATGAAGTAGTGGTGTGAATAATGTCTTCGATCTCAGTCTAAATGGTAGAGGGGGCTAAGTTATAAATCCCTTAGGGTGGTAACATGTAATGAAGGGAAGGGGTGAGTATTTTGTTTAGTTAATAATGTCTTCGATCTCATATGTGAATTTTACTAAATGACGTACAATGATAGGTATTGAAACTTGAATCATTAGGCATCTCCCTTAGTATTTTAACATTGTCCATTGTGGCAGAGACTGCTTATTCAAGTAACTAACAAAGTTTGTGTTTGTTTATCAGTCAATATGCCCCTATTCAGTTGAGAATAATCTCTAGCCACCTGAGATATAAAATATTAGTAATCATTACTCAGTAATTTCTCATAGGAATCATATTATGTTTTTGTCTCATATAGGATTAATACTTTTTTGGAGGTTTTGTATCTAGCTGGAGAAAAGTTTGACTTCCTAGCTAGAGTCATATGGGATAATAAAATTCTTCCAATTATGTTCACTATAGGAAGGAGTGGTGTGAATAATGTCTTCAATCTCAGTATAAATGGTAGAGGGGGCTAAGCTATATAGCCCTTAAGGTGTCAGCATGATTTTCTTCAGAAAACATTTATTTTGTGCCTACAAAAATATCAAAGGTGGTTGGAATTTTCCTAATTTCTAATAGATGGATGAATGACAATGTTGGTGTTGGTGTCTATTCACCATTATGCTCACAACCATGCTAATGTTAACTCAATGTTCATCATCAATGACATTTTAGACTACTGAATCACTGAGGGCTCTTGGGATTGGACCCAAACTGATATGTTGATTAGCAATGATGGCCTGCAACTGATTCTAACCTATGTTCACATTATTTGTGATACCATAGACACTCCTTTATGAATGATTGCAAGATTATAGAGTTGGTTGGTAATGCACAAGGGTAGGGTGACAAACATAGGGTGGCAGAATGTAATGGAGGGAAGGGGTAGGTAGATTTAAGCTTCTCAGTTGCTTTCACACCATATATTCCTCATCGACATATTCATATGTTCATGTAAAACCACTAATAGACAAGTTCTCTTCACTATTTTTCATCTTACTACATTAATATTGTCACGCTTGTCAACATTACACCCTCTACATATTTTTCATCTTATTATTTTTAGTTGTACCTAGTGATTCAAAGAGAGTAAAGCCGAGCAACACATCTAGAAAAAGGGTAGCACTTAAGTCTTGCATTAGGATCATACCAACTATATGTCCTATTTTAAGGTTAGCCTAATTAACTAATCTGTCACCTTCTGTATCATATGAAATGCCTTGTGAAAAGAACCTTTTGTTTAAAATGAGAGAATACAATTCTTTCTTTTGTTTATGTTTTTTTTCTTCTTTTGTAGCAATTTTTTTAGTTTTAGCTCAATTTGAGGAACAAAGTTAGGTTTATAATTTAACCAGGAAGTCCCCCTACAGCTACATGGGGATTTTTGGATATAATGTTGTAACCACCCTTCGACAATACTTAAACTCTACCATATATGTTCATGGTGTTTCATTTAATGCTCATGTTACAACCCCTTTTTTTGGTTTCATATGGTTGGAAATGCAATTTCCCCAATTAATGTATGATTATGGGAATTGTATGATTTATGTGTATTGAATGTATTTTCTCTAAAATATTTCCTTTGTGCATGTGATTTCGTTGATCATAATATGTTAATGAGTCCAATATGATTAAAAGAAAAAGACAAAATCAAATAATGCATTATTAAGAAGGAAATTTGAGATAATGAGGACAATATGAGAAATATGTGGAAAGATGTGTGATTGACTCATCATGGATGAGATTTTGAATCCACAAGGCTTCTATTAGTAAAAGGAATTCAAATAAAGAGAATAAAAGAATAGGAGAGAAAATATGTATAAAATATGCCTTAATATGTGATAACTTGCGTGTGAAGAAAACTCTCTAATAATCTCAAATTAGAGTCCCAAACTTTGCGCACATGAAGTTTAAGTCATTGTGGAATTTCATTTAAAATTTGGGAACGTTTGGATAAAAGGGGAGAGAGTTATGCATTTATTAAGTTTCCTTAAAGTGAGGGATTAGCTAATATGATAATGTGATTTGTCACATTTATAATCCAACCAGGAATCTAGGGCCCGACCTTTTTTGAGATGTCATGCATTCCTGGAGACCTCTGATTATAGATCAATGGTCTGTAAATCGTCTCCCACCTTTGGCCTTGATGGGAAAATAGGATTAGTACGGTTCCCTCTCCCCCTCAATTTCCTGTTCTCCCTGGTCGATGAGGATTCTTGGAAACCATCCCATTGGTTTTAGAAAGAGATTACAAACCCAACGACCCAGATTTTTGCCTCTTTGGGAAGCTATTAAAGAATCCCCTAAACTACAGGACCCTCTTCGACCACACTCCAAAGCCATGTATATATATGGGGCAGAATTCCCCTTTGAGATATCCCTCTTATTCATGAGACCTCACGTGACTCCCATCATCCTTTCCCCACCTCCAATATCTTCTCTATCTCACAGTCTTTCTCTGTTCTTCTCTGATACTACCACTGGAGATCCATCTCCTTGCCCAGCTAGCCTCAACACCTCCTGGCCAATTGAGGTCGTCGTCAAGTTAGTCCAGAGAAACGAATCTTTTGGTGCTATTTCCTGGTGACCAGAGCCTTAGAGCCTCGAAGTCAATAAGTGGGTTGACCACCGAGAGGGCATGCATCGTGAGAAGGCTAGATCGGAGGAAGGAGATGATCAAAGGAGAAAAAGACCTTCCTGCCCTCGACTCAACACGGGCAAAGAGAGGGCACGAAGGGGTTTTTGCGAGGGAAGGGGGGCCTAGACTCGCAGAAGAAAACCACTAGGTGGTGCACAACCACTAGTCCAGCCAGATCGGTGTGGACCCAAGGAGCCCGAGGTAAACGCTGACATGGCCTCTTGTAATTGGTCCATAATCATTTTAATTGCAAAAATTCTAGAAATAAATCAGTAACTCAGAATAAGACATGTTATATATGAAAATTGATCAGAAAAACCCATGGAATTCAATAAAAATGGTTTTAGAGTATGAATCTGATCATAGTTCGAAAAGTACCTAAAGTTGCCATCCTTAATGCATTTATAACTGAGATTTACCCTAATTTGATGTTCTATGAAATTGAGATGATTAATATGGATATTCTATGGGCATATTAACCTATTGATAATAAGAAAGATGTTTTGATGTATAAATAGATGATCCATGTGCTTAATAGTCTAATTTAGGGTTTTGATATGTTAATATGCATTAATGGGCTTAGAAACCCTAATCTAGATGTTAATGGTTTTTAATGAAATATATTTTGAGATCCTTTGTACAAAAGTGATACTAGGTTAATCCTAATCCTAATAGATGATAATAAGGCTTTAATATGTATAAAGTGGATAATTAGGGTTTTTGTACCTAGAACTGCTGTTTTAGGGTTTTGTGGACATAAAAGAGGAAAGTTGTAAATAGATCTAAAGGAACCCTAATTCAAATTAGAAACCTAGAAAGTGATTCCAAGTTAATAAAGTAGATTCTTGATAAAGTATGTACTAAATAGGTTACATATGCTTTTCAAGATTCTATGATTTTGTGGTTGAATTGATTGCTTGGATTGCTTTCTTGATTGGAATGTTCTTATTTCTTGAGAAATATCCTAATCAGGTATGTGGTTATTTATGATTTCACACTTTAGTATCTCGGTGTTTTCCTGATGATTTATCGATTGTATGGAAATAAAATTCTTGGATAAATTTATTTTTGCAATCTTTAAAGTGAATATGACTACCACAATCTAAGTATATATATGACTTTCCCGAACCTACAAACCATCTCTGGATGTAAGATAAGAGACCAAGCCCTGGAGGGAAGGTCAAGGTGGTCAAGCCCCAGAGGGAAGACCACAGGGCACCCAGAGAGCTGACCCCAGATACCAAGCTCAGGATGCAGAAGGTAGCCTTAAAGTCCCTTGCAAGGACTAAACCCTAAGAGAGGGTATCCCAGAGTATGAGTAAAAGTGGTTGGGAAGTCATATTGGAAAACGTAAAATTTGCATTGCTAAACAACTATTTGATGTGGTTATGTTGTTAGATAATATGTGCAATATTTTGGTTGTCCCCGCATACCGGTATATTAATTTGTGCTGAATGGATTTTATTTGTCGGTGTTTTAGGATTATCTAAAATTGGACAAACAGTAAAGTGGAACTTGTGAAGATTATAGTTAATTCATAAAGGAGGACTTCGATAGTTAGAATTTTAATGAGGGTAGCAGTTCCAATTCCTATGTTTGAAAGGTATGTGAAAAGTAAATTTTTATTCCAGTTTCAGTTTAGTCTTTCGTAGAATTTGTTAATTATTTTTGATTATTTGTAAAACCATTGATCCTATTTTTGGGATAACACATCTGACTTCTTGGTCTTCCTTAATTGGGGGTTACTGGGAAGTGGGGTCATTACAATGGGTATTAGAGTGATGGTTTTCCATTTAATCTCTAATAATTATTAAATTTTACAAACTCTTTAGGTCCCAAGGGAGTTATTAGAGGATTTTCCAATGATGGAGGTGCCTAGAAAAGGATCACAATCTGGGGGTTGGCAAGATTTTCCTCCGCCCCTCTAGTCATTCTATGAGGACTCCTGGATACTGTATGACTGCCTGACCAAAATTAGAGGATTTGACTCGAAATAAGATACCTCTATGTCTTTTCTCATGTGTCTTCGTCCCTTCTCTACCTTATTCATTGAATAACTTTATGAGATTAGGGTTTTATCTCTCTCCACCACCCTCCTGAGTTCATGGTAAGTATAATAATGATTAAGGAATCCTCCACCAAATAATAAAAAGCATGTAAGAAAGATGTCATGGACATAAGTTTTGATAATTAGAAACTCAGACTGAGTTTAGTTACAAGCTTAGGTTGCATGGCATGTGTTTTTGTGCTCTTGGTTACCCATAAGGAGAACGTTGAGGTTAAACCTTCTTGTAGGAATATGAGGAGAGAGTTAGCCTTGGAGGAAGAAGCCTCTAGGAAGAGGAAGGGACCTGACGCATCCTCTATGGATAATGCTAACCCTAACCCTAAGTGGTAGAGAAAGAGATGTCATGATGAGTTGGATGCCTTAGTCTTATATACCTTCAAGCATGTTGGTTAGACATACATGCTTGATGTAAAGGTATTGAGTACCCATGAGAAGCATGAGCTATGCATGGTTGTTTGACCCTAGTGCCTTTTGTGTGACCCAACCTTGTGTGGGTCGTACCTATTAGGGTGAGGGACAGATCCCTTATTGAGAAGGTTAGTGATGACCGCATAGCAACCCTAACAGATATATATGAGTAGAAAAAGACACGTACCTACATAGAGGAGAGTGGAAGTAAGGTTGTCAGCAAGTGTTAGACCTAATCCAGATGGGTTATAACCGATGTTTATGAGATGAGCATGCAGAGCTTTGGAAAATGTTGGTCGAACATAGGTTTTGGATCATACGTTTCACCCAGGTAGGTATAGACATGCATCCTTAAGATCTTAACTCGTCTTCTAAGAGAGAACCTCTAATGGTAGGACCAGATGTAGGGTTAGCTCTAGAGAGAGAGTGAGACTCATTGAGGAAGGTTGGATACCTTGACTTTGAGACATGAGGAATTATGAGAAGTTGGGTATGATATGATCTGGTTCAGACAACCCTGAGTGGGTAGATGTGGTTACCTCATACATGATCCATGGAGGCTTGTTGTACCTTATAGGCTTTCGAGGAACCAAACCCTAGAAAGAGAAAGAGGCTTCCTGAACCAATGTACATAGTTTATAGGTGCTTACCTTTTATGTATAGGAAGAGAGTTCCTTAGACCCTAAAGAGGTATGCTAACAAGTTGTGAGGTCCCACACCCAGTTAGTTGTCCTTGTGTGGGACTCTGACATGTGGTTCACATGGAAGAATAGTAGGAAGTGCATGCCATACCTGGTACATGTTTCATTTGGGGTGGAACAACTGAGCATAGCTAGGTAGTTGTTGCATAGGAAGTAAACATGGGGTTCCTAGACCAAAGAGGGGAAGTAGTAGTACCTGGTGCACATGATACTCATGAGACAGATTGAGTTCCTAAGGCTTTGAGTATGGAACCCCCCATGTTTCAGAGGAAAAGGAAATCCCACTTGGACTAATATATATGTTTGATGAACCCCTCACACATGTTGGTGACATATGTATGAGATTGGCCAACTTCAAGGAATAAGGAGAGAATATGACATACTAAGGAACCCAGAGTGGCTTAGTAGGTTGTATTATTGCTATCTACATATATAAGTAGCATGATAGGGCTATGCATGCACTTGATGATGTAAACCTTGGAAGTAAGGATGGTTGTGACCTTTATTACTATCAAGAGATGGTTTTTCTCCCATCCTGGGAAGCTACCCTTCTGTAGGGTGAGTACCAGCTTTTGGTTAGGTTCAAGGTAACCTAAAGAGGTCTCTTATAGGATCTTGATGAGATAAGTAGTAGGATCATGAATCTATAGACCCATGTATGACCATCTATAAGGGGCATGAGGATATGTTGCCATGGAGGTAACCTATAGTATGGGGCCAAACTGAGATAGGTAGGTCTCCATGATTCTCATGAAAGGGTAAAAGGTTAACCATGAATGCCCAGAGAGAGGATGGAGATTTGGGTGAGGATTTAAGGATGAGATGTGCTTGAGTATCAACATAGGAACCACAAGCTACAGTAGAATCCTAAGTCAATACTAAGGTCAATTAGGGTTAAGACCGACAAGAGTGGGAGTTGTTTGTTCCCTGAATGCAAAAGACCATAGGGTCAAGAGGTAACAACTACCATTTCCCGAGGCCCATGGGTTAGGAGGTCGGCCACCTTCATGAGTTCATGGGGCCTAATGGGCAAATGTGAGAGGCACTCCCTAGATGCATAAGGATTAGATCACCCCAAAAGTATCGACACCCTAGAGACCCTGAGGTAATGACTAAGGATTGTACATAAGAGTGATGTAAAGACCCAAGGGTGTTCAGGAACAACCTTTCCATGGATGTAAACATAGATTGGAGATGTTCATGATGTGGAGACATGTGATGTATGTTTCAACTTAAATTGGAAAATGTTATGGCGATGAGTGATGCACCATCTCTACTCTTGGAATAGGATGAACTCTGTATTTGGACTGCATCCAAATGCTTATTTCATCTTGTTATGGGTGTGAGAGATAGGAAAAAATGCATGCCATATACTAAAGATAGAGGAAGTACTAAACCCTTTGGAGAATATATTGGATAGGTTATTTGAGAGCATAAGAAGAACAAGGATAATATGAGGACGTACCTATCTAGAGTAGTTTGGAATGTTTGAGTCATAAGTTTTGGTTTGATAATTGAGATGATGAGCTCGAAGTTTTCTTGACTCAGTTAGACCTAATCCCGAGATGTGAAGGTTGAGTGGAGTATATGAAGGTTTATGTTTTCACCACCACCTAGCACATAAGGAATAACAAATACCCTTAGTTGAGGCACAACTCAGGTGTACAATTGCCTTGTCTAGCCTGTAGAGAGGCTGAAAGAGGTTTCCAGGTGAACCCTGTGATCATTAGAAGACTATATGTATGTGGCTAACACCCAGATACAACCTAACATGTTGGTCAAGATGGTGGATACTCAGTTAGCCAGCCTAGATCTTGATGAGAAAGAAGGATGGTTGTAAGAAACTCAAATACACTTCTCAGGCAAAGAAGGCGGTGAAACCCACTTCTCGACCATTTTAGGGTTTCCGTGGAAGTCATCTTTGAGGAATCATGTCATGCAAGGAGCTCATGATTTTAAGCATATCATTTACACTGTGGTACTACCAAGATGGTTAAGGTTTATAGTAGTACCTTGAAGACCTGAGATGAAGAAGAATATAGTGTTGCATGTGGCTTGTCGCCATACATGCCAGAGGATGAAGGTCGAACACCAGTATCCCAGTGAGTTGCTACAGATAATGAGGAGTCCCCAAGAGGGAATGAGAGTGGATCACCATGGACATTGTGGTGGGTCTCTATTAATGCGTCACTTAGCACTTACAATCACTAAGATGGTTAATCCTAGAGTTTAAACCTTTTTTACTTCGGGTTTTAAGGGTAGTATAGAAGGGTCGATCCCATAGGACAACTTTTTAAGATTGTTTCTTTTTATCTAAATTATTTTGAAGAACTATTTTATTATTTTTTTGTATTTTTCTAGATTTGGAAAGGAAAATAAAGTCGAGTTTTGGGGTTGGTGATTAACACTAAGAAATGAAATGCAAGAATGAAAATGCACTTACAAGAATAAAAATGCACAAGGAAATTTTAAGATTATTGTTAGCACAAGAAAAACTACATGAATGAAAAGACTAGCAATTAAAGAAAGCCAAAGTATGTGGTGATTAAATTAAGAGATGGAGATTGAGGTGTTAGGGGTTTTCACCACCTTAGTCAAAGCAAAATAAACTAATCCTTAAAAACGTCGGATTTGATGAATGTAAGTGAATTAGTAAAAATCCACTAAAGATAGACTCCACATGAGCCCATTGGTCCTGATGCTCATGCTTCTTAGTTCATCATCCTAAAAGAAGAAGATCCACGGTCGTTTCAAAACTCCTATGTGATTGAGTTTGTTATTCTAAATCCGAACTTCCACGGTCATATCCATCCGGATTAACTTTTGATCAAATCAATTAATTACTTTGATAGATCAATTAGTTATCAAACCCAAAAGCCATCTAGAATTGTTTTTTAGAAAAAGTCGATAGAGCCATGGCTAAGGGGTTATTCCCCTTGCCTCGATAGAAAACTACTCACTCATGGAGAAGGGGGAGATGGAGGAAGAAAGTACTGAAGCCATAGTCTAGCCCAAAATCAGGAGGTTAATCCTTATGCTAGAGATAATAAAATGGCTTAGTTCTTAGTTCCTTGCTCCAGAATTAAAGAACGGAGAAAAGAAGATTAAGACTAAAGCGGAATGAAGAGATAAGAACCAAGTATGAAAGAACAATGCTTGAAATAAGATCTACTTTATTGCAGAATAAGAAGATGATTACAAGAATAAAAGCTTCAGAATCCCATACAAAGAGAAATCCAAGATGCCCAAAGAGGAGGAAATGCCCCTCCTTTTATAGGAGAAGGAGGGGGGTATACATTAGGTTTAGGGAAAAAGAAATGGCCGCCGGCGGCTGCTAACTTTCTAGATCTAATCAATAGAGGAAACAATTGATTGCTTTGCATTCTTTTTGCAGTTATTTCCTGCAACAGAAATTTCGAGCGTATTTTTTGGCTAGTAAAAAATTCGGAAGCGGCCCTAAAATATATTTTTCCTGTATATAATTTAAGTATATTTCCAACGCATACTTGCACAATAAATTCCGCCTTGGGATGTGAGAGTTATACCAATTTTGGTGAAAGGTATATACTGAAATCAGACTCTGTGAGAAAACGTAAGGCTACTTTCACTGGTTAATTGTGCAGCCAAATAAACACCAAAATTGCTCCAAAATATGTCATTTTTGTAGCCAATAAAATTTTCTTTTCATTCCATACTTTATCTTGAAATTCCACCTTTAGACGCAAAATATATGGTTATTTTAGTGACGAGTATCTCAGGTACTACGGGAATATTTGAAAAGCCTAATATCTTCATCTTTTATTTTCTCGATTTAATTACTTAGATAATTCCTAAAAATTAAGAAATATATCATAAGAATTCAGGAAAAGTATATCAAGAAGATAAAAGTTTTGCTTATTTTTTAATTAGCTAAAATTAACAAAAAAGTCCTAATTAATTATTCTAAATGAAGCAAAAATAAGAGATGAATATGCATTCATCAAAATACCCCAAACTTAAACTTTGCTTGTCCCGAGCAACATAAAAATCAAGAAATACTTTCAATACATACTCTCAACCTATCATCCTCACTCTCCTAACAATCACTTAATTCCTTCCACCAAAATATGGCCAAGCGTCCCTGACTTCCTGAATTCACAAAAAGTGACTTTTATATTTCCTACTTCACAAACTTGCATTTATTCAAGACCTGCAATAAAACAGATTTTCATTTCACCTTTGCATTTGGTACTCTATTTTTTTTAAGTTTTACATAAAAACAGGGCTGATTTGGATGGTTGGGGTTTTTGTAGTTTTCCCCTGGGTAGAAAATTGGAGTGAAGGACGTATGGAAGAGGGCCATTCTCTCCTCTATTCGACTCGAGACGTTTTTATTTAGTGGACATGCAGTTACATTGACCGCATTTTTTTCTTTGATTTTTGGTGATACACCCAATTGTGTGGGTATGGAAGAAGCGGAAGAGGGGGAAGGGGTGCCACCCCAAACTTAGACTTTTGTGTATTATTGGCTTTTTTTTTCCTTTTTGATGAATGGAAAGATTTGGAAGTGGTAGAAGAAGAGTAGAAGAGGCTATTATTGTGCAACTTTTTTTTTCCATCTTTTTTTAGAGTGCCATGCATTGGTTCAACTATTACCGAATCATGTGAAAAATCAAGAAAATGTATACAAGTTGTACATGATAAGAAAGCATCACTCTTGAATCCTATCAGTCCTCTATGCCTTGCCATCTTTTCCAAGGAGTGATTATTATTTGAGGTCCTAAGTGACAAGAGGATTTCTAGTCATGAAAGTTTCAAAATTTTAGTTGCAAGGCAGTTACATCATTAAGGAGAGTATTTTGACAAATGATCATATCAAGGCCGACTAGATAAAGGCCATTTTGCAACAAAAGTAATAAAAATATGGCCGACTAGATAATGGCTATGAACAAAACAACTATACGCAAAATAAAAAAAAGTGGAAATAATGCAAGAATAAAAAGATAAGGGGGTGGAATAGAATCATACCACCCACCTCCACCCCAGACTTAGATTTTTGCTCATCCCGAGCAAAACCCAAACCCGAGATGGAGGGAAGAAATTTGTTGGGTTCACTAGGAGGTCCTGGTAGCTCAAAATATGTGCATCTGAAGGGACTGTTGATGATGGTTGGAGTTTTGAATAGAGGAGCTTCATGGTACACCCAATGGATGGGTAGTCACGGAAGCCTAAAAAGGTTTTCTGAATGATGTTGTGTATCACCTCGTAGTTCTTCGAGTACGATCCACATATCTTCCTTCAACAATGAAAGTAGTGTTGGAGATGAATGTGGATTGGGGGGGATTGGCAGGTGCCAGTTGGGTAACAAATGTAGTGTCGGATGTGGAAGATCAGACGGAGAATCTGGCTCGAGTATCTTTTTTCCGCCTGGATCTACATGTGGTGAAGAGGGTGCCTGTATAAGAAGAACTGGTTTGTTAGCCGAGTAAAAAATCATATGGGGATGTATGTCTTCTCGGCGAATTATGCAACAAGGTGCGTCCGGATCCTTTACCCCATAAATGGAAGCCAGTGGATTTGGTGTGGAAGACTCACAAATGGCATAATTGTCGTCATAATTATCAAAAATGATCAATATAGGTTGTTCCATCTCTATTGGGGAGTTATCCATCTCTTGTTCATAAAAGATCTCATCAACATGGATATCTATGGAATCAATTGGATCCTTTACTATGTTGAAGGGGAGATCTAATTCCTTTATAGGACAAGTGCCCAACTCAATGGGCTCAGAAGGGATCACCTCACAATATAACGGTGTAATGTAAGGTTCTTACAGTGGTAGAATCACCTCATCAGGTTCAACCAGATGTGGAAAAAGAGGTGGTTGAGTGAGGTCATAGTGCTCTTGATGATGAAGCCTTTCAAAAGAATCTATCAGTGCATGTTGGGGAAGTGATGATACATTGGTCACAATAGGCTCAACCAAGATGGGATGATTATTGCAAACATCCAAATATGGGCCTACAACTGAGAAGGGTGGGGTCTTAGGTTTTTGGGATGTTCTTTGAGCCCACCAGTCTTTAACCTTTTTGTTAAAAGATTCTTGATTCATGAATTTATCAACATAGGCCTCCATCCAGTCATTTTCTAACTTATATGGATAGTCAGGGCCCCATACAGCTGCAACCCTAGCTAAACAAAGTTCTTCATTTACAGCATCCTGAATTTCTTTAAAACACCTATCCATCTCCTGATCAAGGTTGTGTGGAATCTCAACTATATCACATTGGACTTCTTCTAAGGGTGGTAGTTCATTATAGAGAAAGAGTTCCAATGAAGTAGATTGACCATTAGAATCAACTAGATTAACATCCACAATGGAAGTGATTGGTGGAGCTTTAGGTACTGGAGTTGGTTCTACTTGATTGAAGATGATATAATCATTATCATCATCATCTATTAAAATCATCCTTAGCCTCTCTGGTTCCAGATTAAAAAATTGCCCCGCGGAATTGGCATTCGGCGAGCGTCGCATGAACAAATGAAGCAGTTAATCATGTGCAGAAAAAACAGACTGCCGGAATGGAAACTCGGCAGAAAGAGGAGTAGCACTTCCGGAATGTTACTCGGAAGGCATAAAAAAATAAAAAAAGTTTTTCAAAAGATTTTTGGGGGTTCGAGAAAACAATTTGTTGTCCCCGACAACGGTGCCAAATTGTTAATGCGTTGCTTAGCATTTACAATCACTAAGATGGTTAATCCTAGAGTTTAAACCTTTTTTTACTTCCGCTTTTAAGGGTAGTATAGAAGGGTCGAACCCACAGGACAACTTTTTAAGATTGGTTCTTTTTATCCCAATTATTTTGAAGAACTATTTTATTATTTTTTTGTATTTTTTTAGATTGGAACGGAAAGTAAAAGTCGAGTTTTGGGGTTGGTGATTAACACTAAGAAATGAAATGCAAGAATGAAAATGCACTTACAAGAATAAAAATGCACAAGGAAATTTTAAGATTATTGTTAGCACAAGAAAAACTATATGAATGAAAAGACTAGGAATTAAAGAAAGCCAAAGTATGCGGTGATTAAATCAAGAGATGGAGATTGAGGCGTTAGGGGTTTTCACCACCTTAGCCAAAGAAAAATAAACTAATCCTTAAAAACGACGGATTCGATGAAGGTAAGTGAATTAGTAAAAATCCACTAAAGATAGACTCCACATGAGCCCATTGGTCCTGGTGCTCATGCTTCTTAGTTCATCATCCTAAAAGAAGAAGATCCACGGTCATTTCAAAACTCCTATGCAATTGAGTTTGTTGTTCTAAATCCGAACTTCCACGATCATATCCATCCGGATTAACTTTTGATCAAATCAATTAATTACTTTGATAGATCAATTAGTTATCAAACCCAAAAGCCATCTAGAATTGTTTTTTAGGAAAAGTCGATAGAGCCATGGCTAAGGGGTTATTCCCCTTGCCTCGATAGAAAACTACTCACTCATGGAGAAGGGGGAGATGGAGGAAGAAATTACTGAAGCCATAGTCTAGCCCAAAATCAAGAGGTTAATCCTTATGCTAGAGATAATAAAATGGCTTAGTTCTTAGTTCCTTGCTCCAGAATTAAAGAATGGAGAAAATAAGATTAAGACTAAAGTGGAATGAAGAGATAAGAACCAAGTATGAAAGAACAATGCTTTAAATAAGATCTACTTTATTGCAGAATAAGAAGATGATTACAAGAATAAAAGCTTCAGAATCCCATACAAAGAGAAATCCAAGATGCCCAACGAGGAGGAAGTGCCCCTCCTTTTATAGGAGAAGGAGGGGGGTATACATTAGGTTTAGGGAAAAAGAAATGGCCGCCGGCGGCTGCTAACTTTCTAGATCTAATCAATAGAGGAAACAATTGATTGCTTTGCATTCCTTTTACATTAATTTCCCGCAACAAAAATTTCGAGCGTATTTTTGGGCTAGTCACAAAATTCGGAAGCGGCCCGAAAATATATTTTTCCTGTATATAATTGAATTATCTTTCCAACGCATACTTGCACAATATATTCCGCCTTGGGATGTGAGAGTTATACTAATTTTGGTGAAAGGTATATACTGAAATCAGACTCTGCGGGAAAACGTAAGGCTACGTTCACTAGTTAATTGCGTAGCCAAATAAACACCAAAATTGCTGTAAAATATGTCATTTTTGTAGCCAATAAAATTTTCTTTTCATTCCATACTTTATCTTGAAATTCCACCTTTAGACGCAAAATATATGGCTATTTTAGTGACAAGTATCTCAGGTACTGCGGGAATATTTGAAAAGCCTCATATCTTTATCTTTTATTTTATCGATTTAATTACTTAGATAATTCCTGAAAATTAAGAAAAATATCATAAGAATTCAGGAAAAGTATATCAAGAAGATAAAAGTGCTGTTTATTTTTGAATTAGCTAAAATTAACAAAAAAGTCCTAATTAATTATTATGAATGAAGCAAAAATAAGAGATGAATATGCATTCATCAGTCTCCCCTGTACTAAGAGAGGTCATGATGCAATATGGGTTATGGTAGATCGCCTTATCAAGTTGACCTAATCCCTTGCTTAGGAGAGGGTACTGTCAGTGAGATGGATATGGTTGAACTATATATATGAGAAAGAGATAGTTCAACTACACTGTGATTTGAGTTCATAGGTTCTTGAGTATGACCTCAAGTTCACTACCATGTGGTGGAAGTAGGTACATGAAGAACTCGATACCAGTTTGAAGTTTGGCACAACTTATCACCCCTGACTGATGGACAGTCAAGTGAGTATGATCTAGACTTTAGAGGGTCTAATGAGAGCATGTGTGCTTGTTCAAGGTGATGCATGGGAGCAGTTCCTACCCCTAGAAGAGTTTGCTTGTGATGATAGACACTATAGCTAGTATCGAGATGTAAGAAGCTCTGTAAGGGAGGCCGTATCGGAGATCGCTTCATTAGGATGATGTCGGTGATATGACCTTGTGAAGGTCAGAGTGACCCCAGTGTGTACAAATGAAGTCGCTTTGATTGAGAAATGGATGAGAAAGCCCAGGGGCGATGGGAGTCGTGAGCTGATGTGAAGCAGACTGACATGTAATTCACTATGGGAGAAAATTTGTTATGAAAATATGACCCCTCTGAGCTATAGCTGAGAAAGATGAGTCCCCGATACATAGGTCCATTTGAGATGGATTGGTGGAATTTCTTATGTTTAGCATTACCCATCAGGATAATATGATGTATGATATGTTCCATGTGTCTGATATAGAGCACTATGTGATGTACCCGAGCCATGTGTTGAGCATTGAACCTATTGAGCTTCAAGGGAGGCTGACATGTCCTGAGTTACCTACGAGGGTATGAAATACCAAGGTGAGAGATCTCAGATGTAAGAATATGAGATGATCAAGGTTCTTTGGAAGCACCATGGAGAGGATGAAGCCACATGGGAGCCAATGATGGACATGGAAAAGTCTTATCCTGAATTGTTTATATGTTTGGTGGAATTTTGAGGGAAAAATTCCTATAAGAGGGGAAGGATGTTACAACCCCAATTTTTGGGTTCATATGGTTGGAAATGAAATTCCTCAATTAATGTATGATTATGGGAATTGTATGATTTATGTGTATTGAATGCATTTTCTCTACAATATTTCCTTTGTGCATGTGATTTCGTGAATCATAATATGTTAATGAGTCCAATATGATTAAAAGAAAAAGAAGAAATCAAATAATGCATTATTCAGAAAAAAAATTTGAGATAATGAGGAAAATATGAGAAATATGTGGAAATATATGTGATTGACTCATCATGGATGAAATTTTGAATCCACAAGGCTTCTAGTGGTAAAAGGAATCCAAATAAATAGAATAAAAGAATAGGAGAGAAAATATGTATAAAATATGCCTTAATATGTGATAACTTGTGTGTGAAGAAAACTCTCTAATAATCTCAAATTCGAGTCCCAAACTTTGCACACATGAATTTCAAGTCATTGTGGACTTTCATTTAAAATTTCGGAACGTTTGGATAAAAGAGGAGAGAGTTATGCATTTATTAAGTTTCCTTAAAGTGAGGGATTAGCTAATATGATAATGTGATTTGTCACGTTTATAATCCAACCAGGAATCTAGGGCCTGATCCTTTTTAAGATGTCATGCATTCCTAGAGACCTCAGATTGTAGATGGATGGTCTATAAATCATCTCCCACCTTCGGCCTTGATGGGAAAATAGGAACAGTACAGTTCCCTCTCCCCCTCAACTTCCTTCTCTCCCTGATCGATGAGGATTCTTGGAAGCCATCCCATTGGTTTCAAAAAGAGATTACGAACCCAACGACCCTGATCTTTTCCCTCTTTGGGAAGCTATTAAAGAATCCCCTAAACTACAAGACCCTTGCCGACCATCCTTCAATGCCATGTATATATATATGGGGTAGAATTCCCCTTTGAGATCTCCCTCTTATTTGTGAGACCTCACGTGACTCCCAACATCCTTTCCCACCTCCAATTTCTTCTCTTTCCTGTGGTCTTTCTCTATTCTTCTCTGATACTACCGCCGGAGATCCATCTCCTCGCCCAGCTAGCCTCAATACCTCCTGACCGATTCAGGTTGTCATCAAGTTCATCCAGAAGAGACTAACGTGTTGGTGCTATTTCCTGGTGACCAGAGCCTCAGAGTCAACCAGTGGGTTGATCGCCGAGAGGGCCTACATCGTGAGAAGGCTAGATCGGAGGAAGGAGATTATCAAAGGAGAAAAAGACTTTCCTTCCCTCAACTCAACACGGGTGAAGAGAGGGCACGAAGGGGTTTTTGCAAGGATAGGTGGGCCTAGACTCGTAGAAACGAACCACTAGGTGGCGTGCAACTACTAGTCTAGCCAGATCGGTGTGGACCCAAGGAGCCCGAGGTAAACATTGACATGGGGCCTTATAATTGGTCCATAATCATTTTAATTGCAAAAATTCTACAACTAAATCGGTAACTCTGAATAAGACATGTTATATATGAAAATTGATCAAAAAATTCATGGAATTCAATAAAAATGGTTTTAGAGCCTGAATCTGATCATAGTTCGAAAAGTACCTAACGTTTCCATCCTTAATGTTTTTATAACTGAGATTAACCCTGATTTGATGTTCAATGAAATTGAGATGATTAATATGGATATTCTATGGGCATATTAACATGTTGATAATAAGAAAGATGTTTTGATGTCTAAACAGATGATCCATGTGCTTAATAGTCTAGTTTATGGTTTTGATATGTTAATATGCATTAATGGGCTTAGAAACCCTAATCTAGATGTTAATGGTTTTTAATGAAATATATTTCAAGATCCTTTATACAAAAGTGATACTAGGTTAATCCTAAGCCTAATAGATGATAAGAAGGCTTTAATATGTATAAAGTGGATAATTAGGGTTTTGGTACCTAGAACTGCTATTTTAGGGTTTTGTGGACATATAAGAGGAAATTTGTAAATAGATCTTAAGGAACCCTAATGAAACCCTAATTCAGATTAGAAACCTAGAAAGTGATTCCAAGTCAATAAAGTAGATTTGATAAAGTATGTACTAAATAGGTTACATATGCTTTTCAGGATTCTGTGGTTGTGTGGTTGAATTGCTTGCTTTGATTGCTTGCTTGATTGGACTGTGATTATTTCTTGAGAAATATCCTAATCAGGTATGTGGTTATTTATTATTACACACTTTAGTTTCCCAGGGTTTTCCCAATGATTTATCGATTGCATTGAAATAGACTGCTTGGATGATTTAATTTCTACAATCTTCAAAGTGAATATGACTATCACAATCTAAGTATATATATAATTTGCCCGAACCTACATACCATCTTTGTATGTAAGATGAGATACCAAGCACTGGACGGAAGGTCAAGATGGTCAAGCCCCAGAGGGAAGACCACATGGAACCTAGAGAGGTAACCCCAGGTACCAAGATCAGGATGGAGAAGGTAGCCTTAAAGTCCCTTGCAAGGACTAAACCCTAAGAGAGGGTATCCTAGAGTATGGGTAAAAGTGGTTGGGAAGTCATATTGGAAAACATAAATTTTTCATTGCTAAACAACTATTTGATGTGGTTATGTTGTTAGATAATATGTGCAATGTTTTGGTTGTCCCCACATATCGGTATATTCATTTGTACTGACCGGCTTTTGTTTGTCAGCATTTTAGGATTATAAGAAATTGGACAAATAGTAAAGTGGAACTTGTAAAGATTATAGTTAATTCATAAAGGAGGATTTAGATAGTTAGAATTCTACTGAGGGTAGAAGTTCCAGTTCCTATGTTTGAAAGATATGTGAAAAGTAAATTTTTATTCCAGTTTCAATATAGTCTTTTGTAGAATTTATTAATTATTTTTTATTATTTACAAAATCATTGATCCTATTTTTGGGATAACGCCTATGAATTCTTGGTCTTCCTTAATTGGGGGTTACTAGGAAGCGGGGTCGTTACAACTCATGTTCACTAGGTCTATTGAATGACTATTATTAGATTTTCCTCTTATCTTCTACATTATGTTTCTTCTTTACTCTAGATCCTTGTTGTCATTTACTTGATGTATTGCATCTATCAAGGAGCCACCCTGACAAGTATGAAATTATTCTTACTAATATAACTCACCATCTAAACCAATTTCCTTCTGGTTTGTGATGGCATGATCCCTTCTAGTGCTGATGGTTGTTGGGTTATTTGTTATTATTTTTCAGACGTTGAACCTCATTATCGTTATGTTTTCCAAGATGTTTTCTATTGTCTCTACTACTGAGTAACTTTGCTTCTAGTTATTGAGTAATTATGCTTCTAGTTACTGAGTAACTACCGCTGCCTAGTTTAACCCCACTTAAGAGCTTGATTTCCTTAGTTCAAGATAACAATCAACAACTTATAGTTGAAGTTTCTATGATTTTGGTGTTGATATATATTGCTTGAAGTTCCTATGATTTTTTGCTCTATATATGCTCTATTTTTAAGGAATGATCTTGTATCTGATGTATGAGTAGAATTGAAGATTGTTGGAGCTACTTTTTATTTTTATGCTAATGTTTTATGTGCTGGACTCATTTGAGGTCATGAGGAAACTATTGTATGTGTAACATCCTAGGATTTGAGGCCTTGGATAACATGATCTTAAAATGAATGATTGGACTACCCATATCACCAAGGTGCACCTCCTTTTCTGGGAGCCCATCACTAAAGAACTCCATAGTTAAGCGTGCTCGGCTTAGAGTAGTACTAGGATGGGTGACCAGTCGGGAAGTTGATCCTGGCTAGCGTGTTAGTGTGGACAAAGTGCGCAGTTAAGGCTAGTGGTGGTTTATGGGGCCAGTCGTCATTCCTGAAACTCTACTAGAGACTTGGGTAGTGGGATCGGATGTTACAAATGGTATCAGAGCCAATTCCCCTCCAGTAAGTGGGCCCGCATGGGCATGGCATGCCAGTCTTGAGTCGTGCGGTCCAAGCATGTAGGAAAGGGTTGTCCATAAACCACTAGTGGTGGTTTATGGGGCCAGTCGTCATTCCTGAAACTCTACTAGAGCCTTGGGTAGTGGGATCAGACGTTACAAATGGTATCAGAGCCAATTCCCCTCCAGTAAGTGGGCCCGCATGGGCATGGCATGCCAGTCTTGAGTCGTGCGGTCTAGGCATGTAGGAAAGGGTTCTCCATGGTTGACGTAGCCACCCTTGCGCTGGTATTCCGTGATCGGGAGCTGGGTGTCCATGGGCCATTGTGGGTCTGCACTGAAAAAGGGTCAGATTATAAGGCCTTATAGTTGAGCCTTGATGAGGACGTCAAGAGTCTAAGTGGGGGAGATTGTAACATCCCAGGATTTGAGGCCATGGATAACATGATCTTAAAAGGAATGATTAGACTACCCATATCACCAAGGTGCACCTCCTTTTCTGGGAGCCCATCACTAAAGAACTCCATAGTTAAGCGTGCTCGACTTGGAGTAGTACTAGGATGGGTGACCAGTCGGGAAGTTGATCCTGGCTTGCGCGTCAGTGTGGACAAAGTGCGCAGTTAAGGCTAGTGGTGGTTTGTGGGGCCAGTCGTCATTCCTGAAACTCTACTAGAGCCTTGGGGAGTGGGCCCGGGTGTTACAGTATGTTTCTTTTTTATAGACTTGATCGGATTCCAATATGTGCACGTTTGGATTGCGAGATTCTATTAGATTACACTCAGATCCAGTATTCTCATTATCCAGGTTCACGGAAATGTTGGCTGACTAGAATTCTGTAGAACAAGATTTTGTGTTTGTTTAAGGTGAATAAATATGGGGTATATGATTTTTAGCCAAGGAAGATGAACTAAAAATGCACAGGGCACTCGTGGGATTGCGGCACTTGGTAGTTTTCAACTAGATGACAAACTGTAACTTTTGTATTACTGACCAAAAATGCAGAACTTTGTTATTTTTCCGTCTCCATTAAAGCAAACACATAGTTTTTCTTGTCAGTCTTATGAATTCAATCCTATACATAATTTGATAGCAAATCAAATGTTCCTTATGTGGGATCATTTGTCCTTTGATGAATCACTTCACTTACGCTCTTGTATAGAACCTATTAGGATGGGTTGAATGAACCTTTTGCATATTCTTTAGTATTCATTATTGGTGTGTCCAATCTGGTCCCATTTGTTCTTTATGGTCTTTTGATATCATAAACACTTGTTTATTTCCCATGCATCCCACTCTAGCATTAGGTATGTTTTATGTATAAGACTAACATGACTTGAAATATCTTCAGATTGGGTACTGGTAAAACTTTTTCTTTGTTAATCATGACATAAAACTTCAATATTTTAAATATGATTTGGTACTGGTGATATAAGGTCTAATTTATAGTCTTTTGAATGAATGGTCTTTGTTCTTTCTTATCTTTCAAAATTGTTGTATATGTCCATTGGCTAATTCAATTGATCTGTTTTTAATGATGCACTTCAGATTCAACCTAGTTTTTAAACTTGATGAAATTTGCAGAACCCCTCCTACACCACTCAGATGAAATGCGTGCATGGATGAATCAAATGGTGCATTCCTTCTCTTCTGTAGTGTTTGTCAACGAGATTCTAACCATAAAATATCTTCTTTTTTACTTTCTATAACCATTAGCTAATTGACTATTCCAAGAGGTAACAGATAGCCTCCCCATTGCCTATTTTAATGATATTTTCCAGCTATGGTTTTAGGTACTCCATATTTGATAAGACATCTGTGTTTTTTATTTGTATTATACTTAATAGGAAGAATCCCTGCTAATCCTCTTAATATTTCATTCTACTCGTTGGTTTTTTGCCAATAGTGATTATGTACATCTCATGGGTTGAGATTTTCATGACCGATGTAGTGAGAATCAACTTATGTTTTATATGATCAAGTAGAAGTCATGCTCGCAATTTGCTTATCATCATCACCATATCTACAACCATATAACTTTTTGCAGATCATGACATCCTCAGAGTGGAGATATAATTGCAGACTCTTATAGGCTGTAGCAACCAAAAAATTGTGTTAAACACTTAGCTTTTCCTAAGACTATACTCACTATATATTTGTATTCATATAGGCACCCTTAACTAAGAACAACAACAATGGTACATCCATTGTTACTTCATTTGGTAATGTCCTAAAGTACTAATTTTTTTTACCTAAGTAACCTGATATATTCCAGCATCATTATTCATAAATGCACTAGTAACTATAATATTTGGCATGATATCCAGTAGCATGTTTACATTTTTCTATTTTTACAGTTCCTACAACCTCTCAAGATTTGTTATAGGTCATTTTGTGCTTGTGGTGATAGACTAATAATTCCTAATGGAAATCTTTTGGAATTTTTGCATCAAGTGTCAACCTTTGGTCCATCAATTTTTAGACTTGATATTAGGCAGGAATCAAATAGGCATACAAATGTGATGTTTCAAGTATCAACCTTCAGAGCTTCACATCTGCCACTCTTGAACATGGAATGCACCCTCATGTATCTCCTAATCCAGAATGGGTGCACTAAGGGATGAGTTGGTTGTGATTACTACAAAAGAGTATCAATCAATTCTCTTCTAGGAGACATGCTTTGTTGAATTTTTTTGCCTTGTAAGTATACACTTCTTACCTCAACAAAATATGTAGAACTAAATCTTAAAAATGAAGTACAATATTTACATCTTTGTTGCAGTTGTAATCATTTGTTCCCCTTCTTTCAGGCTACACCCAAGATAGAATATGGTAGGATGAACATTGGTAGTCGACCATCAAAGAGGAAACCCAATGGGGGAATAGAATCACTTCATGAAATCCCATGGATTATAACCTGGATGCAGACCAAGTTCCATCTCCCTATTTGGCTTGGTTTTGGTGTCACGTTCAAGTGAATGGTGGACAAGGATATCATGAACCTACGCATTTTGCAGGAGATGTACAATGAGTGGTCATTCTTTAGGGTTACAATTGACTTGGTTGAGACAGTGTTTGCAAAGGGAGACCTTGGGATTGTAGCTTAGTATGATTAGCTCCCTGTCTCCAATGATTTGTGGTCATTTGTCGAACAACTTCAAGCTAAATGTGTTGAGACTAAGAACCCTCTACTGTAGGTAAAGATGGCTTCTTATTTGTATTACTAGTGTTGTTGTGGATGACTGCTTTCTTTTTTCATCCCCATTCCAAGATCCAACATTGTTTGTCATTTTCTTCTCTTCTCTTGATTGTACAAGTATGTCAATCTTTATACTAAAATTTTTCAAATGTGAATGTTTTCATTTATTTGTTAGTAATCAGTTTGTGATTAAATGTGTAACCATCTCTTCGAACTACCTCAAACAGATGTTACCAAGTTATAGATGGAATGCATTGCAACCAACATATCAAATCCAATAACGTAAATATGTCCTTCAGAAGATGAGGCCCAATGTTACACCCCAATCTCACAATTACCATTAATCAGGATATTAGGGCATAAATTGAGGATTTAATGTAATACAAAGATCACCCTTAACTTTTCTATTCTTTTTCAAACTATTTGTTTTCTCACATTGAACCACATAAACTAACTTTACAAGGGAATCTAAACATTGATTTCTTTAATATGATCTCAACATAAATGATACACATCCATACATTCATTCTTAGGTACATACGACATGATCATCAGATACATTCTCTCTTATTAAGGAAACAAAGATACAAAAAATTACTTACAACACTGTCACATATATACTAGGACCTAGAGTGACAGGGACTGACTAAACTTAACTAATCTCATACTTAACTCATGTGGTAGATCTACTCTGATGCTTTGACCTTCTTCAAGTCCACGTGGTTTCCCAAAACAATGTGAGTAGATCTAGGGGTGAGCCTACTCGCTCAGTGAATGAGTATTTTAAAGAAATAGTCTAAATCACTGATATAATTATAGATATACTTTTGAGCAACTGATATCAATTATAATAGCAATAAGCTTTAAAGAGATTGATCATTGACAATCATAAATATGGAAGGAGACTCTAGATATCAACAAGAGTAAATCAATATATGATAATGCTTGATTAATTTCAATGAGAACTAATAATTCAGAAACATACAAAGAATAATTACTGGGAAACTGTACTCGAATATTTCTTAGCCTTACTTACTTATAAGAAACTCTTTAAACATATATGAACATATTTTATCTTATGCCCTAATCATATGCAGTGTATTCTACATATGAAGACTCGTAGCGAACTACGATCTCACCATACAAGACTTAGCTTAAAACTCGGGAAGCAAAGCCTAGAACTGAATCTGGGTCTGCTTGACTCGAACCATCACGTCTGACTAAGGCAGATAAATAGTTGGCCTTTAACTGGACCTCTCCTTCTAGGCTGAGTACACAGGCGGAGGGTATGAGACGCTCAATGGGCCTCATCTTGGTACCCTCTGTGGCTACCTCTGGGTTACCACCGGGATCTCCGATTCATCTTGGGTAACCTATCTTCGCTTAGGATACTTCCTCAAGGGCTTCGTCTCCCCGCACGCTCTGTGGGAGCGATCCGATCCCCGTATACTGGTCGCTTCTAGGGTGGATTGTTTCCTCCCTATAGTGTAGACATTCTTAGGGAATCTACGGGGTTCAGGGCACCTATATCTATTATTTTATTATTCTTGGAAATCTCTTTCTACATTGTACCTTTCTCTTACTTATACTTGACTCTGATATCTCTATGGTACCACGTCTATTTAATTGAAGTTTATAATACAACATGTACATCATTCTAAACTTGGCAGAGCAGTATATTCAAAATAATGTAATATACTGAGAAATCAACATACTATACATGCAGGCAGACTGAAATACTTAAATAAAGATAATGCATGTCCATTTGGCACTTATACACTAGAATCATGCAATTAAACATCTTAATATACTGATATGAGCTAATTACTTTGCATACAAGTAATCGTCATTTGCACCCATAAATTATTTACACATTCTTGGAAAACGTGCACATTGACCCAAATCTTGGGTTGTGCATTTCATACTGAGAACATGGTAATCAAAATGCTTAATTCATTGAACACCCTATCCTTAGGGTTTCATTTACTTCTTTCACTTATCACATGGCTCTCATAAGGATTTAATATGTCATAAACATCCACTAAAAACATATTTATTTAATCAAGTCATATACAATCAACATATGTAAGAAATCCTCGAATTGAGCTAAATTAGGGTTTTGCATGCTATTCATTGAGATATTATGAATGAATAACATTGCATAAATAGAGTCTATGATTCCAAGAAAAACACTTCAAATGGATTTCACCATATTTTTCACAAATTTCCAACTTTCCACTCATATAGGGCTTCACCCTATTTATGAAGATATCAAGCAAACACTATTCACATCACATGAAATCCAAAATAGTATCTAACATATATGTACTACGCATTCAGATAAAAAATCATTCATAACCAAGGGGATCCAGATAAACAAATTTCTCTATTTAATTATACAACAATTTCAGTCATAGATAAATTCCCTATATTCCAGTTTACTCTTATAACCTTTGGGAATACTTAGGGAGTTCTCATTGGGATGTATTGTATACATTTCTAATATGAATTTATCATATGAAATTCAAACAAAAAGAGGAATAATCCATTTCATATCATTTTGCAACAACTTAGATCAAAAAGACAATTTAGGGTTTGTAGTCGCATACTAAGCAATCAAAGATTATGGATGATTTAACCAATTTTCGTGCAATATATTGTTTAAAGGAAGTTTCCACTCACCCTAAGGTGTGAAAACACCTTAAAAACGCAGCTTATCCTTGAAAATCTCGATCTCATATCAAATCCCTAGCAATTCATCTGATTCTTCTTCCTTTCAACTCGGAATCCCTAGAAATGAGGGATTATGAAGAAAGAGTGAGAAAAGGGGAATTTTTGATACTATATCGGATCAAATCAGAGGAGGGACAGAATCTTGACATGTGAGAGAATATTCACCATTAAAGTCTATGCAAAGAAGCTAAACTTACATGATTTCATCATTCCTCGAACCACAAAACCCTAGGTCAGCATCTCCATCACTTTCTCCTCTCAAACCCTAATTCTCCCTCTCTCTCTAGGATTTTGTTTCTCTGAATTGAATCACAAATTATGAGAGCTCCTTGTGTGTTAGGTTGACCATATAGAGCAATTGAGTTTCTTTGGTTAATTGCACATTGAACCCTCACTATACTTTCTCTTATTTCAACTGAATTTTTTGTCATAAAATTATTATTGTAATTCATCTATTGATAAGTTATAAATGCATCCAAAAATTATGAAACTTTTACATTTTGTTTATGATTGAGTTTCATATCTCTAGTTAAAATTTCAGATCATTTGGAATTACCAATAAATAACTAAAAATAAAACACTACACTGCTAAAAAGCACTCTATCAATATTTTGGTCAAAGTATAGTTCGACCAAGAACCACATTCAAAGAACACTTAAATATTCTAAATTTTTTCTCCAATATGCATGATTGAGTTATCCAAATGATATAAAAAATTCAATTAAATAAAAAAAATTAGAAAATATGAAAAATCATTTACCACACTGCTATCCTGATCAAATTCCATATTCATGTAATATCAAAACCCTAATTTTTTCCGATTAGGGTTTACATTTCTGAAACCCTAATTCTTCAAATTAAAATCATATTTAGAGTTTCTTCTTAGGTTTGAAACATCACAATTGATATACTAGCATTAATCAAGTCTAAACGATGTTCAATCTAATCAAGCATGTAATCATTCAGGTAAACCCTAGTTTAGCAATTAGGCACAAATGTGGTCATTACAATTCTCACCCCCTTAAAAAGTTTCATCCCCAAAACATAAATACGCAAACAAAGTATATTCAAATTTTATTTTAAGCTTCTGAAATCTTACATGTTATTACATTCTTGTATTTTGTACTTGAATGTAGTTTTCAACGTTAAGTCCTTTATTTTTTTTCTAATCACAACATGTTAAAACAGTTCTCAATGATAACAAACAAATTATCTATGCCACAATCAATCATAGAGTAGATAGAGAAGCAACCATTTTAATATTTTCTTACTCTGGAGGTGTTACCTCAACATTGATATTCTGATCCAACCATCTCAATTCATATGGGTCAATATGTACTACTGTTTTATATTACCTCTGAGTCACAAAAGAGATTTCACGATGTTGTTTTGAATATTACTATTGTGCTACTCAATTAGCAAAGCAGTCATGAGTTGGAAGACTAGATTCAACAACAATTGTACAATACTACTCATGGCATCCCCATTGCATGATGGATGCATAAGGTGAAGCATTACCATCACATTCCATATTATTCTCAAGTATGAACCCACACATAATTCAAGGTGTAACCATTGGGTTATAGCATACTAGGGTTTTAACAATAGTAACAAAGTACTACATGATTGTATTAGTCATTCAATGACTATTCATACCCTATTACCATCACTTAAATATATTAAAGCTAGGTATAACAAGCTATACCTCATTAGGGTTACATATCAATACAATATGGTTATCATCCCTTCTATTCATATGAGTGAATAGGTAAGACTACCTTATTTAGGGTAACCCTTCATTTGTTCCATCATTATTCAACCCATATCACCATACCACAATTGTACAATACTAAGATGGATTACTAGTATGAATGACTACAGCTATCAGACACCTTTAATTAACATATTGCTTGTACATGTACAACTGAAATCATATGTAAAACCAATTTACATCCCTTAATATACCTTCAACAAATTATACTTCTAAAAACAAATTCACATATTACTAAAAGCCATTTTTTTCTCTTATCTCTCTCCTCATTCACTACTACTTACTTTTTGCTACTTATTCTTCTCATTTTAATCATGTAGATTAAACATTCCTAAAATTGAAACATACAAGGCACAAATAGATTATTCATCATTTATGCTATCACTGCAATAATTTATCTCATATCACACTTCACTCATATTGTATTTCTCCTTTTGTTCAAAAAACACTTGTTACATTTCAAATTTATATCTTACTCTTTACTCCAAATCATTTCCATATTGTTTATCTACCTTTCAAATTAGCTATCTTTAAACCCTGGATTACTATCAGTGCTAGTTTACTTCTCATAGTGCAAATCTCATGATCTTGTTTTATAGAGATGCTAGTATTCAAGGTCAAATCACTAGTGACATCCCTTGAACTACTACAACTCTAAACATTCTAGGGTTTGGTCCTTATCAGAAGCATGACATTATTGTGATGTGACTTTTCTCCCTTAATTTGAAATTCAAACTTTGGATCTCACAAGTTTTACTAAAGTCTTCTTTATCTTATAGATTGAATTTCCTTTCTCTTACGTGGCCATTCAGATAGATTACATTCTCAATTACTCTGCTAGGGTTTCATCATCATATTGTGTGTCATTATTACATTCACTAGATATCTCTACCACGGTGGTTATGCATCATATATGATTCATTTTCTTATCACTTCATTCCCACATTGCTCTCATTAAGGAAGATATGAAAGAGAAGATGATTTTGAGACTTATAATTCTTATCTTCAAACATTCAATAATACATTTCTCATATGTAGGTTTCATTAATTATCAACAAGGATACTTGACTAATTAGCACTTTCTAAAATCTCTCAACCTATTTCTTTTATAGTCTATATTACTCCATTATGATTCAAACCCTTCTTTACTTTCCATAATCCCCTTACCATATACTACTATTCCACATGTCATCTTTAACTTCTAGTTTTATCTTATGATCATGTTGCTTCTTTTATGTGTATGATCATGTATACCATGTTTCATATATTTCCTTTTATCCTTCTACTAATGTGAAGTTGAAATTCTAAACCAATAATCTCTCTACTAGTATCATCTAATGTTTAATACATTACATATCCTTCATTTTAAATCAAACGACTCATGCATGAGTGAAACATAGTTTCTCTTTCAATCAAGTTTTTCCTTCCTAAATATAGTCTACCTTTGGATTACTTATTCATTTATTTAGCTACACTTTTGTTCTTCTTTTAGAAACTAGTTTGTTGTTCTATAGAGACTTAGAGTCCAAAGGAAGTAAGGATGAATGTATTAAACTTATTAATAAAGGTATACATTCCATGCTCTCAATTATATCATAACCCTCATTCCTTAATCAAGCTCATTATTTCTAACATTTCTCTTTGTTTCAACTAAGTTTCTTATCCTAGTTTTATGATTTACATGCTCATCTAGTTCTCTTCACTTTAACTCTTCTGAAGACTCTTCACTTCTATGTACTTATCGTATACTTAACTCTTTTCTTATATTTTCCCTTTGCTTTGGAGTACATAAAAGTATTGTACTCGGTTATATAATCCATTCCTCATGATTGATTCTTACTATCTTGGCCCCTTACATACTTTTCTCATATCGTTTCCATATTTCATATTTAGAGTTCATATAACACTAATAATTAAACTTAATCTGAACCTTATGTCGTGTTCCTTTATTCCCAATTAAGGGTTTCTCATATGAGGCCCCAAAGTTGGATCTCAGATATCAGTTCCAACTGATTCTTAGTTATCCCAGTCTTTCCCTTATACTTCAAAATCTTAGAGTATATACATTCATACTGGAATTTGGATCTAATATATCCAGAATTTACGCTTGTTATGTTACTAATAGGAGTCATTAGATCCCAGTAATGCATCCTTCCAGCCGGACCAGGCCGAACCTGCAGTCCTGAAGCCAAGAGATACTCAGGTTACTCAACTCATATTCATCTCAAATGTGTGGAAGAAAATGTATCGACTTAGGAAAGCTCATTCAAAGATCATTTCTATTCTACTTATTACAAAGAATGTAATCAATAAATGCTAAAACTACATAGTGTACAACAAATCTTAAATACTGAATATCTACATTCAAACATATAAGATCTTTTCTATTCATCTCTAATAAAACAACAATATGAAATGAAAGTTCTATGTCATTTTATATTTATGCTCTTAATTTATGTTACTTGTCTTGTTTCTAACCCTAATATTTCTAGGGTTCCTCTCTAGACTATCCTTCCACTGTATACCTGGCCAGGTTATACATGAAAGAATAGACAAAGTAGCTTGATACTGGTTGATCCAAGTACTCAGATACTGGATCAGAATATCCAAATACTCAAATCCCCAGAGCTAACATCATAACATCTCCTATCAGTCACACTTATGACTCTAACTTACTAACTTAATGGTCCCTAACAACTCAGCCTAAGCTCTGATACCAAGTTGTTACACCCCCGATCTCACAATTACCATTAATCATGAGATTAGGGCATAAATTGAGGATTTAACGTAATACAAAGATCACCCTTAACTTTTTTCTTCTTTTTCAAACTCTTTGTTTTCTCACATTGAACCACATAAACTAACTTTACAAGGGAATCTAAACATTGATTTCTTTAATATGATCTCAACATAAATGATACACATCCATACATTCATTCTCAGGTACATATGACATGATAATCAGATACATTCTCTATTATTAAGGAAACAAAGATACAAAACATTATTTACAACACTCTCGCATCTATACTAGGACCTAGAGTGACAGGAACCGACTGAACTTAACTAATCTCATACTTAACTCATGTGGTAGATCTACTCTGATGTTTTGACCTTCTTCAAGTCTACATGGTTTCCCTAAAAATTATGAGTAGAGGGGTGAGCCTACTCGCTCAGTGAATGAGTACTTCAAAGAAACAGTCTAAAGCACTGATATAATTACAGATATACTTTTGAGCAACTGATATCAATTATAATAGCAGTAAGCTTTAAAGAGATTGACCATTGACAATCATAAATATGGAAGGATACTCTAGATATCAACAAGAGTAAATCAATATATGAGCATGCTTGATTAATTTCAACGAGAACTAATAATTCAGAAACATACAAAGAATAATTTCTGGGAAACTGTACTTGAATCTTTCTTAGCCTTTTTTTACTTATAAGAAACTCTTCAAACCTATATGAACATATTTTAGCTTATGCCCCAATCATATGCGGTGTACTCTATATATGACGACTCGCAGCGAACTACAATCTCACCGTACAAGACTTAGCTTAAAACTGGGAAGCTAAGCCTAGAACTGAATCCAGGTCTGCTTGACTCAAACTGTCATGTCTGACTAAGGTGGCTAAACAACTGGCATTTAACTGGACCTCTCCTTCTAGGCTGAGTACACAGGCAGAGGGTCTGAGATGCTCTATGAGCCTCATCTTGGTACGCTCTGTGGGTACCTCTGGGTTACCACTGGGATTTATGGTTCATGTTGGGTAACCTATCTTCTCTTAGGAGACGTCCTCAAGGGCTTCGTCTCCCCGCACGCTCTGTGGGTGCGATCTGATCCCCGTATACTGGTCGCTACATGGGTGGATCGTTTCCTCCCTACAGTGCAGACATCCATAGGGAATCTACGGTGTTCAGGGCACCTATGTCTATTATTTTATTATTCTTGGAAAGCTCTTTCTACATTGTACCTTCCTCTTACTTATACTTGACTCTGATATCTCTATGGTACCGTATCTATTTAATTGAAGTTTATAATACAACATGTACATCATTCTAAACTTGGCAGAGCAGTATATTCAAAATACTGTAATATATTGTGAAATCAACATACTATACATGCAGGCAGACTGAAATACTTAAATAAACATAATGCATGTCCATTTGGCACTTATACACTAGAATCATGCAATTAAACATCTTAATATACTGATATGAGCTAATTACTTGGCATACAAGTAATCATCATTTTCACCCATAAATTATTTGCACTTTGTTGGAAGACGTGCACATCAACCCAAATCCTGGGTTGTGCATCTCATACTGAGAACATGGCAATCAAAATGCTTAATTCATTGAACACCCTATCCTTAGGGTTTCATTTACCTCATTCACTTTTCACATGGCTCTTTTAAGGATTTAATATGTCATAAACATCCACTAAATATAGATTTCTTTAAACAAGTCATATACAATCAACATATGTATGAAATCCTCGAATTAAGCTAAATTAGGGTTTTCCATGCCATTCATTGAGATATTATGAATCAAGAATAACATTGCATAAATAGAGTCTATGATGCCAAGAAAAACACTTCAAATGGATTTCACCCTATTTATTCACAAATTTCCAACTTTCCACTCATATCGGGCTTCACCCTCTTTACGAAGATATCAAGCAAACACTATTCACATCACATGAAATCCAAAATATTATCTGACATATATGTACTATGCATTCAGATAAACAATCATTCATAACCAAGGGGATCCAGATAAACAAATTTCTTGATTTAGTTATACAACAATTTCAGTCACAGAAAAATTCCATATATTTCAGTTTACTCTTATAACCTTTGTGAATACTTAGGGAATTTACATTAGGATGTATTGTATACGTTTCTAATATGAATTTATCGTCTGAAATTCAAACAAACAGATGAAGAATCCATTTCATATCATTTTGCAACAACTTAGATCAAACAGACAATTTAGGGTTTGTAGTCGCATACTAAGTAATTAAAGATTATGGATGATTTAACCAATTTTCGTGCAATATACTATTTAAAGGACCAAAATCAGAGGAGGGACAAAATATTGACATGTGAGAGAAGATTCACCATTAAATTCTATGCAAAGAAGCTAAACTTACATGATATCATCATTCCTCAGACTGCAAAACCCTAGGTCAGCATCTCCATCACTTTCTCCTCTCAAACCCTAACTCTCCCTCTCTCTCTAGGATTTCATTTCTATGGATTGAATCATGAATTATAAGAGATCCTTGTGTGTTAGGTTGACCATATAGAGCAATTGAGCTGCTTGGGTCAATTGCACATTGACCCTCACTATACTTTCTCTTATTTCAGCTAAAGTTGCTGTCATAAAAATATTATTGGAATTCGTCTACTGATAAGTTCTACACGCATCCAAAAATTATGAAAATTTTATATGTTGTTTATTATTGATTTTTTTTATCTCCAGTTAAATTTCAGATAATTTATAGGTACCAATAAATAAATAAAAATAAAACACTACACTACTGAAAAGCACTCTATCATCATTTTGGTCGAAGTATAGTTTGACTGAGAACCCCATTCAAAGAACACTCAAATATTCTGAAATGTTTCTCCAGTATGCATTATTGAGTTATCCATATCATATAAAAAATTCAATTAAATTAAAAAGTTTTAGAAAATATGAAAAATCATTTACCACACTGCTATCCTGATCAAATTCCATATTCATGTACTATCAAAACCATATTTTTTGCCGATTAGGGTTTACATTTCTCAAACCATAATTCTTCAAAATAAATTCATAGTTAGAGTTTCTTCTTAGGTTTGAACATCAAAATTGATCTACTATCATTAATTAAGTCTAAACGATGTTCAATCTAATCAAGCATGTAATCATTCAAGTAAACCCTAGTTTACCAATTAAGCACAAATGTGGTCATTACACCCAAGTTCTATCCGGTGCAACTATGATTGTTGCATTTTACCAACAAGATTGTATTGTTTGTAATTTTAGATCCAACACATTCTCTTCTTCATGATGGCGGAACAACAAGAACCCAAGCAATCTCCCACTCATCAAGGAAAAGGAGAAGACAATATAGACACTGGTCAAGAAAAATATATACTCTTTTACCAAGATGTGTTTAGACCTCAATGAATATTACTATATATATATATATCCTTTTACTTGTACACATTATGTAATAGGGGCAAGGTATACATCCTCCCCATGTACATTTGACGTTTCAGCATAAATGAAAGTAAGATTGTTGGCATAATGAGCAGAAATTGGTCTAACTACTGCAATTTTGTTACTAAAAGAGCTTCTATACTAACAAATTACACAACATATGCATAATCTAACGATATATATGTATCTGTAATATATGGAATTACATATGTAGCTTAAATATATGTGTAGTATTTGTTTCTTTTCCCTACACATTAGCTACACATAAATGTAGTAGCTTCATCTTATTGCTACATACTGACTATATATGAAATCATAATTATACATTTATTTACAACTACACCTACATTTAAATATGTAAAAAAATTATCTAGCTACATTTCTAACTATATATGTATTTTTAGTGAATGGATTATCTAACTACATATTTAAAAAATATAGTGAAAGACTTTAGCTATACGAGCATATACTACAATTTGTTTATGTAAAGAAATATGTAGCTAAAGCCTTTAGCTACAAAAAATGCAGTCGTTGCTACATTTTTTGTAGTTAAAGACCATTTTTTTGTAGTGGGTCATGCACGTCCTCACCAACTCTTCCTAAAAAACTATTGTTTTGCATCATCATCACCCATTGTGTCTTGATTTCAAAAACATTTGCTTTAATATAAGGTTGAACGACTAGCTAATGACCATTTGTAGCTTTTGAATAGGTAAATCTTCTAGTTCTCTTTGTTTTTTTGCTTCTTCATCTGCTCATAATTCTTATTGCATAGAGGAAGTGGCTTTCGCAAAGAGTATGTCCCTTTGTACTATGAGTGTCGCTTCCACTGCGTTATTGGTATCCTACTCTTCCATTTTATCTTTGTGTTCATGAAGGATCATGCAGTAGTTTTGTTTGATCTCAGGGTCAAAATCTACAATGGAGTTGATGCATGCACAAGAGACTATTCCTTAGAAATGTAGAGTATCACTAATAAGATGAATAAGGGGAACTAAATTTAAGATGAATTTCAATATTTTCATTTAGAAAAGAAAAATCCTAACTAATCCAAGTTAGATAAGTGGATCTGGTATATATTTATTGTCATTGGAAATAGTGCAAAAAGTAATTAAGTGATTATCACATGAACAAATTCCGTAGGGATGAAATCCCTAGGTTTTACCTTTACCATATTATAACAATCCCAGCTGCAAGAGGATAGATCTTATCCTAATATAGTTTATGATTGAGCCCAAATGACAAAATTTTTAAGGATTGACTAATTAATGTAACCTCACAAGAACTATTATTTATCACAAAAGTTGGTTTTGATTTATTAAGATAAGATTGTAAAACTAAATGTCTAGATTAAGGCATTAATCATAAGTGGATTAAAACACCAAGGTGGATGGGTTTCACCACCATTAACAATCATTCTCTCTCTCATTACATCATAAATAATATGAACATGCATATTTCAAGGCCAGTTAAATCCCCCTTTCAGTGTTAGGATCAAAATCAGAAAAATATCATTGTAAACTCACCTTTGTATTACCTATAGATAATTTGAATATGGCCTCAGATAATAGTTTTATGAAGTTCTCATCAAGGCTTTAATATATAAAAAATGATATCTGAGATCTTAGTTTCAAAGTTCTCTACATCCATGATTTCATAAACATGCAAAATAGTTGGCTAAACAAGATTGCAAGAATAAATGTTTGTCTCATAACATAGAAAGGTACATACAAAAGTGGACATAATAAAGAGAACATAAATATGAAGAAGGTTACTTCTCATGCCCTAGAGAGATCACTACTCACACACAAAAACAACAACAAGTTTAACAAGGGGAAAAAGGGAGATAGACATTATCATAGTAGAATAAGGAGACATAATCGTGGTGAGAAAAGGTGTTTCTTCACTTGGATATGAGGATGTCAAAAAAGTAGAGAGAAAAACCTAGAAGTTTTTCAAAGGTGGACTGTAAGTCGTCGATCTCTTTCTTTACATCTTTGAATATCATTATGATAAAATGTGTATGTTGATATCGGTGGAAGGTTTCATAGGTATATGTATCCTTCTAGATCAATACCATGGATATCTCATAGAGGTAGATACTTCACTGGATGATGGGTTATAAACCAATGGAAACCACTAATGGAAAAATGGACCAGATGTTGAGTATGAATTGTGAAATACTGGCTGGATTAGGACATATTCCTTTCCATATAACCAAGTCCTTGTATTTGTAGATGTCTATATTTCAGATAAGTTGTCAACCTTTATGGATGCAAAGAGGAAGATGCATGAGGAAGATGAGGGGTCTTGTGATTCTTAGAGTTCACATCTAAAACCAAGCATGTAGAGGTTCACTGGTGGACAAATCTACTAAGTCATCAGTTGTCATGAAAGAAACTTCATCAATAAGAAAATTTAGGATTTCAATTGGCGGATGAAGTGTAGCCTATCCAGCGGTGGATGTATTCTACCTTTCCATTGGTTGGTGATTGTAAATTTTTCAATCAATAGACAAGTGTTTGTTTTTTCATTTGTACCTAATGAGTGTGGATTTCCATTAGAAGATGACTACTTATTTTCATTAGTAGTTGATGCATGTGGATTTCCTTTAGTAGACGAGTGTGAGAAGGAGTTCCATCAGTTGACTATTGATGGAAACTCTGCCTATGTGAGCGATGAAAGTTTAGGCTGAAGAAAATCCAACTAGGGGGATATTGAAGTGTGGGCAAGGCCCTAAGCCAATGAATCTCAGATCAATGAAACTATCAACTGATGAAGTGATGGATCAATGAAATTCTAGTCTCATTATAAAAAAAAATGTTGTGCTTGCTTCTCCATTAGAGAGATTCTTATCCCCTACATTGTGCACATGATAGGAATCTTGAGCTCTACAATGGAAATAAAAGAATTGGATCAAAACCTTTCAAGTTGACATAAAACTAAGTAAAAGTAAGCAAAGGCTAAACCTCAAGTATAATGAACAAAGAAATGCAAAGTTAAGCTAAAAATGAAACAAAACCTAGGCTCAATATGAATTCATTCAATAAATTCAAACTTAAATGTTTCTTGACCTCGAGTAACACAAAATCTAAAATAGTCTCTAAATGAATACTTACAACCCATGTGATTACCTCATGTTCACATCATGCTCATTTCCCTACTACCTAGTATGGTGAAGCTGTCTAACTTCTTGAGATCAAAGAACACAACTACCCATATCTTATTTCCAATTTTGTTCCCAAAAAGACCTTACTCACCACCATCCTCAATGCAAAGAATGTATAAGGGTTTCATGAGAGTTCAGAGAATCCCTCAAAACAACAAGTGGGCATATGTTCAAACATGGGGGTGTGTAAAAAGAATAACAAAAAGAGACATTCATTAGGTCCTTGGGTGGGAACTAGAGATAAGAGTGTTTTGGAAGTAAGATCCAAATCTATCCTATATTTGGATTGAGATTGCATGACTTTCTTTTTGAATGATTTAAAAGTTTTTCTTATTGAGCACATTGGCATATTTTCATAATTTTTGATGGTATTGAGAGGGGTATGAAAGAAGCGGATAGAGTATGGAGAGGGTGTGCCAACTCAAACTTGGAGTTTGGGTCCATGTATGGCTTTTTTTTTGTTGAGAGAAGGTAATAAGATTGAAGAAGAAGTGTATAAGAGGGGGTCAGATCAATAAGCAACTTGACTTAAAATTCTAGGCTTCAGGTTGTTCTCCTAGTCTCAATATGCTTAAATAGTGACGTGCTAAGGGAGAAGTGAATACTCCATGAATTTGTTGCAGTAGTCAGTCAGAAGAATGATGTTCTTGATCACTCTTGGTTCCTTAAATACTTGCCATCTTTTATTAGTAAACATGATTCTTAGGTTCCTATATCATATATGGTGATTTCTAGCCATTAGTTTGTATCATAAACTGGTTATTGTGAGGTGTTTCTTTGAACAAGGGGATTTGAGTAATGAGACATGCACATATAAAAAAGGAATTTGAATCTAAGATGGCTAAACAATGGATTTGTTTACTCTTAAAATAAAATAATTTGAACAAATTTAGCTAAATGTAATGCTATACATGTAATGATGTGATCATAAATTACAAATAGATAGGTGTCGGTAGAAAGTAGAATACATACCAAACATCCTACAACTCAAGCTTAGATATTTTATCATACCTAAGAAAGAAAGCTAAATTTGAGATAGACAGGACGAACCTTGTTGGTTGGACTACAAGTCATGGTTACACTTTGTTCAATAAAAGTCATCAAGATACAATCAAACTTGTTAGAATTTGTGAAATCAGAAAATGCTGATGAAAAAAGGAAAAGAAGATAAAACTGGAAGTAACACTCGGGGTTCTTCTCAAAAAGCACATTTTTTTAGAATCGATGACTCGATGCTTGAAGCTTAATTATTAGATGGTGGAGGAATAAGCATGAGTGGTTGGCTTGCCTGCATATGATCCATTGTGAATTATCATTAAAAACGTTGATCATTGAATTTGAATTCACTGGTCTTCTCACTCCAAATTATAACTACTCCATGAGGAAATATATGCTTGATGATGAGTGGACCTAACCATCTACTCCTAGGATTTATAAGTAAGAGTTGGAGACAAGAGCAATTCAATAACACTCAAACTCTGACCTATAGATCTTTCCTCTAAATGTGGTTATCATTCCACATCTTGGTAGCTCATTTTAAATGTGTGTGTTCTCATATACTATCACATGTAGCTCTTATAATTCTTGCAATTAAAGTAATCAGTTTTATTTTTCCGCACAGAGATCAAAGTTGAGCTCTTTGATGACCCACCATGTGACGTCCCTGAATTTTCTAAAACTGAATCTGATGTGTGACATCCAAATTGAAACCTCACCTTAGTGAGAATACCAATTTGAGCACCACACACTAGGATAATAAGAAGTAAATCAGAGGAAGCCAGAAGGAAACAATTAGTAACACATGCACATGAATGATAATAAAACCATACAACACATGTTCACCATTCAACATATAATTACAACATGAGTTGTTAAAACATTTGATATTACATATTGAACATCAAGCTTATACATATACATGTACTACCACTAAACAATAGGATCTTAAGACAATAGGTCCACCTGTACATTAGCTCGTCTCACAACTATCTTGGATCTTCAAGATCATATATCCAAAACCTAAACAAAAGATTACATGTGGTACATGTCAACACAATATTCAAGAATATTGTACCGAGTACGCCTACAGGTAATTTATATAACTCTCATCTTATCTTGGCAATAAGATAAAACTAATACTTGGCAGTTATAAAGAAATATAACAAAACGCATATACTTGAGAAAAGATGTTTATTAGCAAAAGAGAACACATATCTTTTAGGCATATTTTCCATTATATCATCCATGCATTTGCCACCTGAGGGAATAATGCATCATCTCATCTACTAAAGAGTTTGAGATGAAAGGCCTTATGACCTACTACCAAAGAGTTAGATCATTGTACAATGTGATCTGCTACCAAAGAGAATGATCACTTTCCAGCACTATGCTACCAAAGAGAATTAGTGCTTTCATATAATGGAATAGATATATTATGTTTCATGTATTCAAAGATGTAAGTATGGAAAATCGAGCAACATATCATGCAAGAATAATCATTTCATCCAATATATTATGCGAAGTATTTTACTACACATATAACACATGTATATTATATAATAAGCCAAGTAAGAGGTAATGGCATACCTTGATCAAGACAAACCTAATCATTACATATCCCTGCTATCAACTATATCCTTGGTCAAACCTGATTAAGATAAGATCATGTACCATCGTTAGATTCCCATCATCTAACCCAAGTTATGTCCATTTTAGGGTTTACTTAACTCATTAGGATAATCCAACTTTTACTTGTATTCTTATCTTATAATTATCTTACTGATGTCATTTTCTAGATTATAATTCATTATCTGAACATTAGGTTCCATGTCCTTTTTGTGCACATATTAACCCTAGTTTATATACATTATTCAAATTAGGGTTTAATAACATGTACTAAGGGTCATCTTCATATAACATAGATTTCGAGTATAACACTGATCTCATAATTACATATTAGCTTCCAATTACAGATATAAGAGTGTTCCATAAAATTCATCATTTATTGAGCATGTATGTATTTATTGAATTTTATTTAGGGTTATTAGCCCTAAGTATCCATATTGAGCATATTACAAGATTTTGTGCATCAACATCATAATCACTGACCTTATATGGATTATAAACATCAAAAAGGATTTACTGACATGTTATCATAATTTTAGGTCATTGTTTGATATTTATGACTCATTAAACAAGTATAATACATATTGCATGATAGCACTGTGATTAGTACATCAAAAAACTAATACTATCATTCCATCATGTTCTACTCATTTTTATGAACATTTGGGTATATTATATGTATTTTTTTGATAAATAAGCTAATTACTATACATTTTCGGATGATTTGAGAATTTACTAAGATTTTACCTTATTGGACCACTCAGATGCCGACACGTGGTACTAGGGCTGACGTAGCTCCTGCCTTGGTTTCTTGGTTCAGTGGTGGTTCATGCAGATGGACTCGGTTCAGGATAGGTAAGCGTCTGGTTCACTGGTCTGATTTTAGCACTGCTGGACCCCGGTCTGCTTCATCCTCCTCTCTCTCATTTGCGTTCTCAGCGCCAAACACGAGTGAGTGCCCAATGCCACTATCACCCAGCCTGGCTCTAGGTTCTACTTCAGGTCTCATTTTATTCTCAATCTATGTGGGAACGCTGCCTCAAGGGATCCACCCCGGCGATTGATCAATAGAGCAGAGATGCTCTGTCTCACCCCGATCTCCTGCTCTCTAGTTGTGCTCCTCTTGGACGTATTGTGTTTTGCTACATTCTTGGTGTGAGCAGTGCCACCGTAATGGATGTCTCCAGTGGTGGAACTGGTGTTTCTACAACAATCCTCTTATGCTCCTTCTGATTCTAGTATCTTCATGGATCCCTTCTTCTCCATAACAGCGTTGCACCTAGTTCCTCACCTCAGATCTCACTGTCACGAGGGACACTAATCTCCAGCATGCGATCTGCAGCCAAACTCTTCTCATCTTCCTCTGGTTTGCATAGCATTTGCCTTCCACGTTGATGATTTATCTCTATGCCAGAACTTCTCTTTACCCTTCCTTCTATTTCTCTAATTGTCCTTCCTTCTTCTGTATGGACGGTGTGTTACAGTGGAGAGCATGGCTGAGAAGAGTGTGGCGCTCACAAAACCCACTGTGAACTCACTTCTATGAGGGGTAGTTCGACTCCTCTCCTTATGTCGAAGGTAACTACATGGTCTCCCACACCTTTTACCCCACAATTAGTGATTGTGGTTGTGTGGGAAAGTGCTAACCTCCTTTCCCAAAGACCTCCGAACAGTTCCACGATAGGTGGTGATCAACTGGATATGCATCGTCCGATCACATCAAAGGACAAGATAAGTATTACTCAGGGATGATATGTTTCATCTGAAACAGACCCTACTCATTACACATTATCAAGGATGTGTTACTTCTTTAATATATGGCCCTAGGTATACATCAGTTCTAATTGATCAACTCCTCAAATATAAGCATTATCAAATCATTTTCAAACATAGATGACTTCCTCTAGGCATTTCCTAATGTCACCAAAATTAACTATAGTCTTATAACAACTTATACTACATTCTATCAAACTATGGTGACAAAACTCAACTATTTGATCATCTAATTAAATTCCTCAAATAGGAATAACCTTATGGATCTTAATAATGATATCAACATCCATCACCATCCAATCTTTACCAAAGCACTTGTAACTCTTAAAATAACTCAACATGCATGAATTCATTTATGTCATTGGACATTTAAGGATTACAAAAGTCCACTCCATCACATCCTACACACCTTAAAACATATTTTGTCCTCAAAATTAAGCCAAAATCCAGTTCATCACATCATATACATCTTAAAAGAAATTTCATCCTTGAAATTAAGCCATCCTTTTACTTCAAGGAAAAACCAAAAGGTCTTCATCCTTATGTAGGACATTACTCTTTGTGCAATATATCCAAAAACAAAGCTCCATATTAATATCCAAACCACTGTTAAAAGGTTTTAAAACATCTAGGTTGAAACATCCCTTCATAAAAGATTGAGATAACGACTTAGAAATTCTAGTTATGTTATGACATATCTCATATGTTAGGGTTGCATCCTTATACTTACCCATGCATTACAGTTCTCACATTATATTATCTTTTTCTAAAGGAGTTAACTAAAATTATCCCATTATATTAAGGTGTCATCAACATTTTATTGAGCTAATTGTTAGAACATGTTCAACATTAACATATGTCTTTACGGAGGAAGTTAACTATAATTAACCCACTTTATCAATCTAGATCATATCAAGGTGTCATAATCATTATGTTGTGCTAACTGCCAAACTCTATATTTTTTTATTAATCACTAAGATTAACATCTCATGTAACAAATTTCATTACTATGATCTCATTTCTCCTTCTCATATTAGATTGCAATATTTATTTGTGATTTCATCACAAGATTAACCAACCATATCACATTATCATCATTATTTATGTATGTGGTTAACCATTTATACATTAAGATCTATTAAACCATCTCCAGGTTTCCTTCATGTCATGTCCATATGTCAAATTTGAAGATTAGATCACATTCTTTTTGATGTTATATCATGGAGGTGCTAAACAAACTTATGTGAGTGTCTTGTCAAACATATGTCAAAACTTTATTTAGTCCAGATAAGGTTTTCCAAACCCATATCATGAGAGTAGCACCATGCTCAGTCTCTCTAAGCTAACTCAACTCTGAGTATCTCGTATGCATATACATTAGCTTCCCTCTCTTTGTCTAGGGTTCTCGGATTACCTCATTGGTACTAGTGATAGGCTTACAAGCTCTAGCCACATAAGTACAAACTAAAACATGCCATGACATTCACTTCATAGGTCTTTATCCATGACCTACTATTTCTCAACTCTCTATCTTATATACACACCACTAGATTCCTATATAGGGAACCACCAACCCAAACATGAGGCTTTACAGAAACTAACACATTTACCTCCTCTAGGGTCTTGGGACTCTCTCTCCCTCACCCAGATGGTAGGTATTCATATTCATGTTCACATGCACATATATAACTAGCCTCTCTCTGACTCTAGGGTTTGGTCCCCTCAAGGACATCTAGGGTTCAAGAGGTCTAAAGGTATCATGCATAACACAAGTCAACTCAATCACTCAGGAGTATTCTAGTTTAGGACATATCATATCACATATTTTTCATAATCCTCACATCTTGGAGTTTAGGTTATCTAACCTTCTCCGTGTAGCTCTCACTCTCTCTTGAGCTAACCCCAAAATTAGTCCTAATACTAGAGGTCCTCCTTTGTAAAAGATCTTGAAACTCATGTTGATTCACATCTTTGTCTTAGCTTAGCTTAGCTTATCTTACAAAACCATACATACATCATCAAAGCTTATCTCAAGTCCTCAAAACTGAACCTTAATCTTAAAGACAACATTAATCATCATAAACCATCTTATATCATCTCTATACATCTTAGATCATCATCAAAACTTATCTCATCTATTCCATCTATCATATATTCCAACAAGGCTCTAGACATCTAATCTAGAACTATTCTCTCTTCTAGACTGATGTCATTCACTTTCACTTAGGTTGTATGACCACCTCCTACTTGTACATGTGTGGGGAAACATTTTTGTAATACATATATATAATAAAATATTATATAGTTTTTCTCCGATAAAACAAGCGTCAGAAAAAACTATTGAGTCTATCTGATTGGAATCAAAAATCAAAACCAGGAAATGAGTTTCTCACACCTAATAGAGAGTACAGTGCCATGAAAACCAGTGAAAAGGGTGAGAACAAAGTTTAGACTATGTAGCTACCCTAGACAATGAGCGTCATATGCCTAGGATTTCTCTCCCCCCGATGTACATCATTTCCAAATAGTGCAACGTCCCATACTGCTGCACTACAAGGAAAAAATGACATCTAAGGACTTGATATTTAACAAGCACCAGTCTAGACCTAGTTCTCAGACATCTAGGTTCTATCCTAGAGGCTAGTCAGATCTAGTCTCTAAAAGATGACTAATCTAACCCTTAAGATTTGTTTTAAGTTCAAGGTTCTTTAATTTGAGTTGCATAATGAGCAAATGTCAGGCTTTGCTATTGTTCATGCTCTGATACCACCTGTGACGTCCCTAAGTTTTCTAAAACTTAATCTGATGCGTGACATCCAAATTGAAACCTCACCTCAGTGAGAATCCAAATTTGAGAACCACATACTAGGCTGAGAAGAAGAAAATCAGAGAAATCCAGAAGGAAACAATTAGTAGCACATGCACATGAACAATAATAAAACCATACAACACATGTTCACCATTCAACATATAATTACAACATGAGTTGTTACAACATTTGATATTACATATTGAACATCAAGCTTATACATATACATGTACTACCACTAAACAACATGTGCTTAAGACAACATGTCCACCTGTACATCAGCTCGTCACACAACTATCTTGGATCTTCAAGATAATATGTCCACAACCTAACAAAAGATTACATGTGATACATGTTAGCACAATATTCAAGAATATTGTACTGAGTATGCATGCATGTCTTTTATATACCTTTCATCTTATCTTGCCAATAAGATAAAACTAATACTTGGCAGTTAGAAAGAAATATAACAAAAAGCATATACTTGAGAAAAGATGTTTATTAGCAAAGAGAACACATATCTTTTAGGCATATTTTCCATTATATCATACATGAATTTTCCACCTAAGGGAATAATGCATCATCTCATCTACCAAAGAGTTTTAGATGTAAAGCCTTATGATCTACTACCAAAGAGTTAGATCATTGTACAATGTGATCTGCTACCAAAGATAATTAGTGCTTTGATATAATGGAATATATATATTATGTTTCATGTGTTCATAGCCATAAGTATGTAAAATTGAGCAACATATCATGCAAGAACAATCATTTCATCCAATATAATATGTCAAGTATTTTACTACACATATAACACAAGCATATTGTATAATAAGCCAAGTAAGAGGTAATGGCGTACCTTGATCAAGATAAATATAATCATCATATATCCCTGATATCAACTATATCCTTGGTCAAACCTGATTAAGACAAGATCATATACCATCATCAGATTCCCATCATCTTACCCTAGTTATATCCATTTTAGGGTTTACTTAACTGATTAGGATAATCCAACTTTTACTTGTATTCTTATCTTAGAATTGTCTTACTGATGTCATTTTCCAGATTATAGTTTATTATCTGAACATTAGGTTCCATATCCTTTTTTTGCACATATTATCCCTAGTTTATATACATTATTCAAATTACTGTTTCATAACATGTATTAAGGGGCATCTTCATATAACATGGATTTTGTGTATAAAATTGATCTCATAATTACATATTAGCTTCCAATTACAGATATAAGAGTGTTACATAAAATTCATCTTTTATTGAGCATGTATGTATTTATTATATTTTATTTAGGGTTATTAGCCCTAAGTAGCCATATTGAGCATATTACAAGATTTTGTGCATCAACATCATAATCACTGACATTATATGGATTATAAACATCAAAAAGGATTTACTGACATGTTTTCATAATTTTAGGTCATCGTTTGATATTTATGACTCATTAAACAAGTATAATACATCTTGTATAATATCAATGTGATTAGTGCATCAAAATCCTAATATTATCTTTCCATTGTGTTCTATTCATTTTTCTAAACATTTGGGTATATTATATGCATTTTTCTGATAAACAAGCTAATTGCTATACATTTTCTAAGATTTGAGAATTTATAAAAGTTTTACCTTTTTGGACCACTCTGCTACCGACACGTGGCACTAGGGCTGGCGCAGCTCCTGCCTTCACTGCTTGGTTCTCTGGAAGTTCACGCGGCAGGACCCGGTTCAGGCCATGTAAGCATCCAGTTCATTGGTCTGATTTCAGCATTGCTGAACCCGGTATGCTTCATCCTCCTCTCTCGCGTTCTTAGTTCCAGATGCGAGTCAACACCCACCGCCGTGGTCACCCATCTTGGCTCCATGTTTTGCTTTAGGTCTCATTCTGTTATGATTCCATGTGGGAGCACCACCTCAAGGGATCTACTCTGGCAATGGGTCAATAGAGCAGAGATGCTCTGTCTCACCCCGATCTCCTGCTCTCTAACTGTGCTCCTCCTAGACGCATTGCGTTTTGCTACGTTCTTGGTGTGAGTAGTGCCACCGTGATGGAAGTCTCCAGTGGAAGAACCGGTGGCTCTACAACATTCCTCTTCTTCTCCTTCTGATTCCAGTATCTTCATGGATCCCTTCTTCTCCATGACAACATTATGCCCAGTTACTCACCTCAAATCTCACTGTCGCCAGAGATACTAGTCTTCGACATGCAATCTGTAGCCAAACTCTTCTCCTTTTCCTCTGGTTTTCATAGCTTCTGCCTTCGACATTGATGATTTATCTCTATTCCAGAACTTCTCTTCACTCTTCCTTTTATTTCTCTACTTGTCCTTCCTTATTCCGTATGGAATGTGTGTTACAATGGAGAGCATGGCTGAGAAGAGTGTGGCGCTCATAAAACCCACTGCGAACTGACTTCTATGAGGGGTAGTTCAACTCCTCTCCTTATGCCAAAGGTAACTACATGGACTCCCATGCATTTTACCCCACAATCTGTGATCATGGTTGTGTGGGAAAGTGCTATCCTCCTTGCCCAAAGACCTCTGAATGGTTCCATGGTAGGTGGTGATCAGCTGGATATGTGTCGTCTAATCACATCAAAGGCCAAGATAAGTATTACTCAGGGTTGATCCATTTCATCTGAAACAGACCCTACTCGTTACACATTATCAAGTCTACGTTAATTCTTTAATATATGGCCCTAGGTATACCTCGGTTCTAATTGATCAACTCCTCAAATATACACATTATCAAATCATTTTCAAACCTGGATGACTTCCTATAGGCATGTCCTAATGTCACCAAAAATTAACTATAGTCTTATAACAACTTAGACTACATTCTATCCAAATATTGTGATAAAACTCAACTATTTGATCGTCCAATTAAATTCCTCAAATAGGCATAAACTTATGGATCTTAATAATGATATCAACATCCATCACCATCCAATCTTTACCTAAGCACTTGTAACTGTTAAAATAACAAAACATGCATGAATTAATTTATGTCATTGGACATTTAAGGATTACAAAAGTCCACTCCATCACATCCTACACACCTTAAAACATATTTCATCCTTGAAATTAAGCCAAAATCCAATCCATCACACACTAAGCCTTGTGTTCAAGCTGCACTACTAGTTGACAAGACTTACCGTAAATTAGACCAAAAGGTTTAGTGACCAGGGGGTCTTATAAGAATATCTTTAGGCCCAGAGTGCATCATTTGATTTTGTGAGCCGAATCCCATTTTATTTAGTTTATTGACTTCTCAAGAATGAATTTTATTTGGAATTGGAAACCTCCACTTGAGCACTCATCTAAGGGTGGTATGGAGTAGCAACATTGTGATGGATACCATTTTGTGAAGGAGAGCTTCAAAGCTATGCTAGAGGAATGATATCTACCATCATAGAAAACATCACAGGGGACTCCACATAATGGAATGATTATATCTTTGAAAAGCTTTATGACTGACCTGGAGGTACTAAAAACTATGAGGATGGCTTCAAACCATTTGAAAACATAATCCTCATCAACAAGAATGTTGGAGGATCCATAAGAGGAGTTGAATGGGAGCATGTAGTCCACTACCCAAGTGTCCCATATTTCCACTTATTGCTAAAGATTGAGTGGCATCTCATCCCTCTTAGAAACATCATCAGATCTCTGACATTGATTGTAGGACTTGACATGAATGTGAACATCCTTGAAGATAGAGGGACATAAGAACCCCTCATTAATGAGTTTCATAGAAGACTTCTTGGAACTCATGTTGCACCCAATTGGGATAAAATGACATTGTTTAATAAAGGAAGGAGCTTCTGAAAACCTCTAGAGGGGGGGTGAATAGAGTTTTATAGAGATTTTAAAAAAATTTAAACTCAAACAACCAAACTAAAAATTAAGAAGAGGAACACAGGTGTTTAGAGTGGTTCCACCTTAGCAAATACTAAGGAGTCAGTCCACTACCCGGTTGCTTACCCAACCGGGATTTTGAAAGTACTAAATTTTATTACCTCTCAAGGATGTTACATAAAATTTACAATACTTTCTAAACACCCTTTGGACAGCCTTCACCTTGAAGTAGTCTTGCCAACCTCGAAGCAGCCTTCCTTGAAGTAACTTCAAGCTCCCCCTTGAAGTAGCCTTCCTCTCGAAGTAGCTTCCCGTCAAGACAGCCTTCTGAAGTAGTCCAAAGTCTTCCTCTTCACCACGAAGAGCTTCACCCTCTCCAATCCGCAGCCTCCTACCTGGAGTAGCAAGGAGAGTACAAGTAATACAAGGAACAAGAAAGGAATAAAAGAAAATACAACTTATCCTTGTAGCTCAAGGCTTGATTTCCCTAGATCAAGCGTTTGGATTTTCCTAGCTAATATGATGGACTTGTGATTGCTAGGGTTAGGAAAATCTAGCCTATAGGACGAGCTTGAGCTAAAGGGAAAATGGCCAATTGATCACAAAGCTCAGTTCACACAGATTGCACAAGAGGGCTCAAGTATTTTCTCAAGTATAGCAAGTGTAAGAAGTGTATTCTAGTTTCCTATGGCTTGTCCTATTTATAGGAATGACCTAAGTATGCTTAAGGACGTTCTAGACAACTTCTAGGGGGTTCCTAGTGCTTAACTAGCCGTTAGGAATAAGTTAGGCGCATTAGCAACGGCTAGTTAATTAATTCTGCAGTTGCTGTCAGAGACCATCTCGGTCGAGGACTTGTCGACCGAGTTGCCCAGTCGGTCGAGGATTTGTCGACCGACAGGCTCTCTGGATTAACGTTGATTTGCAACTGTCAACTGCTGTGTCTAACGGCTACTTTTGGTCAATCTCGGTCGAGAAGTTTGTCGACCGAGAGTGTCTCGGTCGAGGAGTGTGGTCGACCGAGTTTGACTCTGTTTTCAATCTTTTAATTAAGATACTAAGTATGTGCATGAGTGTGCATTATGTGATCTATTAGAAGGAGATGACCTAACTAAGTGTGGTGTTTAGCTAGGGAAAATCCAATGCTTGATTTACATGCGATTCTAAGTACTTGTACATTATAATTCTGTACAAGTTTTTACAATGATTACATTTGCATGAAAATATAAATACTTCATGTTGGATTTCCCTTATAGTTGTGTCATCCTGCACACTCAAGTAGCTCGTCAGATAAATAAGAATGAAATGTTTGTCAAAATCAAAACAAAGGGATTTTATAGATGTCCATTTAGCCAACAATCTCCCCCTTTTTGAAGATGACAAACATTTCCAAAATATGAATAGAGGAAATATAAAACATATAAATGCCATACCTTTAGATTGCCGTTTGGAACTTTTCCTCTTATTTATAAAATGTGTGCTTAGTATCCCCAATGAATTATGGAACATGAAATCCAGTTCATTTGGGAATATAGCAACTTTCAATGTAAAGCCAAGAGTATATTTATGAAACTCATTGATTGAGTTTGTCATAAATATTAAGTTATATTTTTATATATCTCTCCCCCTTTGTCATCTCAAAAAGATAACCGTTTTATTAAAAACTCCCCCTTAATTAGATATCCCATCAAAAACGAACGAAAAAGATGTCCATTGAATAGCCAAAATGTGAAGCAATGAAGTTTACGAAAATGATGTCCAAAGAGGCATATTTGGCAAAGCTTGTTTTAGGTCTCCCTTGACTACGACCGTAGCGCCCCTTGGCTAAGTTTTGTTTTAGCCAAGAGGCAACAATTTGCAGATTTCCAATTTAAACGTGCATATCAATGTTGATACTAAACATAAAAGCATAAGTATTCGTTTTAAGAACCGCAGATATCAAAGAAAACATCCTCCAACGGAGTAATAAGTAGTTGCTTCCTAATGTTGTTAAATTGATCTAATGGAAGCGGTTTTGTAAAAATGTCAGCCAATTGATTTTCCGTATCAACATGATGAAGGGAAACATGATTCTTTGAGATGTGATCCCTTAAGAAGTGATGACGGATTTCAATATGTTTGGCCCGGCTGTGTAGAATAGGATTGTGTGCTAAGTTTATGGCGCTTGTGTTGTCACACAAAATAGGTGTAGATGAAAGATGAAAACCATAATCGCTTAAAACTTGTTGCATATAAAGCACTTGAGCACAACAAGACCCAGCTGCCATATATTCAGCTTCGATTGTAGATAGGGCAACCGTGTTTTGTTTCTTGCTAAACCAAGATACTAAGGCTCTACCTAATAAGAAACATCCACCACTAGTACTTTTGCGATCAAGTCGACAACCGGCATAATCCGCATCAGTATATGCTTTAAAATCCAAGGATTGTCCTTTTGGATACCATAAACCAAAACAAGTAGTGCCGGCTAGATATCGAAGAATTCGTTTAACCGCAAGAAAATGAGATTGCATAGGCTGGGATTGAAATCGAGCACAAAGACCAACGGAAAACATAATGTCCGGTCGAGAAGCGGTTAAATATAACAAACTACCAATCATGGCTCTATATAAGGAATCATCAATAGGTTCCCCATTTTCATCCTTATCAATTTTAATAGAAGTAGCCATAGGAGTAGTAGCATGTTTGCACTGATCCATCCCAAAGCGTTTTAACAGTTCTTTAGTGTATTTTTCTTGGCTTATAAAAATTCCGGCAGGTGTTTGCTTAATTTGAAAACCAAGAAAGAATGTTAGTTCACCCATAAGGCTCATTTCAAATTCTTTTTGCATAATGTCACTGAATTGTGTGCATAATGATTCATTTGAGGCACCAAAAATAATGTCATCAACATATATTTGCACAACTAAGAAATCAGATGCATATGTTTTGAAAAATAAAGTAGAATCTGAATTTCCAATAGAGAAACCATTATCAAAAAGATATGTCTTGAGCCGTTCATACCAAGTCCTAGGTGCTTGTTTTAGACCATAAAGTGCCTTTTTAAGTTTATAAACATGATCGTCCTTTTCTGGTATTTCGAAGCCAGGTGGTTGAGGAACATAAACTTCTTCTTGTATAATGCCATTTAGAAATGCACTTTTGACATCCATTTGATATAGCTGAATGTTTTTATGGGCAGCAATAGCTAGTAACATCCTAATAGCTTCAAGTCTAGCTACGGGTGCATATGTTTCATCAAAATCTATTCCTTCTTGTTGATTATATCCTTGTGCAACTAACCGTGCTTTATTCCTTATGACTTCTCCTGCCTCATTAAGCTTGTTCCTAAAAACCCATTTAGTTCCTATGATAGTTTTATCTTGTGGTTTAGGAACTAAATCCCATACATCGTTTTTAGTGAATTGATTTAATTCTTCTTGCATGGCTATTATCCAGTAATCATCCTTAAGAGCTTCGGATATTTTCTTTGGTTCAATGATAGAGACAAAAGCCATGTTTGCAACATCTTGGAAAGAGGACCTAGTTTTGACTTTATCATTTGGATCTCCAATAATTAGCTTTTGGGGATGATCCTTGATCAGCCTAGGTGTAGGTTGTGTTTCAACTGGAGGATCGGATGTGGGAGTTTTCTCATTATCATTGGGAATGGTTATAGTTTCAAACTGATTAGTGAGATCAATGATATCTAAATTTGTAGATTTGGATTCCTCATGAAAAGAAACATGAATGGATTCCTCAACTTTTCTAGAGATAGTGTTATATACCCTAAACGCTTTGCTAGAAGTAGAGTATCCCAAGAAGAATGCTTTGTGTGATTTAGAATCAAACTTGTCTCTATCATCCTTGGTGTTTAAAATGTAACATGTAGAGCCAAAAGTATGGAAGTAGTCAACTCTAGGTTTCTTAGAGTGTATTATTTCATATGGAGTTTTCTTCAAATGAGAGTGAACCGTGACTCTATTTAGCACATAACAAGCAGTGTTTACAGCTTCAGCCCAAAAGGTTTTAGTTGTGTTGTGTTCAAGCATCATGGTCCTAGCCATTTCTTGTAGAGATCGATTTTTCCGTTCTACAATACCATTTTGTTGTGGGGTACGTGGAGCAGAGAAATTGTGAGTATATCCCTGAGATGTACAAAAAGTTTCAAATGTATGATTTTCAAATTCGCCACCGTGATCACTTCTAATGGTACATATTTTATGTTGTAAAAGATTTTCAATCTTAGAACAAAATTGCATAAAGACATGAATAGTATCATCTTTAGTTGCAATAAAATGTACCCATGTAAATCTACTATAATCATCAACAATAACAAAACAGTATCGTTTACCACCAATAGATTGTGTTCTCATTGGTCCAAATAAATCCATGTGAATTAATTCTAAGGATCTACTGGTGCTAAGTACATGTTTTGATTTAAAAGATGTTTTGGTTTGCTTTCCCATTGTACAAGGTTCACAATTTGCAACTTGATCAAAAGACAAAGCAGGTAATCCACGAACAAGATCATATTTTACTAACTTTTTAATAGCATGTGAACTAGCATGACCAAGCTTTTTATGCCATAGTTGTAATGTGTTTTCATTTGCAAGTAAGCATTTACCTACTACTGATTTCATAAAGTTTGGTTTAAGGATATAAAGATTTCCAACTCTATTTCCTTCATAAACAACAGTTGTAGTATTTTCTATCAATAACTTGCAGCAGGTTTTGTTAAATAACACATCATAACCACTATCACATAGTTGACTTACACTTATTAAGTTATGGTGCAATCCATCAACTAGTAGAACATTTTTGATTTCAAGATTTGTTCCAACATTACCTATTCCAACGATTTTGCCCTTACCATTGTCTCCAAAAGTGACCGTTCCACTTTTCTTTTCTTCAAAAGTTGAAAATGCATCCTTATTTCCGGTCATATGTTTGGAGCAGCCACTGTCAACGACCCATTCCTGCATTAGAATGTAGATTTTGGTACCCATGTGATGGTCCGATAAGGTTAGAAACTTTTTAATTTGCTGATGTGCATAAAGTTCTGATACAGAAAACCAGTCGGTCGACAATTGTTCGACCGATATCATTCTCGGTCGACAATTTGTCGATCGAGCAGGTTACTGTATTATAATCAAAAGACACAGAGAATTTCTCGGTTGACCAATTTTCGACCGAAATAAGTACTGGAAGATTTTCGATTTGTTAAAGACATCCAGTCGGTCGATAATACTTCGACCGACCCAGAGCTCGGTCGACAGTACTTCGACCGACGAAGTTTCTGTTTTAGTACAGCAATGCAAAAAAAATAATACTAATAAGCATAGCATTGTTTGTTGAGATAGGACAATATAAATTGCAAAAATTAAGTATTTTGTCATATCTCAACTACATTCCATTCTTCTAAGTTTGGGGTCTTGGGGTCCAAACTAAGTTGGACTTCTTAGTCTTGTAGGGGCATGAAAAACAGTAATGTCCAAGACGTAAACAGAAATGACAAGTAATAGAATCAACTTCATTTCTCTTTCTAGCCATTGTGTTTTTGGGTACAAACATAGTTTGGATCTTTTTGGTTTGGTTTTTCTTTGGAACATATCCCAAACCTTTTCTTCCATTGAAGGTAGTACCACTTCTCAATATGTTATCAAGAATATCTTTTCTTCTTAACTCATAAAGTTCTCTTTGCAATTGAGCAATGTCATTCATCTTCTTATGTATATCTTTTCTTGCCTGGTCTAAATCAGAAAACAATGAATCCTTTTCTTTTACAATATTGTCATAGTCCGAATGATTGCACAAGATAGGTTGAGTTTGAAAATCTTGTAGTTTGGCTAACAAATCAGTCTTTTCTTTTGATAGAAGATTAAGATTGGTTTCCAAAGTAAGTAGCTTTCTAGTGCAATCATCTAAAGATGTTTTTAAAGATACATTTTCAAGATCAATGTTATTCTTTTCAGAAGAGAGTTCATCTATTTTGGCAATGAGCTCATTATTTGATTTCATAGTCTTCTTTAGTTTCTTCTTGGCATCAACATACTTATCATGAGTTTCTTGTAAGCTAGCAACTAATTCTTCTTTAGGAAGATCAATAAGGCTTACCTCTTGAGAGTCTTCATTGTCTTCTCTTGCCATTAGACATTCCACATTTTCATCTCCACTTTCACTTTCACTGGTTTCATCCCATGCCGCTTTATAAGCTTTTTCTTTCTTCTTATGTGAGCTTTTCTTTCCCTTCTTTGCTTTGGGACATTCATTTTTGAAATGTCCTTTCTTTCCACATTCGAAGCACCTGGGAGTGGAAGAGGAACTAGAAATTTTATTAGATTTAAACCTTCTGTATTTCTTACCGTTGACTATCAATGCTTCTTCTCCTTCTTCTTCACTGGATTCCTCACTCTCATGTGAGGGAGCTTTTGATGCTTTGAGAGCCACGTCTTTCTTTGGCCCCCGTTGATGCTCATGTTCTCTTCTCTCTTCCTCTTCTAGGTCTGCCTCATGAGCTTCTAAGTTTCCGATGAGCTGCTCCATTTTGAGGCGAGTGAGGTCGTTTGCTTCTGCAATAGCTGTCACCTTTGGTTTGTACTTTGGAGGAAGAGATCGAAGTATTTTTGATACCTGATCCTCCTCAAGAACAGGTTTCCCTAAAGCACTTAAACCATTAACAATAGTAGAAAATTTTGAATACATTTCACTAATAGTTTCGTTTGGATCCATACGAAAATGTTCAAACTTGGTTTTAAGCAAACTAACTTTAGAGTTTTTAACTTGAACGGTACCCTCATATGTTATAGATAATCTATGCCAAATCTCATATGCGGTATCACAGTTTGATACTCTATTAAATTCACTTACTGAAATGGAACAATATAAAATGCTTACTGCCTATGCATTTATTTGGGCCATTTTTACCGTATTAGCATCCCATAATGCGAAATCGTCTTGTGGGAGTGTGTATGGTGTAGATACCATTCTCCAAAGATCCCAGTTGATTCCTTGGAAGTAGAATTGCATCCTTCTCTTCCAGTATTGATAGTTTGTCCCGTCGAACGCTGGAGGTCTAGCAACGAGCGTTCCTTCAATGTTGAGGTTGTTGAGCACTCCATCCCCCATCTTTTCTTCAAAACTTTGTTAGGGCTCCTTGAAGCCTGCTCTGATACCAATTGAAAACCTCTAGAGGGGGGGGTGAATAGAGTTTTATAGAGATTTTAAAAAAATTTAAACTCAAACAACCAAACTAAAAATTAAGAAGAGGAACACAGGTGTTTAGAGTGGTTCCACCTTAGCAAATACTAAGGAGTCAGTCCACTACCCGGTTGCTTACCCAACCGGGATTTTGAAAGTACTAAATTTTATTACCTCTCAAGGATGTTACATAAAATTTACAATACTTTCTAAACACCCTTTGGACAGCCTTCACCTTGAAGTAGTCTTGCCAACCTCGAAGCAGCCTTCCTTGAAGTAACTTCAAGCTCCCCCTTGAAGTAGCCTTCCTCTCGAAGTAGCTTCCCGTCAAGACAGCCTTCTGAAGTAGTCCAAAGTCTTCCTCTTCACCACGAAGAGCTTCACCCTCTCCAATCCGCAGCCTCCTACCTGGAGTAGTAAGGAGAGTACAAGTAATACAAGGAACAAGAAAGGAATAAAAGAAAATACAACTTATCCTTGTAGCTCAAGGCTTGATTTCCCTAGATCAAGCATTTGGATTTTCCTAGCTAATATGATGGACTTGTGATTGCTAGGGTTAGGAAAATCTAGCCTATAGGACGAGCTTGAGCTAAAGGGAAAATGGCCAATTGATCACAAAGCTCAGTTCACACAGATTGCACAAGAGGGCTCAAGTATTTTCTCAAGTATAGCAAGTGTAAGAAGTGTATTCTAGTGTCCTATGGCTTGTCCTATTTATAGGAATGACCTAAGTATGCTTAAGGACGTTCTAAACAACTTCTAGGGGGTTCCTAGTGCTTAACTAGCCGTTAGGAATAAGTTAGGCGCATTAGCAACGGCTAGTTAATTAATTCTGCAGTTGCTGTCAGAGACCATCTCGGTCGAGGACTTGTCGACCGAGTTGCCTAGTCGGTCGAGGATTTGTCGACCGACAGGCTCTCTGGATTAACGTTGATTTGCAACTGTCAACTGCTGTGTCTAACGGCTACTTTTGGTCAATCTCGGTCGAGAAGTTTGTCGACCGAGAGTGTCTCGGTCGAGGAGTGTGGTCGACCGAGTTTGACTCTGTTTTCAATCTTTTAATTAAGATACTAAGTATGTGCATGAGTGTGCATTATGTGATCTATTAGAAGGAGATGACCTAACTAAGTGTGGTGTTTAGCTAGGGAAAATCCAATGCTTGATTTACATGCGATTCTAAGCACTTGTACATTATAATTCTGTACAAGTTTTTACAATGATTACATTTGCATGAAAATATAAATACTTCATGTTGGATTTCCCTTATAGTTGTGTCATCCTGCACACTCAAGTAGCTCGTCAGATAAATAAGAATGAAATGTTTGTCAAAATCAAAACAAAGGGATTTTATAGATGTCCATTTAGCCAACAGCTTCCCCTTTAAAGATGCATTGATGGTAGAGATTGTCTGAACATAATATGAATAGATAAGGCTCATTCAAATACTAATGTCGGATGTCAGACATAAAATTTTCCTTTTCATTCCTCCTGCAATATGGGTGAAGGACTCTTTGTAGATGGGTAATTTGCAAAGTCATCATGCCATGAGGTAAATATAGTCACTTTGAGTAAGTGGTAATTAAGTAAGAGTCATTAATAGGGATTGAGGCATTACCTTTGACGTGCAATCGATTGAGATGATTGACAAAAACATTTTTGTTTCCTTTTGGTCATTAATTTATAGGTCAACCTCTTGCATTAATAAGATCCATTTGATCAGCCTGGGCTTGGTGTCCTTCATTGACATTAAGTTTCAATAGTAACATCGTTAGTGTAGACAATCACTTGTGAGCCTATTAGATAGGAGCAAACCTTGTTGAATGCATATACAATGGTAAGAAGCTCCTTTTCACTGGTTTCATAATTCCTATGTGCATCATGTAGCATTACTTGCATAGTAAATGACATGATGCTTATTGTTAACGTGTTTCCCTATACCTACACCTATGATATAGTGTTTGGTGTCATACATGATCTAAAAAAGGAAGAGACAAATCTTGGTTAGGAAGTATGGGGGTAGAAATGAGGGTTTCTTTTAGGTTGTTGAAGCTCTTCATATCATTAGAGTTGAAGATGAAGTCTGCATACTTCTAGAGAAGATTTGTAAGAGGCTTAGTGATCCTGCTAAAATCATGAATGAACCTCATGTAGGAGCCGGCGTGGACCAAAAATGCCCATACTTCTTTGACTATAGTTGGAGGAGATAATTTGGTAATCTTCTATCTTTGTGTTATCAACCTTGATGCCTATTTATCTAATGCAATTTCCTAGAATAGTTCCCTTTTTCACCATGTAGTAACATTTTCCCAATTGAGCACCATATGTGTTCCATCACAACATTCTAATAATATGGAAATATGGTAGAGGCATGCATCAAAAGAATCTCCATATATAGATAAATCATCCACGAAGATCTCCATTAATGTTTTGGTAAGGCCATCAAATATAGAAAACATGAAACAGTTAAAAGTGGCAAGTGCATTTCATAATCTAAAGATCATAGCATATGTGCCAAAGGGGCATATGGAGGTAGTCTTTCCTTGATCATTGGGGAGGATGGGAATCTAGTGGAATCTATAGTACCCATCCATACAGTATAAGAACTCCTTGTTTGGAAGTCTCTCTGAGACTAGATCAAGAAATTTGAATGGGAAGTAGTCCTTCCAAGTACCATTGTCGATGTTGTGATAGTTTATGTGCATACACCACCTGGTTATGGTGTGGGTTTGAATAAGCTCATTCTTCTCTTTCAAAAAAAATTTATTACCTCCTATCTTTAGATCTACTTCATAGGACTCACCCATGGTGAATCATATATGGGATGGATCAATATCTTTATCACATCCTTGTACAAAACCTCCTTCAAATTGGGTTCATCTTATGTTGAGGCTCTATGGAGGGATGTAGTTGTCAATTACTTTAATTATGTGCATACAAAGGGATTGTCTCACTCCATTTAGATCGGTCATATTGTATCATAATTCCTTTTGTCTCTTACTTAGTTCTATCAACAACTTGTCCTATTGGTTAGATGTGAGATATGCATTATTGATGACTAAGTAGACCTTTCTCTCATCTAGGAAGACATACTTTAGCCCCTTAATTAGAGGTTTCCATTCAGGTGTAGGGGGTACCTTATCTCTTCGTTGAATTATGGATATAAACTTGAGCCCTTTGATGTCAACTTAGAGTCTTCCTCGACATTGTACAAATGTTAGAGGATTCGTTCCACTTGTTCACCATTCTGTGCATGAACATTGTCTCAAGAGGGTCTTCACAAGTAGGGATCTCCTACCATAGACATCATGATAATGTTGTCAAAGAGGAAATATTGTTCTTTAAAAGTGGGTCCTTTAAGACTCTTGAAGACCTTGAAGTCGAGTGTGTCTACCCTAAGCCTCAATGTTTTAATTCTAGTAAAGGACGCCCAAAGATGATGAAATACTGAAGATTCTTCTTGATGTTGATGATGAAAAAATCATAGGAGACATAACATTTGGACCTCCCCCTCTAAGGGATGTCCTCTACAATCCACATAAGGTTGGTCATAAAAATGTAAGTAATTTGATTCACAATTATGGTGGGAAAGATGTTACTTGTGAGGCCGAGTCTTTTGAAAAAGTTAATGGGCATGCTAGAAATGCTTGCCCAAAGGTCAATTAGAACTCTTTGTCACTTCAGTCCCCAATGAAGAAGGAGACTCCTGAGGGACCTATATCCTTGTGTTTTTGTGATAGTTTGGATAATGCCAGACATCAACTTTGTCAACTTCACAGTCTTTTACTCCTCTCTCGTATACTTGCCAGTGGGGAGATATTTAACGAACTTGGTCCATGATGGAATATTTGTAAGAGTATCAAGGAAGGGAAGGCCAATATTTAGCTTCCTCATCACTTCCTTCAACATCATGAATCATGATTCTATATGTGTTTAAGTTAGTTATCTCTAGTAGGGTGGTCATAAATTATAAATAGGCACCACTATGATATCAAGACTTCATTAAGATTCTGGGAACTTTTTAAGATCATATGTGTTTCTTGTCTTTAAAGTTACAACCAGTAGTTCCACTAGTTTAGCCACTATTATAACCATTGGAGTGACTTCTTCATCCCCATCCTTATCCTCTTCGAGAACCAGGTTGTTGCTGACTAGGGATTTTGGTTCGAGTAGCACACACCCAGAACATGTGGCCACAACCTTCAATTTCTTCTCATGATTGTCAGGGTAGTATTCGGGTTGATCGACAAATGAACCCACTAGAAGGTGAATAGAGGAAGTGATATTTTTAATTGAATATCCATGAATTTGATGTATGAATTCTAGTTCTTTAGCATCTTCTAAATGGTGTCCAGATCCTTCATCGTTGGGGACGGACCTATTCTGATGATTGCACTATCTTGTTGGTAGTATGCTGTGAGAGACAATCATACGATGATTCTCAAGGAATACTTTATAGTTGATTTGAATATTAACAGAGGCAATTTCAATCATTATTTTTTTATTGAAAATTGAGATAATGAATAAATATAATGATATCCTAAGAATGTCTTGACTCAATGACATATGGTTTGGGTTAAGGAAGTGAATATTAAATCACTTGTATACTTAAGAGTACACATTGTTGTTATGTCCCTAGTTATACTATTGTGGATATTATAGGACAATAGTAATATACAATACTAGTATGTATGCTAAGTGATGACTATGTCTCTTTAGTCATGATATTGGATATTTCAGATATATAGGTACTTGTTAGAGAACAAGTTGTGTTGGATAGACCCAGTTTGATATGATACATGGAAGCCATGAATCACAGTCAAAATTATATCTCTATGTGAAAGTGGTGATCGAATTCCTTAGACCTAAAGTCACTACAATGATCCGATGTTTATTAATATACTCATACAATGTCCAACTTGACCTTGAATAAAGGTTGCCATATAGGTAGTTCCTGGGTATGTTGTGACACATATGGATTACTATGAGTGATGTAGATGGAATTTATCCCTCCTATTGGAGTGATATCCATGGCCACTTGATGAGTGAGGTTGTTAATGCATGGACATTATCATGTGATTTTGAGCTCATATGTATCTCAAATAGTCTAATTTGGATCAAGAAACAAAGATTAAACTTTAATAGGATGAGTTATCATGCCTCATATTTGATCTAGATATCAAAGACAAAGGGATTATAGGATCACCATAACAGTGGTCAGACTACTAGGTTGAATGTGTTCTCCAACTTCTCCAATTACTTGGTAGAAATGAAATTTTGGTATATACAAACCATTGTCTGTGAAGTCATAATATGAGGATGGGAAATACTTCCAACTTAATTTAGAGCCTATGGATAACACGTAAGAGATGCAATGGGAAGAGGAGCATAGTGATGGGTATATGATTAATTGGTTAATAAAAGTTTAGGTAATCAAATAAATCATTGATGGGATGAATGGAAGCCCAATTTCTTGATTGGGTTGGAGATTTATCATGCGGAAGTGTCTCGTACGGTTCCCTGAGAAGGGAGTGGCTACCCACTGGAGTGCCTACCTCTGGCTCTAGTTTCCCAAATAGGTTGTTAGTGGGTGGGCTGCTAAAAAGTGGTTGTTGTGTTTTTGTTTCCTAGTATTTACTAGAAATTATGTTTTCCCTCCTTTCCTATAGATAGGGGCATGATGGGTAGGGTTTTGGTTACAACTTGTGTAAGACAAAGAGACACATTTTTAGAGGCCTTTGATCAGACATCATTATCAGAAAGGAAAGAAGGGGAGAGGAGAGGTTGTTCAATTCTTGCACGTTTCCAACAGAAAGGCTACTCCTTCAACACCTGCTCTTCGAGCAAAATTTGGAGTTCCCCATCATCCTTGTGGATGATTTGGAGATATGTATATGTTGTTCTCTATGCTAGGAGATCGTCTTTGACACCATATTCCTCCTTTATTCGTGTGAGATTAACAAAGATAAATTTCAAAAACCTACCTTCCTATTATATCATTGTTGACATGATCTGTAGGATGGATATGTAGAGAAATATTTTATTGCTTATTACTTTTGTTGTGCTTGTCTCTCTCTCTTTGTGGATTCCTACATGTCCTAGGAGAATTTGACCTTGATTATTGTAGGGTCATTGTCTTATATAGGGGTTGTTGTATTGATCTAAATTTTTGCACTTTGTCCATAATTTAAATTATTCATGTGGTGGGTTTGGCTATGTTGGAAGCCAGGAGGACACCAAAAATTGGTTTTGATTTGGTTCTTGATTGTGATGATGCATGTTTTCTACTCTATCTAAATTCGCATAGTAGAAACATGGATGGTTCTTGACCATTTGGGTTTGTAGTACTTGGTCCTATAATTGAGTTATGGAATTGACTTCTTCAATGATTGGGATGTTATTGAACTGAGGCTAGTACATGTTCAAAGTGGCTTAGAAGAGGTGATTGCAATTCATATTTGTGTAGACCTCTACACTACAGACATGGAAAACCTCTTGGATTGTGTTATCATGAAAATAGAATTGACATCTCTATCCATACATCTAGAATGATGAGTCAAGGTTTTCTTGTTTAAGAGCAAGATCCTTCGGCTCAAATTTAAATTCCACCATAGAAACCTTGAGAACTCCTCTTATGTGATGAACCCAATTATCTTGGTTCTCTTCTCTCATACTTCCAACCTACCATGCATCATTGAAGCTCTGCTACATGAAGTCTCCATTCGAGGAAACATCAAGAAACTATTTAAGGTCATCATCCACTACCATGTAGAATTTCTCTATAAGTTGCGTAGAGGTGAAACCATGATGAGAAGATACACAATAATTATTTCAATTGTTCCCAAGCTTCATTGAGAGTCTCGGTTGGAATTTGTTCAAACTGGGTGATACTCCCTCATATTTGGTATGTCAGTGATGTTAGAAAGAACTTCTTCATGAACTTGCTATGAACTTCCTCCCAAGCAGAAATGGTTCCATCATGTAGGGAGTTGTACCACACCCTAGCCTTGTCAGTGAGAATATAGTAGAATATATGTAGCTCGATAGCTTCCTCAAAGATGCCAACTTGCTTTCTTAGTCTATAAGATCTATGAAAGTACGTAAATGGACATGTGGATCCTCACCAACGCTTCTTGGAGTACCATTATTTTGCATCATCTGGCGTCTTGATCTCAGAATGGTGTGCTTTAATAGAAAGTTGGATTACTGGGTGGCAAACACATGTAGGTTTAGGAATAGAGAACTCTAGCAACTCTCTCTATTTTCCTACTTCTTTAGTTTCTCCCAATTCAGCTTGCACAGTGACTCTAGTTTGGGCCAAGAGTATGCCACTCAATGTTGTGTGTGTTGCTTCCACTCTATGTTTAATCTCCTATTTTTTGCATTCATGAAGGACCCTACAATAGGCTCATTCAATCTCAAGGTTAAAGTCTATGATGCTAGAAGAATGTAGCATGCACAAGAGATGATTCTTGAGAAATATAGACTACCACCAGTAAGATGGATAAAGTGTTATCAAATTTGATAAGATTTTCAATATTAATAAAGGGAAAAGAAAAATAATTATTGATCAAAGTGAAAGAAGTTGATCAAAATATTTTGTAGTTCCCAATAATGGTGCTAAAATTTGATGATTATTGCACTAAAAAATTCCCTAGGGTTAAAATGTCTAGGTTTAGCTTAACTAATGTATGATAATCCTAGTTGTAATCATGCAATCGTACCATGATATAGTTTAGGATTGAACCCAAAGGACAATGTGTTGAATAATTAATCAATCAAAGTAGCCTCACAAGAGCTAGTATGTATCAGAAAAGTTGGTTTTGTTTTTTTAAGATAAGATTTCCATAATGAAATGGCTATATTAAGGGTTTAATTATCAATGGTTGGAAACACCATGATGGATGGGTTCTTCACTACTACCTATCATTCATTCTCCCACTATATCAAAATAACATGAACATGAATATGTTGAGACTGACATTAGGATAAATTACATAGATATTACTCTAATATCATTGTCATGTTAGCTAGAGATCATTTACCTACCGTGTCAGAAAACACCTATTTTAAGTTCTGATCATGGGTTTAATGTATAACAAAAAATATCTTAGATCTTATTTCAAAGTTATATACATCAAAGATCTAATAAACATGCAAAATAGTTGTCTAAACAATATTTCAAGCACAATACATGTGTCCCGTAACATAAAAAGGTTCATACAAAAGTAGATGGAGTAAAGAGAACAAAAGTAGGTGGTAGAGCTACTCCTTGTACCCTAATGTGAGGACTACTTGCACATGGAAACAATAACAATTTAATAAGGGAAAAATGGAAACATCCATCATCACAATAGAAGAACAAGACATGTCGTGGTGTGCCCAAGTATTTATACAACTTGGGGATGAGGGCTAAACAAGAGGCTTGAACAACCCTTAACATTCATCAGAGATGAATTGGAAGTCATTGATTACCTTCTTTATAGTCTGGATTTGTCATTGTGAGAGTGGAGTAGGTGGATGATGATGGCAGATAGAAGGTGTTGTCGGTCTATGTCTCCTTCGAGATCAGTAGCTTGGATCCTTGGTGGAGGTAGAATCTTCTTCGATTGATGGGTCATCAATCAATAAAAACAACCAGTGGAAAATGGAAGGATGATGAGTATGGATTGTGGAAGCCTAGCGGCATGGGGGTGTATTCATTTAAATGGAGGCAAGTCCTTCTATTTGTAGACTTATTCTAGGGTATGATCATTTTCGTCCATCTTACAATATAGTCATTGGCCGCCATGGATGCAAAGAGGCAGATATACTTGGAAGACAAATGGTCATGTGACTCTTAGAGTTCCCACCAAATATGAACATGTAGAAGTTTCATCAGTAGATAAGTCCACAAAGTCATCGGTTGTCACTGCGGAAACTTTAGTGGTATAAAAAGTTGGGATTTCCATTAATGGATGGAGATTGCCTTTCAATTGGTGGATGGAGTTTTCCTATCCAGTGGTGGATGAAGTCTCCCTTTCCATCATTTCATGAGTTCATGTTTTTTGTTGATAGAGAAGTTTCTAGGCTTTCATCATAGTTGATGCACAAAGATTTCCATCTAGAGAAAAGTGTGTGTCTTCACCAGTAGTCGATGCATGCAAATTTCCTTTAATAGATGAGTGTGAGAAGGAGTTAAATGGTTGACTATCGATGGAAACTCTTCCTATGTGAATTGATGGTAGTTTGGGCTGCACAAAACCCACCCAGGGTCTATTAAAGTGTGGGAAGGGCCTATGCCAATGAAGCTTAAAACAACAAAACTGTCAACTAATGAAGGGACGGGTCGATGAAATTCTAGTATAATTACTAAAACAATTGTGTTCCTTCTAGTCGGTTAGCAAGATCACTATCTCCTACACCGATGCATAAGATATGAAACTCAAACTTTTCATGGAAATCAGATTGGATCAAAACCATACAAATTAACATAAAAATAAAGAAAACTAAATGGAATCAAATTTTAAAGTAAAGTGAGGAAATGAATGTAAAATGCATTGAAAATGCAACTAAAACTAGAATGAATATGCATAAGTCATTTACCTAGGCCGTATCTTAGGTTTTATCGACATGGGTGATTGTGGATAGACTTACATAATTTTCCCATGTTCTACATGTTAAGTCAACATGGGATGCAAGAAAGCTTTAACAATTATACATACATGATGTGGTTTGTGCTACATTTCATTCCAATAGCCATGATATCAAAAAGAATTTTAAGTTCATATTATAGTTTTAACTTATTTACATCATGTCCTAGGAATTAGATTCATTATCAGTACAGTTTTAACCCTCATACAAATCAATCCTCATAAAGGACTATATAAATACTTTAAAACATGTTGAGGGCTTGTGTCCTACAATCATAGGAGTTTGTGACCAATACAATAGTAAGATGGAGTTCTTGTACAACAACAATTATCACTCTACTTTATGTATGGATCTACACAAATCATTTTATGAAAGGAAGTGAAGTTCTCTAGTTTGCAGCTATAGGTGGGAGAAAGAAAATTACTAGGTCAACATTAGGGGAAGGGACAATTCAGAAGATTACAACAATGAAACACATTACATATCATACATAAAATTTATGTTTTGAACCGATGCGTGTTGCTTGAATTTAAAGTCAGAGATGAACTTAATCTCTAATATCACGTTGGATAGGTGTGTTAGTATTTGAAAAGTGATTTAAATAAACTCATAAGAATGTCAGAATGTACCTAATAATTCCTAGAGTTGGTCTAGTGGCATATGATTTGTAGATGACATAAGAAATTAGCCAGTCTACATTATGTATTTCGTGGTCATGATGATGAAGAAATTCCAACAACATATAATGAAGATAATAGATCTATCACTACTTATCACAGAGGATGTTTCAAACTTTAAGGTCTTCAAAAGATTTTAGGCAGCATGATTTAGAAACTTTGGAGAAAGGAAACATTTATTGAATATTTTGGGAAAATCATCGAGTGTAGGCCAAAAAAATTATGAGTAGGAATGAAAGATGCATAACAATTTCCCTTTTCTTCTTTAGTAACTTTGATTAAATAAAATTTTATTGGGAGTGTTTAGGAACCTACTTATTGTTAAAGCCAATATCCTTTATCTAATTTGCATAATTTTTAGTTCGGGCTTTTAGTTAACTAAAATGCACCGATTTTAGAATTTTTGATAGATAAAAAAATATCAATTAGTATTTTGAATAACTAGATATTATTTGATTTTACATATAATTGATGTAGTTTGTAAACTTTAAGTGTATAGTAGATTTAAGTGTAATGAGAACATGTATGAGATGGTAACGCATCTTAAGAATGTGAACCATAATCATGCAAAGCAAGAAAGGTACAATGTATTAAAAGAATTATTTGAGTGTAAGATGACATAAGGAGATCTAGTAGAGACCCATGTGTTCAATATGATTGGACATGTGGAACATCTAGAGAAATTAAGATTTTGTTTGAGGAAAGAGTTGTCCATGAATATGATTTTGCAATCATTGTTTAAATCATATAGCCATTTTATTGAGTGTTATTACTTGAGTAACATGGTCATACCGCTGTTAGAGTTTTAGGCATGTTGACAAATGTCGAAGCACAAGTGAAGAAGGACAAATACATGATGATCATCAGCAGAGTAGAGTCTGAGGACAAAAGCAAAGCCAAGAAGAGTTTTGATGCCAAACTAATGTCCAAGTCTTCAACACTAAAGATAAGGAGAAAGAAAAATGCAAGAGAAATATGTCCTTTATACTTCAAGGGATTCAAGAAGATGAAGTTGGGGATAGAGATATCCACTTCAGGTGTATACATTATTCAGATAAATTTGTCTACTTATTCATCTTGGGTACTAGTTACCAGATATGGATATCACATATGCTCAAATATGCATGATCTGAAAATAAGTAAGACTTTATGAAAGGGCGAGGTTGAACTACAAGTTACAAATGGAGCAAGAGTTGTTGCCACTATAGTTGGATCCTTTAATTTGTCTCTACCCACGAGGCTTGTAATAGAGTTAAATAGCTTCGAATTTGTACCTACCATAAATAGAAACATTATTTCTATATCTTGTATGGACAAGGATGGATATCAGTTTCATATAAGGAATGGTCAATGTTCTATTTCAAACAATGAGATCTTTTATGATAGTGCCCCAATGTCTTATGGTCTTTATTTGCTGGATCTAAAGACAAATGTTTACAATGTTGATACCAAAATATTAAAACTAGCTAACTCAAATAAAATCATATCTTTGGCATTGTCGTCTACGACACATCAATGAGAATTGCATGTCTAGACTCTATAAAGATGGTTATGTAGACTCTTTTGATTTTGAATCAATACAGACATGTGAGTTTTGTTTGTTGAGAAAGATGACAAATCCCCCTTCACTGGTAACAATGAGAGGGATAGAGATCTATTAGGACTCATACATACTAATGTATGCAACCTTTTTGCAAAAAACACTAGAGGTGGTTATCAATTATTCATTACCTTTACTGTTGACTTCAATAGGTATGGTTATGTTTACTTGATGAAACATAAGTTAGAAACTCTTGAAAAGTTTAGGGATTTTATGAATGACGTACAAAACCAACTTGGTAAAAGTATTTAGGCACTTCTTTCTCATCAAGGTGTAGAATATTTAACCCAAGAGTTTGAGGACCTTCTGTGAGTGCATGGTGTCGTATCACAATGGACTCCACCTAGAACACCCCAACATAATAGTGCATCAGAAAGAAGGAATCATGTATTACTAGATATGGTGGGATCAATGATGAGTTTTGTTGATCTTTCGACTTCCTTCTGGTGTTATGCTCTAGAAACTACAATGCTTATAGTAATCTATGTACCATCTAAATCGATTTGACAGACACCATATGAGATACGGACTAAGAAGCATCCCAAAATGTCTTTTATGAGGATTTGGGTGTGTGAATCTTATGCCAAGAAAATGTTTCCTGAAAAGCTTGCCCCATGATTAAAAAAATGTTATTTTGTTGAATATCTCAAAGAAACTAAGGCATAATACTTGTAAAACCCATCTGACAACAAAGTGTTTTTTTGCCAGAGATGTTGCATTCCTAGAAAAGGAATCCATTTCCAAAGAAATCAGTGAGAGGAAAGTAGAACTCACAGAGGTTTGAGACCAACAAGAAAGCATTGAACCTATAGAGGTACAAAAGGAACATAGAGAGTCACAAACTATTATGGAATCTCAAATACCTCAAGTAACATAGGAACCTCACAGATCTAGTAGGACACACCTTGAGCCATATAGATTTGTCTATCTTCTAACTAAAGAAGGTGATGAGTCAGTTACTAATGATGCTCCAACTACCTACCTAGAAGTTGTTAAGGGACTACAATCTAAGAAATTGCTTGAGGTCATGAGATTTGAGATGGAATTTATCTACACCAACAATGTATGAAACTTTTTTGATGGATCTACCTGAAGGGGTAAAACCCATAGGGTGCAAGTAGGTCTTCAAGAAGAAAACTGACGAGAATGGTAATGTAAATATTTACAAAGGTAGACTGGTTACAAAGGGTTTTAGACAAGTTGAAGGTGTTGACAATGACAAAATCTTTTCTCCAATTGGCATGGTTAAGTCCATCAGGATAATGCTTGCCATTAGAACTTATTATGACTATGAGATTTGGAAGATGGATGTTAAAACTATATTCCTTAATGAGAATCTTTTTGAGATGTGTAAATGACACAACCTAAGGGTTTTATAAATCTTAAGGATGTGAATAAAGTTTGTAAGCTACAACGGTCAATCTATGGACTGGAGAAAGCATCTTGGAGATGGAATCTTCAAATTGATGAAACAGTCATAGAGTTTGGTTTTAGTCAAAATGAAGATGAGCCATGTGTTCACAAGAAGGTTAGTGGGAGCATGATTGTATTCATCATATGTAGATGACATACTATTGATGGGGAATGTCATCCCTAATTTACAGATGATAAAGACATGGCTAGGAAATACATTCTCTATGAAGGACTTAGGATAAGCATGCTATATCTTAGGAATCAAGATCTATAGAGATAGATCTAGAAGGCTTCTTGGACTAAGTCAGAGCACATACATTGAGAAAGTGTTGAAGAGGTTCAACATGAAGAACTTGAAGAGATAAAACCTACCCATGTCTCATGGCATTACTATCTCTATAGCTCAATGTCCCAATTCTTGTGAAGAAAGGGAACACATAAGTAGGATTCCATATGCATCTTCAATTAGATCTATCATGTACGCAATATTATGCACTCATACCACTGTCTCATATGCCTTAAGCATGAGGAGTTGATATCAATTAGATCCTGGTGATGCCCATTGGAATGCTATGAAGAACATCCTTAAGTACTTGAGAAAAACTAAGGATCAGTTCCTTATCTACAGAGGAGAGGAAGAATTGGTGGTACAAGGTTACACCAACACAAGCTTCCAAATAAACAAAGATGACTATATATCACAGTCTGATTTGTGTTTTGTCTCAACATTTGGTCCAAGCTTTTCAGGAAACGTTTTTTGGACATAATACTCACAACCCCCCCTATTTTGAATATCATAAAGAAACCAAGGGATAAAACTTCTATACTACATCTCACAGCAAAGTATTTGTTGTCCAAGATGTTGTATTCCTAGAAAACGAATTTATTTCTAAAGAAGTCAGTGGGATAGAATTCAAACTCAAAGATGTTTGATATCAACAAGGAAACATTGAACCTATATATGTACAGATGGAACAAGGAGACTCACAAACTGTTGTGGAATCTTATGTTCCCCTTGTAACACAAGAACCTCGTAAATCTAGTAGGACACACCTTGAGCCTAAAAGGTCTAGTTATCTTGCAACTCAAGAAGGTGGTGCATTGGTCATAGATGATGAGACAACAAACTATGTAGAGGCCATTGACGGACCAGAGTCTAGGAAATGGCTTGAGGCCATGAGATCTAAGATAGAGTCCATGTACACCAACAAGGTATGGACCTTGGTAGATCCACTTGAAGGGGTGAAACCTATAGGGTTAGGGTGGATCTTCAAGTAGATGATCGACATGGATGGTAATGTACAAACCTATAAGGGAAGATTAGTTGCAAAAAGTTTCAAACAAGTTAAAGGTGTTGACTATGATGAAACTTGCTCACCAGTTTCCATAGTCATGTCCATTAGGATCATGCTTGTCATTGCAGCTTATCACAACTATGAGATTTGGTGGATGGATGTTAAAACTACTTTCCCTAACATGAATCTTTTTGAGGATGTGTACATGACACATCCTGAGGGTTTTATAAATAAAAAGGAGGCCAATAAAGTCTATAAGCTACAAATCTCAATCTATGGATTGAAGCAAGCATCTCAGATATGGAATCTTTGATTTTATGAGACAGTCAAAGAGTTTGGCTTTAGTCAAAATGAAAATGAGTCTTGTGTGTAAAAGAAGGTTATTGGGACCATCATTGTGTTCCTCATATTGTATGTAGATGACATACTATAATTGGGGAATGACATCCCTACTTTATAAATGGTGTATAACTAGTAGGGAATTACCTTCTCTATGAAGGATTTAGGCAAAGCATCCTATATATTAGGAATGAAGATCAATATATATATATATAGAAGGCTTATTTGCCTAAGCCAGAGTACATACATTGATAAAGTGTTGAAGGGATTCAACATGTAGGACTCAAAGAGAGGGAATTTTCCCATGTTACATGGAATTAGACTCTCCAAATCCCAATGTCCTAGTTCTTGTGAAGAATGGGAACACATGATTAAGATTACATATGCATATGTAATTGGATCTATCACATATGAAATGTTATGAACTTGTCCCTATGTATCATATGCCTTGAGAATGACAATAAAATATCAGTCAGATCCTAGAGAGAGTCATTGGATTGTCGTAAAGAACATCTTTAAGTACTTGAGAAGAATTAAGGATTAGTTTCTTGCTTATGGCAGTGAGGAAGAGTTAGGTGTAAAAGGATACAATGATGCAAGCTTTCAAACTAAAAAAGATGATTATGGATCGCAACTACAATTTTGTGTTTTGCCTCAACATAGTTGCAAAATTTCCAAATAAGAGATAGTTGTAGATTTTACAAGAGAGTCCAAGTATATTGTTGCATCCAATGCAGCAAAGGAAGCTAATTGTATCAAAAAGTTCATCAGTGAACTTGGGCTGGTTCCAAGCATTAGTAACGCAATATAGTTGCATTGTGACAATAATGGATCTATTGCACATGAGAAGAAACCCAAATCACACCAACATTCCAAGCACATACTACAGAACTTCCATCTCATACGAGAGATCATACAATAAGGAGATGTAATGAATAGTAGAATACCGGCTGAAGGCAATATTGTTGACTCATTAGCAAAAGCACTTTCACAACAGAAGTATGATGGACATGTTAGATCACTTGGAATAATATTCTTGAGTGATTGTCTCTAAGTGCAAGTGGGAGTCTATTGGTATGTATGCCAAGAGAGATAATCATGTAATTATTGTAATGAGGCATGATGTACTTGATTTGATAATAATAAAAGGCAATTCTGTTTACTGTTTTAATCAGGTATAAGATAATGAAGTATTTATAATAAATGTATAATTAATGATGATACTCGATGACATATGTCTTTAGACTTAAAACCTGGACAATGAGATCAAATATATGATAAGAGTACATACATTCTTGTTATGTCCCTAGTTGGATGTTACTATGGAAAAAAATAGACATCAATAATACATAAGTTTAGAATGTGTGTTGGCTGATGTTAGAAACTCATTACTCATGATGTGTGATATCAAACCATGCACATAAGTACTTGTTAGAAAGTAGTGTACTAGACAGACCCATCTTGACAGTGACACATAGATACATTGAATGGTAGTCTTAATCATCTCTAATAGTAATAGTGATGATTGTGGTTCTTAGACCTTATGTCACTACCTTCATCACATGTCATTCAGTGTATTTTGACATCATCAAACATGACCTTGAATAAGGGTTGCCATAAAAGTGGTTCTCGGGTACATTATGACACATGGGAATCAATTGTGAGTGAAGTAGATGGGATTTTTCTATAATACAAGAGTTTTATATCTTGGCCACTTGATAAGCAAGACTGAAAATGCATGGTCATGCTCATGTGAGTCAATATGTGATATTGAGCCCATATGTATCTCAATAGTCTACTCTGGTTCAAGAAACATGGACTAAACATCAAGAGTATGATGATTCCATGCCTCGAGTTCAATCCAGATATTAGAGACAAAGGAACTATACGATCACTGTAACATTTATCATGGATTGTAGGTTGAAGTTGTTCTCCAAGTTTCCAATTACTTGGGTAGCAATGATGTGTTTCTAGATACTACTCATTGTTTGTGATGTCATAAATTGGTTATGGACATTCACTACCAATGTAACTTGGGACCTATAGGGTCACACACATAGGATGCACTTAGAATAGGAGTTTACTTATGAATATGGTTTAACTAGATTATTGAGTGTTTCAGTATTCAATTTTAACGACATGGGTTGTACAATGGTTGAACAGGAATTTGAACTGCCTGCTTTAGAAGTGAACCGCCCAGTTCAAAACATGAATCGCATGGTTCATAAGTGAACCAACTAGTTCAATCAATATGTGAAACAACAGGTTTAGATTGTGAATTGCCCAATTCAATGATCAATAAGATTGGATCAAGCATTGATGTTGACATCATGTTGTGCATTAATTGTCACATTGAAAGCCAATAGGTTTACAAAAATGAAATATAGTGAAACAGCCGATTTATATGTTGAATTGAGCATTCAACAAGTGAACTGGCCAGTCTAAGTGTTGAGTCGACCATTTCACATGTGGACCAACCGATTCAAAAATAAACTGACTGGTTCATGGTTTACATCTTCCAAAAAATTCATGAGAATCTGTCTCTTTGACTTCCAGTTGATTTGGAAACCTTGACCCTAGTCCTCCTATAAATAGAGGGGTAGACAAGGTTTTCAAAAGACATAACAATAAGCTATGACAATTTTTTCCCTCTCATAGTTGTGGTAGCGTGAGAGCCTGAGCAAGTCTTACCCATAAAAGGGAGAAATATTAAGGGAGAGACAATATGTTGACCAAGTCAACACTAGCATGTTGACATTCAAAGGAACAACTCCTTCATATTGGCTCTGGTAGCACAATGTGGAGTTCTCAGTGGTCTGCGTGAACTACGTAGAGGCATTGAGATTATTGTTGTCACGCTGGGAGGATAATAACCATCGCAATCTATGGTGTGGCACTAGGAGGCCATCATTGTCAGTTGTCTATGTGTTCCTTGTGAAGAGTGCAAATCACCAAGAAAGATTAGTCATTAGACTTTCTCCATGACAAGGTATTCCTCTTACTACCCTCTTTTTTATATGCATTGTTGTTGACGTGATATGTTGGTAAAGGAATTGGGACAAAATCTTATTTTTGTTGCCTTCCCCACCATCCCTATTCCCCAACACATACTATGTTGAATTTATAATTAAGCCTACACCTTGTAAGGAAACTTGAAATTAGGGAATCCAAAGTGGAAGGTGAACCAAACAAGATATATATATCAATAAGTTGGTATTAAAACTTAATGAAGAACACAATTATGATAATAAAGCAAGATTGAAGGAACATTAGGGTTAAGCTTGGTTTGTGGTCTCACAACTATGGCAGTAGTGGCTAGGGACAATGATGGCATTTGGAAAGTGATCACGTAATATATCACATCCAAAATGGATGTGGATCTAGAGTAATTAGAATTTAAATTTATAATCAAATAATTAGACGAATCCAACAATAATATGGGGGCTTGTGTTGTAAATAGGGTCAAATGCATGGACAAGGCTGAAAACTATATAGGACTTAAGTTCTTAGCTTGGTTACATATAACAAAAAGGACATATGAGTGTCCCTCATAGGATGATGGTATACAACAAAAGAAATAGATAACAAATGTAAAGTAAAACTTTATTAACAAGTCAAGAATGAACTTAGATCTTTATGTGTGATTTCAATATAAGATAGAACTTGGATCAGGTTTCATTGTTTAAGGTATCTCACCAGCATGTAACATTTCAACCCATTTTATACCTTTATCTAAGTTTCAAAGAAATCATCACTATGTCAATTCCCTCCTCTCTTAAGATAAGGACAGATCTAGATCATAAGAGTGGCTCTCTCTTAAGATGGCAATCATACAACCAAAAAAACAACCATATGATCATTAGCTTTAATATTGTAACATTTCCATGCATTGATACTACTTCATAAATCTAGATATAGACTAGTACAACTCTTTTGAGGCTTTAGCAATAAAAAAACACAAAATTGTAGATAATCATGCAAGCAAAGAAATGAAAAACAAGAGTATGGAGATAACTTTGACAAGAGCATATAATCAACAGATATAAGTATCTACATGTTGGGAGAGACTTAATGTCTACTCCCACCCCCAAAAATGGTGTCATTCATGTTAATGGAAGAAATATGGCTTTGTAGATGAACACATCCATGTCAAATGGATGGATGATGGGAGATAAACAAAATGGAGGAAGAAGGAAGAAAACACAATAAAATTGTAACCATAGAATGTCATTGGTTGTTGATGAAGACCTCCTTCTTCATTATGGTGGTGATGGTAGTGAAGTCAGTGGCACCTAGAAATCCATCTTATCTTGAAGACAATCTGCTAGGCATTGAGGAAGGAGGATGATCGATGAAGGCTTTAAGACTGCCATCCTTTGCCTTTTATGGTCAACAAAACTAAGTGGAAAATGGCAACACTTTGTGGCAAAAATGAAGGTACCCTTCATAGAAGCCATGGGCCTTCATTTATAGGCAATCCTTGTTGTACCTGAGGAACCTGGGTACAAGATACTTTTCTTGAACCTAAAAATTCAAAGAACATTCCTCAAGGAACACACTTTGACTAATATAAGTGACATCATGCTCCGCATAACCTCCGTCGCTTGATGGTTTTATGTCTTTCTCAGTCGATGATTCTACCTAGTCCTCGGTCTAAATATATTGAATGTCAAAAATTGTGTGAGCTTGCCCTATTGTTGGGAAGGTCCCTATGGTGGTTCTGGCCTGTAATATTGGTGGGTGATCGATGGCATTGTGTTTAGGTATGGTTGATGGTTAGCCTAGGTATCAATCCATATCAACATTGAGTGGTTGGAAGGAGTCCCGTTAGTGGGAGACTAACGACTCTCCTTCCTTACTTCATCAGTTCTACCTTAGGTGATTCAAGCATTTATATGATAATCTGGACTCTTCTCTCTCCTCATACTTATGCTATCTAAAATGCATTTCATTAAGCTCCCACTCTTGTCATCAATTTCATGAATTCATATGTTTTTATGCTTCTTGGGTTTATCTTGTATCCACATGGCAAGTCGTAACCTTCATTTTGATACAAAAAGTTTGCACCTATATTTACACATCTTCATCTCTCATCCCCTTTTGACCACATATTTATATATTAGTCTATCCTAACCTTGCGTTCTTTATTTAGAGGACATTATGATGATTCTAAAACACTAACTTTCACTGAATTCTGATCTAGGATGAAATAAATATACTCCTTTGAAAATCACACTACTTTAACCTTTTTTTATAGCTTTGAATCATTTTTAGCCCATAATGGGCCCAAAGCTAGGCACGCAACCTATTTTGACCACCCCTTGTGGCTCCACAATCTGGATCAATGTCAGTGGACCAATCAGAGGTTGCGGTCTGGTGGGTAATAATTTTTTGCCATTTGATTGCTACCCATGGATCTCGGCCCCTTCATTCGATGGTTGGGAGGTTTCCACCTACCTCCACCTATACATTGTAGCAAAGCTATAGTGTACTTGACAATGTTCCACCACTCACCTCCTTTACTTCCCCTTTTTGCCAATTGATTCCCCTTCCTCCTTTAGAACTCCTACCCAAATGTTTTCCCCCACTTTCCTTCACTTTTGGCAAACTCTATATCTGCCTATTCCGCTCTCTCTTCCCTCTTGATCGACAACGCTGTCTTTAGGAGCCCTTTTGGGCATCTTATACCCAACTCCTTCTAGGTTGTCTTGAGGTTGCCTTCTACTTCGTGAAGTTTGGCCAAGTAGGGGTGGCTTTTTTCCAGGCCCATCCATGGCCTAGGTGTCCCTCCCCATCATATCTAGTAGTTAGCACTGCCTTGGGCAAAGAAACGATGTGTGGGTGGGGTCCTTTGTGAGAGAGACAAAATCATGGTCATCACTTTGCCCCGACTCTGCAGTGGACCATGATCATGAGGCCATGAGGCAGTGTTGTTCTATCTCCCTATCTCACGCACTCTCACTCTCTCCTCCCTCTCATTCCTCTCTCTCTCTCTCTCTGCCATGCTACTATCGTGCATCGAATCATAGGGTGCCACAACGTCTGTGTGAGAGAGACCTCCTGTCGACGTGGCAACATCTGTGCTCGATTGGAGGTCAATCATCCTGATCTAGCAACCGATCGCATGCAGCTGCTCGCCAACGCCCTCACTCATCTGTGAGTGCTACTAATAGACACAACCAATATTGGAGCTGACCCACCACCACTGGATAAGGAAGCACACCCAGTGGTTTAACTATGGTCCAGCCCTTTTCACCCTTGAATCTAGGCCCACATGAGGTAAAAACCTCCCTAAAACCCTAATCGAGGGTTAATATTCAAACCCTCATATCTCCTAGGTCCCTTAACCAAATGTCATAATGTTATATATGATTTTAATCAGAAAAATATAATCTATCTGATGGAACTGATATCTATTTCTAATTTCACAAGTTTATCACATATTTGGTGAAAATCGTGTCTTGGTGATCTTATTCTTATTAATCAACCCTAAACATGCACCACATGTATATTTAATGATATTGGTCCTTATACTTATGAAAATCAATAAACTCTAGATCATGTTTACTATGATTTTATCTCACACCATCTAAATATACCACAATTACCATCTTGACCTCATATCGCTATCCTTGCTCCAAAAATGGCTCATTTGTGTGCATATATTAAGGCTTTGACTTACATTCTCATCATCTAATCAATTGATATCGAAATCAATAAACTTTGTGTTGTTTTGTTACATGTAGGACTAAGATTCTATATATTTTTGCCTTGATGTAACCATTATTATCCCAAATGATTTGCTTTTGAACCTTGTTATGTCCTAAAATATGATGTGTGATTACTTAAGGGTTTGAATATCTAAATCTGTATACAAATGTGATCCAAAATGTTATCCATGTCATCTTTATGACTCCAAATTAGTAGTTTAGCATACTATGACCCTAGATCTTGATTGGATCTATGCTAGGACCTTAATGCTTCTATGACTTGGAAACATGACCATGTTGCATGTGATTGATCTAATATGACTAGCCATGATATTTTGTGATTAAACCTTAGTGGAAATCTAACTATCATGTCTCCCTATTTCCAAATCAGATTTGAGCTCATGTTTATATCTAATCTAATGTGGGTGGTTCACTTAGATATAGGACTTTATGTTGATCCTTGTATTATGTTGAATAATGACATGCATGTTTGGAAGTTTGGAAATATACTTCAACGAAGTGAAACCTAGATATAGGGAAATATCCACATGGTTCATGTGATGCTTATCTTATCAATACTCTAATGATCTAAGACCTAAAATTATGTCTTTGTATATCTTAGGTCCCCCTTTGGATTGTACCTTCCCTAGAATCTAAGCATGGATCAAATTGTGTACTCTACTCACAAGGTATGCTTAATCTCTTGACCCTACTATGATATTGGTTGGATTGTATGTATGCTCATAAATGATTGGCTAGTTAGTTACTTGTTTGAACTATTGTTCTTATGATTACTATTTTCCATGTTTGTATCATACTATGTTAAGAACGATGGATAAGAAAACCTAAAACATGGTTTGTATAATGTTGTCACCTAAGTTATCCCCGTCTTGTTTCTTATTCTTGCTTAGTACTTGTTTTAGTAAATAAATTTATATAGTACTTTTAAACTATGTTTACATGCCTTTTCATACAGTACTTAATGTCTTAGCATTAATATGTTTTGTTTATCAAAAGTTTACTTGCCAATTGAAGACCACTGCACTCAGGACTCTAATCTCCATGAAATCAAGCACCAATGGGTTATGCTTGAATATATAAATGGGTACATGCTTATCTATCCCCTATTAGTACCTTGTTACATCTTGTTGTTACTGCCTTTACACACACACACACAGATATATATATATATATCCTATGTGAAATATTTGTGCCATTCTATGGATGGGCGCCCAAACCCTACTGCCACCAACTTTGTAGTCAATGGGGGGTAGGATGAGAGTAATAAATGGTTCCATGACAAATGGTATCAGAGCCAAACACATAGGCCTCTATATATGTTTAAGACATAACAAATCTTAATAACCCATGGAGGACTACAATCCTTTCCTTCAAGTCTGAGAGTCTTCTAACATCTTATCTCTTTTTTAAGGACTACCCAAGCCACCAAAGTAGATGATTTTTGTTAGTCTTTTCATCTAATCATGTGACTCTTCTCTCGTGAATATTAATCACATGATTTCTTGATTATGGGTAGCCTATGCATGGGAAACCTAAAATTTATTTGAAATCACAAAAGTTGATTAAGATGAAATGTCATGATCAGATCTTAAATTGAAATTCCTATTTGATGTATGAAAGTACCCTTGAAAGTGATGTAATCATTTTTAATGTTGATGCAAACTCAATGTTACCGAATCAAATTTGAGTGCTTTCTATGTTTGAGGATTTTTTTTATAAGTAAGGTAAAGTGTGACTCATGTCTTACACCTCGTGGTTAATGAGGTCCCTATTGAGGAAACCTATGTTTTCTCTATTTTGATCAACCTCAAACATAATTATGAAAATCCCTCCCTATTGATATATGTTATTTCGATACTCGATAAGACTATGTCTTTGAACCCCTAGATCACAATGTGAAGACTTTTATAAAAGAGGCTTTTCCATATTTATTTATATGCCTCTTGTAAGCTCAATTATCGAATAAACATGATGGACATGGATATCATTCTTTCCCGCTTATTCTCAAACTCTTGAACTCCCCATGTGACTTGTCAACTTCCAAAATACACCCCTTTACTTGATATATAGAATGAAGAGAATAATATTAGACCCTCAACTAGCTCTTAGGGATGGTGTTCCAACCTTGGGTGGTTCAACCATGAATTGGAAAAGGACATATGGGGAGTCATAATTCTAAACCATGGGGATAATATGTGTCTAGAAATCCTAACCTCCTCCCGTGAGCCAAGAAGGCACCCTAGGTTAGGATCTCTCTCTAGAAGGGGAATTGAGTATACAAAGCATGAAAGCCTATATATGGAGTAAAATTCTTTGAACCTGGTAATGTCGTCTCTAAGGGACATAAGGAAAAGTCATTGAGGTAGTGGCTGACAGTATGTGACCAAACCCAGGAGGGAAGGTCACCAAATAATTAGAGTATCTTGACTTCATATATGTTACTACCTTCTTCTAAGTAAGGTATTCTCCTTCGCGACACACAAAGACTTGATTCCTATTTGTACTCATGCATTGACCTTACTGAAGTTAGCTTCCACTCCCAACTTTGTTTTAAATTTCAAGAGAGTGTGTATGGGTGGATAAGGTTGTTGTGTAATCTATCCTCCTCATGGTCACTTAACCATGAGCATTATTGTAATAACAATTTTACTCAAACATAATTCATGTTGCAATGTCAAGTGGTTTATGTGATTACCCTTGAAATATAGGGGGTGATGTTTTTGACGTCTAGGTTCTACTACCAAGAATGACATATATGTGTTTGTGAGCACAACTATACACAACCAGGAAAAACCCTTCTACTTTTACCATGCGAAACTGTCGATTTTTTATCTCTCAAGATTTAGACTTGCTCACAATGCTTAGGGTTAATAAGATTTTTAGGATGTGTGGGTCTTTGAGCATCTTTTATCCTTCACTGAGTTTCAAGCACTAGAAGGGATATATTTTTCATTTTTGTAATATATATGCACTTTCCAACATGTTAGCTTGGCTTGAGTAATTTATCAAGAGTGTATCAGACTAAGTCATCCTTGTTTCTAAGAATTTTTCCAAGTATAGAAGCATTTATTGGCAGTCTACATTGTCTTGGAATGAAGTTGATATAACATGATAATCAAACAATAGGGTATAAGATGAATTTTTGCTCAAATTTTTCACTCGCTACCATGATTACACTAAGAAGCATATTAGAGACAAAAAGATCTAATTTTTGGGAGCGAAGCTGACATCTAAGAAATTTGGATTCGAAATTTTACTAAATAAAAAGTTTATCTTCATTTCAGTAGAAAATCCTAATTATAATTATAAGTCTTGATTTGTATAGATCAAAGGTTCAAAATTTTGAAATTTTGAGATGGAAGATGTATATGTGCAGTGATAAAGCAATTGTTCAATTGATAGAGTAGTACAATAGATTTAGGGTAGAACAAAGAAGATAGTACCTCCCTTGTATATCTACACCCCTCCAAACTTATCATACACTTTCTCTAGAGTGTCAAAGAATGAGGTTGAATGTAAACTGGTGAGGTTTATTTGTTGTTTTGAAGTCCATCATTTTCCCAATGAGATTGCATTAGTTAAGAAGCATAAATCGCATCATGTTCCAAATTTTATACCATCACACCCCTCAAGGCAAGGGCTTATCCAATAAAGGTAGTGGAGATACAGTCATTTGGTTGTTGTAGTTGTTGTGGGCTAATATGAAAAGGATGTGCCTTCTTGAAGTTTTTATTTGGGACATGTTTATATCACTTGCCATGTTCCTAGATGAGCTTTATTATCTCTCCTATACAAGACTTTTGTCTCCTCAGTGACACTCTGTGTATTTGTCATATTGGTGTATCTTGTTGGTTCATACTAAACATTAGAACTATTGTACGAGACTATTATTTTTCTTTGACGTTGATTTCCAAGAGTGTGTAGTGGTTATCATGGTGGAGAGGAAGGAATATGAAGTCTAAAAGTGAGGTTTGTAGGCATTATATCCTATCCTTCTCTTATGAGATTATATTCTGAATGATGCCCTCCTATAGTGGGTAATATTTCATGTGCATAGTTGTTTATCCATCCCCTAGTAGGGATTGGTAGGATGACATTATGCTCATCCACATATACATGTTGACCTTTAGTGTATCATGGAGGTCATATTTGAAGATACATATCCCATCCCTGTGGAAGACAATATCTTTGAAGTTGTCTTCTTCTTCTTTGAGCATGTCCAGTAAGAATTCCAAATCACCTTGTGGTAGACTTTCACATGTCCACCTGTCGAAGTTGGAGAAGGTGGCTTTGATGGTCCTAGTTGGCCCCTCATGCACTGCATCTTTAATGTCTAGGAAGTCAGTTTCTTTTGGCTGGTCATGGAGGACTTCATCTGTAGGAACTTACTCTCTTAGTCCTCCCTCCTCTGGTTGGTCATTTTTGGTAGTTTTCTTTTCCTCTATATTTATGACGGTCGCTTCCTCAATAGGTTTCACTAAAGCAGGTGATTCTTTAGGTATCTCAATTTGATGTTTCTCTTCTTCTTCTTGTGTCTATTGTCCTGGTGCTATTGTCTTTGCAAGTTGTTTTTCTTGTTGTTTTTGATGATTTGTGGAATTTCATCCTTTTTGCCACTCCATGGATTTCTCTATCTTTGTAGGGTCAAGCCATAGTTCATTATGATCTCTTGCCATGGCCACTTTTCTAGGAGAGGCAAATCTGTATAAATTCTACCTAGAACCACATCTTGGAGCATCACTAGTTCATGAAAGAAATGTCTATCATAGATTACTACCATTGTGTATAAATCATGTAGTTTGCATAAGTCTTCGAAATAAGCATATTCAAATGGAATCCACTTATTAACCACCTCTATAAGTCTTATCACAATGGAGGCATAGTCCCCTGACCCAATATTTTGTTAGGGAACTTTTGTGTTGATCACAAAGTTTTTTTATTTATTCCTATGCTTGTACCCCACCTTCTTTATGGCTTTCTAAAGTCTTATAAGGATCTTTTGGATATCATGTGTGTTGAAATCACAGAATATCATAGAATTACACTTCAAATCTAGTGCACAGTTGTTGTAGATTTCCATCTATCTTTTATTGAGATCTGCCACATTCAGGAGACAGTGGTCAACTTTGTTTTTTGCCTTTTTACTACTTCCTGAAGTTTGAGGATTAATGAAGAATTGTATTTTTTTATAGAAAAGGCAGTTGGATAGGGTGGGGTTCTATTAAAGACTAGGTGAACCTTATTGGCATCAAAGAACTCTTCCAACATAGTCACACATAAGATTTTAAACAAGTACATGTGCTCTCTTACTTTCTTGCAAATTATCTCTTTAAAATTCTCTTGCTTCAGAACTTGTGCCTTGTTGTTGAATAGGATATCTTCTCTAGAAAGGTTTTCATCAAGGACATCTTTGAGGACATGAACGTCTCTGTAGGAAATCCTCCATAGTGTCTACATGTCCATTCCCTTCATTTTGCAAGGAGCATGTAGAGGCATGGGGCATTGTTTGACCTCTTGAGTTTATGAATCATGAGCAAAGTGAGAGGAGATTTTGGTAGGTGATTGTTAAAAAAGGAATTCATCTTTTCTTCATCATCATCAAAAGGCACTTCTTCCACTCTCATTCCTATCATTGTGACTTGATTTGTCAATGCCCTATAAGATGATGTGTTGTTTCTCAGAGCTGCATCATTGGTCATGCTAAACTAGAGATACATGTCACATATGATTTATGTGAATATGTCTAGATCCATGAGACTTGTTGTAGTGTTGATTATTTTCTTTGAAGTTTGTGCAATGTGGTCCTATATTATTTCATGCACGTCATCTTCCAGTATGACTACATTAGCTATTAGGTGATCCAACACACCAACATCAGCTTTTTCCTACCTAAGAGCTACAGTTTGTGGTGTAGGGGGCTATTTTCTTTCTTAATATTGTGGAGGAATTTTTATCTACTTAACAAGTATGGCCTCTTCTTACTATTTTATGTCTATCAGTTTATCATAGGTCGATGAGAAGTCAACTCAATTCAATGCAAGGGTTGCTCGGTTTGCTTGGGGAAGCCTGTAATTTTCCTTCTTCTTTTGTAGATGATGTTGGAGACTTTGCTTCCCTTGTAGGCAATGTAGGTTATTGAGATAGATGAAGCAAATGATCATGGCATGCTTTTCCCATGTTGTAACTATTGACTCTAGGTCTAAATAGACTAAATGCTTGTTTTGATGATCACTAAACCATTCCAATTCTTTGTGTCTAATGCTTCTACTTGAGTGATTTCACATTAGGTATAGACACACTCCAAATGCCCTAACTTGTGCATCTCAACTTGGAGAAAAGACAAGTCAAAGTCAATACAAGTGCATGTTTTTGTAATATGATGTAAATACATTAGAATCATGTTGTAAATCACTTTTAATGCATGTATGATTTGCAATTAATCTTACAAAATATTAGTAGCACTTAGATCAAATATATAAACACTCAAAAGCCACTTTCCAAAATTCACATCAGGTTGTTCATCAGTCGAGTTGAAAACTCGACTGATCCTAATAGGATCTTGAAAATGACTTTTGATCGGTCAAGTTTTCATTTCACATAACTCGACCGATCCCTCTATAGACCAAAATTGATTTAAGTCAATCGATCGAGTTACCCCAGGACAAACTCGCGATGGCCTAAATCGGTCTTCTCACTTAGTAGGATTGGTCAAGTTATCTTTATTAAAACTTAACCGATTCCACTGCACGGAAAAGTGCAGAGAAGTGTTTCTAGCCTTTGTGGAGTTGCAACAATAAAAAATATATCTGTTGTAAGCCATAAAATGGCTAGTTTTTGTCCTTAAGTGTTCCCAAAGGCTAAGAGGCATCCCCATCTATAAATAGGACCCCTTGGGCTTCATTCCAAGGTTGAGCATTCAATGTAGAACTCCATATGAGGTTCCTATTATATAGTTGAGTGATCCAACAACCTCCTCTCTCTCTCTAAGCTTAATCACTTGCATCATCCATTAGAGTGAGTAGGAGATTTGTAAGAGAGAAAGTCCTACATGTATATCTTGTGAGACTCTCACTTCCACCACCTCCCATTCTCTCATTTGAACCATTAAATGAAGGTTCTCTCTCTTGGCTAAGAGAGGTAAAGAAGAACAAGGGAAGGAGTCCCTTGGTGAAGATTAAGGCTGAAGACTTGGAGCAAGAGTGGGTAAGCCCTTGGTGAAGGTAGAAGACTCCTTGCTCAAGTGGGTAAGTCCTTGGTGGAAGCTTCTCTGAGTGAAGGTGAAGTCAAAGGTTGAAGATCCAAGAAGAGTGGGTAATTCTTAGAAGTTTGAAGACTTGTGCAAGAGTGGGTAAGTCCTTGTAGAAGGCTGAAGACTCATTGCAAAGTGGGCAAGTCCTTGGTAAGGTTGAAGACTCTTTGTATTGGATAGATAAGTTCTTTGGTCAGTCATGTGTTGTAACTCTTATAAGTGAATATATAGAGGAAGACACACTTAGAAATCCTAGAGGTTAACCTCTCTAGGTAGTGGACTAACATACTCCTGGTTTGGAGTGTGGAACCACTCTACATATCTTGTCACTTGGTGCTTGTTCAATCTCTCTCTCCCTTGCTATGCATGTTTTATTTGCACTCAAATTTCCTATTTAGCAACCTTATCTTGTGATATAAATTGTAGGTCTAATGAATTTTGTTTAAGTGCATTAATCTCTATTCACCCCCCTAGATCATCCAATAATCCATCTAGGATCTAACAATTGGCATCAGAGTGAGGTTTTCTCTAAGCATACTTCAACAAGTAGGAGAGCATGGGTGACTACCAAAGTGGGTGTTACTTCATCAACATTCCAATCTTTGATGGGAGTAACTTCCTCTATTGGAAAATAAGGCTACAATTCTATATCCAAGGATCAAGTCTTGAGCTATGTCAAATGGTGGACCATCCATACAATCTACCAGAGGCCAAGATAGAAGAATGGGATGAAGCTACCATGAAGAAAGCCACCTTGAATGCAAGAGCAATCAATATCCTCCATTCCACCATGAAACCCTCTGAGTTCAACCATATTTCCTCTATTGAGATGGCCTATGAGGTATGGAGAAAGTTGTGCATCACTTATAAGGGGACAACTCAAGTGAAGGAAAGGAAAGTTTACATGCTCAAAGGGCTGCTTGAGAACTTCAAGATGGGAAAGGGGGAGAAGATACCCAACATGTACTCAAGACTCAACACAATTGTAAATGGCCTTGCCTTCCTAGGTCATCCTATGAGTAGAGGGGAGATCAACTCTAAGATCCTTTGAACTCTCATCAAGAGATGGGAACCCAAGGTGACTTCCATTGAAGAAGTAAGGTCTTTTGATGATATCCCCATTGAAGAGATCATTGGAAATCTACAAGCCACTGAACTCACACTTGACAAAAGAAAAGAAGTTTAAAGACAATAGGAGAAAGAGCTAAAGAGAATGAAGAAGGCTGAAATAAAGGGTCAAATTGAATCTATTATGGAACAAGCCTCTAGATCCTCTCATGTGGAAGAAGATGTCATGTACTCCAAGGATAGATTCTACAAAGGCAAGAATTCCTCCTCCATCTGGTGCCTCAAGTGTGGAAAGAAGGGTCACTTCAAGATAGATTGTCTACAAGGCAAGAAGACCCGTCATCATGAGGAAAGAGAAGAGAAGTACAAGAATAAGGAGAAATGACACAAGAGCTCAAGTGACCCCTCCAACTCAAGTTGAAGTGACTCTTCCAACTCAAGTGAAGAATCAAGTGGAGGATCTAGCTCAAGCTCTAGTGATGAAGGGGAATGCCATTTTGGTCTTATGGCATCAACAAGTGAAGACCCAAATGAGGTAAATCTAAACTCTTTAAATAAAGAACCTTTAATTGCTATCATTAATGCTACTCGTTACTCTCTTAAGTCTTTAGAAAAGAAAAAGAAAAAGATTGCTAGAATTGTTGATAACATGCATGTAGAATTAGATGATCTTGAACGTGTCAATATTTGCTTGCTTGATGATAAAAATGCTTGCATTAGTCAACTAGATGCTCTTAAACTTGAAAATTCTAGCTTGCTTAATAAGATTAGATTTCTAGAAACTCAACCTCTTATGAGTAGTTCTAATGAAGAGAATAACTTAATTATTTATTCTCTCATGCATGATATTGATGTTCTTAAAAATAAAAATGAGGACAAAGATTTTTCTTTGCAAGGATTAGAATATGAAAATAGTGTCTATTTTTCTAAGACTGCTTTGCTTGAAAAATAAAATTCTTCCTTTCTTGCTAAAATCAATATTCTTGAATCTTGTTCTAGTTCTACTAGTAGAGAGAATAATGTTGCTACTCTTCATATTGATAGAGATTCTTATTTAACTAAAGCTCTTTGCTTAGAAAATGATCTTTTGCATGCTAGAGATAATATAAATCATTTGTCTTCTACTATTACCTCTCTTGTGCATGGTAATCATAGTTTGAGATTTTATTTGCAAAGTTTCTTAGTTGGTAAAAAGAATTTTAATGACATCCTACACCATACTACTAAAAAAATTTGTAAACATGGTTTAGGGTATGGTGGTAGTCAAAGGAACAACAAAGATAAAGGACCTCCAATCATCCATGGAGAATCCTCTAGTTCCAAGACTATGGGCACATGCAACTATTGCAATGAAATTGGTCATTATTCTACTTGTTGCCTTTTTAGGAAAGCACCCACGAGCACTAGGACTTGAGTTTCTAATCAAACCCCTCTGGACCCAAAAACATGATTGGGGACCATTTTATCTTTCTTCTTGTAGGTACTTGCAAATAGATTGACTTGAGCTATTGAATTGCAAATTGACTTCTCAATCCACATGAAAGAAGAAAGGTGAGATGTGAAGGGGATGGCAACAACTAGAAAAGTAATGGTAAGCACAGAGGTAATGTTATGGTTGCTAATATCCAATCATTTTGTGTTTTCCCAAGTTAGTGTGCACTATACATTTGGTTTTTGAGTCAAAAGTGGTATTTTGTGTTTCTCTTTACACCTTCTCAAAAACTATTTCAAATGCTTGCATAGTACATTACTAACTTGCTTACACATGTTTGGATAAGGAAAATATTTTCATCATGCCTCTATATATGTTTATATATATATATATATATGCTTGTTGACAACAGCTTTCGGTCGACTTTGTCCTGTTAGAAACTCGATCGACCAACACCAATTGGTGTTGCCAACAACTATCATTCTTCGAGTTGTCAATACACAAAACTTGACTGACAACACTGTGCACAAAATATACAGTTGGCTTTTTGAATGAGAATTTCCCTCTCAACTAGATTTTCTCAACCAATAGCGTTATTCTTTGGCACTCCCTTGGTACCATTTATATGTTCTCATTGCCATGTTTTTAAATTGCCTTTCTTTCTTACAACTCTATCTCTCTAATTACTCTAAATTGGTATATCTATATCTTGCAATTACTTGCTTTGAGTTGCTTTGTAGGTTTTGATGATGATCTCCTTGGATCTCTTGGTTTTGTCTAAATTTCTTCCTCTCTGTTCTCAAACTTGCTACATTTATATAGTTGTATATCTTGTTTGGATACAACCTTGAGGTTCTTAGTGGTAATCATCTTTTGGTAATGATGCATATTTGTTACTGAGTTATATCCTTTCATGCTTCTAAAATTTCATATCTCTTTGTTTGGATATATCTCTAAATATACTCATGGCTCTCTTTATCTTTTGTATCTTGCTATGACCTAGATCCTACTAGTAGCCCTAATTTTTGATACCATCTACTACTAGTTCATATACATGTAGTTCTAGCATTGGTTATCTTTTCATCAAGTGGTTTTCAACTATATGTTATGCTTGTATCTTGTTTCATACTTTCTCAAGCTTGTTCTTTGAATTGCATACCTACTATCTTGAGTTGTTTGCATAACATTGTGATGCAGGATACATAGAGCTACATTGTATGTAGAAATTGGATCATTCTTAGATTTTTATGCAGATTTTGATCCAGTGTCAGATTTTGATGCAAGACTAGTATTTTTTTATGCAGAAACGACCTTTTGAGCAGGGCTCATGGTTGAGCCATGAGCCCTGACGCTTTTTGAGCAAATTCTGTCTTCTTGAGGGTCAAATTTGCGATTTATTATTTTTTTGCAGCACTTTATCTTACATCATGGGTTGTTCAAGTGCATTTTTAAACTTTCTTTTCTTTCAATGCTTTGACAAGACCCTAGTTGTGCTCTTCTACTCTCCTTTTATAACTTTTGTTATCTCCTTTCTTTTAACAAGTGATGTTTCTGATCTCTTCATACCCCCACCTTTTTAAAATGAAAAAGAGGGAGAGGCTATGTCTTCTTTTGACTAAAGGTAGGGATGGAAGGTCTTACATAAAGAGGAGAATCATGACTCTATGTGAAGGGGAGAAGGTAAAGAGGAGAAGACATATATGTGTATATCATATATGAGTAGAAGACATAGTATTCTATAAATGTTATGAAAGCTAACTGTGTAGGAGAAATAGAATCAATTGAGGGGGAGTATGAGAACTCCACTAGCATCATTGAGGGGGAGAATATGAACTCAAATCTACGAAAACCCCTAGGTTTCTCAAAAAGTATGACTTTACTTAAATGTTTTCATTACATTTATGGAATGGTTTGTCATCTTCAAAAAGGGGGAGAATGTTGACTCTGGGTCTAAATTGACTAAATCCTTGTTTTGATAATGACTAAACCATTCCAATTCTTTGTGTCTAATGCTTCTACTTGAGTAATTTTATATTAGGTATAGGCACACTCCAAAATCCCTAACTTGTGCATCTCAACTTGGAGAAAAGATAAGTCAAAGTCAATACAAGTGTACCTTTTTAGAATATGATGTAAATCCATTAGAATCATGTTGTAAATCACTTGTAATGATTGTATGACTTGTAATTAAATCTTAGAAAAAAAATAGGAGTGCTTAGATCAAATATTTAAGAACTCAAAAGCCATTTTCCAAAATTCACATCTGGTTGTTCATCAGTCGAGTTGTAACCTCGACCGATCCTGATTGGATCTTGAAATTGACTTTTGATCGATCAAGTTTTCATTTCATAAAACTCAACGGATCCCTCTATAGTCCAAAACTAATTTAAGTGAATCGGTTGAGTTACCCTAGGACAAACTCAACCAATGGCCTAAATTTGTCTTGTCGCTTAGTGGGATCCGTCGAGTTATCTTTATAGAAACTCGACTGATTGCACTATACAAAAAAGTGAAGAAAAGTGTTTCTAGCCATTGTGGATTTGCAACAATAAAAAATATATCTATTTCAAGCCACAAAATAGCTAGTTTTCATCCTTGAGTGTTCCCAAAGGCTAAGAGGCATCCATATCTATAAATAGGACCCCTTGGGCTTCATTCCAAGGTTGAGCATTCAATGAAAAACTCTATATGAGGTTCCTATTATATAGTTGAGTGATCCTATAGCATCCTCTCTCTCTCTAAGCTTAATCACTTGCATCATCCATTAGAGTGAGTAGGATATTTATAAGAGAGCTAGTCCTACATGTATATCTTGTGAGGCTCTCACTTCCACCACCTCCCATTCTCTCATTTCAACCATGAAGATGAAGGTTATGTCTCTTAGCTAAGAGAGGTGAAGAAGAACAAGGAAAGGAGTCCCTTGGTGAAGATCAAGGATGAAGACTTGGAGTAAGAGTGGGTAAGCCCTTGGTGAAGGTAGAAGACTCGTTGCTCAAGTGGGTAAGTCCTTGGTGGAAGCTTATTCGAGTGAAGGTGATCTGAGAAGAGTAGGTAATTCCTAGAAGGCTGAAGACTTGTGTAAGAGTGGGTAAGTCCTTGGAGAAGGCCAAAGATTCATTGCAAAGTGGGTAAGTCCTTGGTAAGATTGAAGACTCTTTATATTGGATAGGTAATTCCTTTGGTGGGTCATGTGTTGTAACTCTTATAAGTGAATATATAGAGGAAGACACACGTAGAAATCCTAGAGGTTGACCTCTCTAGGTAGTGGACTGACATACTCCTAGTTTGGAGTGTGGAGCCACTCTACATAGCTTGTCACTTTGGTGCTTGTTCTTCTTTGTTCCTTTCTACGAATGTTTTAGTTGCACTCAAATTTCCTATTTAGAAACCTTACCTTGTGATATAAATTGAAGGTCTAAAGAATTTTGTTAAAGTGCATTCATCTCTATTCACCCCCCTCTAGAGCATCCAATCACCCATCTGGGATCCAACAATAACCTTATCATTGTGTGCCTTATTCATAGCCTCGTTATTTATTCTCCATCTCTCTCATGAATTCAGTGTGTTCTCTCCTCATCTCGTCCCATTCTCTCGATAGTTCTACCAGTTCTACTGCCATTGAGGGCATGACATTCATTGTTTGGCATTAATATTCTGTCATTTCTTTCTTGAACTATAGGAGAGGTGTATGCCTTGTGTATTCTTTCTACCTGTAATGTTAATTTTTTGTAGGCTAGATGAGAATGAAGAAAAATAATGAGAGGGATTGAAAATATGTACATGCATGATGTCAAATTGACGTCCAAGCTCTTACCATAAGTTTAGTTGACGCATCCGTTTCTGTGTCTTACAAGTTTTTTTGTTGTTGCATCCTTTTTTCCAAGGCTTCTTCGGGTCCAACATGTGGTGGAGTTGGAGCAACGTTTTCAAGTTGTTCTATCATTGGGACTTCTTGTTCCTCGCTTGAATTGACTTCTTCATGATGTTAGTCCTGATCCTTATCTAGATTCTTTGGATGTCTTTATATCAATGTTTGTGCCAACCACCCAAAATCCCTTATCACCCCCTTTTTCTTTGTTAGTGTTTGTGACTTTATCCTTATCCACATTGTGGTCTTGTCTGACATGGTCTCCCCATGCTTTGTCTACTACTTCTGGATCCCTTTCTACATATACTGGTACTGTGTCTTGATGTTGGTCCATTCTTACAATCTTTTCATCCTTTAGAAAATTAGAGATGACCTTGTAGACTTTAAATTTTTAGCATTCTTTTCATTGAAAACTTTGCAACCACTTTCTCTTCAACTTCATTATGTTGTGGAGCTATTGTACTTGATTCAGCTCTAGACTATCATTTTGGGACATGGGATATCATCTTTAGTATGTCACTATTGGAGAAAGTGAGCTTGTCATAGTCATAGTTTCTCATCTCAGGGAGTGGTAGTAAATTGTTCATCTTCACAAACTTGTAATAACATTTATCTCCCTTTTGGTGATCACAAATGTGTAGAGTAGCCTATCACTATTATCAGACCTCCCATGCATAATTCTCTTGAACTGTCAGGGACACTAGCAACAACTAACTTTTTGATCTAAAATCGCCCGATGTTAATGGATTTCTTCACAATTATGCTCCAAACTATGAACAGGTCCTCTCTAGTCGTAGTTCCTATACCAGATTGTGTGAATATTGCACATGCAACTATCTTTTAGATTATTCATATTATTCCTGAGTGTATCTAGGAAGTCTTCAAACTTCTAGTTTATGCTTGGTTCTCTAGACAACTTAGCCCAAACTATATTGTTGTTGAAATGTCTTACTTCTTTGTTATATCCCGCCTTGCTAGAGGTGTCTGCCTATTCATCTATCTTGCAAGAAGTCTTGTTCAATAATCATTTTTTTTTAGATGTAATCTTTAGAAAAAAATCCTAACAAATAGTTTGAGGGCTCCTCCAGTCCATCCTATTATGGTTTCCTCTACCAGGATCTTTTTCAACAACGTCATGAACTCTGTCATGAGTTAGGTATAAGATCCTTGGTGGTTGTAATAAGAAAATTTACATTGCATCTTTTTTTTTGCTTTTGTAGTTGTTACTACTTGTATAAACTTCATATCTAAATTTAAAAGAAAATTTGAGCCTAAGAGAAATGATTTAGATTGACATTCGTTAAGATTTATAATGATATTGCATGTCCTTACAATATTGTAATGCAATGTATATACATACTTTCCAATTGTGAAATTGACTTGTTCAGTGTATATATCACTTCATTTCATTACAAAAAATGTGCCTCATGATTCTACTATTGTAGAATGTAAACTACGTGATGTAATATGTCTATGTGGTATGAGATTTATAGGAGTTTTCATACATGGATATAAGTTCTACTCTATGTGCATAATTACATATCATAAATAATTTCTTGGTGAATAATAAAATTGTACTCTAGTTAGATTTGTAAGATTATGTGGATAACTTATAGTTGATACTATGACACCCGTCGACACACAAAGCTAGATTACTCAAAACATAACCGTGGAAGAAAAAAATTAACAAGCAAATACTACAAAAACACATAAAAAATTAAAACCATGTTCATAAAACTACCAAACAATAAGAAACTTTACATATAAGTTCTTTCATGCCTCAAAGCATATACAAGGCATGCTATCAACGTGTAACCAAAGAACTGTTCCAAAACATATATACACAATCTCACCATATCTGATATGCAAAAGGGCACATAAGGAAAGCACGTTTGTGAAACATCTACAAAACATTCCTGAAGACTCGAGTGTATAGGGACAACTCTAGAACTCTATCAGCAAAAGACACCTAGAAACACATCCAACCTCATCAGCTACTGGTCCTCCTACTGCTTGTCAACCTCCGTTGCACAATCTCTACCTCTGCGTGCTCGTCCACCTAAAAAGGGTGTGGAAAACCCACAAGGTGATATTGCAAATCTCAATGGGAGATATAACTCACCACCAACTCTATTATTATCATAGATAAGATAAATTATGTAATAATATAATTACAACTATGTGCAATAGGTAATGATCATTAACAGGAAGAGCCAGAATCCACGACCTCATTCCCTTGGTCGGTATGAGAATATTGGTAGTAAGATCATTAGTCATACTACTATCAGTGATATATAGTCTAACTGTATAAATTTAGCCTGCCTTGGTACAGGTGACGACGCTAGTGAGTTACAACCACAGACACACTCTTCATTAGGATATGACCACAGCCATTCCTTTATCTCAAATTGAGCTACAACCGCAGTTGTACTCTTATTGGGGTATGACCGTAGGAAATCCATGTATCTCAAACTAAGATACAACTGCAGATGTAATCTTATTGGGGTATAAATGCAGCCAATCCCAAATATATATATATATATATATATATATATATATATGTGTGTGTGTGTGTGTGTGTGTGTGTGTGTGTGTCTGTGTGTGTGTGTGTCTCTCTCTCTATGTGTGTGTGTATTCAGGATACAAGGAGATACCTCAACTTGCACCTCGCATATTCAACAATATGCGCTCTGAGTTAAAATCATTTCACCATTCAGCAAATGCTGCCACTAAATGAATCTATGGCACAGGGTAAACTACACTATTATATTTCATGTGATTAATTATACCAATTTAAACATCTGTAGCATCAATTAAGTTATAATGTACAACCTCTAAACAAATTCTACATAAACAAGGGCATAACTCATCACCAGAACATACTGAAACATATAAGGTGTGATCTCATCACATCATCACTTCCTACCTATCTTTCAACATGTGTCCATCACAAGGACTACATATCTTTGGGTGACAACCCCTTCTCTTATCACTGAGGAAATCATTATACAAGGCATCAAGCCATCATTAGGTCATAAGACCATTTCCACCTTTTTCTATGCTACTATATCACATGTGCCTCACAAGACTTATTCAACCATATCATAATTGCTCATACCTGGCTATGTATTTCAACTGGTGTTTCCTGCATGGTTTGAAACTAATAACAATAAATAAATACATCATCAACACCATCATCTCATAGGACTCATGCCATACATTTCACATCATTAAAATGAGGGTTTCTCTTTTACTCAATTAGGGTTTACAAGGTTGGATCAACAACTGCCCTTAGATCATCATTTTCCTTATCATTATGACACATGTTATAAGATAAAGGTTATAGAAACATGACCCTTATTATCATACATACGACCACCCAAAGGGTATCACATCATCTCATATCACCCTATTGTCAACATGGTGTATCACAGTCACCACCACAAGATGTCGATTAAGGTTACAACATAGGGTATCAGGTTAACCCTAGATGTGTCAGGAATCCACACCAAGAGGGTTATCAATTTAGGGTATATTAGGTTATTAACCAGGGTGTCGGGATACCAACTAGGATGTGTATTGGTTTAGTTTACAAGGCATACCAGTTTATCATCTAAGATGGTGTGTCGGGCAGCAACACTTAAGGGGGAGGGTATCGGCTAACCCACCCTATCGGGCAAAGCCATCACGTGGTGTGACAGGCATCAGGGTAATGAGCAACACAAGCCTCTCAGGAAACTTAAGGTTCAGAAACACACCAGGCCATGATGGATTGTCAACATGCTGAGAAATGTGAGTCTCTCAGGAATCACCAAGGGTGATGGATGTTGGGGTTGTCAGGCTGCAATGCCTCCAAGGGTAACACATCAAGCCATGATGGCTAAGCCATAACGGGCAATCATATTTCCAACAACGCCTATTGTTTATCATATCGATTCAGGACTCTCATGGATCATGACTGCCATTAGCAAAGCATGTCAATCTAGGTCTCCCAAAGATCGTTGTGACTTATCACAAAGGGGTGATAGTTAGTGGCGCCATAGGTCATGATGACCACCCAAGGTATATTGGCCTACATGCCTATCAGTCAGCATACATAATGGCCGAACCATGCATATCGGTTCACTCATCTTCAACCTTGGAATGGCATTACAAGAAAGACCAAAGAAGGTGCAATGCATGGTGCAACTAAGCAAAACCTTTCTTCCAAAATAGAACACAAAACCACCAAGAAAAAGCTACTAGAATGCATAGGATAATGAACCAAAGAAAGAGAATCAAGATAGCAATTAAAGGGGTGATAATAACAAAGAGAGTTTAGAGTTATATAACCTACCTCAAGGATTACCATCAAGCTCCAAGATTTGCAATCTCAAGGTAGAAGAAGATCTCCCAGGCTTGATCACCATAATACCTCCAAAAGAGAAGATGGAATTGAGGTTAAGAAGGTTCGAAGGAGAAAGAAAGAAGGTAACCAAGATCCACGTCCGAGAAGAAGAAAGAAGGAGAGAAAGGAAGCTAAGTATCATGGCTTGCCAAGGTAGAGGATGAAGAGAGCTCCACAAGCTTGATACTTTTCCACCAAGCTCCAAGGGAGATACTCCACCAGCTTAAGGTCATCCACCGAAGAGGGAAAGCAAGGATAACCAAAAGGGTTCTCTTGCATGGGGAGAAAGAGGTATATATACAAGAGGGATGAAAGAGAAAGTAAGGGGAAGGTGTCACCACCTTAGAACCCTAGGTGACACTTGTCCACAAAGAAAGAGCCACATGCAACACCATGCAACAAGGTGATAAGATCTATGTCTCGCCCACTAGGTCACCTAAGATGGTAAAGGCCGATACACATCTCTACTTCTCTTCACAAACCGATAGGGGTAAACCCTAGATACCACAAACCGATAGGATGTCCTTCAAGACATCCAAAAAATGATAGGATGTCCCTCATGACACCCAAAAACTTATACAAGGTCTCTCCAAGGCTCTCAATCCCAAGACAACACTTCTAAGAGTAAGGCACACCTCAAACATGTGTCCAAAACATCACCAGGGATTTCACCACTTATCCAAGGCTCAAACAAGATGTCCATCTCTCTCTTAACTATAGATGATGCTAAGAGATAGAAAGAACACTCTAGAGGTGGTGAATTTGCACATCAACCCCCTATCCTAGGTAAATTGCAATTTGCACCAAACCTCTCCACAAAACACAAGCATCAACCAAACAAGATCAAACAAGGAACTCAAGCCTCCAACATGCCTTAATTTCATATTAGATGATTATACCTGGGATCTAAGCAACATGCTTAAGCAAAACAAATAGGATTATCCCAAAATGTGGGTCAGGGTCCTTACAAGCCATAAACCCCTATCAGGGATTTCGCCCCCAAAATCCTAAGAGAAAAGGGAGGGGTACTTCCTGTTGGTATGTATGCCCTGAGAGCCAATCATGGGATGATTGGTGGGATACAATAAGATTGATTTGATAAACATCAAAGGCGAGCTTCCAATTCTTTCTGGTTCAGTCATATGAGATAGTGATAGAACAGATTGAATGTCTAAAGAATGACAGTACTCAATGACGTATGCTTTCAGGTTAAGGACCTGAACGATGAGATCATACGGATGCTAAGAGTTTGTACATTCTTGTTATGTCCCTAGTCAGATGTCATTGTGGAAGGTAGATAGACAAAAATGACACACAAGACTAGATTGTGGTGTTGGTTGATGACAGAATCTCATTAGTCATGATATAGAGATATCAAACCAAACACATAGGTACTTGTTAGAGAACAAGTGTACCGGACAGACCCACCGTGAGTTTGACACATGGAACCATGAGATGGTAGTCACAGTCAGTACTCACAGTGATGGTGGTGAGTGTGATTCTTAGACCTGAAATCACTGCACTCAACACATGTCGTTGGGCACACTTTGACATCATCAAACGCAGTCCTGAAACATGGGTTGTTATAAAGGTGATGATTGGGTGGCTTTGACACATGGGGCTTTTGAGGGGTGAGTGATAGATATGGGATTTGTCCCTCGTGAGGGAGTTTGATATCCATGGCCACTTGATGAGTAGGATTGAGAAAGGCGTGCACGCATGTGTGAATCAGTATATGATATTGATGTCATACATATCTCTTCCAGTCTACTCTGAGATCAAGGAAGTGAATGAACGTTGACAGGATGACTGTTCCATGCCTCGAGTTCATTCGGGATATCAGTGACAAAGGAATTATACATTCGCTGTAACACCATTCACGAATTGTAGGATGAAAGTTGTTCCCCAACTTTCGACTTTCACTTGGGTAGCACTGATGTGTGACTAGGCACCGCTCTTTTCTTGTGAAGTCATAAATGTTATGGACTTTCACTGCCAACGTGAAATGGACCTGCAGGGTCACACACATAGGATTTAACCTAGAAGAGGAGTTTTGTCCACAAAGCAACGTTTAGATTGATTACTAAAGGAGTTTAGTAGTTCAATTAAACACTCAATCAGTTGATAACTCAATATCATATGGTTCAAGGTGTTGGACGCATTGATTGGAGTATCAGATTGATTGAAATTGCATTTGACTGATTCTGCACAACCTGTGCTCCCAACCGATCGGTTCAAGTGTTGAACCGGTCGGCTGAGGTTGCTGAACCGGTCGGCTGGAGTGTCCAGGCCGATCGGCTCATGCCCAGGTTGAAATGACCGGTTCAAGGGTTGAACCGATCGGCTCAACTGGTGTAACTGACCAGTTGGGAAAAGTCATGTCGGCAAGAATTTTCCTTTGGTTTCAAATTGCCCAATTCGATTGGGAATAATATTGGTATTCGATACCAATTGGGAAAGAAATAAGGAAAGTCTTTTTGAGCCGGATTGGGACCATGAACCGATCGGTTCAGGGCACCAACCGATCGGTTGGGGTGCCCCAAACGATCGGCTCAGGTCCAACCGATCGGCTCAATGGCCGAACCGATCGGTTCAGTTGTGAACCGATCATTTCAAGTTGCGAACCGGTTGCTTTTTGTGGAAAATTCTCGAACCCTTCTACTCCTGCTTTTAGTCCCACATTGCCCGGGATGGAGAACCCTGTCCCATGACTCTCCTATATATATAGGGGTATTGGGGGCTTCTCAAAGTACAGCTCAGTGCAACCAGTTGCTCTGCAAGTTGTCGTTCTCTCTGGTTTTGGTAACCGTGAGAGAGCCCGAGCAAGTGCTTCCCGCAAAAGGGAGGTGCAGCAAGGGAAGGACAACTGCAGTTGCAACAGGAGGCAGGAGAGCATGTTGGCGACTAGTACATCAACAGGAGGGTGTGACTCCTTCCACTTGTGGGACAAGGAGAGTGGAGTTCCAGGTGGTCCGTGTGGACTACTACAGAGGCGGGAGGACACTTCCGCTTAGGAGGACAACTGTCATCCGACAGTCCGGTTCGAGTAGGAGTTGTCAGTCCCAGTGCGACCAGGAGCTGCACAGACGACGTCGAAGTCCGGAGTTGAAGACCGCGCACTGCGCGAGGTATTGTCGCCGAGCAAGCCTCGGGACAAGGTATGATTCCACAAACCATCCTTTCCTATTATATAGACGTTGACGCGTTTCCTTGGTATGGGTTTGGGAGAATTTTTTTTTGTTTCCGCTGCCTTCTCTATCTCCCCTAAAACCCAACACTTCCTCCTCATCTCTTCCTCGAGCTCCCATGTGGATTCCTCAACACCATGATGATGCCAAAGAACCTTCACAACAACAAGGTCCTTCCTCTTAAACTTCTTCACTCTCAGATCAAGGATCAACACTGAACCTTCCACATAGGTCATATCCTCATCAAGATCCACCTCTATGGGTTGTGACACCAACTATGTATCCGGATAGTACTTTCTCAACATACTAACATGAAACACTAGATGCAACCTTTGTAACTCAAGTGGAAACTCCAATCGGTAAGCCACCTTCCCAACATGTGCCATCATTGGGTAAGGTCCCATATACCTGGGAGCCAACTTACCCTTCTTCCCAAACCTCAGAACACCCTACCAAGGAGAGACCTTCAGATATACCTTGTCTCCCACATGGAACTCTAGGAGTCTATCATGATTATCTGCATATGATTTATGTCTATCCTATGCTGCCTTCAACTATTGATGTATCACCTTGATCTTCTCTATTGTCTATTGCAAAAGCTTAGGGCCAAGAAGTTGATACTCACTTGTCTCGTACCAACACAACAGAGATCTACAACGTCTCTCATACAACACCTCATATGGTGCCATGTCAATACTACTCTGATAGTTGTTATTATAGGAGAACTCTATCAAACTGAGATGTACATCCCAACTTCCTAAAAACTGAAGAACACATGCCCTCAACAATCCTCCAAGTTTTGAATGGTCCTTTCAAATTGATCATCTGTCTGCGGGTGGAAGCAGTGCTGAACTTTAACTATGTACCCAAAGTTTTGTGCAGTCATTCCCAAAAGTGACTCACAAACTGAGGACCTCTATCATACATGATAGTTGTTGGAACATCATGCAAACACACTATCTCATCCCTATAGACTTGGGCAAGCTTCTCTATTGTGAACATTGTCTTCATAGGAAGGAAATATGCTAACTTGGTCAATGTATCAATGATCACCCAAATAGAATCACAACCTTTGGTTGTCCTAGGAAGACCAACTACAAAGTCCATAGTCACATGATCCCATTTTCACTGAGGCATAGGCAATGGTTGCAACATTCCTATAGGGCTTCTAATGTTGAACTTTGACTTGTTGACATACTACACATCTTGCAATGAACTCAACTACATCCTTCTTTAAGCCTGGCCACCAATACATATCCTTCAGGTTGTGGAACATCTTGGTACTACCTGGATGCATAGTATACAAGGACGAATGAGCCTCCTCCAACACCATCTTCCTCAGGTTATCAGCATCAGGAACCACTATCCTACTATGGTAACAAACTATCCCATCATCTGACTCGTAAAAACCATCATGCTTCTCACTGCCAAACTCTAATCTAATCTATTGTATTACAATATATGTCTGTTGAGATTCTCTATTATACTGTCTCAGCAAAGGCTTCACTTGTACCTATGTCAACAAACTGGATAACAAGGAGACCTCCAGCTTAACGTTTATTTTACATAAGGAGACCAACATGTCTCACTTGTAACACATCAAAGAACTCAACTCAACTTTATATATAGATGAGGATGAAGACTTCCTGCTCAATGCATCTGCTATGACATTCGCCTTTCAGATGACAATCAATCATGTAGTCATAATCTTTGATCAACTTCATCCAACGACACTGCCTCATATTCAACTCCTATTGTGAAAAGATGTACTTCAGGTTCTTGTGATCCGTGAAGATCTGACACTTTTCACCATACAAATAGTGCCTCCAAATCTTCAAAGCATGGACTACCACTACTAACTCTAGATCATGGGTCGGGTAATTCTCCTCGTGTTTCTTAAGTTGTCAAGAAGAAAAAGAAATCACTTTCTTGTCTTGCATCAACACATAACCCAGACCATTCTTGGATGCATCACAGAAGACTGTGTATCCTTTTCCTTATTCAAGCAAGACCAGAACCAATGCACTCATCAACTTCTCCTTCAACATCTAAAAAGCACGTTGACATCTATCTTCCCAAACAAATGGCACATCCTTCTTTATCAACTTTGTTAGGGATAGGGCAATAGTGCTGAAGTCCTTAATGAACCTCTAATAATAGCCTGCCAAACCCAGAAAACTATACACTTCTGTTAGTGTCTTTGGTTTTTCCCACTGTCATAGACTCTACCTTCTTAAGATCCATGTGTACTCCTTCTACAGATATCATGTATCCTAAGAAAGCTACCTCCCTCAGCCAAAACTCACACTTGCTAAATTTAGCATAAAGTTGGTGTTGTCTCATCATGGTCAACGCCTGACGAAGATGTTGTTCATGTTGTTGACTATCATGTTTGTATATCAAAATGTCGTCTATGAAGACCACCACAAACTAATCAAGGAATGGTCGGAACACTCTGTTCATCAAATCCATGAACATTGTTGATGCATTGGTCAGCCTAAATGGCATAACTACAAACTTGTAGTGACCATACCTTATCCTAAAAGATAACTTGGGTATGCCATCCTCCGTGATCCCAACTGATGATATCCTGATCTTAGATATATCTTTAAAAACACTATCACACCACACAACTGGTCAAATAGATCATCTATCCTCGACTAAGGGTAATTATTCTTTATCGTGACCTTGTTCACTATCTCCAGTCTATGCACCACCTCATAGATCTGTCCTTCTTCTTGACAAAAAACACTGGAGCACCCCAGGGTGAAACACTCGGCCTAATGAAACCCTTGTCAAGAAGTTCTTGCAACTATCTCTTCAACTTTGCCATGTCTGTTTGAGCCATCATGTATGGTGTCTGAGATATCGATTGCATTCCAGGGACCATATTGCTCTCAAAATCAATCTCTTGGGGTGGGGGTACACCTAGAAACTCCTTAGGAAACACATCCTCAAACTCTCTAACCACTGGCACCTCCTGAATACTAGGACTCCTTGCCTCAGTATCCTTCATGTGTGCTAAGAACACCTTGCAACTCTATCTCAGAAGCTTCCTTGCTATAATGGATGATACCAGACACATCAGAAAAATCTTCCTATCTCCTTGGAATATCTATGTCTTGCTACCATCCAAAAATGTTGCTTTATTGGAACTACAATCCAAGACTACTCTACACTTCTCTAGGGTATCCATTCCAAGGATCACATCAAATCCATGCATGTCAAGTGGTATGAGATCCACTTGAATGATGTGTCCCAAAAAGGAAAGAACACAGTAAGGACACACATTCTGCAACACCATAGAACTGACCAATGGGGTTTCCAGCAACAAACTATTCTTCTTATGACTAATAGGAAAAAGACAACTACTAAGAACTTCACATGTGATAAAAGAGTGTGTGGCACCCAGATCAACCAAAATAGATATAAAGCAAGAAGCAGACAAAACAGAATGAAATAACTCCATATGACATGTCACCACTCATGAGTTAACCACTGCCTCTAGCTGACTGATCACGTAAAATCTATTTGTTGCCTATTGTCACCCCTGTCCTCTACTTCCCTGAGTAGACAATCCATCCTATGACACTTGACCACGTCCTTGTCCTCCTACACCACTGTACTACTACCTCTATGTGTCCTGCTAGCTTTGCCTCAGTTGCTGGGTCACTTCATCATCTTTGATCAGACATCCCCACTTCATATGGCCTACCTTTCCACACTTGTGGCAAGCCTGAGTCTCAATCCACAGATTAGATGGCCCCACCATCGATACTAATTTTTTGTTGTGAGCTCCTGTAGGTGGAAATTTATGGCCTCTCCCCTTACTCGGTGACCACTATGTCGAAGCACTGAACTTCTGTGAAACTGGAAGAGCAGAAAACCTCAGCTTCTTAAAGCCTCCTGATGACTACTCTTGATATTGTGCAGACCTCTTCTTGGTTCTTACCTCTCTCTTCTCCTTCACAGACCACTCGATCCTCCAAATAGACTCAACAAACACAACAAACCTCTCTTGATTCTCTAAGGCAGCAGCTGGGGTAGAAAACTCAGCATTCAACCCCTTCTCAAAATGACGAATCCTCTCATCCTTCATTGCAACCATGTGAGGATAGAACCTCAAAATTCCATAAACCTTACCTCATACTCCTTGATCGTCATGGATCCCTATCGAATCCTCTCGAAATGACTGATCTTCACGTCAAGATACGTCTTAGGAAAGTATCAACTAATGAACTCACCCCGAAACTCCTCCCAACCAACCACAACACTGGGTATCTCCTCCTCCTCTATGGCCCACCAATGGCCATCACTCCCTTTCCTAAGGTACACCGCATGCTTCACCTTATCCTCTTCAGGGATACTCAGGATCATAAAAGCCTTCTCAAACTCAGTCATCCACAGATCCGCATCCACCAAGTCAGTTGTCCCCACATACTCCACCACTCCAACATGGTGAAGTCGCTCGAAAGTCTTCCCAGTACCCAAACATTCAGTATGGAGAACCAATGCCCTAGGCTGAGGTGCATGAATCATGTTCTCCATATGAGTCATCGTATCCATAAACTGCCCAAAAAATGATTGAAAGGTAGGGTTTTCAACAATGGCTGGGTCAAACTAGGGGACTTCAGGCACCCGATCTTCTCATGCCTAGTTCCTTGCACCACCACCTAGTATTGCAACACTACTGTTGACAACATGTTCTTCGTGTTCTCCAGATATCTTTGAGCTTTCTCTTCTTCTTCTGCATAAGAAAAAGGTACTATAAGATAGACTAAAGGATACTAGAACAAACACAAACCCTAATCCTAGGTCCCTGTAGACTTAGCAAACCTAAAGCTTTGATACCACAAAATGTGACACCCGTTGCCACACAAAGTGAGATTACTCAAAACATAATCGCGAAAGAAAAAAATTAACAAAAGAATTTCTACAAAAACACTTAAAAAATTAAAACCATTTTCATAAAACTACCAAACAACAAGAACCTTTACATATAAGTCCTTTCATGCCTCAAAGAATATACAAGGCATGCTATCAACCTGTAACTTAAGAACTATTCCAGAACATATATACATGATTCTGTGATATCTAGTATACAAAAGGGCACATAAGGAAATCACATTTTTGAATCATCTACAAAACATTCTCGAAGACCCAAGTGTACAGGGACTACTCTAGGACTCGATCAGCAAAAGACACCCAGCAACACTACCAACCTCATTAGCTACTAGTCCTCCTACTGCTCCTCAACCTCCATTGCACAATCTCTACTTCTTCATGCTCGTCCACATAAAAAGGGTGTGGAAAACCCACAGGGTGAGATTCCAAATCTCAGTGGGAGATATAACTGACGACCAACTCTATTATTATCACATATAAGATAAACTAAGCAGCAGTATAATTACAACTATGTGCAACATGCAATGATGATTAACCGGAAGTGAAATTACTGTTGAATTATTAAACATCTTAATAATTTAAAATGAATATGAAGAACATGTATAATTCCTATAACAACATTGTATAAAGATCAAGCAGAGCCTCATCCAATGTTTATGTATTTTGATCCTATACAATTATAATACATGGCTGATTTCGTATTTTGTTATCCCCTGAGGATTTGAGTCATACCAACCAAATCCCACTGACCACTTGATAAGTCATAATCCATGCCATACAAGGTCTAGTGGAAGAGTCAGAATCCACGACCTCATCCCCTCAGCTAGTATGAGAATATTGGCAGTGACATCATTAGTCAGACTGCTATCAGAGACATATAGTCCAACTATATAAATTAGCTTGCCTTGGTACAGCTGACGGTGCTAGTGAGTTACGAGTACAGCCACACTCTTTATTAGGATATGATTGCATCCATTCTTGTATCTCAAATTGAGATACAACTGCAGTTGTACTCTTATTGGGGTATGACCGTAGCCAATCCTTGTATCTCAAATTGAGCTACAACTATAGTTCTACTCTTATTGGGGTATGACCGCAGCCAATCCCATATATATATATATATATATATATATATATATATATATATATATATATATATATATATATATATATATATATATATATATATATATATATATATGTATGTATGTACGTATGTATGTATGTATGTATATGTGTATATATATATATATTTTTATATGTATGTATATATATGTATATATATATATTTATATGTATGTATATATATGTATATATATATATATATTTATATATATACATATATATACACATTTAGGATACAAGGAGATACCTCAACTTGCACCCCACATATTCAACAATATGGGCTTCGAGTTAAACTCATTTCACCATTCAGCAAATGGTAACACTGAATGGATCTATGGCACAGGGCAAACTACACTATTAGATTTCACTTGATTAATTACACCAATTTAAACATCTTTAGCATCAATCAAGTTACAACTTACAACCTCTAAACAAATGCTACATAAATAAGGGAATAACACATCACTACAACATACTAAAACATATAAGGTGTGATCTCATCACATCATCACTTCCTGCCTATCTTTCAACAAGTGTCCATCACAAGGACTACATATCTTGGGGTGACAACCCCTTCTCTCATCACTGAGAAAATCATTATACAAGGCATCAAGCCATCATCAGGTCATAAGACCATTTCCTCCCTTTTCTGTGCTACCACATCACATGTGCCTCATAAGGCTTATTCAACCATATCATAACCACCATAGCACATACCTATCTATGTATATCAACGGGTGTTGCCTACATGGTTAGAAACTAATAACAAGAACGCAATACATCATCAACACCATCATCTCGTAGGACTCATGCCATACATTTCACATCATTAAAATTAGTGTTTCTCTTTACTCAATTAGGGTCTACAAGGCTGGATCAACAACCACCCTTAGATCATCACTTTCCTTATCATTATGACACATGTTATAAGATAAAGGTTATAAAAACATGACCCTTATTATCATGCATAAAACCACCCCAAAGGGTATCACATCATCTCATATCACCCTATCATCAACATGGTGTATCGCAGTCACCACCACAAGATGTCAGTTAGGGTTGCAACATAGGGTATCGGGTTAACCCTAGATGTGTCGGGTATCCACACCAAGAGGGTTATCGGTTTAGGGTATATTAGGTGATCAACCATGGTGTTAGCCTACCAACTAGGATGTGTATTGGTTTAAAGTACAAGGCATACCGATTTATTATCTAAGATGGTGTGTCGGGCAGCAACACTTAAGGGGGAGGGTATCGGCTAACCTACCCTGTCGGGCAATGCCATCACGTGGTGTGACGGGTGTCAGGGTTTCAAGCAACACAAGCCTCTCGGGCAAACTTAGGGTTCAGAAACACACCAGGCCGTGAAGGATTGTCGACATGCTGAGCAATGCGAGTCTCTCTGGCTTCACTAGGGGTGATAGCTATTGGGGTTGTCAGGCTGCAACGCCTCTAAGGGTAACGCATCAAGTCGTGACGGCTAAGACATAACGGGCAATCACATTTCTAGAAATGCCTATCATTTATCATATCAGTTCAGGACTCTCCTGGATCATGATGGCCATCATCAAAGCACGTTGATCTAGGTCTCCTAAAGATCATGATGACTCGTCATAAAGGGGTGACGGTCAGTGCACCATAGGTCGTGACTGCCACCCAAGGCATATCGTCTTACATGCCTATCGGTTAGCATACATAACAGCCTAACCATGCATATTGATTCACTCATCTTGAACCTTAGAATGGTGTTACAACCAAGACCAAAGAAGGTGAAATGCATGACAGCAGTTAAGCAAAACCTTTCTTCCAAAATAGAACACAAAACCACCAAGAAAAAGACACTAGAACACAAAGGATAATGAACCAAAGATAGAGAATGAAGATAACAAGTAAAGGGGTGATAATAACAAAGAGGGTTTAGAGTTATATAACATGCCTCAAGGATCACCACCAAGCTACACGCTTCATGAGCTCAAGGTAGAAGAAGATCTCCCAAGCTTGATTACCACAACACCTCCAAAAGAGAAGATGGAATTGATGTTAAGAGAGTTCGAACAAGAAAGAAAGAATGTAACAAAGATATGTGGTTGAGAAGAAGAAAGAAGGAGAGAAAGGAAGATAAGGATAATGGATTACCAAGGGAAAGGATGAAGAGAGAACCAAAATCTTGGGACTCATCCACCAAGTTCCAATGGAGAGACTCCTCTAGATTTAGGTCATCCACCAAAGGGGGAAAGCAAGCATAACCAAAAGGGTTCTATTGCATGGGGAGATAGAGGGATATATACAAGAGGGATGAAAGAGAGAGAAAGGGGAAGGTGTCACCACCTTAGAACCCTAGGTGACACTTGTCCATGAAGAAATAGCCACATGAAACACCATTTAACAAGGTGATAAGATCTATGTCTTGCCCACTAGGTTACCTAAGATGGTCTAGGCTGATACACATCTCTACTTCTCTTCACAAACCGATAGGGGTAGACCCTAGGTACCACAAACCGATAGGATGTCCTTCAAGACATCCATAAAATGATAGGATGTCCCTCAAGACACCCACAAACCGATACAAGGTCCCTCCAAGGCTCTCAAGCCCGAGACAACACTTCTAAGAGCAAGGCACACATCAAACATGTATCCAAAACATCACCAGGGATGTCACCACTCATCCAAGACTCAAACAAGATGTCCATCTCTCTCTCTCCTCTAGATGATTCTAAGATAGAGAAGGAACACTCTATAGGTGGAAAATTTGCACATCAACCCCCCTATCTTGGGTAAATTGCAATTTGCACCAAACCTCTCCACGAAACACAAGCATCAACCAAACAAGCTCAAACAAGGAACTCAAGACTCCAACATGCCCTAATTACATCTCAGATGATAAGAGCTAGGAGCTAAGAAACATGCTTAAGAAAAACAAAAAAGGGTTATCCCAAAATACGGGTCATGGTCCTTACAGATACCTCCTAGTAGATTTGCAACAATGGATTAGAAATATTATTTTTGTTAATTTATTAAATTAATTTTTGGGTACATAGAACTAAACTATTTGATAATTAAATTTGATCCACTCTTAAACATTTTCATAAATAAATGTTTGGGTTACTTAGTTTGTATATACACTTTTATGTTAAACAAATCTCTATCCATCAACTATTTCTAGAAGACACAGTGGATACCAAGGATAAAATAAGTTCAAAAAATAAAATAAAATAACTTTTCAAACTTATTTTAGGTTAAACCGCCAATGTAGAAATTAATATTTGGTATGATTAAATGTGTGATTCATTTTGATATGATTGTACACCAAAATATACATGGCAAAATATTGAATTATTAACAATACCATAAATTACTGAGGTAAGAAGAATAAATATGAAAAATCAGCCCTAGGAAAAAATTGTTAACACAAAACCTATTTGAAATCATTTACATATAAAGCTAAAAGACTAAAGGATTAATGACGTTCATGTTAACAATTATTTTAACAAAATTTGGGAATAAACCTCAATGTTATGCTTTCCTTATTGTCCATGAAAATAGTAAGTTAGCATACATGTTTTTCCATGAAAAGCAAATGATTAAAGAACATATGTATTTAATAAAATTTAGCCTCATTTACAATGCCCTTACACCTAAACAAGTTACTTCTCTTTATATGAAAATTATTTTCAATTAAGCCCTTCACCTTAATTGTTGATTCATCCACTAATTCATCAAATTGTCATCAATCAATTTTTTTTCCCAATCTATTTATTCTTCCTAAATACATTGATCATTCTAGTAAGCCAAACGGTCAGTCTGATTTGTAAAATAGAGTAAGGATTTGATTGGTCATATTGAGAATTTTATTTTACCCATTAATAGATTTCAAATAGAATGAATGACCATTTGATAAAGTTGGTCCCATCCAAAAGAAATAGCAAACCCCACTATAATTATTGTATTTCCTTGGTACATTGGAATGACAACCTGGGGAACTATTGGTTGTAAAGACTGAGTCATGAACAATATAAAATTAATGTTTTCATATGTAATGCAATTACTAAACCATGACAATAGTTATCAATCACTCAACCAACATTAATCATTCTCTTACCTTTCTAATTTGTGATATCACATAACAATTACTAGTACATATTTTTGTGAATTGACTGTTGTTGGAGAAATCTCATATTCCTTCATGAGCTATCATTAAACCAACAAGATGCAATAAATAATGATAGGTTCTAGATTGATAAAATCACAAATTACATTATGTTACTTACAGTTTGACAACATTAAAAATGAATAATTAAATACCCCATTTACAAATTGGTATGCCATTTCAACTCTCATTTAGTCATTTTCTCATATATAATGTAATTTAATGCAATTGAAACCATTTATAAATCCATGTACTGAGTATTTATTTTTATTCAATTTAACATAAGTTTATAATGTAGCCTTGTTGAAACTTCATGCGTCATATCCTTCTTATTATGAAATGCATTGATAATCATGATTTTAAATATCATGATCATTCCTCACATGTGTCTTATATTTTCAACCTGAACGGTATTGAATTTAGAATTAACTCATTAATAAATGTATGAAAAACATTGATGTTTGGATATTTATTATAGAATGTGATTATTAGATTGAATATGGTATCTTTCAAATATTAATTTAATAGAAATTGTGAAACATTAGAGGTTGATATTTTTTAGAGATTTTTCTAAGTATATTTTGGTAATTGATGAAGAAATTTTAATACTCTATATTTAAGGAATAATAAATGGATTTAAGCCCCTATAGAGATTTTTCTATAATTATAACATATGGGATATCAATAGGTATTAAAAAATCCATTAATAAATAACTTATCTACCATTTGCCTTGTCCCCCTCCCTTTCTACTTATGTAGAAAATGGTTAGAATATATAGACTGAATGGAAAGTATAGGCATTATTAGTATTCTCCTTTGCTTCATGAATCTGTGATGCGAACAAACAACATAGAATATGATTTTTGGTCTTCTTTATGAATTGCTAGCATGGTAAATTTTAATATTAACCAGCCATTGAATTCTAAAAGCCAAACACGATTATTCTCGATAGACTCTTCTATTCAGATCATTATGGTTGATGTTCAAATGAATTAAAACCTCAGCCAATATTAAAAACACACATTAGAAATGGCATCACGTTATTAATATCCATAACACCGTATGACCTTCTATCCCACTCCCCTTAATTTATCTATGGCCCTCATGTATCAACACCACTCCCTTAGTCACACAACATTCACCTCTCTTCCTATAAAATCCCCCAAGCCCCCAAGCATGAGAACGACAAACATGTAGTTCAACATTAACACAAACATGCAACATGACAAGATTTCAGATCATTCAATTGTGTGGTTATGATGACCAACCTAGGCTCATGTCCTCGCTAACCTACACATATTCTCCCATCTTCACCCCCACTGCTATAGGATGCCACTACCAAGATTGAGGAGAGTCACCAGTTTGATATCTATAAACAGGAAATCATAGAGAATAGAACACAAGGCTAAAACTGTCGCTTCCAGCCATATCATCAACTGCTACAAGTATGATCCCTACTCCATGAGTGATGATGTCAGGTTGACTTTGACCATGCAAAAAGAATCTGATGAGAAGTCCCTACCCCTAGATTTCTACCAGTTTCCAAATTAAATAGAAGTGAAAACTCCAAGGTTGGAGTGGATTTGCAGTACCCAAACTTGATGGAGAACATACTGAAGCAAATGAAGTGCCTCAACATGTTATTTATCTCTGATAGAGATCTCATCTATGACTTGAGTTTAAGTGGAATGATAACATGTGGATATCACCCCTATCCTATGGCTTTGAGACCAAGAACTAGTTGTGAAAACCAATATATGCAACATTGATAATAAGATGTCCCCCAATTAAGAAGTACCTTAAAGTCGAGAGCCATTATCTAAATTTCCAAAGATCCAGGTTTAGAAAATAACAAATATTAGTGAATAATTTCCATTATATCACAAATATTGTTTACAAGATATATAATGATCCAACGTGGGAGTAATATATATGAGAAGAAGTATCTAACTAATTATCCTCTATTTAGTTTTAATATCCTAAGCCAATTTCATCTGATTCATCTTATCTTGATATCTTCGTATATTGCATTTACCTAAATCTCCAACAATCAAAATGTAGATCTATATATTACTATATTATGTGCTTGGAGTGCAAACAAAATATATCCATGTAGGTGTAACAACATAACAATCATATCAGCAGTTATTGTTAAATTCTTGAACAAGCTAATTCTGTTGTAAATTCTCAACCCATATTTTCTCAATCTTTGTAATATACCCACTTGATGTGGGCAATCTATGTGGGGTACCCTCTTGCTGGGGTTTTTGTCCCTGTAGTGGACTCTCATAACCTTCCCTCTCACGGGCTTGGTTTTATATCGACCTTCCTTTCCCAGCTTGTCCTATTAGTGACCTTTCTTTCTATCTTGATCACTAGTCATCCGAATGAATTCATTTCTCCCTGATGTATATTCAATCCATCATAGATAGCATCTTGGTTTTGAGTAAGTTAAGTTCATATAAGATGATACACATAGGGCCTTATAGTTTGTAGGAAATAAATAAACAACCAACATTTTAATTGCAAACCATTCTTGAAACTTCAGAAAACATTGGAAGTTGATAGGAGAGAGCATTCATAATCATAACCACATACCTTTTCTTTCATGCAGAAATCATGCAACATGTACTTTAAGCATATATCCAAACATCCAAGCATTCAACATAATTAACCAACATTATCTACATGTATGTATACTCTAAACTAAACATATGGTTTAAACTAGGGTCAGGTCTGGATAAGGAATAAGGGTACAAACCCTTATTTCTTTGTGTCACATTTTATTAGAGTTATAAACCCTATTTAGATATTAGGTGAAATCCTAATAATTAAGTTAAGCTTTTCATGTCATTAATAGAACCTATATTAGATTATGCAACTAGAGCATAATGACAAACCAGATTAGGTTCTACACCCTAATTATCATATTTATGACTCATAACCTTTAATGATGATCATTATTATTTAAAATGTATCAAGGACATAGATTCTCAACAGATTGAACATAATAGGTCATTGTGAACATCTAGATCTAATTATGAGCATTAGGGTTATCACAAGTTAGATCTTTAGTTTTGAAATCCTACTTCATCACATGCATGATTATTGGTCTAGAAATGCTAATTCTTCATCATCATTATCATCATCATCTTTGATTCTCATTATTTTAACCAATATCAAGTTGTATCTCTAGGTAAATGATATACTCAACATGCTACTACTCAAATTTAGGGTTTCCTTGAATTACCCACTTATTAACCATGGATCGAATGTAATTTTGGAACCAAAAGTATAAATAGAGTCTGGAAGTATTTTATTTGTGATTTACTCCTTTTTCATATCAAATCCACATATAATAGTTATATATTCTGACTTGTAGATTATTTTTTAGATGTATTTCAAGTTTTGAAAATTTTGACCAATGAGACATTGCCATGTCAGTAAGATTACCTAATCTAGAGGTCGGATGGGAATATAGGAAAATGAATCCAGTACCCTAATCTGTTGCTCACACTCTGAGGGGATTATGGGTAATTTGACAACGAATTTCGCCCTACCTCATGACACTGTTTGCTCAGCTTTGCACAGCTATGCGATCAAGTTGTTGCACCTCCACCTCTTCTCCTGGGATCTAATGGCTAGGAGGAGGTCCGGGAGGATCCACTAGTCGCCGCTAGACTTGGAGAAGTCATGGATACTGTTGTAGGTGATTGGAGATGGATTGTATCATGATCTATGCCGCAGAAGGTCACATAAGGATAAAAGATAGAGAACATGGAGTTGAAGTCCCTATTGAACTATACCTTATGCGATGGTTGGGAAGTGGAGTATATTTAAGAAGTTGTTTGCATCCTTCCTATGCTCTGGATCCAACTGAGGGGATCTACTCACGCTCACTTCTTCATGAATATGATGAAGTGGCATTTGGATATTTCTGGGCATCCTAGAGCTCTGGACTTTGTAGAGGGCTCTTTCCAATCTAGTTCTTCCCAATGAGTGAAGACCCTTCCTTATTATATAATCTTTGGGTGGTAAGGGAGGGAGAAGAGGTTGGTGGAGATTAGGCTTCTTGATGAGAGTCTAGTTTAATTGGAAAAGAAAACTCCCTTTCAAAAATAGATTTATTTTGATAAAACTCCAGTTTAGGAATGTAACTATCTCTCTCTCCATAACCCCTTTTCATACCAAAATTTTAGGAGAACAATTTATCTAATATTATCCTCATTTAGACATGATACTTGGTCCAAATTAGTCAAATAATTACTCATAACTTGCTCCTTTATTAATTTCTAGATATTTACATAATAAATTACATGGATCAAAAGTATGTTAGAATATTTTAGATTTTATTACATAATCTTATATTTGAATTATTTATCACTCAAAATTATCGTAGGTATTTATCATGGGCACGAAATACCCCTTTTCCTATTTTGTATTACATTAACCCATATGTAAACCTTGATTATACAAAACTTAAAATCATACCTCTATCTCATCTTTACTCTCGTTGGTCCTAAAATTTAACACTTTCTTTATTATCATAGAATCTCAAATCTAGACAAGTTTGGTATCTAAGGGGTGTTTCTAGATATTCTTTCTCTCTCTTCAAACAAGGTAAACAACATTTAATTATTACAAGAAGATCCCTCATACTTCATGATTTTCTATAAGATTCTAAGAGCATCCTTTCACTGTGAAATTTAGAGAGAAACTCATTAATACTTCTCTCAATGTATATATAATTTATGGGATTTATTGGAATAACTTTCATATACAAAAATTACTTTTTAAGGATTACGTTGAATTAATTACCCACATCATACAGAATGTCATTTTTATCTCAAATTGTAGAATTATCTTAGTTTTCTTATTATCTTCAAGTATTCCAAAAGTCAAATTGAAATATCCTTATTTGATCACTCAAAACTTGTATTGCAAGACATGATTAGATAATTACTCCATTAATTATATAAATTACAAAATATCTTAGAATCTTTTGGAAACTTGACTATTATTCCATATTTTAATTATCTAAAATTCATTATTCTTCCTTTTTGTACAAATTCCTTTTACTTATTAAACTTGTACCATAAGAACGTATTTGCAAAGAAAATAGTCTCATGGGCCTTAATTGGGTCATGGGTTGAATCCATGCAACAAAGATAACATTATCATTGTATGAATTGTAATTAGGTAATTTTCTTATCAAATCAAGTCTTATATTCATAGATTTCGAATTTACCAAATTTGAGGATCTTACATTCATGGTAATAGGAATAATATGTTTATTTATTTGTCATGGTTGGGGTTAAGGGTGTGATAGAATAAGAAAACATAAAACATGATACCTTTATAAACATATATGTGTATGTCTTTATACTTTTACATAGTTGAATTAGATGAGGTGTTGGTGTATACTATATTTTCATATAAAAACATGTCACATACATGTTTCCAAGTACATGATATCCCTAGCAAGCATAATTTCATAGAAAATACCGCATAGTCAATTTTTTCACCCTAATGAATATATAAAATTATGTTATACTGGAAGAGGGAAATGTTGAGACCTAATCTATATTAAGTAAGATACACCTGAGCATGCAAAAATTGATCTTATACAATATAGTTGGAAATAGAAATAGTAATGATGGGGGAAATATGGAATAGTGATACTATATGTAAAAATAACTAAAATTGAAGAATCCCAAGCTGATTTGTAACATTTCACTCTAATTGTTTTATCTATATATTGATTGACTCCTAGAATTCAACACTTGGAATACTTGATTTGTATGCTTTGATTCAAAGGTACACAATTTCTATTATATTTAGAAAGGTTTTTACCTCTTGAAAACATACATAGTAGACAAGTTGGTTGGCCTAAAATTGTTCTAATCTTTAGCCTTCCTCCTTGAAAGGCCACTAACAAATAGATTCCAAAAATATTAATACAATGTTTAAATGTCAAAGAGGGCAGGCTAGTACAATAACACTTCCATGACTCTGCACAGAGAGAAGGACATGAGGTCTCAGTATACTGAGAAATGCAATTGGTGTGTGGTCATTAAAGATGGAGAGGACATATTTCTTCCCCAACAACTAGATATTGACATGTGCTATCAATTTGAAATTTGAATTTCTAGTCTCAAAATTTAATTTACAATCCTACTAACTTTGAAAACAATTTTTCCATTTGATACTTCCCTAGATTATTTAATTCCTTGCATTTTGTTGTAAAAATCCCTTGTTCCTAGGTTCATACTTATACTTTTTAAATATCAATTTTGTACCGGTCTTTTGATTGACCTATGTTTTCCTTGTTGGGGTCCTTGTGTGGTTTGATTTCCTCCTAATCAAGACATAGAAGAGATTTCATGAGATGTCTTCTGCTAAATATGAAGACTAGATTAGAAAAAAAATATTTACTAATATTGTAATGTCCCAGGATATGAGGACTCAGATAAAATGATCTAGAAAGCAATGATTGGACTACCCATTTCACCAAGGTGCACCTCCTTTTCATAGTGCCCATAACTAAAGAACTTTGTGGTTAAGCATGCTCATTCCAGAGTAGTGCTAGGATGGGTGTAAGTAAGGAAGTTTATCATGGCTTGTGTGTGAATGAGGAAAACGTGTGAAGTTAAGGCAAGTGGTGGTCAGTGGGGCCAATCATCATTCTTGAAACTTTTCTAGAGCCTTGGTTAGTGGTCTCAGGTGCTACATATTTCTAATGTATATTTTGTAAGAACACCATGTACTCTGAGAAAATTAAATGAATGAGAATACTTATTTATATTTTATGATAAATTAGTTTGTAAATATTTGATCTTAAGGATCAATTTTTGATAATTTGATCTTAAGGATCATATTTTCCCCTCTTCCTATTGCCCTTTTCCTAATCCTAGTGTTTCAATGCTATATATGTAATAGTCTGGGAGAGAACAAGAACGGGGATGCAATGAGACTGGAAGAAGGGAGGAGGCCGGTGAGAAGGTGATGTCCAGTAGATGGCATTGGTGAAGGCATCTCTTCCAGTTAAGTCTAAAGGGTAGAAAATAGTAAGGCACTCACTGGAAGAAGATTACCTAAGTCCACACTGCATGACAGTGTAGAATACCCACTCCACTAGATATCCTTCATCGACTGGCTTTCAGGAAGGGAATCATCGACCACCATGCCACATTTAGAAGTCCATGGACTCCTACGATGGATCAGGAACTTTGTGGAGAGGCCCCGATTCCCTCTGACTTGCTCTATGATGATAGGAAGCCATAATCATACCTCTTCCATGTGCATAACCTAAGCTGAAACACATCTCCATTCAAACTAGCCTCGATGGCCTCTGGCTAAATTGCAAATGCCATTGACTTCATAGGGTCCTTGTGGAGGAAAAGAGACCTTGCCTCACCACCCAGTAAAGGGATGGGGAACTGATCACTAGATGACCCACCTCTCATGGTGGGATTTGACACTGCGTGAGGTAGAAGGTGACTCTTAGGGCTTTTACAAAAGAAACCCTGGGCACACGTTCAAAGAGTAAGTGCTCTTGTGTCTTTCTACCGTGAATTAGAGTCGGCCCACGTGGATTCTTAACATTGTCTGGGTGCCTACTCATTGGCTGACCCAGTCTGCATGGCTTTTACAGGTTATAATTTATTTAATGATATGGCAGTATCATATTCGTCATATTATCAAAATCTTACAAAATTCACAATAAATAATTGACGACTCCAATCAATACATGTTATATATAAATATTTATCAACAAAATGAGAGGAACACAAATAAAATATATTTGAGAACTAATTCACATTGAAATTTCTAAAATTAGTGCAACATGGGTTAAAGTGATGATTGAAGCATAAAAACCCTAGTTTTGGTACTAACATGTTGAATATGTTAAAAACCTCTCGTTTATGATATTATCTAGTATTTTGGAACATAATGATGATTTAGCATGTTCATGATCATAGTGATGTAGAATTAGGAAAACCCTAGATTTGTACATTGACATAATGGAATTCCTTAAATTCTCTTGAATCTTGTTTTCATCCAATAATGTTGAATAAGATGATAATTTAATATGATTATGACCATAATATTGATACCTAGGGTTCTTAATGTGAATATCCATGCATATGAAGAATTAGGGATTTGGAGTGAAAGGCGATAACTTTAATCAACTCAGACTAATCCAAGTGATCATAATTAAAGGGATATGTTGGTTATAGTAATTAGGGTTTCATCTAATGTTAAATATGCTATGGAAATATGTTTAATACCCTTATTACCCACCTAAACTCTAACATGACCCTAAACCCTAGATTAGGACCCAGGTAGGGTTTAATTTGTTTAATATGATGGTGATACTTTAGGATTTACATACATGCATATTAAAGTTGATTGCTTTATTTGCTTGCTTGATTGGATATATACTTAATGAGTACAAGATCTACATGGCTCACTATTGGGGTATATGGTTGTGCCTATGACTATCCATATTAGTTTGTCAGTGTTTTCCAAGGGTTTTTTGAATATTGAACAAATAAATTGTTGGATGTTTATTTACATTATGTTCAATTATAATGCCACTATGAGTATCACATAAAGAAAGATTTTGTGAATAAAATGATAGTTCTTATTTGAAAGTATTTTATGGAATATATGTTGTTAGTTTACTTGCACACTTTTGCATGCACCCTACGTACATAGTATAACTTGTTATACTGATCAGTGCTTTTGGTTTCACGGTGTTTTAGGTACATGCTAGATAAGATGATGTCAATATATGATGGATAGATCAAGTTACTTGAAGACATTAAAGTTAACTTGTAAGGAGTATTAGATAGATACTTCTTCTCATATATTTATCATATGTACAATTTTGTTAAATAAAATTTGTATAAGTTCTAGAGGTACATCTTGTAAATGATATATTTGAATTAATGGAAATTATTTGCTATTATTTATTGTTTGATAATATTTGGATCATTGGTAAAAATTTAGGTAATGGCTCTCATGTTTTTGGCCTTCCTGAATTGGGTGTTGCTGAAAAGTGGGGTCGTTACATTTGGTATTAGAGCCAGTTCCCCTCTAGTAGGTGTGGCCCACTTAGGTTTATGGCATGTCAGTCTTTGAGCGGTGCGGTCTAGGCATGTTGGAAAGGGATATACTAGCTGATGGAGCCACCCTTGTACTGGTAGTTGTGGTAAGGAGATGGGTGTACATGGGCCATTTGGGTCTGTACTGAAATGGGGATAGATTATGAGACTGTATAGTTGAGTCTTGAGGTGGATGTCTAGAGTCCAAGTGAAGGAGATTGTAACGTACTAGGATATGAGGCCTCGAGTAAAATGATCTTAAAAGGAATGCTTGGACTACCCATATCACCAAGTGCACCTCCTTTTTAAGAAGCCCATCACTAAAGAACTTTGTGGTTAAGCGTGCTCAGCCTAGATTAGTACTTGGATGGGTGACTAGTCAGGAACTTTATCCTAACTTGCGCGTGAGTGAGGAAAAAGTGCACAGTTAAGGCTATTTGTGATTTGTGGCACCAGTTGTCATTCATAAAAATCTACTACAACTTTGGGAAGTGGGCTTGGGTATTACAAATGGTATTAGTGGAGGGGTAGATCATTGAGAATACTCCCAAAGAGTGAGTATGAATACCCCCAGCAAGTGGGTATACCACAAAGATTTGGCAAATAAAGGTTGAGAAGTTATGATATATATAAAATTTATGTTCAACATATTATGCTTAGTAGAAAAATGAGTTAGGTGACTCGATTTCCCATGAATATGTGCATGTGGAATAAGGCATTAATGTGAGAAAAAATTTAAGAAACATAAGCAACCTATGAATAACACATTTTATGAATGTAACTAGCTCAAACCCTATATCTATCTTTGGTGAGTCAAAGAGAGAGCATGGGTTGAATAGAGCCATCACTTGGGGATGATTGATGTCCACTGCAAGGACCAAATCTTTAGAGAAGGTTACCCATAAAAAGGCTCACCTTAGAGAGGGCATGCCATTGACGAAAGAGGATAGGGTGGCGAGGTTGAAATAACAAATGCTAATTGAGGTTGTATAAAAAAGGATAATGATCTAAAACCCTTAGTTCAACTTTTAGGGCTAGTGTCCTGACCTGGGGTGGGTCAACCCAAGAGTGGCAAAGGGCCTATGGGAGAATAAAACCCTAGACCTATAGGGTCGGGTTGTGTATAGTGAGCCTAACCTCCTCTTGTGATCTAAGAGGGCACCTAGGTTAGGAACTTCCCTACAAAGGTAAGTTGACTAAATCAATTTAAAGATTGAGGCAGCCTTAACCGTATCCTAAAGGGTGGAGAATTAAGGATATAAACATGAAAGTACATATATTGAGTATGATTGTATGAACCTAAGTATGCCATCTCTGAGGAATGTGAGGAAAAGTTACTATGGAAGTGGCTGAGAGTATGAGACTGAGCCCGGAAGAGAAATATTGCCATGAGTCCAATGAGGGGACATAAAGTGAATAATGAGAATCATAAGAGATGGAAGACATTATGTTTAAAGAATTACATATAAAAATAATGTCTTCACGATAGACCCTTGGAAAGCGTAGAGACCTAAGTCAATCCTAAGGTCAAGTAGGGAGTATTAAAGTTACATGGGACCAATGGGATTAGGAGTTGATTTTTTACCTGAGGCTCATGTCTCAGGAGATTGGTCAGCTTCATGAGTTCATGAGGCCAATGGGTGAATGTGAGAGGCACTCCCTAGATGCATAAGTCTGTGATCACCCCAAAAGTACATGTACCCCTAGAGACTTCAACAAAGTGGCTAAGGCTCATAATACATGAGGTGTAAATATAAAAGATACAAGAAGTCATGTAATAATAAAATCTTAAAAGAGGAGTTGTGCACAATCTCAAGAGCGAGAAAGACACTTGCCTTTATGAAATATAAGAATATTGTGGAATTAAAAAGTATGTATTGTCTATAGTCATGATAAGGATGACTCAACCTAAAATGTCAAATTTTGAGATAATGTGTGGAGATACCATCTCTGCTCTTGGAATGGGATGAACTTTGTATTTGGACTGTAGTAAAGTGCTTATTTCATCTCATTAGAGGGAGAGGGATTGGGTTGAGACATTTTGAGCTTAAAATAGACATATGATAATGAATACCACATGTTGAACTTAATGACGTTATCTAGGGTTGGAAGTGTTTCCTCGCCCTTATGTGGGAATAAATGAATGATAGATTGAGAACCTAAGCAAAAAGGGCAATCACCAAATGAAATTGTAATCACCAAGTGATAATATCATGTGAATACTAATCATTTGGACATACCCTAAATTGAATTTAGGTACCAATCCTAGTGATAATATTGGGATTTTGCATAACAATAGAAGTTGTTAAAGATATCTAAAGATGAGTTATGAATCACCTTAAGCTTTATAGGTCTAAATTTTGGGGACAAAATTCTTTTTAAGGAGGGGTGAATGTAATATTTGTACTTTTGATAAAATTGAATTATATAATTAGAAGCCATGAATTGATAAGTAATTTTGTAATGGTATTATTCATGGAATAATAGTGTCCTTGTGGCACAAATTAAAAAAAAAGGAATTAGCACCAAAATAAAAGATAATGTCTTTATGAGATATTGGATATCTAATTTATGAGGAAATTGTCTCATACCCATATTTGGTATGACTAGTCAAATTTTGAGGACAAAATTCTTATAACATGAAAAGGATGTTATAACCTGGTTGTTCCCATGTTTTAATATATTTGTTTGCAAATAATGTAATATGAAGTACACATTAGAAAGATGATTCCCTATTGTCTTATTTGGAAATTATGGTGTGAAAGTGCAAATACTCCTTATGGAATATATCTCGGGTAGTTTATCTTTAATAATCCAGTAATAGATATTGGGTAAAAAAAGAGAGGAAAATCCAATAATAAAGGGATTTCTAAAAGTAACCGATGGCGACTAGGGTTTCTCCAAGGGTGACAGGAGGTGATCCCGATGAAGACGGAGATGGGGACCCTACCCGCTGGCGAGACACCATCCACCTTGGAACCTCAGGCTTGAGTCTCACTTATACTAGTAGCCGACGGAGCGGCCAGGCCATGGTGCAATATCAGAACTCCATGGACATGGACAACTCTGAACAGTCATGCAACTTTCTGCCACTCGGAAGTGACAGCAGGGAGCAGTCCGCTCAACAAGGAACTCCCGACATATCATACCACAATTCATTGTGAAGAGGACCACCAGACAATCCTCATAATTTCATTATGATCGACGCTGAAACCAACAGTGTTAAACTGCAACCGTCGGACATCGAGTGCTCATCAAAACATGGCTTCCCAGCTTTCTGGGTATGGAATGAAGCCATGGAGGTACTGCTTTGGCCATGGAAATTCACTGTAATCATCAAGTTTCTCTCTAGAGAGATTGGGTACATGACACTCCGTGATCGTATTTCCAAGCTATGGAAACTAGTGGGTGGCTTTAATCTGATAGACATTTCTAACGATTTCTTCCTGGTCCAACTTCAATCGGAGGATGATTACATAAACGCGCTAGCGGGAGGGCCGTGACCCATCTTTGGTTCATACCTAACCGTCCAACATTGGACACCCAGTTTGTCATCGGACCTCTCCACACCGCCTAAGCTGGTGGCTCGGGTCAGAATTCCCAATCTTCCCATCCACCTCTACCAGGAAGTCCTTCTCAAAGAGATTGGGGATCGCCTAGGGAAGACTATTAAGGTGGATATGAACACCACACAACAACGACGAGGACAATTTGCACGGCTTGCTATTGAACTAGACATGCAGATACCTCTAGTGCCCCTCATCACAATAGATGGTTTTAAGTACAAAGTAGAGTACGAGAATATCATGTTTATCTGCATTCATTGTGGGAGAGCGGGACATCTCAAAAAAGAATGCAAGAAGAGGATTGAAGAAGAGAACGTACTGAGAAGAGCAAGCGTGGAAGCCGACAGAATTGTCCCCGACAACCCCCAACGTTGCGAAGGTTTTTTGGAGGCCATCCATTCCCAACCAATCCCACGACGCCAAAGGAAGCAACCTACAGGCGGGCCTCTACGGAAAACCACCCAGGAAGGTAATCGCTTTAGAGGGCTGCAAGATCATGAGGAGGAAGAAGACATTGTAGAAACACTGGATGTGGACAAAGTCACAGAATGTGTTGCCGGCATAGAATGGAACCTATGGAAGAAGCAAAGAAAGTCTGCTAAAGCTTCTGAGAACATGACACCAGCACCACAGATGGAACAAGAGAGACCACAACCAATCCCAGCTAGGATACCCACCATGGCCGCCCGAAAAGAAACCAGCCACACCTTCAGGAGATGAAGTCATTACAGGAAGAGATGAGCAATAGCAACCCAGTATTACTGCTACCTTTAAATTCGGAGCCTATGTCACACCCAACCTACATTACACCAAATACAAAAGTTCAACCAAGGGTTCACAGGGAATCCACCTTCATAACCGCAAGGTTCCACGTGTTGGGGATCCCGAGAGAGCCTCTACCAGAAAATGCGGCAAAACATCCCTGACCTAGGATCTTGAGAAAGAAGCACGGGCTATGGGCTCCTCCACCCTAGAAGAAGGGGAGAAATGAACATCATAAGTTGGAATGTTCAGGGTATCTATGACAAAGATACCCAAAACACTATTAAGGAGATCATCAGGAAATATAGGGTATCTGTCATTGGGTTATATGAAACCCATTGTAGTGGAGCTAGAGCGGTTTCTATCATCAAGCGTCTTAGTTTTCCTCAATCTCACAGAGTTTCTGTAGGTTTTGTAGGCGGCATTTGGGTTTTGTGAAAAGTAGGCGTCAATCTTGATATCCTTGTTTCCCACAAACAATTCATACATTGCAAGATAGATCAACATTTTCTCTGCACCTTCGTCTATGGGGGCACAACTCAAAACAGCAGATGCTTTCTTTGGCATCATCTACAAGGTATGTCCACTTCTATCACCTGCCCGTGGATCATAGTAGGTGACTTCAATGTGGTCATGTACCAATCCAAGAAATTTGAAAGCCATACTTTTGACAAAGCTAACAGCAAAGACTTCATTGATGCCATGACACATTGCAAGCTCTATGACCTCGGGTACAATGGCGCCCGTACCACCTTCAGAAGAAGTATGCTACATGAACGACTTGACCGAGCTATGGGAAATGAATGTTGGTTAGAAAGAATAAGCCTCAACCCAATTCATGTGTTGGAAAGGAACAACTCCGATCACGCACCCCTCCTTATTTCAGTATCTACTACCAAAAGGAGGAATACTCGCAACCTGAGAACCTCAGCAAGATGGGAGGAAAATGTCTGCTTCAAATGATTCCTCTCAATACACTGGAACACTAGCATTCCCTTTAATCAGGCATGCTCTGCTTTCCTAACTAAGGCAGTTGTATGGGATTAACGTGAAAGGAAGAACAACCACAGAAGGAAGGATCAACTGAGTAATAAAATCAAATGAAACCAACTTCAGCTGGCTCTCAATTTTGACAACTTAATAGCGAGCGATACAGTTGCTTTACAAGTTGAACTCGATAATATCCTAAGGCAAGAGGAGCTTGAATGACAGTAAAAATCCCATTGTGAATGGATCAAGTTGGGGGATGGCAATACTAGATACTTTCATTCAATGGTTATAGATAGACGACGAGCCAACAGAATCGTGAAATTGAAAGATTCAAATGGCTGATGGGTGGAGGACAAGGATCAACTCAAGAATCTCGTCATCTCCTTCTTCTCAAACGTTTACCAAGATCCAAATCAACTTGAGCGTCAACATGCAAGCTGACATTTCATCGGAGCCTTTCCCACTCTAAACGCTAACGATATGCATCAGCTAGGGTGAACGCCTTCACCGGATGAGGTATGGGCCAATCTTCATGCCATGGTTCCCCTCAAGGCACATGGGCCTGACGGAGTGGATGCTTTCTTCTTACAAAGGAACTAGGCACTGCTCAAAACTCAGGTGTGTGACTTTATTACTGAAACCTTCACAGGTTCTTCTCCTGTATAGGGCTATGCGGACTCTTCCCTAGTGCTCATCCCCAAGGTGGCTGTGCCAAAGACTTGCTCCCATCTCAGGCCCATCTCTCTCAACAATGTCTGCACTAAGCTTATATCGAAGGTGATTGCGACCAGAATCAAGCCATATATGAATGGTTGGATCTCCCCCTTTCAATCAAGCTTCATCCCAGGCAGGGATAGGAGACAATATTGTCCTGGTTCAAGAGATTGTCCATTCAATGGAATCACAACAAAGCAGGAAGCACACTATGGAAATTAAGCTAGATCTGATGAAAGCATTCGACAAACTCAGTTGTCCTTTCATCGAGGATACTCTCAGTAGAACAACAATTCCTAGAAACATCACTATTGTTATTATGAATCTCATCAGGTCAGGCAATACTTCAGTTCTTTGGAATGGGGAGATGATTGGATCCTTTAAACCTTCATGTGGAGTCAAGCAAGGAGATCCACTCTCTCCCTACATCTTTGCCTTTTGTCTGGACAGATTCAGCTAGCTCATCAATGAAGAAATCTCTAAGGGTTCCTGGAAACCATTGATCCTATCCAAATAAAAGCTTCAATTCTCTCATGTTAGTTTCACATATGATATAATCTTATTTGGGGAGGCTTTGGTTAGGCAAGAAATGACAGTTAACTGATGCCTGAAGAAATTTAGCAAAGCATCAGGGCAGTTCTTGTCCCACGAAAAGTCTTCCATCTTCTTCTCTCGCAATACCCCAAGGGTCGTTAGAACACAGGTGATCTGCAAGCTTGGAATCCAAGAAATTGAGGATCTAGGACGTCATCTTGGCATTCCAATCATCCACATGCGGAAGAGCAAATCACACTTCCCGTATCTAGTCGATAAGCTCCATCAACAGGTGATAGATTGGTAGAATAGATACTTTTCACTGGCACAAAGAGTTACCTTGGCTAACTTGGTCCTGCTCTCGCTACCTTGTTACACAATGCATCTAGCCCATCTGCCATTTTCAGTCACTGACCGCATCGAGCAGCTGACGCGGAACTTCATCTGGTCTAGTTCCTCTACAAACAAAGGTACCAACCTGGTTGCTTGGAAACACATCACCAAACCGCAACCACAGGGTGGATTGGGTATCAAAAGAGCACATCTATTCAACGCAACACTTATGATGAAGTTAGCCTGGGATTTTGTAAAAAACATGAAGGTCCCATGGGTGAGCCTAATGCGGGCAAAATACCCCAGAAATCGCAACAGCAGTTCATCAGGCTCGCATACATGGAGGAGCATCAATTCAACAATTCCTTTTATATGGGTGAACTCACAGATGAATCCAATGTCGAGCCTGCAAACTAAAGTCTGGACGGACGTGTGGGTTGGCAAAGGCTTAATCCCAGAGTTGCAATCGGGGCTCCAAATACCTAACGAGATAAAAGACTTGCAGGTGTCCAGCCTGGTATTGGACGATGGGAACTGTAATAGGGAATTTCTTCAAGCCTGGTTCACCAACGAATCTATGACTGTCATTATCAGCATGCCAACGCCTAAGCTGGACTTCGGTGCAGACGGCATGGCCTGGCTACCTTCATCTGACAGAGAGTTCATGACCAGCTCCACCTACAACCACATGTTAAACTTGCAAAGTGAGGAACACTCTAAGTGCTTATCTGTATTGTGGAAGCTTCCTATTCAGTAGTGCATGAAAACAACTGGGTGGCTCATCTTCCATAACTGACTCTTCACGAACTCCATGAGGTTTTGAAGAAATATGATGGAGGAATCGAGGTGCTTAAGATGTCAACACCAAGAGGAAATGGTACTTCACGCCTTGAGAGACTGCCCGGACGCATTGCAGACCTGGCAACAGGTGATACCAAATGATGTTGCCTCTTTCTTTCAGCAGCAGTCTATAAAGGAGTGGATGGAGTACAACCTCACAACCACTTTTCAGATGGAAGATTGGAAGGCCCTATTTGCCACAACATGTTGGTGGCTATGGAGGGCTCGAAATCAAACAATTTTTGAAGGCCAAAGGATCCCCCCCGACAATCCTTGCCTTAAACTCCAGGGCGAACCTCGCCAGTGCAAAGGCAACCTTCTCTAAACCTTCTCAGGTCAAATGCTCCAAGACACCACCTACCTCCTCTCCCTTAGCAATTAACAATCCATCATCTATCATTCAGGTTGACACTGCTGTGGATTCAAATAGACACCTTGGGACACTGGCTAATAGGGTGGGCTACTAAATACCAAGGTACTGATCCGATGAACGGGGAACTGAGAGCCATCTTGGATGGTCTCTGCTTCACCAAATCCAGAAATCTCTTCTGTTACTTTGTGGTAAGCGACTCAAGCAATGCAGTCTCCTGGATTACAGGAAATAAACAACCCCCTCTTAAATATAGGCTTCAAACACAAACTATCAAGGATGCTCTTCAGAAATGCTCACCAGATATCATATACATGAATCGAGACCAAAACAAGCTTGCAGATTAGCTTGCCAAAAGACACCTCAAACATCCGGATCGGGAAGGATGTTGGGTTCACTGTCCGGACTTCTTAATACCCTCGTATCTCAAAGACCTAGAATCTTTTTCTGTTTCTGTCTATAGCCCTGGTTGCATGTAATCAGTCCTACAGACATTTTCCCAAAAAAAAGGGATTTCTAAAAGTGATGGACAACTGTTATGTTAAATATGGAATTGTATGAAATACTCTAGGAAAGAGTTTTGTGCATAAATTTTATTCCAATAAACCCCACAAAATTTATTAAGGTTGGGAAAGACTTTAAAGAGTTTCCCTCCAAGTTTCATAGGAAACGGATGTTCCCAGTGGCTTAGAAAAAAATCATAAATATAGAGGGATCTAATTGAAATAAATGAATTATATTCCTTGTTGAAGAGAGAGGGGGCACCTAGAAATATCTTTTGGACACCAAATCTTGTCCAGATTGAGATGTAATTGTGAAAAAGCTTTCCTTTAAAATTTGGGATGCATTGGGTGATGTAGGAGAGAGTTATGAAATTAATGAGTTTCCCTAAAGTGGAGGGCTAATCGAAATAAATGCATTTGTCACATTAGTATTGATTTGAGAATTTGGGCCCAGTTCCGTTATATGTCATGCGGCCTTTTGGCCCTTGGATTGTTGATCGACGGCTTTCCTTCTATCTTCTACATCGAGTCTGTTTGTTAAAGGACCCACTGTTCACACCACCCGAGGTCTTAGAAGTTAGAAGTGGATCTCCCAATACTCATCATCGCACCCCAAAATGGTTTGATAACCGCAAGAATCCATAGAAGCCATCTCATAAGTTCAACGCACCCTAGAAGCTTGCCGCCAACCCATCGTTCCTCCGGCGAGCCCTGCATGTGCAGAAGAGGGACCTCGACGAATTGGGTTATCCCAGACAGCGGCAAGGGCTGTGGGAGGTTTGTGAGGATAGGACGGGTGTCTCCTGACCATCAGGATTGAAAGAAGAAAGGTAATCGATCTTCTGTGTCCACTCCCCGTATCGTTATCTAGCCATGGAGAACTCAACTCTTTTCCCGCTGCCCACACCACCTATGGCTTGGCCGAAAACCCCGTTAGATCAACTGATACACCGCGGTGGGCCTTGAAGCATTACCTGGCTCTCTAATGCCCTAAAGCACAAAGTCAACCCTCTGGTTGACTCATCCAAATGCAGGAGTAGGCTGGTTGCGAGGAAGAAGAAGATTGCCATCTAAATGGCCAGGCTAGCCCTCGTGTGTATGGGAGACTCAGTTCTTTGGGTAGGGGTAGATAGGTCATATAAAGCTTGTTTCTCAGCCCAGTCGCGTGGAGCTTGAGCTGGCATGGCGTTATTCCATTGGCCAGATGTGGCCGGAGTGGAAAATAGAAAATGGAACCCCTTGCTAATGTGTCATTACACGATTGACAGAGATCTAATTATTTTATTATTAACCTAACTAATTATCCGTAACTCGGATTAAGACAAATCATATATGAGAATTGATGAGAAAAATGAGAGGAACACATATAATATATAATTGAGACTTGATAATGCTTCATTTTCCAATAGTGTATAAAGATACAAACTTTAAGGAAAAATATGCATAGAAATCTTAGTTTCATGATTTTAATGGTCATCACTTGTTTAAATGATAGTAATGGAAAAAACTAAAACTTTTTTAATAAAAAGAGCATCTTGGAACTAAATTGGGTTAGAAGCTCATATGTTGCTAAAATTAGGGTTCCTAAAGTGGATAATCAATAACATCTGGTAAAGTGGTGATCAATGCACACAAACCCTAGTTTTGTTGGATAAATGACTAAATCATGTTAAATATGAATCTTTGAGATGTAAAATGATATTGCAGATAGAATAATGATTCAACATGATTATGACCGTAATGATGATAAATAGGGTTTCTAATGTGAATACCCATGCATATGAAGAATTAGAGTTTTGAAGTTAAGGATGATAACTTTAATGAACTCGATCTAATCTAAGTGATCATCATGAATGGATATGCGGAATATAGTAATTAAGGTCTTGAAACACGACTCTTCTGATAACTCGATAACAAGGAAACCCTAAAACCTAAAATAGGACCAAGTAGGGTTTAATGTGATTAATGTGATGGTGACACTTTAGGATTTACATGCATGCATATTAAATGATTGGATTCCCTTTGTTTGGTTGATTGAAATATTTGCTTAAAAAATGATTTGATAATCTATATGGCTCACAATTGAGGTATGTGGCTACTCCTGTGACTACTTGCATTAGTTTTTGGTGTTTTCTGAGTGTTTCTCAAGGATTGAACAACTAAACTATAGGGTGTTTATTTAATTTGTTCAATTATAATGTTTTCCTAGGGTTAGGATTGAAACACCAACAAACTAATGTGGGTAGTCATAAGTGTAACCACGTACACAGTATAACTTGTTATGTTGATCTATGCTTTTGGTTTCATGGTATTTTAGGTACATGCTTAACTATGATGATATCAAGTGGATAGATCAAATTACTCAAAGACATTAAAGTTAACTTGTAAGCAGGATTAAATAGATACTTATTCTCACATAGTTCTCATGTGTACAATTCTGATGATGAGAAGTTATGTAAGTTCTATAGGAACCTCTTGTAATCAATATATTTGAAGTAATGGAAATTATTTACTATAAATTATTATTTGTTTAAAATCTGGAACCCTGGGAAAAATTTATGTAATGGCTCTCATCTTTTTGGCTTTTGGTTTCATGGTATTTTGGTTTATGTGCTTTAGGTTTCATGGTATTTTAGGTACATGCTTAACTATGATGATATCAAGTGGATAGATCAAATTACTCGAAGACATTAAAGTTAACTTGTAAGGAGGATTAAATAGATACTTATTCTCACATAGTTCTCATGTATACAATTCTGATGATGAGAAGTTACGTAAGTTCTAGAGGAACCTCTTGTAATCAATACATTTGAAGTAATGGAAATTATTTACTATAAATTATTATTTGTTTAAAATCTGGAACCCTGGGAAAAATTTATGTAATGGCTCTCATCTTTTTGGCCTTCTTTAATTGGGGGTTGCTGAAAAGTGAGGTTGTTACATTTGGTATCAGAGCCCCTCTAGTAGGTAGGTTCCATATGGGTGGCGAAGGGATACCCATGGTGATGTAGCCACTCTTACGCTGGTGTTCCATCATTGGGAACTGGGTGTCCATGAGTCATTCTACGTTTGCACTGAAATGGGGAAAGATTATGAGGCCATATAATTGATCCTTGACGAGGATGCCAAGAGTCTAAGTGGTGGACTATGAAGTCCCAGGATATGAGGCCTCAAATAAATGATCTAAAACAAAATTATCGGATTGCCCATTTCACCAAGTGCACCTCCTTTTCAAGGAGTCCATCACTAAAGAACTTTGTGGTTAAGCATGCTCAGCCCAGAGTAGTACTAGGATGGGTGACCAGTCGGATAGTTTATCCTACCTTATGCGTGAGTGAGGACAAAGCACATAGTTAAGGCTAGTGGTGGTCTATTGGGCCAGTCGTCATTCTTGAAACTCTGCTACAGCCTTAGACAGTCGTCCAAAGTGTTAAAATATCTAATTTATAATTTGTAAGAACACCATGTACTCTGAG